>JALPQD010000113.1:4505848-5958260 GCA_023101885.1 Typhlomys cinereus
TGTTAGGCTTCTTCAGGATGTCCCATATCTCTTGAATATTTCTCTTGAGTATCTTTTTGGCTTTAACAACCTCTTCCATTGAGCTGGTTAATACTCCCACTTTGTCTTCAAGGTCTGAAATTCTGTTTTCTGCTTCGTTAGTTCTGCTGATAAGACTCTCTGTGGAGTTCTGGGCTGAAGATAATTTGTCTTTTAGTTCAGTTTTTAACTCTGCTTGAGTCTGTTTTAATTGCTCTATGCTTTCTTTTGTTTCTTGAACTGTTTTTCTCAACTCCTCCAAGTGTCTGTAATGTTCCTCTTCAAAGCGATTGATGCAGTTATTTAATTCCTCCCGAATTTCCTCTTTCATAGTATTGAATATGGTAATGATCATGTTTTGAAACCCTGGGTCAGGCTTTCTTGGCCATTTTCCATGGGTTTATTCTGGTTGGAGTCTATCATTATGGGATTAATTCCTTCAGTGGGAGATTTGTTTACTTGGGTGTTGTTTCTCTTTGACTTTGGCATTGTCGTTTTAACTCTTGAGACCTTTCAAGTTCTATGCGTTTTTCACTGAACTGAATTATTTGGCCCGAAGTTTTGGGGTTGGCTGGGAGCGGAGCTTATGTAGGTCACAGTGAGTCCTGGCTGTACTTGCCCGCGTCCCCGGGCGTGGCTGGGGAAAGGGAGGATGGGGCGGGTGGCAGGGCGCTATTTAACCTGGGGAGCTGGGGTGTGGCCCCAGAGGATGGGGTCCTCCCTGGCCAGGCTGGACTCCTGGCTCCAGCTCCATAAAATCTTTATAAATAGATATGCACATAAATGTTTAGATGTACACATTAGTCATAACAATTACGTATTTTAATTGAAATTACTTTTGGAAAGGGAGTAAAAAATTTTAAAACTTATTAAGAGCCAAAACAATTTTAATTTGTTTTTTACTTTCTTACAAACTACTAAACACACAGGAGAAAATTTCTAAAAATCATCTGTAAAGTGAAAATTATGTGGAAGATACTTTTGTGTTAAAGTAATCCTTTGGACCAGGATACAGCTCAATGGTAGAGCCCTCAGAGAGCATGCTCAAGACCCTGGCTGTGATCTCCAGCACTATAAAAAAAATCATGTCATGAAATTTAACAGCCAGATAAATCTTGGCAAGACTGATCGTAGAATGTCACTGTTAGGAAACTGAACTGACACCACAAATATGTTTGCAGGGTATTGTTTTGTTCCAGTGTTATGTAAATTCTGCAAATCTAAAACAGAAAGTTTATTTAACAGATGCCAAGTCAATCTCTGTGTGCACTCCATTCCTTGTTACTTGGGAAATGATGTGCTTTCTGCTTAATGATGCTGAAAATCACTCCAAGGACACAAAGCCAAATATGTAGGCAATCCATTGTGTGGTATAATTTGCAAGCCATCAGTTATTTCTGTTATGTGGCATGAACTTTGTTTAAAGGGCCAGTTACATAGGCAATGACTTTTGGAGTATACGCTTGAAATTTTTAGCATAATACACTGCTCCCATCAGTGATCCAGAATTTAAGCAGTCTTTTAGAGAACTCCAGTTCATATGCCTGGTGAAATGAACATTAATAATTCCTGTATCAAGCCTTTAATAGCAGTTATAAGAGGGTGATTTAGAGTAATAAACAAACCAGTGATAATTTTAATCTGTGTGTTGCAAATACTGATTTTTTTCCATTCTAAAACAGACTCAAAGTGTTTATTTGCCAACCAGTCAGTACAGAACTAATTCGAGGTGTTCTTCATAATTAAAACACAGTCTTATCTTCATGAACATTGATGTGATCTTTAAAATACATTTCAGAGCATCATTTGCGGCAAAGTGCATCTAAGGATTTCAATCATCTTTTTAAAAATATTGTATGTACGTGTGTCACAATAGGTGTTTGGAGTTTACAGAATAACTTTGAATGTTGCTCTTCACCTTTTACCTTGTTTAAGACAGGGTCTTTGTCATTTTCCACCATAGACACAAGATTATCTTGTTCATGGAAATTCTGGAGATTTTCCCATCTCAGTCTCCCATCTGACCACAGGAGAACCGAGATTGTCCATGAAGGATCATATCTGTCAGACTTTACTTGGATTCTGGGAATTTGAAATCAGGTACTCACACCTGCATAAAAAAAAAAACAACACTGTGCCAACCAGTCATCCTCCAAGCCCTATTTCAGAAATCTGAATAATTGTTATACATATATCGCATCAGAGAGCATCCAAATCAACTTACTAAGATCCTTTAGGAATATTGTACTTTTGCTGTGAAAAAAGATATAAAACTTTGTCTCACATATATAAGGGCCTGGATTCAATTCCTAGCACTAAAATATAGTGAAAAGAGAAAGAGAAAGTGTAAACAACTAAGCAATGAAAATGAGCCAATAGTTCTTTTGACAATCTTCATGGTTGTCCTTTGCTATACAAGGAAGACTTTTACCATAAAGTTAAAGCAAAAGAATAAATTGATTATGAGCTCAGGCTGGCTTGGTAGCAACATATTTCTCTTTCTGCTAATGTTTCTTATGAATATGAAAATAACATTTTTTGAGCCACAAAATATTGAGTTTAATCTCTGTAAGGTTACACAAATGGCAGATAGAAAGTAACCATCCTGTAAATGGGAAACTGACCCCCCCTCACAGCAGTCTCCTACTCTTATTACATCTACCTTTGAATCTACTCTTACAATAAGACGCTATTTTAACAGCATTTTATCTCTGGCCAGGGGGTAGCATCCAATACCCATCGGGATGGAGCCAAGTGCAGTGCAGGAGCAGCAAAACTGAAAAAAAATACCAACAAACCATAATTTGGAAAATCAGAGATTCTACATCAACCACCTGGAACCAGGCCAGTCTAATCTCTCCCTATTCTAAAGCTCAGGGAAATTTGCAGAAGAGGGGCGGTAAGATTGTAAGGGCCTAAAGATGGGGAGGAGCAACGATATGCAAGATACTCCACACAAGTTATGGCCGAAGTAATCATAATAGGACTTTGTATGACCTGAGCAATTACTAACATATCATTGACCCCTCAAATTCTAGCATGGACTAAAGGCACTAGGATCCTTAGAAGCAAGGGATTAACCGTCATAACAGTGTTCCTATACTAAAGGGGAACAGAAGAGCTCTAGGCAATGCCACTGAGTCCTTACACCTCATCAGAGAGGAGGATCCAGAGGGAAGTTTGACATGCACACTAAAAGATGCTCCAGGAATGGAGAGGGAGAGCACTGGGAGAAAGGGAGGAAAGGGGGAAAGGAAAGGGAAAAGGAGGGAGGAAGGGGATCCAAGGAGGGGTGAAGGGAGGGAGGGGAATGGGGTACTTATCAACTTTGTATGAGTGGAAGAAATAAATTAAAAAAAAAGACTATACTTTCCAACACTAAAAAAAAAAAAAAAGGTTACACAAAGACCAACATCTACAAATTTGGCCGTTTTTGTTTTATAAACATTATATGTTCATCTTAGGGAAAAGTAGGACAATAAAAGCATATAGATTATAAGTGTCAAATTTCAGACATTTTGAAATGAAAGGAAAACTTTTCATAGGACAAAGAAACAGTATACATGAAAAATTTTAGACCTTTTTTATTTATCTTCTTTTACTTCTAATTTCATATGTATGTCTTTCTTCTTTGTTTTCACATTTTGTATATTAGAGTTCAATAATTTTAATATTTGCCTAATTCAACGCAAGAGAATCCAAGCAGTGGATTATCCCTGTGCAGGTATTTCCTTTCAAAAGTACTGCACAGAATTTCTGTACAGTTGTTTGATATAAACCAGTTCATCTTTTTTAATCAAAAAAGTAGACTCGTGTCCTTTATTCTTACCACTGTTCACATTCAGTATCAAGACAATTGACCTGGCTTTAATTAAAATTGTAAAAATAATTTTTTGTACTACTACAGACACTTACTAGAGAATGTAAGACCAACTTAACTGCTACCTAAATCTTTACAAATACATCATGATATTTACAGAGTATATGTTGAAAGATGAAGATTCTACAGAAGGTTTGCGAGTACTACATTTTGTCACTGAAGTAATATTGTAATGTGAAGAACCAGATAATCATGTTATTACCTTGACATCTCATGGACTGATTTTTTTTCTTCTGAGAATGTTACATTGGCATCACACATACTGAAAGATTATATTTTATTTTGGAACTACTTTAAGGATAATGATCATTATTATCATGTAACTTGCACATGTTTGAGTTTGTGAGGATTTTTGAGAGAAATTTCAACTTGGACATGTTATCATAAGAATCTATTCTTAAAATTTTAAGAAAAAATGATGAAAAAGGGTTAATTTTTAAATAGTTTCCATTTTGTGATTTTATTATTTTGTAATTTTATTATTCCCACAAATTATTATAGTTTTGGAATTATTGGAAAAATCATATTTCTTGTTATTTATTTTTACTGCTATTTCATTTTCCATGGCAATCAACTGTAATTCATGTCTATTTTTCTCCTGATGAAATGTTTATATAGGGAATACTACCCATTATTTTATATATTACTTACAAATGTTAATAAAAAGTAATAAATCATATATATGATGCCTGTATTCTTTCTTTTTGTTGCTTAGACATTAGTACTAATTTGAATACTATCTCTGCATGTATATACATTAATTTTACATCTCTTCATATTATCATATGATCTATTTTAATTTCATTCATGACACTGTTACTATCATTTATTCTCTTTCAATATATACTTTTGAAAACTAAGACAAATTGATCATTTACAATATTTATAGATTTTTGGGCACTCAATCATGGTAGGAAACATTGTATGTTAATGACTGATATGATCACACTAGCCTTTCAGAGAAACTATTGTGAAGGCAATAGTTTTTCTGAAGTGTCTTCATAAAAAATGACCTTCAGATCAAATATTTAAGAAATATTTTAAAATAAAGTGGAAAGTGATTAAACAAGACTCCTGGGGATAACTTTTGACCTCCACACACACTCACATACATGTAAGCACAAGTGTATGTGTACACACATGCACACACACACACACACACACACACACACATACAAAAAATAGACAAAAAAGAGAGAAAGAACAGAATAAAGGAAGTAAATCGATTTTTTTCCATGAGAAATCTGATAGATATAGAAAAGTCTCTTATTATTTAAAGACATTGGAAACACAAAATTTTTAAATATTAATCAGCATTCAGTAAAAAAGATGGAAGCAATACATGTACATACATATATACGTGTGTGTGTGTGTGTGTGTGTGTGTGTGTAACCAAATACGGGGCTAATTTAATTATAGGAATGTTGTTGTCATGAGATCAAGGGGGAAAAAAAACCAGTTTTACCTAGATTGTCATGTCAACACCTAAACCCAAGTCATCACTGACTTTGCACACAGGTACTTTTTTCTGCTGAAAATCTCACCAGCCTTTATATGCTCCAGAAAATAAAAAAAGCACATTCATGATGAAGAAAGTATTTCAAAAATAGCAAATCACAAACATTCTGATTAAAAATTTAAACTATTAAAATAAAGGCACCTAAATTAATATTAAGGAGAACACATATAATTCTGCTTTCTAGCTGCACTGTATTAAGGAAGGCTGAATATTTTCCTTGGACTAAGGTTTAATTTACCTATCACCTGACTTTGGGTTAACTAGTTACATTCATATTTTCCTGGATTATGATCATCATAATTGCATGATAGGTAAATATTAGCTGTTTTGGAGAAACTTTTGTACTAACTTACTCCTACATAATTTATAATTTTAAAGTTTAGGTTTTCCATCTATTTCATATGTATATATAATGATGTATGGTGGTAAAGTGCTGTTGTATAATTCTAATTTCAAGAATAATTTCAGCCTACAGAAAATCCTTGCTGTCAATGTTCTACTAAATGCTTGGTTTTGATTGCAATAAGCCATTGCCTTAAAGTACCTTTTCTTCCTTTAGCTACTGACATGCTCACATACAAATCAATATTGAATCAGCTTTCACAAATTGTCCTGCTCTTTTTTAAAATTTTTATTTGTTTTCAGATATTCATTTTCAGAGATAAAGATCTAAGCATATGTACATTATACATGAATACACGAGTCTTTTTTAAATTATGAATTTTTACTAGCTAAGGTTGATATGACTTTTGTAGAACAAGTGATAAAATCATGCCTCTATTAATACAGAAGTTATGTTCCAAAGTTTGCATGTTCCAAAGTTTATACTTAAAGAGTATAATATTGCTTGGATAAGGGAGAGCCAATATAGAAATGAAAACTTAACATTACACCTTTCATCAGTAGAAAATATGGTTGGCATTAGTATAAAATTCTGTCACAGTAACTTTAAACACTCTATATGACACAGTTCTTTTGTATGCTATGCATTTTAGATGATTTTAATAAGGAGAAAATCTTAACAAGTATACTAATTGAGCTTCTACATCTAGTAATATTTTAACAAATGCGTATGTCTTAATTGTTTTTTCCTACTGTTTCAGAGTTATCATTTTTCTATTTGTAAGTTTCCCTGGGGAACCATGACATGACCATGACATGAGCACTTTTACAAATATGGTAATATGGAATGTCAGTTATTTTTGCTTCTAGAATTGCAACAGAACAGGTTAAGTCAACTGGCTCTGTGCCTCATAGTTATATCTGTGTGGGCTCTAACCATTTCCGAAAGTACTAGTCACAAGGAGTGTGACTTTGAGTAAGTTTATTATGTGCTTCATGGCTCAACTTATGTATAAAACAGAATGACAGCAAATGCCTATTATATTCATTGTGAAGAATAAGTATTTACTTATATGTAGAGTTTTGAAATGAATACTAAAAATTACCTACTCTAAATATCTGCTCAGGATGAGTCGAGATCACTTACAATAATGGAAATGAAAGACTAAGTAAAGAGGTAACCTAAAAAGAAAACCATCAGTTGGTCAAAGGAAAGTGGGGAGGGGATATGTTAAAGAAGGAAAAATCTAAGGTAAGGAGGTAGGTGGTAGGTTGAGGACATGATGGTCAGGGCAAAAGAGCTAAACAAAATGAAAGGTGGAGAGACAAAACCACATAATAACTCACTAAATTGTAACAATTAAAAAATAGAAATGGTAGTTTAAAGGAATCTCCCTGTATGACTAGATAAAACTGGTCTTATAATCAGTGGAATACTATACAAGGCTCCCAGTACCAGGTATTTGGTACCAGGATATCTCCACAGGAATTGTTCTAAGGATGCTCAGAGGCTCCCAAATTAATAGAGGCCTTTGCTCTTCCTTTTGGTCACCACCAGAATTAGATGATAGTACCATATTGCTGAAGAAACCAGATGCCATGGTTCCAAGTTACAGAGAAACCAATCTGGGGCAGAACTGGAAACTTCCTTCTTCTGGCTAACTTTTAAAGTGCTGAAAGATATTCTTCAAGCCGTGGGATAGAAAATACAACACTCTTACCCAGCCATAAAACCTGCAAACCACCTTCCAAGCAAGTTATAATATCAGCACAATTATGGTAGACTGCTTATGGGAATAACAAACTGCTTCCTGTGTGGAAATTGAATCCTGCTTTACAGGAGGCAATCTATATCTGGTACTATAAGCCCAATCAACAACCTAGGCCTGAGGAGGTCAGAGGCAAAGGGGAGCAATTTAGTGCTATTGTCTAACCTAACTGAAATAACACCAAACTGTCTGCTAAATATGTCTGTGCCATAGACAAGTGATACTCTCAGATTTAACCAAAAAGCATCTCTTTGTAAAGCTCATGATAGTGAACATAGAGACCCAGTGCTGTCCCTATGCTGAGAATAAGAAACGTTTTAGAACTTATTCCTAAAGAAGATATTTATAACTCCCTATCTCAGCCCAGGGAACTTTGAGAAAGAGCATGGGAAGCATGTAAAAGTTAGAATACAGTGAGAAGGTCATGAAATGCCATCCTCCACATATGATGCAATCAGTGATGCTTACAGAGCTCACATCACAGGGTTTACCTGAGCCAGCCTGCACAGGACTATCCCAAGCCACAGTCAGTCACAGTTGTGATTGTTGCCTGGGAATCCACTCCTTACTGCAGAACTATTGGGTACCTTCTCCTATGTTGAATTGTACTGCTGTTCTTTCATCTCTTCTTATTTACTTTCCATAATCTTTGCCTTGTTTATCCATGACATTAAAAAAATACCAGATGAAAGGATGGGAAGGAGAAAGATTGATTAGTGAAGGAAGAGCAGGGAGGGAGAAAAGGGAGGGAGGGAAGGACAACCATTGATTATATTTTCATAAAAGGAGAATTTTTCATTTAAAAGAAAAGGAATACTAGCTGTCTTATGTACAATGTCTCACCTAAGTTTTGAGTTATTTTCTTTATTCATATATATTCATTGTATATAGCAATATTTTATGTAGTATATTGTGTATAGTAATATTTTCTTTCAAATATATATGTACTTTGACCTTCCTAACCTCCTTACCTGCCACTTCTCTCCCTTCCTTCCTCCTGCATGTCTCCTTCCTGCCTTTCAGTCTGCTTTCATATCATATAAACAAAAACGGATTTGTTGAGCACCTGCGAAGCAGAGGCAACAAAGTTCATGTCATACTTGACCTACATGGCTACTGTAAAGCCAGACTGACTTCATAGCACCCTGCTTCAAAAAAAAAATAAGCAAATGTATGTATGTGGTTCTATGTATCTGGACAAAAGAGAGAAAATGTGCTGTATTTGAATTTCTTGAGACTGAATTATTTTATTTAGTATGTTGAAGTCCAGGGCTTGAGAGATAGCTCAGAGGTTAAATCTTTGCTAACAAGCAAAGAGTCCCCAGGTCTCAGGTAAAATATTGGGTAGAAATGGCTGCAGCTTTCAATTCTGGCCCTGAAAGGCAGAACCCAGGAAACCCCAAAAGCAATAAGGAGGTAGAACAATCCAGGATGATTCTTGATGTCACCATTGAGCCTCCATAGAAACATACACAAGTCCCTCTGGTACACACACACACACACACACACACACACACACACACACACACACGGGAAAAATACATAATTAACTCCATTTGCATACATTTTTAAAGTTATATAGCTTCATTCTTCTTTATAATTGAATAAAGTTAACACATACATTTTTTCCCCAAGAAACTGATACAGAACTACCCTGTGACTCAGCCACATCCTTCCTGTGTTTTGCTTGAAGGACCCTAAAGCTCTGTGCTACAGAAGTACACACCCTGGTGTATTGCAGAGCCATTCACAGTAGTCAAGTTATGGAATATGCATAGGTTTCAGCCAATATATGAATGAATTAAAAAATTGGAAAGTACTTATAATGTCTAATGTTCTTAATCATCTCTTTGTATCACTATCACATGTCCATTGGCTAGAATGTGCTCTATGGTAATATTGTACAGCCTTTACTCCATCACAGTAAGTAGTAGGTGACACCTTGTTTTCTGTTGTTATCATACCTACAAAGCTTGATTATCTGGTTACACACTGTGTAACTGAATTGTGTAACATGCCAACACACAATGTTTGGGTGCTATACCATTTTACAACTCTTGCAAGAATACATGAGCACCTGTTTCCCTACTGGCTTTTTAGGAAAATGTGCATAACTTCTGAATTTTTGCTGACATACCTTATGAAATATTGCACTTAAGAATTACATCTATGCTTATTTTGCATATCTGCTTTTATGAATAATTAAGCAGTTTAAAATTCTTAAATGCTATGAGGTTTTTCCACTCAAATCTTTTACAAATTATCTACATTTTTGTACCTTTCTTCAGATTTTAGAAGGCTTTTTTATTAATAAAAATAACCCACTAGTTTGTGATGGAAGCTTCAGTATTTTCTTATTGTCTTTTGTTTTGTCAGTTTAGCTCAATTTTGTTGTCATTATTCAGAATATTATTTATATATAAACATTTCAGTCTTTATTTTAGTTGCTTCTTAAGTTTAAGTGATATTTAGAAAGTTTTATGTAAAGCCCAGTAATTCATCTACATTTTATTCTGTAATGTGCAGTTTCATATTTAATAACATTTCTGAATCAGTCAGTGATAATTCTGAATAAAATAAAAGATGTGGATTTCATTTTATATTTTAAGTGCCTATTCAATTGTCTTGGTGCATGTAATATAAAGTAAAAAGATGCTCATTTTCTTATGAGTTTACTTTTGAATGTGCTTGTGTCTACCTGAACCATCTGTTTCATTTTCCTTCTTGTCTGATCATATGCCAGCACATACTGTTTTAATTATAAAGTTTTATTATGTTTAAATTCTGGCAAAGCTGGTCTTCTCCCAAGGATTTTTCCACCAACTGTTTAAGCTTTTGTTACTGTTTCATGTAATTTAAAAATGATATTACAGGTTCTTTCAAATAAACTGTGCAAAGTATAGAAAAAAGCAACTAAAACTACAACAAAATTACTTTTAAGTATTAATGTGAGCAGATCTGACTTTGTTGAGTCAGGGTTTTTCTGTGTGGTCCAAGATGACTTAAATCTCACCATGTAGCCGGGCTAATTTCAAAATCGTGATTCTTCTGCCTCTGTCCCCCAAGTGCTGGCATTGCAGGTATGCACTAGCATGTCTAGAGCAGATTTTTTTTAATAATGTATTTATTTATTTATTTTCCCTGCTCATACAAATGTAATAGGTACCCCGGTGCCCTCCCTCCCTTCCCCCTTTTCCTTTCCCTGTCCCGCCTCCCTCCCTTTCTCCCAGTGCCCCCTCCCCCATCCCTGGAGCATCCTTTAATGTGTATGTCAAACTTTCCTGTGGGTCCTCCTCTCTGATGAGGTGTAAGGACTCAGTGGCATTTCCTAGAACTTTCTTGTGTTCCCCTGAAGTATAGGAACACTATTGTGGCTGTTAATCCTTTGCTCCTAAGGATCCTAGTGTCTTTAGTCCATGCTAGACTTTGAGGGGTCAATGATATGTTGGTCACTGCGCAAATCATGCAGAGTCCTATTATGACTGCTTTGGCCCTAACTTGTGTGGAGTATCTTGCATATCATTACTCCTCTCTTCTTTGTGCTCTTACAATCTTACTGCCCCCTCTTCCGCAAATTTCCCTGAGCTTCAAGATGGGGAGAGATTAGGCAAACCTTATTCCAGGTTGTTGATATAGAGTCTCTGATGTTCTGAATTATGGTTTGTTGATTTTTTTTTCCAGTTTTGCTGTAGAGCAGAATTGTTTTAAAGATTAAACCATTCTAATGGCTTGATATCTGGTTCCTGTCTTCAAGGAAGTAATCTTGATATTTTACCCATGAGTAAAATTCTGACTTGGTATCTCAAGGGAACATTCACATGTTATCATGTTAAACTAAATAACTTGTGAGTTTTTAATATCCTTTGAACTAAGGTGAGACAAAATTTATCAAAGAAAACTTGTATTTTTATAGTCACATGAATTTTCTCCTGAGATGTATCCACATAGAGAACTGTTCTTTGCATATATTGAATTCCTAATATTGCAGCATACTTATATTCGTGATTTGTACAACTTTTGTCTGTATTTTAAGATTATTATAAGCATCATAAGCATATATGATTTTCATAAGCAGTGTAGCTTTGGTTTTTAATGTACAATTTAATATAATTAAATTTTAATGATATACTACTACCATCAGAAAGGATTTCTTTTAATTAGCATGCTTTCTCATCAAAGTTCATGCACAGATATAATCGCATCTTTGAAAATTCTGAATTCTCTGGTGAATTTTTGTTCATTACTTGTAGAACAGTTCTTTAATAAAACTAATGAAGTCTCCTCTTCTGTGAATATTAATGTGCAATAGATTAAAATTATTCAAAATGTTTTCTTGGACTGCCCTCCAATTTTTTCAGATTTATATTTGAGTTGTACAGTTGTATATTTGAGCTTTAAAATTTTCTGATTTTTTTAAAATTTAGTTAGCGGTATTTTTACCTAATGTTATATTTATTTTGTTGCTCTTTTCAAGGTGTGCATACTGAAAGTTTTAAATTTTCTGATATTGTGTCAGATCTATCTCTGCTTTTGATATTTTAAACTTTGTCTTCTTTTATCCTTTAAACAGTATTTGAAACTTTTTGAGAACTCTATAAATTTTAATTGTTTTGTTTCCTTTGGTATTTAAAGCTTTAATATAAATTATTTTTGCTCTTTTATCAAACCAATAGATATAAATGAAGAATTTTTCATTATCAATACTTAAATCTCTCTGTTGTTTCTGATTATACTAATCATAACTATGGTGAGACATTGTTATTCATAATAATTATATAAGAGTTTAAGGATTACTTTAATAATGCACCCTGAAGTATATCCATTTCCTATTAAACGATTAGAGAATAGGAACAAAAAATATCAGGTTGTTGGAAATTTTTCTTGACTGATAAAAGGAAAACTTATATAAAATATTTTAATGATAATTGACAGAACGACTATATAAACATTACTGCATTTTTAAAATGAGGATTGAAAACCAAATTAAAATTTTCTAAGATTGTAATGAAAACATTTTAAGGCACAGTTGCATAGACACATGAGTAGTTTCCATTCAAATAGAAAGGCATATTCCTTTCCAAGATGATTCTATGAAATCAGACTTCAGAGTGCTTTAAGACAGTGTCAAATGAACATTTCCACACATTGTAGAGTTTGTGTCCTTGCAGTATAGTTGACCAGGAACCATTTTTTTCTATTTAGCAGCATTCTATTCACAAAAATATAATCAATCACTTAAAAAAATATTGCTTTAAGAGTCTATTCTCACTCAGCATTTCATTCCTGAGTGTTATGAAAAATTTAGTTTTTGCCAATTATATAAAGTATCTCACATTTTCTGTCTCATCTGATAGACATGCAATATACTATAATATAGTTTTCATATTGTTAAAATTACCGGAAATCCCAGAAAGGTTTATTTTTTCTTTTGTTATTTGTCATGAGAAATATATTAAAATGGAGAGTATTAAAATTGTCATAAATTTATTTTAAAATGACCACATGAACTCGTTTCTTATAAATTAATATATCTTCTATGAAAATTGTTTAAGGACAGGAATTTATTTTATATTAACAAGTTTTTCTAAAATAGGTGTGTGTTAGCTACTTATATTTACTTCTATACTTATTGCATTATGATTTCACACCTCAATACCCTATTGAAGTTCATTGTCTGCTCATGTGAAGATAAAAGTACATAAGCAAGACTTGCCTCTGATGCGCTGTTTCTTTTCTTGTTTTATGTTTTGTTTTGTTTAATTTTTAGACCCTTGAAATTTTCTCAGGATCAGCTGAAAGTTCTCAAACCCTTCTTTACTAAGGACTTACAACATGCAAGCAGCTGTACCATTTTAAAATTCTCTCCTTTTACTGCAAAAGTAGAAGGCCTGTGTGAAAAGAGGACAACTTAGTTCCAGGGCTGTAGCCTCATTCTCCACTCCCTGCTATGGCATTTTTTCCTTCCTATTCAAATGGAAACATTCATTCCAAGAAGTAGTTCTTATTTTCCTTGGCTTTCCTATTTCATTTGGAAGACATTGTGGTATTAATTTTATCCTTTATGTGAATTACATATATTCATTCATTTAATAAATATTTTCATGTTACCAAATGAGAGGAAACTCTTTAAATATTAAATGAGACTCTATTTCAAGGAAACTCATTTGGAAGCAACTGCTGCCATTGGTTCCACATTTCTTGGAAGTTTTGGACATGTCCACCTAACCACTTGACAATCATTGCTTAAGAGAGATGTTCACGTTACAAAAGTGATGAACAGCCCTGTACTCAATGAAGCAGATAAGGAAACCAAGGTGAAGTGCAAATATTTGTCTATACAAAATAAATTTTATTTCAGTATTTGAATTCAGAAGTATTGATGTTCTTTGACTTTTCATAGACAGCCTATGTCCTTGGTCTGTTCTCCATCTATGTCTTACTAAGTGATATTCTCTTCAGCATCGTCACTCATGCCAAAAATTACTACTAAAATTTATTTTAAATGTACCACTTTCAATCACTACAGTTAAAGTTGCAGTTAACTTTTCTGAATAATTCATTTAAGATTATTTACCTTGTCAATTAAGCAAGTATTCTAAGAGTCTATTGGTTCTTGTGTTCTGGAGCCAAAGATTGAAACCAGAACACTTTGAAAGATTAAAGCAGGAATTTTAAGGAAAATGAGAGAAAAGGGAAGAAACTCTTGGATGCTCCATCTAAGGGAGGCAAAGACAAACTATAGTCTTAAGGTGAGAGAGTGTTAGGGCAGAGAAAAATATAAGGTTGGAGAGAACAGGAAGAGTGGCCATAAGCACATGGCCAGGAAAGGACAGAGATATCATGGCATGACTCCATGGTGGGAGAACAGAAAGGAGAGAGAGTGAGTGGGTGGAGTTACAAACGCTTTATAGTTGGGTGTTGTTAAGGAGTGTCTCAGGAGTTACTAGGCAAGTGAGGTAGAGACTGAAGAGATGGTAGGTATGGTTTCCAAAATATTGGACGTTCCTAACTGTGCTAGCTGTCCAATAGAAATTAAATTATTCCATTACACTATCGTGCAATAAAGTACTCATGCAAAGGGCTCTAATGAAATATGCCACATGAAAGATATGTAAGTACTTGGGAGTATTTTGGGGAAGAAAAAGAGTTCTGCAGATGGGGGAGTGAGATAAGATAATAGGGGAAATATGATTAAATTACATTATATATGAAATTTCTAAAGAATAAATGTTTACAAAATACAACTGAAAAGGGTGTGCCAGGAAATTTCATTGTATAATACTGGTCTTGATTAAATGGAGTTAGATACTTTTAGCTAGTCTGGATTGTAAAAAACAGCTAAAAATGAAAGTGGCAATTACTTCATATTGCATAGTTCATAAAAAAATAAGTGCTATGAAAATAACTGGAAAATACACAAGGAATTTAATGATGATAATCTGATATGTTCCACAACACAGTGACATCACATCTTAACTCAGTCTTGATTGTTTTCTTATAATTGAAGACTTTGCCTAAAAAAGGCATTTCTATCAAGATTAGAGATATAATAGTTTTAATTTCCCAAAATTATAATTTCTGATAATCAAATAAAAAATTGGGGGATTAAAATTGAAAATCTTACACAAGTTCATTTTTAGCAGCATTTCTTTCCAAATATGGTCATTGTCGTTGTTACCACCTCCAATCCACACACACTTGATCCCTCTGCTGCAGGGAAAGTTTTTAAGTCCATGTTCTGTGTTCAGAAGTCAAGATTGAAACCAGAATACAAGTAGAGGATTAAGCAGAGTTTATTAGAGGAGAGAAGGAACAGAACTCATGGGAATGGGTTTCATGAGGGGGAAGAGAACTATCTGATGGACTGCACCTGAATGTTGCATTCTTGTGTCCAGGGATGGAAGCAGGAGAGTGCATAAAAGGATTAAGATAGATTTTATTAGAAAGAATGGAATTAACGGATATAAATTTGATTCCACCAAGGGATAGAAAGACTCACAGACATGGAATCCATGATGGACAAATGAGCCAGAAACGAACTCACAGACATGGAATCCATGAGGGACCAGAGAGACAAAAAAGAACTTATGAACTCCAGATATGGAATCCATGAGGGAGTGAGAAAAAAACTTGAAAAGAACTCACAGACCCTAGAGTCTGTAACTGGCAAGTGAGACAAAAGTGGCTAGCAGGGTCAAGGGTATTTACAGGTTTAGGTAGACCCAAGAAAAGTGCCTTTTCTTCATTGGTTAGCTCCAGTTTCTGCAAACCTGATTGGAGCTTCCCGTACCTTACATCTCTTTGGTCTGTTTATATGGGGGCCCAGCCCAATTGATCTTGTGACAGACCTCATGGTGGAGCTATTTCTTAGCTTATCTACAATAGCGAGCTCATCTTCATATCCTTTCATAAACAGAAGACTGGGGGAAAGTGGTGACTTTATCTCTGTGAAAGAATAGAACCAGTTCCTCCAGATTAATAGGGTGTGTTCCTTCAGTAATCCCAGAAGTGGGGGAATTTAAAGACCTTCCTAGCATGGCTGCTCTAAAACTGTTTAATCTCACTATGGGAAACTTGAAGGATGGAAGTCTAAAATATTAAAAATGGTGTTCATACTTTTTTGAGATTTTATGGGGCACGGAAAAAGAAAAATGAATCATTTTTGTATGATATATATTTCTACAGTTCCACACATTCTGAATACCATTTGAGTTAAAAGCAAGTTGGACAGACTTCCAAAATTTGGGAATGTCACTTATTTGGTAACTTGCCAGAGATTTACTTTCTGACTCAATAAATAAGAATCTAAGATAAGATTGTCAGGTTAATACATAGATGACAGCATAAAAACACAGAAATCATGAAGAAAACGTCATCGTGTCTTAATTTTAGAAGACATACTATGGAGGATTTGGGTAGGAAGGAGGATGTTTTGAATGTTCTGTCCAAATCATTTTGCTTTTAAAAAATGAGAAATACTAAGGTACAAAAGAATACATGAATGTGACTCATGACTTTTGATAATTAGCTATTCGATGTTCCATTTAGATTCCTTGTAAATATTCTGTTCAGTTCACCTGGTACTTATTGCACATTCAACAAATACAAGTAACAATGACAGCAATGACATTCACTTTTTTTTAGATAATAACTCATATTAGTTAATATGCTACCATTCATCATAGAATTCATTCATTATATAATATGATACCTTTCTATAATTAGTAAAATCTAATTATGTTGAATTTCTACAGGAATAACTTGTTCTAAGAGGTAACAACATCCAAGCACTCTATGTGCACTCAATTCTAGCAATCAGTGCTTCCTAAATGGATATTACATATTTGTCATGATAGGTCATTATTAAGTCAAAAAGATGCAATTACCCACCCTTGCTTTTTTTTATACAAAGTTCATAGGAAGTTTGGGGGCCTCAGTGATGACTTCAATAAATATTTAAAATCTTGGCCCATGAGATTAGTCACAGTAAAAGCTCATTTCTACCAGAGTTTATATTATATGCTATAGTACTTTAGAAGCACGGTAGACCAAATGTATATCATATTTACTGTCCCAGGTGATCTTAACTACACAAGCAATAGAGTAGATATTTATATTGTTTGCCTTTGTCTTCTTTAACTATGCCAAAACAAAATCCAAATAATCCTAATTTCTCCATATTTCTATATCCATAGTATCTATTGCTGATTCACAAATTCTTGCAGAAGAATTACATCACTTTTGTTTTAGCTTTCTCTTCATCTTTAGATATAGTTTGAGCTTAAGTGTAAATTTCATACTATATTGTGTGGTAAATATATTCATGACAACTCTCTTTTTCTCTCAGGTGTGTGCATATGTGCACATGTGTGTTTATGGCTTCATATGTGTTTAACAAAAGTTGCAGCACTGTGCTATATTTTCAGTCCTATTTTATCTTATATTTGTAAATTAGGTTTACCTACTTTGTCCTGGATGAAACTAAACTGTTCCTATAGCCTAAGAAGGCCTCAAAATTGAGGTTCTTATGCCTCAGATTTGAGTCTTTAGGTTTACAGATCCGTAACACCAGGTCCAGATATTTCTATGTTTTCTTGTACAAGTACGTCTATCACGTGCAAAACAAAAGTATATTTGCCAATTTTATATGCAAATAATTAAACAAGTTCTCTGTCCAGAGAGTGAATCATATTTAACCCAAACATTTTACTTACTGTGACATGGGTAGACAGATTCAAATGAGTAAAAGAAGATGATTAATATATTTACTAAAGAGAGGTGTTTGGCATACTTTTAATTTTTCCCCTCAAATTTGAAAATGATCAATAAATTTAATCCTTGTGTTATTTTTAATTTTCTTCTTTGGTAATCATTCAATACAGTACTGTTATTTATATTATTATTGTTATTATTATATTGATATGTATATGTACATGTTTCAAAAATTAAAAAAAATGTGTTTTGCATGTTGTCTGTTATATATGGATGCTAACATTCATCCTTCAGAAAAACATACTTAAAAAAACATACTTGGAAAAAACCTGCAATCTGGAATGTAGTATAAACTGGGAAAGGGTATGGGTGGATGTGGTAAACCTTAAAAGTGGATAGGCAATAGAGCACAGGGGTAAGAGAGTAGTTAAACACCCCCTCCAATTAGTACCCTGGCATAGGCCTTTGCATGTGTGCTGGATCAAATCTAATGGATCACACATGAAGTGGTATATGGGAGTTGGAGGGAGACCGTATGGAAAGAAGAAGGAGTGAAGAAGAAGAGTGGGAGGGTGATGGAAGGTAATAGAGGATAAACTCATTGTAAATATATATGAAAGTTTCTAAGAATTAAAAAAATATGTGCTTCTGGGTATGCTGGTTTTTAAGTGTCTTTAGTTTTATTGCATAATTCTGAATCCTTACTTGTGGATTTTGTTCAGGATGTTGAATTTTTTTTTTCAGTGCTAAGATCTAACCCAGGGCTTTGCATGTGCTCGGCAACCACTCTGCAGCTGTTCTTCATCTCTAGACCAGACTCTGAATTTTGGATGATAACATATATCTGCATTATTACTATCACTGGGTGATGTTTCATGGGCATAGTAACTTACTTATTAGCTTGCAGTGTTACTCAGAGCCTTGTACTTGCTAGATAAGCATTTTACCATTGAGTGATTCCCCATCTCCTTATCTATTTATAAATAAAAATAGCAATGAAAGAATCTCCTCTATATTCATTGAATCCACAACTACGTGGACACTTTGGTCACAAGTCAGGTATGGTGCTACACTTGACAAGTACTAGGACCAGTGACAAGGTTATAGAGATAACAGGAAAAGGATGACAGGCTGATTCATTTTTATAAAACTTTACACCTCCTTGCTTAATCTTCTATTTAGTTATGTCTTTCTTTTGCATCTTCAATGCTGTCATTTCAGGACTGCTCTTAAAGAATATTAAAGAACAGCTCAAGGTAATTAAAATCTCTTTGATATTTATGGCAGCATACACTTTTTATGTCTAAATACAGTAAAGGTAAATATTCAAGATAAAAAGTACAGCACACTAAATTAGGTCCACCATTAACTTTTATTTAAGTTTTATGACCAATCTGAGTGGTTTCAAATTTTGACAATATGAGCACAAGACAAGAAAGGCTTAGTTATCTTAAGAGAAAATATCTGGAATAGCAAATTGGATATATCTCTGTAGGAGTTCATTTAGCTAATGTAAGCTTCCAATATGTAAGGAATTTGATATACACATTCACATGGATGATAGCTACTTACCTGCTCATTGTCTTAATTATACTGATAACCATGTGTTTGTTGTCTGTATGTTTATTGGATTATCAACTGAGTGTTGTCATTCTGTCTTAGTAACAGCTACTTATTAGATGGAAAAAAGTCTTTAAAAATTTAAATCCTCACTAAAATATGACCAGAAGTTGGACAAGAAACAAATTCAACAAATAAAAAAAAACCAGATGTCAAGTTCATTTTCTCGAAAGTCCCTGACTTACATATCTTCCATACATTCCAGTACTTCGATCACCAAGAAGAATCAACAGGTCTATCCGTCTAATTAAGACATCCATCAAGGGGAAAAAATAATCAGTTACATTTATGAAAATGCTGGCCATGGAATTGAAATAAGGCAATGGGTTTTAGTGGCATAACAAGTCAAGAAAAATTAATGTTACCAGGATTTAATCCACAGAATAACAATTCCAGATTAACTTCTGGTTCCTAAAGTCCATACGTATAAGAGTTAAGGTAGACATCTTCTCATAGTAATTTGCTATCAAAGTTTTAATAAGCAGAGCACACATGTTGAAAAATGCAGCAATTACAACTGCATAGCTTAATGAGCAATGCACACAAATTATATATATATATATATATCTTCATCATTTTAGAGCCTACTAATCTGCCTTCTTGGTGTGTTCAGTCCCCAAAGAGTAATCACAATCCTGACTTCATAAATATATTTTAAATAAAGTTGTTCTTGCACAGTTTACAAGGTCCAGGACATTTAATGGAAACTTCATTTATTATTGACACATGGTACCGTATAATATAATAATGAAACTTAGCTACTATTACCACTGATTTTTAACCCAAAGTTGTAAACTGTTTGATGAGAGACAATAAATATTAAAATACACTAATAGCAAAATAATTGTAAAGAGACAAGCTGTATCCTTAGCACAGAACTAGTGGTACAAACTCAGAGAGGACTTCAGCTATTCATTACTTGCTAAGCGTGTAAGTTTGAAAATAAAAATAAGCAAGTCACTCCACTCCTTAAATTATACCGCATTGGTAGATATCATGAGAGAACTTAACTTCATAAAAGTTGTATGAAATTGTATTAAAAAACTAATTACCTCAGTTCTCAGCATATAACAAGCTCACAATAAATTATAACTGCAATCTATACCATTTAGTTAGGATGTTTCATTCCTAGGAATCCAAATTAATATAATACAAAATATAGAGACTTTTAGACACATAATCTTCATAGTATTGATATTTGTAAACCAGGAAAAGCAGGTCCATTAAGAGAGTCTATTCAAGATGAGAAAGAAAATTGGCTAACTGGACCCAAGTCCAAAAAATTCATGAAAATATTGCAAAGCAAAATGGGTTGGATTCAATTGTTTTTCACTTACAAGAGCATTAACCTTGAATAAACAATTGAAAATGTTTATTTTTCCTGATTAAAATTGTCCTACTTATTAGCTTACAAAAGTATTTAGGAACAACAGCTTATTATTTTGAAATAATTGGAATATAGGTCTTCTGAGGAATCCATAAGCAACTTAAATGAAATTTAGATTATTGGAAACTGATTTCACAATGATAATGCAATAGTAATTGAATGTTTGATTCTGGTACATTGCTCTCAGAAGAATGAAAATGCATTTCTGGGGCTGGAGAGTTGACTCAGGGATTAAGCCTCTGCCTTGCAGGCGGAAGGTCCTGAGTTCGGATCCTAGACCTCACGTATAGACGTCGGGCGGAAGTGGGGGGGGGCTGCGTTTCTGGTCCTGGTAGGGCGGAGCCTGTGAATCCGGAGGCAGAGTAAACAAGGAGGAGGTGGAGGCGTCCATGGTGGTTCTCGAATTCGCCCGTGGTTCTACACACACACACACATACATACATACATGTGCACACACGCATACACGCACAATTGAATAAATAAAAAAATTAAAAAAAAAGAATGAAAATGCATTTCTAAACTAGCAAATAACATTGTTTCTAACAAAAATTATTTTGCTAGAGATTTTTTGATCAATCCTAGGAATTTTATCATTACTGTTCATTTTTTCACATAGTCAAAAATACTAAGATAAACACATGCACACTGATTTATGAATGCACACATGCACATACATATGCATGTCCACATGCATACACACACATATGTTCACATACAAATATGTAGCACACTTACATCACAGGCATGCATACACATACTTGTACATGTGCACATATATGCATGTACAAGAATACATACATGTGTGCAAACATATGTACAAATATGAATAAAGGAAAAAAGTTTAAATATAGCACGTATTTTTGTAGCCAAATGACCACATGTATCCAATACAGCATTATGGTACATTTATTGTAGTTTAAGAATATATTTTTGTTATTCTATGACAAAATTAAGATATGTTGTCATTTCTGCTCTAAAAAATGAAAAAAATGCAAGGGAAAATTTGAAAGAAAGAAATGAGTTGTGATGAAGAAATGAGTCAAAGAATTTCTAGCTTTTATTTGCAAATAAACACTAGAACATTATCTGTTGTTACCAAGAGGTTTGCATTTGACAATAGAGTTTGATATGGATTTTAAACTCTATGTTCATTTTTACAAAGTAGCAATACACAAAATTAGGCAACTCACATTTTTCAGTGTGTGTGAGAGATTTTAAGTTTTTCATACTTTTTTGCAAGATTCACTTTATTTCATCTCCATTACAATCTACACTCCAACTAGAGGTTGTTTACTACTAAATCAGACTCAGAATTTTACTAAGTCCTTAGCTGTCCACAGTGATCAAATACAAAATTCAATATTCACAATTACAATAGCAGCAACTGATTTTGGAATTTACCAGTGATTTATTCATCTTTCCAGCAAACACTAAACAATCATAATGTAATGCAAGACCCTAGGCTATGTGAATCAATGTCAGCTAAGGCAGTGGCCATTTTATCTTTGGCTGACAAAGCCTTGGCGTGATTTTGAATAGGCTTCATAAAACCACTGCTTGGCAATTTAGTGAGGCAGAACCTAAATTACTGTCTGAATGTAGAAGTCTGCTTTCACAGTTGACTAGAAGGCCAGCTGCAGGTCAGTCTGTCTATTTTGGCTGTATTAATGAGCAACTTAGATATAATTCATTACTTGCCCAATGCATGCTATGACAAAGTTAAAATTTAAAAATCTCAGAGGTCAATTTAGAATATTATATGTCAGCCTCATAAGGATATACATTATTTCACATCAGTGTTGATCCAGTGATACCAATCTGCCCTTTGTAATGCATAATTCCCTTATCTTTTGCCCACAAATCCTTGAAACTAAAATAAAATATGTACCTAGGGAAAAAACTCATTTATATGAGTCTTAAAAACCATAATTAATTGAAGCATAAAACATAAAAATATGTATCCATGGAGAATTATATAACATTCATTACAGGTATTATACAAGGTTTAAACTCAGTTAAGCATATCTTCCCCCTCAAACACATCTCTTCTTTATTGTAGAAGCATCTAGTTTCTTGAAATCTATACAATGAATACTTGCTAACATTAATCACTCTGCTGTGCTATTGCATAAAAGAACTTCTTACTTTTATTTAACTGTAATTTAGTATCCAGTGATACCAGAGAGTTTTTGAAACAAAAGAAAGAACATACTGCCCTTTGCTAGTTTGATAAGTGCATTGACATGCTGAAAGTCATCTGTGTAACTTCTAGAATTGAGAATCGTGTTTGGGTGATATCTAAATGCTCTGCATTCCTCAACAATAAAGACAGTATTTTCAAACCGGTACTCAAGAGAAAACAAATAACATGAGCTGAATTTAAATAGAAGAACTCAGGCATCCGGGAGTCACTAATGCTATTGATTATACAATTCTTAAGCTTTCTTTGAAAATGATATTCTATGTATCTATTTCTTCCAGTTTTCTATGAATCTATTCTTCCAGTTACTTTTCAGTTGCTATAATAAAATACTCAGACACAAGAAATGTCATGGAGAAGTTTATTATTTTGCTTACAGTTTCAGAGGGAATAAAGTCCCTGCAGGGAATACAGGATGGCAGAAGTAGGAGGCAAACTATTCCATTGCAGCCTTACTCAGGAAGCAGAGAAAGAGGGAGAGCAAGTGGAGTTGGGTTACCAAGCTTCAAGATCTAAGTATTTTTTGATCAAGGTTCTAACTTCTAAATGTTCTGCAGCTTCCCAAACAGCACTATCAGCTGGTGTACAATTTTTCAAACATAGAACCCTGTGGAGGATATTTTTCATTCAAACTAAGGGCTCTAATTATTCAAGATAGTAATAGTAACAAGTAAAAATATATAAAATCTTAAAAGATCAGATGATCAAAATATCTGGCCTTAAATTCTTAAACATGGAGAAAGCACTCATCAAAAACAAATCTTCCCTTACATAATTTATGAGCAGTGTCTGCAATATTACGCTAAAATTTTCTTTTTTAAAAAGATATGGAATGCTTCATAAATTTGCATGTCATCCTTGAGTAAGAGCCATACTAATCTTTTCTGTATTATTTCAATTTTACCATATGTACTACTAAAGCGAACACTATGCTAAAATTTTCAAGAATTTATAACAATTGTGAGCATTAGATCTGTGATAATAGTAAGTACTTCATATATCAGATGCTTTCACATTTACTGTTGTAGATACTTTAAGGTTTCTGTGGTAGGAGAAACTATCCTCAGATGGAGTCTCTGTGAGAAAACCCAATGGAAAGCCTAGAAATCAGAAAGAGGATAAAGAAGCACTTAATAGTTCATTTGCAGTGCAAAGCAGCAGGAATCCTACTTCAGAATGAGAGTCTAAGATACATGATAAACATTTTACAATAGGAGTTATATGCATCAAAAACATTCTAAATAAACTTACATCAGAATTAAGGTGTAGATAGTAAGGTAGTGAAATAAGTTATACTTGCAAATCAGAAAATATGTGCAAATCAATGTAGAAAGACTTCAATTTAACATTGAGGAATGTGCTAGAAGTTCCAAAGCCCATCTATATCTTATTCTCTTCTCTTTCCTAGTGTGTGACTCCCTTTTATAATCACTTTCATCAGTCACATTTTCAGATGTGTAGAACTATATACTTAAATAAGATCAGCAATGATTATGTACATATGCAACTAAATGCAAAAACCAGAGCATAAACATCTATTTTACCTTTAAGTGAATAACTGAAAATTAAATATTTTTTTCACAATCATACAAGCTCAATAGGCTCCTGTCTTCTCCCTCCCACCTCCCCTCACCCATCATCCCCCATTGCACTCTCCCCCTTCCCCCCTTCTTTTCACCCCCCCCTTCCCTCCCCCTCTCCAGGTGTTTTCCCCTTCCTCCCTCCCATCCCCTGGAACATCCTTTTATGTGCGTTCCTGAACCTCCCTCTGAGTCCTCCACCCTAGTGAGGGTTCAGGACTCAGTGGTATAGCCACAGGCCCTTTCTTGGGCTCCCTGTTAGCATAGTAATTCTATTATGACTGTTTAATGCCTTGACTCTAAGGATCCTACTGCCTGTAGTCTTCTCCCCTGTGATAACCTGCTAAACTTTGGGGGGTCATTGACATGTCATCCATTGTACAGGTCAGGTAAAGTCCAATCCTGGCAATTGCATTCCTAACTTGTGTGGAGTATCTTGTATATCATTGTTCTTCCCCATCTTTAGGCATTTACAATCTTGCCACCCCTTTCAAAAGAAAGGAGATCAGGGAACATGCTTCAGTAGAGAAAATAGGGTCATGTGTTGCATGTAAGTAGAAAAACTTCTGGTACAGCTCACTCTCACTTCCTTTGCTGGTCACTTAGGATTGTACAGGTTTGATTTCACAAATCAGGGAGGGTATAGGGATTGGCAGATAGACAATAACCTTCAAACAAATGGGACACTGACACACCCACACACACACTGCTGTGTCCTACTCTTATTCTTCCATCTATTTTTTATACATTTTTATTATTATTTCAGCTCATACAAACTTAATAGGTACACCAGTTCCCTCCCTCCCTCCTACTCCCCCCGAACCCCCTGCTCCTTCTCCCCTCATCCCTTCCTCCCCCTTCCCCAGTGCCTCCCGCCCCAATTCCCAGAGAGTCCTTTCTTGTGCATGCTTAACTCTCCTCTGGGCCCTCCTCTCCCGTGATGTACAAGGACCCAGTGGCATTTCCCTGAACCTTTTACCATGTTCCCCTTAAGCATAGGAACACTACTGTGGCTGCCAATCCCTTGCCTCCAAGGATCTTGGTGCCTTTAGCAGGTGCTAGACTTTGTGAGGTCAATAGTGTGTTGGACATTGTGCAGGGCATGAAAAGTCCAATTATGATTGCTTCGGCCCTAACTTGTGTGGAATATCTTGCAAATCATTGCTCCTCCCATCCTTTTGCTTTTACAATCTTACCGCCCCCTCTTCTGCAAATGTCCCTGAGCTTCAGGATGGGGAGAGATTAGGCTGGCCTAGTTCTAGGTGGTTGATATAGAGTTTCTGAAGTTCTGGATTGCGGTTTGTTGATTTTCTTTTGCACTTTTGCTGCTCCTGCAATGTCCTTCACTCCATCCTGCTGGGCACTGTATGTCACCCCTTGCAGTCCTTGATGGAGGCCTATTTTCTCTACTGTAACATGGTCACTTCTCTCCTGGTTTCTGGTGTGACCCTCCAGCCCCATCCCTCCTGTTCATAATCCTTGCAATTACTGTAGGTAATACATAGATTTACCTATGAGTGTCTCAAGATGGGATGGGTGGGTTTGGTATTAGGAGCCACCTATTAGGGAGTACATAAGGTGCTTAGTTTTCTGGGTTTGAGATACTTCACTTAATATAATTGTTTCTAATGACATCCATTTCCCGGCAAATTACAGTAATTCATCATTTTTGATGGCTGAGTAGTACTCCATTGTATATATGTATCACAGTTTCCTTATCCACTCATCAACTGTTGGACATTTGGGTTGATTCCATGTCTTTGCTATTGTAAACAGTGCTGCTATGAACATGGTTGTTCTTGTGCTATGGAGGTGAACCTCTGCTGTATGGGGAGTTATACCCAAAAGTGGAATAGCAGGGTCATACGGCATTTCAATCTTTAATTTCTTTAAGAATCTCCAGACACCAGATCCCACGTATAGACGCCAGATGGAAGCAGGGGCGGCCTGTGCTTCTGGTCCTGGTAGGGCGGAGCCTGTGAATCCCGGGGCAGAAGGAGGTGGAGGCGTCCATGGTGGTTCGCGAATTCGTCCGTGGTTCTACACATACACAGACACACACATACACACACACACACAGACACGCACGTGCGCACATACACAGAGTTGAATAAATAATAATAAAAAAAAATTTAAAAAAGTATTTAAAAAAAAAAAAAAAAAAAAAAGAATCTCCAGACAGCTCGCCAGAGTGGCTGTATGAGCCTGCATTCCCACCAGCAATGTAGGAGAGTTCCCCTCTCTCCACATCCTTTCCAGCATTTGTTGTTATTTGTATTGTGGATTTTTGCCATCCTGACCAGGGTGAGATGATATCTCAGGGAAGTTTTGAATTGCGTTTCCCTGATGGCTAAAGAAGTAGAGTATTTTTTAAGATATTTGTTAGACATTTTAATTTCATCCCTGGTGAAGTTTCTTTGAAGTTCCAGGGCCCATTTTTTAATTGGGCCATTGGTTTCCTTGATGTCTAGTTTTCTAAATTCTTTGTGCACTCTGGACAGTAGAGCTCTATCAGATATGTGGTTAGGGAAGGTTTTCTCCCATTCTGTGGGTTGCCTTTGAGCTCATGTTACAATCTCTTTATCTGAACAGAAGCTCTTTAATTTCACAAGATCCCAACTGTTGAGAGTTGGTAGCCATGACTGTGCCATTGGATGTCTGTTTAGGAAATGTTGGCCTAGCCCAATCAGCTCAAGGGAGTTCCCTATCCTTTCAACTATGGTTTTTATAGTCTCTGGCCTTATATCAAGGTCCTTGATCCATTTGGAATTAAGTTTTGTACATGGTGACAAGCACTGGGTCCAGCTTTAATCTTCAGCATGTGGAGATCCAGTTTTGCCAGCACCATTTGTTGAAGATGCTGTTCTTTTTCCATTGCATTCTTTGGGCCCCTTTGTCAAAGACCAAATGGCTGTATTTGTGGGCTTATATCTGGGTCTTCAATCCTTATCCATTGATCTGTGTGTCTATTTTGGAGCCAGTACCAGGCTGTTTTTATAACTATGGATTTGTAGTGTAGACTAAGGTTCGGTATGGTGATACCTCCAGCAGTGTTTTTGTTACTCAGGATTGTCTTTGCTATCCTGGGTCTTTTGTGCCTCCATATGAATTTTGAGATTGTTTGGTCAACTTCTTTGCGGAATTGCTTTGGGATTTTAATTGGTATAGCATTGAATTTGTATATTGCCTGTGGTAGGATGGTCATTTTTACGATGTTGATTCTGCCAATCCAGGAACATGGGAGGTCTTTCCACCTTCTGGTGTCTTCTGCTATTTTTTTCTTTAGGGTTTTAAAGTTTTCACTGTAAAGGTCTTTTACGTCCTTGGTTAGGTTTATACCAAGGTATTTCATTTTTTCTCTCAAGGCTTTTTCACTTCTTTCATTCTGGGCATATAGGAAGGCCTCTAATTTTTGCACGTTTATTTTGTATCCTGCCACCCTGTTGAACTTCTCAATTAGTTCCAGGAGCTTTCTGGTGGAGATTTTGGGATTACTCAGGTATAAGATCATGTCATCTGCAAATAGGGATAGCTTGACTTCTTCCTTGCCGATTTGAATCCCTCTTATGTCCCTTTCTTGTCTTATGGCTTCAGCTAAGACTTCAAGTACAATATTGAATAGAAGTGGTGAGAGTGGACAGCCTTGTGTAGTTCCTGATCGAAGTGGGAACGCTTCCATTTGTTCCCCATTGAGCATAACCCTTGCTGTCTTCCATCTATTTTTGAGTCTCTTTTTATATTAAATCTTCATTTAAACAGTCTTTTATCTTTGGTTAGGAGATGACGTTCAGTTTGGATACAGCTAAGGGTGGTGCAGGAATAGCAAAACTGAAAACAACAACAACAAACCGTAATTTAAACACCAAATATTTCTCCTTTTTTTTGAGGAGACTATAATCTCACTTCCCTTTTTGAAACTGACAAGCCTATCCTAGCTGGCCTCTAGAGGGCAGGCCATTAAGAATTGTCTCAAAAGTACTTTAGAATTGTGAAGGAAATAGTGATTGAGTAGGTCAGGTACCATAATATTTATTACTAAGACTCACAATATGAAAAGACACATAAAATTAATCATTTTCAAATTTTGTTGCATTTATTTCTCATTCAGGTCGAATCAGAGCCTCCTAGTAGATCAGAGATGTTGATATAAATTAGAACAGAAATCAAATTATACTTCAATACCAGAGAATGTATTCACACATGCAGACTCTTCCTATGAGTACATTCACAATTATATATCTTCTACTTGAGGAAGTATTAGGAGAGTTTATAAAACAAATCAGAATATGTAAAATTAATCAACTAGTATTTCTTGAGGGTTTGTTATATGGCAGGTGTTAGTCACTTTCTTTCTTTAAAAATACTTAAAATGTAACTGTTGATACTACAAAAAAATTAAACATGATGTATTACCTGTTTTAATAGCTGATGAAAAGAACTAGCTACATGATCAAGACCACAACTAAAATCTCCCAGGTAAGACCAGTGTCAGAAGGACCAGCCAGGAAATAATTGAAATGGTTCAGACTAAGTTATAAAAGCCTGGATCACAGCAGTAGTAGTGACCTGTGAATAAGGGACAGATACAAGACCTGGTGGACCTGGAAACTCAAGACTGTGAGGACACCAGGATTAATCACAGAGCCGCAAGAACCAAAAGTTTTGGATTTTGAAGTCAGTTGGTGTCGGATGAAATAGTAAGCCCTCCATTGTCTTCAGTTTTGCTTAGTACATTTGGGCTTTGCTTCAGAACCTGTTTGAGTATATTTGTGTCTTTTCTGCTCTGTCCACATTACAAATACATGCATGATCTGAGGAACAAAATCCTTACAATGGACAGCAAGATATTTGGAGGTTTGAACTTTTCTTTAGGAATTATAGTATACTGCTGATTTGAACAGCCATTATATTATCTCCTTGATCCTGAAAGTTACTCACATAGGAATCTATTAGAATAGAAACGGCTGCTTCATGAACAGAGTTGAGTACCAGATATCTGGAGTTGGCTTTATTTTATAAATTTTTGAAATGCTTTCAAGTGAATAATTTTTTGCTGGCAATTTTGATGATAGATACTGTCTACAGTATCTACCAAATGGCCACTTTATAAGGTGACTTCTTTTTCATATAGAAAGCTTTTCCTACTCAAAAATGAATGGGCAATGACATCTCTTTCCAACTGGAAGTGTATATACTCAGTGTGAACAGCTGTTGGAACAATTGTGGGTGAAAATTTTGCTCTACGGAAAACAACCTTGATGAACATACATGGTCATATTGCTTTCAGGACTAAGGTCCATCTGTTGGGCTGGCCGAGCGCCTGCAGTCACTTATTGGTCAGACTATAGGACATGTAACAACTTAGTCAACCTGTTCCGGTTCCTTGCCCACAACAGCACTGCCTTCTGGATGTTGGATGTGCTTTAGCCACAAACAGGCTGCCAATGGTCCTGTGAGATTCATGTCCTTCATCTCAAGAGCTCATCAAAAAATTTTTTAAATTATAATTTTATGGTAGTTGTATATTGAAATCTAGTTTACTACATCTGTTTGAGTTTGTGTGTAATTTATTATTTTTATAGATGACTGACAGTCAACATAACATGCCATGGTCACATATATGAGTCATTTCATAATGATGCTTAGGTAGTTACTTCCTTCTCAGTTTACCTTCTGCCCAAATCACATATAGCATAGTATGAAATAAAAATCTTGATTTCAATTTTATTTTGAAAAACATTTTTACCACCTTGTTCCTTTGCTTTTCTTTTTTCCTCACCAGTCTTGTTTGGCTCTCTGGTTGATTGGTCAGAATATGATTCCAGTCTAATTTTTCTACCCATGACATCAGATTTAACCCCTGACCTTTTTTTTCAGTTTGTTCTCAGGTCTGAAACTTCTATAGTCTAGTCCTCTAATTATTTCCCTCTTTCTTAGTTTAATTTTGTAGTGTACCCTGTCACTGACCTCTGTTCGTCTTCTAAAAATAGAAATATTTCACCTTCTTGGCCCTTTAGAGGGCAGTCTGTTTGTAGTTGATCACTTTCTGATTTTGAGAGGAACCCTGGTCTTTTCCTCTCTTAGTCTCCCCTCCCTTTTTCCTATTTTTCTGATGAGTGAAGTTCTGTTTCACTCTCTGACAGCAGAGAGAATGGGACTCAAAGGGAATATAATTCCATATACATTCATTTCATTTCAAGTCATGGAATCACATCGGTGTTTCTGAGAAGGTAGCCAGTATAAATCATTATTACTCCAGACATTAGAAAAGCCTGTCTTTTCAGGGACCAGAGCTGAATACACAGATCCATGTCTGCAGAGAATGCTGAAAATAAACAGGGTGAGGGCTCAATCCTCAGCATGAAATTTATTCTAACCCTTTAAGGCTCAGAGGCTTTTGCAAAAGAGGAGTTGGAAAGAGGGTAAGAGCCAAAAAAGAGGGAAGGAAATAGGGAAATACCATCCTCCAAAAACTACATAACTATGCCAGTCATGAACCCACAACAAATGTGGTTATGACATGGCACCTACCATAGATCTGCTTAGCTATTGGTCAGGTACAGATAGGTAAAAACCTATGGGAACTTACAGATTACTGACAAACATTGACCAGCTAACAGATTTTATGTGTGGTAGGATGGTATCAAGCTGTGTATCTAGTGAGGAGCTTGCTGAATTCCACGAGATAGTCCCAAGTCAGGGTCAGATAATCAGCCTTAATTAAAGCTAGTGAGACACAAAATAAAACATACGGATGTCAATATGGAAGACTTGCAGGGAAGGGGTCTGATAGTGACATGAATAGGATAAAAGGAGGTAACAGGGATTAAAAATTGGGATGTATCATCTGAGTCCAAGATCTCAAGGAACAAGATTCATTAATTAAGAAAGCATTCTGAATATTCGGAAAAGTCTCAGACCAGGAGAATCTCAGGTCTGTTCCTTTGTTCATTTCTCTTGTTATTTTTATTAAAAATATTTATTAAGAATAAAATACTTCATATTTTTGGAGACTATTGATGAGGTTTTGTGTTAAATGATTTGCCAGTAATCTCAGCTTGAAAAAGTGATGAGGTAAGCTTGATACCAGATTGGAGTTTTGACAGTCAAAACCTGATCTTTGGCAGCCATAAAGTACGGTCCATCCCACAGTCCTTAACATATGCAGTAAAGAAGAAAGAAAAAGTGCAAAGCAGAGAAAAGAGATTTATGCTCTGTGCTATGCTGGGAAGATGAGCAACTAGAAAAGTAGACTAACTCCCCTCACCCCCACCCACCACCAAGTCCATCTTTCAGAAAAGTATCACAAGGTTAAGATTTTAATAGAGGGCAGGAAGTATTTACAACTATGTAGCCCTGGTCAAGGTGTGTATACATCAGTCTCTGACCCCCTATTCTCTTCTGCAAAGTGGTCTGACAAGTTTTCAGAAGTTTGTGAAACCTCGTTGGCCTGAAAGAGAAGTTGCTTTTCTGGGTGGCAAAAGCCTTCAACATTTTCCTTCTTGCAGCATGAGATTCCTGATGAAATTCCAATTCTTTGGTGATCCTGGATTCTATAGTCTGACAGCTAAATGAAGGACCACAATGTTTCTCTTTAGAATATCTTCCTTCCTGCCAGGAAAGTTGCAGGGTGCTATTTAAAATGTCATTTTGAAGGAAACCGGAGCTCAGGAAAATAAGTGGCTGATTTATAAGTAGGAAGTAACAGTTCAGCTTGAGATATCAGACTCAACAATGTAGTCATATAGCAGCATTATAATATGAGACAATTGCCTAGTTTTACCCATTCTGGATGAAGAAAAACCTTATTCCTGTTTCAAGTTAAATTACCAGCATTTTAACATAGAATGGCCTTTTCATTTTACTGAAAAAAAATGGTTCATGTGCTAAAATGCAAGAAAATATTGTCTAGTCATGTGCATCATTTAGTCCATCTTAAGATTAGTTACAATTTGGTACATTTTTGAAATTTATTTCATTAAATCTTGATGTCTAGAATTCTTAGAGGTTAAGCCACTCGTTTACTATTTCAGTCATCACCACACACTGTCAAATGGAATTAAATATAATGAAGAGAGAATTGCACCAAAAATGGTGTGTGATGCTTAGGTTCACAGAATTTGATAAGAGAATTCCTATGGTATAGACAAGATCCCTCAGCACTTTGATCTACAAAGTTTGGTATGTTATAACTCATCCCTGATTCTTTGTACATCATAAAGTAAGATATAATAGCTACATCAGCCTAAATAGGTTGAAATGCTTAATGTTTTTACATGAGATTATATCAGAAGTTAAGTTGGTGAGTTTTCACATGAATCCAAATATGACTATATGCATACTTCTAGATTGTAAAGAGTGCTGGAAAGTAGCTAATAAAAATGACAAATCTAGGCTGGAGCAATAATTTAGGCACTAAAGCCTTTGTCTCAAAAGGAAAAGGACCTGAGTTCAGATCCCACATCCCACATAAAAATGTCAGACAAAAATGGTACTATCTGAAATGCAAGACAGAGCATAGGAAACCCCAGCAAAGCACAAGGTAGGTAGATGAATCCATAGTAATTATGAAAGTCACCTTTGGGCCTTCTCAGGCACGAGTGACCTCTATTACATTTGCACGTGCATGAGCGTGCACATGCACGCACGCACACACACACACACACACACACACACACACTTATATACCCACACACCAAAAAAAAAAAATTAAGATCCCTTCCATACCCGGCTCCTCCGGCCGGGACGCGCACGGGCGGTCCACACGGGCCTCATCCTGTGACCTAGGAATTAATCCCATAATGTTAGACTCCAACAAGAACAAACCCACGGAAAATGGTCAAGAAAGCCTGACCCAGGATAACGACCTTCAAAATATGATCATTACCATGTTCAATACTATGAAAGAGGAAATCCGGGAGGAATTACATAATCGAATCAATCGCTCTGAAGAGGAACACAACAGACACTTGGAGGAGTTGAGAAAAACAGTGCAAGAAACAAAAACTGGCATAAAGCAGTTAAAACAGACTCAAGCAGAGTTAAAAACTGAGTTACAAGACAAGTTATCTTCAACCCAGAAATCCACAGTCTTATCAACAGAACTAATGAAGCAGAAAATAGAATTTCAGACCTTGAAGATAAAGTGGGAGTACTAACCAGCTCTATGGAAGAGGTTGTTAAAGCCAAAAAGATACTTGAGAAAAATATCCAAGAGGTATGGGACACCCTGAAGAAGCCTAACATGAGTATTCATGGAATACCAGAGCAAGAATCTCAAAATACCACCCCTGAGGAAATTTTTCAAACGATCATCAAGGAAAACTTTCCTCATCTAAAAAAAGAGAGGCCCATCCATATACAAGAGGCATTCCGCACCCCAAACAGATACTACCAAAGCAGAAGCATGCCACGGCAAATAATAGTTAAAACACTCCACATTCAAGATAAAGAACTGGTGCTGAGAGCTTCAAGGGAGAAAAAACAAGTCACTTTTAAAGGTAAACCTATTAAAATAGCAAATGACTTCTCAGTCGAAACACTAAAAGCAAGAAGAGCTTGGAGAGACATACTTCAAGTATTGAATGAGCAAAAATGTCAACCCAGGCTGATTTACCCTGCAAAACTATCAGTCATGATCGAGGGAGAAAGAAAAATCTTCCAGCACAAAGACAACTTGAAGGGATACATGTCCACCAAACCAGGTCTTCAAAAAATGCTAGAAATGATACTCAAGCGTGAACAAAAAAAAAAGGCATATCCAGGAGAGCAGAAGGCAAGTATAACACCATTAAAAGCGAAGCAATATACTTATAAAAACTACTAAACATAATAAATGTCTGGAATTAAAAAGAGTTTCTCCATTATAACACTAAATGTTAATGGAATTAATTCACCAATCAAGAGACACAGATTACAAACTTGGATTAAAAATCACAATCCATCAATCTGCTGCCTGCAGGAAACCCATCTCATCACAAAAGATAGGCACGCTCTAAAAATAAAAGGCTGCTCAACAATTCTACAAGCTAATGGAAGCAGAAAACAGGCAGGGGTAGCCATTATGCTATCAGACAAAGTGGACTTCAAACCAAAGAAAATTATAAGAGACACGGATGGATACTACATTTTAGTCACAGGTACAATTCACCAGGAAGACTTCACAATACTGAACATATATGCACCCAATACGGGCCCCTCCACATTCATTAAGAAAACCCTACAGCGTCTAAAGCAAGAAATCAACCCCAAACGATAATTCTTGAGGAGTTCAACACCGCCCTCTCAACATGGGATAGATCAACAGGTCAAAAGCTTAACAGAGACACTTTGGAACTTAATCAAACCCTGAAAGAAATGGACCTTACAGATCTCTATCGAACTTTTTAACGACGTACCAAAGAATACACATTTTTCTCAGCAGCACATGGAACTTTCTCCAAAATAGATCACATATTGGCCCACAAAATGAATCTCCACATATACAGGAAAGTTGAAATTCTAGCCTGTGCCCTATCAGACCACCACGGCCTAAAGCTGGACATCCACAACACATCAAACAAGAGAAAATACACTAACTCCTGGAAACTTAACAATATGATGCTGAATGAGAACTGGATTCAGGAAGAAATTAAAAAGGAAATCCAAGATTTCCTGAAAGTGAATGATAACGAAAATACAACTTACCAAAATCTCTGGGACACAATAAAGCTGTTCTAAGAGGTAAGTTCATAGCTCTTAATGCCTACATCAAAAAAATGGAAACATCAGAAATAAAAAACTTAACAATGCAGCTTAAAGCTTTAGAGAAACTAGAGCAATCTGATCCCAAAAGTAGTACAAGAGAGGGGATTAGCAAAATAAGGGGAGAAATATCTGAAATGGAGATTAAGAAAATGATAGAAAAAATCAACCAGTCAAAAAGCTGGTTCTTTGAAAAAATCCATATGATTGATACACCCCTAGCTAAATTAACCAAAAGCAGGAGAGAGAAAAATTAGAAATGAACATGGAGTTATCACTACTCATACCCAAGAAATCCAGAGAATTATAACATCATATTTCAAAAACTTATACTCTGTGAAGTTGAAAACACAAAAGAGATGGATGAATTTCTAAGTAAACACAACTTACTTAAATTGAATCAGGAAGTTGTGAATTATTTAAATAGTCCTATAACATATAAGGAAATTGAGGAAGTAATCTCGAATCTTCCCACCAAAAAATGTCCTGGACCAGATGGATTCAGCACAGAGTTCTACCAGACATTTAAGGAGTTAATAATACCAATACTCCTTAAACTGTTCCATCAAATAGTAAAGGAAGGAACACTACCAAATTCCTTCTATGAGGCTAATATCGTTTTAATCCCAAAACCTAATAAAGACTCACTTAGAAAAGAAAACTATAGGCTGATCTCCCTGATGAACACAGACGCAAAGATTCTCAACAAAGTCTTAGCAAATCGGATTCAAAAACATATTAAAAAGATCATTCACGGGGAACAAGTAGGCTTCATCCCCGGCACACAAGGTTGGTTCAACATATGCAAATCAATAAATGTAATTCATCATGTAAACCAGTCCAAAGTCCAAGACCACATGATACTCTCAATAGATGCAGAAAAAGCTTTTGACAACATCCAACAGTCTTTTATGATCAAAACGCTAGATAGAGACAGTAGGAATGGAAGGAACCTTTATCAATATAATAAAAGCCGTATACAACAAGCCCACAGCAAGGATTATGCTCAATGGGGAACAATTGGAAGCATTCCCACTTTGATCAGGAACTAGACAAGACTGTCCACTCTCACCACTTCTATTCAATATTGTACTTGAAGTCTTAGCTGAAGCCATAAGACAAGAAAGGGACATAAGAGGGATTTAAATCGGCAAGGAAGAAGTCAAGCTATTCCTATTTGCAGATGACATGATCTTATACCTGAGGGATCCCAAAAACTCCACCAGGAAGCTCCTGGAACTAATTGAGAAGTTCAGCAGGGTGGCAGGATACAAAATAAATGTGCAAAAATCAGAGGCCTTCCTATATGCGCAGAATGAAAGAAGTGAAAAAGCCTTGAGAGAAACAATCCCATTTACTATAGCCCCTAAAAAAATGAAATACCTTGGTATAAACCTAACCAAGGACGTAAAAGACCTTTACAATGAAAACTTTAAAATCCTCAAGAAAGAAATTGCAGAAGACACCAGAAGGTGGAACGACCTCCCATGTTCCTGGATTGGCAGAATCAACATCGTAAAAATGACCATCCTACCACAGGCAATATACAAATTCGATGCTATACCAATTAAAAACCAAAGCAATTCCGCAAAGAAGTTGACCAAACAATCTCAAAATTCATATGGAGGCACAAAAGACCCAGATAGCAAAGACAATCCTGAGTAACAAAAACACTGCTGGAGGTATTACCATACCGAACCTTATTCTATATTACAAATCCATAGTTATAAAAACAGCCTGGTACTGGCTCCAAAATAGACACACAGATCAATGGATAAGGATTGAAGTCCCAGATATAAGCCCACAAAATTACAGCCATTTGGTCTTTGACAAAGGGGCCCAAAAAATCCAATGGAAAAAGAACAGCATCTTCAACAAGTGGTGCTGGCAAAACTGGATCTCCACATGCAGAAGATTAAAGCTGGACCCGTACTTGTCACCATGTACAAGACTTAATTCCAAATGGATCAAGGACCTTGATATCAGGCCAGAGACTATAAAAACCATAGTTGAAAGGATAGGAAACTCCCTCGAGCTGGTTGGGCTAGGCCAACATTTCCTAAACAGACATCCAATGGCACAGTCACTGCTACCAACTCTCAACAGTTGGGATCTTGTGAAATTAAAGAGCTTCTGTTCACATAAAGAGATTGTAACATGAGCTCAAAGGCAACCCACAGAATGGGAGAAAACCTTCACTAACCACATATCTGATAGAGCTCTACTGTCCAGAGTGCACAAAGAACTTAGAAAGCTAAACATCAAGGAAACCAATGGCCCAATTAAAAAATGGGCCCTGGAACTTAAAAGAAATTTTACCAGGGATGAAATTAAAATTTCTAACAAATATCTTAAAAAATGCTCCATATCTTTAGCCATCAGGGAAATGCAAATCAAAACTTCCCTGAGATATATCATCTTACCCCGGTCAGGATGGCATAAATCCACAATACAAACAACAACAAATGCTGGAGAGGATGTGTAGAGAGGGGAACTCTTCTACATTGCTGGTGGGAGTGCAGGCTCATAGTCACTCTGGCGAGCCGTCTGGAGATTTTAAAGAAATTAAAGATTGAAATGCCATATGACCCTGCGATTCCACTTTTGGGTATAACCCCCCATACAGCAGAGGTTCATCTCGATAGCACAAGCACGACCATGTTCGTAGCAGCACTGTTTACAATAGCAAAGTCATGGAATCAACCCAAATGTCCAACAGTTGACGAGTGGATAAGGAAAAGGTGGTACATCTATACAATGGAGTACTACTCAGCCATCAAAAATGATGAATTACTGGAATTTGCTGGGAAATGGATGTCATTAGAAACAATTATATTAAGTGAAGTATCCCAGACCCAGAAAACTAAGCGCCGTATGTACTCCCTAATAGGTGGCTCCTAATACCAAACCCACCCATCCCATCTTGAGACACTCATAGGTAAATCTATGTATTACCTACAGTAATTGCAAGGATTATGAACAGGAGGGATGGGGCTGGAGGGCCACACCAGAAACCAGGAGAGAAGTGACCATGTTACAGTAGAGAAAATAGGCCTCCATCAAGGACTGCAAGAAAGTAATGTGACACCTAGTTAAGTTCACAGACATTCGTTCCTGATCATTTACAACTGAGGGGGTATGAACTCACCAGAATGGGAGGGCATGTAGTCTGGCAGATTAAATAGTAACCATTTTGCAAATGGGTGATTGACCCCTCCCATTGCCAAATGCCATATGACCCTGTGATTCCACTTTTGGGTATAAGTATTACATCTACCCTTGAATGTGCTCTTATAATAAGACTCCAGTTTAACAGCTTTCTGTCTCTGGCCATGGGGTAACATACAGTGCCCATCATGATGGAGTGAAGGGCATTGCAGGAGCAACAAAACTGCAAAAGAAAATCAACAAACCACTATCCAGAACTTCAGAGACTCTATATCAACCACCTAGAACTAGGCCAGACTAATCTCTCCCCATCCTGAAGCTCAGGGACATTTGCGGAAGAGAGGGCGGTAAGAGTGTAAGAGCAAAAAGATGGGAGGAGCAATGATTTGCAAGATACTCCTCACAAGTTAGGGCCGAAGCAATCATAATTGGACATTGCATGCCCAGTGCAATGTCTAACACACTATTGACCTCACGAAGTCTAGCATCTGCTAAAGGTACCAAGATCCTTGTAGGCAAGGGATTGGCAGCCACAGTAGTGTTCCTATGCTTAAGGGGAACACAGGAAAGGGTTCAGGGAAATGCCACTGGGTCCTTGTACGTCATCGGAGAGGAGGGCCCAGAGGAAAGTCAGGCATGCACAAGAAAGGACTCTGGGAATTGGGGCGGGAGGCACGGGGGGATGGGGCAGGAGGGGTGAGGGGAGGGGGAGCAGGGGATTCGGGGGGGGGGAGGAGGAGGGAGGGAGGGAACTGGTGTACCTATGAAGTTTGTATGAGCTGAAATAATAATAAAAATGTATTATAAAAAAATTAAGAAAGCAATTGAAAGAAGGGTCACTTTGGGCATATAAGGTGATTAAAGGCCATTTGAAATTAGTTTAGTACTTCTCTAGGCCACTAAACTTCTGGTTTCTATGTGTGCTCATCTTGAAGGAGTTTATATGCCCATGAAATAATCAGATTTTTATTAATGATAAAATTCAACTTTAAGAACCTTCATAGTTCATGTATGTATATTAACAACTGTTTTAATAAAACGTATTTTCTTGTTAGGTTTGTATCTGAGTCCGTTTTTATGCTTTCAATAAGAATAGATTTCAGAGATCAGGTTCCTTGCAGAACAGGATAATATATGCAGATTACTTGAGGAACATCGTGTTATATCAAGTCAAGACTGTTCAATCAAATGTGTGATAAGAAGTTGATAGCTAGTTAGAAAAAGTGGCTATTTCTGTCACTGCTCCTGTAACTGGAGCATCAGCATAGCACAGAGGAAAATTCATAGTTTTTTTTTCAGTTAGAAAATTCTGTTTCAAAACAGTACAAATTAGGTTTTATGAATTGCAGTGTTTTCAAGTGTAGAATGATAGTATCAGTATTTCCTCACATTTATTTTTCTTATTAGCCATTCCTATTATCTTTTGAAAGGGTGTTTATCTAGACAGCTATTCTGTCTTTTACTATGTTTAACTTGTAGAAATTGCTTTTACATTATTTATGTAATTTTTTACCTGATAATATTGTCCTCTGTTTATGGCTAGAATGAACTTTGTTTCTTTAAATGAATAGTTTCTACACTTAAGACATTATAAGGTGTCTTTTATAATGGCCAGATTCTCTATTTACCAAGATCATATCTTTAAATACTTGGACATACTTCTAACAAATAGCACATAAAATTCTACATAAAAATCATAAAATATTGCCAGAGAGATACTGCCTTATTTATTGAGGTCTTCCTTAATTAATCATAAATCTATATGTAATTTCTGAACCTGCAAAACTTTCACTCTCTTTTTTTAAAAAAGGAAAATGTCTTGTATTTCATTATAGTAGGCAAAGACTATTTAGATAGAAAATGGAAAGCAACAGTCAAACAAAAGAGGGAAAACAGGATAAATTGAATGTACTTGTATTTAAATAAAATATTAATTTTGTATAATAGTATATCTTCATAGCACAAAATTTAAATGGTCTGGTACATCCTTCAAAGAAGTTCCATTTCCTACAGACAACAGTCCATTAGTGAATTTATTTATTCTCCCTATATTTCTTAAATGTATACAATGCATTTTGATCATATCTATGTCTGTACCCTACCACTTCTTTGGACGTGTCTCCTCCAACATATCTCCCACTTACCTTCCTGTTCCTCTTCTTCTTTTTTAAAAATAACCAACTGTTGCAATTCACCTGCATGGTTGCTGATAAATGACCATCAAATAGCTTAAGGGAACAAGGGATTTATTTTCTGTTATGATTACTGGTTACAGCTCATAGTCCAGCTTGACAGGACAGCATCCACGAACACTAGGGCCGAAGGAACTGGCCACACCATCTCTATGTAATGTCTGAGAGAGGGGTGATCCTTATTTGTTAGACCAGCATGTCTGGCCAAATGTATAAAAGGATGTCAACTTCCTTAACTGGCTCTCAGCATTTTATTCATCTATTCAGGGCCTACTCCCACCCACCATAAGCTGGGCTTTCTCCATCAGCTAGAAAATCTCCTGCAGGTTTGCTCTGGGCTTAGCTCAGTCACCAATTCTCTACAAGTGTGTCCAGAGTGCAAACCCTCAACAGTCAACTTGACGCCTGTGTTTAATTATGACACCAACGGAGGCTGATATATACCCATGTGCCCATACACATATTGAATTTCCACTAGGCAATGGGCAACTTACTAATGGCAAAATCCCGAAAAATGGTGAAACTCCCTCACTTGGTAGCCCTCAATTGCCAGTAGCTCCTCAGTGAGATGTGGGGCCTTGGAAGTTTCTCTCCCATCCATGCTGGAATTTTGATTGGCTTGACATGATACAGGCTTCACAGCTTGTTTCAAATGGATCAAATGAGATAGTATGTGTAGGCAATTTTGCTTTTATATTATTTATGTAATTTTAGGCAATTTTAGAACAGCCATGCTGGGAGGGTTTTTGAAGGTCTTCAAAGATTATTATGAAGGAACACATTTTATTAATATGGAGGAATTGATTCTAATCCTTCACAGAGATAAGGTCAGCAACTTTCCCTAACCTTCTATTCATGAAAGGATATAGAGATGAGCTCTCCATTATAGATAAGCTCTACTAGGAGAGTAGTCACAAGATCAACTGGGATGGGCCCCAGTATGAACAGACCAGTGATATGTACAAGTCCAAAAGTTCAATCAGATTTGCAGAAACTGGAGTGAAAAAATGAGGAAAAGCCACTAAACCTATAAATACCCGCTGACTCTGCCAGCCATCTTTGGCTCCCTTGCTCCTTATGGATTTCATGTCTGGAATTCTGGCTTTCTCTCACTGCCCCCTCACAGACTCCATGTCTGTGAATTCTTCTCAGCTTCCTTTTCCCTCATAAGTCTCTATGTCTGGAGTCTGTAAGGTCTTTTCTTTCTTTCCTCTTGTACTGCTCTCCCTCTTCAATCTCCTAACACAAGAACACGACATTTTGGAGCAGACACCAGACAGCTGTTTTGTCCCTCATGAATTCATGTCTGTGAGTCCGTTCTTTCTTTTCTTTAATAAACACTGCTATAATCTACACGTGTTCTGGTTTTAATCTTAGACTCCCGAACACAAGAACCTGGCAACATAAAAACCCCGAATCCACTTCACTTAACTCCTCAAATATTCTTGAAAATTATCAGTGAAGATTGTTGCATTTAAAGTCTGTATCACATGATAAAGCAGCGTTTATTTGATGGTACATCTCTGCCTATCTGTGTAATCCTGGAGGCTAAGTATCTTCATAAAATACTGACTGTCCCCAAATCCATAAAGTTTGGATTTATTTTCTGTGGGAGTCTTTTAGGTAGTCAAGCATGAAACTGAAAAGTGCTTTGATGGCCCTTTCCCAGTTAATTTCATAGATGTAGAAAACTGAAAAGATTCACAACTGTATTATGTTAATGATCATAGTTTTAAAATGCCCTAGATCCACAGTAAATAACCTGTGCTGTCCATAACCATTTTGCAACTCATGGTTCATAAACAAAGGACTTCCCTGACAGTTATACATTGTTAAACTACCCATGTCGTAAGGGGAGAAGAGGCATTAACTGGTATATTTTAAACCAGTCAGAACGAGGCCATTCCAGCTAACTACCCAAGGCTTGTCAGAAAGCTCAGGTCTCAGCTTAGGCTGTCATTTAATTACAGAGAAACTAACCTTTTACTGCACACTAATTGAGCATAGAATTATGAACTGTGGCTCTTTATATCTGTGTCCCGATGCAGTAAAGTAATATTAGTTGAAGGGTTATTTTTATATGCTTTTACAGCTCAATATATTTAAGGTGTCACAAGTGTCTCTTGACTGTCTTTGTTCCAACAGACACTGTAAGATAATTACTTTCAGCAGTTGATGGACTATCATCACCTGATACTTGAACCTGATCAGGATGCAATATCAGACTCCAAGATGGGAATATATCTTAGGCTTTTAAGGAAGCAGAAGAGTCCCTGACCTTCATATAGATCCTTCTTCGTAGGGAGTGGAGAGCCTTTGGGAGGACCTTGAAATGTGTTCCCCAGGAGACATAAGAATCTAAGACACCTGAATCTAAGGTCAGATGCCAGCCAAGGAGATAGAACTAAAGCAGAATTTCTGTCAGAAATTCCCTTGACAGAAGTTTGGCCACAAGGCAAAGGTACTCCAGCCTGTCTTGTCACGTTTTTGCAGTTGTTTCCTCCCTGCTAGACAATAAACAAAAAAATTTCTTTGACAGGGACCACATCCTTCCCTGCATCAAGAAAAGGCTTACATTGATAGGAAATAATGTTGATATCATGATACCATGAAAAGCATGATTGTTCATAAAATTATCTTGAACATGATAGCATTCCTGCTCCTCCACCATCACCCCATACTTAGGGCAGAGCTTCTGCTTGATGGTCACTGCCCCTATTCGTCAGTTGACACTTGGAAAAGTATGTGCTTGCCTGACCCTTAGTGCAAGGTCAAGATCAAAGACTGATCCTGGACTGGGCAAAAGTCCTGGATGTCACCTCCAGACCCTGTACCTCAGCCCACCTACCAACCTTGGGAGTATAAAACCCGCCATCCCCCTCTTCCAGGTTCTTTTCTTTCTCTCCCTCTTTCTACAATTGGCCTGGCAGTTCCATCTAGTCTGTGGTGTCATGCATTTAGGAGGCTAAATACCTTACAGAATCACTGGAAAATACTACAGAGTCTCTTTCTGCTAAAGGAATTATTGGTATATTTTTCAAAGGAAACCTACTACATTTTTACTGTCCTCCTAAGTAATTAGAGTAAGTCCTAACCATTTGATCACAACAACCCAGCTCTTGTGGAGGAGCTAGCAGAGTAAAATCATTTGATACTATAATCAGTTGATTACCTAATACTTGAACCTGGCTAGGCTATGATAACAGCCTCCAATACAGGACTATACTTTAGGCTTCTCAGGAGGGAGTCTATGACCTTCATTCAGTCCCTTCCTGAAAGAGAGAAGAGAGCCTTCCTACAGAAATGGAAATGCATTCCAGTGATAAAGACAAATTAAAATTAAGGCTTAATTGCAAAGCAACAGCAACTATGAATGCTAATTTTATAGAATAAAAGATGATGCCAATTTAATGGAAATAATACAGCAATGGCATAACATGGATCCTCATAAAAGAAGGCAGAACACAATGCCTGGAGAAGTTATCTGGGCTTGTGGAATAACACTGAGTACATTTTGCATGGGGTATGTGTTTTTTGTCCTTGAATAGGGAAAGAATCACCATGATCAGACACATTTATAGCATAGGATCTGTGTCACTAGTTAGCATAATATTTCAAAATATTCAACTAAGTTTAAAGCATTTAACACATTTACATGTACACAGCTACCTTGAATGTTTTCCTTATTTATGTCTCTCAAAGAACAGGGAAAGGAGGACACTGAAGTAATGTGGGTAACGCAAATTAGAACCCCCAGTAACAGACCTACTAAAGCAGTATATCCCAAGAAACCAGATGAGCTGAGCTATCTCAATCTCCACAGAGAACCTTTTTATGAAAAATGCTTAGTTTGCAGGTCAAGGAAAGTGCCCACTGACTGATCCTTTAAGGAAGCACTTATGCACACAAGACCAAGGTCTATTCCACTAGCTTTTCTATAAACGACTGCCAGTGTAAGCTTCAGGAGCAGCGGGTCACTGCTGTTCTATCACTAATTTTCTGAAGATTGGCAATTGATTCCCATTATCCTTTATGATTGTGAAGGAATGCAGAAGTTCCCTAAATCACCTGAACTTGTCCCCTGTGTCGCATCCTTTAGGAACTGTGGAGCTCATCCAGGCTACACTGTCTTTTATATCTCAGCATCTGAAGAAGTAGGAAAAGCAAACCCTCTTATTTTTTCTCTTTGTAGTTTGTTCATATATTGGAAAGCTCTCTGCTCCTATTTAAGGTTGTAAAAAGAAAGGCAAAACAAAAAGGAAGCAATTTATTTTTTAAAATGTTTCAGGGTTTGGAGCAGAATGGTTATTATAAATAAAAGCCTAGAACTCTTTGTTCTTGGTGGTAAAACATGATACAGCAATAGTGATGTGGGAATAATCTTCCCAAATGTTACAGGGTCCCTGTTCTGGCGCCAAATGTTACAGGAACGCCCATTCCAATGTTGCAGGGTTCTTATGTTCCGGAGTTGAAGATTGAAACCAGAACATGTGTAGAGGATTAAAGAAGAGTTTATTAGAGCAGAGAAAGGCTGGAACTCATGGACTCCAGACGTGGAGTGCCATGAGGGGCTAGGGCACCCCGGAGAACTCATGGAAACCAGGAATGGAATCCATGAGCAACAAGGAACAAGAAATGGACTCATATCAGAGCATTAGAGTGCTTGACGGGCAGGCGGCAGAGAACTGATGGAATCCAGGAGAGGCAAGGAGCTAGGAAGAGCTTGTGCCACCAGGGGGCTGGGGCACCCAGGAGAACTCATGACCCTAGTCATGAATTCATGAGAAACAGGCAAAAAATAGAACAGGCAATAGAATAGATACTTGGCATTCCAAGTATCATGAGGGTCTAGGGCGCCAAAGATGGCTGCCAGGGTCAGGTATATGTATACACCTAGGCAAGCCTCTGGAAACTGGCTTTTTCTCATTGGTTAGCTCCCATTGGGGCCCAACCCCGTTGCTCCTGGGCCTAGGTAGGGCTAGAGATCAAGTTTTTTTGTTGGTTTTGGAGAGCTTATCTCATAATCCTTTCATAGGGAAGTCTGGCCATCTTATCTCTGTGGGAGGATTAGAGTCAGTTCCTCAGCAGGAGTGTTCCTTCAGGGAGATCCCAGCAGTGGGGGATGACCTTCAGGAATTCCTCTGACCTTCAAAGACCTTGAGAGACCCATCCCAGCATAACTGCTCTAATTCTGCCTTAATAGGAGCCTTTCTTTCCATGAATTTTATGTGTTGTAGAAGAAACTCATGCATCAGACATGTGCAAGTTGCCTTAAGTTGACAAATTTGGAGCTGCTGCTCTAAATATATATCTACCACTTCACTATGTATATTTCCTTTCAGGATTGCTCAAAGAAGATTTTATTCCTATTTTATTCCAAAAGTTTCAATATTATTATCTTAAAAAGGAGACTTATTTAGAAATATTCTACGTGGATAGCACTAATTTGACTAAGTTAAAGAAGTTAATTATATGTTATTAACTATATGTTAGATGCAGGTAACATACAATTATTAAAGAATTGTTTGAAATAAAAATATCATATCATCTAAGATTAGGAAAAAAGAAAAGACAAAAGTTGAAGAGGGGACTAATATGTAGTGAGTATTTTTTGAACAAATAAATCAGAAATGGTCCAGGTCATATAATGAATGACTTTAAATTATAGTATCTTGATACAGCAATGATTTATTTCTGTCTCTCAGCACATGTCATTATAAATGTGCTAAGACTTTCCTCAAACACCGCTGTTCCTGGGGCCAATAGACCATTTTGTTCTAAAGAGCCATGCTGGGAATCATAGCAGAAAAAGAGACAGGATGGCTTCTTTTGCCTTGATTTGTAAGTTTTCCACAAGTGGTACATGGAAGCAGCTCAGGGTTAAAGGTCAAAGCATTTTGAATTGACCGGGAAGTATGATGCATATGCTTACGTGGCAGGAGAATAGAACATGCAATAAACAGCACTAATGACTATAACTGTCGGTCTGCCATTCTGGTCACTAAATATTGATTCCCTTTAAATTCTATAATAGTACCAACAGCAGTAAGAACTATCTATTCGTTTCAGTAACTCTGCTTTCCATGAAATGCCATATGTCCACTAACCCAAATTTAATGTCTTTGCCTCTGGTTTTGAACGTTATCATCTGCTCTCAAACACATGTTAGGGGAAGAAAATATCACCATCAGGAAAGTGAATGAACTGGAGACATCACTAGTCTTTGGAAATTCAAAATCATGTCAGACAAATGCCATGGAAGGTCTGCAGGTATAAAAGCAGAGAACGTTTCCTGGTAGATTGTAATTCTGGTTCCTAGAGGGTTTCCCTCTTTGAGTTTTCTCCATGAGCAGTGACTTCTTTTTTATTTCCACCTCTTCTTCCTCTTTTCCTGTGACTTCTGTTATCCCCTCCCTCTCCGTTCCTTCAACTCCTCTTTCTTATCTTTTCCCCTCCTCTTTGGCTATATCTGAGTTGAAACTGAGAAATGTGTTGCCCTGTTCTTATTGGAGTCTAAGAAGCAATCTCAGACTACATACAGCCTCTCAGAGACTTAGGAACCAAGGCCCATTTGCATTCCTCCACAGACAGCAGGCATGGATTTTATGGTCCATGCTTGCGATTCTTTCAAGAGTAAACTCTGTCAATACTGAAGCAGCTTTGTAAATTCTTAACTTAGCTACATGTAAATAGACACATCCGGAATTCTTTCTAAATGTGTTCCTTAATTTTATATTTCTTTGATTTGGGTATCATGTTTTCTCTCAGTTTAATTATAGGTCTTAGTTTAATCAGACTAAAGTGGGAGAACCATAGCTTTCATCTCTTATTTTACAGGATTTACTCTGTATTACTTTAATCGACTGAAAGGTCTTAATAATAGGAATAAAGGTCATTGGCTGTGATATGATCCTTGCCTTAAGTCTGTGTTAGTCAGCTTCATTTTGCTTGAAGTCATTTTTTTTCAATTCCATAAATCCTCATATTACAAGTCTGTATTCTGTTTGTTACAAATTTTCCACTGATTTTTATTAATAGTCATGGGAATACCAAAGAACGCCCTGGATTCCAGATATAGAGCTCTTTTCACATAGCTTAGCAGTAGTCCACATCCTGTTATTAAGAGACATTGGTCTATCAAGTTTAATTCATGGACACAGAAGAAGTAGAGAACGAAAGGAACCAATGGTATTAAGCAAAGAGAAAATAACCAGCAAAACTACCAAAGATATTTGATCTCTGCCAATGAAGGAAATGGCTAAGAAAGTATTTTTTTGGAACAGGTATTTTTAAAAAATATTTTCGGGTTTCATACAGGAATATGGTTAATTTTTGATATTTTTAAGTATTAATCGGCAATCCCATCACACTCCTCCTCCCATTTAAAATCTTTCTTTTCTTCTGCTGTACTCCCTGATTTTCTTTTTTTTTTTTTTACCATTTTTAAATTTTATTCATCCATTTGAAAGATGCAAAGAGTGATACACACACACAAGCACACAGAGAGAGAGAAAGAGAGAGAGAGTGAACGAGACCAAGTGTAAGCAGGGTTGAACACATTAATCATGGCATACTAATGAAGGTCAGAGAAATACTTTTAGAAATGTTTTCTTCTTCTTTTTTTAACATTTTTTATTATTATTTCTGCTCATACAAACTTAATAGATACACCAGTTCCCTCCCTCCCTCCTCCTCCTCCCGAACCCCCTGCTCCCTTTCCCCTCACTCATCCCTCCCCATCCCCCAGTGCCTCCCTCCCCAATTCCCAGAGAGTCCTTTAATGTGCATCCCTGACTCTCCTCTGGGCTCTCCTCTCCAATGACGTACAAGGACCCAGTGGCCTTTCCCTGAATCCTTTCCTGTGTTCCCCTTAAGCATAGGAACACTACTGTGGCTGCCAATCCCTTGCCTCCAAGGATCTTGGTGCCTTTAGCAGATGCTAGACTTTGTGAGGTCAACAGTGTGTGGGACATTGCGCAGGGCATGCAAAGTCCTATTATGAATGCTTCGGCCCTAACTTGTGAGGAGTATCTTGCAAATCATTGCTCCTCCCATCCTTTTGCTCTTACACTCTTACCGCCTCCTCTTCCGCAAATTTCCCTGAGCTTCAGGATGGGGAGAGATTAGTCTAGCCTAGTTTTAGGTGGTTGATATAGTCTCTGAAGTTCTGGATTGTGGTTTGTTGGAAATCTGTTTTCTTCTACATTGCAGGTTTGAGGTATCAAGACTAGGTCTCCAGGTTTGTGTATAATTGCTTTTATGTGCTGTGTCATCTCACTGTCCCAGGTTTAGAATTTTATACTTAATCTACTATGTAGAACTCCAAAAGTTTTGGAGTTTAGAGATTTCTTAGAATTTGAATTTTTAAATTAAGAACATCTACCTATATACATATAAATTATTATATACAACTAAGTATTTTATATTACAAATTAGCCAAGGTATCAATACAATTTCTAGTTTTGAGTAACAAACTTCATGTCTTTTCACATGTGTTGTTTTCACTGGTTTGCCTTTAATAGCGTGTGCTTGAGTATTTGCTGGAGCACGAACCATATACCAATGGTTATACCATTGAGGAAAACATTGAAGAGGTGTTTTATTGGAGAAAAAAGGTGTACTAAATATATGTTTCTAATGTTGACAAAAGGTATGGGAAAAATTTCCACAGAATACAAATATTTTATGTAAATTTTAGTTTATTTTAATAAACCTACCATGAATAAAAGAGAACATAACAAAAGTTTCACTGTTAAGGTTGTGTAGTTTGAGTATAGAGTATTTGTGTTTTTCATCTAATACTAAATAACATATTATAGCTTATTATAGCTGAATGAAGTATATTTTCTGTGAGAAATTTGTTGATCTCCACTAAAATTATGGTACAATTGTAAGATATATCAGTACTGTAAATTCTTTTTAAATAGATCAATCAATTTTTTTCAACTGTGGATGATATTTGTGTGTGTGTGTGTGTGTGTGTGTGTGTGTGTGTGTGTGTGTATGTAAGGTAATTATTCTAACTTTTATTTTATACTTTAAGAACTACCACTTTGAGGGGTTCTATGTATTATTTGTATTGAAAAGCTTTTAAGTATTTATTTTAGACAACTTATAAAGAAAAGCTTAGCTCCAGTTCTGCTCATATTTTCTTTATATCTGGTACCTGAAATCTAGGCCTGTACTCTATAATGGAACATCTCCTACCCCATGGCTAAAAATTGATTTGAAGACCCTAGTGACTGAAGTACATGCTTCATCATCATTTTATCACTGATTTTACTTAGTTATTATATCTTAGTTGTTTTTTGTCTACTCATGCAAAGAAAAAACTCTATTATCTTAGGAGGACTCTTACTCTTTTATCAAGCTGTCAAATCACTTATCAAATATTTTTTTTTCCCTTGTTAAACCTCTCCTTAAAGTTTTTCAGTTGTAGGAAAATAAACTTCAATCCACAAAATTCTTAAAACAGCAACAACACTTTACATTCATATCCCCTGACACACTTTATTATTACAATGTTCAGACATGTAGGATTAAGAAGTCTAGTTAGTCTGTTTTTGCAATAGATAAAGAACAAAACAAAATTGTTTTCATGTATTTCTATATCTGGAAAACTACTTCAAAATAATTTATTTTAGTATTAAAACATCTGGGGATAATCTTTGCATTTTTGTGACTTATAAATCAGACAATAAAGAACTACACTGACATTTTGGTCAAATCTGATCCCTGGGATTCTATATCAAACTAAACAAATGTGTTTTTCTACACAGGAAAACTCTTTATATTTATCCTGTCAGGGGTATCCTCACTTAGCCTATGTCTTGGGCAATGATCGATTGAAATTAGATCAGCAGCTTTACTTTGGTCGAAGTATGAATCCCAAGGTGTCCAAATGATAAGCCTCCCAGTGTCAGGTGGCTTGCTATGAAGGAAAGAGAAAACAGAACTTTCCCTGGAGTCTGACTAAAGATTCTTAGGATACAAAGACAGCCCAACATATCTTTATTGCTTAGTTAAAAACATATGGGGTAAGAATTTTGAGAAAAACTTTTGATGATGGAGTGTGTAGCACAGACAGAATTGAATTAAAAGTCAGAAAATTCAAATTTAAGTGATGTTTTACCCTCAACTGGGACTAAATCTCTGACTTGGTGTTCTGTGGAGAATGGGCTTGTCTGATAACTTCCTTCCTTATGGGGAGGGTGGTAGGGAGTGATGCTTAAAAGTAGCAATATATTTTAAAATAACATAAATAAAATAGCAAATGTATGTGCTATGTATTCTTGTTTAATAAACAGAGATCATATTTTGTGCAGGCAGTACATAGTGTTTACAGATAAAGGTATGGAGAATTAAATGTTAGCTTAAGTTTTTAAGATGAATCGAAAAATTAAAGACCACACAAATTTTTTTATATTGAATCTTTTATTGTTTTCTGTTTCTATTAGACATCATGTTTTAATGCTCTTTTTTTTAATTTCCATTCATATAGACTTAACAGGTACACCCGTCCCCTCCCTCCCTCCGACCTCCCACCACCCTGTGCCCCCTTCCCCTCCCCCTCCCTCCCCATCCTCTAGTGCTTCCCCCTCCCATCCCCTGAGCATGCCCAACTCTCCTCTGGGTCCTACTCTCCAATGAGGTGCAAGGACCCAGTGGCATTTCCCAGAACCCTTTCTTGTGTCCTACTTAAGCATAGGAACACTACTGTGGCTATCAATCTCTTACTGTGGCTGCCAATCCCTTGCCTCCAAGGATACTAGTGCCTTTAGTCCATGCTAGACTTTGAAGACCACATAAAACTTAAAACCTCTGAAAATAATTTTTTTTTTTTAGTAAAAACTTGGGGAGTATTGAGGATCAGTGATTTTCAAAATGTGGCTTGTGGAAGACTTGACTAAGAATATATGACTTAGTTAAAACTGAAAATTCATGACTTCACTGAGTAGATTAAGACACAGTTATTGAAAATGTACTTATTTTTTCCTCCCTCCCTTCTCCTTCCCTTCCTTCCTGACTTCCTTCCTTCTTTCCTTCCTGACTTCCTTCCTTCTGACTTCCTGACTTCCTTCCTTCCTGAATTCCTTCCTTCCTGACTTCCTTCTTTCCTTCTCTTCCCTTCTCTCCTTCTTTCTTCCTTCCTTCCCAAAATGATTTTTGAGTACTCTGATAATGGTGAATTTTTATTGTAGAAAATCTCCAGGGGGACATCAGTAAAACTGGACATGATGGTTGGATGCTTATTTGTCTGTCTTTGCATGCTGCATTGACCTCTTAATTCCCATATAATTAATGGAATGTTAAAATCATTTCTTATAACTAATATATTATACATCAGAGGAACAATATTAAATTAAACCATGTCTACATAATGTGTATACAACAACAACAACAAAAAGTCATTGTTCTAAATGCTCTGTAGAGCTACCAGTGCACTTACACACAGCCTTCAACAGAGGGCAGTGGGCATCTCTGTTGTGGCCTCTGATACAGCACAGAGAGCATCCTGGGTTGAATTTTCCTAAGAGATAGAGATATGCACACTTCCTGCATGTCATTTATTATCATATAAAGAATCACAATGTGTTTTTAAAATCTTATTTAATTTATTTTACTGGAAAAAATATATGACTTTCCTAATACTCTAAAATTTGTTTCACATATACAAAGTACCTGGTGATAACTAAAAGACCAAAGATTTTTAAGCCCTTAATTATGTAACTGTACATAACCAAGGCCTTGTACAACATGTTTCTTTTTTCCATGTAAGTATTTGGTAGAGCATGCAGAAAGGAAGATTAAAGAGTGGGGAAAACAACACAAATACTAGTACGATGACATCATCTGGCTGTGCTGCCAATCAGAGCTTAAGTCATAACAAAGATTTGTTGGTTTGTGGCCTTGGGAAACCACTTAATATTCCTAAATTTCTATTTCCTTGCTTGTTAAATGCAAGATCAAATCAAATACTTCGCTGGGTTAGAATGAAATAAGATATTGTATAAATTTGCCTAGTACAAAGTATTTGGAACATAGATGTTTCCAGTGCTCTCTTTGTGGAAGGATAAACCTCAGACTATTCTGTTGCTCACCATCCACATTTTATCACTGGATTAACTTAAATGTGACAAGAATTTGGGGGATATTTATAAGCACAAGCATATGGATATGAATCACCAGGGTTTCTTAGCCTGACAGCCACTGAAGAATTTCACCTGGATTTGTCACAGAACTTCAATGTCATGTTAGAAATGCCATAAATCATAATTTAGTGAGCCAGAGTTAGACATCCTGCATAAATCGTTAGCCAGGTGACTTTTTAAGAAAGATGTGATGCTCTTCAATTTATAGATGGAACCATAGCTCAGAATGCACATGAAACATTCAAGGTCACAAATACTACACAGCCAACCTGCAGTTTGACTTTAGACTTATGTGTATCCAAAACATACATTCTACTAGCACATCAATGTGTTTTAAAGCCATACTAGAAATAGTTTTCCTTCACACCCACTTCTTTTTCCAGTATCTCCTATTTCAATGAATGGGATAATAACTCAATTCATCACTCAAGGAGAAAAGTTGTTAACTATCTGGGGCACTCTCTATTATTCCTCTTCTTTGAGCAGAGAAGATTTTTTTTTAATCCACAATTTCATGTCCTAAGATTTTTTTTCTCATGCTGATACATTTAACTCCTATACTAAGAAGGGTTTCCTTATTGTAAACTTGAATGGAAAAAGTGAATCATTTCTTTGAGTCCAATGACGTATCCCCTGATTTAGAGAATGATTTCTCTAAAATGCAGGTTTATATTTGATTATGCTAGTCTTTCCAAGATGGCCATGGTTCCTCCCATGAATCCAAGCTGCCTTGGCTTCTGACAGGCTCTTTAACAGCCCCTTGTGATGGCACATCCATATTCTGTTTCATTCATGTGGCTCTGCTGAGCCTACTTCATATACCTGAGGTTTCTCTGGCAAACACCAGCCTGAACTCAAGATTTGTTGTAGTGCAACATCCTCTATGGTGCTTTTCTACTATCTTGTTAGAGCTTCCGCACCCCATCTTTTTGCTTCACTCTGGAGACCTACATCTGGCACCATGGTTATGAATGCTGCTTGTTTAAATTCCTACTTCTGATATGTTACATCCTTTCAGAGATGAGGGTGAGACTTTCATCTGTCTTTGATGCTTAACAATCAGTGCTATGCTAAAAAATTAGGACAAGTGCTCAGAGTTTACTGAAAGAATAAATAAACACATAAGTGAATATCTTATCGTGTTGGGTGGGATATGGTGAGTGAGGGGAGAAGGTGTCATGAAAGGTTTGTGTTATAAGGATAGACTTAATTTTCTGATGCAGACAACCTGTTTAGACAACTGAACAATGTCAAGTTTAATTGATGAGTTTAATTCTCTCTCTCTCTCTGGAAATAAGAATTTTTCTTGAATAAATCAAATGACTCTGATCTTTCTTTGTGGTGGTAAAAACTGCAAACATTCAGAAAAGGGAACCAGTCATTTTCTAGGAATTCCTTCGGAGATATGTTATTCTACCTACAGAGCAGACCTTGAGGATTTAACCTCCAATGTTTATTTCACAGAGCTCGGCATGGAAAAGCCAGCCTGGAAGACTAAAGTGAGTAACTTATTTGTTCCTTTAAAGAACTCTCATTTTACTACTTTAATAAAAAAGGAAAATAAAGAAAGAATACCAGAGGGCTCTCTTAAATGGCAAGGCAAACTGCTGGTTTAGTTATAACTGTTTCAATTGAATGTGAAGGAACTGGCTGCCAGGGCTTAATCAAGCAAAGGTTTGTTTCTCACACAATCAGAAGCTTAAGGGAGGTAGACTAGGGCTAGTTACCAGTGACTCCTGATTCTTCCTTGTGAACCATCCTCAGCAGGGGTGTTGTTTCCCAGGTCCTAAAGTGGCAGTTCTGCCTCCAGCCAGCATGTTCACATCACAAACAAGGAGAAAGGGTAAGAGGGAAGACAACAAAGCCTGTGGCAGTTAAATCTTTTCACTTTTCACTTTTCTTAAGCTTTATATACCAGTCTTTGCGCCTTCCCCACCACAGGGACTGCATGGAAACCTGAACCCAACAGCTTTGTTCTTTTAATGAGAGAGAAGGTCTAGCGGAGACTGGCCTTCACAAATCTGTGTTCCAACAGGACAAATAATAAGAAAGATAAAAATATGACTTCACTATAACACAGGGCAAGTTTCCTGCTTTGAGATGACTGGGTACAGACACTGAAGAAAACACTGAAGGACATCTACATGACTGCCCCCAAGACTGGCTCTTAGCTGGAAAAGGTGTTTACACAGTTCCTGACATAAATTTATTCACTGGAGGCTTGTTCGGGACTCTGGATTCTAGCCAGTGCTGACACCTAAAATATTTTCACTTAGGACTGCTGTCTTTGCCTTTTCTCACCTTCTAATATATTCTCTAATCTCTATGAGTAAGTTTTACAGCATACATACTGATGCTGTCACAGCCTTCCTTTGATCTCTTCTGCAGCATTGGTCTCAACACTGTGGCTTTTGAGTTTCCCCAGAGCCCTTTACTATTTGACTGTTGCTTTCTTCCACAACCTTGTTTCTTGTCCGTGTCACCTTGCATTTCACCTTGGTTAACTTTCAAACCCATTAATCCAATTTGGACATCTGAACCCTGGAAGAACAGTTACAATTACTCAGATCATTATCCCCCACCCCCATCATTTTTTTACCTAAATATTGCCAATATACATGACAACATTTTTTTTGCACAAAAATTACTCAGTTTCTTGGGTTATATGGTCTTCCTTGGGTCTCGTGAATGATTTTCTTTCTGCTGCACTTACACTTCCTCATTGGAATTCACCATGTCTGGGTTTATAGTTCCCACTGGAGTGAAGAGTGCATTCTGTCAGATCAATGAATCACTCGTTCATTTGCACAGAAACAGTGCCATTTCCCCGATGGCTGGCACACAATAGTTACACAGAAAGCATTGGCTTCATAAACAGGTGCATTTATTTTATCCTTTTCTTTATTCTTTATTGGGACAAGTTTGAAAAAGAGGTGATTGTTTCATTAGTCATGCAAATCTTATAATGTCTCTCTTTTTGCTTATGTCTCCTGTGTGTGTGTGTGTGTGTGTGTGTGTGTGTGTGTGTGACAGAGAGGGGGGGGAGAGGGAAGGAGAGGGAGAGGGAGAGGAAGATGTATGCCCATGGGCATTCTATGTGTTTGTGGAGGCACAAAGGTAACTTCGGGAATGATGCTAGATTGTCTCTACCTCCTTTTGCTTTGCTGTGAGAGTTCCCATACTCCATCTTCCAGGACCAGAAATGCAGGTAACCACCATTTCCACCTGGAGTTTTTACATGAGATGTGGTTCCAAATTCTGGTCCTTCTGCTTGCTAGGCAGAGTCCTAATCCCTGAGCCATCATTCTAGCTCCAACTCTCTTATTTTGGTAAGTAAAGAATTACTGATGTTTTTTCCGTGCCATTTACATCCTCTTGGCTTCCGTTCTATGACTTTTTGTTATTGTTCGTTATTAAATCTCCCTTTAATATCCATTTCAGTATGGTGGAAGCAGTGGCTATGCAGAATGTGATTCCTCCCTTGGCAGAAAGTCCCCCATATGGACAGAGGATTTCTCCTGAATAACTTGCTGATGGATGAGCCATTCATCACTGGAGTGATCTCTGGGAAACTGATATGAGTATAATTATTCATATGGAGAAAGATGAAGGGCTAGAGGTATATGTCAGTGCCACAGCCCTTGCCTAGCATCCAGAAGGTCCTTCTTTCAATCTACAGCACAGAAAGAAGGAGTAATAAGAGGAAAACTTAGCAAAATATAAATCCTTATGTTATTAGAAGGCTTGTATTGTAAAATACTTATGCAAAACTCTTCAAAATGGAAATCCCATTATTATTTATAATCAATAAACTTCATTTTCTTTTAAGCATGGAGACAAAAATCATACAGCTTAGAAAACATACCAGATATCCAGCTGGAATCTTTTCTTTTGAAAAAGAATACACAGTAAGATGATCCTTAAGGTATGAAAAAATTAGGACTAAGTCATTCATTCCCTGTATAAGACATTTGCAGTAAATGTTTAGGAGCCAAAGTTTTGCCAAAGGCAAAAAGCCATGTAATTCCAGTTCTTGGGAAGCAGGGACAGTTTTTCCCCAAGACAAAGAAAATAGGTATACTAGGTGAAGAGAGTTCTGCTATCAAATGAGAGATTCAGCCCCCACAAATGAGATGGATATCACTTAAGAACTTTGTGGCTCAAAATGTTCATACATGTGTGAATGCACCTGCACATACTTGGAACATACACACATGTAAACATGCATATACTCATATCTCATATACGTGTATACATGCCAAAGAGGTATAGAAAACTTTGTGTAAAATCTTAGAAAGTAATTATGACATATCAGCAAATAAAATAAGCAATTGTGAAGCACAGACCTATATATCTTTATTATAGTGGTATATATTTATTGTCCATATTTATTGTATATACCACTATAAATTATATTTAAATACATAAATTTATTAAATATATTAAAGTTATTTTATTTATTAATTTATTTGTATGTGTATCTGTCTCTCTCTGTGTGTGTGTGTGTGTGTGTATGTGTGTGTTTGTATGTGTATCAGACAGCACTGTGTGTCCTTGTGGAGAGACAAGGATTGTGGATTGCCTCTACCTCCTGTTTGTTTTGCTCTGGGATTTCCCAGGCTCCACTGGAAGTGCAAATTGCCACCAATTTCACCTAGTGTTTTTACGTAGGAGCTGGGATCCCAACTCAGGACCTTCTACATGCAATGCAGAGTCTTAACTCCTGAACTATTTCTGCCTCTTCAGGGATATTCTGAAGTAATAATAGAGACTAAATATTTTCTTGCCTCACACTTTCCTATTATCTATTAAAATCATTGCCATTCTTATATGGCTGCTTTATTTAATATAATGAAAACAAGCTCTGAGAACATCTTGCTTCAAATATTTTCCCATGTAGTTTTAAGTCTACCATAATGTATTCCCTTGATACTCAAGTATCATACTATTCCTAGATCCCTTTGGTCTTGCAAATAGGGAAATTTTAGTTACAAAATTCAAGGACAGAGCTGACAGAACTGTGTGACAGATGTGTGGTGCCTGCATTTTGTTGTTGTTGTTGTTCCTGTGTCTTTCCTACACAATCAAAACAAACAGAAATCAACCTAGAAACCAGAAAGTCTGTCCAAGTTGTAAACCTTTTATTTGATACAAATTATTAAAGCAGGTGTTTATCCTTTTTATGTCTCTAGTCTAGTTATTCCCATGTCTCAAATAAGGAATTCTGTTTTCATAGTCATTTTCCTCTCCTCCTTGTTATAACAGACATATCTTGCTTACACTTACTCATTTAACACTTTTCTTGTGGTGTTGCAGATCAAACCCAGAACCTTAAACATGCAAGTACTTCACTGCTGTAACACCCAGTTTTATCCATGAGTGGGGGTTGGACTTATTTAAAACCCCTACCTCACTGTTTTCTTGATTTTCTGACTTCCATCCAATTCTGTTCTGCTGTCCTCATACTGAGGACATTCTTCCACAATAAGTCACCATCCCATTTCTACCGGGATCGATTCTACCTCTTTATTTAATTATTGAGGAAAATTGAAAAGCTCTCTTCGACCCCTTACCTTAGGAAAGTGAACAATTTTCACAATTTCTTTGGGTATTTGGACCCCTGGTTGCAGCACTGATCAGCTCACAACTATCTATGCGTTCCTGGTATACTTTGGTCCTTGACAATGTAAATCAGGTAATCTCGGATATCATGTCTGCCAAGTCAATAATTGCCTATAATCACAAAAAATTAAAAATTTAAAGGAAAGCATTAAATATCAAGAGAAATATTAAACTACCACAACATTTATTTGTCAATTAATCATCTACTTTTCTAGAGATTAATGAGCCACCCACTGTGACACTCTAGATTCCTTGATTCTTTCTTCAAGTGAGCTTTTTGTTTATAACTGTCGAAATAGAAAAAAGTATGGCATAATGCTAATTTTCCTTTTTAGGGATATTTTTCAAGTCTTCAGGTATGGGTTTTCATTTGTTTTTTCCTGTGAAAAATAAGGAATTTTAAAAATAAATGATGGATATAAAAGGCAGAATAATAGAACAGAACAAAATGATCAGAGAGATTGTAACCTTTAAAATCATATTTAATGATGAATCATGCTTCTATTATTATAAAAAGCTATTGAAAAATCCCTTAAATTAAAGAAGAAAAATATAATAAACAAATACATTCATTAAAAGTTTGAAATCCCCCCAAAATTAAAGCTTCAAAGAGAAACCATAGAAATATTTTAAAGTCTTTTTTATCAGAATGATTACAATTTTGACTATTGTGGATTTTTACAGAAAACTCCATAGTATTCAGAAATTGAAAATGAATACACACACACTCTCCAGGTCCACTAAGGCTGAAGCCCCTTCATCTCTTTCAACTTTTTGTTGTCTTCCTTATAAAGTCTGACAGATGTTTCTAGACTAAGATGTCAACTGCCTTGAACATTAACAGGTGATTTTTGAAAAATATCAAAAAGAAGGTGATATTAAAAACCGTTACAATGAGCCAGCAATGTGTTATAACATATGCCAACTCCCCATGAAACTTTAGGCTTAGAAAAGGCAAAATAACCTTGAAGGAATTTAAGAAAAAGTGACAACCTTCACACTATGCATTCTTTTTCTACATTTACGCTTCAACTGGTTTATTTACAAGGGATTCAATTACATCATTCCTCACATGATTTTAAGACTTTATAGGACACATTTTGGCTGGTCGCATGTTACTAAATTTGTATTTTGGGGCAAAGAAAAATGTACAATCTGTGATATATGGTATAAATCTTTCTTTTAACATTTCTTTTTAGAGAATGTTAGGAAAATAGTGATAAATTTTGCTTCAGGGATATGTGGTGAACAGTTAGAAGGCTGAGATGAGACAGTCAAATGGTTTGCAATTGGCTCATGGTCCCATATGTTCTGGTTTCACTAGAGGAAGAAAAACATGTTTGAGATCAATATTTACACAAAGAAAACTCCCCTAAATATTTGGGGTTTTGTTGCAATAGTAAACCACACAGTGCATTTTTTCATGTTCTGCAATCCCAAAAAGAAAATATATGAATCCCTAGATTATTTTAAAGAAGCAGGCTCAAAGTTAAAACTTATCTTAAATCAGAGATTGTTATGGTACTCATTCTTCAGGGTATTCAGTACTGGTAAATGAAAATATAGAGTTCTACTCACCATAGAGATTTGGCAAGATGGTGAGTCAAGCCCTTTTAGTTCTTTGAATGTATTGCCTATAGATAAATAGATTACTTTTTTAAAAAAACTGGAAATAGAACCACATACTTGAAAGAATTTAGAATATATTAAACCTGGCTATATTGGAAACCAAGCTTTTCTTCCAATGTCAGATACTTTGATATTCTTAGTTAAAAATATTTGTAAGTCATTCTTTTGTATTAAATAGTATGTTAGAAATAGAAACATAAGATATACGCTGTGTCCTCAATGAATGAAAGCTGTAATTCCATGGAAAAAAGAAATCTATGAGGAGCTAAATAAATAAACACTTATTAATAATACAAGTCATTATAATAAATGTGAGTTTTCTTAATAGCACAAATTCAAATTACTGTATAAACTAACTTTAGAATATTGCTTAATCAATGTGGTGATAAGGTTGGAAATGAAAGATATGCATATTAAAAGAAAGCAAAGGGATATAAACTTGTACCAACCTATCTGGAACAGAGCAGTGATGCTCACAGATACAAATTTTGCTAAAGAGCTGGGAAGATGGCTCAGTGGTGAGTGCTTGTTATGCAAAATAAGGAGTTGAGAATCCCCAGATCCCATGTAAAAGCTAGTTGCATAGTTTCATGCTTGTAATCCCAGCACTGTCAAGGCAGAGACAGACAGATGCCCTAATGTTCACTGGCCAAGGAGTGGCCTAATGTTCACTGAAACAATGAACTCTAAGTACAGCACGAGACCTTGTTGCAAACAAGAGAGACTTATAAAGGAATGTATGAAAAGTTGACCTCTGACTTCTATGTGTGTATGTACAGATGATAATACCCGTTTACACACATGCATACACCATCACACACACACACACACACACACACACACACACAAAACACACACACACACACACAGCCTCATATCTCTACTATACTGACAGAATCCACTTCCACCATGTTCAAGTCCAATGTACACTAAACCCGCAGCGTAATCAATAACCAAAACTGAGCATGCCAACGTACTGCCAACTCACCTTGTCGCTGCTTCATTTTCCACAATCCTTGCATTTTGTCACATATGCTTGACAAAATTTTATTTCTCACAACATTACTTGCTGAAGAAATGCTAGTAAGAGCCAATTTCAGATATTTTCTTAACCCAAAACCTTCTTGATTTAAAGACATAGAGAACTCATTCTGTGCAGGACCTCAGATACAACTATTTCCATGCCTATGGTGCCAAAGGTGCTGGAAATTATGCAGGAACTCTAAACCCCAGGTATCTGCAATCAAATAGCATCACTAGACATAGAAAAGTTAAAATTGCATAAACACCAGGAAACAAGCAATGAAAATAAAACTTATGTGAAAGGCTGATGCACTTTAAAGATTAAAGCTAAAAATCTCTAATCTTGGTAAATACAGATGACAGTTCATCAGGAAAGTATGACTTTAGTTTGCCACATGTTGAATGAATTAACATCCATTCTGAACAGCTCTTTCATAAAATTTACCACTAGAAATCCAAATAACTTCTTTTGTGATTTTAGTTTTCTTTTTGGTTTCCCCTTAATCTCCATTCCCATTCCTCCCTCCTTTGCCCCTGACAACGCTTCTCCTTTCATACTCTCTCCTATCTTTTCCTCCTATCTTTTCATTTTTGTGACCACTATGTTTTATATAGTTTGTCTTTTATGTCATATGCCTTTTATGATTCATGTTCCAGTAAGTGTCATAGATGAGTGGGTAAAACATTGACAGTATCTTCCTTTTCTTCCCTATGAGTATTAGTTCTTATGAGTCTGTCAGGGCAGAGTGGAATTTCTTTTTTTTTTTCAACAAGCAGTAATGATTTATTCAATTTTAGTGCCATTGTTTTTAAGTCCGTGATGAGTAGTTGTTTTTAATACATTTTTTATTATTTCTGCTCATACAAACTTAATAGGTAGACCAGTTCCCTCCCTCCCTCCTCCTCCCCCCGAACCCCCTGCTCCCTCTTCCTCCCTCCCCATTCCCCAGCGCCTCCCCCCCAATTCCCAGAGAGTCCTTTATTGTGTATGCCTAACTCTCCTCTGGGTCCTCCTCTCCGATGACGTACAAGGACCCAGTGGCATTTCCCTGAACCTTTTCCCGTGTTCCCCTTAAGCATAGGAACACTACTGTGGCTGCCAATCCCTTGCCTCTAAGGATCTTGGTGCCTTTAGCAGGTGCTAGACTTTGTGAGGTCAATAGTGTGTTGGACATTGCGCAGGGCATGCAAAGTCCAATTATGATTGCTTCGGCCCTAACTAGTGTGGAGAATCTTGCAAATCATTGCTCCTCCCATCCTTTTGCTCTTACAATCTTCCGCCCCCTCTTCTGCAAATTTCCCTGAGCTTCAGGATGGGGAGAGATTAGTCTGGCCTAGTTCTATGTGGTTGATATAGAGTCTCTGAAGTTCTGGATTGTGGTTTGTTGATTTTCTTTTGCAGTTTTGCTGCTCCTGCAATGCCCTTCACTCCATCCTGCTGGGCACTGTATGTCACCCTCTGGTCAGAGACAAAAAGCTGTTAAACTGGAGTCTTGTTATAATACCACATTCAAGGGTAGATGTAATAATAAAAGCAGGAAACCTCGATGAGGGAGGGGTCAGTCACTCATTTGCAAAATGATCACCTTTCATCTGCCAGACTATATGCCCTCCCCTTCTGGTGAGATCATACCCCTCAGTTGTACATGATCAGGAACGAATTGTAAACTTAACTAGGTGTCACATTACTTTCTTGCAGTCCTTGATGGAGGCCTATTTTCTCAACTGTAACCTGGTAACTTCTCTCCTTGTTTCTGGTGTGGCCCTCCAACCCCATCCCTCCTGTTCATAATCCTTGCAATTACTGTATTACATGGGTTTACCTTTGAGTGTCTCAATGTGGGCTGGGTGAGTTTGGTACTAGGAGCCACCTATTAGGGAGTATATACGGCGCTTAACTTTATGGGTTTGGGATACTTCACTTAATATAATTATTTCTAATGACATCCATTTCACAGCAAATTCTAGTAATTCATCATTTTCGATGGCTGAGTAGTACTCCATTGTATAGATGTACCACACAGAGCGGAATTTCTTGAGATCTTCTCTCTTTCCTGGTGACATATTGATAAGACAGTTCTCATGCAATTTTTGCCATGTCCAAGAGATAGTGTCTTTCCCACCACAGATAACTTCTTTAAAGCACCACACGTAAGATCTGCTACATAGAAAGCTTCCAAGGCTTATTATCTATTCTTGATAATGGTATTGGTATCAATAAAGGATTTTTTTCACTTAATTTAGAAATTATTGTTAAAGAAAATGTGATTTGAAGTAGACATAGAAACCAATACAAATATACAAGAAGGGCATAGTCAAGAATAAGAAAAGCATCCAAGAAGGATGACAAGGTAAATTCAAGTTAGACTGGATAAATATGAGACTTAGGTTTTAATTCTTGTGGGAGCTTTATCCTGAAGCATGTTTCATGGGCATTCTACTACTCTTTAAGTAAAAGCTAGAATGAATTGTTTGCTTTTCCATTGATGTTGGTCAATTATGAAAGATCTGAGGATAAGGAAGACGAAATTCCTTTGAAAATGCATAATCGGCAATAATCAAACAGAACGAACAAGGTGCGAAGCAATGAAACTTGTAAGTCCTGTAGGTGTTCTGCCTTTTAAACTTGTTAGAAATAAGTTTAAAAAGAGGCATGAGAATTCTGGAAGAAGTTTCAGTGCACTTTAATTGATGGACAGAAAATACAAGGAAGACACTAGATGTCTTCAAATATTGAAATGCTGTATATTAAAAAGTCTTTTATTGTGAGTGATACAGAGATAGAAATAAAAATAATGAAGGCTGAGGGAGGAGAAGATTCAGAACAACACTTAAACATAGTATGAGAGACATTTGGAACATTTGGCTATCCAATAATGAAATGGTACAGTTTTCTAAGCATTCAGCTATCTCACACAGATAGTGTAGTGAATAAACATTTGTCAGGGCTGTTGTGGAGAATAAATAATCTAAGTAAGGAGGTTGAACTAAACAATCTCAATGTTATTTTCTAGCCCATTTAATGAAAATTTAGCAATATTATAAGTCAGATCTTCCTCCTTAAAATGTAAAAATTAACAATGCAATTTACTTTTCTAATCTAGTGGTAAAAAATTATAAATGGAAATTATTATTTAGTGCTATCTAGTTTCCTGGGAACTAGAACAGGGAATGATTAATTGTGTCTGAGGGGTCATGGATCATAAAGTCTACTATATTTTAAGTTTGGTCTTTAGGAATGAGGGAATTCTTTTTAGAGCTTGCAGGGAGAAGAATCGTGTGAAAGAGGAGACAAAACATGAAGTGTGAACTAAGAAAATTTATGCATCTTTAGGAGAACTGTAAATTGGTCATTTGGCATAGAATATTGGAGATGATAAGAGCAAGAAGGTGATAGTAAGCTAAAAGATGTCCTGGAGATTTGTCATGGTTTAATTTATACATATCGTGATCTCTCTAGACTTGTGCAGAATGACTTAAGAAGAACAGCGATCTTTGTCACTGCATGTGAACATTAGTAAGATCATGCTATTTCAGTGTGAGAACAGACTGAAAAGATTAAGAGAGAATAGTCAAGGACATTATAATGGATGAAACTTGAGGGACAAAGATTGAAACTAATTGTCATCCCTGGGATAATGAGGACTATTTAGTCTGAGATAAAATTTTAGGTGAGTTGCTTGAGTTGGAAAGCCATCAAATATAAGTACAAACAAAAGAAGGAGCCATGGGATGCTGTTCCATTAGGAATACCAAGGTTATATAAAAGTAAGTTTCAACAGTGAAAAAGTTTTCCAAAAGAGAGGAATAGATTTTGAAATGTTAAGAGATCTTCTATGTAAGGGAACCATGGGAAATTTGTGATTCTAAAAAAGAGGTTTGAACCAGAGATTTAGGTTCTGGAGCCTTCAATGTTAAGGAGCCAGTTGAAGTGAATGAACAAACCATTTAATCAAAACATGTTTGTGAGGAAAAAAGACTAAAGCTGGAATCTTGATGGCTTTTCTTCTTTAAGGAACTAAGTGGAAAAGTGAAAGGAATGGTTACACATAATGTATAGGGAAACTGTCATGCAAACAGCAGGGCTGCCCATGTCTCTCAGGAGACTTACCCAATTGTTCAAAGACAACTATTGTGCTATAGGCATGCAAAAGATAATAAGGAAAGTTCCTCAGTGAAAAAAATACAAAACTTCTATTGGTATACACCTGTATTATAAAACTTTTGAGGCTGAGTCATAAAGACTGAGAATTTAGGACCACACTGGTCCACATAGCAAGTTCAAGACTACCCTGGGATACAAAGTTAGGCCCTATTTCAAAATAAAAGAAAGAAAAAAGGATAGAGAAAGGAAGAGAAATGAACAGGAAAAACCCAAAAAACTATGTGGAATCCAGCACAATCTCAACAGAAATTCACAAGACTGGTTGCCTTTCTGCAAATTTTTGGGAGAGTCTTGAGTCTACAGTATATTCTTGGCTGCCTGAAGGGTATTTTCAGACCCTTCAATTTATTCAGAAGCTAAACTGTTTGGACAGTTTATTGAACTGGGAGCTCATTGAACAAATACCCAGGAAATCAACTTAGAGAAAATAGAAAATACTGTGGAAGCCAATGATTATAAGATCTCCAAATCCTTTTTGTTTCAGAATGAGATAAGACTAGTTATGACATTAAAATAGATTCAAAGAATGAAGATAGGTACAAACTATTTCTTTCCACTAAGAAGGTGATTATTCTCTCCCATCTTCTAGAATGTGAGCTGGCTGTAGTAATGGTAAAAAATGGTAGAAGTCAGGTTAAGTTCTAAGACAGTCTGTAGCTCCTATCCAGACCCTTTGAAACATCTGTTTTTAATTATAAGGTCATGCTGAAGGAAAGATGACAAGAGGTTATCATTGAAAGAAAATGATGCTCTTGTCCCCATCCCTGAGGATGTGGTGAAGACCTGTGATAGGGTAGCTCTTATGACTGGTCCACGTATCATGTGGATCCTTTGCTTTCCATTCACCCTTCCTTGGTGATTCTGTGTGTCATAGAAATAGGTGACTACCTATGAGAACTGCCATAAACATGTATTCATGAGCAAAATATGTTATTTCTTCTTGATTTAAGCTATGCTGTTTGTAATAAAGGGACATTTGTGGTAAGCAGAATGTAAGCAAAATGCCCATATATAATGTTTCTAATTTTACAAAGCATCCCTCTAATGAAGAAACACCAACAACTAAAATTTATCCTCATATAATTAAAATATTCTGGGAATTCTAACTTTAAATGTAGAATATAAGATTTTTCTTCATTCCTTCCAAATATATTTTAGATTATTTTTCTCTGTTTATAATTATTGGTGTGTGGAAGTATGAGGAAAGCACTTGAATCACACCATACAGGTACCTTCTTGCATGAAAGGTCAGTTACAGAGTGGTGGTTTATTAGACAAGAGCTGTTGCTCAGTAGTGAAAGTAAAGTTGGATATGGATACCACAAATCTCCACAGATGATATAAAAGTTTGTTAATATTGAAGCTTCTTTGTCAGGAATATTTTAAAGAAAATATTTTATCATAAATACTTGTCAATTGTCACAGGTATTCTTAATGAAGTCTGGTACATTGAATTGGTCTGCATACAATTAAAAGTGTTTTCAGCTCTAAAGAAGGGTCAGGCACATGAAGAACATAGCTAACAAGTATTTGATAGAATTAATTATTCATCCTAATAATAGTTCCCATAGTTATTTCTGCTGTTTGGTATCATTATCTATCTGCTATGTTATGTTTGGAATGAATAACAAATATATATTGGGACAATTCAAGCACATGAAAGCACAACAAAATAAGTTAAACTTAAATTTAAGTGATGCCATATGAGAAATAATTCTTGATTTGAAGTATAGAATTATGGGGATCAGTTCATGAGGAATCCAAACAGCAAAAACTGTCTCCATCAGCTGATGAGTAGCCACTCATAAAACACAATGATGCACAGCTTGAAGGTTGGTGAGGATGGATGATATGCAATGGAAGAGAACATTTGCGATACATTCTCACACAATGCCTGGCATTCTGAGATAGTATTTGAGAACAGCAATTAGATTGAAATATTTGCTTCTAAATGCTGACATGGATAGTTTCCCATCCAATAAAATGCCCGAGAGACTTCACAAAGTAGAGTCCTTGTAGAAATTTCCCATAGCATTAAGCAGATAAGAATGCATACATTTATAATATAAGTTTGAGGGGGAAAAGTAATATGTCTAACCTTGTCAGTCTAGCACTATTTTAAGCATGGACTAGATTTAATATAGAAAGCCAGGAGAGTGTGTGATATGAAATCCAAATATGCACATTCTTTTAAATTCAGATACAGAATAGAAACAGTATGTTCTGAAGAAACATTAAAGTAAAATTTAAGGAGTCACATTATATAATGCAGTCCCAACAAGTAGCACAAATATTATGACTTCCCATAAAAACTTTCTTTGTATTCTATTTCATATTGGCTCATCCATATTTTCCGATGTTAACTCTGCTCTCGTCGACTTGGTTTTAACTGGTTACTTTCGTGCAGATGTGCATCTACCTGAACTAAGTTCTCTATTCAGAGGGAAATCAGCATGTTTCTTCAAGCCTGCCAAATTCACAGTATGATAAGATACAGATGTTATCAAGTTTCTGTGAGCTTTTCAATCTCGAATTTTCCTTATGCCTACTCTGCCAAGGATTTTTTGGCTCCTGTCTGATTCTTTGGAAGCCCTGACCATATGGTCGCTTGTTAATGTGGCTGATGTAATTTACGTCCTGTTCAAAGATGACAAAAATCCTAAGACTTACTGAATGTTCAAGACAATTTAAAAGCTATTGAAAATTTATCATGTCATATGCAGCCATCCAGATATTTTCTAGTCATTACAAAGCATCATAAAACAAAATTTTGAGATCTTATTTGATTTTCATGTTCCTTCCAGAAAGCTATTTCACAAATATTCTTGGTTACTATGACACACTAATGGGAGCAAGTCACATTTGAGAACAGGAATAATAAACTCTGAGCTAGATATTAAAAGACTATTTATCAAAAAGAACAGAATGCATGCTTCAGTGAGAAAGCATGAGAGAGCAATAACAAAATATTTTCAGGAACAAGGCAGATTGAGAATTGAAGTGAAATTTCTGTCATCAAAACAGCAGATAGGAGTGGATAGCAAACCATGTTGTCAGGAAAGACATTGATTTCTTCTATTAATTGCCTAAAAATTAGGTGAGGGTAGGAAGTGACTTTTCTCAAGTACCTTCCATGTTTCAAGTATGTCAGATGCCCTGATGGATGCTTTAAACAGATGAGTTCATTATTCCATATTATCTTTTAAATGTTGCAGTACAATCAGGTACGCAGCATACATTTAATGGTATGCATACATTTTTAATTTTTAAGGTATATTTCCATTTGTTTTGGATTTAACTGAATAAACAACATTTTGAATTGGGGTGCTAGTAAAAGGATAAGTGTTTTGAATATTTTCCCAATTCAAATAACAAACATTAAAATAAAACATCTCATGCAGAAAACATTTCCCAGGGCTGGAGAGATGGTTCCGGGATTAAGACTATGCCTCACAAGCAGAAGTACCTGAGTTTGAATCCCATGTGAAAACGCCAGGCAGAAACAGTGGCGGTCTGCTCTTCTGCCTTGGTGGGCAGAGCCTGGGAAATTCCAGAGCAAAGCAAAAAGGAGGTAGAAGTAATACAGGATTACTTCCAAGGTCATTCTTGTCCTCCATGGACATACAGTGTTCTCTGATGCACACAGACATACACACACACACTAAATAAAGTTTTTTTTTTCAAAAAGAAAGAATCTCCAAATTTATCATTTCTACTAATATCTGCCATGACATAAGTTCAGGTGATAGTTTGATCTCTTGACAAAAGTTTTTTTTTTTTTTTTTTTTTCCCCTAACACTCACTCATTTCATGGTCTCATAGTATTTTGTCCTATTGACAACCACCATAGATATCTCTAGCTTTTGTGACAATCTGGAAATTAGAAGGTTAATGCTTTTGTTTTGTTTTCTTTGGAGACAGAGCCTCTCTGTGACATCCAGATCAACCGATCTCCATGGAGAGCAGTTGCAAAGAAGAAGGCAAAGCCACATTGCATTACAGATTCTGGACAGCAGAGCTGTAACAGCAAGTTGTGACCAGGCAAAGCCAGCCTGCCCCAAAGCTGTGGCAGGGAAGTTGTGTTCAAATAAAGCTGACCTGTCTCGAAGCTTCAGCAGGGAAGTATGACCTTAGCTGAATCAGCCTGATTCTAAGCTGGAGTGAGCCATGACTGAGGCAGAACTCTGTCTGCCTAGCTTCTTTCAAATAAAGTTGCTTATGCTTGGTTTTGAATGCTCCTCAGAGTACATTGCTTGCTGCGTAGAAATCCTCAGCCTCCTCATTTTCCCATGCCTTGCACCTGATGATGCAGTGTTTACTTTGTCTATAAATAATATAAACACTTGAGAACAAGGCTGCTGCCAGTCCTTATCAGGGTCTGTTCAGCAGAACATCCGCTCCAGTTTTTTTTCCTCTGTATTGTGTGTGTGTGTGTGTGTGTGTGTGTGTGTGTGTGTGTAGGTGTTTCTTCATTCTTATGTTTCTTTAACAGAGCAACGCCATGTGGGTCACGGAAGACCTCCAGTTCATGATTGTACTGGCTCAGGGTTCTGAGTTCTGGGATAAAGGCAGTCAGCACCATACCCAGGAAGACTAGGGTTTTTGAAAGCATCAGAAAATAGCACAGTAGTTTTTTAATCACCCTTTTTTCCTGTTTTATTTATTTATTTATTTATTTATTTATTTATTTATTTATTTATTTATATTTCCACTCATACAAACTTTTTTTTTTATTTCAACTCATAAAAACTTAACAGGTACACCGGTCCCCTCCCTCCCTCCAACCTCCCACTGCCCTGTGCCCTCCTCCCTTCCTCCTCCCTCCCTGTCTCCCAGTGCCTCCCCCTCCCATCCCCGGAGCATCCTTTAATGTGTATGTCAAACTCTCCTCTGAGTCCTTCTCTCCGATGAGGTACAAGGACCCAGTGGCATTTCGTAGAATTCTTTCTTGTGTTCCCCTAAGTATTGGAACACTATTGTGGCTGTTAATCCCTAGCTTTTAAGGATCCTAGTGCCTTTAGTCCATGCTAGAATTTGAGGGGTCAATAATGTGTTGGTCATTCCGCAGGTTGTGCAAAGTCCTATTATGATTGCTTTGGCCCTAACTTGTGTGGAGTATCTTGCACATCATGACTCCTCCCATCTTTGTGCTCTTACAATCTTACTGCCCCCTCTTCCGCAAATTTCCCTAAGCTTCAGGATGGGATTAGGCTGACCTAGTTCTAAGTGGTTGATATAGTCTCTGATGTTCTGAATTATAGTTTGTTGATTTTTTTTTCAGTTTTGCTGCTCCTGCAATGCCCTTGGCTCCATCCTGATGGGTATTGTATGTCACCCCCTGGCCAGAGCTAAAAAAGCTGTTAAATTAGAGTCTTATTATGAGTATATTCAAAGGTAGAAGATGGCGGTGAGGGGGAGTTCAGTCTCCCATTTGCAAAATGGTTACTTTCTATCTGCCAGACTATATGCCCTCCCCTTCTGGTGAGATCATACCCCATCAGTTGCAAATGACACCAACAGAGATCACAAAGGCAACAAATAAATGATTATCTCCTCCCTAGTATGAATCTCCTCCCTGAAAATTGTAGTTTCATGTCTAATTCAAATGAAAACAGAATGGAGAGAAAGGAACAGAGAGAGAAAAGGAGACAGATACGGGTCAGTCACAGAATGAGATCTTCCATCTTTATCTTTCAACAACAACAATTTTGCAGTCACCTATGCTCATAGTTGTGCCTATTGGAGAGTCATAGCTAATAGTTGTAAAACGCTGGTGGAGTAAAAACAACAAAACAAAAAAATTTATGAGGTATGTTTAACTGCACACAGGTGGATGCAATACCACATATAGTTTAGGCTCCAAACTCAGAAATGGCCCCACACTATTGGCTGCAATTTCAGCTCTATATGAGCAGAAATATCCACCAAGGAATCTGGTAGTTTGCCTGTCCACGTGTTGGGTGGGCAGGCCTGAAGAATCAATTGTGAGTTTTTTTTATATATTATATTTATTTATTTTTCCCCAATCATACAAGCTTAATAGGTACCCTGATCCCCTCCTTCCCTACACCCTTCCCCAGTCTTCCTTGCCCCCTTGTCCCCTTGCCCCCTTGTCCCCTTGCCCCCTTTTCCCCTTCCTTTCACCCCCTCCCTCCCCTCCTCCCAGTGTCTCTCCCTTTCCCCTCTCATACCCTGGAACATCCTATTGTGTGAATGCCAAACTTCCCTCTGACTCCACCTCACTCTAGTGATGAGGTGTAAGGACTCAGTGGCATTGTCCAGATCCCATTCTTGGGCTCCCCTTTAGTATGGGAATACTGTTAATCCCTTGCCTCTAAGGATCTTACTGCCTGTAATTCATGCTAGACTTGGGGGGGGGTCGTTGAATATCAGTCATTGCTCAGGTCATGCAAAGTCTGATTATGTCTACTGCGCCCCTAACTTGTGTGGAGTATCTTGCATATAGTTGGTCCTCCCCATCTTTAGGCTCTTACAATCTTACCGCTCCCTCTTCCGCAAGTTTCCCTGAGCTTTGGCTTAGGAAGAGATTTGGCTGGTCTGGTTCCAGGGGATTAATGTAGGGTCTCTGATGTTCTGAATTATGGTTTGTTGTTGTTTTCAGTTTTGCTGTTCCTGCACCACCCTTGGTTCCATCCTGATTGGTATTGGAGGTCACCTCCTAACAAAAGATAAAAGGCTGTTTGAATGGAATCTTACTATAAAAGGAGATTCAAAGGTAGATGGAATAAGTGTAGGAGACCGCATTTGGGAGGGTCGTCTCCCATTGGAAGGATGGTTGCCATCTATCTGCCAGTCACTATACCCTCCCTGATTGGTGAGAACAAAGCCCCTCAGTCGCAAGTGACCAGGAAAGTGACCTTAACCAGATATGTCACTACTTACTTGCAATACTTGGTGACCTATTTTTTCTGCTCAAGCATGATCCCCTCTTTCCTTATTTCTGGGAGGGCACTCCTTCTTCTTCCATCCTGTTTATAGTCTTTGCAATTACTGTAGGTATTGCAGAGATTTATCTTTAAAGATGTCACTGGGTTTGGTACTAGGATCCACCTATTAGGGAGTACATATGGCGTTTAATTTTTTGTGTCTGGGATATTTCACTCAATATAATTTTTTCTAATTCCATCCATTTCCTGGCAAATTTCATTAATTCATGTTTTTTGATGGCTGAGTAGTATTCCATTGTATAAATGTACCACATTTTCCTTATGCACTCGATGTGGAGACAGGGAACTCACCTACATTGCTGCTGGGAATGCAGGTTTATACAACCATTCTGGCAATCAGTCTGGCGATATTTAAAAAAGTTAAAGACTGAAATGCCATATGACCCTGCTATTCCACTTCTGGGAATAATACCCCATAAAGCAAAAATTCACCTTAATAACACTAGCACAACCATGTTCATAGCAGCACTATTTACAATAGCCAAGTCAAGGAATTGTGAGTTTTGAAAATTGTGAAATAAATCTTCATCTTGGATCTATCCTTTCTCAACTGTTTGGTATATAAGAAGATCATTTACGATTATCTGAAAAAAAAAGACCAAAATATTCTTTCAATTTCCTACTGCCTGGTTATAGTCATGTTTTATTTATACATGGCAAGGAAAATAACACATTGCAAATACAGAGAAATTAAATAGAAACAACTGAGAGTACATCTGTCTTCTGTTTTACCACATATTAAAGATGTTTGCACAACGACAATGTAAGGATGATATCCTCATTTTTACTTTAAAACATAAATTTCATCTCATTTTATTATTAATAACAATGAATCAAATATTTTATTTAAAATTAAAAAAATTATTATTTATTCAATTATGCGTGTATGCATGTGTGCGTGTGTGTGTATGTATGTGTGTGTGTGTGTAGAACCACGAGCGAATTCGGGAGCCACCATGGATGCCTCCATCTTGTTTACTCTGTCCCGGGATTTACAGGCTCCGCCCTACCAGGACCGGAAACGAGGCCGATACATGTCATACCAATGACAGGTTATCATTAACTTTTAAGCTTTTCATGTAGAATGAATTCATGGTTTTAGGAACCTTCATTATTAGATAAGTCAATATAGTCAACTACACAATTAATAACTTTGGTTAAATTGTTTATTATAATTATATATGTAAGAGTTCAATTATATTGATATATATACAAATTTGCTAGCACATTAGATAATCACATGATAAATATTGGTCATTATAGTCATAACCATAACCATATTTATGTTTTTCTCTGTGCAAATATTATATGCTCTGATCATATGTACATATAATTACTGGCAAATAAGTTGTCTCTAAACGAACCATTGCCTGTGATTCTGGACTTCTGTCTAGGACAATTTACAAATTTTCATTTATCATGTTGCTTAATGAACACAGAAATCCCAAGAACTCTTCATCATGCAGATACACTTACATTGGTGGATTAAACAGGCTGCCATCAGATGAAACAGGAACAACAGAAAATTAAGATCTAAACAACTGATGAAAATACATTGATTTATTATTTCTTAGTTTGGTCCTAATGTTGTGTGGTTTAGAAGAATCCTTTATAGGTACTAGGTGACAGACCTGCATACATAGAGTCACTGAAGTCCAACAGTCCCCTTGGATTTGAGAGGAGAGAAAATTCTTTGTTTTTAGAGTCTATTTATTACCTCCAGGCTCTGGGTGCTCTTGCTGTATGCAGTGGGAACCTATTTAATACAAGTTGTGGAAGAATGGAACAGAGTATATACGAGGGAAAAGAGATCTTTCACACACAGATATTCAAGAAGGAAAACAGTGTCTTTCTTTTGTGAAAGAGCTTGTGGAAGACTATGATGATGCTTGGAAGCAAGCCATTCTCATATTCCTACATTCCAATTTTTGGAAGGATGTGGAAGAGTGTAGCATGGAGGAATATAACATGTAAGGGAAGTAAGGGGCACATAGAAGAGTAAAACACTTCTTTTAACACTACTGAATTGATTTCTCCTATCTCCTTCATATAATTATTCACTTATTACACAGAATAGAAATTCTGAATGGAAAAAAAAGCTTGTCCTCTGTCACAAAGTCACAACATTAATTACAAGTCTAAAAAAAATAGGTGATTTTTAAATTTTGAACGTGTTAAACTTTGAGGCAAGTAAATTATGGATGCACAAAATGGAAATTTAGTATTCAGTCCTTGTTCACCTCCAACAAATACATGTTGAGAAATCTTAATCATAAATAATAAAGGATATTTAATATTTCTCACCTCCAATAATTCCTTTCTCAGTAAACTATCATATAGTATGCACTTGCCAGATTGAAATAGCCTGAAGTGTATATATTATAAATACAGCTCATTAGCAGATAACATGAGGCTAAGATAAATAAAATAGAGGGCAGATTATGGAAAATAATGTTGACTCATTAAATTATTTTCTTTTCAATTTGAAGAGTTCCAATAAAACATGTGGATTGTAGCATAATCTAAAAATTTCTGGAGTATAATAAGTGGAGAAGAGGTTTATTTTTAAAACATTGAGAGCTGCTAATATTTCCGTAAGTCCCTGGTAGAATTTAATCAATTTTCATAAATATCTGGTGATGAAACTATAAATCATCCTCAAGCTTTCTTCTAGGACATGCAAACAGACAACAAAATTTCATTTTTCAACTTGCAACCTACGCAAGAGATTGGAACTTGGTCTTCTTTATCCAGCTGTTTGTAATTCTAAAAATGAGTTTCCTTAGTTACCTCCTCCTTAAGAGAGAAATAGAAACATTTAGCAATGCTTATCAATCTCATTTTTCAAGCATGAGATTTAGAAAACATTTATGCATGATAAAAATTTCAAATCTTGAAAATGTAATATTTCAAAGTTATGCAAAGTAGCACTTGACTTACTTTTTTTGCATAAAAAGGCAACTGTTCTAATGATCCAAGTATAAAACTTGAACTCACATCACACTTCTAAGCATTTAGAGCAATCATTTCCAATCTTCCTTTGAAAAAACCTTTCTTGGAGCTGGACTTTTTCACTACTATAAAAGGTCTCCAGTTTCCCTCGTAAGAGTTTCCTTACCCAACTCTTGCATTTCCAAAAAAGAATTATATCTGCTGATTGGCCTAAGATGCTTGTAAAAGACTTTCTGAATAATAAATATATATGTATATATTTTGAAATAAATTCATATATTCACAGATACAGTGCATTATACAGTACTGAATATGAATAATTCATTTCAGTCACATGGATTAGGGCTACATCAGCCCTGTGCAATTAGAAATAACATGAAATATAATACATACACAATTTAAAGTTTTTTCTTAATTATACAGAATATGAAGGCTTATTTCAGAAAAGATTATACTTTTCTTTACTAGGTTACACAGATACACTTATTGTAACAATACCTTCTGCAAAAATAGGTTGTATAATGCTCAAGAAATGAGAGGAACAATCTTATTCTCTAAAAATTAGACAGCTTCAAAATGGAGATTGCAAACATCTGTGACAAGAAACCTAGACCTGACTCCACAGAGCTAAGGTTGCACATTTAAAGTTTTCTAGTAGACACATTGAAATATAAAAAGAGACTGATAAAAATAATTTTAAGAGCACAGTTTATTGTATGTAGCATTTATTGTATATAGCAAATATTATCACTTACAATTTTGGGTCAAAAAATAGGTAGCTCACATCTATAATCTTAGCACTTTGGAGGTAAATACAGTAGGATCAGAAATTCTGATTTGCCTGAGCTACATAGTTCAAGGCCAACCTGGGCTACATAGTACCCTGTCTCAATAATAGTAATAAAGTTAATTATGATCATCCATCTATGCATCATAGCACAGGATTCTAATCCCAGTACTTTTGGAGGTTAAAGCAAGAAGACTAACAGTACAAGGACAGCCTCAGTCACATATCGATACTGTGTTCAAACAGAAGAGTAGTAATGCATATAAAAAACAGTAAGATTTTTGCAATTTTTGTTATCATAGGTGTTGAAAGTTCTCTGTAATTTTCATATTACACATTTTGATGAGGAGTAGCCCTATTTCAAATAATAATTACACTGAATTGTTTATGTAGTTCAGGCTTACTTCAAATTCTTGGTCCTCTTGAATATCCGTGAAGACCTTGAGCCAACTTCTGAGTTAAGGAATTGAAGGCAAATGTCACCACACCCCATTATACGTGGTACTGAATGAGGATGGAATCCAGGGCTTTGTGCACTCTATGAACTGAGCTACATCTCCCAACCCAGGATGTTTATCTTTTTTTTTTTTTATAGGTAATTTTTTTTCTTTCTTTTTTTTTAACATTTTTTATTATCTCCTCTCATACAAACTTAATAGGTACACTGGTTCCCTCCCTCCCTCCTCCTCCTCCCCACCCCTCTGCTCGCCTCCTCTCACCCCTCCCTCCCTACCCCCCAAGTGCCTCCCCTCTCCCAAGCCCCAGAGAATCCTTTAATGTGCATGCCTGACTCTCCTCTGGGTCCTCCACCCCGATGATATACAAGGACCCAGTGGCATTTCCCTGAACTCTTTCCTGTGTTCCCCTTAAGCATAGGAACACTATTTTGGCTGTCAATCCCTTGCCTCCAAGGATCTTGGTGCTTTTAGCAAATGCTAGACTTTGTGGGGACAAGAGTGTGCTGGACATTGTGCAGGGCATGTAAAGTCCAATTATGATTGCTTCGGCCCTAACTTGTGTGGAGTATCTTGCATATCATTGCTCCTCCCATCCTTGTGCTCTTACACTCTTACCTCTTCCTGCAACTTTCCCTGAGCTTCAGAATGGGGAGAGATTAAGCTGGCCTAGTTCTAGGTGGTTGATATAGAGTCTCTGAAGTTCTGGATTATGGTTTGTTGATTTTCTTTTGCGGTTTTGCTGCTCCTGCAATGCCCTTCACTCCATCGTGATGGGCACTGTATGTCACTCCCTGGCCAGAGATAAAAAACTGTTAACTAGAGTCTTGTTATAAGAGTATATTCAAAGGTAGATGCAATAAAAGTAGGAAACCACAGTGAGGGAGGGGTCAATCACCCATTTGCAAAATGGTTATCTGCCAGACTATATGCCTCCCCTTCTGGTGAGATCACACCCCCTCAGTTGTAGATGATCAGGAATGAAAAGTCTGTGAACTTAACCAGATGTCTCATTTCTTACTCACAGTCCTTGATGGAGGCCTATTTTCTTTGCTGTTACATGGTCCCCTCTCTCCTTGTTTCTGGTGAGGCCCTCCTACCCCATCCCACCTGTTCATATTCCTTGCAATTACTGTGTAACAGAGATTTACCGTGGAGTGTCTCTAGGTGGGCTGGGTGGGTTTGGTACTAGGAGCCACCTATTAGAGAGTACATACGGCGCTTAATTTTCTGGGTCTGGGATACTTCGCTCAATATAATTGTCTCTAATGACATCCATTTCCCGGCAAATTCCAGTACTTCATCATTTTTTATGGCTGAGTAGTACTCCATTGTATAGATGTACCACCTTTTCCTTATCCACTCGTCAACTGTTGGACATTTGGGTTGATTCCATGACTTTGCTAATGTAAACAGTGCTGCTATGAACATGGTCCCACTTGTGCTATCGAGGTGGACCTCTGCTGTATGGGGAGTTATAGCCAAAAGTGGAATAGAAGGGTCATACGGCATTTCAATCTTTAATTTCTTTAAGAATCTCCAGACGGCTTGCCAGAATGGCTGTATGAGCCTGCATTCCCACCAGCAATGTAGGAGAGTTCCCCTCTCTTCACATCCTCTCCAGCATTTGGAGTTGTTTGTATTGTGGATTTTTTCCATCCAGACCGGGGTGAGATGATATTTCAGGGAAGTTTTACTTTGCATTTCCGTGATGGCTAAAGAAGTGGAGCATTTTTTAAGATATTTGTTAGACATTTTAATTTCATCCCTAGTAAAATTTCTTTTAAGTTCCAGAGCTCATTTTTTAATTGGGCCATTAGTTTCCTTGGTGTTTAGTTTTCTAAGTTCTTTGGGCACTCTGGATAATAGAGCTCTATCAGATATGTGGTTAGTGATTTTCTCCCATTCTGTGGGTTGCCTTTGAGCTCATGTTACAATCTCTTTATCTGAACAGAAGCTCTTTAATTTCACCAGATCCCAACTCTTGAGAGTTGGTAGCAGTGACTGTGCCATTGGATGTCTGTTTAGGAAATGTTGGCCTAGCCCAATCAGCTCAAGGGAATTCCCTACCCTTTCAACTATGGTTCTTATAGACTCTGGCCTTAAATCAAGGTCCTTGATCCATTTGGAATTAAGTCTTGTACAAGGTGACAAGTACGGGTCCAGCTTTAATCTTCTACATGTGGAGATCCAGTTTTGCCAGCACCATTTGTTGAAGATACTGTTCTTTTTCCATTGGATTTTTTGGGCCCCTTTGTCAAAGACCAAATGGCCGTAGTTTTGTGGGCTTATATCTGGGGCTTCAATCCTTATCCATTGATCTGTGTGTCTATTTTGGAGCCAGTACCAGGCTGTTTTTACAACTATGGATTTGTAGTATAGACTAAGATTTGGTATGATGATACCTCCAGCAGTGTTTTTGTTACTCAGGATTGTCTTTGCTATCCTGGGTCTTTTGTGCCTCCATATGAATTTTGAGATTGTTTGGTCAACTTCTTTGAGGAATTGCTTTGGGATTTTAATTGGTATAGCATTGAATTTGTATATTGCCTTAGGTAGGTTGGTCATTTTTACGATTTTGATTCTGCCAATCCAGGAACATGGGAGATCTTTCCACCTTCTGATGTCTGTGCAATTTCTTTCTTTAGGGTTTTAAAGTTTTCATTGTAAAGTTTTTTTTTTCCTTTTTGGTTAGGTTTATCCCAAGGTATTTCATTTTTTTAGGGACTATAGTAAATGGGATTGTTTCTCTCAGGGTTTTTTCACTTCTTTCATTCTGGGCATATAGGAAAGCCACTGATTTTTGTACATTTATTTTGTATCCTGCTATCCTGCTGAACTTCTCAATTAGTTCCAGAAGATTCCTGGTGGATTTTTTGGGATCACTCAGGTATAAGATCATGTCATCTGCAAATACGGATAGCTTGACTTCTTCCTTGCTGATTCTAATCCCTTTTATGTCCCTTTCTTGTCTTATGGCTTCAGCTAACACTTCAAGTACAATATTGAATAGAAGTGGTGAGAGTGGACAGCCTTGTCTAGTCCCTGATCGAAGTGGGAATACTTCCAATTTTTCCCAATTGAGTATAATCCTTGCTGTAGGCTTGTTGTATACTGCTTTTATTATATTGATAAAGGTTCCTTACATTCCTACTGTCTCTAGCGTTTTGATCATAAAAGGTTGTTGGATCTTGTCAAAAGCTTTTTCTGCATCTATTGAGAGTATCATGTGGTCTTGGGCTTTGGACTGGTTTATATGATGAATTACATTTATTGATTTGCGTATGTTAACCAACCTTGTGTGCCAGCGATAAAGCATACTTGGTCCCCGTGAATGATCTTTTTGATATGTTTTTGAATACGATTTGCTAAGACTTTGTTGAGAATCTTTGCATCTTTGTTCATCAGAGAGATTGGCCTATAGTTTTCTTTTTTAAGTATATCTTTATTAGGTTTTTGAAATAAAACAATATTAGCCTCATAGAAGGAATTTGGTAGTGTTCCTTCCTTTGCTATTTGTTGGAACAGTTTAAGTAGTATTGGTGTTATTAACTCCTTAAATGTCTGGTAGAACTCTGTGCTGAATCCATCTGGTCCAGGACATTTTTTGGTGGGACGATTCGAGATTACTTCCTCAATTTCCTTATATGTTATAGGACTATTTAAATAATTCACTACTTCCTGATTCAATTTAGGTAGGTTGTGTTTACTTAGGAATTCATCCATCTCTTTTGTGTTGTCATATTTCACAGAGTACAAGTTTTTGAAATATGATGTTATAATTCTCTGGATTTCTTGGGTATGAGTAGTGATAACTCCATGTTCATTTCTAATTTTATTAATGTGGGTTTTCTCTCTCTCTTGCTTTTGGTTAATTTAGTTAAAGGTGTATCAATCTTATTGATTTTTTCAAAGAACCAGCTTTGTGACTGGTTGATTTTCTCTATCATTTTCCTAATCTCGATTTCAGATATTTCTCCCCTTATTTTGCTAATCTCCTCTCTTCTACTGCTTTTGGGATCAGATTGCTCTAGTTTTTCTAAAGCTTTAAGCTGGATTGTTAAGTTGTTTATTTCTGATGTTTCCATTTTTTTGATGTAGGCATTAAGAGCTATGAACTTACCTGTTAGGACAGCTTTCATTGTGTCCCAGAGATTTGGGTAAGTTGTATTTTCATTATCATTCACTTTCAGGAAATCTTGAATTTCCTTTTTAATTTCTTCCTGAATCCAGTTCTCATTCATCATCATAGTGTTAAGTTTCCAGGAGTTATTGTATTTTCTGTCTTTTGTTGTGTTGTGAATGTCCAGCTTTAGGCCGTGGTGGTCTGATAGGGCACATGCTAGAATTTCAACTTTCCTGTATATGTGGAGATTCATTTTGTGGGCCAATGTGTGATCTATTTTGGAGAAAGTTCCGTATGCTGATGAGAAAAATGTTTATTCTTTGGTACATAGATGAAAAGTTCGGTAGAGATCTGTAAGGCCCATTTCTTTAAGGGTTTGATTAAGGTCCAAAGTGTCCCTGTTAAGCTTTTGACCTGTTGATCTATCCCATGTTGAGAGGGCAGTGTTGAAATCCCCAACAATTATCATTTGCAGGTTGATTTCTCCCTTTAGATGCTGTAAGATTTTCTTAATGAATGTGGAGGGGCCCGTATTGGGTGCATATGTGTTTAGTATTGTGAAATCTTCCTGGTGAATTGTACCTGTGACTAAAATGTAGTATCCATCTGTGTCTATTTTGATTTTTTGGGGTTTGAAGTCCACGTTGTCTGACAGCATAATGGCTACCCCTGCCTGTTTCCTAATTCCATTAGCTTGCAAGATTTTGGACCAGCCTTTCATTCTTAGGATGTGCCTATCTTTTGTGGTGAGATGAGTTTCCTGAAGGCAGCAGATTGATGGGTTGTCATTTTTAATCCAAGTTTTTAATCTGTGTCTCTTAATCGGTGAGTTAAGCCCATTGACATTTAATGTTATAATGGAGAAATTCTTTTTAATTCTGCACATTTTTTATGTTTAGTGGATTTTGTAAGCTTATTGTTTTACATTTATATTTTTGTGGTATTATACTTCCCTTCTGTCCTCCTGGATACGCTTGTTCTTTTCTTCAAGTTTGCATATGATTTCTAGCATTTTTTGAAGGCCTGGTTTGGTAGATATGTATCCCTTCAAGTTGTCTTTGTGCTGGAAAATTTTTCTTTCTCCCTCGATCATGACAGATAGTTTTGCCGGGTATATCAGTCTGGGTTGGCATTTTTGCTCATTTAATACTTGAAGTACGTGTCTCCAAGCTCTTCTTGCTTTTACCGTTTCCATTGAGAAGTCATTTGTTATTTTAATAGGTTTATCTTTAAAAGTGACTTGCTTTTTTTCTCTTGAAGCTCTCAGCACCTTTTCTTTGTTTTGAATGTGGAATGTTTTGACTATTATTTGCTGTGGCAATTTTCTATTTTGGTCATATCTGTTTGGAGTGCAAAATGCCTCTTGTATTTGGATTGGCCTTTCATTCTTCAGTTGAGGGAAGTTTTCATTTATGATAATTTGAGAAATTTCCTCAGATGTGGTATTTTGAGATTCTTGCTCTGGTATTCATGAATGCACATGCTAGGCGTCTTCAGGGTGTCCCATATCTCTTGAATGTTCCTCTCAAGTATCTTTTTGGCTTTAACAATCTCTTCCATTGAGCTGGTTAATTCTTCCACTTTGTCTTCAAGATCTGAAATTCTATTTTCTGCTTCATTAGTTCTGCTGATAAGACTCTCTATTGAGCTTTAGGTTGAAGATAGCTTGTCTTTTAGTTCAGTTTTAAACTCTGCTTGAGTCTGTTTTAACTGCTCTAATCCAGTTTTTGTTTCTTGAACTCTTTTTCTCAACTCCTCCAAATGCCTGTTGTGTTCAAAGTGGTTGATTCTGTTTTGTAACTCCTCTTGGATTTCCTTTTTCATAATATTAATCATGGTAATGATCATACTTTGAAAGTCATTTGTTCTTTTTGGAATCCATCATTAAGGGGTTAATTCTTTCAGTGGGTGATTGGTCTTCTTGGGTTTTGTTTCTCATGGATCTGCACTTTGACTTGGGCATTGTTGTTTTGTCTTCTAGGGCTTTTTAGTTTCTGTGTGTTTTTGACTAATTTAGTTGGTATTCCTACATTGGGCAGTTGTTACTAGTGCTTGCCTTGGGGTTGGGTATGTTTGTCTTTTATTATTGTTATTTCCTAGTTGAGGCTGTTAGGTTGTTAGTACATCAATTAAGTCAGGTTAAGTAGACAAGTAGTGAATATTAGTATGATAGTGCACTTTTACGATGTAGTATCTTGGTGATATGTGAGGGTGAGTGGTATGATCCCTGGAGTTGTGTTTTTGGGGTGGCTTTATGGAAAAGTTAATCTATAGTGATTAATATTAGAAAGGAACAGTAAGGTGAAAAAAAAGGAGGTTTACTTATCTTTGGGCTGGATATGAAGAATCTCTCCCATGTGATAGGATGATTGTAGAGGTTTACAGATGTATGGCCTTTGACCCTTAGAACTTTGCTTGAGTTTTTTTTTTTTGGACTCTATTGAATTCTGAGTAGCAGTGTGTCTTCTGTAGACCACCTGCGTGGGTCCCCGGTGGGCCAGAGAGGTAGAGGGGCTGATGTTGATGGCAGAATTCTTCACCCTGGACCTGGGACTTGGCTTAGTGCCCCACCCAAGCTCCAGGGATGAAGGAAAGGGAGCAAGTCCTGTCCAGTTGGGCGGACAGGCAGGTGGGAGGGAGAAAGGGACCTGGGACGTGGCCCAGGCCAAAACTGGACACAGGACGACCTGGGCGGAGCCTGGTGGAGAGGGGAGCAGGTGGACAAAGGAGGCGGGGGAGGGAGAAGGTTTCCCCGGGTGTAGCCCAGGCCAAAGCCTGAGGCAGCCTGGGTGCCGCTCAGATGCTGTGCCACCTGGGCGGGGCTGGGTGGGGACTCACCTGGGGGCCTGGCAGAGTGGGGAGTTGGTGGTGCGGTAGGGCGGACAAAGGCAGCGCGGGAAGGAGAAGCTGAATAATAAATATATTTTTAAGGGTGAAGTTGATGGCTTCTGACCCTCTTAAGGCAGATTTGCTTTACTGTCTAGTGGGAATTACTGTGTGTGTTTGCTCCAAGTGAGAACTGCTGCACTGTCAATTTTTAAGAAAAATAATGTTATCTTTCTCTCTCTCAGGTTTATCTGATTCTGTGTGTGGTGTGTATGTCTGTACATATCAGAAGGCCTTGTGTGTGCCCATGGAGGCCCCAGGGTGACTTCAGGAATTATCCTGGATTGCTTCTACCTCCTTTTTGTTTTGCTCTGATGTTTCCCAGGATCTGCCTTCCAGGACCAGAAGTACAGGCTACTGCCATTCCCACATGATCTTTTTTATGTAGGATCTGAGATCACAACTCAGATCTTTCTGCTTGTTTGGCAGAAGTTTAACCCCTCAGCCATATCTTCAGCTCCTAAAGAGTAATAATGGTTGGAGCCAAAGAGATAGCTCAGCTGAAAAGGCACCTGTTCACAAACCTGGTGTCCTGAGTTCAACCCCTGGAAGCCCAAACAGTGGAAGGAGAAAAGTGACTTCTTAAAGTTGCCTTCTGATCAACTTCCTGTACCATGGCATACATTTTTGTATTTTCTTCTCTCCCCCTACCTCTCTCTCTTTTCCTCTTCTTCTCTTCTCTCAAATAAATAAATACTGAAAAGTACTAATGTCCATTTTTCATTTAAGTCTCAATATTATTGAGAAACCGATGATATGTATTCAACTCTTCTAAACACCTCTAATATATTCTCCTAGTCATTGTGTCTCCTATTTTGTAACATAAAAAATGGAAATTAATTTATTTTGCTTTCCCTGCTGAGACCCGCTGTCTTCTGTATATCTGTCTCAGATTTTCTTTTCGGTGATAATTTTTAAAAGACAAAGTGTTCTATAGGTTACCCTTTTCTGTTACTGTGATATGCCACTCAGTCAAGCAACTTAAAGAAGGAAAGAAGGAAAGGTTGATTTATTCAACTTATAGTTTCAGAGTGGGAATATATAGTCTGTTATAGTAGTAAAGGCATGACTGGCTGGCAGAGCTGGAGGCAGCATAAATCATGTCCATCTGGGAGGTTGAATGCAACAAAAACTACCAGTTGCAGGAACAGGCCTCTCCCAGAAGTAGGGTGTAAATTCTCAGCTTCAAGGGCCATCCCGGTGACTGCCTTGCTCCAGCAAGGCTCCACCTCTTAAAGGCGCCATGACCTTCCCCAACAACTAAAGCTTCAAGCACAGAAGCCTATGGGGGACAACTCACATTTCAAACCATGACAGATGTTCTCATTCTAAACGCAAGAAAAGTTTTGTTTGCCTGTATCCACATCTCTTCCAGTTAATTTCAGGATTTTTGCTACCAGTCAAACAATTATTCAATTAGCATGTTTTTGTAGCACACATTATTATTAAATGTCGAACTAGAAATAATGAATACCAACATGGAAAATATTTAGTCATAAAACAGATGAACTAATACTGACATCAGATACTTTTGTAGCTTCTGTACTAAAAAGTATGCATAAACTGCAACATTTACACAAGCTACAGAGAAATCCTAGCAAGTTAGAAAAAACTTCATGAAGTTAGCTAAGAAGTTGCCTGTCTGATATATAAGAGAGGGTTACAATTGGTCTTTCTGAGAAGTCTCATCATAACCAACTGACCAATTTAGACAAATACTTCCAACTTTTTTGAGCACGCAATTCACTTATACAGAACTAAAAAGGAAATGAAGAGCATTCGTGATGAGATTAACTGGTAAGTTAGCCCCAAGTTTCCTTCAGAGGCTTCTTAACAATACTTGTAATAAAAGTGTGCAGATTCTGCTTTGGAAACATTCATTCTTTTGCTTTAATGGGCTTTATTCAGTGCAATGCTGTGGTGTAGGCTTCCAGGGTCAAGCCCTAGCTCAGACTGCCACATTCTCTTCTTGACCACAGAGCAACACACTATTAGTTGCCCAAATCAAGGAAACCTTCTCCAATATAAACATATTTTGATATAATAATTTTATGCATTAATTTTTTTTTGCTTCTCTAACCTATTAAAATTTCTACAATTCTTTTTTTTTTTTTTTTGCCTCTGAAACCACCGTTTTCTCCATGGTGTACTAACAGGCCTACTGAAGGAGTAGAGATGCCTACAGAGATAAAAAAACTCCCAGACAGAAGGAAGAGATCAAGATTTCTACTAAGTAGGAAGAGAGAACTCTAGTGAGTTCTGTGGCAGAAGTAAAATTGGAGAAAAGAAAATGATCACAGAGAGATGTGTGCTGCACCCAGAATAGTAGGACCTAGGCACAAGGCTAATTTCAGAACCAGAATTAGCTCATAGTCACTTACTTAATTGCATGCTATTTAAAACTAGTTGTAAGATTGCAATAATTTATTTCAAAATATTTGTGTTTCCAGAGTGTAATATTCATGAGTATATTATAGTGAGGCCTTACCTACATGTAATCAATTACTTCCTTCGGAAAATAACAGGTTAGATTCCTATTAAAATGCAGAATTGTTAGCAAGCTGTTGGAAAGTACACTTCAGCCAAAGCAATAACAAGTGTTTTCTTTGTTTGTATCATTGAATAACATCAAAGGCTTGCCTAATTGATAAATTTTCCAGAACATTTTTTTTGTGGTGAAATTACCACCCTGTTTATCAGCATTGTTATAACTGATTCTCCCTTAGATGAAACCAACATTGAACATAAAAACTGTTTAAAATAGTTAAGAAAATACCTATTCTGTATAAACAGTGTACAAGACTCTAGTTAATCTTCTACTCTGTAGCCACGGGAAAGGAACTCAAGGCATGCTTGCCAAATACACTTGTATCCAGGCATAAAATTGGAGAATTCTACTATAGAAGATACTGCATTCTGTCTCTAGAATATTGCAGTCAGCCTCTGGGTGATATTTTGTACAAGATAAAATTGAATCATTCACAAAAATTGAAAGATGTACTTCATCAAGGACTGCAGAACATCAATTTTTTTCTGACAGATGGAGTTTAATATATGTGTATGCATGGCAAAATTCATCAGAGACTTACTTCTATTATGGTCCTGTATTGTCCTTTGGGACTGCTTTCGATTCTCAGCTATACTAAACTTTTGATGGCTACCATTTCCCTACTGTAAGTGATTAGTACAGATCAACTTTCAGCAACTAGTCAAATGGTTTTCTCTGAGAAAACTTTGCTTGCCATTTTAGAGCATCCTAATTTGTCAGATTCAAAGCGGCAAGTGGCAGGGATGTAGTGCTTTGTGAACCCGAAAGGACAAACTTTCAATTTGCTATGTGCTATAACAGCAATGCATTAACACGAACCTTTGTTCCTTGCTAATTTGGCCTGTTTTATAGTCCCTAAGATTCAATAGTCCCAGAACTGAACCTCTTGCGTGTCCGTGCCTGAGTCCATGCATGTGTGAGTGCATACGTGTGTGTGTAAGAAAAAAGGGGGTGGGAGAAGGAGAGAGAGAGAGAGAGAGAGAGAGAGAGAGAGAGTTTGGAGGTCACAGAACATTTCTCAGTTACTGCTCACATTTTTCCTTTTCATGACAGGGTCAGTCTAGTTGGCCACAAACCCTGAGGATTAATTAGTCTCTTTCTATCTTCCTGGCACTGGTGCACTGGAGTACAAGCGTTTGCCAACATACTCGGCTTTTTCTTACATGAATTTGGGGGCTCAAACTCTAGTATTGTGCTTACAAGCTCTTTACAAATTAATATATCTCCCCAAGTGCCCCTTCTTATTTATGCCAGTGGTGTGGTTCAGATAGTGGCATTGTATGTTTTTCACACATTCATCATTAGTAGTTTTGCAAAGTTGGTAAGATAATTTATATGCAGCTGAAGTGCCAAGGTCTCTGTCATTGGGATGTAGGGCCAGAATCACCTGACAGTGTAAGTGCCCATATCTCCAGAGCTGCAGAGAGCTACTTTGTCCTGTAGGAAAGGAATGATCTTAGGAAGAGGAGAAAGTGAAAACATTTCACACATAAGTACAGTCAAAGCTCAGTAGTGTTAACTATGCCCTCTGGGGGCTGTGAAGGGCTTGTATGGTTGGCAAAATCACCAAACAACTCCCAAAACTGCTTGTCCTCTTAAGAATTCTTTTCCAGTTATTTGCACACTAGACTAGGTGTTTCTATGAAGGGATTTCATAGATGCAATTAAGGTTCAAAATTGTTGACCTTAAAATAGATTAAATGGGAGGACCTATTAGAAATCTTTCTAAGAGGCTATAAATTAACCACCATTTAGATCAACACACTGGCATCAAACTACTTCTCACAAGAACCACCAAGACATCCTAGGTATTGCCTCATCTTTAAACACTAGCTTTTGAATAACAGCTACTTTGTTACTTGGTGATCCACATTTCTTTGTTGTTTAGAAGCAAGTTCATCATAAAATATCATGAATTTAGAAGAAATATGAAATGCTTTTTTCACTAATATCATAGGTATAGAAAGATATTTCCTTGTTCTATCACTGCTGGTAAGATTTTGAAAATGTTAAAATATCTTGGGAAAGTGTTGTATTTAATCTAATTGTCTCTTTCATAAATAATTATTGTCAAGATTTTCCCACTACTGATTGTGAGAGAAACTTTTCCATGAGAGTCTCTTCTCTCTTTTTCTTCCTCCCACTCTCTCCTTCCTTGTCTCTCTCTTTCTCTCTCTGTCTCTCTTTCTCTCTTCCTACATACATGCATAGTCTGTGCATTTATATTGAGTACAATGGTTGACGCCAAGTGTATTTTGCATCCATTCTCCAAATTACTTTTTGAGACAGTTTCTTGCTAATCCTGGAATTATAAATTTGGATAAACTAGATGGCCAGGGAGTCCCCAGGGATTGTTGTCTCCATCTTTCCAGTGCTGGGATGACAAGCATGTGCTGTTGAAATCTTAGAGACTGAGTCATCTCCCTAGCTTTGATACTCGTGTTTACAAACATTCTACAAACAACACAATAACTGCCCTTCTGTTCGAGTATATGTTTTGAAAGACATCTGTAAGACATCTGTAATCCTAGAAAAATAAAGTATCTCCATCTGAAACAAGGGGCAAATTTTTTTACCATTTAGGTTAATAAAGATCATTCATTTTTTCCAGAAAATAAAGGTCAGAACTACTTTTTGTCCATGAAAAAAGATTCAGGTTTAGTGTATGTTCTCGGAAATAGAGAAAATCTATTACATATACCGTATCTGAATAGATTATTATGTATCACTCCCACATAATTTGGGGAAAAAAGGAACTGCTAAGATGTACTGATTCTTGGATTGCTTTCTGTGACATGAATAATAGCATCTGTGTTTCAGAGTCATGTATCTTTTGCTAACATCAATGAAAATGTGGCAGAACTGATTAGGTGCAATTAATTTTAAAGTCTTATATTGTTCAAATATCTTGAGCATGATTAACTCAACTCATAAACAATTACTTCACGGTAGAGCTTAGGTATTTCTTCATTTTATAAAAGAGAAATTTTTGATTAGTAACCAGTATTTTCTCCTTGTTAATTTTTATGAAATTTGTAATGAGATAAATTGTTGATTCCAAATACTGCATTGAGGATTTACTTAAAATGAAACTGGAGAGATGGCTCAGTAAAGTACTTGCTGCACAAATAAAAGGACTAGACTTCAGTCCCCAGATTTCACATGAAATGCCAAGAGGGTCAGGTGACCTGCTTGCAATTCCAACCTTATAAGACAGAAAAGGGAATTCTAGAGTGAGCTAGCTGGCTAGCCAGACTAACCCTATTGATGAGCTCTGAGTTTGATTAGAAACCCTTTGTTGAAAAGAATAAGATGGAAGAGCTATCAATGAAGGTTCCAGATATCTACACACATATGCACACAATAGCATATGCACATATACACACACTTGCATCTACACACTTGTAAAAAGAGCATATACTCATGGACACACACTCACACACACATGCATGCACGCACACACACACATACAGAAATGGAAAAAAAAAAAAAGGACAAGCTGGCAATGACACTATTTCCAAAGCCTTACACAAATATATTCTTATGCCACTTGAACAATTTCACTTTGGCTCCTCTCATCTTTAAATTCCATTGTTCATCTATAAATAAGCAATCTTTAAATGGTTACATGAGCAGCAAAAGTCTTCAGAGGATAAGAACTATCAAAGTATTCTGGAAAATTTCCAAATATTAATCACTATATTAATCATAACAACTATGATGAAACTAAAAGAATGTTCTTTGCTCATTTATTTATAGTTGCCAGAATTTGGGCTGAACAAACATACCTTTGCAGAACTTACCTTTGTGGCTAATCATAGAAATAAAATGTTCTCATTAATTATCCTTTCTAAATACTCTCTCAAGTTTTTTGCCAAGATACTATTAATTTTGAGCATTTTACTGTAGAAATGCTATTTTGGAGCATTAATGAAAGGGAACAAGTATGGTATGACTTCAAACACTTAATATTTAATAAAATTAACATTTAATAATTAACATTTAATAAAAATTTTGGTTCAATTAACAATATCTGGGATGACCTTTAAAAATGTAATGCCTTTATTCATAAAAAACTGGATCTGGTAAGGTTTTACATAATTTTCATTGAAAATCAACTCAATGTATGGGCTTGTTTATTGGCTCTCTATATTGTTCTACTGGCCTATGTACTTGTTTTTATAGAAGAACCATGTGATTTGACTACTGGCGAAGTAATATGAAATCAGGAAATATGGTGGCTGCATCTTGATTTATTGAAGATTAGTTTGGTCATTGAGAATGAACCATGTTACATATGAATGTTAACACTGTTGTTGCTGTTGTATTTTCAATGAAAATTCTGTAAAGACAAAGGAAAGGAAAGGCATACTCTTCAATATGCACTGCAAAAAATTGCATTTCTGCAAGTAAGAGAAAATTTAGGATCTGATTCACATTAAATAACAAATTCAAAATGAGTTAAAGGTATACATGTAATACCCTAAGCCATAAAATAGCCTAAACTATAAGCAAAACTATTAAAGAAAACAGAAAAAGTGATATTTTGACATTACAAAGCAATAAAAAGAAAGTAGAAAACTAGGAAAATGAAAAACTTCTGCAAAATAAAAATAAGACAAACAGAAAACCTGCACAACTGGAGAAAATATTTGCAAACAAATAGTACAAGGAAGAAAATTTTCATTTTTTGTTTGTTTATTGCAGTGTTGGGAATGAAACACATGATCTTATATCTGTACAGTAAGCTTGTTACCACTAAGGTATATTCCCCTATCCTCTGATACTTAAATAACTACATTGCTGGATACAGTCAGCAAATGGAAGCATGGGGTTAAAAAGCTCTAAATTTTGTGACATTAATTTCTGATATTCATAACAAATTTATTCAGATTGTGGCTACAGCATCCATCTCAACACTGTCTACGTCCCCAACCCATAATATTTTATATTTTATAAATAAAGCAAAATATTGTCACTTATAGGAATTTAAAGATAATTCAGTTTTAATATATTGTTCAGAAACAAGAGAGTTGAAAATCATAAATATGGTTTCAGGCAGAGTTTATTTTGAAATATTCATCACTCTCATTTTATTAATGAAAAAAATACCTCAACAATAATAATCTAAAGCTATGGTAATAGTAAGTTCACTAGTGATGAAGGTGGAGATACCATCAATCTGATGAAATCTGCAAGTTACAATAATAATCACCATGGCAACAGATGACCATTAATGTAATAGTGGCATGAATATCAGTGAGACAACCATCAGCTTTCTGGTTGGATTTAAGGCCCGCTTCTCAGAATGGAACATATTCCTGCTAGTGTAAACTAGAACAAGAACCTATGAAAGGGAAGAAAATCAGCCCCAGGTAAGAGCAGACTATGAATGTTTAACTAGGAAGACAAAATCCATACTGCATTGTAAATATTGTTATTATACCCGTAGATTGGAAGAGCATCAGTACTCAAACCTAAAAACCTTCTTCCATAAAAGAAGATGTTTATTACTGAAAAAAAAAAACTTCCCAAAATGCAGAAAATGAGTGACTACAGACTGTTTGTCCCTAATCAGGATATATATGTATATATATATATGTGTGTGTGTGTGTGTGTGTGTGTGTATGCCTTACCTGCCCAAACTCCAACCTGAGAAAGGGCAGTAAGATTGTAAGAGTCTAAAATGGAACAGTAGTGGCTCCAACATTTTCTCCTGAACATGACATGGTCGCGATATATAAGATTTCATGGTAGATAAGTATACTTACACAAGAATTGCACAGGAACTGTCTTATCAACATCTGACCATGAAAATAGAAAATCCCAAAAATGTCCACACCTCTCTGAGAGTCTGATGCAGACTGATTCTGATGGGGGAAAAAATGAGGATGCTTTCCTCAATAATATAACCACTGATCTAGGATGTTTGCTGGGTTATGAATCACATGAGGTTTGTGTCATAAGAAACAGACTAGGTGAAACGGGCTGCACACAAGTAAAACTTTGAAAACAGGAGGGAATCTGGCAAGCAAGATGAAGCATTGTAAGGAGAAAAGGAGGGAGGATAAGATTTGGGACTCAGAAGAAAAAATTTTATAAATTGGCTATATTCATGTATGTAGCATTTGAAAATAAAAGAGATTGAATAAAGGAAAAAACATTAGAAAAAAAGATTCTGTTCATTTATTTCAAATTTTATTTTCTGCTGATGTGTGTATGAGAATACGTAGATGTGTATGTGTGTAGAAGAGGACACGATGTGTGCCTGTGGAGGCCCCATGGTGACCCTGGACTGCTTTCCCTATTTAATGCTATGCTATGAATTTTATAGGCTCAATTTTTCAAGGCCGGAAGTGCAGGATTCTGCCGTTTCCTCCTGTTTTTTAAAGTAGGTTCTGAGATCCAAAAGCAAGTGCTTTTGCTAGAGAGAAAAGGCTTTAACCCCTGAGCCATCTCTCCAGCCCTGAAAAGTTCCTGTTTAATTCTTAGTCATATTTTGCCAAAACAGAAATATTCACATGGTTACCAAATTAGGCCAAATGGAAAAACTGATCCAGTGGTACAGCAACTCTCCTGTGTTCACTTTTAAATATTTCTGTGTTCTTCCTCCAGTCCTGTCCTGGGTTTGCCTTTTTACACAGACTGTTAATTAGAATAAGTCCCTTCTCATCTACAATCCATCAAACAGGTGAAAAGTGACTTCTACACATCAAAGGTGTCTTGCTGCAGAATGTCTTCAAATAAACATATTTGTAAAACAAACAAAAACAGCATAAATAGTGTATACAATTTATATTGGTGCAGACATATGTTAGTAAAATTTGTACCCTTTCTTCATTGCTGTCATTCGACAGATGGAACTTAAACATCTATGGAAGCTTGAACTGTCAATTTTTGGCATAAATATAAATTCCTCTGGATTCATGTTGAATTTTAGGACCAATAAACATTGAAGAAAAAGAAAAATGTCTCAGCTGAGTACTATCACTAAATCACATGAACTTATCTGTAGAATTTTGCCAAAATTCCTTAGAAAATGGATTGGACAATGTTTATTATTGGTTTCAGTAAAACTAACTCATTGAAAGATAATTTTCCAATAGTAAAACTTTCCTTCTGTCTGAAATCTTGGAAGGTTTTGCAGAGTGATTGTTCCCAGGCACACTTTAAAGACACATCTTTAAAAATCCATTTTTTAAAGCTAATTCCCCATAAACTGTGTTGAAAGTGTGTGTTTGCAATAAGAATTAATTTAAAATGAGGAGAAGCTTAGAGTCTTAGGGTAAGTCCATTTATGAAGTTCCTTTTGATGTTTCCAGCTTAGAGCCTTGCCTGGGCTGTTTTCGTTTTCCATTTCTCTTGCTAGTAACCCGACTGCCCTTTTCCTTTCTCATCAAAGTCTGAAGATGTCATTTAAAGCTGCGGCCACTAAGCATTCTTTTCTACTTACTATGTGAACAAAGGATTTCAGATAAGAACTAACTGCTTTCTTTCTTTCGGATTCTGCGGAGGGAGGGATGGAGGAGGGATGCGGTCGGAGGGCTTTCTTTCTTTCTATTTTTTTTTTTCATGCGGGATTGTTTCGTTTTTATTTCGTTTTTCTTCTTTCTTTTTTTTTTTTTTTCTTTGGCTTATTCTTTCTTCTGATTTCTTCTGCTGTGCTTGTCTTTCTTCATTTCTCTTCTGTTCGTTTTTTCTTTTTCTTTCTTCTTTCGTTCTTTTTTCTTTCTTTCTTTCTGCTTCTCTCTCTTTCTGTCTTCTCTCCTTTCCTTCCTTCCTTCCTTCCTTTCCTCCTTCCTTCTTCCTTCTTCCTTCCTTCCTTCCTTCCTTCCTTCTTTCCTTTTTGAAGCAGTCTTTCTCCATCTTAGACTCTTTTTCATTGGCCTATAAGAAAATAAAGACTAGAAGTGGTGAGAGTAAACAGCCTTCTCTAGTTCCTGATCAAAGTGGGAATGCTTCAAGTTTTTTACCTGTTTAGAATAATCCTTGCTATAGGCTTATTGTATATAGCTTTTATTATATAAATTCCTTCTATTCCGATTCTCTGCATGGCTTTGATCATAAAAGGATGCTGGATTTTGTCAAAAGCTTTCTCTGCGTCTATGAAGAATATCATGTGGTTTTGGACTTTGGTTTTGTTTACATGATGAGTTGAATTTATTGATTTGCATATGTTGAACCTAACATGTGCCTGGGATAAATCCTACTTGATCATAGTGAATGATCTTTTTGATATGTTTTTTCATCTGAATTGTTAAGATTTTGCATTTGTGTTCATTAATGAGATTGGCCTATAGTTTTCTTTGTTAATTGTATTTTTATTAGGTTTTGTATCTTTATTAGCTTCATAGAAAGAATTTGGAAGTGTTCTTTCCTTTGCTATTTTATGTAATAGTTTAAGGAGTGGTGGTGTTAGGTATTAAATGTTTGGTAGAATTTTGCACTGAATATTTCCAGTTCTGAACTTTTTTGGTGGGAGAGTCATAATTAATACTTTAATTTCTTCATTAGTTATAGGACTATTTAAATAATTCAATTCATCCAAATTCAAATTAGGTAAGTTGTGGTTACTTATAAATCCATTCATTTCTTTCTGATTATCACTTGTAATCAATACTGTACTTGAAGTCTTAACTAGAGCCATAAGACAAGAGAGGGAGATAAATGGGATACAAATCAGAAAAGAATTTATGATATCCTTATTTGTACATGACATGATCCCATACCTGAGAGATCCTAAAAACTCTACTAGGAAACTTCTGGAACTAATACATAAGTTCAGCAGAATGTCAGGTTGCAAAATTAATGTTCAAAAATCAGTGGCTTTTCTATACACCAAGGATGAAAAAGGTGAGAAAATACTAAGAGAAACATCCCATTTACCATAGCCTCTAAGAAAATAAAATATCTTGGTATAAATCTAATTAAGAAAGTAAGAGATCTATACATTCAAAAACTTTAAAACCTTAAAGAAAGAAATTACAGAAGACCATCCTGCCAAAAGCAATACACAGATTCAATGCTACGCCAATCAAAATTCCAAATTAATTCTTTATAGAAATTGACCAAACAATCTCAAAATTCATAGGGAAGCCCAAAAAGCTTAGAATAACAAAAACAATCCTGAGTAGCAAAAACACTGCTGCAGGGATCACAACATCAAACCTTAATCTATGCCTACAAATCCATACTATTAAAAGTAGCATGGTACTGGCTCCAAAACAGATACAAAGATCAATGGATAAGGGTTGAAGACCTAGATATAAGCTCATACACTTATAGTCATCTAATTTTTGACATACAGGCTCAGAAAACTCAATGGTAAAAGAACAGCATCTTCAACAGATGGTGCTGGCAAAACTAGATATCCACATGCAGAAGGTTGAAACTGGACTCTTACTTGTCACCATGCATGAAAATCAACTCAAGATAGATCAAGGACCTTAATATTAGATGAGATAGTATAAAAACCTCAGCAGAAAGAATAGGGAGTTCCCTTGAGGTGATTGGCCTAGGCCAATATTTTCTAAACAGGACCCCAATAGTACAGGAAATAAAACCAATGCCCAAACAATGGAATCTTATGAAATTAAAGAGCTAAAGAGATTGTAAACTGAGCAAAAAGACAACCTACAGAATGGAAGAAAATCTTCACTAACCATATATCTGATAGAGGACTAATATCTAGAGTGTACAAAGAACTCAAAAAATTAAACACCAAGAAGTAAAATAGCTCATTTAGAAAATGGCCCAAGGAACTTAAAAGAAACTTTTCCAAGGATGAAATTGAAATATTTATAAATATTTTATAATTATAAATATTTTATATTTATAAATATTTATAAATAAATATCTTAAAAATGTTCCATCTCCCTAGCCATCAGGGAAATGCAAATCAAAACTGTCTTGAAATATCATCTCACCCCAGTCAGATTTGTGAAAATCAAAAATACATGTACAATAACAAATGCTGGAGAAGATGTAGGAGAATGGAACCCTCATTCATTGCTGGTGGAAATGCAGGTTGTAAAGTCATTCTGGAAATCAGTATGGCAGTTTCTAAAAAAGTAAAGAATTGAAATGACACATGAACATGCTATACAACTACTGGAATGAATCCCCCAAAATGCATCATTTTACTACAATGACATGAGTATATACATGCTTATTGCAGTACTGTTTACAATAGCAAAGTCATGGAATCAACCTAAATTCCCTACAGTTGATAAATGGATAATGAAAATGTGGTACATATATACAATGGGATAATATTCAGCCATGAAAAAATTTAATTAATGAATATTGCAGGTAAATGGATGGAATTGGAAAAAGACTGAGTGAAGTATCCCAGTCACAGAAAGTTAGACACCACATGTTCTATCCTATAAATGGATCCTAGTTCTACCCTCTTAATGAAATACTTAAGGGAAAATCTCTATAATGCCCAATATAACCTTAAAGGATTATAATTATGAGGGAAGGGGAAAGAAGACCTCAAGAGAAAGGAGACAAAGGGGCACAGTTTAATAGAGAATTAAGCCACAGTTATGAATGGCCTGTAAGTGGTGAGAAGTCTGACACTCTCACTTTCCTTCCTGTTCACTTGGATTTGGATGGGTTTGAGTGCTGGGCATATGTCCCCCATCACGGACGGGGAAAGGGCTGGTAGTTACATGGTAGACAGCTGGCAACCTGGAGGATGACCCTATTCACTTATGTGTCCTACTTCTACTTTTCCTTCTACTTTTAAGCCTTTTCTCATAAAAGGCCTTTTTTTAAAACAGTGTTTTTATCTTTGGTTAGGAGAAGACCTCAACACCCAAACAGATGCAGCTTAGTACAGTGCAGGAACAGCAAAACTGAAAATAGCTACCAACCATAATTCAAAATACCAATGACCCTACAATGTTCATCTGGAACTAGGGCAACTAAATCTCTCCCCATCCTAAACCTCAAGGAACTTTGCAGAAGAGGAGGCATGAAGACTGTAAGAACCTACAAATGGGAAGTCCATCAGTGGATGAAATATTCCACTCAAGATGGGGCTACAACAGCCAGGAACTCACTGCAACGAGATTTGACCTTACTTGACCTGCATAATGGCTGACAGGTCAATAAGTCCCCATAGACTACTGAGGGTCTCAGGAGAGATGGTTTCCGACAATAGGTTCCATAGAGGCAAGGGGTTAAACAATATAGGGGATTTCCCATATTAGTGGGTGGCCCAAGAAAGAGTACCAAGGTATGCACAGTGTTCTGAACACCTGCTAGAGCAGACAATCAATCCAAAAGTAAATTTGAGGCCCATATAAGCCAATAGACAGGAGGTGGAAGGGAACACATGGGAAACACCAAGAGCGAGGAGGAAGGAAGGGTAGAAGAGAGAGAGAGAGAGAGAGAGAGAAAAATGGGGGACAGAGGAAGGGAAAGGGGTAGAAGAGGAAGGAGAAAGAGGAGGGCAAGGATACCTGTTCATTGAGTTTGTATAACTAGGAAAAAAAATCAAAAAGAAAAAGAAAAATAAAGACATCTTTGATGCTACTTTAAAAATGGGGTGTATTCATAGTCAGAAAATCCACCACCAATAGTCTATTTTCTCTAACCTTTAGCTGGCATTTTCATGTTTTGGAATCACATGTTCAGGAAAACCATGCTAGATAATTCTATCCATTTAACAAGTGTTAAATCAGTACATCCAAACATCATGAAGATGATTTTTGTCTCTTTCCAAAAGTTACTCGAGGTGATTTTTCTCGTTAGCTTTCCATTATAATTTATCAGGATTTTATACAATCTACATAATTAATTAAGTTTATTGGCACATTATTTCAAAGCACTTTACTTTAAAAGAACATAATATTTCACGATTATTCTAACTAAAGTTAAAAAGATAATCCTGTTACCATCAATGGATGGCTGTTGAGAACTTAATTTGACCTAAACTTTCTGTTATGTGTCAAAAATAGATGACAAAGGAATAAAAGATGTTTTTCTGCTCCTATTCAAACTTCCTCATGCTTCAGGAGAATCACAAATAAACAAAGAACATTTTCTTGCCCCGGGGAATATTACATTCTCCAGCCACAAAACAGCTGTGAGAAACAACTCCAAAGTAATGCAAGGCATATTCAGCAATGTTTCTCAGATTTTAATGTTTGTAGAATCACACAATGGGATCTTGTTAAAGTGAAGATTCAGGTTCAGTAACACTCAAGAGGGAGAACTGAGCTTTTCCTTTCCTAATAAGTCCTAAGTATGGATACTAATGTCTCCAACACCTGACTTGAGCAGCTAAGAGACCACAGAGTCTGAATGAGACTCAGTCAACCACAGGTTGAGCAAGTGACTTTTTCTCTATGGATTTTATTTATTACATGAGGAAAGCATTTAACTCTTTGTTACTCTAGTAGTTTTATCTTCATAAACACACAGCATTTATATTCTCTTTCTCTAAGCGTTTATAGTCTCTTAAAAATTATGAACAACAGCCCTTATCGAATTTAGTCATAGCAAAAAAAAGACAAATGCGAAAGTTAGCCATCCTGCTTTATTAATGGCTCCTGTACAAACCTAATTCATTTCATCTTCTAAATGGTTTCAGAACATTTCACAAAACACTTTCTCTTTAAATAATTTATGAGTCACCTTTGGAATTCTCAACTTCTATATTCTTAATTTCTCCACTGTATATGATTATTTGCAAATTTTGAATTTTTGATCTATTGCATTAATCTCTAATATATTGTTCTTTTTAAAAGGACTAAAACTAAAGAAATTCAAAATTTCCTTAATTTTTAACTCAAAGTCAAACATTCTTAATATTTCAGCAAATATAATTTTTATATGATATAACTGTGTGAAGGTATTTTAACTATGGCAATACAATTATGTCATTAAGTCAATAGTTTTTAAGCTGCAGTTGCACAAAACTATTAGTATAATCCTGCACATGTTACTAAATAATGATAATATACTGTATATTTAATAAAAACTAGAAGACAATATGTATTGTAACAGAAAAATAATGAAGATTTGAGAAACATATATTTAATCTAATTTAAGCATACAACATATACATGTATGGAAACATTTCATGGTAGCCCACAAACATAATTTGTAGGCATTTATGAATCAACTAATATGTATCTGGTCCTCAAAAGCAATCCCATGAATATTTTCTCCACCACTGTCCTCCTCTCCAGACTTCTTTTCTGACTCTTCTTTAGTCTAGCCTTTTCAATGATATAGTGAGCATATGTTGATCAAAGGAAAATACTGCTATCAAAGTTTCATACACTATGTAATGGTCAAAAGTGCCTCCATAAGTTTTGTGTGTAATTATGGAACCATTTTCCTATTCATAAAAAATGGGAATTTTAAGATTGACTAAAAAAAAGATTAAAAGCTGTTGTAACAAAGAGTTGATCATTCTAAAATATTAAAAGATTTACAATTTTGCATTTCCAAAATTTCCTACATTTGTTTATGTATTTAAAAATTTATTTACTGTTATTGTGTGTGTGTGTGTGTATGTATATGTGTGTGTGTGTGTGTGTGTGTGCACATGTGTGCAGCTGTATGTGCTGTGGCACATTTTTAGAGTTAAGAGGACAACTTTTAAGATTTGTTGCTTCCCTTCTACTTTGTCGAACCAGGGGCGCTCTTGTTTCTGCCTGCAGCATTTCCCAGTCTAGCTAACTGATAAGCTTCTGTATGTTTCCAGTATCTAACACCATTCTTAGGGTAAGATTGCTGGGACTTCAGAAATGCTTCATTGTATCCAGCCTCTTCAAAAAAATCAATGTGGATCTATGAGATCAAACTCGGGTTATTAAGCCTCTGAGCCATGTCCCTGGCCCTAACAATTTCTTGTATGTGTTTGTGTGTGTGTATATATATATATATCAGAGCTCTTGTAGGTAAAGGAAAATTATTTCTTCTTGAATTTTCTACCAAAATAATCATTATACTTTTGGAGAATAAATACAGAATTTAGTACTTTAAAATAAAATCAAAAAAATAAAACTATGTGAAGAAATACAAGTAAATAGATTCACAGCAACAACCACATAGTTTCCAGTTAAAACAGTAACATGGAATTCGTCCTTCTCTTAGGCCTGGTTTTACACGATTGTAAAATGGAATGTATACATATCAATACCCCCCATAGATAGCAGAGGTATGTTTGGAAAGTTTCCCAAGTTTCCACAATATAATTTTCAAAGAGGTTATCCTTCCTTAGAAATAATTAGGGCACCCCCCCAACACACACACATAAGCCTTTGAATGATATTTCACTATGATAAGAACTTAATTAGTGGGAAACAATTTATTACTTATTATTTATTCAACTGTGCGTGTGTGCACCTGTGTGTATGTATGTATGTGTGTGTGTAGAACCACGGACGAATTCAGGAACTACAATGGACACCTCCACCTCCTCCTTGTTTATTCTGCCCTGGGACTCACAGGCTCCGCCCTACCAGGAGCAGAAGCACAGGCCGCCCCCGCTTCCACCTGGCGTCTCTACGTAGGGTCTAGGATCCCAACTCGGGACCTTCCGCCAGCAAGGCAGAGCCTCTCCAGCCCCAGGAAACAATTTAGATAAAGGGGAAATTAGGAGATTATTTTGATAGCACAAGCATGACTATGTTCATAGCAACACTGTTTACAATAGCAAAGTCATGGAATCAACCCAAATGTCCAACAGTTGAAGAGTGGATAAGGAAACTGTGGTACATCTATACAATGGAGTACTACTCAGCCATCAAAAATGATGAATTACTGGAATTTGCAGGGAAATGGATGTTATTAGAAACAATTATATTAAGTGAAGTATCCCAGACCCAGAAAATTAAGCGCCCATATGTACTCCCTAATAGGTGGCCTCTAGTACCAAACCCACCCAGCCCACCTAGAGACACTCAAAGATAAATCTCTGTAATACCTACAGTAATTGCAAGGATTATGAACAGGAGGGATGGGGTAGGAGGGCCACACCAGAAACAAGGAGAGAGGGGACCATGTTACAGCAGAGAAAATAGGCCTCCATCAAGGGCTGCAAGTAAGTAATGAGACATCTGGTTAAGTTCACAGACTTTCGTTCCTGATCATTTACAACTGAGGGGGTATGATCTCACCAGAAGGGGAGGGCATATAGTCTGGCAGATAAGAAGTAACCATTTTGCAAATGGGTGATTGGCCCCTCCCTCACTATGGTTTCCTACTTTTATTACATCTACCTTTGAATATACTCTTATAACAAGACTCTAGTTTAACAGCTTTTTATCTCTGGCCAGGGGTGAAATACAATACCCATCAGGATGGAGTGAAGGGCATTGCAGGAGCAACAAAACTGCAAAAGAAAATCAACAAACCATAATCTAGAACTTCAGAAACTCTATATCAACCACCTAGAACTAGGCCAGACTGATCTCTCCCCATCCTGAAGCTCAGGGAAAGTTGCCGAAGAGGTAAGAGTGTAAGAGCACAAGGATGGGAGGAGCAATGATATGCAAGATACTCCACACAAGTTAGGGCCGAAGCAATCATAATTGGACTTTGCATGCCCTGTGCAATATCCCACACACTAATGACCCCACAAAGTCTAGCATTTGCTAAAAGCACCAAGATCCTTGGAGGCAAGGAATTGACAGCTATAGTAGTGTTCCTATGCTTAAGGGGAACACAGGAAAGGGTTCAGGGAAATGCCACTGGATCCTTGTAGATCATCGGAGAGGAGGGCCCAGAGGAGAGTCAGGCATGCACATTAACGGTTTCTCCAGGCATTGGGGGGGGGGGAAGTACTGGAGGATGGGAAAGGAGGGGTGAGGGGAGGGGGAGCAGGGGGTCAGGAGGAGGAGGAGGGAGGGAGGGAACCGGTGTACCCATTAAGTTTGTATGAGTGGAAATAATAATAAAAAATGTTAAAGGAAAAAAAAAGAAATTATTTTGAATTTTTTTTGCAATGATGTATTTATTGGTGGTCTTATCATCATAGATTAGACAGGGACTTCACACATTTTAGAAACCATCTGACTTTGAAGATATTAAATCTGTTTCCTGGTAAATGCCAGAAGAGGAAAGGGAAAATTTCAATAACAGTATGCTAAGCTACCAAGAAACAAAAGGACTAAAGTTTAGAAAACCTATTGGGTCAGCTGCTAAAATTGGAAGCATGTCGCTATGTTCAATAGGAAGGTCAACCATGAGCTGCAAAGACTACTTGAGTCTTCATTCTAAGGAGTGTCAAAGCACAAACACACCAACTTTCTTTTTGTTCCCTGGGCAAAGACTCACTCAGCCAGACACCCGTATCTTAGTATTTGCTGTGATTCTTAGTACATCTTCTTTTCATTACATTTTGGACATGACTCATCCTATTTCCATTCTTCTTGAAACTTAGTTTATATGTGTGTATATACCAATTCATATAGTAGTGTGAATTCAGGTATTGTGAATTTAGACTTCTAATGTCTGGGAAGACAATGTTTACCTATTTATCATGATATGTTAGGGGTGTTTTTATTTCTTGACTCAAGTGAAAGATGACAATGCAACTCTTCTTGTGTGATAGAAAAGTGGAACTATTTCTACTTTGTCATCCTCTGCTTAATTTTCCTTTGGATCAAGAACTGATGGAGAAGGGATACTCTAATGACTTGTGTACATAAAACTGTAAAAATGTGAAAACTGGTGCTCAGATTCCTTATCAAATAGCAATTGAAAGTCTCTTAGTGAAAAAGGAAGAGAATTAAGATTCCTTTAGATGACAGCGTCGGTCATATTTCAGCCAAAGGACCTCGATCCCTTTTGTACCTCTAAGGCAACTGCTTCTATTTTAATTTACTCAATATTTCCACTAAGAATAGACTTTACTTATTTCCAAGGTAAAAGAAGGCATCTTCAGTCATCCACTATTTCATCTCCCAACTTAAGTATTTGCCAGACAATAAGACACAAACTCTCCATCCTAAATATAACTGGCAAAATCTAAACCCTATATCCTATGTTATACTGGCTTGCAAAATTTAAAAATATGAATGAATGCTATCATTAATTTATTATTGAATTATTTATTGAATCTGTAGTAGGTATTCAACATTTGTAAGATTAAATAATTAAGAAATCTTCTGATGGATACTACCAAAATGAGGTTTCTTTCCATAATATTTATTTCTTCTCAAGTCACATTTATGTTAAAAATAATATTTTTTCTTTGTATATCATTTTGTGACCCAATAGTGACATCAACTTTCTCTAAATGTTTTCTCAATGAAATATTTTGCTCTTTTTGAGCTTTAGTTTATGACTCTTTGTTAAAGATCAACCTTTATGCTGAATGAATCACATCATAGGTGACTTAACTTTCTGCCACTGTAATGAAATATATCTGGCAAAACTTACAAGAGAAATAAAGGCTTATTTAGCTCACAGTTCTTCATTGTCTAATTTAAGACCATACATTTATTACTCTGGGCCTCAAGTGGGGTTTCTAATAAGCAACAGTGGAGCAAAATGATCATCTTGTGGATAGGAAACAAAGGAGAACAAAAGGAGCTGGATTGCACCACCCACCTAGGCAAGCCCTCAATAACTCACACAAATCTCTTAATGTACTATCTTCACCTCCCAATTCTGCTCTTTTATTTAATGAATGAATACAAAAAAATTGGTGTAGAATTATCTTGCAAATAAACCCATCACTATAGATACAAATTAATTAAAATTGTCCTTAGCATTGAGCATGGTGTCAGCTGACCAATATTATCATGTTCACGTAAGGCATTATCATATGTTGGCCAAGAGCACAGGATATACGTTATGAAGGCTAAGGCTACATGTTGCTTCATCTAGTGATGGACACGTAGTCTAGACTGGAGACTCTGAGCCTTTTTTTAGATCTGTTACCAGTTATTGCATTGTAGTAAATGCATAAATTTGAATTAATAGCTAATGGAGTCAACGCTTTCTGTTTCTGAAGTGACTATAGGAAACAAATTAAGATAGTATGAGTCATGAAGACAAATTTTTTTCTTTATTCCCAACAATTTCTGAGATATAGCTCCATCAAATAGACTTCTTCAAATAACTCTTCCTTTTTTCTCTGTTTAAAATTACTTGGTTACCATTTATACTATTTAATATCACTGTGTATATCCATTTTATGTGCTTTTGAAATCCTTTGTGACTCAATAAATAACGTAATTTATTTTTCAGCTTGTATTACTGCCATATCATTCTTTTAAGCACAGAATGAACAACAGACATTGGTGGGCAATGTTCTAAGACAGCACTTCCTGATTACACCACAGGTCTGTGGGTTATCTGAATCTTAAGATATTTAAACCATTAATCAAATTCAGAGATAAAATTCTGAAATAGTTACTAGTGTCTTGCATAGTTAAGATTCCTTTCAATACAAAGCTGTTTATTTTAATCAAAAATTAATGTTTACAATGCTAATTTCACTTAGAAAAATTCTAGAAAGCTAGTCCATATCTTAATATATTACTTTACTACAAAAATTTTACAAATTAATATATAATTACATGGATATAAATTACATAATTAATAGGATTAAAACGTATAAACACACAAACATCATGATAATAAATCCCTTTAAGGTAGAAAACTTCCTAAGAAAAAAATAGCAGTTATATTTGGTCATTCAGAAGATGTGTGTTGAACAAATATATTCCCCCTAGATGTTCACACACTTTTTTCTAATTTGCTGATCATCCAATATCCTCTTTGATGATTATGGAGGCAATGTTAGAAGCCAATATCTGTATTTCCCCAGAATTTAAACCAACATTCAATGTACCGAGCCTCAAATATCCCTTCTGTCTCTTTCAGCTAGTAGTTGTGATAATTTTAATATTGACATTTTCCTTGAATGAAACATTATCAAACACAGAAAAGCTTAAACTAGCCCAAGGATAATTTTAATCATTTCTTGTGTAGCAGGTTCTATTATCATTTTTAAAATGGAAATCATTTAGGCAATTTAAGAAATGCAAAAGAACATATTTAACCATTAGTAGTATTACATCATGATTTGATATACATAATTAATGTACTTTAGCTGAATATAAGAATTTTTGGGAATTTTTTTGATACAGGGGGGATAGGATGGAGTCAGGCATTCCATGACACATACGGAGATCAGAGAACAACTTTTAGAGATTGGTTTGCTCTTCCTATCATGTGGGCTTCAAGGGAACTTTCTCATGGCTCCAGATTTGTTAACTGATCTCTTAGCCACTAAGTTATCTCACTAGCCAAGCTTTATTCGAACTGAATTTTTTTAAAAAAGCAGAACAACAAATTCCTAGGAAGCTAAAGATGAAACTGATTGTAGGAGTTTACATAAAACATTTATGAACTTGTAATTTGGAAAATAATTTTGCTATTCAGGCAGAAAAAAGTAAATGGTTTATAAGAGGTATGAATGACACAGAACATGGTGGTAAAAACATTAGGTAGAGGCAGGCCAATCTAAATTCCAATAGTATAATTATTTTCACTCAAAATCTTCATTCTTCCTATCAGTGTTGTGTGATAATAGGTTCACACATCATTTTTTAATTTTTTTTAATTCTTATCAGGATGTTAACGATATGACAAGCACTTACAGAAGAAAGAAAAGACTGAAATAAACTGAAAACTGGTTAAAGCAAAAGAGAAAAAAGTTAAAAAAGATGAATGGATCATCATAGAAATAGTTGGTTATAAAAATGCATGTGTGGGCTGGAGAGGTGGCTCAGGGGTTAAGCCTCTGCCTTGCACACAGAAGGTCCTGAGTTTGGATCCTAGACTTCAGGTATCAGAAGCCAGGCGGAAGTGGGGGCGGCCTGCGTTTCTGATCCTGGTAGGGCGGAGCCTGTGAATCCTCGGGCAGAGTAAACAAGGAGGAGGTAGAGGCGTCCATGGTGGTTCCTGACTTCCTCCGTGGTTCTACACACACATACACGCACACACACACATACAAGCGCACAATTGAATAAATAATAAAAAAAATGCATGTGTATGTTTTATCCGTGTTACCAAAAATTAATAAAGAAAAGTTGGGATGATTAATTTGAAACCTACAAAATATTGTAAACCATACCACCATTGAAAGAATGATAACTATACTATGGAAATCTAGTGGTATTATTTATAGTATATGTGAATATTCTGTGATTAAAGATCTTCAGCTAAACCTTTACAACAAATTTTTATTAGCTGCTTAAAATTAATTAGACAGCATGGCAAGTCCATAGGAAGTGCATTCTCTGATGTTGCTTTACAGTTACAAGGGGTGCTCAATTTATCTTCGTACATTTCTTCCATTGTGTGTGTGCTTTTCTTTTTCTATCTGCTAGCGCTTTGCTACAAACATGACAATTGAGCAAGAGTGCCTTTTATTGAATATAGGGACTTAGGCTTCATGAAAGTAAAGTGTGCCCTATCCTCTAGCAAGTCAATCTTTCCTGACTATAATTGTGAAAGATACTCAATACGGCATGACATAATCACTGGAAGTTAGAACTAGAAATTTTATTCTTAAAATTTGTTTCCATTCCATCATATGTTAAAAACATTAATTTTAAATTTTATAACACTAATAGACTTTGACCTTTTAAACATTTTAAGTTAAATCTAAAAGTATAGCTTTCTGTCCCACCTTCCTTCCATGTTATTATGCTTTGTAGAACGGAAGTCACAGCAGGAATGAGTGGGAGAGGTGATCAAAATTAGAGCAGTAAGAAAAAGCTGCAGCTATCAGCATGTTTTATTAAACTAAAGAGTAGAGGAAGATAGGATTTCCATATGTTGGTGGCTGTGTTTGCCAAAAGCTAATTAACAGGATTAAGAAACTTGTTTCTTTCTTCCCATTGGGCAAACTGAAACAACATTTAGAATGATACCACCATTTAATCTTAAATTAGTCTTGTGCTATCATGTTTATGTGTTAACTTTAGAATGAATTTAAATATATCAGCAAAGTGAAGGCTGTGACAGTCTCCTAAATGGCCATTTCAGATTGATAAAAAAATAATTAAAAAGTCAAATACAGGCTCTGAAAGTAATAGAATCAAACAGAGGTCTTTTTGAAAGCTTAGACTGTCTTACAAATGAGGTGTTTTAATTTTTAACCATTTACTGTGCTAAGCATGTCTAGATTAGTAAGAACAACAGGGTTCTTAATCTTTGTAAAACTATATATTAAATTGAGTTCATGTATTGTTGTTTTTCTTGTTAACAAAATGATTTTAAAATGTGAAAAAGTCACTCTTTTACATAGTTCATTGGTAATTCTAATTCTAACTTATACTTTAATTTTCCTCACGCATTTTTCCACATACCATTAGCATTTGTTAGAAGGATGGAAGGGATGCAATGTAGTATTTAACATCAAAATCTCCATAGTTTTGGAAGTTTAAGACAGTCTCATTACATAATGCAATCAAATATCGTGTATTTATACAATTCTAGCCATTAACTGGAAATGTGTCTAGGATCTATTCTAAGTACCTTAAGAGCAATTCTAAGTATGTTATTTGGAACCAACAAGCCTATTACTAATTTTAAAAAGACGTCATAAAGTTTCATTATGATAAATGTCTAGCTAAAGTTTTAAGTCTTTTGTTACTAAGGAAAGAATTAGTTACTTGGGACTTGTTTGCATTTTTATGCCTCCAGAATAGATTTGCTTATATTATGCCATTTCTATTTAGCTGTTCACTGTTTAGCATAAGAAATAAATAAAAGATAATTGCATCAAAGATCTTTAGCTTTTGTATTGTTGACATTTGGTCTGAACACTTATTTGTTTATAGGGGCTCGTAAAAAAATAGCCACATCTTTAGCTTTATTATACATTCTTTTACCCATTGAATGAATGCCAGCAGTAAATTTTTAGATATTTTTGACAATCAGAAAATTTCCAAACCATTACCTAACTTATTGATAGATTCTGATTCTATTTTATACTTTAATTTTTAATTTTTTAAATTTATAATTTAATTTAAATTTGACCAAGATTTCCTCTTTTGCAGTCATGTTGCACTGTTCTGATTACTGACACCAATCTTTCTACTGCTGCAGGTTTGTCTTTTTTGGTTCCACTTTTTTTTAAATTAATTAATTAAATAATTAATTTCCACTCATACAAACTTAATAGGTACACCGGTTCCCTCCCTCCCTCCACCCCTCCCTGGACCTCCAAACTCCCTCACCTCTTTCCCCCTTCCTTCCTCCCCCCTCTATCTCCCAGTGCCTCCTCCCCCCATCTCTGGAGTGTCCTTTAATGTGTATGTGGGCCTCCTCTCTGATGAGGCATAAGGACTCATTGGCATTTCCTAGAACTCTTTCTTGTATTCTCCATAAGTATAAGTGGTTCCACTTTTTAAGTCCATGTGTGAAAACATTTTTCTATTAGAGATCATTTGGCATATCAAATTATTAACAGATATTGAGCATGGTAATGAAGAACACATTAAAGTTTCACTGTGGCATTGGTTTCACAAAGCAACCAGCAGACTGGAGACCCAAACAGAAAGTCAGAAATTGATGAGTGGGTCCTGGAGAGCTGGGAACTTTCTCTGGGAGGAGCGGATCTCCTGGCCTGGGACTGATCCCTAAGCATCTTAGAGAAAAGACCCTGTGGAGTTTGGACTAAGTTTTAATGGGAGGAGAAGCTGGCCACTTGGTGCTGCTTTTCATCATGAAACTTATTTGAGGTTTTGATTTTCCCAGTAGTTAAAAAGACTTTCAATTGCCACAGCCATTGGGAAGCAGCACTTAAAATAGCTATACTGACCACAGAGAATAAATGGAATGATCAGCTCCTTTGTTCTTCAACGTGTCATTTTTCATTACCATCTTCTATCAGCAAAATCAGAGCACTGAGACAAAGTGGAGTGTGGCTTACACAGTTCCAATCTTAGCACTGCAGACTTGGGACAGATAATAGCTTGAATGCTTGTACTGATGGTTATATCCCATGCCCAAGGGGCTGCAGGTTTATAAATTATCTAAGGGAGAGTCCATTATCTCAGGCTCCTTTTATCCTACCATGGAGGATACCTACAGGATCCTATTTCCATGGAGAACTTAATGCACATAACTAAATATGGAAAAAAATCAAATGATTTGAAGTCATGTTCCTCAAATTTAAAATGTGCACAAAATATTGTCATGAAATATTGAGATTAAGAAATAAAAAAACAAAATAAGCATTTAAAGAAAGTAATGTTTTTGGTTTACAGATATTCTGGATTGTAAACCAAAAATATTACTTTCTTTATATATATACTCACCAAGTATATGTGTAGGTGTGTTTAAGTTGTATCTAGAAAAGTAACAGTTTTGTCTGAAATTGCTGACAGAGTAAAAAGAGATAATCTTAAGTGGGCTATAGCTTAAATTTTTTCTGGCCTCCAGCATAGATTCTTTAAACTTAAACATCAGCTGCTAATGGAGAGAAGCAAGGATGACATTTGGCTGATGTAGGAATATATCTTGGTTACATTCCACCTCTCTGGAAGAAAAAAGAATGTTGAGCAAATGATATAAATGAGCTAAAAATATAACTTCAGTTGTAACAGACAGGATTTTCCTTCCAAGGGGAAGAAAAGATGAGGACAGGAAACACATGGAAAAAAAGATGCATGATCTGCAAGAACACACAAGAGAAATCTAAGAATAGCATGAACACACACTCAATGCAGTTAATCCAGCAAATCGCCAGCCAAAATGCTGAATGTCCCACAATGAATTCTCATCTTCTTCTAAGACCCAACTCCTTTCCAGCTGGCACTGATAAGTAAAAACTGTTGAGAACAAAGCATATGAAGAGAAATTTTGATCAGTTCCAGTGGGAGCAGTCGTGTGAATCAGTTGTCCACTCCACTTATAAAACTATATCTTGGTAAAGAAAAACATTTTCTTGACTAAATCATAGAACATATGTTAAAATTTACCATAGAAATCATGTATTGTGATCACACAGCATTTTTATTTTAGTATATTTCCTTTTATAAAATCTCAGTATAATATCCTGTAATAATAATTTTAAATCTGTTTTTGTTAAATTTCCAGGATCCCTGTTTTGGTTTTTGGTTATAAATATTCACCATTATTATATGTATATTGCTGCCTGATACTCCTAAGTAAATAAATAGCATGTTTTCTTTTCCTTTGCTTTTTGATTTTGACAAGCATATAATAGTTAAAATCAGATATATATATAGAAGAATTAAATGATAATGATACAAGGGCTTGTTCTACCAATGAGAATATGAAAAAACAGACTTTGGGAAGGTTTAAATTAATATTATAAAGTCGATTATGCACAACAAAAGAATAAACAAAATTTTCTGGCTGCATGTGTTGGTCCAGCCCTATAATCCTGGCACTCAGAACATGGAGGCAGGATTAAGATCTCATCAAGGTTACTCTTGGCTGCATAGTAAGCTGGACATCATCCTGTCTCAAAAAGTAAAGACAAAAAAAGGTTAAGGGATATAGCAGTTGACAGAGTGCTTGCCAGTGCATACCTAGTTTAATCAAAGCCTTAGGTTAGATCCAAAACACCCCACAAAACTATGCATGGTGATGCATGCCTGTGCCCCTAGCACTCAGGAAGTGGAAGATGGAGGAGCACAAATGGATGCCAGCCTTGTATTTTGTACCCCAAACACCAGATTATGGTTCATAGTTTCCAGCTTCACAAAACAATTCTTTAGGTTTTGATGATCCACAAAAGGGAACCAGCAATAATTCACTGGACCATGATGGATGAGGGATGTGGATGGGAAGTACTTCCCGAGACTTCTCTCAAGCACAGAACTCTCCCTTGATCTCACTTCCAGAGTGATTAAATTGTGGTATACAATTACATACATAAGTGTCTGTTTCTACTCATGCTTGTCCCAAGCCAAAGCAAAGGTAAGTTTAGAGAAACACCCTCTGGCAGCATAAGCAGCAGATTTTACACAGATATATATCACTGTACTTAGTGCAGATTTGCCCATTGATTTTATTCTTTGCCCCCTAACACATTGGTCTTCCTTCCACCAAACAGAACCTTTTCTGGCCTTATGCCATATGTAGAAACTTATAACTAGCTTCCACGTTTGAGGAAAATACTTCTAATCTAATATTTGCCTTTCTTATGCTTATCACTTGCTCTTGTTCTTCCTCCCCATTTTAGACTCTTACCCCTCATAGTTCTAATTGTACCTTTATAACATATGCTTGTGTGTGTCTGTGTGTATATTTATGTATGTATGTATGTATGTATGTGTGTGTGTGAATCTAGCATCTCTATATTAGAAAAACCTGCCATATCATGCACTATGTGTTTTTCTGGATCCATTTTCTTAAAAATGACATAACATAATTTTTGGTGCCTAAAATTCCACCATTATTATATATACCACATTTCCTTCATCCATTCATCTGTTGATGGACATTTATGATGATTCCTTATCTCAGAAAATACAAATAGTGTTATAATAAAATTGGCTATACAAGTACCTCTGTGCTATATTGACTCAGACTAGCAGCCTTTTATGAAAAAATATAGAAGCAAAATAAAATTACTTGAATGACTATAGCTGGATGTTTGTCTCATATGGATAGGATTCACTGAACAATTTATAGTGATTGTTTGATAGTTTCTGATTCATTAAGTTCCATTCTGTTGCTTTACTGAATTGGGCTTTGCTTTAGTACATAAAAACTCAAAATATTTGAGTGGTATTATTCTCAAATCTATTCCATCCTCCTCTTCTGAAAAATCCAGTTCCTAGAAATCTGTCTCCTTTCTACCAGATTCCCTAGTAGTACATCTATCCCAGCATTAGGACACTGTGTGATTGTGTCTGCTTTCAGAAAAGTTTATAGAAATATAAACTAGTCGTTTGTATCTAAGCTCTTCAACAAAAATGAAAGAGGAAAACAAGCTCTTATGCTTCCTAAAATAAGTATTAGTCAGCCTACTAATTTTGCATACTATGTTAAAGCGTTTCTGGCTAATAAACTGTCAGCTTCCTGAAAGAATGAGGTGAAGAGTATGAAATACAGGAAGAGAAAGCAGCAGCAAAACCAGCCCATGAAATTACAGGAATCCTTGCCAGAAATTTTAACCAACTCTCTGTATGCCACAGTATGAATTTAAACAATGCAAATATTGGGCTGAAGAGGTGGCTCAGGGGTTAAGCCTCTGCCTTATAGGCAGAAGGTCCTGAGTTCGGATCCCAGACCCCACGTACAGATGCTGGGCGGAAGTCAGGGCGGCCTTTTATTCTGGTCCCAGTAGGGCGGAGCCTGTGAATCCCAGGGCAGAGTAAACAAGGAGGAGGTGGAGGCGTCCATGGTGGTTCCCAAATTCATCCAGTGGTTCTAGACACACACACGCATACATACACACGCTCACACATGCATACACACACAATTGAACAAATAATAAATAACAAAAAATTTAAAATGCAAATATTAAATTTATGAAAAGTAATTTGAATGATTGCTAGAGAAAAAAAAGACTATTTGACTCTACATTTGAAAAGTAGATATGTAGAATGTTCAAGTCCATTTTTCAGAACCCAAGAAACAGTGCTGGTCTAAGATAAAATCAGAAATACATATGCTTAATCGTGTAAGAATTCCGAGACCTCTTAGAAATGATGCAGTTTAAAGTATTCACAGGAAATAATATTTTATTAAAGGAAATTTGCCATATAGAATGAGAAGAGAATATCTAGGAAAAACCTGCTTTCCAAAGAAATAATCCATCAAATTCAATAAGATTTGAAGGCTAGATGTTTCTCCAAGGTATTTACATGAGAAAAGAAATGGGAAAAATGATGCTTTGGGGAAACTGTAATGTGTACCCAGGCATCTTTACCCCAAATTGTTTTGTCTACCGATGTGAGCAGGATGCTGTTCTTCACTATTACTCCACTGTGCTAGAGCTGATGTCTACAAGAGTTAAAGGCTGAACACAATGTCTCCACTCATGAACTCATAAGTATAGAAACAATTGTGCTGTGCTCTGAATTAAGGCCAGTTCACTGAAAGCCAAAAAAGAGAAATCACTTTCTGAAATCTCAGCTGCTTCGGAAACTTATCCTGACCCACTGTGAAGTGAATCTGGGCTGTAGATATTTTGAAAACTGGTTATCCACACCTTCTTGTCCACATTGAATTCAAACCCTGTGTCCTCAAAGAGCAGGGTCTGCAAATCAAATGAATTACAAACCTCTAGAACCTCCTGAAGCCCTGGACTCAAATCTTTTAGGTGATAGTCAAATCACAAAATGAAGTCTGATCCTTGATGTTAAATATAGTACTATGGGTGTTATAAATATTTGGAATCAGCTACCTCACAGGTATGTAAGAATCGAAGGAGGCAGCAATGGAATCATTCCACAGGAGACTGATCAATCTCCCTACAGTCACTCTAACTCATGCTTTGTAGCAGAATCCTTTGTCTTAATTTGCATTACTTCCATAACTATGCCAACTTTGGAGAAAGAGGGCTACCAATTACTAGAACTCATGTGAAAAAATTTTGAAAGCTTTAATATATTTTATTAATATTTAGTCTTCTTAATTATAAACATAATGGGTGGTTAACTAACCCCTCTCTTAGTCCCCCTTTTCTTTCCCACCCTCTTCTCCTTCACCAAGCCATCTCTCTCCTACCCACCCTCCTGCCTCTCTGCTTGTGTGGACCATAGGGTTCTCTTTGGGTTGTCTGTATTGGTATGGATATAGGTCTCTGACACTCAGGAAGATTAAGTGTCCCTGCCTTGGGTAGACCCACTGATAGGGATACTCTCCTTCACTTTTGTAGCCTTAGCTCCTAAGATTACACCTGCATGTAATTACTTCTCCTAAGTTCATTGGTAGTCTATATGCGAGTGTTGATATGTCAATCATAGTGCAGGTCTGGTGAAAATAAGTATCATTATAGTAAATTTCTGAATGCAGCAGCCCTCTCATTAATGGAATGACTTTGCCAACTGTGGAAAAGACTCAATCTTAATGCCCCTCTTCTGAAAGATTCCTGAGACTTAGGATGAGGAGAGGTTTGGTTGGCCTGACTCTGACTGGGACTTTTAGGGTCACTAGTGCTATGCATTCTGGCTGGTTGTTGTTGTTTGTTTCACTGCTATTCTGTTCCAATAAGTTCTGTCTTGTTTGGGTATTGAGATCTTTTCTTTTGTTTGTGAATGTTGTAAGAGTTTCTGTTTGATTACATCAAACTGAATGTTTAATATCAGGATTTACTTATAAGGGAGAATAAGAGTGTCCGTCTTTCTGCTACTGGGATTTTTCACTCAGTTCCATCCATTTACTAGAAAATTTTATTAGTTCATCTTTCATAACCCCTAGATAATATTCCATTATATATATATGCATGACACATTTTCAATAACAATTAGTTAACTGTTGGACATCTAGGTTGATTCTATTTCTTTGCTATTGTGGAGAGAGCTACTTACTTTGAACATGGTTATACACATGACTGTTTTGCTAGATATAATATTCTTTGGGAATATACCTAGCAGTGGAATAGCTGGGTCACATGGAATTTCAATTTTTACCTTTTTATGAACCTCCAAATTGATCTCCAAGGGGGTTATATGAGTTTGCAATCCCACCAGCAGTGTATGAGGGTCACCTTCTCCCTGAATTCACAACAGCATTTGCTGTTGTTTGTGTTTTGGATCTTAGCCATTCTGACTGGAGTGACATGATGTCTCAGACTGGTTTTAATTTGCATTTCCCTAATGACTAGGGAGCTAGAACCTTTTTTAAAATGTTTGTATGACATTTGAATTTTGTCTTGTGAGAAGTTTCTTTTCAGTTCTATAACCCATTTTTAATGGGTTTGTTTAATTACTTGGTATTTAATTTATTGAGTTCTTTATGTGCTCTGGATATTAGGCCTTTATTGGATATGTGGTTAGTAAAGATGGAAAATCATGTGAAAACTTAAATATTCTTTAAAAAGGGTAAATTGCATGAGGCAAATGTAATAATACAGCTTCACTTGGATCATTCTTTGAAAAGTATGTGAAACTCTTGTTTAAATGGAAAGGTCTAGAAGGTCCCAGATTTTGCTTAGTTTAGCTCTAAATAAATATCTAAACTAGTTATTCACTGTTGCAATTAATTTTTAACACAAGTGCTGGAGATATTGCTGCATAAAGCAATGATTTCTCCCTTAAAAAGAGAGCAAATGTTATACTTCAGCAGTTGGAACAATCAATCCAAATCAATTTTTGAGTCCTAATGACTGTAGCGGAATTATTTCAAATAATCTCAGTTGCAGGTTAATAAAAATGTATTTCATAAGAGATAATTACAGGCCCTTATTCATTCATTTTCATTTATTGTATTTAGATTTAAGTAAAAAGAAATCACATAAGGGGGCTCAGTTGGTAATGTTCTTACCATGCAAGCATGGCCTGAGTTCAGTTCTTAACATCTTAACACCTGGTTGTTGTGGGGCATACTTGTAATCATAGCATCATGTAATCATGCACAAGCATCACCACACATACAAGCACATGCATGCACATACATGGACATATATCAGAACACACAGCTGCACACATGTACACATGCAACTGGACACACAGGAACATGCATGTTGCCAATATAACAGGAGTGTGTAGTCTCAAATTAAAATATGAAATGTGTTTAATTCTTTTTTATAAAAGTGAGGGAGGAATCACTTATTTTAAGAAAAATATTTGCTTAATTTGCTTGATTTTTTAATATAAGATACTATAAAGTGATATATTAAAATAGGATCAGGGAAAAATAAAAATTGATGACCACAGTGTTCTGGTATTTAAATTCCTCTACAAACACTTCATGTATACAGGCAATGGCTGGAATTAAGAAAGTTGTTTATGTTTCTTAAACAGGAGACAACACTCTTTTAATTGAATAATTAGCTTACTCTTTGTAAGTATTCATTTGATAATAATGATTTATGAATATTATTTCTGGTCAATTTGTAGAATGCAACTGTCTCTTGACTTGGTTTAACATATAACACATGCTATAACAAACAAGAAATAGTTTAACAACTTCAGCAATGGATGAGGTATGACAAGAAAATAACACATTAGTACAGAATATGGAATTGACACTTATTTTAGAAGAAACTCTGGGATTTGTTGGGAAAGAGTCATAAGGATATGATCAGTCACTGTAAATAAAAGAAAACAAGGTAGCCTAGAGGGAAAGGAATCTGTTCTTAGTCCTTTGATAAGGAAATGGCTGTGTCAGGAAATAGTTGTTGGGTGACACAAACTGCCCTGTTTATGGTGAAGACTTGCATGCCAATATTACACTTGAGCCTTGAATGGGGGGAGAAATGCAAATAATATAGTCCTCTGAAATGTGTGTGTGTGTGTGTGTGTGTGTGTGTGTGTACATGTATGCACATGCATACCATAGCACATGTGGTGATTACTTTCATGTGTTATTCCTTGCTTTCCACCATTTTTGAGATCGGATCTCTTTACTTCTGTGTGTAAGGTTGGCTTGTCTGTGAGCTTCTAGAGATTCTCAGGTCTTTACCTCCCATATACCATAGGCTTACAAGGATACAGACACCATTGCATCTAATGTTTGCATAGAATCTGAGGATCCAACTCCAGAACTCTAGATTGCTGCAGGCACCCTACCATTTCTCCAGTCCAGAAAATTTTCTTGACATGTATTTCTTCTGCTTCAATTGCTCTCATTCTATCCATGACAGTATCCGTCTTTTCTAGAGTTAACATTCCTTCTGTTACAGATATTTAATTTTCAATCTCATTATTTTAGTTTTTTTTACCTTTTGTATTTATGCTGGCTGATGCTTCTATGGGTTATCATATCAAAATCTGCCATTGTTTATTTCTGTTTCAATGGCTTTTTAATTGTAGTAAAAACAATTGAGTTCTGTTATCAACACTATTTTTTGGCATATTTCTGTATGTACAGGGGAGGGCACTTGAGTGTGTGTGCCTGTGGCGACCCAAGGATGACTTTGAGAATCACCCTGAATTACTCTATCTCCTTATTACTTTGTCCTTGGGTTCCAAGACTCTTTTTTCCAGGGCCAGAATTACATGTTGCCCCCATGTCTGACCATTTATAAATGTGATCTGGGGATGTGAACCTAGGTCTTTCTGTTTGGACAGCATAGGTTTTAACCACTGAGTCACCTCCCCAGGCCTCTCAACGTATTTTTTACCTGTAAAGTTATTGCTAGTATGACTAATTGTTTCAGACATGTTTATTTAATCTGCCATCAAATGAATTTGACCATTTTAGTTACTTCAGTTAAATAACATCATGGTTATTTGTCCTCTTGGGCCTGAAATTTCACTCGGCATAATTTTCTGTAGGTACATCCATTTGTCACAAATGAACTTCCTTCCTTTCAAAATTTAAAACCAAACCTTGATGCATAAAAGCATAGCAGTGGAGAATATTAATGACTTATAACACTCACTATACTAAGAAATGTTTAAATCAGTTTAGACATGTGTATTACTTAAAATTTTGTCATTTTTATGATTATAAGTATCAAAATCACTATCTCTGTATTTTGAAGTGCATAGCACATTTTATTATCCATAGCGGTGTTGGCACAAATGGCAGGGTTTTATTACTTTCACAGCTAGATAGTGTTCAGTCAAGTTTTTGTCCATTGATCATTTACATGAGTTCATTATCTTAGCTATTGAAATCATCTCATTAGTCTGTTATTCTGTCCTATCAAAGTTTGTAAATGGTTGTTCATATCTCTTCAGGAAAATTAGAACAACACAAATATGCACTCAAAATTGGGATTTCTGGGTTACATGAAGGTTCTGTCTTCAACCATTAATGACTATGGTTCTTTCTACAGCAGCTGTCCACTAACTTTGTTCCACTGGAACAAAGTGCTATCCTTTTATCCTTAGCAAGATGATTTTTGAATATTTTACATATATGATGATAATAAGGAAATTTGCCATTCAAAATTATCAAAGACCTTCTCTATTCTTCAAAATTCTTATAATCCAAATTCCAGTCACCACAGGATGAATTAGTGACAGAAAGAACATGAATTCTTTCAATCTCCAGTTTTAAATTTAATGATTCCCTATTAAAAATCAGGAATGTGCTATCTCCTATTCAAATATTAACTATAGCAAACTGACAAATCTCTAAGCAGGGATCAGAGATGCATGATGTATTTAATCGTTTAATCTTGTGGTGTACATTGAACATTTCTTTAGAGATGAGTTAAATCTTTAAGGTTTCCTTTTTGCCAAGTGTCAATACTGGCCACATAAAATAAATGACAGAGTTAAAGTTATATTTCAGGCTTATGTGAAGGAGTCATCTTTTTGATGGTAAAGGAAACAAAAATAAGCATGGTATACCCAAAGGAAACTGAGATTTCTCTTAAATGTGGGAGTTGCCAGCAAAGTTAATAAAATATCAGCAAGAAGGCAGGTACGTCAATTCCATGTTTTTAGCCAATTGATGTCATGAGTGCCAAGATTCATTGTCATTTCATGACTGTGGACAAAATTTGACCATCTTCCTTAAACTCCTGCTACCATGTCGTCCCCACCATGATGAACTGTACCCTGCAACTATTAGCCAAAATTAGTCCTTCCTTTGTTAAATGCTTTCGTCAAGTATTTTGGTCACAGGAACAAAAAAAAAAATGTACTGACACATATATTCAAATAAGTCAAGAAACTGCCATTTACAAAATATATCCAAGACTTTTAAAAAGCTTTAAAGCCAATCAGAGGTTATCACTTTTATTACTTCCAGGTTCTGGAATAAATTGTTTTGGAGCAGGAACACATGAATAATGCTAGAAATGCTGTTTAAGAAAGGGAAAAACTCTTCTAAGAATGGAAATGATCAGAGGTCTGGAAAGAGCCTGAGGATCAAAAGACCTATGCCAGGACAATCTCTACACTTTAATACTTTGTTTATAGAACACCCTACCTCTCTGGTACTTTGTTAGTTATCACAGTCTTACAACATCATTTCTGTATTAAGTACCTGACCCAAACAATCCAGAGAAGCTCAAGGTTACAATTCATATAGCGGGGGAATTGTCAATAAGAGCCAAGGAACTGGTCATGTCCAATACGCAGTAAAAGCAGAAGTTAAGGACCTAAGCAGCAGACTTATTTTCTAGTATTCTAGCTTGCCAAATGACAGCTAGATCTCCCTGTGTCTTTATACAAGAAATGATCTCACTCACTATGGATTGGGTCTATAATTTCTATTGCATACTTTCGTAGAACATGTATACTACATGTATATTTCATGAAGTAGACGCCCATTTTTAGTGGGAAGTTTTGTCATATGCTAAGATAAAATTTCAAGGAATTACTTTAGACTGCTGAAGGCAGGTAACTACACTAGTAGTTCAATCAAAGCTTAAAGAAAGTAGATCTCTTTGTATATTGTATCCTAAAAATTGAAAAATAAATGAAGTAATAGTGGGGTTCCAAATACAGCAACGCATTGGATATCAATTATTGTTTTTACATTCCATTGTCAGTCAGTCACAGCAAAAGAGCCAAATAAACACTTTCCTTTTCACTAAGTACAGTTTACAGAAGACATTCTCCACCTTCTTTAAATTCCCAAGTCCCCTATTCTGGACAGTGTGGCCAAACTTCATTTTTCTGCTCAGTTTTGTCTATTGTAGAAATGAAGGACAGCAATAATAAGTAACTACAGCATAACTGGCGAACAGAACTAACAGAAAGTTCACTTTGTTCATCAGAGACTTTAGGAAAATATCATTTGTTAACAATATGGGGCAAAATAAACAATATTTGAAATTCAATCTCACCAGGTTTAAAAAGTTTTCTTCTTATTTTCTTCTTTTTCTCTCTGAAAATTTCACTAAATTTATCACCTCCTTTAAAATCCATAATGATTTTTCTTCTTTTGTTTGCATCTAAATTTCAATAGCTATTACATTTTGCCTAATAGACACCAACAGTAGGTTTCTAAATATTTAGATATCCCATTTTAAATTGCATTTTCAAGCAATAAAGTTCTGCTTCATCCAAGCAGTGCTGTCAGACATGGGAGATCACTGCTGTGTAAACTAAATGACAACAAAAAAGATGTTTATAAGGATATGTTTGTCATTGCATGTATATTCTTCAAATTCATTGAGATTATTTACAGTTTTGTAGGACTATTTTCGCAAAGACATAAGAATGTAAGTATTGCTTGGTATTTTAAGTGATTTACATTTGCAAGAGACACAGAGCCTCTCACCATGGGTGAGGGTGGAACAGATACTTTGGCTGCAACAGGGAACAGTGATGAAGAGATTCTGGTGTAACAGGAAAGAGCATGGAAAGGGAATGTGTGAAGCATGAATTAACACAGTTATTGTCTCTTGCCTACACTATTTAATAGTAAAAAGTAACATTATTCTGGATTATCAGAATCTGATACAAGAGAATCCCAAACTCTTTTACATTTTCATTTTTATTACTCATGTGTGTGTGTGTGTATACGTGTGTGTGTGTGTGTGTGTGTGTGTGTGTGTGTGTGTGTGTGTGTGTATGTAACTGCATTAGCCACAGAACAGATATGGCAGCAGGAGACCAACTTGCAGTAGCTGGTTCTTACCTTCCAACATGTTTGTTCCATCCCTTAAACTCAAGTAGTTGGCTTGACAGTAAGTATTTTCACTTACAGAGCCATCTTCCTGGCTCCAAAGATCTAATTTTTAAAACTTTTATTTATGTCGGATATGTGTGTGTGTGTGTGGGGGGGTGTCTGTCTGTCTGTCTGTTTACATTCATTATGCAGGTCCTACAGACAACTTGTGAGAGGTATATCTTTCCTTCCATCTTGTCAGTACTGACAAGATTGAAATCTTGAATTGAAATTTCTCATTGAAATTGGGTCCTCAGACTTGGCAATAAGTGTCCTTGCTCATTAGGCCATCTCTCTGACCTCCTAGTCACACAACTTAAAAGTAAAAAGGAAGGTAGGCAAATGGGTCACATGTAAATCTGAGGTCCTGTAACTGGTTCTTAGATGGAATGCACTTACACATGAACTAGAAATAGTTCTATAAGTACCAAAGTGGTACACTGCCTATAAGAAAAAATATCAACTCAGTCCTATAGTCACATGAAATCTATTTCTATCAATATCTGAATGAACAAGGAATTGGATTCTCCCTCAGGGCCTATACAGGGGAACACAGCAGTGCTCTCATTGAGTTTTCAGTGCATCTATACTGGATGTTTTCCCACAAAAAATTGTCAAATCATCAATATATTATTTTAAACCACTATATTTGGTTTTATGGTAGACTAAAAAGAACAACACATGAAACTTTCTAGAATTAGACATGGCATTTTGTAAATTTATGAATGGCCATTTTTATAGTTTTTATAGCTTTATATTAATATTTGATAAGCCTTATAAGTTCATTATTTGCATATACAAAAATAAGAATAATTGAACTCTGCTATCCTTTCCCAAACTGTAGCATTAAAAATATCCTGATGTACATTGTAAGTAGATTTTATTCTCTTGTCAATTCACCTTAGAAGGATGTGCTTAGAACAAATTGGATATAAGGACTTTCTGTTTGATGGTACCTTATCCTCTGCCTTCCTTTGACCTCCATCTTTCTGACCTCCTAATCACACAACTTAAAAGTGAAAAAGGAAGGTAGGCAAATGGGTCAGATGTAATCAGAGGTCCTGTAACTGGTTCTTAGATGGAAGGCACCTGCATATGAACTAGAAATGCCCATTTACTATGCTTCTTAGGGACCACAAGGTATTTGTTACTTGGGATGGATTATGAGTTCCTAGAAGGTAAGATTTATCTTTTCAGAAGCACAGTTTCTCAATGATTTATTTTTTAAAAAAATCCACATGGCTTAAATAAAAATGGAAAGCTTCTATTGTTAGATACCTAAACTACAATTTAAATTTTTGTCCACATTTGTGATATAGTCACATGTTAATTTACTTCCTCGAAAGAAATTATTTCACACAAATTAATTTATGGGAGAGAGATCAAGGGGAAATTATTCGGATGAAACAGTGAACATTTCACCCTGATCACCTTGATCCGGGGGAATATGTTCTATTTCAATTGGACCTAAATCCACTCAGGCGCCAGTGGAGCATGGCTGAAAATCCAGAAATGTAATCAGAAGCTCAGTAATATTTATTAACAATCCATTATGGACTAAGCTTTATTTGTGCAAGCTACAAGATTCAGAGAAAGAAAGAAATCCTAGGCAGCAAAGAAAGGCATTAAAAACTTAAAAAGAATGGGGTGAGAATTTTACATTTCCTGCTTCTTTTTGGGTTCTCTCAGAATAACTATGAAATAATCAAATTCTGGTAAACAGCACACAAAGAGAGAGCATGGTGATTAAGGTTGACTGTGCATGTGGTAATCTGCCTGCTCTTTAATAATAAGAGCATCACAGGTTATGAAATTTATTGAAAAGTCTTCAGAGTTATCAACTTAGAGATGAGCTGAACAACCATACAGACATAAAAAGTCTGGGAAATTTGAAAAAAATAAGAAAATGAGATTCAATTTGAAATAATCTAGAAAGCCTATGTGTTGAAGTAATCAAAAACAGATACTCAGTGTAAAGGAGATCATTGGATAGAATTATAAGTGAATCCAATGAGACAATAAATTAGATGGGACTGAAATTCAGGGGAAAAACAATGAAGACCATCTTAGTGAACAACACATTATGCTGTCAATTAAAAGATATACCTGAACTCAACTTTACATTAAGCCGTGTGATTTTCATTTCTTCTATGTTTAAGAACTCAAGAGAAGGTGAAAGAAGTTCAAAATAGCAAGCACAACTAAGAATCTAAACAGATTTATTTACATGGTAAAAGGAAAGGAATAAAATATGCAATTCCTGGCTAAACTTATGCAGAGAAGATAATCATAAAGAGAATTATACTCTAGTCAGTAGAGGGTTGGTTTAATGGAAAAGAATCCAAACAGTGACAGGAAGATAAACTTTAGTAATGAAAAACACTTTTTCTCATTCTGTTATTACTAAAATAAAAAATGTTTTAAAACTGATAAATTTATAGGTTTATTGAAATTTTTAAAACATTAAGCAACAGGAAAATTCTTTGTCCAAATCTTATTCTCTATTTGAGAGATTATCATTGGCATTTGAAGTTCATTTGTCATACTTGTTAATATAGTTTCTAAATCACAGAAATAAAGTTTTAAATTATTTATATTAATTATAATATGTACAGTCCACTATATTCTTCTATGTAGGCCCAAACTCTATTTTTTCATATAAATACACCTTAGTGAGACTTGTTTTTACACTTTAATGAGACATGTTTTGATTTTGACAACAGATACTACATAAGCCTTTAAAACCAAATTCCTGATTTCATATATATATATATATATATATATATATATATATATATATATATATATATATATTATTTTATTTGATAACTGTTTGGGAAGAATTATGTTAATATGTTGGATAGTACAATGACTTGAGCATAGTAGCTTCTTGGTGTAGTGGATGACTGATTGATTCCAGAGGAATTCTAGCCAATGACAGAATTATTTCCAATGTGTTGTTATTTAACTCATGAAAAAAGGGGAGGCAGAGATGTGGCTTAGCTGTAAAGTGCCTGCTATACAATCATGAAGATATATGTTCACAACCCTAGCACAGCATAAAAGCCACAATTAGTAAACCATATCTATAACCCCAGCACAAAAGAACACAGAGAGAAGACAATTCCAGGGGTTCATTGGTTCATTTTTCTAGAAAAAACTGTTTCAGGTTCAGTGAGAGACACTGTTTTAAAATATAAATTGAGTAGAAATACATGACATCTGTTATCAACATCTGTCTCTGTTCACATGCACACACACAAGCAAATACAACACAATGTGTGCACACACACACACACATAACACACATCAGAAACCAAAGAGATATAGAAATGTAGGAGAAATAAAGAATATGGAAAAGTCCAAAAGTCTTTCCATTTATTATAGCACTAGAACTGTTAAAATACAACCGTTCCTGAGCAAAAGTTGTGAGAACACCAAGTAAACAAGAGAAGTGCACAGGTGGCTATTGCTGAGTGATAGCAAACCACAACAAAGAAGAAATGGAATTAGAGGTGAGTTGGGACTTCCCCCTGTTCCTGGGTTCTCCCTCCTAGTCTACTGTCACTGAAAACTAAACCATGCAATGAAAAACACAGGAGACAATAATGGGCAGAATTCCCCTGGCTCCAGTTCAGAACCAGTCTGATGGGAACGAAGGGACGTTACCCGCAGAGAGGACACAGCAGAGAAAGATCAGAACACAGAAGGCAGAAAAGAACAAACACGGACATCCAAAACATGTTTGGTGAACATGTTTGAGTGTGTTTTCTGGTATTCTGCCCAACAATGTGTACGAAATTCAATGCACACACTCACACACAAGCACATATCCACAGTTGAAAGTCAAACAGACTTTCATGACCTCCTTCTGAATATTATTAACCTGTATGAAACATATTTGCTCTTTGCTCCTTCCATTTGTCAGTCAAGGAAGAGAAGATTCTGCCATCTTTTCAGTGCTCTATAAAATTGTAAGCCTTCTTTTCTGACTCTAAAAATGGACTTAATTGCATCTGTCATCATCCAAAGATGGCCACATAATACAAAGAAACTATGCCTCGAGGGCTTTGAAATGAAAGACCATGAAGGTGTAGAAGATATCCACCTCACGGGTCTGAACTATATAAGAAAAACATACACAGAAATTATAAGATTTCTCTTCAAAATTACATTGATTCCTGTGACTGTTATTCTCAGATGTCAACTTGGAATGGACTCAGGGCATGTGTTGATCTTATGACTGAGGTGAGAGGATGTAGCCAGTAGCAGACAGGACACTTCCTGGGTAGGTGGATAAAGATGGAGAGAGTTTGCTGAGCATTGTCAGGCTTGCGAGTAAGCAAGTAAGCAGCATTGATCCTAGCATTCTGCTCTGCTGATCTTGTGAGTATAATGTGGCCAGTTCCCTTTCAGCTCGTGCTTATACCACAATGGACTGTAGCCTAGAACTTTTAGCTGAATTAAATCTTTCTCCCCTGAGCAGTTTGGCTCACATATATGTTATAGCAACAATTTATGAAATTAATCCCCTTAGACATACAAAATAATCATTAGTGGTTAAAACAAACCTATTATAGAAATATAATAAAATATTTTATAATACATAAGGAAATCAAGATATATATTTATGTATTTTGAAATATATAAAAATTCATGAAAAAAATGTCAAGATTATTTTTAAATCATGAACAAAAGATTGAAAACCTCAATCTCAATAAAAGAATGGAGACTGTGTGTGGCTAGACAGTTGCCAAAATAAGACACAATTAGTAATTAAGTTATTGAACATGCCTTTATTTTAACTGATCACAAGTTAAAAATAAAATATAGTGGTAATGAATTATTTTCTATATTTGATGTACTTTTAGGCAATATAAACTGATATTTTCATTGAAATTTAGTATTTTTTTAAATTACAATTATATTTTCCCCAGGAATTTTACTATTAGGAAGTGTGTATGTGTGTATGTGTGTTTATGTGCGTGCGTATGTGTGTGTGTATATGTGTGTGTATGTTTAAGTGTATGTCCATGTAGGTCCAACTGCAACATCAGGAATCAATCTGGCTTTCTCTGCCTTCTCATTGCTTTGCTCTGGAGCTTCCCAGTCTCTGCCTTCCAGGACCAGAATTACATATCATTTTATGTCAGCATGGCATTTTATATGGGATCTGGGAATCTGAACTCAGGTCTTCTAGCTTGCTAGACAAAGGCAATCCCCTAAGCCATCTTCCCAGCTCTGCTAGAAAGTGTCCAACAAAAGGTTTCACCCAAAGAAATTCGAAAGATCTATGTAATGGATGTGATGTTTAGAAACACACTAATATGCCTACAAATGATGTGATGATTAGAAACACACTAATATGCCTACAAATGATGTGATGTTTAGAAACACACTAATATGCCTACCAATGTTAAATTTATTAAGCAAATTAATATACTAAGACAGGACAACATGAGATATTTTTATCTTGTTAATTAACTGAGTTATGGTAAAGAATGTTACTAATTCTGGCAAGTGATAAGAATTTTCTTGACCTTAAAATTTATGCTACCTTCCCAGTGTGAAGTAAGGAAAGGATATACAAGGGTGTTTGAATGGCTATACTCAGGTACCCATAAGGCCTTCATTTTGGTGTGTTTGTGTTTGCTGTTATTGTTACTGCTGGTGTTGTATTTCCAGCATCATTTCCTTGTCCTGAGGAATTTACCACCCAGGGTGGTAAATTAGTTGTTGACAGAGTGTAGCAATACTGCTGGTTCTGTCCTATGTCAGGCTCTGGGAAAGTTGCAATGAACAGCTTATTTCTGGATCCAACTTGAAAGCCGCCAGAGTCATGAGATACTATTACCAGGAGAGTGCTTGTAGATTCAACAACCCACCAATTTGTCTGGAAGCCAGGAATGACTTGATGGAAAAGGAAGGCCACATCTCTGATCAACTCCAGGCTGAAGTTAAAAGATCTAAGGAAGAAAAAAAGAAATCATGGAACCCATAAAACAAATTCAAATCCTGGAAGACATCTGAAAGGAACTTTTTTAGTCCATCATGCAGCCTAGCTATCCAAGGTAGCATGCAATCATTAATTTTAATCTTCCTAAGAAAACTATTTTTCTTTAGAGAAAAGTTATAGAATTTTTCAGATGGTTCCATTCTGCAAAGCAAGAGACATTAAATATAGACCAAATTAAGAACCCATGAAAATTTGTATCATTAAGGGCCCAAACAATAAAACAGAATCCTTTCAAAATGTTAAATTCGCATGAGATTTACTATAATAGTTTGAACACAGTGATAAATTTACTGAGAAGTGAAAACTAGGGCTCATGAAGCAATTTGCAATTTTTTTTTCAGATAGCAGCAACATGAAGCTAGTTCTACTCATAGGCTACAGAGACAAAGCTGGACATGGGCTCTTCTACAGTCTACCATCTGGGCCAGTCATGTGACAAAAATAGGACTACTGTGAACCTGCCAAACTGTTGTGCCAAAAAAAAACTGTTGAAATCAGAGATCCTGACAGGAGGATGTCCACAGAACATCAAGTTGAAAAAGTAAGGGATTAACTTGAGAACTTACATGCATTTAACTGAAAAGAGGTAAAATTAAATATATTACTAGTGCTATGAAAAGTAAGAAGACAAATGGATACAGAAAGACAGAGAATGAGAATATGTATTTATACATTTCAAAAAGATATCTGAAATGTTAAGTACTAACAGATTAATACCAGTGAAAAGGAAGAGGGGTAGGTGTAGTTCCAGGAATTGAAAGGCACAATTTTCTTTATTTTCATAAAGACAACATGAAATGTATCTTTTTATTCTATTGCATAAACACTAAAATTAATTAAAAAATTAAACTTTAATATTTTTATATATGTCACTAGAAATCAGGCTAGAAAGACAATTAGCTTAATCTTCAATATTCATCACGTATCTCTAAGTTTCTGAATTTTCTATTCCACTTTTGGATCTGACAGTCTTCTATTTAGTGTTACTGATATTAGTACATACATAATTTGCACTTGATTTTTCTTTAACATGAGTTTTCTTTTTTAAGTTTTGAAAGATAACAGCCAGAGAAAAACCTTCTATTCTAAGTTTATCAAAAAGGAGGAAAATAAAATAAACACATTATGCATTATTATATATTTTAGAAATTATGAACAGAAACACATACTAAAGGCAATACAAAAAGATGAAGGAGTCTTCCCTTCACTCCGCCGCCCGGGACGCGCGCACGTGCAGTCCAGCCGGGCCTCACCTCGCGACCCAGGGATGCGCATGATCCAGCCTGGACTCACCTCGACCTAGGTAAGATCCATCTCCGCCCACCTCCAAAACCCGAGGCCAAATAATTCAGGTTAGTCAAAAACGCACAGAAATTGAAAGATCTTAAGAGTAAAAACGACAATGCCAAAGTCAAAGTGCAAATCCATGAGAAACAACACTCAAGTAAACAAATCACTGAAGGAATTAATCCCATAATGTTAGACTCCAACCAGAACAAACTTATGGAAAATGGCCAAGAAAGCCTGACCCAGGATAACGACCTTCAAAATATGATCATTACCATGTTCAATACTATGAAAGAGAAAATCCGGGAGGAATTAAATAATCAAATCAATTGCTTTGAGGAGGAACACAACAGACACTTGGAGGAGTTGAGAAAAACAGTGCAAGAAACAAAAACTGGCATAGAGCAGTTAAAGCAGATTCAAGCAGAGTTTAAAACTGAGCTAAAAGACAAGTTGTCTTCAACCCAGAACTCCACAGAGAGTCTTATCAGCAGAACTAACAAAGCAGAAAACAGAATTTCAGACCTTGAAGATAAAGTGGGAGTATTAACCAGCTCAATGGAAGAAGTTGTTAAAGTCAAAAAGATACTTGAGAGAAATATTCAGGAGATATGGGACACTCTGAAGAAGCCTAACATGCGTATTCATGGAATACCACAGCAAGAATCTCAAAATACCACCCCTGAGGAAATTTTTCAAATGATCATCAAGGAAAACTTTCCTCATATAAAAAAAGAGAGGCCCATCCATATACAAGAGGCATTCTGCACCCCAAACAGATATGACCAAAACAGAAGCTGGCCATGGCAAATAATAGTCAAAACACTCCACATTCAAGATAAAGAACTGGTGCTGAGAGCTTGAAGGGAGAAAAAACGAGTCACTTTTAAAGGTAAACCTATTAAAATAACAAATGACTTCTCAGTCGAAACAGTAAAAGCAAGAAGAGCTTGGAGAGACATACTTTAAGTATTGAATGAGCAAAAATGTCAACCCAGGCTGATTTACCCTGCAAAACTATCAGTCATGATCGAGGGAGAAAGAAAAATCTTCCAGCACAAAGACAACTTGAAGGGATACATGTCCACAAAACCAGGCCTTCAAAAAATGCTAGAAATGATACTCAAGCATGAAGAAAAAAACAGGCATATCCAGGAGAACAGAAGGCAAGTATAACGCCATTAAAAGCGAAGCAATATACTTGTAAAAACTACTAAACATAATAAATGTCTGGAATTAAAAAGAGTTTCTCCATTATAACACTAAATGTTAATGGAATTAACTCACCAATCAAGAGACACAGATTACAAATTTGTATTAAAAATCACAATCCATCAATCTGCTGCCTGCAGTAAACCCATCTCACCACAAAAGATAGGCATGCCCTAAAAATAAAAGGCTGGTCAACAATTCTACAAGTTAATGGAAGCAGAAAACAGGCAGGAGTAGCCATTATGATATCAGACAAAGTGGATTTCAAACCAAAGAAAATTATAAGAGACACGGATGGATACTACATTTTAGTCACAGGTACAATTCACCAGGAAGACTTCACAATACTGAACATATATGCACCCAATACGGGCCCATCCACATTCATTAAGAAAACCCTACAGTGTCTAAAGCAAGAAATCAACCCCCAAACGATAATTCTTGGGGACTTCAACACCGCCCTCTAAACATGGGATAGATCAACAGGTCAAAAGCTTAACAGACACACTTTGGAACTTAATCAAACCCTTAAAGAAATGTACCTTACAGATCTCTATTGAACTTTCCACCCACGCACCAAAAAATACACATTTTTCTCAACAGCACACAGAACTTTCTCCAAAATAGATCACATACGGGGCCACAAAATGAATCTACATGTACAAAAAAGTGGAAATTCTAATCTGTGCCCTTTCAGACCACCATGGCCTAAAGCTGGACATTCACAAGACAACAAAAGACAGAAAATACACTAACTCCTGGAACTTAACTATATGATGCTGAATGAGAACTGGATTCAGGAAGAAATTAAAAAGGAAATTCAAGATTTCTTGAAAGCAAATGATAATGAAAATACAACTTACCAAAGTCTCTGGGACACAATGAAAGCTGTTCTTTAAATTTTTTTTATTATTATTTATTCAACTGTGCGCATGTTCGCGCGTGTCTGTTTGTCTGTGTGGTGTGTAGAACCACGGACGAATTTGCGAACCACCATGGCCGCCTCCACCTCCTTCTGCCCGGGGATTCACAGGCTCCGCCCTACCAGGACCAGAAGGGCAGGCCGCCCCCGCTTCCTCCTGGCGTCTATACGTGGGATCTGGGATCCGAACTCAGGGCCTTCCGCCTGGAAGGTGGAGGCTTAACCCCTGAGCCACCTCTCCAGCCCCAATGAGAGCTGTTCTAAGAGGTAAGTTCATAGCTCTTAATGCCTACATCAAAAAAAATGGAAACATCAGAAATAAATAACTTAACGATGCAGCTTAAGGCTTTAGAGAAACTAGAGCAATCTGATCCCAAAAGTAGTAGAAGAGAGATTAGCAAAATAAGGGGAGAAATATCTGAAGTCGAGATTAAGAAAACGATAGAAAAAATCAACCAGTCAAAAAGTTGGTTCTTTGAAAAAATCAGTAAGATTGATACACCCCTAGCTAAATTAACCAAAAGCAAGAGAGAGAAAACCCAAATTAACAAAATTAGAAATAAACATGGAGTTATCACTACTGATATCCAAGAAATCCAGAGAATTATAACATCATATTTCAAAAACTTACTCTATGAAGTTTGACAACACAAAAGAGATGGATGAATTTCTAAGTAAACACAACTTACCTAAATTGAATCAGGAAGTTGTGAATTATTTAAATAGTCCTATAACATATAGGGAAATTGAAGAAATAATCTCAAATCTTCCCACCGAAAAATGTCCTGGACCAGACGGATTCAGCGCAGAGTTCTACCAGACATTTAAGGAGTTAATAACACCAATACTCCCTAAACTGTTCCATCAAATAGCAAAGGAAGGAACACTACCAAATTCCTTCTATGAAGCTAATATCGTTTTAATCCCAAAACCTAATAAAGATTCACTTAAAAAAGAAAACTATAGGCCGATCTCTCTGATGAACACAGACGCAAAGATTCTCAACAAAATCTTAGCAAATCAGATTCAAAAACACCTTAAAAAGATCATTCACGGGGACCAAGTAGGCTTCATCCCCAGCACACAAGGTTGGTTCAACATACGCAAGTCAAGAAATGTAATTCATCATGTAAACCAGTCCAAAGTCCAAGACCACATGATACTCTCGATAGATGCAGAAAAAGCTTTTGACAAGATCCAACAGCCTTTTATGATCAAAACGGAATTAAAGGAACCTTTATCAATATAATAAAAGCTATATACAACAAGCCCACAGCAAGGATTATACTCAATGGGGAACAATTGGAAGCATTCCCACTTCGATCAGGAACTAGACAAGGCTGTCCACTCTCACCACTTCTATTCAATATTGTACTTGAAGTCTTAGCTGAAGCCATAAGACAAGAAAGGGACATAAGAGGGATTCAAATTGGCAAAGAAGAAGTCAAGCTATCCCTATTTGCAGATGACATGATCTTATACCTAAGTGATCCCAAAACCTCCACCAGAAAGCTCCTGGAACTAATTGAGAAGTTCAGCAGGGTGGCAAGATACAAAATAAATGTGCAAAAATCAGAGGCCTTCTTATATGCGCAGAATGAAAGAAGTGAAAAAGCCCTGAGAGAAACAATCCCATTTACTATAGCCCCTAAAAAAATGAAATACCTTGGTATAAACCTAACCAAGGAGGTAAAAGACCTTTACAGTGAAAACTTTAAAACCCTAAAGAAAGAAATAGCAGACGACACCAGAAGGTGGAAAGACCTCCCTTGTTCCTGGATTGGCAGAATCAACATCGTAAAAATGGCCATCCTACCAAAGGCAATATACAAATTCAATGCTATTCCAATTAAAATCCCAAAGCAATTCTTCAAAGAAGTTGACCAAACAATCTCAAAGTTCATATGGAGGCACAAAAAACCCAGGATAGCAAAGACAATCCTGAAAAACAAAAAACTCCTGGAGGTATCATCATACCAAATCTCATTCTATACTACAAATCTATAGTTATAAAGACTGCCTCCTACTCTTATTCTTCCATCTATTTTTATACATTTTTATTATTATTTCAGCTCATACAAACTTAATAGGTACACCAGTTCCCCTCCTCCCTCCTCCTCCCCCCGAACTGCTTGTTCCTCCTCCCCACTCCCCTCCCTTCAAATCCCCCAGTGCCTCCCGCCCCAATTCCCAGAGAGTCCTTTCTTGTGCATGCCTGATTTTCCTCTGGGCCCTCCTCTCCGATGACATTCAAGGACCCAGTGACCTTTCCCTATACACTTTCCCGTGTTCCCCTTAAGTATAGGAACACTGCTGTGTCTGCCAATCCCTTGCCTCCAAACATCTTGGTGCCTTTAGCAGATGCTGGACTTTTTGGGGTCAATAGTGTGTTGGACAATGCGCAGGGCATGTAAAGTCCAATTATGATTGCTTCAGCCCAACTTGTATGGAGTAACTTACATATCATTGCTCCTCCCATCCCTTTGCTCTTACACTCTTACCGCCCCCTCTTCCGCAAATTTCCCTGAGCTTCAGGATGGGAAGAGATTAAGCTGGTCTAGTTCTAGGTGGTTGATATAGAGTCTCTGAAGTTCTGGATTGTGGTTTGTTGGTTTTCTTTTGCAGTTTTGCTGCTCCTGCAATGCCCTTCACTCCATCCTGGTGGGCATTGTATGTTACCCCCTGGCCAGAGACAAAAAGCTGTTACACTAGAGTCTTGTGATAAAAGCACATTCAAAGGTAGATGTAATCAAAGTGGGAAACCACAATGAGGTAGGGGTCTATCACCAATTTGCACAACAGTTACTTTTTATCTGCCAGACTATATGTCCTCCTCTTCTGGTGAGATCATACCCCCTCAGTAGTAAATGATCAGGAACAAAAGTCTGTGAACTTAATCAGATGTCTCATTACTTATTTGAGTCCTTGATGGAGGCCTATTTTCTCTGCTGTAACATGGTCCCTTCTCTCCTTGTTTCTAGTGTTGCCCTCCTACCCCATCCCTCCTGTTCATAATCCTTGCAATTACTGTCTCTAGGTGGGCTAGGTGGGTTTGATACTAGGAGCCACCTATTAGGGAGTACATACGGCGCTTAATTTTCTGGGTCTGGGATACTTCACTTAATATAATTGTTTCTAATGACATCCATTTCCCGGCAAATTCCAGTAATTCATCATTTTTGATGGCTGAGTAGTACTCCATTGTATAGATGTACCACCGTTTCCTTATACACTCGTCAACTGTTGGACATTTGGCTTGATTCCATGACTTTGCTATTGTAAACAGTGCTGCTATGAACATGGTCGTGCTTGTGCTATCGAGGTGAACCTCTGCTGTATGGGGGTTATTCCCAAAAGTGGAATAGCAGGGTCATATGGCATTTCAATCTTTAATTTCTTTAAGAATCTCCAGATGGCTCGCCAGAGTGGCTGTATGAGCCTGCATTCCCACCAGCAATGTAGGAGAGTACTATTTTTCTTATTAATCTCCATTTCATATCAATGCAAGGACTTTTAATACTCTACTGTTTTATACTAGTTGTAAAAGTTAAAAAATATGTTTACAATGGTGAATAATTAAAATATTTTCATATATTCTTAAATAAATTCTGGTATCAAAAACAGAACAGATGTCATCTACAATAGTTGGTTTAGTAAAAAAACTATTTCTCAGATTTCTCAATCTTTTTTTGTAAGGATTATTTTTTATTATTTTTTTCACTTTTACAAGCTTATTGAATATTCATTCCAGCTTCTCTCCCTTCTTCCTTCAATCTTCTCCCTTCCCTTCACTATTCCCTCCCACCTTCTGCCAGCATGCCTCAATGGACCTTAGGGTTTACTCTGTCTTGTCTACTCCTTTTGTCTTAAGAAGTTTGGAGTTGGAGAGATGGCTCAGGAGTTAAGACTGTACCTCAAAAGCATAAGGTCCTAAGTTTAGATTCTAGGTCCCACGTAAAAATGCCAGATGGAAACTGTGGTGTCCTGCACTTCCAGCTCTGGTACACAGAGACTGGGAAATCCCAGAGTATACAAGGAGGAAGTGGAAAAAAGTCACCCTTTGTCCCCCACAGGGACACACAGTGTCCTCACACACACACACACACACACACACACACACACACACACACACACACGCACATAAAATAAATAAATTTAAAAAATTAAAAGTCAGGAATGAAAATTAATTTGATATAAAGTAAAGGAATATATTTATTAGAAATTTTGGATTACATGCTCCTGAATTGGCAGTCCATCCTACCAAATGCAATATACAGATTCAATGTTAAACCGATCAAATCCCCAAGCAATTCTTTAAAGGAATTGGCCAAACAATCTCAAAATTCATATGGAAGCACAAAAGACCCAGGATAGCGAAAGCAATCTTGAGCAACAAAAACACTGCTGAAGGTAGCACCATACCAAACCTTAATCTGTACTACAAATTCATATTAATAAAAACAGCCTGGTACTGGCTCCAAAGTAGACACATAAATCAATGGATAAGGGTTGAATACCTAGATATAAGCCCACACAATTACAGCCATTTGATCTTTGATAAAGGGACCCAAAAAATCTAATGGAAAAAGAACAGCATCTTCAAAAAATGGTGCTAGCAAAACTAGATCTCCACATGCCGAAGATTAAAACTGGACTCGTACTTGTCACCATGTACAAGACTTAATTCCAAATGGATCAAGGACCTCATTATTAGGCGAGAGACTATAGAAACCCTCGTTGAAAGAGTAGGGAACTTCCTTAAGGTGATTGGGCTAGGCCAACAGTTCCTAAATAGAAATCTAGTAGCACAGCCGCTAGAACCAACACTCAACAAATAGGATCTTATGAAATTAAAGAGCTTCTGTTCAGATAAAGAGATTGCAAACAGCAAAAAGGCAACCCACAGAATGAGAGAAAATCTTCACTAACCACATATCTGATAGAGCTCTATTATCCAGAGTGCCCAAAGATAAATGGCCCAATTAAAAAATGGTCCTTGGAATTTAAAAGAAACTACTAGGGACGAAATTGAAATGTCTAACAAATATCTTCAAAAATGCTCCACATCCTTAGCTATCAGGGAAATGCAAATCAAAACTTCCCTGAGATATTATCTCACCCCAATCAGGATGGCAAAATCCACAATTGAACAACAACAAATACTGGAGAGGATGTGAAGAGAAGGGAATGCTCCTACATTGCTGGTGGGAATGCAAGCTCATACAACCACTCTGGTGATCAGTCTGGCAATTTTTAAAAAGTTAAAGATCGAAATCCTATATGACCCTGATATTTCACTTCTGGAAATAATCCCCCATACAGCAAATATTCACCTCAGTAACACAAGGACAACCATGTTCTTAACAGCACTATTTACAATAGCAAAGTCATGGAATCAACCCAAATGCCCAACAGTTGATGAGTGGATAAGGAAAATGTGGTACATATATACAATGGAATACTACTCAGCCATCAAAAAATGTGAGTTAATGAAATTTGCTGGGAAATGGATGGATTTAGAAAAAATTATATTGAGTGAATTGTCCCACACACAGAAAATTAAGCACCATATGTATTTCCTAATTGGTGGATCCTATTACCAAATCCACTTAGTGACATATTCAAAGACAAATCTCTGTAATACCTATAGTAATTGCAAAGATTATAAACAAGAGGGAAGGGGAAGGAGAGCCCCTCCAGAAATAAAGAGATAGGGGATCATGCTACAGTAGAAAAAATAGGTCACCATCAAGTATTGCAAGTAAGGAGCAAGAAATCTGGTTAAACTCACTCACTTTCCTTCCTGGTCACTTGCGACTGAGCAGGTTTGTTCTTACCAGTCAGGGAAGCTATAGAGACTGGAAGATAGATGGTAACCATCCTACAAATGGGAGACTGACCCCCCTCACTGTGGTCTCATACTCCTATTCCATCTACCTTTGAATCTACTCTTATAGTAAGATTCCATTTAACCAGCCTTTATCTTTGTTTAGGAGGTGACCTCCAATACCAACCAGAATAGAGCCAAGGGCAGTGCAGGAATAGCAAAACTGAAAACAACAACAAACCATAATCCAAAACATAAGAGACCCTACTTTAACCACCTGGAACCAGACCGACCAAATTTCTCCCCATCCTAAAGCTATGGGAAATTTGCAGAAGAGGAGGCGGAAAGATTGTAAGAGCCTAAAGATGGGGAGGAGCAACGACATGCAAGATACTCCACAAGAGTTAGGGCCACAGTAGCCATAATAGGACTTTGCATGACCTGCACAATGATCGGCATAGCTTTGACTCCCCAAAGTCTAGCATGGATCACAAGCACAAGGATTCTTAGAGGCAAGGGACTAACAGTCATAACAGTGTTCTCATGCTAAAGGGGAGCCCAAGAAAGGGGTCTGAGCAATGCCACTGAGTCCTCACACCCCACCAGAGTGGAGGATGTAGAGAGAAGTTTTACATTCACACTAAAGAATGCTCCAGGAAATGAGAGGGAGGAAGGAGGGCACTAGGAGAAAGGGAGGAGGGGTGAAAGAAAGGGGGAAGGGGAGGAGGGTGCAAGGGGGACTGGGGAGAGGTGAAGGGAGGAAGGGGACCAGGGTACCTATTGAGCATGTATGATTGGGAAATAAATAAAAAAATTCAAAATAAATTAAGTAAGTAAATAAGTAAGTAAGTAAGTAAATAAATAAATAAATAAATGGGAAAAAAAGAAATTTTGGATTAGATGTAGCTTGAAAATAAATGTCCAAGCACGCAAGAAAGCAAATCAAGAGTGATCTATGGGGATATCAATAGTCCTGAAACTCATTCCCTGTCAAATAAAGAGCCAGAGAAGTTTTTATTGCATGTAAAATTCGGTCATATAACTGACAGGCACCGGAAGTACAGGAGACTTATGTTTGGTCCCACAGAGAGGAAAGGTTGCAATACAGCTTGAAAGTGATTTATTTAGTTCCTGACACTGTGTTGTTATTTGAGGAGATTTATCTTTAGTGGTATTTCATTTGCTGATATATCTGTTGTAATATATCATATTTTTCATCTGTCTCTGAAGATATAAGCACTTTCTTTTCTTCTGGGAAACATGGCATAAAGATTGGATTATTAAACACTAAATGAAACTTCATCTTACGCTTATTTGCCTAAATACTTTGGGTTATTCTTACAAAAAACAATCTAGATAACATAAATGGCCTATATCTTATATAGACAGGTTTTCTATTTTCAGAAAGCCAAGTTTGAATCAGTGTGATCTTTTGATAGAACTCAAAGCTGTCACACCTAGAAATTGAATTTGGACTAGAATGGATCTATTGTATTTCAGTCCATTCTCTTGGACTTGACATTCTGATAAGCCATCAAAACCAGCCTCCTCTAAAGAAGAGTCACCATTATATTTCTACACAGAAACTCAATTATTTGACATGCTGTCATGTGAATACACCTTGAGACTCTAATATCTAAACTGGTATCAAATAGATAGTCTCAGTAACTCTGTCCCTGGGAAGTTTCACTTCCTAAAAATGTACATAGTTACTCCCCAACCATGACTGTATGTTGGAAATAAATCACAAGAAATTTAAATGAGCAATATTCAGAATTTTCAGAAAATACTTACAAATTGTCAAAGGATCCTGTAACAGCTTCTGGCCTCTTTAAAGTTTCAATAATGTTCCAATATGTTAGACCCAAATTATAAACACACTATGTTCTAATATATAATGTGTAAGCATGGGCTTTGGCCACATGAGAAGTATCAAAATCAGCAGTTATGTTTGTTCATTCACGAAGCAACAGCAAATGATCACAGAATAAACAACTTGCAAACAGATTCTATGTCTGATAAAGATCCAGTCTCTGCTCTCCAGGTGACACCTGATTCTGGTTCTTGGCAAGAAAAGGTGAATCCTGTATCCTCACATGGAAGAAGATATGTGGAGAAATCTATCTGTAAGAGTGTGATGTAGGAGTTTGCTCTAAGGCTAGCATATGTTAATTTAGCACTTTATCACAGAACTGCATCTTTAAAAGGAGCCATGGATGAAAATTTACCTTACTTGGTAGAGTACCACCCTAGCATATACAAATTCCCATGTTAAATTCCAGGATGGCATAAAACTAGGAGTGTTTGTTGTAACTATAATACCAATTCTTGGGTATATGGCAAATTTAATTTGGAAGACGGTCAGATCTTGTCTCTTCAAACAGACAAAAACATGTATAAAGAATAAGAAACTGTAGGGTTCTTGACTTTAAGCAGAACATTTTATCAGGAAACATTGCAGAAATGGAGGCGATAAAAATTTAAGAGCCAGAGTATGGGAAAGGGTGCTACTAAAAATGACAAGATTGTTGTTTCTATGAACTCACTGTAGATATGAAAACTTCCACAAGATCTGAAGAAGATTTGACTTATTAACTTTTTACTATGGAAGATGTCAAGAGCCCCCACCTCTCTGTGAGAGACCATTGAGGACTAATGCTGGTTGTGGGAAGGAGACCTTCTTTCCTCAATGGTATACCCACTGATATGATGAAAATCATTGTTTTCATGTATGAAACTGACTTTCTCTCAATCTCTCTCTCTCTCTTTCTCTCTCCTATAGACAGAGTCTTAATGAGTGGATTGGGAAATCCACTGCTGCCAACCTGCCTTTTATCCTAATTTTCTTGTGAGTTAAGCTTCAATATAAGAATATTAGAAGAATTCATATACCCAAATAATACCAATCATTCAAAAATTAAGGGCTAGTACATAGTTTTCTATTTTTATGTGTTTCATATATAGCACAAAAGTTGATGAAAATTCTCTGTAATAAAACACAAATAAGTAAAATCATTCTACCAATATTTTTATTAGATAAATAAAGGCTCTCTACAGGAAATATATAGTCAGCATTACATTAAACACAGAAAAGCTAAAATAGTTTCGTCTAAAATCAAGAAAGGAAAAGTACACATTCTCTGTGAACTTATTCAAATGTAGTATTTGAATCTTACCAAAAGCAATAAGAAAATAAAAGAATACAAATAGAAAAGGAATCCTTCAAATATTTATAAAACTATATGATTCTATCACAGGCTCTAACATCCTTGGAAACAGGGATTAACAGCCACAATAGTGTTCCTATACTAAAGGGGAACACAAAAAAGAGCTGTAGGCAATGCTACTGAGTCCTTACACCTCATCAGAGAGGAGGACTCAGAGGGAAGTTGACATGCACACTAAAGGATGCTCCAGGAATGGGGGGGCACTGGGAGAAAGGGAGGGAGGGGGGAAAGGAAGGAAAAAGGTAACAAGGGATCTGGGGGGGAGGTGGAAGGAGGGAGGGGAATGGGGTACCTATCAAGTTTGTATGAGTGGAAAAAATAAATTTAAAAAACTGTATGATCCTACACTTTAAAGAAAACAGCAAGACAAAAAATCATTATACAAAACTCAGTTATATGCCAATAATTATGTAGAACTAAGTTTAACAAAGGAAGTGCAATAGTTCTACAATATAATAGTTATATATGTGTATATATGAAATATGTATATAAGATATGCATGTAGAATTCAAACATATGTGTGTTTCACATATGCACAGGCATGCAAATGCCATGGCACATGCATGTATGTCAGAAGATAACTTTGTAGAATCAGTTTTCTCCTTCCACCTGGGTTCCAAGGGTTGAACTCAGATCATTTGGCTTTTGCAACAAGGACCTTTATGGCTCAAGTATCTATTAGTCCCACAATGACAACTTTAAAAAAACTGAAAAGAAAACTAAGGAAAATACTGTAAGATTTAAAGACTTTCCATTATCTTGAATCAACAGAATTAGAATTGTTAAACTGGACGTATTTAGTGAAAGTTATGTACAGGTTGAATATAGTTCCCACCAAAAAAGCCAGTAGCATTCTTCATAGAACTAGAAATCACTCTTTCATATCATATGGAAGCAAAACATATCCTGAAGAGTCACTACAGTATTTAGCAGAAAGTAATTCTGGAATTGTCATAACACTTGATTTCAAATTGTACTGTGTGGCTTGAGAGATGGCTCAGGGGTGAAGACTCTGTCTGGCAAGCAGAAGGTCCTGAGTTTGGATCTCAAGTCCCACATAAAAATACCAGGCAGATTTGGGGGTGACCTGCACTTCCAGCCCTGGTGGGAAGAGCCTGGGAAATCTCAGAGCAAAGCAAGAAAGAGATAGGAGCAATCCAGGATGATTCCAGAAGTTACCCTTGGTTCTCCACAGGAACATACATACAGTGTTCTCTGATACACACACACACACACACACACCACACACACACACACACACACACACACACACACATACACATAAATAAATAAATAAGATAAAATAAAATAAAGCCAAATTGTATTGTGGAGCCATAATGAAAACAAACTTTTGCACAAAAAGGAAATGTAAACCAATGAAATAGACTAAAACATCCAGAAGTAATCTCATACAGTCAGACTCATCTGATTTTTGATAAAGATTTTAAAAGTGCTTATTGGAGAAGAGAAAGGTTCACTTTGTATGAAAATCAATTCTAAATTGACAAACACCTTAATGTGGACCTGACCTGAGCCTTCGAAACTGCTATAGGACAGTACAGGCCTATATTTCAAAAACTATATAGTGAAATGTGCAAGCATAAGCAAACTTTCTGAAAGGACTCCAACACCATAAGCAATACCTTCAGTGACAGTTACATAAATTAGAAAACTTCATTGCAGCAAGGGGAAAAAATTGGCAAAGTGAATGGCCTTGGAATGGGGGAAATTCTTTGACAGGGAAGCATGTAACAGGGTATTAACATCTGCAGTAAGTATCCAACCAATAAATATGAAATGACCAATTTCCCAAAGATGAAGAGCAAATGGCCAATAAACATATGCAATAAATGTTAAATATCCTTAATCATCAGGGGCCTGCAGATCCAAATTCCATTCTAAATGGTTACTACTAAGGAAACAAGCAGCAACATGATAGTACACAACAGTTGTTACTCTCCCTAGTTTATATCATACATAACATAGTTTCAATACATTTTGCAACTCCTTGGACATTTCTATCAACTTTACCTGTATCTTTAGAAGTCTATCACCACTATTGGAAAGAGCTAAAATAATTCACTTAATGCTAGACAATATAATTACTTGTAACATGTTTGTGGCCTCTTATAACTGAGAACTATACATTATTATATAAATCATGATTGAAAATATTTTTCTCAAAAGATAATTTAGGGCTTTTGAAAAACAAAGCTAATTTTCCTATACCTGATTACTAACATTGAAGAGCTGTATGATTCTTCAATTTCTGCAATTCCAAGAGTGATTCGAAAGATAAAGGTAATGATCTTTTGGCCTTATCTGAGAAAAAGAAAAAATGATGTCTTTTTTCTGTAATAAAACAATTTTCAATATCTTCGTGTGTCTTCCTTGAGGAAAACTGAAATTACTGTATGTCGAGAATATATCTGCAGAAGAAGCCAAAAAGCAGAAATGGAAAACACTGTATTTATTTAAAGAGAAAAGAATAAAAATCAACTAAAAATGATATGAACATGATGATAGAAAATACACTGTGAATTCAAAGCACACACATTCAAGATGAGTTTTTATCTCCATCTGCACAATAAGATGATATTTGGTTTAAGAAAATCAGAGACTTTAAATAGTTATGGATTGGTTTATTTAAATTATACTAAACTATGTTAATAAATCTAAACCCATAAAATTTTTCCACTAACAACTTTTTTTTAAAAGACATGAATAACTAGGTTAGCTCTGTAGCAAAACAGTGGTTTGTCATTGTGAATTGCTAACTGACCTGGCAGTTGAGCAGTGGTAAGTGTGGAAGGAGGCAGATCATCTGGCAACAGTTTCTGGGTAAAAGTCAAATGGTTCTGCCTCCTGATATGCAATTCAGAGAATTCAACTGTGCAATACGAGCCTGCTTTAAGTTATGTATGTGTGTGTGTGTCTGTCTGATATGTGTGCACTTTATAAAATATGTATCATAGCATCTTTACCATGTTCAAGTATTTGTATACAATAACATCTCAAATACAATGTTTAAAATACATGTTTTTGATAACATACAATTTTTATATGTACAATTATGAAAATTCATATTCTGAATAATAATATAATGAATTGGACTAATTAAAGAGTAAGTTAAACCAACTGTTGTAAAATTGAAAACAAAAGAAAAAAACATTAAATACCAAAAATGTTTTTAATAAAATATCTTAGTCTTTTTGATATAACCTTTATTTTCTAGTTTAGCGTTTACTTAAAGCATGATTTTTTAACCTAGTATAAAAGTAATCATAAGGTTGGAAATTTGTTCATTGTAAGGTAAGAAACTGTCAATCTTTCTTACATGGGGAGATGTGCTTTTACAACTGGGCTCATTCCAGAATCTTTAAATGAATTTTCATTCTTAATGAAAATTATGCCTAAAACAGCAAGCATCTTCAGGCAGTTGTATTGCAATATAAACTAAAGTGTTTTCTTAACAAACATGCAGAATTTACTGTAGATTTTTCCCCCAACCCAGTAAATGATTAATTTAGGGATCAATTGAGTCTCTAAACTTAACAAACTGACTCTCCCATGGTGTAGGATTTTTTAAAAAAGGAAATCTCTTTTGTACTTCCTTTTGAACATCACCATAAAAGTGTTCTGTTAAACCAAATTTATTTTGCAAATTAATAAAATCTAACCCAAACTTCTCAGCTGTAAGCCCTGAAGATTTTTTCTACAAAAATCTTGTGTTTCTTGAATCATCAGAAGAAAACATTATTCAATGCATTTAAATATACTATGTGTGTAGATTTCACCAAAATTATATTTTAAACACGGTTTTTAAACTTAAGTTTGATATTTTACTTTTGATTTCTATTATCTGATGAGGAATAATAAAACCAAACGAGACCAAAACAAACAAAAAAAAAACTTTTCTAGGATCTTTGAGTTGCTAATGTAATGTATATGTTCTCTTTCCATTGACTGTCACTCACAGAAAGATAAAGAGTCATAAGACAGCTACTGTAGTCTCTTGCAAGTTAACAGTGTAGTCTTCAGAGCCAATGCACAGATAACATCTGAAGGTTTGTTTGGAAAGGAGATATGTTGAGGTTACATTGTAAAGCAACAAACTGCTGTTCTCTATGACCCTGAAAGGTCACAGTTTAAGGAATTTCCTTTGAGAGAGTGTTCTGTCTAACGTTTCTTTTCAAGCTATCAAGGAGATTAAGTTGAAAGAGTAGAACCATTCAAATCAAAGATGTATAAAGGAAGTTACTTTAATAAAATGTATGAAAATAGAAGGAAAAGCAGAAAAAATTACAATTAGAAATCATAACTGAAAGGATAATTCTTAATTTTCATTTAACAAAAATCAATCTCATTATATTGCTCTGTTTATCATACTGTTTCTTGTCCGTTTGTAATAATTTATATTTTAAGTGGAACAAGGTGGATTTGGGTTGAATATGAGCATGAAACTCTTGTTATTAGCTGATGTCTTCTCTTAAACTTATTGTAACACAATTGATAATTCTTGTGGTTGCTACTATTGGTGCATAACTTTGACACATGTAAGTTAGCACTAAAGTTCAAAATTTCATAATAATATGTGGTATCGTGGCAAAATTTTGCTTCAGGCCCGTACAAGTTTGTATGTGTTAGGACAGAACATTAAATCTTATACTTTGGCCAATAACTAATCTCCACATAATTGTCACATTAAAAGTCATCTGAGCATGTTGGTGTATGTCTGTAATTTCAGCATTCAGGTAGCAGAAAGGTAGGATTGTTAGCTTAAACCAAGCCTGGGTTACATAGCAAGAACCTGACTCCAAAGCACCAAGAGAATTGTATGCTGATGACTTTAACTGTCTTTTTAATTATTATTTATTATGTATTCAATTGTGCGTGTATGTGTGTGTGTGCGTGTGTGTGTATATGTGTGTGTGTGTAGAACTACGGACGAATTCCGGAAACACCATGGACGCCTCTACCTCCTCCTTGTTCACTCACTCAGCCCCGGGATTCACAGCTCCACCCTACCAGGACCAGAAACGCAGGCCGCCCCTGCTTCTGCCGGGCATCTGTACGTGGGGTTTAGGATCTGAACTCAGGACCCTCCGCCTGCAAGGCAGAGGCTCAACCCCTGAACCACCTCTCCAGCCCCAACTTTAACTGCCTTGTTTCTTGTCAGTAGACTTTCAGTACACCATGTATGGAAAGTTTCCATCCAGCATTAGCACTAACATCTGTCCAGATATGCAATATGTCATGACTCTTTCTGTCCCAAACATGGGCTAAGGTTCTGTCTCTGAGGGATGTGACGTAAGTTTATTTACAAATACTAGAGCACACAATAGGATGATCTTAGTTTCATTAGCAATATGGCACATGTATATAGTGGTTTGTCCTTATTGGGTGCATTACATATGTTGTAAGTATTTTGTACATCATTACTTTTCTATCTTGTTTAAACAGTGTTTGACCTGAAAGAGTAATATGCTTCCTGCTTAATTATAGGATTAAAGATTTAAAGATTAATAAAAGCACCAAGAATAAAAGGAACTTTGTGTTATTAATTCTATCACAAATGTAAGTTCATTGAATAAACTACGGATTTAAATTACAGCTTTAAATTTATGCTAGAAATTTGCATATTTGCAGAATCTAACCATTGCTTATTGATGTATTCTTGTTCACAAATGAGGAAGTGTGAGTCAAACTCATCCATCACTGAATTATTTGCCTAAGAAGGCCTTGTCCCAGTAGTGGAGTAGTTGGTATTAATTTGGGGGCTTTCTTGGCCAACAAGTTGTAAGGAATGGTCTAACCTGGGTGTTGAGAGCTCTGGAACTGATTTATCAATTCATTCAGAGGATCTCTGTTCAATTTTATATTTTATTTTTAGATATTAAACCTATAGCCTCTTGCATGCAAGGCAAGCACTCCATTAATGAGCTAGAACCTCACCCTCACAGGTTTCTGAGCATCTTTACTTTCACACTTATTTGAGTATCCCGCTCCATCTCCACTTAAACCTTTTTCTCCCTGTTCCCACCCTTCCACTTTATAATACATTCATTCTCTTGCCCTTGTCCCTTTCCTAATAGCCTCTTTTTCCTTCTCATGGTTCCCGTTTTAGTTTCTTGCCTTCCATACATGTTGATTCCTGGGGGAGAGAGAGATTTTCTTCATTGTTACAGCAACTGACAAATGATCTATGCATCTATACTAGCTCCTTACCCATTGTGCTGTCATCTTGACATTTGGAGATGAGTCTCTAGAACTCTTTGGCACTAAAACCCCCAGTTTTAATCTCTTGTACCTTACATCTTGAAAATCAAAAACCAAGTAACCTTTTTGTTCTATAAGCAACAGAAAGTGGTTTGTCATATTTCTATTTGGAAAAAATAACATTATTTCTTTGCCTGAAATTTCAGAAGAAACTTTTAGCATTTAACTGATTTTATTTAATAACCAACTTCTTCATATATTATTTTTAATGAGCATGCGTGTGCTTCTTTGTATGTATGAGTTTCTATTAGTGTCTGTGTGTGGGGGCACATGAGCGCATGTGTGTGTGTGAGCGTATGTGTGTGTGAGTATGAGTGTGTGTATGTGTGTGTGTGTGTGTATGTGTATCTTGGCTCTTCTTCCTTTTCCTTATAAGGTGTCCTCGAGGCTCCACCCCAAGGACATTAATCCTAATGTTGTCCTGAAGGAGTAGCTACAATTACAACAGTCATGTTAAGTTTCATTTGTCTTAATTCTTCAAAGAATGGATTAAATTCCAAACAGGAAGTCTTGGGGACACCCTCAAACCACTTCCAAAGAACAGCAAGGCTGAACAAATGGAACTGTACTGTTCGAACATGAATTTAGAAATGCTCTGATTACGGTTCTGGCAATGTGCACAAGGTTCTTCTTTGTTCCAAATCATTGCCAGCATGACTCTCTGGACTGATATTTCTGATTGTACTTTGATCTTAAACAGAAGAGATTATGTGACGTGAGATTCTCATTGTTAGTAAAAAGACAGAGATGGCAGAATCTAGTATAACGACACTGAAAAGGAACAGACACCTAAGAATATTAGCCTATTCCCCAAAAGTGATTAGGAACAAGATCTGGCTGGACTTCCAGGGTGATCATTCGCTGAAAGAGAATAGGTTAAGGAAGGAGTGGTACCTGCACTGAGCAGAGAAACTGAATTGCCTCTTGCCATCTTTTCTGCTACTAGCAAGCAGAACACATTTTGACATATCAAGGAAATCAATTCCTCTTTCATCAGTCTCCTTATTTTTCTGCGTCAGCCTGACCTTGCACATGATGGAAGCTGCTAATCTCGCAATAATATGTTTTCTATAGAAGGAAAAATCTGATAAACAGGTTACACTTTTCTTAAATTCAAATTGTTTTCACTGCTATTTGCTTACTCAAATTACTACTTTTGTGAAATATCCCATTTTTTTCTTTACTATTTGAAAATTTTTTATAAGTTACCACAAGTCTTTAAAAAAAAGATGGGATTGTGGGCAAATAAATAGGAGACAAGGGATAGAAAAGAGGTTAATAGTCATATCTATTCTCACATAGACTATAAGACAAAATGCTTTGAAACCCAGAGGACCAGAGATGAGAGATGCTGGAATGCAAAGATATCCTGTTGGGTGGACATTCACCCTTCTTTGTGTCTTTGTTTTTTTTCCTATTGACCTTGGCCAATAACTAAATCCACAATTTTACAAGACATAAAAAGATGTTCATAGGTGAAGGACCATGAGCACACAAACACTGAGGGTAAGAAATAAATGTTGATAACAATAAGGATTGAATGTGACTTGCTTTGTATGTCACTAATTGAATGGTGTATACACATTGCGTTTGCTTTGATTACTTATAAATACATACAATGTGTTATAGCAACCTTCATTCTGATTGGATATTATATCCTATATAGAAAAATCCATGGAGAAAGTAAAAGACTTGTGATGCTTGGAGAGGAAGTACAGCCAGACAACTTCTTTGCAGTCATTTTTTATAATGTAATCTTGATTAGTGGGCATATATGTCATAAATAATGTATAACTTTTTCCAAAGCCTTTGAAGCTTAAATTAATTCTGTGCCTTATGGCTATGAATTAGACATGTTCAATAATATGCTTTTCACCCCCAAGCTCTGATTTCTGTATGATCAGTTAAAAGAACCTAATATAGGAAAATTAAAACTTTATGAAATAATATATTTGTGAAAGGACCATTGGCAGGAGATATAAATTACATCTCAGTGTTACTGTGGGATTTGGAACATTACAGACAACCACACCAGATTTCCACAGGAAGTTTTTTGAAAAGCAATTTTTAGAAATATAGTTTGGATTATGAACTATGAATGTTTAGTACAAATTTAAAAAATCACATTTAAAATAACTAGGGTTTAATGATTACTTGTTTTAAGTATATATCCTATTATGTCACAAATCAAGATTTGGATGAGAGATCTTAGGAACTATTTCATTTCAACATTTTGAGATGTTATGTCACATAAAAGTGGATGAAAATCTACTTAAAAAGGATTTTTAAAATACTTAAAAATTGATGACTATGAGGATGCAATTTAATCTTATATCCCCTCCTTTATAATTTTTTCACATCTTCTCTCTAGAATCTTCAGCTTTGAATTCATAGTTTTGCCAATTATTAGAAATATCCATTTTCTATTTTAGTAGCAATATTTGAAAGTTTTATGTTGAACATTATAAGATTACAAAAGAAGTAAAAGCTTATATAGACATTGTCTTCTTTATTGTTAATCATAATTATATGTTGCATATATAAGTCAGTGAGAAAATCAAGTCTTCATTGTGCTGAATATTATGGGTCAGAATTCTTTCTTTAGCAGGTTAAAATAAAGTGGCACAACATCATACTTCATGAATTGACATACAAGCATGTACACAAATCTGTTCATTCTATTGCTCAGGATTGCTGCAGTTTTGACAAGTGTCCTCTTTGTAAAATGGAAATGTGGATCATTTTCTGAAAATCAAATGACAACGGGAATTAGTACAATTACAAAAAATATAGTAAATGGTAGCATGAAGTAAAAAGTTTATTCCTTGTTAAAATATTTTTAATTTATTTTATAATGCAAACATATTTTTGAAAATAAATATGAAAACATAATAATAAAGATATGAAGTGCTTTCTTTGAACTGTAAAAATTATTCGAGGCAGAATTTTTCATGTTTTTTAATGCTGCTGAAGTATCATTAAAAGCAGAATTTGAAGAGCAATAGTGCTGAGATTTCTTCATAGCTACTAGACCATTTTCATTGAGCTTTAGTTGTTTTTGCAGCTTAGTTTAATTTTCTGAGAATGTCAGTGAAAGCCCATATTAGAGATGTTCTGGTTTGTTTTATGTGTAAAAGGAGATTATCCATGGGACAGACTGAGTCCTATTTCATTTAGTATTAATCACATAAGAGCTCCTTTAACCTGAAAAGAAGAACTTGGAGTAATCAAAGTAAAATTAATCCTTTTCACAAATTGTATAAAATTGTTCTTTCTCTTGGAAAGGTTCTGACTCCAAGGAGTTGAAATATATAAGAATTATTCATTATTCATCTTTGTCACGTCCTTCCCTTGGATAGGGAAGTGGATGTCTTACACTATTGAACTCATGTCACAAGAGGGTTGATGTGTTGTAGGAGTCTTATTACATGCACTGTATTCTTCCAGAGTTTCAGCTTATTTTAAGAAAAAACATTGACATGGCACATCACCTAAGAGTAGCAAAATGCTAGACTGATGACCTATGAGTCACATTCTTCATAAGACTTTCCATCCACTAAGTTACTTAGTTTTACCAGCAGTATTATGAGAACATCACTATCATTCAATAAATGAAGCAGCCAAAGGACTTAGAAGATGACTTTTCCAGCTCATGAACTAGGATGTAACAAAACATGTTCAAACACAAGCAGAGGCTTTGCCAATGCCACTACTGCTTGGTCAGCATCCAGAGTGAATAACTTTGACTCTTAAAAATTCATTAAGCTTACATCAAATTAATAGAATTATCTAAACTTAAAATATCACAAATTAGGACAGTGAGATTGCTCAGGAGTTGAAACACTTGCCATATAAACCAGATGACCTGAGTTTCATCCCTGGAACCTACATGTTGGAAGGGTATGAACAGACTTCAGAAATCATAGATTTCTCTCCTCCAGTCACATATTGTGGCATATGCGTTTCCATGCCCAGCCAGTAACATACACAAATCTATAAAAATAAGTAATTTCAATAAGAGAAAGCTACATTTTCAAAAATACTACAAATTAAAGTAAAATCATAAATCCTTATAAATCATGAACTGCCTCAAAAGAGAGGCCCTATGGTGAAGACATCAAGAAGAATTATAATCTTCTGATAATTGTACTAATTTTAACTGTCTCATCGTGATCTGTACCTGGAACATCCTGTAAACTAGGTATCATTATCACCATCATCACTTTATACAGGAGACCACACATTATAAACAAGAGCAAACATACAATTATATAATCCATCTTAGCTAAAATATGCATCTCTTTTCATGAGATGATGATTTCTGTTTTCAGATTAGGTATGTTTAAAGACAAACATCAAGTGGGAAACAAAGAGAAATTTTATTGAAAGGAACATAGATTACAAAATATTGACCCTTTCCATAGAAATCTAAATAATGAATAGGAACTAAAGAAAATGTAGGCTTCTCCGTTAGTTTTACTTTCTATTGCTGAATGAATACACAATCAAAACAACTTAGGGAACAAGGGAATTATTCCAAGTCACAATTCAGTATGGCAGGAGGTCTCAACTAACATCAAGATTGGAGAGAAATGGCCACACCACTTCCACAAAAAGACATGAGGAGGACTACACTTTCTTGCTTGCCAGTTTGATGGAAAACAATTTCCAACCAGCCCATTTTGCTTTAACCACCTGCTGAGAGAATGGTCCCACCTACTCTGGGCTAGGTCTTCCCATGTCAATTAGATGATCTCTTCCAGGCTTGCTCAGGACTTTCCTTAACTAAATTCTTCATAGCTCTGTCTAAAGGTTCAGCTCTCAATTGTCCAGTTGGCATCTGTCACTAACAGTCACAGCACCCTGCCTCAATTTCCCCATCATATCCTAAGTGAGAAGCTGCCCTGACAAGCCATAGGCAGATTGGCTCAAATTCTGTGGGGTGGTATGGCTTACATAGGGTTCTAAATAGCCCATCAATTTCTTCAGGCAGCACAGAGAACCCCAGAGCAAGATGCTTTGGTGTCCAGAAACTTCTGTGTGCCCTAACTCCAGGACACAGATACCAATGCCAGAAGACATGATCCTTGTGATGGAAAAAAGGAAGTAATCACTACCACCAACACAAATAAAAATAACTACTTACCTAACTCTTCAAAATGCACCTCATAAAATAAAATTGTTGTCTTCCTTTTTTCTAGGTCAGAGGATTATTTACCCTCTAAATTGTTAAATTCTCTTAGGAAACCATTATATTCTCAAGTTTAAATATGTTCTAGGTTTTGCTAAACATTAAGATCCATTTATGGCAATTATTAAAACCCTCCTTTATTTTCAAGGAAAGAGTTATGCAAGTATCCAAATAAATAGTGGACTTTTTCTCAGATGCGGATTTCCAGTGTCACAGATTTCCACGGTCTCATGCCAGGTGAAACTATTGTTAACTGCTCTCTTATTGGGTGAAGAGCCACGTCTTATGTGTTTGCTGAGTTATGAATATTTAAGGTGTGCTTTTAAATGGTGTAAAGCTAATTTATGTGGCATAAATGTTAATTCATATTTATCTCTGGTGTGTTCTTTAGAAGTGCTATAACTGAACCAGCACTGGGTTAGACCCACAATAAGTCAATATAAGGTTAAAATAAGGTTAAAGACTGGGGAAAATGTGAAGATATGTTTAATAGAATTCACAGCTGCTTGTAATACACATATTACTATTAAAAGAGCATCAAGGGAAACATCCAAAGACACAAGAAACCTCTGTTATCAGTCAAATTTTATTGGTTATGCTTGAGATAAAGTGCTTGAATGAAAGTCTCTGTATAGAGAGAAGAAAAATAGTAATATATTTTTACTCTATTACTCCAAATACAGACTGTTGTACCTTGCTTTCCTGCTGATTTTGGCATGAATCACAACACTCCTGTTTCATTTTGAAAGATAGTAATTGGAGAATTTGTGTTGGCAAAAGGCCATACAAAAGCAAAGGACGAAATGCAGTAGCCAGAATGATGTGTATACTTGTCTTTGGAAACTGCTAATTGCTAATAGTGACAGATAATAAGCACTGGAAAAATGTATTCTTTCAGTAAGTAGCAGAAACATGAAATGCTGACATAACCCCATATAGTGAAGTTGAAAGGCAAAAGTGAAGATAAATCCTGATGTCAGTTCCTTCCTCAGCCTTTGGAACATCGGTAATGCAAATGTGTCCACCCTGACTACTCCTTGGGGAAGTAAAATACAAGGATGTGTCTCAGGGGAATCAATAGATGCAGACAGTTAGTCAAGTTTCTGCTACTAAACCAACACCTGAGCTAATCACCTCACAGAGAGAAAAGGTTAATTTGAGTTGGCAGTTTTGGAGATCCAGGAAATGTCTGGGTTGGTTATGTTAGTCTGGGGACTGTGGCAAATCAGTACATCATGACCTTATTACATGATGGAGCAAAACAACCTGCCTTATTGCCTGGAAGCAAAGTAATAGAAAGGGAATAGAACCCATCAGGTTCTACTCTTCAAAATTTCACCACATCCCAGTCTTTTGGAAGACATTAAATATTTACGCATTTGCACCTCTATTTAAGGTAGTATTCTCTCTAAGCTGATCTCTTTCTTAGTTTCATTGGTTTCTCTTCAGGGATGTAAATTCAAAATATAATGACTTCCAAAATGTTCTTAATGATCTGGAGGATTTAGTAAATAACATTAAAGTAAATATAGGTACCCTTATGTAGGTGTACTATAATATGCTATTTCAAAGATATATTTTATTACACAGTCAATGCCCAAAGTCAGCACAGTTCATTCCAAAAGTCACATTGATTGATTTTTCTTCATGAAGCCTGGATTTGAGAATGTGGTCTGCAGAAGGCAGTGAAATTAAAGCAGTATGACCATGGAGAAGCATCATTTATTCATTCACTAAGAATTTCCTAAATTACTAATATATTTGTCAGGGTTCTCTAGAACAGTAGAATTGATGAAATATATTTTCTGTATAATATATACAGGAAATTTGTTAGATGACTTACAATATGGGGCCTGGCCAACACAACAACAGTCTGTATACTGCAAAGACTAAGAATCAAGAAGCTGCTAAGTCCATGATTTAGGTCACTCAACAGTATCAATTTGCTGCTAAAGAAGTGGAAGATTGTTGTCACCCTATTGGTTTTGAGTCTATGTTGGAAGGTGGAAGAAGCTGAAATCTGCTGTCAGCGAAGGATTACTCACCCACAATAAACAAAGGCAGACCAGTAAGCAGCATGGCCTTATTCCTGGGATTTTTTCTGTCTGGGCCACTGATGAAGGGAGTTGATATCCACTCCAGTGGAAGTCACCTTAGTTAAACCTTCCAGGAGATGCCTACAACTGGCCTACCCAATTAATTCTTAGTGAATTCCAGGTTCAATCACGTTGACAAGAAGAACCATCACATTCACCAAATTGTCAGAAAAGATAGAAAAAATAGTTGCTTCATAAAATCACATTTGGTACACATAATGAAGAATCTTAATTTGAGATGATAGCATTTCAAGCTTATGTCAAGAAAAAAAAAACCTCCATGTTACAAAGAAAAGGTGGTTAAGATACCTCTTTTAACAACTGTGTGTAGTTCTTTGGACAGTTGGTTTGAATTTCAGGTTTATTTGACAAAACGAGATTGTATTATGGACAATCTCTTCTCAGTCCTTGTCATACTTAAGCACAGATGTCAACTTGACTATTGAAGGTTTAAGCTCTGGGCACATTTGTGGAGAATTAATGGTTGGGTTGAGCCCAGAGCAAACCTGCAGGAGACTGTCTAGCTGATGGGGAAGGCCCAGCCTATGGTGGGTGGGACTAGGCCCTAAAAAGATGAATAAAATACTGAGAATCAATTGAGGAAGTTGGCATCATTTTGTATACTTAGCCAGACATGCTGGTCTGGCAAGTAAGGATCGTCCCTCTCTCAGCCATGTGGTGTAGTGGTGGTGTGGTCAGTTCCTTTGGCCCTGGTGTTGGTGCATGCTCTCCTGTCATAAGAGACAATAAACTCCTTGTTCTCTTAAGCCATGTGATGGTCATTTATCAGCAACCAGGCAGGCAGACTGCAGCAGTCCTTTTTTGTTTTATTTTATTTTATTTTATTTTAATATCTGTAACATTGACTGGCATTGCTTTAAATCTGTATTGCCAAGTTACCTTTTGCAACTGTCGAGTTCCATTTCTTTGTTATTGTTTTCTTATGTAGTTGAGAAACTGCATAGATTTACTTTGCCATATTTACAACATATATTAAGTTAGAAAAACTGTAAAGAATAAGACACAAAAACTGTAAAGAATAAGAGTCTTAAGTTAACCCACAAGTAAACAAAGATCCAAGTTTGAATTTCTGATGTAATGCTGAACAGATTTTTCTTCAAACCAAAAGTGTTACTTAATACCTTAATGTATGACATTAATTAATAGCACAGTGTTGAGGGCACAATCTCACTTAAAGCTAGAGGTCTTTCTTGAAATATGAATTCAATTCTCCTATAAAGGATTCCAAGATGACATAAAAAGAAAGTTTTTTAATTTTTTTATTAAAACTGTAGGGAAATATCTATATTGAGTTTTTTCACTAGCTTTCAACATGGCTATATTAAATGAAAAATACTACATTTCCTTGTAAAAGAATTGCATTCATTTGAAAGAAAGAAGTATTATTTGGGCTTCTGGCCTCAGAGGCTTTGGCCTTTAGTTCACTGCCTCCATTATTTTGGGAGAACATTTCCCACTGGGTCTAGAGATATTAAAAAGCTATCACAAGCATCAAGACTTTAACTACACATACCAAGAAAAATATGAAGTAAAATAAAGGCACAAAACCATTTCTCTCTCTCTCTCTCTCTCTCTCTCTCTCTCTCTCTCTCTCTCTCTCTCTCACACACACACACACACACACACACACACACACATTTACTTTCTTCATCTTAGAGATTTACTGCCACCATTTCCCCACCCACAGACTAACTGGGCAGCTTTACCTCTCCCCTCCTTCTTCAGGGGTCTTTTGCATTACTTACTCTTCTAATATCTGCACATTCTTCCCTTTGGAACATTTCACAGTATGCCAGTTCTCATGAGGAACATTTCTTTCTCCTTGATTATTCTTGGATCTACAGTTTCAGCATCTACAACACTTTACTTAGGAGCCAAGTGATTATGCAAGGACTGATAAAAGTAGCTGCCTTTCAGAACGAATGATTGAGAAAATTTCACAAATCTTGCTACTGTCATATATGTTCTTCTATCCATTCCTTTTTCTCTACAACTTTGTCTCATGACATTGCAGATATGTCCTGCATCCTGTTCATGTGGATGGTGGTGTACTTCAGTCAGTGTGATTATGACTGGTGAACTTGACTACACTGAAAAAAGTCCAGCACATTAGTGAAGTACACCCTTTGCATATCTGTTTGGGTGAACACAAAGATGACCAGCCAAGGGGGAAGGAACATTCTGAATGTGAATGAGGCTATCCAATCTGCTGGCTATCCAAGTGAAGCAAACTGGGAAGATGGAAGAAGCTGGCACAGGTATTTTTTTTCTCTCTTTTTTGCCCATAAGATGAACAGCCTCTGGTTCCTGTAATAGAGTCAGTGAACTAAAGGCCAAAGCCTCTGAGGCCAAAAGCAACTAATAATATTACTTTTTTTCAAATGATTTCTCCAAGATATTCATCACAGTGAAGATGAAAAGCTGCCATACTCACTGTACTCAGTTACAGCTGAAGAAGATAGATTCAGAAAACTGTAAGACCATGAATTAACATTCCATTGAAAGCCACCAGGAATCCATTTGAAAGAAATCATGTTATCTTTTTTTTCTATGTGTAACTTTTATGAAATGATAAATAGATAAAGATATCAACCTTAAACCAAGGTAAAAGAAATCTGATGTTGTTCACATTTGGAGATGACACTTACTTCTAAGCTCTAGGCTAATTTTCAGCCATGTTATTTATTGCCAAAATAAGAGACTAATATTATCCTTATCTTTATTTTATATACAAAGAAGCAGAACTCTATAAATAGTGTTTAGTTCAACTTTCATAAGTGGAACTAAAGAAGCAGAACTCTATGAAATGTGTGTAGTTTAACTTATGAAAGTACTTCCATTAAGATTCACATGCCTATAGGCTCTATATCCATCATTTTTTAGTGCTGTATTCAAAGATATAAAAACAGGCTCATATACATATAACAAACCTACAATTCAAATTAGTGATCTTCGGAGCAAACCTTGACAAAACAAAATAATGTATATCCCCACCCAAGTGGTGTGTTCCCTGCACAAAAGATAAAGTTGGACAAGAAGTCAATTCGATCTCTGCTTCAGTTGAAGTTTTCTGTTACCATAACTGGATTGTGGTCTATAACACAGCATGATCTGGTTTGTTTCTTCCTGGAAGCTGAGGCTATGATCTCTTTGCTCTCTTGGGGAGTGTAATGGTTACTCTTTTAACTATTCCTGTGAGAGAACACACAAATAACTTAAGGGAGAAAGGAGGATTTATTTAATTTACAGTTCCAGAGGGGAGAACAGACTTTTAGAATGGCGGTGATGTGGCTGGTGGCTGAAGCCGTAGGCAAGTTTCCACATGGCTGGAGTATTTCTGGAGCATCTCTCCCTACTCCCCATGGTTCCTTTCATCTGGTCCACTACTGGGAGATTCCAATGGGATCTAGGACTGATCTTTGTTATCCAGATAATCTCTTCAGGTGGTCTCAGTTGATCTTGCCAGGTGTTGTCTCAGCTGATCTTAATTAATGTCAGGTGTGTCAAGTTCACATCCAGGATTAACTATTACAGGCAGTGTCATAGTTAAGCACTGGTGTCAACTTGACTGACAGTTTGAGCTCTGGGCACAGTTGTAGAGAGTTGATGGTTGAGTTAAGCCCAGAGCAAAACTGAAGGATTTTGTCTAGCTGATGGGAAGACCCAGCCCATGGTGGGTGGGATTATTAAGCCCTGGATAAATCACAGAAAGGGTTGAGAGAGTTGGTATCCTTATATATACTTGGCCAGACATGCCTGTCTGGCAATTAAGGATTGTCTATCTCTCAGCCATTATGGTGGCCAGTTCCCTCAGCCCTGATGTTGGTGTGTGCTCTCCTGTCAAGCTGGACTATGAACTGTAACCGGACTGTTGTAAGAGAATAAACTCCTTGTTCCTTTAAGCTGTTTGATAGTCATTTATCAGCAACTATGCAGATGAACCGCAACAGGGAGCATGTTGGCTATAAGAAGACCAATGTAGGAACTTTCAAAGCAATGTTTGCCAAGTACTAATTGTGTTTGAGACACTAAGCTTGAGAACAAAGCAGACAGATCCCCACTACAAAAGTTCTGAAGTTTATGGAACCACTGCTTCCCGCAAACTTCAGAACAAATACATTCTGAAAAGATAAACTTGTTAAGGTAATATGAGCACAACAAGAAAGATGAAAGCAAATGGAAGCTTCCTGGAAAGCAGCTTCAGCAATAAAGCCAAATTAAGAGATTTTGTTTCTTTCTCCAAAATTTTTCAAACCCAGCTCTCTCTCTCTCTCTCTCTGTAGAATAAATTATTTTGTCATATTTTGCAAGTCATTCTTTGTTGGCTATTGATGACAAGGAGTGAGTAGAAATATTAAAACTACTTTGCAATTTGGCTTTAAGGAATTGTGAAGACTATCTTGAATTCTCAGCTTTGATTCAGGATCAAACACCTTATGGTAAGTCACTCATCTATCACCTTGTGTTCAATTTCTTCATGTAGAAAATCACAAATGCAAAGTCCTTCAGATTTAAAACAATAGATATGAATCAAATGTCAAAATACAAGTGAAATACCTGTTTTGAAAATTCATATAATATAAATATCTAGACGTCTATGTAAATATAAGGTAATAAATTTTACTAATTTGAAGATAAGTACTTTCTTACTGCAAAAGAAGAAAAACTTAATACTTCAAAGATACACTATTTTGGTAGAATTATTCTGATATTTGGGCAGTAACGGACAACTACTTTTTATGAAAATCACTTTTGTTGGAAAAATAACTATTTCAAGCATGGGCATGCCCTAAGTTTTCATTAAATTCAAGAGAATAAATAATTTATAAAAATAAGCTTATAAATAAAATACATGTAGCTTCTGTGAAACATAATCTTAAATTATTTAAAACAAAATCTATTTTATTTTTTATTTTATTTATTCAATTGTGCATGTGTGCATGTGTGCACGTGTGTGTGTGTGTGCATGTGTGTGTGTGTGTGTGTGTGTGTTTGTTTGTGTGTGTGTGCAGAACCACGGGCAAATTCGGGAACCACCATGAATGTCCTCCACCTCCTCCTTGTTTACTCTGCCCTGAGATTCACAGGCCCCGCCCTACCAGGACCAGAAACGCAAGCCGCCCCGCTTCCGCCTGGCCTCTATACGTGGGGTCTAGGATCCGAATTCAGGAAGGATCACCGATAGACAAGATACTCCATTAAAGTCTAGGCTTCAGCAGCCAGGATCTCACTTCATTGTGATTGATCCTTACCTGAACTGCACAATGGCTGACATGTCAACAAGACCCTACAGACTATTGTTGATCTCAGGGGAGATGCCTTCAGGCAGTAGGATCCTTAGAGGGAAGGGATCAAACAGATATAACAGAGTTCTTACATGAGTGAGAGGCCCAAGAAGGGTCCCCAAGGTGTGCCACAGAGTCCCAAACCCTCTGCAAGACAGAGTCTTAACCCCTGAGCCACCTCTTCAGCCTCCAAAATCTATTCTATTAAAAAGTTAAATATCATATACTTGTAAAGACACTGTAAATAATTCACCACACACAGGCCTGGAAATATAATTATGGAAGCCGTCAATTATGTTATCAAATATTATTTCAATGACATATTTTGCTTCCATAAAGGTAGAATATTTGATTTTTGTATTTACATTTAAAAACTGGACTCATCTTTTTTCTTGAAATCAAATTATTTTTTTTCATTAGCTGCTGCGTTTTTTTAATTTTATTTTTTGCCCACTTATACAAGCTCAATAGGTACTGCTCTTTCCTTTTCCTTTCTCCTTCCCCTCCCTCCTACTGTTCCCCCACCTCCCTCTCTCCCTTCCCCTTTTTCTCCCTCCTTCCCTCTCTTGGTGTTTCCTGCCTTCTCCCTCTTTCCTATCAGAACTTCAGCTTATACTGTCCCTGAAATTCCCTCTGAGTGTTCAACTCTAGTGAGGGTTTGGGACTCTGTGGCACACCTTGGGGACCCTTCTTGGGCCTCTCACTCATGTAGGAACTCTGTTATATCTGTTTGATCCCTTCCCTCTAAGGATCCTACTGCCTGAAGGCATCTCCCCTGAGATCAACAATAGTCTGTAGGGTCTTGTTGACATGTCAGCCATTGTGCAGTTCAGGTAAGGATCAATCACAATGAAGTGAGATCCTGGCTGCTGAAGCCTAGACTTTAATGGAGTATCTTGTCTATCGGTGATACTCCCCATATTTAGGATCTTACAATCTTGCCACCCTCTCTTTTGCAAGGTTCCCTAAGCTTTAGGATGAGGAGAGATTCGACTGATCCAGTTCCCTGTGAACATTGTAGGGTCATTAGTATTCTAGATTAAGGTTAGTTGTTTTCAGTTTTGCTGTTCCTCCACTGCACTCAGCCAAATCCTGTTTGGGTGTTGAGATCTTCTCCTAACTAAAGTTAAAAGAGTCTTTAAAAGAATGTCTCAATATAAGAGGCATCTATATATACTAATATAAAGAGACATAAAAGTAGCGGAAAGAATAGGAATAGGGCATAATAATGACTAGGGTCAGTCACCTGGTTACTAGTTGGCTGAAATCAAAATTCTTAACAAAGGTATATGAAACAGTTTCAGATTCACTGAAGATTTACTCTAAAAGGTCATCTTTGTAAGTTTCTTCTGACATTTGTACCATAGATCAACATTTTATTCATCACTTTTCATTGGGCAATGAGTAGATAAACTTCACATAAAATTAATTAACTTTTGTCTATTTTTCCCCATTTTCATGTGTATATGTGGGTGATTCATGTGCATCTGTGTGTGTGTATGTATGTGTGTGTGTATGTTTTACACATATCTAGTTTCACATGTTTATGCAGGTACACAGGTGAGCAACTTTTTAAAATTAACAGTTTGAAAAATGTAGTCAAATTTATTGCTTGATAAGATGAATTGCAAATACAGAATTTAGAAGAACAATAAAAAGAATTGCTAGGTTTGATGGCAAAGCCTTTAATCCCAGCACTTGAGAGATGGAGGCAGGAGAATGAATTTCAAGCACAACCTTGGCTACATAGGGGATGCAAGGATGTGATGAGTTATATAACATTATCTCAATATAACAAAAAGGGTAAGAATGGACTCATAGAGTCCACAGAGCATCAAATAGCCTTCTGATGAAGCAATTAGCTACTGTTGGGAGACGTAGCCACTCATAACATCTGGGCAAATATTCATTTTCATGCTTTAGCCAATGAGACATTGTGAAACCAGGAATATTCTTTTGTAATGATGTAAAGTAAGAAACAACACCAAAGAGGCAAAATGTTTTGAAGTAAACTTGGTTTTAAAAAGAAGAAATATTGAAGTTATATTAAACAAATGCAATTTTTGATGTAATACTGAGATTATGGGCTATGAATAACTATGCCAGCAGAATAGTCCTGTGAGTGGAACACTGAACAATGTCTACAGTCCTATACAACAAAACAATTGTGAAGAGACACAGGGCATTATAATTTTGTTCTATTCGCTTTTTTATCTTTTTCAAAAACTTAAAATCATTATTGTTCCCAAAGTTGCTAATCTAGTAATATACATCATGGCAAATGAGAATTTTCAAATTTCGAAGCATTTTTTATAGTTTGCATTTAAAATAGATTCTCACATTCTACCACATTTATTGAGAAAATTCCCTTTTTATAAAAACAATTATGGGGGCTGGAGAGGTGGCTCAGGGGTTAAGCCTCTGCCTTGCAGGTGGAAGGTCCTGAGTTCGGATCCTGGACCCCACGTTTAGACACCAGGCAGAAGTAGGGGAGGACTGTGTTTCTGGTCCTGGTAGGGCAGAGCCCTGTGAATCCTGGGACAGAGTAAACAAGAAGGAGGTGGAGGCGGTCCATGGTGGTTCCCGAATTCGCCTGTGGTTCTACACACAAACAAACACACACACACACACACACACACACACAGAAGCACACATACGCACAATTGAATAAATAAATAAAAATAAAAAATTAAAAAAAAACAATTATGAAGCTGGAGTTTATTTTGTACATAAAAGGGAACCTGGATAGCAACACACAGAAAAACTGAGAGTTAACAATGAACTAGCTCCTTGTGAAGTCTGACATATGGTCTGATGCTGGCCCCAACCCTGTTACTGTCAAATACACTTGTTGAATTTCTGTACCAATCTAATTCTCATTCCTTTTGTTCCCTTATCCTCACTATCTTATGAATATAAATTCGATATTTTAAAGGTAGCAGTGGGCCTACTTGTAAGAAATGCCAAGCTTATTTTAAGCCTGAATTTTCAAAGTGGTTTACAATGCTGAAGGATTTATGATTTTCTTTAAGAATGTGAAGGAAATTATATACATATTTTCATCAAAATGCCCCTGCATCTAAAAAATACTGCAATGCAATTTCAATGGATTTATGGATTTATTAAAAGGTATTTCCCGATGGTAGTAGATATCAAATCAAAAAGTTCATGATTTATATTACTTTTAACAGCATATTTTGCTAGGACTCCATATCTCTACTCATTGCAGAGATTATGAATTGGGAATTGACTATCAGTGGCTGTATGGAAACTTATTTACTTTATACTGTCTTTTCCTGATATTGAAGATTTAGGATTTGTATCTTTGGCTTATTTATTTTAAGGTTAGTTTTTAAGGCTTGTTTATTTTAAGGTTATATTTAAAGTTAGTTTTCAATTTTAATATCAGCAGATATTGGAAAGAGATTTTTGAAAATCATACTAGCTCTACACTAATAGAAGTCAATAAATTTATGCAAATTAAAAATGACTCATTTAAATATTAACCAAGCCGAAAAACAGACAAACGGAAATAAGAACCATATTGTCAATAACTCAAAAGATAGTAGATGCATCGTATTAATAATTAGATAAAGAGTAAGGATATGTTTTGATAAATAGGCCTAATCTTTCTAACTTTAAGATACTGGATCGATCTGAAATTGATTACTCAAAGCTCTAATGGTATCCTTCTATGTTTTACCATAAGTAATTTTATCCAGTTTGATTTCAGAGCTACCTGAATGCTGTCTCATGAGGAATTATCTGTAGTCCTGGCTTTATTTCTCAAACAAGTGTGTATTAGATAATGATATTTAAATATGTGACACATCCCAGTTATAAATAAAATCTTATTTTTTTTCTATTAAAATCTGATCCTGTCATGATTTTCTTAGCTTGGTAAAGAATCTTCAAATATCTAAATCAAGACTGTAGGAGAAGCCTCTACACTCTACAATAAAGTATATACAAGCTCAATTTCATTATCTCCTCCACAGTATGAACAACTCACTACAATTTGTCATTTGGATTGCAAGAATTTAAAACTTCTCACCTCACATACCTGCTTTTATTTGATATGCATTTTGCATTGTGCTCAGAATAATTCTACTAAAGCTGAAGAAGTTTGTTTTATAATTTGTCATCCTCCATTATTTTGATGTCAAATCAGAAGGCATTATGGAGTATTGTGAGAATCTATAGAATGAGGCCCACTAGTCATTGTCTAACTCTTTACTCGCTTCTATCGCTTCAATGGCCATGCCCTCTGTCTATTATACTCTAGCCACTGTGGCTTCTTTGTGTTCCCTGGATTATATTATCCAACCTAAGTAAGGTCTCTCCTCTTAATGTCACATGACTCTTTCTTCAGATATGAAATTCCTTCATTTTTAGATTCATAGCAGAAAATATTTTCTTTATACTCCTACACAAATTAATAGCTTTACACCTCACCCTGAGTACTCCAATTTTAATCTCAGTTTATTTTTGGTAACTGCCTAGTATCTACCTACTTGGTCTCTTCCAGAAAGATACAAATGGAAAGAAAAATTGACTTTTTTCTGGCTTTCTTACTAATGTTGCAAGCAATTCCTGATGACTGGTAGTCTTAGTAATAGTTTTGGAATGAAGTTGTGGCTCTGAATTTGATGTGCCAGGGACAGCAAAGCAAGAACATAAGAAATGAGTTAGAAAGCTAGTGTTATAATTGACAATGGTAGCCTCATGCACTATGGCAACAAAGAACATGGACACGTGTCCTGAAATGATACTCAAAGTAGAGCCTTTTGAAGAAAGTGGTAGATTATTCTTACATTATTGTCTAGAGTAAAGGTAGTATGGGTGACCCTATAAATGGGTATGGGTGGTAACGGACAAGGAAGACATTGTTGAAAGTTGGGGAAATTTGTGGATATTGTATATATCTAATATCTTAGTGCAAATGTTGGACACACAAGTTTTATATTTAAAACTGGATTTTGGAGAGTAATAAGAGCCAAGATATTATTTCAGTTCACTAATTTGTTGTCATGGCAAAGTATCTGACATAAGACAAGTTTATGAAATTAAGCCTTACATTCAAAGGTAGAATCCATTACTGTAGAGAAGTTACAGAGTAAGGAGAAGGAACCACTGGTCACATTATATCCAAAGAGCAGAGAACAGTGATCAATGTGTGCATATTTGTATGCTTGCTCCAGCTTTATGCAGTCTCAGACCACCTGCCTAAGAAATGATACTGAGCTGATAGTCTCAAATCAATTGATTTTTCAAAATGCTCTTTTATAAGCAAACTTAGAGTCCTAATGTCATATAATTTTAGGTAGTTTTTTATGGACATTTGAGATTAACCATCAAAGGTATAATCCACATCTGTAGAGTACAAAGCAATGAGAATTTCATGGTGTTTTTTAAGGGAATGAGTGAATCCAGAGAATGCTATCAAACACAGGTTACAAATAAGTCCAGTGGTCATAACTAGAGCACTGGAAGAAGCAGCAGAAAATAAAAAGAATAAACACTAAGATTATTTCACAAAATCTAAATGAGGGGAAGCTCATAAATGATGTATAACTATATGAAAAAAATAGAGGAATGAACTTCTCTATTGTTTTCATTTGAAGGTCCATTTAGATTAATCAATGGATTTGATAATAGGAATACTGGATGATTGTTTGATAGTTTCCATGTTCTTAAAGCAATTTAAAGTGAGAATATCAGCTGAATGAGAGGCAAATAGATACTAATTGGGATAGTTTTCTTATTTAAGAAAATGAAAACCTAGTAGCAAAACATGAACTACCATCTTCATTCTAGCTTAGAATTCAATACATGTATCTGATTTTGGGAAGAATTCCACAAACATTAAGTCACATAAAAGGGGGGAGGAAGCAGGGATGTCCAAGGAGGGGTGGAGGAAAGGAGGGGATAGCGGTACCTACTATGTTTGTATGAGCAGAAAAATAAATAAATTTAAAAAAAGTGTAACAAAGAGAGAGGTGATATTTAGAGGTGAGTACAGAAGACTTTAAGGTAGAGTGAAGCCAGGCTTAGGAGATGGATCAGTACTTAGAGCATTTGCTGTGCCACTAAAAGGATCAGAGATGGGAATTCCAAGATTCCCACATATAATAGTTGGTGAGTATGGAAGCCTGAATATAATTTCAGAGTTAGAAGATGGAAACTGAAACACACACACTCCCCACCATAGAAAATTGGTTAGCCAGACTATCCCTATTTATAAGCTTTAAAATTGATTGGAGACATTTTCTCAAAAGAATAGGTCAAAATAGAAATTAAATATGCTATTAAATATCAACTTGAGGCCTACACAAGTGCACATGTATGTATGGATACACACACATATATGGGAAAGCACACACACATACATGAAAATGGAAAAGATAAAGAAAACGGAGTGAATATTTATAAGTGTAGAGATTTGGATAATTTATTTTGCATTTGGGCCTTAGTTTTGCCGAAGGGAGGAATTTTAAAAGAGTTGTGAAATGCAGAAAATGTAGTTTTCATGAATATACTCAATACATATCGAAAACATTTAGAGCAACTTGTAGTTGTTACTTAAAGTAAAACATTTCTTTAAAGGAGACTGAAGGCACAGAATGTGTTTATGATGCAGAATCTGGTATTTTCAACAGTTACTTAAATCATTTGCTGGGTAGTAGCAGCAAGAAGCAGCATTTTCTGTATGCTAAATTGTTCATCAACAAAAAGTTGTGAGAAATAGATACACCGTAAATAAATGTGTAAAGAAGTTGCATGAATTATGTTATTGCTTAAGATTTTTTTAGTTGCAAAAAAAAAAAAAAGAAGCATCTGGGTAGAGAGATGACTTAGGAGAAAGGCAGGTTAAGATACTGCCTCTCAAGGAGAAGGACCTGAGTTCAAATCTTAGATCCTACCTAAAAAGACCAGGTGGAAATGGTGGTATCTGCACTCCTAACTCTGGAAAGTATAGTTTGGAAAACCCCAGAACAAAGTAGAGCAATCGAGGATGATTCCAGAAGTCACCCTTAGACCTCCACAGTCACACACAATGCCTGCTACGCACACACACACACACACACACACACAAACACATCAAAAAAAATAAATGAATAAGAAAAAAGAAGTATTATATCTATTTTTGGTGCATAATAGCCAATATTTAATTTAAGAATGAACATGCCAGTCACTGAATTACTTTTCATCATAAAATAAGCAATTTCATTAAAATAATCCTCAATGGATTAGCTAGTTGGTTGACAACATGAAAACAGAGTGTTGCCTAAACTCTGAAACATTTTTCCAAGTCAATCAACTTAACAAAAATGAAGCGATGCAAACTAGAAAAAATTTCCCAATGAATGGGTGAACCGCTCAATTTTTCAGTGTTGTTTTAGAATCACAAGTGTGTGTTGTGTGTGTTGGCTGATATTTTGAACTATGTCAATGTTTTATACAAAAAGAGGTTTCAGTTTTCTGATAAAAATCACGTTCTGAATCACTAAATGGAGAAAACAGGTTGCAGGAGCCATAAGGGCGAATAAAAAGCTCTAAAGAAAGAACACAGATTTGAAGGAATCATTTTTCCCATGATGTTTACCTAACTAGGGCTCTACAGAAGCAGAAGGGGGGCAAAAGAATGAGAATAAATCGAATATGGAAAAAATTCTGAGGATGAGATTCCAGTGCTTCCTGCGTGTGATTGACAGGGATCACGGCAGTATTGTGAGAACAGAAAGGTGGTCAGACACTTAAATAATGTTTCAGTCTAGTAGACAGCAATGAATAAAATATATATAATTTACATTAGGAAGTTGTTTTATTTTCCTATTTCCAAGTTTATTGCCTAAAAAGTAAACGTTCCTTTTCACAGTTGCAATTGCTTTTGATTCTTATTTTAGCCCATTAGAAAGTGTGCAAGAAAAATAAAAAGCTTGTTTAACATGGATTTATTGTAATTTAAAATCCAATTATTTTGATGGAGACATAAGTGGAGACTAGGGAAAAGAGTGTTAGAAACCAGAACCTGAACTGATAATCAGTAACTCTAGAAAATCTCATGAGCAGAAACTAAATAGAACAGATTAGAAGAAATCAGATATTCCTGTGAAAAAGTCCTTTTCTTTTAGCTAATAAAATAGTCTTTAAAATGACCTTATTTAAAGCTCGAACTTCCAGGGCTGAGTAGTTCGCCAACACATCATCTTACATTCATTAACTTTATAAAATCTGGCGAAAGGCATGCCAAAGAAACAATTAGTTTACACTCCACTAAACAGAAAGCGGCTGAGCTAATGCAATCTGTGTCACTGAAAACAGATTCGGGATTCAAGTTATTCTGGATCATTTTATTTATCCTGAATCAATCCATTTTCACGGAAAAATTATTAGAATTATAAAGCTGGAATGTCAATTAAGGAAATGAAATTTGTCTCCTTATTAAACAGTAAGTAGTGATTTCACACTCTGAGGGAATTGAGGTTTTTCTCTAACCCACTAAAGCTGCCCAGGAAGCTGTTGAATGTGAGCCTATGTGCTTATGTTCCCTGAGATTAGCCTTCACTCATTCTTCATTTCTTCTTTAACTAATCAAACTTCTCTCTTGTAATCTTTGAAAGAGAGAGACAGAGAGAGCCTCCATATCTCCTCAGTTATTGTTTTCATTTTTAAAGGCACCACGTAGCACCACATAACCCAGGCTGTACTGAAAATTGCAATCTTACACCCGCCTCACAAGTGCTGGAATCACAGGCACGCGCCAGCATCCACCACCTTTATTAAGCACTAGCATCTGTTGGACCCGTTGACCTGGGATTCTCTTAGGTTCTCACTTGATTTGGTAGTGGATTGGTTATTTTTCTCAATGTTGTGACCAAGTATCTGACAAAAGCAACTTCAGGAGCAATTGATTTCAGTCAAAATTAAATTGGGTTTCCATGTATTGTGGCAGGGAATTCAGAGAGGTAAGAGGCAGCTGATCATGTTACAGCATCAGACAAGAAGCAGAGGTGTGACCAGAAGCAAGGAGAGTCTATAATCCTCAGGCCACAAAGATGACATCACTCAACTACCAGATGGAGACCAAGTGCTCAAGCACATGAAACTGAGGTGACATATGAAACTTATACCATATCTTCCAAAAATCCCATGCTAAACCATAAGCATGAATTCCTCCTTAGTTTCCAGATTAACTCTAAGGTTTCCAAAAGGCTGGGACTGTAGCTGAGTAGTAAATTACCTCCCCCTTGTTTCATCCATGATGCTTTAGGTTCATTCCTCAGATTGCCAAATAACAGAGTTAGGCAATTTCATATTCATGATGCTTTAGGTTCCTTCCTCAGTATTGCCAAATAACAGAGTTAGGCAATTTCATTTATAAATAAAACGAAATGCAGGATACATTTTGAAATGTAGGTTGAGGTTAAATTTAAGACAATCAAAGAAGTCATTACTTAGAAAATATAATATTATACCACTATTTTGTAATGTTTTCATTTGGATACATTTACTATTTGAATTAATTATTTTGACACAAATTTTATTTGATATATAGTTTATGATTATTATCTTTTACAGGCATCACTTATGGCCTAAATTATCTGAAAGTATGATTAACACTTTGAAAGAATTAAAGAGAGAAGGAAATTTCATTATGAAATTCAAGATTATATGTCTGCAGTCTACCAAGATTAATTGCATTTAGGTACATGTATCCCCACTTTCTTGCCCCCAGCACAGTCACTAAAAGCAAGGTTCTGTGTCACATCACAAAACTTGCTTTTTAACTCGCTTGCGTTCTCCTTTTTCAAGTTAAAAAAGAGAGGAAGTTAGGAAATAAAAGCTAATATGCCATTTATGAAGAATACCAACCTCAGTCACTTTTGCAATGAGAAATTTCTAACAGCTCGAATAGAATAAAATTATCCGACGTCATTTAAGTCAGGAGGTTTGAGGCCTTGGAGACGGCACTTTAATGTATTCAGCAGCATTCTATTATCTCCTGCTCGAGGCTCAGACCTATAGACTTCTCTATTATACTCTTCATTAAAATCTATCACTAAGACCTTGAAAAGGAGTACCCTTGCTATGCTTTTAAATGAATACATTAAATATGTTCAATGACCCAAGGAAAGTGTTCAAGAATGTCTGCGATAGAATGAAATGAATCTTTCACTTACATAGCACTAACGACTCTTCAAAGTACTAGTACCTCTCAGCAGTTGTTGATCCATTGTGCAAGGATTAATATAAACCTGAATAAGCCAGTAAGTTCATATTGACTCGTGTCTGCTCAGCACTGTTTAGCATGGTAAATTCTGTAGTAGAATCTATGAGATAGTGTCTGCCTTTGTGGGCAGTATATGACACTCCTATAACATTTCTGGAGAAATCCAGGCTACATATATTTAAGAGCCAAATGACTAAAGGTTATATAACCTATATTAAAGGGACTTGTCCTAAGTTTAGAAATGGGTGAAAGAGTTTTTCCTTCCTCTTTACTTCTTTCTTCCTTTCTATTTCTTTTGTACCCTTCTCTTCCTTCTCATCTCCTTCTCCCTCCTTTCTTCCTTCAATTTTCCTTCCCTCCTCTCCTGTCCTCTCTTTTCCTCCTTCCCTTCCTTTTTCTATCTTTTTTTCCTTTTCTTCCCACCTTCCAAACTCCTCATTAAAGTATAATTTTCCTCCTAATTGTTTTACCCATGCATCCTATCTCTACCTAAGTTAATGACTTCTTTTAGATTTGTTGCTATGAAGACAAGCCAGGGAAAACACTTTATTTTTGGTCTGATAGTTTATTTCATAGTAAATTCTCAGCCATTTTAAGAATTAAAAGCACACTGTCATTCAGAAACAAAATTTTAGCAGCTTAATGCTGGATTAATGTTCAATAATTATTACAATTTCATTACTAAGACTTGTATATTATCTACAGTGCAATAAAAATGTGCTTACAAAAAGAAACATAAAACTGGAAGTTCCAAGAAATGTTTTGAATATTCTTTGTGCTTCAGTTTAAGCGTATCAGTTAATGCACAAGCATTGCTTGAAGTGTTAGACTTCCTTGAAGCACTTTCTCCCATATAATTCTACCTACAATTACATCACTGCACTGTATCGGACAAGGACAAATATTGCTATTTCACAGTAAGCAAGGAGGAAATTATGTATTGTATGGAAGTCAAAGTCCCTTACAACACTTGACCCAGAAAACAGAAATGTTTTCCTTTATCTTGTTGTGAATGACATACAAATATGACCTCTATTATGAACTTTAATAATCCAGAGTCAATTGCAGCTACATTATTACTCTACTATATTATACTCTTAATATTTTCACTTTTCCTTAAAAGAACATCTCTTATATTTTGGCTACCTTTTTTTCTAACAAAATACATTATTTTGGTTTCTTAGTCAGAATCCTCCTCATCAAAATGAAACTATTTGACTAATTTTGACTAATACCCAAGGCAAGCTAGAAACAAGTGATTAAGAATGTCTTATTCCAGTCACAGTTGAATTTACCAAAAATGCATGAATGTGTGTCAGGTGAGTAGAAATTAGGTAGAAAATGAAGTAGTTTCAACAATGTCTTGGTCACTATACACCTTGAGATCAAGAAATTTTCATTAGTAATATTTCAGTGATTCAAAGAAAAATTCTTACTCACAAGAAACTTTTTAAGAAGGGAATAATGTCATTGCTCAGTAATGTTACTTTGCAGTTGTTTTCAATGTAGAGTCTTACATATTTATGCTTATAATCTAAGCATTAATGGTTTAGAATATCTTTGAATATGTAATAAATCTTTTTTCATTAAACTGTACACATGATTGCTTAGCCTGTTGCCACAGTTCAGTGATGAAATATCTCCTTTCAGACTCATTAAATACTTGATTCCCAGCCTGTAGCTAGGGAGTTCTAAAATGTCACTGGATAGGCCTAGTTTAAGGAGGTAGACTAGGAGCAACCCTTTGAAGTTTGATCTCATCCCTAGTCTGTTTCTTGACTTCCTTGCTTCCTGTCTGCCCATGAGATAAAGAGCCTTGTTTGCCACCATAATGCTCTGCCCAAGTGCATGTAGACAAATGCTTTGACATCAACAGCAGAAAGGAAACAATCATACATTAGAGTAAAATCATATATAGAAAGTTTAGATTCAAGTAAGCATGGGTCAAAAACTATGATTACAATGGGGAACAATAAGGACTGGAGAGGTGGCTCAGAGGTTAAGCCTCTGCCTTGCAGGCGGAAGGTCCTGAGTTCAGATCCTAAGACCCCACGTATAGACTCCGGGCAGAAGCTGGGGCGGTCTGCATTTCTGGTCCTGGTAGGGCGGAGCCTGTGAATCCCCGGACAGAGTAAACAAGGAGAGGGTGGAGGCGGTCCATAGTGGTTCCTGAATTCGTCAGTGGTTCTACACACACACATACACACATTCACACACGCGCACACACGCATACACGCACAATTGAATAAATAATAATAAAAAAATTTTAAAAAAGGGGGAACAATAGTGCCTATGCAATTTGAAATTAAGAAAGTAAATAATTACTTGCTTACACTCATGTGGTTGATGCTGTTGTAGATCACTGGCTTTGCTTCTGCCAATAAGACAAGAAGATGCTGAGAACATATTCAGTTATAACTATAGGAGTGTAAACCAGAGAAAGGCTTTTTAACCATTAAGTGCTATTCGCATATGTTACTAATCTTCAAACTACACCTTGAAATAAGTGTCATTTTCCCTCATTTTCTAGGCCAGGAAACTGAGCTTGTAAATGGTTGTTTAATTTCTTCCTAGTTTAATTAGATGAAAAATACTGTGCAATTCTGGCTCCATTTCAAGACTTTCTTATGTGCTTACACAAAGCAATGTCCAAAAGGTGAAGCTTGCGTTCTCATTCATGATTCTCACTGCACTCTAAACAACTGTATTATTAAACAAGAGATGACTAAAAATAAATCATTTTCTTCTAAAAGCTGAGTGTTTAAACTTGCTGTAAAGCAGATTTAGTGATATCTATAGTGTTTGATCCAAATCATCTGTATTGGCTGTTTTGATTTCATTTAGATATTTAGAATTATGAATCAATACTTATAGCCAGGGACTTGAGTTTCAATTGTAAAAGTTATTATTTATTGCCAAAACTGACCCAGGAGGCAGGATTTCAGGTGTACCTGAGAGGGATATTCTGTTTTGTGATTAGCTTTTGGGCATGTCTTTGGATGATTTTAACTGGACCAGTTTATGTCAAGATTCAGTCCACTGTGGACAGGCAAGACTGTTGCCTAATGAAGTATATATACATATACATATATATATATATATGTATATGAGAAACAAGTGATAGACAATTAAGAAACCTGGAAGCTTCCTTTTGCAATGAAGGTGTTTACTAAAGAAAATTATTAATGGCCAAAATGCAGAAAATAATTGATTACAGTCCTAAACAGCACATCTAAATCCCACCATGCACTTCTCCAAGACTTGTAAAATACCATAGAAGATGGAACAGTAAGATTATAAGATCCTGAAGTGGACAGAGATGCAGCCAGACAGTATCTCTTGGATATGACAGGGTTGTTCTATCCATAATATCATCTATAGCAGCTATGAATATTTCACCATGGAAGGGGAAAGAGTTCAAGAGTTTCCACACCTTTCTAGGTGACTGATGAGGGTTACTGCTGATAAGAAGTCAATGGAAGATCCTTTCATCAATGGTATACCCACTGACAAATGATTCATGCTCCATCAAATACTCAAGCACATACCATCAAGGCAACCCAGATGAAACCCAATGGGCCACACATGCAAAAAGACTTTAAAAATAGTAGGAAAGACTTGAAAATAGGAGGGAATCTGGCAGGGGAAAAGAAGAGTTATAAGGAGAAGAAGATGGGGATGGGATTGGGGATTAAGATATGAAATTATCATCAATTCAATATTCATGTATGTAACATTGAAAGAATAGAAAAAGTAGAAAAAGAAAAAAAGGAACTGAATTTTTAAATGCGTATTTAGTATCTGATAATGAGCTCTTAGTGTTTCGAGGAATCTTAGATTTCCTGTTACTCCATATTTTAAACTGATTGCTCCCCATATCCAAGTAAAAAAATCATAGAGTAAGTAGCTCTGCATCTTCACTGATGAAGTTCCTACCCACTACAGGCTCCAATTGCTACCTTATATAAGTCTTCAAACAATTTATCTGGACTTAGGAAACAGCATTACTAACCCCCTAACATAAGACAGCAAGCAGCAAGATATGCTGGGAATCTTAAAATAGAAATAAAATGTTCCTAACTTCACCTTGAAGTGATAGAAGAGAATGACATGTTGTTAGGATTACTAACTCTAACATTATGGTTCCTCCCATTGGCCTGCTACATATTTCTTATTTACTTGTCCTTTAGTCCATTCTTTTTATCCATTTTTATGTTTATACAGTTGAAATGTTTGGATAGCCCCCTTTTTGAAATAATTTCCTCCACTCATAAGATGCTGAGGTCTTGCTTTGTTTGCTTATCTGGTTACTTTTGTGAAGTGATTTTTTTTAATTCAAGGGACAAAGTGGTGTTTCAATTTCCCATTTTGGTTATAATTTCTTACAAATCCTTTTGCTGCCTAGTGTTAAGGGGATTAAGACATCTTCATACATCTTCAGTGTGGACTTGATAATGCTGTAGTAAAGTGATGGATTAATTCCAAAGTAAATGATCAATGTTTGTTTTATTCTGCAGGATCAGGCAAGGTGATACTGGTAATGTTCTCACATTTTTACATGGGGATATAAGAGACACCAATGTAACAGTGCATAGGACATTTCCCTATGGAAAAATCAGGAGAAACATTTATCAAAAGCCTATCTGACATTAAGTATCATTTACAACTATTGGTCACTTTCTGGCTTTGGTTCTTGACCTTTACAGTATTAAAAGGAAAAAAAAAATATGGCATCTACATTGATTACCATGAGTTTAAGACCCAAATGTTAAACTTAGGTACATCTTGATCCAGACATTATGATGCTGCTCTTAAACCAAAATTTAAGATTTGTAGAAATGTATTCATTAAGAATAACTGGAAAATTGTTCTCCCTTAAGGACACTAAAAGTGAAACTTTTCAAATCATCTATCATTGGATAATTTATTTTTAATTTTTTAGACAGTTTTCCAATATAATCACCAACCACAAAAGCATTGGGAAGATTATTATGTGTTAGCAGTTCATTTACACTAATGAAAGGAACGCTCATGTGCTTTTCTCACCTGTCTAATTTCTAACTATGTCAAGTGATTTTCAAGAGATTGTTCTGACATTGAAGGTTTGAAGAAAGATTGGATCAGGAGCACCCATGAAACTATTAGTTTCATGGCACTCCATGTGTGCTGTTAATTAATTATGATTTATGTTTATATCTAGTGCATCCTAAAAGGCCTCAATTTTTTCAAGCTTTCAAGAGTATGTAGGTTATTAACAGGTATTAACTAGATACCACTGGCATGAGAGCAATGAAGTTTTGTCTGAGCTAAAAAAATGTTGGCAAAAGTACTGCAAACACTTTGGGATACTATTCTGCCAGAAGTTTAACTTGGGTTTTTAGAAAAACATGATGTTATCCTGAATGCCAGATGCTGCGTGCTAAAGCTTTTGGACCAAGCAATCCTTTATTGGAAGGCCAAATAGAGTCCCTGAGTGTTGCAATAAGCCAGAATTTTCTACACTTACCACTCTACCCTTAGGTGAACTTCCCATGATTACACCACAAACAAACATAGAGTAATTATAGTGGAATGCTTTCAAGTGGAAATACACAATACTATTGTAACTGTTTAATGAACGTTTAGGTGCAATTGATGCCATAAGCTCTCAGAAATGGGCTTTTAGGAAATCACTAAAACTTTTACTCTTTTGCTGCCAAACCTGATAGCAAAAACACCATATTGCAAGTTTGTCCTTTAGGAAAAAATTCTAGTGAAAGATGAGTATAGTGGCACATGTCTATAACATTAGCACTGGGAAGATGTGAGGGACATGGAGAAAGGAAGATCCTTAGAGCTTGCTGTCAATCCAAGCACTTGAGTTGTTAAGATCCAGGTTCTATGAGAGACCTTGTCTCAAAACAATGAAGAAAATAATAGAAGGCACCCAACATCAGCCTCTGTCTTCCACCTATATTACCACACACACATATATATATATGTCCTTGAACACATAAAAATTTGTTCGCTTACACATCCCACACAAAAAGTTTTACACGTTAGTCTTGGTAGGTGAAAAAACAAATGAAAAAGTCTATAACACCCCAAAATTTAATAAGGCAATTTATAAACAATTATCTTCATAAAAATGAGTTGTTCGTTCAAGAAATAAAGATTGGACTTAGTTGTTTAATGTTTTCAATCCACCACACTAAAAAACATAGAGGAAGCTCTTAAAAATATAGCAGATGAACAATGTGACCAATATTTAGAAAAGTGAAATATTTTAAAAGATATCAACTAGTGCATGCATATTTTTACTAGAAAGTTGCTGTGCAAACCAACTAGAAACTGGAGAATGTCTAAATAAGAGAATTCTTTTTTAAAAAAATTATTTGACATGCTTTTATTGAACTCTGTGTGTGTGGTAGATACTGTGCTAGCTTCCAGAGAGGTAGAAACCAAATGGCAGGCTGCTTGCTTGCATAAATATTGTAACAGTAGAAGAGTGGATAGAAGGCAGAAATTAACCATGTAAATATTTTTCAAGTCATGGTCTCTGACTTTTCTCTTTCAGAGGACAGGAGTATATTATTAACTACATGATGCTTGAATTCATAGCACAGATCAAGCCATGAGAGTTTTCCACCATTGTCTACACTCTACCTCATTTGACTCGAGATATGGAACAACCCAACTTCCTAGTGTGAATTAAAGTCTTTTGGGGGCCAGAAAAACCTTGGTTGAACTGCAGCTAAGAGTGGAAAGAGCTAGAGTCCTTTTGCAGGACTCTGTGAGGGCTTGCTTTCCAAAGGAGCTAGCCTAAGTTTGTGCATCCTACAGAAATTGCTTGGAGTAAATTCTCTTAAAGGGAAAATAAAATAAAAAAAGTAACTGACATTTACTGCAGTTAGTCTTATTCCTGTCATCTTTCTTCCTTTCCCCTGATAATCCTTCAACTTCCCTGTCACATTCTCTCATGCTTTCAAGCCTTTTTACGTGTGCGTGGCTCACTGTACTTCATCTAATTTATCTTTGATGTCAGATACCTAACACGATTCATGTTAGGTACCAACAACTATCATACACCCAGTGTGTACACATTGAGGAAAACATCTTCCTCTTCTTCCCTATCAGTATTCTCATGTATCTTTCAGGGGTGTATGGAGCCTCTTGAGATCTTTCTGCTTTCCTGGTGAGATGTTGATAGGACAGTTCCCATGTAGTTCTTATGAAAGTATACATATCTGTTATGAAATCATGATACTTGAGTCCAATTCAGTCTCTTACAATCTTACTCTCCCTTCTTCCTCCATGTTCCCTAAGCCTTGAAGTGGGAGTGGAGGTGGTTCAGATGTCCTGATTAGGACCAAGTGGTCTACGGTCACTCATTTTCTGCAATTTGGCCAGCTGTGTTGTTTGTAGTGCCTTCTGCTGCACAAGGAGACTTTGAGATTGAGTGCCGAATGTTCCCCTAATCTATGAGAATTTCTAAATTAAAAGAGAAGCCACTTGTTATGGGCTGATTTTTAAGTGTTCACAAGTTTATGTATTAAATTCTTGGTCCACAGTCAGCGGCACTATTTTGAGAGGTTCTAAGCCATGCTTGGGAAAATAGATTATAGAATGTACTTTTGACAGTTGTATCTCATCATTAGTCCCTTTCTCGAAGCTCTTTGGTTCTTTGTTACAGTGAACTAATAAGCCTACCCTGCCACACACTCCTACCACAGCCATGATGCTAAGTGCATGAGGCCAAGGGGACATGGACCTATTCCTCTCCAACTATAAACCAATATAACTGTTTCCTTTTTGAAGTTGGTCTTGTATGTATTTGGTCTCAGTGACATGATAGGGATTAATTAATCAGCAAGTTTTAATTCTAGGTTAACTATCTTTTGGAGTCTTTTAATATACTTATGTCAGTCTGAAAATTATTAAAATATTAGCATTAAAAATACCACAGCTGGTGTTAAATTAAGGTACATGTTCCATACTAACAATGATTATTCAAGCTTCTATAATGATACCATCCCTAGGATGCAGTAGAATATTTATTTTTTTGTGCTGGAAAATTTGCTTTGGTCACCAACTTTTGGGAACTTATAAACAATGTAATGATACTCACAATAATCTTCAGATAATTTTCTCATAATAGTCAAGAAATTTAGAACTTTAGTGTTTTTAGGCATTGCCAAATATTCTGTAAAGTGTTATTTAGTAGCACAACCAAAATTTCATGACTGTATGCAGATAATAAATAAACACATCTCAGTGATTTAAGAAATTTTCTCAGGGCTGGAGAAGTGGCTCAGGGGTTAACCCTCTGCCTTGCAGGCGGAAGGTCCTGAGTTCGGATCCTAGACCCCACGTATAGACGCCAGGCGGAAGCAGGGGCGGCCTGCGTTTCTGGTCCTGGTAGGGCGAAGCCTGTGAATCCCGGGGCGGAGTAAACGAGGAGGTGATGGAGGCGTCCATGGTGGTTCCGGAATTCGTCTGTGGTTCTACACACACATACATACACACACGCGCACACATGCATACACGCACAATTGAATAAATAAAAAAATAAAAAAAATTTTTCTCAGTAAAAAATAAGAGCTCTATTTACAATAAAGGTATTTTTATTGGATTTTAGATATGAAAATGATTCATGCTGATTTTATTTAAATCTGTAATAGGAAATGCATACTTGTTTTGTCGACAATGATTCTTGGTAAAAGAAAATGAAAGGGTTGTCCCTTAGCATCTATGAGTATAAGTTCTTGAATGTACTGTAGATTTCTATGACACAAAATAGCACAGGGCTGGAAGAGAGCCTCGTGGTACAGTGGTGACCTTACAAATATAAAGACCTAAGTTCTGCCCCCAAAACCTCTGTAAAAAAAAAAAAAAGCAAGGAATGATAGTACACATTTATAAACTAGTGCTGGGTAGGCAGAGATTGAAGGATCCCTGTGAGTCATTCATTGGTCATCCAGTCTGGCCTGAAGTAGGAGTTCCTAGCCAATGACACACTTTAAAAAAAAAAAAAAGGTAAGGACTGGAGAGACAGCCTAGGTACTAAGATTCTTCTTCACAAGCAGAAGGTCCTGCATTTGATGCCAGATCCCACATAAAACATGAAGTATAAAAGACAGCAACCTACTCTTCCTGCCCCGGTGGGCAGAGTCTAGAAATCCCAAAGAAAAGCAAAAAAGAGTTAGTAGCAATCCAGATAATTCCTGAAATCACCCTTCATATTTCACAGGGACACACAGTGCACTCTGATACACACACATATACACACACAGAGAAACGTGTACGTGCATGTGTGCATGTGCAGGCACAAAATAAAAATAAAGTTTAAAAAACAAACAAAAATAAGTTGAACAACATCTGAGTAAAAACACCCACTTACATACATGTACATATGCACCCTTATACACACATGTATACCTGAACATGAACACATACATACATGCCCCATAAAAAATAAAAAATAAATGTTAATATTTGAAAATATTTAAACCAGTCCCCTCTAGACTACTTATACTACAGTATACAATATAAAAATCACATAAGTAACTGTTATACTGGTTTTCTGTACATGTTTAATACAGACATAATTTTAAAATATGTATTTTCCATCTGTAATTGGTGAATCCCTGCATGAAAAACTCACAGATATAGCATATCCACTGTGTAATGAGAAAAGACAACAAAACATTCCAAAGGATATTGGAAAGTCACAACTTGATTTTTCTTTTTCTGGCTAAATATAAAAAAATAATGAGAATGGATTGGATAAAGAAAGATCATAATTATTAACATTTTGTTTACCTTTAATTTTGTCTTGGCACATTGTGATTGCTTAGCTGAGAAAGGGTTAAGAGAAAGGCATATTTAAGGTCTTTTCAATTTAGACTGGAAGATTTTTTGTTCTCCTTTTTCAATGTGTATTTTAAAGTACAAGGAACCAATTACAAGGTTTGGGAAATACAGCAGAAGCTGTATTAGAGAGGGTTGACAAGATAGCTCAGTGGTAAGATGCCTACTTGAGAACCTGGTGATCTGAGTTCAATTCTGAAAGCTTGTATGATAGAAATTAAGAATTGACTTTCAAAAGTTGTCCTCTGACTTCCACCCATATTCTGTGATATACATACACGTTCTTTCTCTCTCTCTCTCACTCTCTCTCTCTCAAGTAAAATGTTAAAGATAAGAACAGAGAAGATGAATCTAAGATGAACCTGTGGATTCCATATGACTGGACCTCTTCCCTTCCTACCTTCCCGATATGTGTACCACTTAAAGGCTCTTCTTCATTATCCAGGCTGATTTTATGGAGTTAAAAACACAAGTTTTGGGTGATATGTATACAAATGAGATCATACAGCGGTCACAGAGCATGAAAAGTGGAAGGGATGAGATCCTTGTTAATATATTGCACTGATTTATAGGGCATTTAAAATGTACTTTCTAGATATGTTTAAATTTACAACATAAACATAACAAACATAAACCATCCTTAGCAATTTCCAATTCGTTGTGGAGCTGAAAATGTGAATTCTTTTCTAATGAAAAACTGATGTTAAAAATTTAAATATCAGCAGGTAAGCTCCATCATAGATTTTTTTCAATAACAAACGAATAAACATTAGATGGTGAATTCATTGTATATTTCTGCATTTGGAAGACGTATTACATTTTGGAAAGAAGATGGTTAAGGAAATTCCAGATCTCACATGGAGCAGTTATCTCTTGATAACTCGCATGAAGTCCTTATCAGGTCCTTCAAATTATAGATCCATTCATAATTTACTTTGTTCCAACAAGAGGTAAGTTCTGGGAAACTTATCTATGATGCTGAAATAATCACATCAAAAGAAATAATTATAGAAGTGAGAATATCAAGTCATTAATTTTCTAAAGGACATTTAAAAAGAGTGAGAAAAGCTTTCTTTGCATCTTTACATAACCCAATACAGTACTTTTTCCTTAATCAAGGAATTTCATAACCCTCAGATTAATTTATGTAATTCTCTATCATTAACTTAAAGTTGAAAGACATATTTTTTACTTCATTATGAATAATCATCACTCCCCGAAATGAATCGCTTTTGCTCAAAAGATTCACTGAACCTAAACTCCTCTTTTAAGCTTGATTGACTTCACTGCCTCAGGCATGCGTTCATTGAGAAAGATGTTTGACACATTGTCTATGTTTAATTTAAATGATATCTATCTTGAGCTTTCTTTTGCAATTTAATTCAAATAAATTAAATATATGTTTGTATAGCTCCATTGTGCAGAGCAAATGAATATAATCCTGGAGTGTCATTTTAAAATGTGACAGAGTAGAAAGAACAATGAAATTTGAAGGAGACTTGTTGCATTTCCAGGCTGTTTTTCCCATTCAGATTGCCAGATACTGGACAATTCACTCTCTTTTCATTTGTTCAGCTATTAGTTGGAGTGCTGTGTATTATATATTCTCTAGATTTACATTAAAGATTAGGCCATAAAATGCAACACCTATAATGTGATTTGTATAAAAATGATATTTATCTCTGGAGATTTTGGTGCCATCCTGAGAGACTGTGTGGGACTGGTACAAGTCATGAGAGGAGGAGATTATTAATTCTACAATTATCCCACCAGTGAGTCAATCATACCCCAGAGTTTACCCAGGATCATGCCAATGCAGGTGTCATGTCCAATGAATCTCACAAGCAGCGTGAGATTATACCTGTATATAAAAACTTAAAAATATAAAAATAAATACAATTTCTGAGGCTGAGGAGATAGTTCAATTGAAAAAAAGTGCCTGTTGTATGCTCATGAAGACTGGCACATGATCCTCAGCAACTTTATTGACACTGGACACAGTGACCCAAGTCTGTTAGCTGGGAGCTGGAGTAGAACAGAAGATCCATGGAGAGCATTGGCCAGCAAGTCCAGCCAAATTGATGTTTTCCATGCACTGGGAAATCCTATCTCAAAAAATAGGGTGAAATTAAAGAAAGCACCTGAGATTGAACTCTACCTTCTACAGACACACACACACACACACACACACACACACACACACACACACATGTGAATGTATATATGTACCACACAGAAAAAAATAAAAATATAAATTCATTTTCTATAACAGTTAATGATACCATAATAGACACAGGAAAAACTTCACCATTGTAAGGGATGGTTGCCATCCCTGAGTCAACTCCTGGTTAATTGTCTGATGACATCTTGGTAAATGAACTAGGATGTTGAGCTCTTCGGATTAGATAATTTGGGCTAGTAGTTTTTCTTGATCAGATATCAACTCGTTGAAATGATGCTAAGGAATTAGTCTCTTCTTAGTAACAAAAGAAAATTTATATTCTATCCCATTCTTGTGAGTGAATATTTTATGTTCATTACTGTGATTATACATATATTACAATAGATATTCAAACTTTGGATGGGGCTGGAAAGATAGCTCAGGAGTTAAGCAGAAGAACCTGAGTTCGGATCTCAGATCTCAGGTCAAATGCCAGGCAGGCAGAAAAGACATCGACCTGCACTTCTGGTTTTGGGAGGTGGAACCTGGGAAATTCCAGTGATTCCTGAAGTTACCCCTGGGCCTCCACAGGCACATACACAGTGTCTTCTGATACACACAGATACATACACACACAACATATACACTCACACTCAAGCAAAAAAATTTTTTAAAACCTGGAAAGAGCAGTAATCCATACACGAAGATAACATTCTGAAGGGTTTAATTATAGCATGCATTCCCAAATGCTTACGTAAAAGGGTGTCTTTCAATCCTCATTACAAAATGCAGCCACATTAGCTGTTAAAACTTCAGCTTAACAGGAAAAGGGCTAGAGAGATGGCTCAATGGTTAAGCTTTTACAAGCAGAAGGTCCTGAGTTTGGATCCCATATAAAATGCCAAATGGAAATGGTGCTGATCTACACTTCTAATCCTGAAAAGCAGAGCCTGAGGAACTTCAGAACAAAGTCAAGAAGAGGTACAGCAATCCAGGGTGATTTGGCCTTCATTAGCACACATAGTGCCCTCTGATTCAGAGAGGGAGAGAGAGAGAGAGAGAAATAATAAAAGGAAGTTTGGGAGAATACGTATCAGCTCCAAACAAGAAGTGATACACCACTGAATGAAAGAAATTGTTTTAAGGAAGAATAAAAAGCATAAGCTGATTAATTGGCAGGACAAGTGGATAGCATGAAAAAGAAGTCACAAACCTCACTGGGCTGTTAGCATGTTCCAGACATTTCACTATGTGCTACCGACACTGTGTATAAAGGTGAACAGAAAAGACACAATTTCTTGCACTTAAAGAGCATATACTACTTTGAAAAACAAAGCCCTATATTGTACAGTGACCTAAGTTCACTAACTGCAAATCTAGTATTCAAAAACATGAAGTTAAAGCCGGAGACACTGGTTTTGGAAGACAATTTCTAAATTTTGTAGTCAAAGAAGTTATCACTTCAGAAAATCTCAGTTTTCACATCTACAATGTACAATATTTCCTATCCTAGATGGCCAATGCGAGACTCAAATGGTTTGATGTCCACGACCTGTACAGTAGGTTCAAATACATAACATGCAATGAAAACATGCATCTGTCCATAAACATAGGAAGTATTAAATCTCACCGACCTGAGAATGAACACAGGATACTGCCTGGTTGACTGCATAAACATTCTTCAAAAGGACGTCATTGTGTGAGCAAAAGATTCAGCAAGATACTGTAGCCTTTCTACTTTGTTTTTGATTTAATTTATAAAAATGGAATTTACTTCTGTTATGGGCCTAGGAACCCTGTTTGCCAGAGAAGAATGAGAGGGTGGCAAGAAAGTCATTCATGAAGCATTATGAATACTAAAATCCCATAGAGTATTGGAACAAAAAAAAGAGTGCCACTTCCAGTAGAAATTATGTTTTCTCTTGTTGTCTTCTGGTGGGCAACAGGAGGCAGAGTCTAGGTATTATGAAGGATCACAGTAAATGCTACCAGGACGTCAGACACAGTCACTCATTCATGTAATCCCAATAACTAGAAGATTAATGTAAGTGGATCATGAGTTCAAGAGAAGCCCGAGCTACACAGTGATCCATAAATACACAGTAAAACATTAAACAAAAAGATTAAAAAGAAAAAAAAAAGAAGCTTTGCTTTCATTACGGTTGTGATGAGTCCTTTTCCTCGGCTTTATCTTGAACCTAGTGACCCAATCATGATTTAATATAGTGATTCCCAACTCAAGAGCTCTTTTTTTTTTAACATTATAAGAAGGAATTCACACTATGGTATAATTTTTTATTTCAGATATTTTTTTCATTAATATGTCTAATTATCAAAACTTAGACTGAATCCAATAGCATAAATATAAATGTGTGTTTTATCATGGTAAATAGTCATGATGTTGATTTGGTTTACAGGAACATGGACATTTCTGAAATAAATTGGAAGAAACGATCAGGTTTGTGGCACATATATTTGGACCTTGAGATCATATGTACATCCAAAATGTGGAAATTAAAAGGTTTGGGGGCTATTAAGATGGCTCAGTGCATAAAGGTACTTGCTTGCTGATCAGGCTACCTGAGTTTGTATCCCACAGCGCACATGACTGAAAGACAGAGATAACTTCTTAAAGCTTCAAGTTGTTCTCTAACTTCCGTTTGTGTGCTGTGGCACTTGTGTCCTCTCTTTCTCTCTATCTGATAAATAAATAAAATATTAAAGAAAGAAGTTAGTAGTTTGGGGGCTGGAGAGGTGGCTCAGGGGTTAAGCCTCCGCCTTGTAGGCAGAAGGTCCTGAGTTTGGATCCCAGATCCCACGTATAGATGCCAGGCAGAAGCGGGGGCGGCCTGAGCTTCCGGTCCTGGTAGGGCGGAGCCTGTGAATCCCGGGGCGGAGGAAGTGGAGGCGGTCCATGGTGGTTCCCGAATTCGTCCGTGGTTCTGCACACACACACACACACACACACACACACACACACACACACACACGCACATACATACGCACACATGCACAATTGAATAAATAAAAAAAAATTTAAAGAAGTTAGTAGTTTGTACCACTAACTAGTATAATATTCAAATGTTTCTTTAACCTCTTAGAGTTTCTACATAATGGTAAAATGTAAATTGGAATGAGGTATAAAGAAATTTCCACAATGAAAAGCTAGAAGCTAAAGAAACTAACAGAAAGAAAACTACAGAAAGAGGGAACATGGAAATGTAATATTGCAAAATAATGCAGTGTTCTTCCAAAGTTATTGGTATTGCTGTGTTGCAAATAATTTATTAACTTTTCATGTATTTATTTATATTTTATTTACCTGCTTCGTAAAAGGATGCTTTGAATTATGTCAACTGTTCTGGATGAAATATTTTAAACACAGTTCTTTCTAGGACCTTTAACACTGCCATGCATGTGAGGTAACTCCTACGTTTACGTATTTTCAACTGTTCAATGGAGATCAATTCTCAAAATAGTGAAAAATTTCATTCAAACCTCTTGATAAATTTTTTTCCAACTAAAGGAAGCAGCCTAATGATATTGGTTGAATGAATTGTCCCACAGGAAAGTTGAACTCAGATATTTCCTAAGGTGGATATGATGAATTTGGAAGGTATAGAGCTTTCAGTGGTATCAAGAAAGCAACTAAAGACAAAGTGTTGGGTAATGATAGAAATGAGTAGATACCAAAGAAAAATTCAGTGTCCTCGTAGTGAATAAATGCAGATTCCAAAGGCAAGTTTCACTTGAACTTATCAGTAAATAATGTCCAATTGGAAATTCATGTCCTTTCAAGCAGTTGAAGAATGTTGAGGACAGAGATCTGGATACTTCTAATTTGATGAGAAATCATAGAAAAACAAGCAAACCCTTCACTTGTTTATTGTTAGGCATTCCTTATAAGTGTACAGGTCAAAAAAATTTTTGATAGAAGTGTTCTCCAAGGACAAAATCAATGCTCAGCAAGGCATAGCCTCTGAAAACTTCAGTAATAAAGACTATGATTCAGAAGATAGTGGCTTCTTGAATTGGGGCACCTAAAGCAGCTGCAGAAGCTATTGAAACTGTCTACAGGAAAAGCTGTTAAGATTAAAAGGCTATAAACTATTAGACACCTTATAACAGCAGAGAAAAAAGAAAGAGACAGCCTGACTGATCCCAAGGCAAGATAACAAGACCAGAGAGGGATTCCCAGCAGGAAAGTAAAATTGGGGTCAGGATGGGGAGAAGCAATAATAAAGTTGCAGGGCAGTAAGGGAGAAACAAAGGGTAAATACGTGTGAAAACCTCAACGTCTTTACCCTCTCTTACCAACCCCAAGTCGACACATTCAAATAAGTTTTACATCTAATTTGACTTTTATTTAGCTTGATATTATGGATTGTTTACAACATGTTACCAAATGCTATCTTTTCAATCAGTCTGGAAAGCTTTATTTGTAAAGATTCCCTCAGTATTTTCCTCAGGGACACATCTCTAGACAGCCTGTTTCTCATTAACGGGAATAAACAGGAGTGTGTTTATAGCACAGCGCCAGACTTAAAAGAGTAACCTTTCCTAGGAAGTTGGTCAGGGAGTTAGCAGTGCTGGATCTTAGAGGAGTGAATTTCACTGTCCAGCTGTGACACAAGGCAGAGTGGAGGATCATTAACAGAGACTTTGAAAAGTAAACTGCACATGTCCTGGTGATACAGGGAGCTTTATCCCAAACATTGTTGTCAGCAGTTCTAGTACATGAAAATTGATTAATGTCAAATAGATATGTTTTGTAGGGCTTATTAAATGTGTAACTTCTGTTTTACACATATTGTCTGTGTGCTGTGGGAAATCTAAAGGAAAATAAATGTGTAAGGCATTACTGAACAACTGAAAGTCTAATGGTGAATTAAAAATATCTTTTAAAAAGTAAAGCCCATAGAAACTGCTCTTTAATAGTAGAAGGTAATTTACATTATTTATAAACATGTTGATAGAATATTTATGCCCTTGACCATTGTAAAGTGAAAAACAGCAATCACAAACAAAGGGGAATTCCTTTGCATATGCAATCACCAGGTATTATTTGACTTACATCTCTTCATCATTTTGCCACTGTAATGGTCACAGTCTACCAAGGATGAGAAATTCAGATTGAAGGCAATGCAGGTAATTTACAATTAAATATTTGTGACTATGATTCTCCATAAAGAGTCAAAACACACTTTTCCTATAAAATACTCATCTTGATCTGTTTGGATTCATGTGTAATCACTTCCTTGTATCTATATTCACACATGTTAAGTGCAGAATGTGAAACAGTGTTCAGTGAGTTCCCTACAATAAAATATGCAGAAAAACACTTTTAAAAAATATGTTTTCATAATTTGGCATGTTCATTTTTTTATATAATACATTTTTATTATTATTTCAGCTCATACAAACTTAATAGGTACACCAGTTCCCTCCCTCCTCCTCCCCCCCGAACCCCCTGCTCCCCCTCCCCTCACCCCTCCCGCCCCATCCCCCCGTGCCTCCCGCCCGGATTCCCAGAATCCTTTCTTGTGCATGCCTGACTCTCCTCTGGACCCTCCTCTCTGATGACGTACAAGGACCCAGTAGCATTTCCCTGAACCCCTTCCTGTGTTCCCCTTAAGCATAGGAACACTACTGTGGCTGTCAATCCCTTGCCTCCAAGGATCTTGGTGCTTTTAGCAGATGCTAGACTTTGTGAGGTCAATAGTGTATTGGACATTGCGCCGGGCATACAATGTTCAATTATGATTGCTTTGGCCCTAACTTGTGTGGAGTATCTTGCAAATCATTGCTCCTCCCATCCTTTTACTCTTACACTCTTACCGCCCCCTCTTCTGCAAATGTCCCTGAGCTTCAGGATGGGGAGAGATTAGGGGCCTAGTTCTAGGTGGTTGATATAGAGTCTCTGAAGTTCTGGATAGTGGTTTGTTGATTTTCTTTTGCAGTTTTGTTGCTCCTGTAATGCCCTTCACTCCATCGTGATGGGCACTGTATGTCACCCCCTGACCAGAGACAGAAAGCTGTTAAACTGGAGTCTTATTATAAGAGCACATTCAAGGGTAGATGTAATACTTATACCCAAAAGTGGAATCACAGGGTCATATGGCATTTGGCAATGGGAGGGGTCAATCACCCATTTGCAAAATGGTTACTATTTAATCTGCCGGACTACATGCCCTCCCCTTCTGGTGAGTTCATACCCCCTTAGTTGTAAATGATCAGGAACGAATTGTGAACTTAACTAGGTATCACATTATTTTCTCGCAGTCCTTGATGGAGGCCTATTTCAATTTTAAGCAAAATTCTAGCCCCTAGATATTTTCAACCATACTCTGAGATATTTGAGCATCAAGTAGTAAAAGATGGTGTTGAATCAATTCAACACCAACAACATCTCTCCAAATGAGAACCTTTCATCTGAAATAGGATTCAATAGTTGCTTAAGTGTGTGCTATCCTTCCACATTCATGTAATATTTAATGCTATTTGTATTAATGTATTACAATTAAAATTCAAAATCAAGACAAGTTATTTCAATTTCTAAAACACGACTATTAAATAAATTTATATTTATCCTTAATTTGGTTGGAATCAATAAAATTGTATAAGTAAATTGTGTAAAATGCAAGCTCCTCTTTGTTGTTTATATATATATATATATATATATATATATATACATGTATCTTTTTGTGGGGTTAAAGAAACTACTTTTATGTGTTCAGCATAAAGAAAAACTTAATTATCTTATGCATAATGACTGTAGTAATAACAATTTTTATTTCTCTAACTATTGAGAAATCTATGCAATAACATAGATATGTGCACTATTGCAGAGTTTTCAAATACTGCTAGCTGCACCTCAGTGCAAAGAAGCAAAACATTCTACAGACTACTTTGGCATTTGAGAGTGTACAAAGAAAATAAATGACAGAAGAAATAAGAAGGTGAATCCAGTAGCCCATTTTATTATGAAAGAGACAAAACAGTTGTTTCAGTGGACATGGATGTGAACCTCTGGAAATCATGCAGTAAACACTGCTGAAGGTACTGTAGTGAGAACCACATGGACTAAAACTCAGATGACCATTGATTTGAAATGCAGCTTTTGAGTCCAGCCACTAGAGGATGACAAGATCTCAGTGACATTCCCAGGAGAATGGTGTTCAGGGAGAAGGCACAGACACACTTGCTTTGAAGATGTCAATTTTTGATCAGAAATTGGAAAAGAAGGGAGTATGGATCCTTTACCAGAAGAAAGAAACTTTGAGGAAGTATAATACATAAACAACTAGTCTGGCAATTTTCACAGAGAGCAACTTTAGTGACAAATTTAGTTGTTCATTATCTTCCCCACATTTGAACCATAAGTTCATTCTGTCATAGTAACATATTTGTAATAATTCATGTTCAGCTTAATTTCATAAAATATCTCGATTTCATTTAAGGCAATGTTCACGTACATAATCTTTATAATGGGAATTTTGGAAAGTTTGTTCTCAAAACTTATAGCTAGGAAAATGTAAACTACCAAGGAATGGCTGGACCTAGGATCCTAAATTTATCACTCTAAACATTCTACAGTGCTCTGTTTCAATGTTAAAGAATAGATGCAGAATATACCATTGTCAAATACTCATTTCCATTATCCTTTTTCTTAGCTCAAGAACAACTTTGAACTTATTTACCTGTTTTCTGCAATTTATCTTTACATTTGCTTGATTTGGATAGATCATATAAATGAAGTCTTAATATGAATCTTTTTTGTGTTTGTTTTTACAGTTAGTATAAACTAATCTTTTCAATGTTCAACCATGTTGCGATATGATTGAATATTTTCTTTCTTTTAAGCTAAAATATTTCTGTGTACTTTTGAAAACTCTATTTGCTGTCGGTTGAACATATGAGTTCTTCTATTAGTTAATATGAGTAGTGCTACTTTGACATAAAATATTTGTTTGATCTCCTACTTTCACTTCCCTTGCATGTATAACAAAGAGTAAAGTGCTGGGTTATATTGCAACTCTATATTTAAACTTTTAAAGAACTTCAGAAATGGCTTTCTGCATTACCTATACCACTTTGTATTATGTTCCCAGCAACAATGTGTGAGTGTTACTACTTGTCTCACCAACACCTAATATTCTTTAGTATTTGATTCTAGTCATCTTCTTGAATATGAAATGCTAGTTAATTATAGTTTTACTTTATAACTCTATACTGATTAGTGATGGTGGACATTTATTTCATATGGTTATATTCCCCTCATAGAAATTCTTAGGAGACATATTTACAAAATTTTTTTGCTTATTTTTTTCTATTTGTTATATATCTATTTGTAATAGATTTTATTCTTATAATCTGGATATTTGACTAATGGAAAATATAAGATCATTGATCATTTTCTCTCAAATATAGTAAGTTTACTTTCTTAATGATATGTTAGACAAAGATTTTTAATTTTTGATGAGATATAATTTGTTTATTACTTCTTCTGACTACATATACTTTCAATGTCATATTAACAAAACAATTGCCTAATCCAAGGATTATTCCTTTTATGAACATTTATGTTTCAAACTTAAATTTTAATGTTCAATACATTTTTAGCTAATTTTTTGTATTAATTAGGGAAGTGAGGTCAAACTCATTCTCTGTGGATATCCTATTGTCCCCATATGATCTGTTGAAAATACTGCTCTTTCTTCATTGAATAGTCTGTCATCCTTGTCAAAAATCAATTCATCATAGATCCATTGCTACAGTTTTGCATTCTTAATCCTATTTCATTTATCAATGTCTAACCTTATGGTAGTTATTATTGCAACTTTATTATAATCTTGGAAAATAAAAGTGTGGATTCTCCCGCTTTACTCTTTATCAATTTAGTTTGAATTTTAAGACCAGTTTGTCATTTAAATAATATTGAAATTCAGTATTCAATTCAATTCAAAGCACTTTGCTATCTCAATAATATTAACATATATTAATATGAAATTTCTATTTTTAAATATTTTAAATTTCGATTTATAACAACTGCTTCACAATTCCAGCATACAAATCAGAAAGGCATTTTTAAACTAATATACAAGAATTTTTATTATTTTGGTGGTATTGCAGAATAGACTTTCAGTGTCAATATTAAATATGTTGCCAGTGGGCCTGTCATAGATGCTGTCGTGAATCTCTAGTATCCTTTATCAGATCAAGGAAGATAAGAATCTGTGAATATATATTTTTTATTATTTATTCAATTGTGCATGTGTGTGTGTAGAACCATGGGTGAATTCAGGAACCACCATGGACTGCCTCCACCTCCTCCTTGTTTACTCTGCCCTGGGATTCACAGACTCTGCCCACTTCTGCTCGACATCTATAAATGAGGTCTAGGATCCAAACTCAGGACCTTCTGCCTGCAAGGCAGAGGCTTAACCCCTGAGCCACCTCTCCATGCCTTTTGTACATGCCTATGTATGTCTCTAGAGATGAGCGCATATTTTCAGATTGTTCTATTAAGATTTTCTGTGACACTAATTGTTTTTCTTCTGCAAAGCAAACCCTAAAATTGAATTGGCCATGATGTTGTCAATTGTTTTAATATAGTACTACACTCCATTTTTTTGCTAGTATTTTGCTCAGTAGTATTTGTAATAACTATTATACAGGAAACAAATAAGCCATATTTTCTTTTAATCTTTTCCAACCTTGGTAACTTTCCTAGATTTTCCTCTTCTCTTCTTCTTTTTTTTTTTTTGGGGTAAATCTGGCAAAATTCTTGTCAATTTTGTTGATCTTTCAAAGAACTAACTTATAGTTCTGTTGATTTTTCTTTGTAGTTTTTCTCTTCTCAATTTCATTTATCTACATCATAATCTTTTTTATTCCTATTTTTGTGTTTGCTTTGGACTTAGTTCGATCTTATTTTCTAGTTTCATAAAATGTCAGACTCTTGATTTAAAAGCTTTTATTCTTCTAAAACATAGTGAATTATAGCTGTAGTTTTTCTTCTGAGTATGGGCCTACTTTAAATTTGGGTCATTCCATGTTAAAACCTAAGCTCGTTATGGCTTGATCTTCAATGTAACAATACTGAGTGTTAGTAAGGCCCTTGAGAAACATTGGATATCATAAGAAAAATCCATCTGCATACAAGGATTAATGTAGTTCTCCAAGGCAGAGTGAAACAATCTTTTTTCAGTATTGTGAGAACAGATAATAACACAAGCCATGTTGAGATCCATAGTGAAGCAGGTGCAGGGCACAGGACGTCCCTATTTCCTGAACCAGAAGTTGCTTACTACACCATTCTCAGTGCTACTGCCAGTCCGACCTGCTTGTCTAAGCATACCACAGTTTGCCTTTTCTATTGATACTATTTTGTCTTCTCACATAGGCAGGAAAATCTTGCCCTAACTGACATAGGGGCAGCAACACTTCTTATAGGGCTTTTGTGATGATTTAACTTACAGACAAATGTACGAAACATAAAACTGTATCAACCATGCAACATTTTCTTGTGCCATCAATTTTATTATCTAGTTCTCTTTTTAGTATCAGAATCTTCTACAATGGAAAGAAGTCCTATTTTACTTGGTAAATGTAAAAAAGAGATGCTTATAGGCAATTATTAACAAATTTTATTCACAGACATAGATACATATTGAACCTGTTTTGAGGGGGCTTAGATTTTTAATTGAATGGGAGTATATATAAGAAATTTGGCTGGTCTTCATCCACAGTTCCTTTGAGAGGATGCTTCAAGTCTTCTAGCCATGTGAGTGTGTTTGTTATACATTGCATCTTGCGCACATGATTTCTGATTATTTTAATGCTAACAAACTGATTCACAGTTGGCACTGAGACAGTATGTTCCAGTAGATATTAACTTGATATTTAGGATCTGGGCCTTTGGACACACCTATGAAACCTCATTTAGTACAGTCTGGTCAAATTTGTAGATTGCATTGATTGCATGGTTAATGTGGGAACCACTTAGCTGATAGAATGTGGGACCCTTCTCTGGCAAATGGTAAGATGGAGGGTGCTGGCTAGCATTTTTGGCAAAGCTGGCAACAAGCTAAAACACATTTGTTCTTCTCTTTGTGCATATAGTATGACTATTTCTTTTCTGGCTCCTGGTGCTGGTGTAATTGTCCCTATATGATCAACTGTAAGCTACAATTGTGAGCACATATAAATCCCTCATTCCTCTAAATTCTTTGGGTCAGGTATTAATTATAGCAATGAAGTTCTGAAACTAGGAGAGGCACTAGACATTTTATGCCAATGCCATAAATTAGGATGGGATAAGAGTATCTATTATTAGAGGGTTGGGGCTATGTGTACTGTTGTTATTTATCTTGTTTTCAAAGAAAGGTCTCAAGCATTTTAGTCTAGCCTTGAATTGGCTATTTAACAAATGATGACTATAAACTCCTAATCCGCACACCTCCTAAGTGTTGTGATTGCAGGCATGTGCTACCATGCATGTTGAGAACTAAGAGGTGTAGCTATGTGAAATCAGTCATGTCTTCAGGTGGGAAGAAAGGCCAGAGATTAAAGGCTAAGGACAATGATTCAACCAATTGTGCCTTAGTAATGGAATCTTAACAAAATTATAGACACAGAAATTCACTTGAGGTTCCCTGGTTACTGTTATTCTTGGACACTGCCACATATTAAGTACCCAGAAAATTCAAAAAGACAATAGAAGCTTCATGTTTGGTTCCCCGCTAAGACCTCACCCTATGAGATCTCCGTTTGACTTCTTTTGATTTCCTCTGACCATAATAAAACTGTAACTGTAATTACAGCATTTTCCTATGTTTGGGTGAGTCTTTCTAGCAAATTAAATATGAATGGTTAATGAGAATTCCCAAATTTGTAGTCAGATGGCAAGAAATGAAGGTGGTTTGAAGATTTTGTTCCTGAGAAGTGAATCCTCAGATGGTTAAGTTTGGCTTAATTCCAAGTAGTTGATGTCAGAAGTTATAAGCAAGGACATGAATGTAATTGTTCCTCTCTTCATTTATTCCATGACATCAGTTATGGGAAACAGGGATTTTGCACTGGGTTTGTGTTCTACATGGATCCAGTTCAAAGAGCCCAGCTCATGCCCATACCATACTTCTCTCTTCATCTCCTTCCCATCTTGAATTGAACTGAAAAAGAGAGCGTTACTATCAGAATGAAGAAGTTTTAAAATAAAGAAGAAATAGCAGTAGCCTACATGGTCTGTGATTACATTAGCTCTGTGTAGTCAAAGCAGAAAACAAACTATTTTAAAGGCAAGCATTTAAGATAGTACTATGAACAACCTTTTGCAAGATCTTACCTTCAGAAAAAAAAGTTCATTTTGGAAATCTTTCTTTTAATGTACTGACATAATTCATAATTTTAGTGAATCCTAAATTATTTTGAAACAATATTGCTAAAGAATAAAAGTCATAAAGAAACACACTTTTGTTTTTGGAGCAAATATACTTCTGACTTGAAAAGTCTGCTTAATTATCTTTGTGGATGATTATGTAAATTATTTTCATAGATTTACCAATTGATTCCTACAGTACATTTCCGGGGGGGAGGGGGTAGCATTCTGTGACTTTCAGAAAAAAATCAAATTATTTATCTAGTGATATAGAAAATATTTACAAATTGACTGCCAAAACTATTTGCCTGTGAATGTCCCAACATGTAGGCATCTTTAAAGTCTATTTCAGGGATGGATCTGACATGTATTTGTATTTTATTTTCAAATATTCTCAAATATGAAGACTTTAAATTCATTGCTCTGACAATATTTTGGCAAAAGTTTATGCCCATTTATTGAAAAATTCCCTGGAGTTAGTGAGTAACTACTGATGAGAAACCATCAGGGGCCATCCTACATTCCAGGAAATGAGAGATTCTTCTCAAATTTACCTCATTCTGTGGTTATGCCAAGAACTTATGGTGGAGAATGGCATCTACTTCATAGGCACAGAAGCCCTTGAGATCTAACTAGGCAATGTGAGAGGTGAAGATCAGGGGTGTAAAATCTGAGATGCTGGATTAATATTATCTCAAGCAAACAGCTTTCATAGTACCTATAGCAGCTACGATGGGTCCTACCTGCTATGTGGTTCTAGGCACATATTTACACAGTAGTTGCCATGCTCTTACAATCCAGCACTGTACTATGGACTTCCGCTTTTCTCCTCTTCTTGTTTTACATAATTGTATCACCTTGTATCTTGTTCAGTGTAAAATTTCTTCCTGAATCAGTTTATGTATCCCAAGTTAGCTGTCCATCATGGTCTATTTCACACTCAAGGCTTCTGCTAACCCAGTTTAAACCCTGTTCTGACCATAATCATCTAATAGTCAATGTCGGGTCTAAAATAGTCAGCATGACTCAAATGTACCACTTTAGTGGCATTTAGATATCTTGAAGTTGAGTATTATTTAAGTTTTATTTCTATTAAATACTTACAAAGTCCTTCATGCCAAGCTCTACGTTAAATGCTCTACTATATTGATTCATTATAATGAATAAAATAATAGTCTATTTAGGAAATAAAAACTAAATGTTCTATGTTAAAATTTTGTGAAAATATTATCATTGCACACAATACTTATAAACAATTTTGATATTTGAATTCATCTGTAAAGGTACAAATATGTGGCCATATCATCCATTCTATCTTTTCTGACACTGTAAACTAAGAGAATTAGTCCTGGTTAGTGCTTAGATAGGAAGTAAAATAAAGATTTTTCTGCATGTGATTAACTTGGAAAAAAATCACAAATTTTTTACTTCTTAAAACTATATTTTTCTGAGACACATGCACACTATATATATACACACTATATATATATATATATATATATATATATATAGTGTGTATATTCCAGAGAAGAATAATTTATTTAAATAATAAAAATTTAAATAATTTAAATTATTAAATGAAATACATTATTAAATTATGAAATTATTTATTTAAACGTATCTTTTAATCAAGCTTTTCTTCTCTCAAACTTGTTTCTTTTGTCATTTCAAAAATATCCATACTTAGTGTCATGGTTTGAAATGTGTCCCTCACAGTCTTGTGTGTTTGGAAGATCATGGCACCTTTGGGAGGTAGAGTCTTGCTGGAGGAAGCCCGATACAGAAGGGTGGTTCTTGAGATATTTTAGTTCCACCCTACCTCCAGGAGAAGTCATTTTTTAGCAGCAAGAAGTCTTGCAGCTGTCAACCTCCACCATGTCTGCAGTGAACCAGGCCTCCTCCAGCTTCTGCCAGCCAGCTATGCTGCTTCCACCATGAAAAAACTGTATCTCCCCTCTGGAACTTAAGCTGAATAAATCTCCCTTTATCTCCTAAATTACTTCACTTTAGGTGTTCTTTCACAACAATAGATAAGAGTAACTAGTACAGAAATTGGTACCAAGAAGTAGGACATTGCTGTCAGATTAGGAGCATCTGTTACCACACATGAAGTGTTTTGAAGCTGAGAAAAATTGGTAACAGAGAAGTAGCATATTCCTGTGTGAAATTAAGAATCTGGTACCAAAAAGTGAAGCTGCAAGAATTTGGTACTCAATAGTATAGCCAATGCTGGAATGTGGCTAGTGGGCTTTTGGACTGTTTGTTGGGAGAAATATGTAGAACTTACGAACTTTGTACTGAGAAATCTTTGTGTCTTGGGGATTGGGCCAAATGAACCTCTCATGAGGGTTTGGAAGAGAGCAATGTTGTAAGACATGCAGATAGTTGAAACCCACTTGTGATGGTCCAGAGGGAACAAAGACTGTGTTGGGATGTCTGATGAAGACTTTTAAAGTTGGACTGAATATGGTTTACCTAATGAGATGACAAAGCCTGTGGGTGTCAGGGATGAAGTGTCATGGTTTGAAATGTGTGTCTCACACAGTCTCATGTGTTTAGGAAGGTCAGTGGCACTTTTGAGAGGTAGAACTTTGCTGGAGGAAGCTGGTCACAGGTGAGCATTGAGGTGTATTAGTCCTACCTTATCTCTGGGATAAGTCAGTTTTTATAGCAAACAGTCTTGCAGCTCTCAGCTTTCAAAATGTTTGCAGTGATTTAGGCTTCCTCCAGCTTCTGCCAGCCAGCCATTCTGTTTCCACCATGAAAAACTGTATCTCCCTTCTGGAACCATAAGCAGAATAAATGTCCTTTTCTCTCTTAAGTAACTTAACTTTGGGTGTTCTCTCATAGCAACAGATAAAAGTAATTAATACACTTAGGTTTATAAAACTCATCCAGCTCCCTAGGTATCATTCATTTATGTATATGCCTGTCATTTATCATTGGGGATTGAATTCAAGTTGTCCTATACACTAGGGAAACAATAGAACATTAAGTTGTATTTTTAGCCCAGCTTAATCCTTACTTGAAATCTGGGCTCATGACTGTTTTATTCTTCTTCCTTGACTTCAAATTGTTCCTTGGCTTTCAATAGCATTATTTTGGTGCATTTATCTTTAATTCAAAGCATGTCAAAATTCTGTTCCGAAATTATATTTGTAATTCTATTTTTGTTCTTGTTGTTGACTACTTCACTATACAGATAACACCATGGTCCGGCTTATGATTTTTTTTTTCTTTATGCAAAAGTACTAAACATTCAGTAGAAAAAAACCATTTTTGATAGATTTTTATCTTTTCCCTGATCAGTAGTGTACAGAGTAAATTAAAGGCCTTACTGTCACATACCTTACATTTTAATGAGAAAGAATGACAATAAATAACCTCATTACTGAGATGGAAAATACAAGGATGTAAGGGCAGGCAGTTTACTATAGGAAAGAGGACTGATGGTCCTCAATGAAGGGAAAGACAGCTGAAAAGTTGAAAAATTTGTGGTTCATATAAAAATTTGTGGGATTGGAGAAAATAATAAGATCTTTTATATAAGGATGGGAGGAAGAGAAATGGTTGGGAAGAGATTAATCAGAATGTATATAAATTAATCAGAATGTATTATATACATGCATGAAGATGTCAGAGAAAAATGTAATAAAAATAAAGCTTTTTACTGTGTATGAAGGAGACTGCCTGTATTTCAATAAAATTAGGACCTATCCCATTTTCATTTTTTCCCCACATTTTATTTTTTCCCTAATCATACAAGCTTAATAGGTACCCCCTTCCTCTGCTTCCTTCTCCCCTCCCCAGCTGTCCTCCCCTTTCCCCCTTCCTTTCACCCCTCTGTCTCCCTCCCCTCTCCCAGTGCCTCCCCCTACCTCCCTCCCATCCCCTGAAGCACCATTTTGTGTGAATACGAAACCTCCCTCTGAGTCCTCCACCCTAGTGAGAGTTCAGGACTCGGTGTAGTCCAGAGCCCCTTCTTGAATTCTCCATTAGTATGGAAACTCTATTATGACTGTTACAAAGCACACTGGAGCCCATATGATGGCTCAGTGGGTAAAGGTACTTGCTGCCATGTTTGACTTAACAAGTTCTGCCTCTGTAGCCCACATGGTGGATGGAGGGAATTAATTCGCTCAAGTTGTCCTCTGACCTGCACACACACACCAACACACACACACACACACACACACACACCAATTTCTGTACTAGTTACACTTATCTGTTGCTGTGAGAAAGCACCAAAAGTTATATAACTAAGGGGAGAAAGGGAAATTTATTCAGCTTATGGTTCCAAAGGGGAGATACAGTCTTTCATGGTGGATGCAGCATGGCTGGCTGTCAGAAGCTGAAGGAGGTCTAGCTCACTGCAAACATCTTGGAAGCTAAGAGCTGCAAGATTGCTTGCTGCAAAAACCAACTTCTCCTGGAGGTAGCGTGGGACTAATACATGTCAAGGCTTTCACTACTCCTTACCCCCAGTGACAGCTTCCTCCATAAATGAAAATTTAAATCAAAGAGCTGGCTTCAGGATGAAGAAATATTATAATTATTCATTTAAATGACCCTAAGGGAATGTCCCCATCTGTGGGTTTACACACAAAAAAGCCACTTATTACATATACTGCCACAAAGATCTGGTCCCTTATGATACAGACAAACTGAAAAAGCCCTATGGCCCACACAAACAGAGAGGCACAAGTGTGGGAAGGAGTGGAATGGGTTGCTGAAAGGAGGGGAAGGTGGCAGAAGAAAAAAGGCAGGAAAGGCAGGGACATCCACTCATTTTGTTGGTATAAAAGGAAAAATTTTAATAAAAATAAAATGAAATGACCCTAAAGATTAGCAGTGTTCATTTTGTAAAGAGAAGAAGCAACATACCAAGTCCATGAAGCCAGTCAGAAACAGAGTTGTGAGTCATCTTGAGGAATGTTCAACCAAAGCTTCTGATCTCAATACTCCCTGTAATGAGTTGCTTATTCCACCTTTATCTTTCAACTTTAAGATAGTGTTGTCAGCCAGCATAGCAGCCCTTTCTTGTCCTCATGCTTGTGAGGTGGAAGCAGGAGGCTCATGAGTTAGAAAACAGTCTGGGCTAAACAGTTTGTTTTCTTGTTGAAAACAAACAAAACAAATATGTAAAAAGATGCTATATATTTTTATGATAGTAGCAAAAATCCTCTTTATTCTGACCTCATAGAAAGGTAGAAATTTAGAAGAGAATTTAAATGTTCTTTCAGTTGTTCAGTGAAGTATAATTCTTGGCTATCTTGCTGACTTTTAAAAAAACGTAGTATCACATCCCCCATAGCACAGCATAAGGTCATTAGACCCAAGGCTTAGAAACTCACCAAGTCAGTAATGAAATAACTCAAAAATTCATTAAGCATAATTATTCTGAGATATCGTTAATTTCTTTTATTTGGAGTATCTTTTTTAAACATTTTTATTATTATTTCCACTCATACAAACTTAAACATCATTAATTTCAATAGACATCAAGATAGCCCAATGTTAGCTATTTTCATTCTGCATACTTTTTTCACATTTTATCCCTTTTCTTTGTATTCTTTCCTGTAGATAACTACAGTGAAATTTCTGCTTCATAATATGTACAGAAAAGGTTTTCAAGCCTTGCAGTATTTAACCTTTCTAATGCTGAATCAAAGTATAGTGACATTGTAACCTTCAGAGATAGTGTGTTCGTGTCACAAAGAGTCACTTTAAAACATCACATTCTCTTTTGAAGATACTCTCAGGCAAGGTGGGAAGCAAAAAGGAAATTAAAAATCTGGAAAATGAGATTAGGCTTCCTGATCTTTGGTGAACAGAATTAAGCTGAGAATTTCACTTTTTCTTTAGCTTTCCTTACTCAAAGAGCAAAAGCAACCAGGATTGTAGCCCTTTTCTTGTGTTAAGATACTACTGTGTTGCTCCTCATGTGGGAAATGACCTAGCATAAGTGTGACCAACAGTTTAAACATGGTTCAGTAGAAATGCCCTAGATTCCTTTCCTAAAGCTGCTGAATAGCACAAATCCTTGTCACCAGCTGCAGGTAGCATTTCAGACTTTTCATCTGTGGACAGAAATGTGAAAAGTAAAATATAATGGCCATTTCAAAAAGATGTGCAACACATCCCCATATTTTGCTGTGGGAATTGTCACCCAGATGGGCAGTATCAGCAGACACATGTTCTTTTCAGTTGTGAGAATAATTAAGGGTTCATGAAAACTGCATCTCTATAGGGAATTGGGTATTGGCTTGTAATGATAAAATATAATTGATACTTTCTTAAAATATTCATTTTTCCATGACTCTCAAACAAACAAAAGCTATTAGTCACTTTTTATTTATTTGTTTATTTATTTATTTATTTTGATCTTTTCTTGCCTCCATCTTCTGCACCATTGTTTGGGGTTCTGGGGATTAAGTCTAGGATCTTGTGCACGCTAGAAAAATGTTCTAATGCTGACTATCTTTCTAGTTCAAATTGTAAAATTTAACAGTCATTCTTTTTAATGGAAAATTCATGCTTTCTTGTTAGCATAATTCATGGCATATACAACAAATCTTAATTAGTTTCCAACTACAGATTATTTTTCAGAATTTTCAGTATTATTTTCTAAACATAAATTTATCCTGAAGTTTTTGACTGTATTATTACTTATATATCTCAAATTCAAATGTTCAGATAGATTTAATATCTTTACATAGGTGAGGAAATAAATTTAACGTGTTTTTATTTTTAGCATATTTTTAACTGAGTTAAGCATATTTTTTATTTTTGGGTGGATCCATAACAAAAGGTGGATAGAGGGTGAATGCCTGTGGTAATAGGAGTCTTTATTAGAACTCAGTTTGCCTTAAGCAGGAGAACATTGAGAAAGGAATGAAAGTTTCAAGTAGGAAGTTGTAACTGCCATCCATGACTATAGACAGAAGCTTGGTGGTGATGGTGGTTGGGGGGAACTCTGTAAAAAAGTCCAAGGATCAAAAGGTGATCTAACCTTTATATTCTGTCCATTGTAACAGGAGTTTTTTTGTCAAATGACACAGAAATGTGACTAAAATCAGGTAGATACTCTCCTCAGCTACTGCCAGAAGCCACAGAGGGGGTTGAAGTTTCATTTCTGGGAGCCCCAGATAGAGAAACTATGATCTAACATGTACCACCACATCTGGTCATGAACACATTTCTTATAGCTAAGAAATTAATTGATGGTACTAGATATTTCTATTTACTTAAGAATGTTCATCACATGACTAAGACGTTGCTTCTGAATTACAAGTATCATTGACATTAAGGAACACCTTTTTTCTGCCCTAGAATATTATCATGAGATATTTGGGTGGTCTGGATCAAGGAAGATGAGACTCCAAGGATATCGATGGGAAGTCCACCAACATTAGGCACTCCTATCTCCACCACTGAAGAAACAGAGAGCTCTATTGACAGTTGCACTGGTACAAATCTTGATGCACAAAAGAGCACTTGGTTTATACATCTCAGGGAGAATGATCTGATTTAGAATATCAGTGCATCTGACTCTCTTACCAACACAAGTACCCCAAAGGGAATTCTAAGATACTCACAAGCAATAAGACAAGAAGGTGAGATGGTGGTGGGAAAGAACAGAATGGATGAAAGGAAGGGAGGGTGGGAGAAATGATGTGTGGATGGGGAGGCAGGAGAGGAGGGAAATTGGGGAGGAGGGTATCAGGGCAGATATAAACCCAGTTTGCTTGTAAAAAATTAATTAATACAAAATCTAACATTTTTCTAGAGGAGAAGGAAGAAGAAGAAGAAGAAGAAGAAGAAGAAGAAGAAGAAGAAGAAGAAGAAGAAGAAGAAGAAGAAGAAGAAGGAGAAGAAGGAGAAGAAATCTCATCAGTGCATATGCAGAGTATTTCACTTGTACAAGTCTACTACTGTCACTATGGACGGAGCAAAACCTTTTTAAGGAAACTCTAGAAGATGCTAGGATAAGTGGAACTCCTTGTTCTTCTCTTTAAAGTAACATTCAGCTACTTAAACACCTGGTCTCCTTTTACGTTATAAATCATTCCTGTATGACTGTGAAACACAAAGTGCTCTTAAGTTGGGCAACCAGATCAGTATTAAGCAGATCAGTCCAACAGTTTCCGTAACTTGTGCTTCTTTGCAACAACCTGGATCTGGCATGGTGTCTGGTGGACACGTCAGCTCCTCTCTATCAGGATGAAAACCTACCCACCCCCCATGAGAAACTTGTAACCTTTCCTGCCTACTAATCGCTGTTGCTTCTGGTATTTCCTCAGAAAAAAAGAGGAAATGGGAGCCTGATCACTTCTTTCACAGGAAGCTTTTTGTTCTTCACGAAATTTCCCAGCCCTTCCCTAGCACATCTTGAGTTTGTCTCTGTTTTGAAGGATTGCCTCCACAGACGTTTTCAGCTTCTAAAATTTGCTTGTTTGGGCTAAGGAGGTATGGCTACTAAAAATAACATATATTAAATTAGGGGGGTTAAAGTTGAAAAATTAAGTACTCAGTGGTTCTTTTATTCAGAAGGTCTACTATTCTTCCATGTCATTTTTTCTCCTATGGGCATTTCATAGGATAATAAACATTTTCCTGGATAATTCTTCCATTCATAATCTTTCATTTTCCTAAAGTTAACTGAAACTATTAAGGAAGAGTGTTGACCTCTACTTATTAAATTGGTATGAATTTGTAACATAAACATTTAAAATGTTTGGCCCAATCTTCATAATATTTTATAGACTATAACTTCAAATTTTATCCACTTCTTTCTTTCCTTCTTTTTTCTAAATTTAGGTTCTTCCAACTAAAATGTCATGTCTATTTTTATAGATGTTGAAATCACGTTTTCAGTACAGTCAACAAAAACAAAATCAATCCAATCAAGCAAAAAAGCTTGAAAGACTGTGTTGACAGACATAATCATACTGCATTTTTACAAATCTAACTTTTCTCCTTTACAAAATTTAAAACAGATGTTTATCAATATATTTTGAAAAGCAAGCAGAAGTTGAAAGAACATCAAACTATGAGATAAAATAATTTCAGTGTTTACTCTTTCTACAAAAAATAAAAGCATTGAGAAATAAATAAGAGTTTGTTATTGCAAAAACAGGACTTACAATTCTTCTCCAGATCAGCTGGTCTCTTAAATGTGGGGTTCAGATTGCTCTAGTGTGTGAATTTCAGAATTCAGAATACAAAATTCCCTTTAATTTCCAGCAATTCACTTAGGAGTCATATTTTTACTTTTACAACACAAAGTATAAAAGACCCCAAAATACACATTATTATCAGGAAAAAATAGGGTTCTGCACCAAGAACTTAACTTCCTAGAAGTAGCTCCTTTTGCTAATTCAAGGACCCCTGAATCTGCTCTCTGTAGAAAGGACCAGTCTGGCATAGTCTGTTGGAGAAATGGAAAAGAGATATTTTCACAAGTTTGAGGTCTGTTGTGTCTCCGTGCCATCTTTGTGTTCTTCGGTATATTGATGGTGCAGTTTTTTTTTCTTTTTGCTGCTGTGAGACCACACTCAGGCATAAGCAACTTGGGAAAGAAAACTTATTTTGCTTACTATTCCAAAGGGGTAAGTAATATAATATACTATGTTGGGAATTTCACAACAGAAGGAATGACTGAAGACAAAAATCAGGTTATTGCAGAAGGAACTGAGTTCAGATCCCAGATCCCATGTGAAAAAATTAGGTGGAAATGGCAACAGCCTACACTTTTGGCTAAAGGACGCCAAACCTGGGGATTCCCAGAGAAAAGAAATAATGCGGTACAATCTAGGATGATTCACAATGTTACCATTGGGTCTCTGCAGCACACATACTCAAGGGCCCTCTTACACACACACACACACACACACACACACACACACTAACACCTACACACAAGCAAAAAAAAACAATTTACAGGTATGTTAATAGCCTGACAAATGGCTTATAATCTAGACACAGGGCCACCAACACTCACATTAAATGTCAGACCTTGAATTGGGCGTCTATGAGTGGAGCACATGGGGAAAACTCAAAAAAAATTTCTGCAGTAAATTACTAGATTTTTGACTATGAATTTAACATGTGGGATGAAAGAAGAAAGATGTCATAGAATAAACCTAGTTTTCTATTTGCTAGGTTTGATGGCATAGACATTCAACAAGGAGGAAAGATAAGAAGCAGAAAGGAAAAAGATAGCAATAACTGGCTAAATCAAAAAGGGAGGAAGAAATGAGTGTACTGAGGAGGTTAAGATAGAGTTCCCAACTAACAGGGAGCCTAAGAAGGGGTCCTGAGCTATGCCACTGAGTCTTGAACTCTCACTAGGGTCCAGGACTCAGATGGAGGTTTGGCTTTCACATAAAAGGGTGCTCCAGAGGATGGGAGGAAGGAAGAGAAGCTACTGGGAGAGGGGGGAATGGAGGGTAATGAAAGGAAGAGGGGAAAGAGGGTGAGTGCAATGGGGGAATCACTGGGTAGGGGAGAGGGGAAGAAGAGGACCGACCTATTGAGCTTGTATGACTAGGAAAAACTAAAATGTAGGAGAAAAAAATGGGAGAAGTTGGTATTGGAGCCCACAGTGTACGTTTTTTACTTAAAATCATGGAAGATGTTGGAATGACCCATGGAGAGGTGTGCAGAGGCATGTAGCAATATTGAAGTTTGAAACTATTCCCAGTACAAAGACATGTCTCATTGTCTTAGATGAGGACCCGTGCCCACAGTTCTAATATAGGTCTACAACAGTAGGAAACAAAGAGAACACAGAGCTTCTCTTCTAAGGGAATGAACTATTGCCAGAGGCAATTTTAGTTCTCTATGACTCTGGTACCTTAGAGCATCCTTGGTCCCAGCTCTGTGAATTTGATCCATCCATGCTCAATAAATAAATACGGCTGGAAAAAAGAGAGGATCACAAGGGAGAGAAAAGACAGCTGGAGAATCTTGGCATTCAGTGGGACCAAAGAGCAGAGGTCAGTATTGACTAAATTATCTTTTTAAAAAAATCATAAGAATGTGTATTCTGAGTAAACCATATGAGGATACAATTTTCATGTGAACATTAAGGTCATGGCATGTTTCTAAAAGAGTATACTTGAAAATAGAAAGATGAAACTCATTTAATCTGAAGAGATAAAGGTATTGAAGATCAGAATGTTAGTTGCAAAGCTACATAAACTTTGGAATCATGTAACTCTTTCTGAGTTAGAGTGTAAGATAAATGGGTGACTTGAATATACAAAGTTATCAACTAATGGAAACCTCATTAAAAAAACTTTGTCAGTGGAAGAAAATAACTATTGATACAAGATTTATTGGATAAGTTTCAGAAACAGAACAATGTTTTGGAACTATATTGTCTATAACAGCGCTTGCTTCTGATGACTACTAATTATTGAAATGTAGATATTCTGAATTCAGATGCACTAGATTGTGAAATATGCAACAAATATGAAAGAGTACAAGTACAAAAGACTGAAAATTATCTAATAATGTTAATTTTGGGTTTAAATGAAAATAATTGGGCTATATTGTGGAAAGTAAAACATATAGTTGAAATTAACTTTCCATGTTTCCTTTTATTTTTAATTCCCTAAGTTTAAAATTTAAAATTGCCTTTGTGGCCTCCATATGTAATTTATGTTTCTGTGGACAAGAACATCAAAAAGTTAAAACAGTGTCTTCTTTCTTACTTTGAAGCATTGTTACATGAAGTCAAGTCTCTATATTTTTTTAATTTTTTTATTATTATTATTATTTATTCAACTGCGTGTATGTGCGCGTGCGCGTGTCTGTGTGTGTGTGTCTGTGTGTGTCTGTGTATGTGTAGAACCACGGACGAATTCGCGAACCACCATGGACGCCTCCACCTCCTTCTGCCCTGGGATTCACAGGCTCCGCCCTACCAGGACCAGAAGCGCAGGCCGCCCCCGCTTCCGTCTGGCATCTATACGTGGGATCTGGGATCCGAACTCGGGACCTTCCACCTGCAAGGCGGAGGCTTAACCCCTGAGCCACCTCTCCAGCCCAAGTCTCTATATTTTTAAGGTTTGATAAATGGCCTAACAAAACAATAATAAAAATGAAGTTTTTTTTATAAAGTAAAGGAATGTTGAAAAGAGTAGAATATTGAGAATAACGTCCAGCCCCATATCTTCACAGAGTCTGTATTTGGATTGGTGTGAACTTAGAAAATTTGGAATCGAGACCATGACTTATTGTAGTTCACTGAGCCAAATTCTCGATTTCTACCTCCATAAATAATTTCAATTATATTCTTTCTCACATGGAAAGAAAATGTCAGGATTCCTGTCACCTGTTAGGGGCAAAATATATAAAATAAATAAAAGTCATATATCTCACTAGATCATGCAAAAGAGGAGAATAAGAAGAGTAGGAAAGAATGAGAAGGAAGAAGGACATTTTGGGAAGAACAGAGTCAAAAAAATTTATGAAAACAAAAGTAATAAGCATGACTGAATATTATTTTGTAGATAGGGAGCTATTTATTGGTTTGAAACAAAATAGAAAAATAAGATACTTATTTTAAAAAGACCAATGGCATCGACAAAGAAAGTGAAACATAGGTAAAAACCTATGAATTAAGATTAACTTTGTATTTGTAGCTAGTGAGGTGGGGTTGGAAAGAAAAGCGGAAATGAAAGAGAGGAGGTTGAATATGAAGACTGATCTGGTATTCAGAGAAAACAATGGTTATTTGAAAATTCATTGTTGATTCCAAGTTGGATCATGGAATCATTTTAAACTCTACATATATGTCATATTTGCAGTATAAGATGATAAGGATTAAAACAAAAGTCAACAATCTCAGTAGCCCAGAACTCAACAGTATAGATTTGAGATTTTTTTTTTTGGTCAGACACAGTGGTTCTAAAAAAAAAAAAAAAAAGTCCCAACTCCAGTGATCTTGATGTCACTGGTCTGGAGTTTTGCCCAGGTATTAGAATTTTAAGCTGTGGCTCTCAGTTTAACATACATTTGAATTACTTTCCTCAGGGTTTCTGATTTGGTACTCATAGTGAATGGCATGAGAATCTTTATTTCTAATTAAACTTTCAAGTGCTGCTATGGCTGTTGTGGGACTAGAGTTCATATAAGGAACAGAGAGTACTAGAAGTTACAATGGAAAGTAAAAAGCAAAAATTAATTAAAAGATCCAAGAATCACTAAATGAAGATAGAATTAACAAGATTTTAACTCAGTTGATAAAAATTTAAGTAATATAAAATTAACAATAAAAATAACAGACCAATAAAAACACAGAATAACTTCATAAACCAGAGATAAATTTAAACTACCCTAATAAATCAAAAGGTTTGTTTGGAATTTTTCAGGTAGGGTTTTTATGTAGCCGAAGTCAGCCTTGAATCCAGCATGAATTTGAACTCCTGATCTCCCTGTCTCAGTGTCCTAAATCTGGGATTGCAGACATGTGCTACAATACTTAAAAAAAAAATCTCTGCATGAAATCTGTCTTGGTGATGAAGAGAGAGCTAACCAAGTATCATCTCTAAACGGAGTCTCCTCAGTGCTCTTATCTACTATTCAGGGACATTCAAGATGGAATTCAATTCAAGTGTGGTATAACCAGTTTAGACACATGTAAGAAATAATTACTTATTAAGTTGTGATAATTAAAGATTACCAGGGTTGTTTTGAGGTAATAAATTTATATATTTTAATTTCAGATCACTTTATTATTATTTATTATCTAAATTCTAGATGATTTTATTATTGACTCTCAGAGAATTTTTATATACAACATCTATATTTTCCTTCTAAATTTTATAAGCTCCATGTTTTTCTTTTATATATAAAGATATTTAGCAGGTCTGTATAGGAAAAAGAACTGAAAAGGTCCTATCACTAATTCAACATTTAAAAAATCACGTAATTCAAAATTATGAAAATTCATGGATGCTTTAAAATGATATTGTGAGAAAATTTAATAGATATTCAGAAGTTTTAGTCTTCTTAATACCATCATAAATTTTAAACATATAATATTGTGACTTTTTCTGAAAACAATGCTATTTTCAACTTGACACTGGATTGCCATGGAAAATATGACACAACTATAAAGATAAATGTGTATTATTAATACCAAATAACCTATTCAACATAATAGCAAATATTGCTATCTATGGTGTTTTATGGTATTCCTTAGAAAAACAGGCATTTCCTGTTATTTTTTGTAGCTTATCAGCATCCTAAAACATGACTATTTATGAAGTCATTCTAATTTTAAAATGGCAATAATTTATGTGTGTGCCATTTTTAATAACAAAATTCCCATAAAAACTTTATTTCATGCCTTGAAATAGTCTGTGAAAATGTTTAAATGTGTTGTATCAGGAACTTGCAGTTATATATGAAATTTATTTCACACATATTTATTCCTTTCTTCTTTGTTATTCCTTATCTTATTTTCCTTAGCTCATTTTTATAAATTTTGATTTATAACATTCAGATAGTAAGTTACCTTAAATTCATTTGGGGAAAAGAGAAAATAGGATGGATAGATGATAGACACATGGCGGAAATAAGATGGAAAGAATGAAAATACAGAGACAAAAGAGAGGGAGGAAATGGAAAGGCAGGAAAGCATTCTCACTAATATTTTAGAGTAATGAAACTGATAAGATTTGCTTTTAGAATAATAAAGAACGAAACCCAATCAAAACTATGAAAAAGACTTGGTAAAGACCTGAAAGTAAATGGTAAAGCTTCTAATGTATCCTGATGCTACCAAAAGTTCAATAGATCCTAAAATTAACCATTTCCTGTACTTTCCAATTTTTTTCTGTCATTTTTCTGCCTTCTTTCCTATATAATGTGGTGAAGAAAAATTAGATGTATTTTAGACATAGAAATATGAAATCTGAAGAGTGAACTCAAGAAGTTTAATCTTTGTCAATGTATTGATTCATATCCATAAATAAGGAGTGGCAACTTTCCTACTACCCCAGCCATCAGAATGTTGGGTTGGACTTAGATGATATTTTGTGAAAATTATATTTCTCTCAGTATATCCTGCTTTCACATGGTATACCATCAATAATTTAAAAAGTGACTTTACTTATTCTTATATTCACTAGCATATCACTTTAAGGTAAACTTACAAAATATTCTTAGTTTTTTTCCATTCTCCTGTAAGTTAAGTGTGCAAAACAGCATCTTATTTCTCTACTTTTGATTCCATTTTCTCAATGGCTATTTATTGTTTTTATGTATGTCTGTGTGTGTATCAGAGGGCACTGTGTGTCCCTATGGAGGACCAAAGGTGACTTTGGGAATCCTCCTGAATTTCTTCCACCTCCTTTATGCTTTGTTCTGGGATTTCCCAGGCTCTGCCTTTCAGAATCCAAAGTATAGACCTTTGCCACCATTTCTTCCTAGCATTTCTACATGGGTTCAGGCATGTGAACTCAGGTTCTTCTGCTTGCCAGGTAGAATCTTAACCTCTGAGTCATCTCTCCAGCCCAACCACTTTCTCGATTTCTTAACATACCTTTATTCTGAACCATATTATGATAAAATTTTGCCTTCCCAACCCACAGAGTGGGAGAGAATCTTCACTACCCACATATCTGATAGAGTTCTATCATCCAGAGTGCACAAAAACAGAAACTAAACACCGAGGAAACAATTGAGCCAATTAAACAATAGGACTTGGAACTTAGACTGAAACTTTACCAGGGACAAAATTGAAATGTCTAACAAATAGCTTAAGAAATGCTCCGCATCCTTAGCCACTAGGGAAATGAAAATCAAAACCTCCCTGAGATATCATCTCACCCAGGTCAGGATAGCAAAAATTCACAGTACAAACAACACCAAATGCTGGAGAGGATGTGATGAGAAGGGAACTCTCCTACATTGCTGGTAGGAATGCAGGCTTATACAAACACTCTGGCGAGCCATCTGGTGATTCTTAAACAAGTTAAAGATTGAAATGCCATATGACCCTGCTATCCACTTTTGGGAATAATTCCCCATACAGCAAAAATTCACTTCAATAGCACAAGTATAACCATGTTCATAGCAGCACTGTTTACAATAGCAAAGTCATGGAATCAACCCAAATGTCCAATAGTTGATGAGTGAATAAGGAAAATGTGGTACATTTATACAATGGAATACTACTCAGCCATCAAAAATGATGAATTAATGAAATTTACCAGGAAATGGATGGAATTAGAAAAAATTATATTGAGTAAAGTATCCCAGACACAGAAAATTAAGTGCCATATGTACTCCCTAATAGGTGGATCCTAGTACCAAACCCACTTAGTGAAACACTCAAAGATAAATCTCTGTAATACCTACAGTAATTGCAAAGATTACAAACAGGAGGGAAGGGGAAGGAAGGCACAGCCAGGAACAAGGAGAGAGGGATCATGCTACAGTAGAGAAAACAGGCCACCATCAAGTACTGCAAGTAAGTAATGAGACATCTGGTTAAGCTCACAGACTTTGCTTCCTGGTCAGTTGCAACTGATGGTGTTTGATCTCAACAGAAAGGGAAAGCATAGAGTCTGGCAGATAGAAGGTAACCATCCTGCAAATGGGAGACTGACATCCCCCCAACCATGGTGTTCTACTCTTATTCCCTCTACCTTTGAATCTACTCTTACAATAAGACTCTATTTTAACAGCCTTTTATCTCTGGCTAGGAGGTGATGTTCAATACCCATCAGGATGGAGCTAAGTAAGGGTGGTGCAAGAACAGCAAAACTGTAAGAAGAAAAAAAAAGAATAACAAACCATAATTCAGAACATCAGATTCCCTACATTAATCACCAGGAACCAAGCTAGCTTAATCTCTTCCCATCCCAAAGTGCAGGGAAATTTGTGGAAAAGGGGGTGGTAAAATTGCAAGAGCCTAAAGATGGGGAGGAGCAATGATATTATGTAAGATACATAAGTTAAGGCCGAAGTAATCATAATAGGACTTTGCATGACCTGCGCAATGACCAACATGTCATTGACCCCCCAAAGTCTAGCATGGATCGCAGGCTCTAAGATCCTTAGAGGCAAGGGATTAATACCCACAATAGTGTTCCTATACTAAAGAGGAACATAAAAAAGAGCTCTAGGCAATGCTACTGAATCCTTACACCTCATCAGAGAGAAGGACCCAAAGGGAAGTTTGACATGCACAGCTAAAGAATGCTCCTGAAATGGGGGAGGGGAGGGGGTATCTGGAGTAAGGGAGGGAGGGAAGAAAAGGAAGGGGAAAAGGGGGGAGGGAGCAAGGGGATTCAGGGAAGGGTGGAGGGAGGGAGGGGCATGGGGTACCTATCAAGTTTGTATGAGTGGAAAAAATAAATTAAAAAAAAAGAAAGAAAGTGATACAGATCACAAAAAATAATTGCCTTTCAAGATGTGTTAGTTACTTCTCTCTTTGCTATGATCAAATACCAGAAACAAAGTAGCTTAACAGAGGGATGGGTTTTTCAGTGCACAGCAGGAGGAATGAAGCCCAACTGAAGGCCCCAGGTCACACTGAATCTGCAGAGAAACAGATGCAGTCTGTTTGCTTTCCCCTTTTTATCAGGTTTAGGATGCCAGACTATAGAATGATGTCAACCTTGTTTATGGTAGGTTTTTTTTCATCTTGATTAAGTCAACCTAAAACTCCTTCACAGACATCTGAGAGTAAGGTTGTCTCCCAAGTGATATTATATCCTATAAAATTGACAATTTTAACCATTACCCAATGACATACTTTATCTTTCCCTTTACCTTGATACCTTAACTCTTAATCTCTTCATTTGAAGCCTCTGTTATTCAGCTTCCCATGAACCTGCAATTTCCTTTCACATTCTTCTGTTTACATCCCTCCATTTTTATCCATATCCAACATACTTAGTTTTTTACCTTGTCCTTTATCTGCTGCTTCCATTTAAAAATCTTTCTTTAAGATATTCTGTGTGTTCTTTTCTTACCTCTTGCTTTTTTAATTTCCTGTAAGTCCTCCAAAGTCTGGCTTTTATGTCCTCCATGATGATTTCCTTATCAATATCCTCCCATCTTGATTGCTTCCTGAAGAACTCTAGAGTTTTTACTAGGTCTTTTCTAACTCAGAAATATACATGGAGATTTATAATGAATGGATATTCATATAGGGTAATAATTTCACGTTTTTATTTTCTGTATTTTTAGACATTTTATGAATAGGAAATTTGTACTAATTATAAAAACATATTCTGAAATCCACAAAATCAGTGAAATAAAATGTCATTCTACATCCAAATAGTAAACTGCAAAAATCTTTTCTTTGTTCATACAGGTAGTATATAGAATAATGTAGATAGTAACCTTGTTAGAATAATAACAGCATGTTAGTTTCATGAGATAGTGTGTGTGTGTGTGTCTGTGTGTCTGTGTGTGTCTGTGTGTCTGTGTGTATGTCTGTGTCTGTAAGTGTTTATTTAAGGTTTCACTTTATTTTACGTGCCAATAAGTCAATATTCTTTGAATACATATTTAATTCACACATAATATTCAAATAAAATGAATATATTACTCTTTAGTTTCCTCTCCAGTTACCCATTAACTCTTTCCCCTCACATCTGTTTTCCTAGAACATTTTCTAAACTCATTGTCTTCTACTTTTTGTTTTCCCTTCTGGCTTACTAAACTTTGATTTATGCCTCTGACACTACCCAAAATATTTTAATAATATCAGTAGAGAAATCAATGAGCATACCTCACGATTCATCTGTCTATACCTTATGGCTTCATTTGTAGGATAGAAAGTGCAACGTATCTTTAGGATAGAAAATAGATGAAAGTTTTCCTAAAGATATAGGCAGTGAGGAATAGAAAGAATTCTTGAGGACAATGGATATGTAAATATATTGATTGCAGTGATAGTTGCATGGAGATCCATTGATAAAGAGCTAATGCAAGGGAGAAACCTAGTCTTAAGATTAAAGCAGGTTTAGAGCAGCCGTGCTGGGAAGGTCTCTGAAGGTAAGGCCACCTCCCAACACACACACACACACTGCTGGGACTGCCCAGAAGGAACACATCCTTCCCCAACTTCCCCCAATATTTGCTTATGAAAGGATATGGAAATTAGTTCTTTTTTACAGAAATAGTCCCATCTGGAGGTGGGCACAAGATCAACTGGATTGGGCCCTAATGTGAACTAACCAATGAGAAAAGGCCATTTTTCCTTTGCTGACCTAAAGACATAACTATACCTGATCTTTGCATAGTAATCTTTGACACTTGTCCATCATGGCACTCCACAATCTGGAGCCCATGAGTTCTTTTTTAGCTCCCTGCCTCTCATGGACTGCATGCCTGGAGTCCATGAGATCGCCAGGGTGCCCTAGCCCCTAATGGCATTCCACAACCAGTCAGTGAGTTTCTTTCTCTCCTCTAATAAACTTTACCTTAATCTTCTACATATGTCCTGGTTTCAATCTTCAACTCCATGGCTGAAGAATTCTATAAGGAAGGGACAGTCATCCTGAGACAAGTTGGCAGAGCATTAAAACAAGAATTAGCTTAAAGTCAGACAGGAGAGGAGAGAACTACCATGAACAGTTTGAGAAGGGTGGGAATCTGCAAAATAGCCCCTGGACAAAAGAGGCTTATACCTTTTTATAGTTTTCAAAGTGGCTAAGGGAAGTAAGACTGTTGAGTGCAGTGAAAGAATGGAAAGAATTTCAGAAAAAGAATAGTCATTGTCTAGATCTTTATGTTGGGAGGCTATTGGAGATAAACTGTAAGTGGATAAGGGTGGATTCTATGGTGGGTTCAGGGAATTGCATTATTCTTGCCTTGGTGGAGGAATATTAAAATTCCTTCATTGCGGCTGATAATAGTACATATTAGACAAGCAATGAAAAATTAAGCAAGAAAGGTGCATTTTGACTACATTGTGCAAAAACCCTATAAATAAATGGAAATCAACTATATAATCTCATGGATATTCATAATAATAGCAAACTAGCAATTGTTCTACTCAGCTGTGCAGTAGGGTAACATATAATCCAGCTATAATGATTGTATTACATAAGATTCCAAATGACACAGTTTTTAAAGCTGATCAAGAATTTCCCTATGATGACATTATATGTTGTAGACAAATTTTCCAGTATTCTTTCTCGAGCATGAGGGTTGAGTATAACATGCTTCTAGTTGAAATTTTGTCTAGGGAACCTCAGTGATTCTAGGAATAATTTCAGGAATGTATCAAAATTGGTTGCATAAGCTTACATACATTGTGGCAGAAAATTATATTTGTATGAAATCAAAGAAAAAAAGGAACTTTAACTTAACAGGGTATAACAAGTGGATACAAATCAAATGACAACTCTGGAAAGTGCCACGTAAGTGTGAATGGATAGAAAGAATATACAAAAAAAAAAAAAAAGGACATACAAGAAAGCAAAGTTAGAATGCCATTATCTGTATGTCAAAAGTTCTAAGAAAATAAAATGTGAAAAGTAGGTGGTATGAACTATTTGATATGTGACTATGTGACCAGCAGTTTCACTGAAATTACAAAAATATATACATACACTCACACAAACACAGGTATGACCTCAGATTGAAAGAGATTGTAGATAAAGAACCAGAACAGAGAAAAATGTAATTCAATAACAATGAAAACACAGGCAACATTTAAGAATTTCTCCACAAGAGTTTATTTGAGTGATAGCAGCAGAAACAACAACAAACCATCTTATTACTAGTCATAAAGGGGTAATATAGGGCAACAATTAAGTTCCTGAACCTTGATTATTAAACACTAGATACAGAGCATAAAATATATTTAACTTTTGTCTGGCACAGTCCATCCATTCACATAGTAGTATATGACAGAGTAATGTCTATGTTGTAAGATTCTGAGAGTACTAAACAGAATAAAATAGGTAAATCCCAATATATGGCCATAAGTAGTTTCTATTTTCAATTGTTCTTGTTTCAATTGTTTCTTGGTAGTTGTATTTGATGGAGAAATGCAGGATTAATTCATTTAAATAGTGTAGGAAAGAAAACTTATGCACCAGAAGAGTCACTTAATTAGAGGGTCAAAATACTTAAAACCGCAAGTAAAGATTTTATATGTAAGAACTTACATTAAGATCACATTATTCCAATTAAATTAATAATTTTTGCAAAGGTTTAACCCAACATTTACTGAAAATCCTCAAGTTTTTAAGTTCTTTACCAAAATAAACTAGTGTATTATTTGCATGTCCCTAACTCTACCAAGAGGGGTTCACCAAAGGTCACATAGTAGAGATTAACGGACAATCAGTTACCTATATAGGAAGGCATTTTTTGTAAGGTCTAAATGTGAGGCAAATCTTAATTCAAACCATCTGTTCTTTGCTCCCCTTCTGAGTCTGTCCTGAATGAAAGTTTGTTTACAGATGTTATCTCTGACAGAAAGTCCTTGAGCTGTTTTCATTGGCCACAGAAACAATTCTTACTAGAGAGCTTTGATTTTAGTTACATGACCTGTTGTGTTGTCTCATAGGAAAAAATAAGTTTGAAGAAGTTAATTAATGACTGATTCCAATTGTGAATGGAATGGAATATAAGAAACGATAATGATTGGCACTAGCTGATTAGCTCTAAAAGGAAAATGTGCATAAACAGAACTTGGATGTTTGTGTTGGCTGGATTGTGCACACAGCTACCTTAAGCATTTGAGTCATAGCATGGAATGACTAAAGATACAGAAAGCAGTGATAGGAGATAGAGACTTTGAACTTTGGCTGGTTAAGAAATAAGGATGACTGATTAATGATCCAGAGCCTTTGATTCTACAGTGATGAAAGAAAATGGCTTAGGGAGTCTATGAAAGGGGTGGAGGAGCTTGTGCATATGTGGATCCTAATTACTTAGGTCTCTTCCTATAGGTGCTGGATGCAAAGGGCCCATGTCCTGCTGGAACCTTCTGGAAACATAACTTTGTGGTACAGTTTGTCTCCTGAAGTTTTTCTGTTTCCAGAGAATTCTCAAGAATTCCTAACTTTAAATCTCAATACTGTTATCAGTGGCTCAAATCTGTTTGCTCAAGTTTAATTGGTGTTGGGAGTCAAAAATTCCTTTTATTTCTTTCCAGTCCTCTTATACGGTGTCATTTTTTCTATGAAGTCTTTTCAAAATGACAAAGTCTTTTTCTTCCTCTTTCTTCCTCTTTAATGTCCTGTGAAGGCTACTTGGGAAAATACTAAGGAAATGCACCTCAAAACTGTTAGTTATGTCTGAACAAAGTAAAAACGAACATATAATTTGAATGGGTCCATGAACAGTCCATGTGTTCACAACTCCGGGCTCTGGAAACTAAATGATCAGATAAAGCCATGAGGGCACAACCTAAATGATGACATTGATTGCTTTAGAAGACAATAAGATACCTTGGTTGTTTGCAAGTTGGCTCTGCCAGGCTGTATGATGTCCTCTAACATGAGAGGAAGCAGGATGAAGACTCTCATCAGATGCTGGGGACACCATATTATCTCAGATTCTCTGGTCTTCAGAATTATGAGAAGAGAAAATCTTTTCCTTTATAAATTATTTGGTCTATGGCATTCAATTAAAGCAACAGAAAATGAACTAAGACACATTGTGGTGTCAATGATTGATGATCTGAATTTCACAATATTAGTATTTTTTTCTATTTTCATAGAGGATTGAGAGTGACAATAGAAATAACACTTGTAATGGACAACAAAGATTATCTAAGCTGTCTAAATGAGAAGCTTGCTAAGAGACAGGCTAGAGTTTTCCATGCAGAGAGCTCAAAATCAGATGTTTTAATTTACTATTTTATTGCTGATGGAATCACAGTATTTTGGCAAGTTTCATTCTACTTTGGAAATTGACAGAGATTGACTAGATAGTCTAAGTGTGTAGCAGAATGACTAGGTGATTGTGAACATCTTTCACATAGGAGTTCTTGTTTGTGTCTCTTCTTTACAGTTTTTTATAAGAAGTCTGTTTATGCAGATGAGGCATGTTGCACAATCATTCCCAGAAACCTTTGTAAATGTTCCTCAACACTATTATAAATGTGCAGTGTCAGATTCAAGCCAGGGCCTCTGGTGGCAGCAAATAGCCATTCCGAAAGGGACGCAGATTATCTTCGTGATTTTTTTAAACAAGTCTTTATACTGAAAAAACAGGTAAAGGGTCACAAACAATATTTCATAGCGACTGTTTGAAGAGGACAGGTGCAGGATCAAATAAGGTGAGGGTTTATGAACCACCATGTAACAGTGGTGGAACTTTAGACAGGTATTATTATACTGCCAGTATCAAACAAAAATTTACAGGTTGCTAGTGCAGGATGCAGTGTTAGTTCACAGCTCAGTAAGACTGTTGACAGGTTTTCTTTCCAGACAATCTGCACAGTACCCTCTGTCACTACGAAAGGTAGCTTGTAGGAAAGAAGCTTTCCCTTCCATTCTAACTTGATTTTTCTGTCTTGAAACGAAGGAGTTTGTTATCTTCAACAACAGGGTCTTACCATCTCGTTCCAGTGGGCACCCTACAGCATTAATAATATCTTGGGGCTTTCTGTGACCAACAGTTCATAAGGGTGTAGTTCATCCCTGAAGCTGAGATTTATTTTTAAAATAACCTTATTCTGGAAGCAGCTTATCCACCCTCTCAGGGCATCTCCATTCAAGCTCTTTTTCTTTAAATTAGATCTAATTATATAACAAAGCAGCAGTTTTCCACATGAGTTTTTTAATTAATGTAAAGAATTGACAAGTCAAATTCTGTGCAGATCCTGTAGAAATACATGTAAGGTGCAGTGAGTTCATGGATACAACATCCCTGTCATATCCAGAAGGTAATGTCTGGCCACATCCCTGCCTTCTGTCAGACTCTTACAATCTTACTGTTCCCTCTATCATTATGTTTCTTAAGTCTTGGGGTAGGGGTGAGGATAGCTTAGATATCCTGTTTAAGGTCAAGCAACCTGAAGCCTCTTCTTTTTTGCATTTTTTCCAGTTGTGGATTTTCTATAACAGACACCTAGAGAACATCTAGGTTGAGAGTTATCAATCTATGGATATAGTGACAAAATGTTCAAAAGGCAGCCTGATACAGTGGTTTTATAGCTAAACCTTAATAGTTTATATCTCCTAGGGCCCATGACTTCCCTTTTCATGAGTTCTTGGCCTCGTTTACTAGGCAATATGTTTTCAGCAGGAATGTGTTCCTTTACTTATAAACAAACCTTAAATACAACTTGACAGCTGTTGGTTGACTCCTTGACTTTCATGCCACTGTTGTATTGATGTTCACCTGTTGCCAGAATAGTTGTTACTGGGGTTTGAAGCTTTCACGAGGTAACTGTTATTATAGATTACAGGTTTCTTAGGTGTATGAGATTGCTGATTGCTTTTCTTCCTTAGTAGTTTGCATAGATACTATAAAAGCAGAATAGTAAGGAAGAAACTTCCAGACCAGTTTCATCTTTTTTTTTCATGCCCTGAGATCAACATGCTATAGTGCCTCTAGAAATGGGGTCTCACTATAAGTTTCTGGAAGGTACCAAGAGAAATGGCAAAAGCCTGAACATTTGAAATGACATAATTGTTATGGGGGTAACCAACTGCTTTTTAATTAGACTTCAGGCAGGAATTTATGCCTCTATAAACCTACGTTTATATTTTTTCATTTATTTATTGCAGCCATGTACATGTGAGTGGGTGTATGAGTGTGTATGGATATGTGTCTGTGTGTACATGTGGATGTGCACAAGTGAAGATAAGAAGTTAGTTTGCAGGAGTTCTTTTCCCCTTTTCACTATTTGGGCTTTGTGGAGCTAATTCAAGTATTTGTACTTGGCAACAAGTGCCTTTAGCCACAGCTCTTCTTTTTGAAATGCGCAGTGGTGTCATCTCCTCCCAGACTTGTGGAATCACTCTGGGAGACAGGTTGATAAGAATGTACGAGTCAGAGGAAGAATGAAGAGGAGAATGTCACTGTCTTCTGTGCATGGCATGGTGAGCTCACAACAACTGTGACTGCTTGCAGAAGATCTGCACATGACTGGGCTTGTTCCACAGTGCATAGAAGAAGGAATAAAGAGGACTTGCCCCACTCCTGCCAGAGGAACTATTGGCAATTAAGGTTTACTGAGGGAAGAAGAGATACTTTCTTTAGTTGTATAGCCACTGGTAAGCTATTTATTGTCCTATAAATAATATCTCATTCATGTTCATGTAAATAATCCTTATTAATCTCACTGTGCCACAAAAAATTAAAAAAGACACAGAAGTAGAAGGGGAACTTAAGAGATCATCCAGAATGGAAAAAGAGAAGGCAATGTGTGTGTGCGTGGGCGGGGGGGGGAGGAATTGATAAACACTATATGTAAGTATTTCTAAAAGATATGCCCAACAAAAATGCATGTAATAAGTTATTAATCAGCAAAAAGTCCATATACTAAAATAAAATTAAATAACTTCTCAGTTGAAGAAAAATGTTCAAAAGAAATTGGCATATTAAAAATTGTTTACCAAAGGAGAATTATAGTTCAAATTTGACTAAAATTAGAAAGCGGAATCCAGATCAAAATTTGTGTTTTCAAATTTTGTTCCTTAGAGTCTGAAAGATGTAAAGCAAATGATGTCACCATCCAACTATACATTTTTGAATCGAAGCAACAAAGCAAAACTACTGGAAGAAAGTAGGAAATAACTGAAATCTGATATCAGCAAACTAAAAGAAGTAGACATGATAGAGAATTCAGGGTAAATGAGGAACTTCAAGGCTACTTTTGCCAGAGGTACTGACTGCTCAGTTGGGCCTGTTGCTGCCTCTTTAAACAACTCAAATATGGCACAGAATTTTAAGCTCTACAAAAATTCCTGCCTAAAAATTAGTAATGATGATGATGGGTCCTAAATTTATCTAATGTCTCATCTCCATCCAAGGCAAAAGACACAAGGTAAAAGTAAAGAATTTTCAAAATTCCAAGAACCATGACTCTTACATGCAGGCCCACTACTCAAGAATTAAGTTGGGTCCCAACCCTACATGGCAGCGATCAACTCTGGACAGGAACTGAAGGGAAATGAACTGCTTTTTCAAGTGGTAATGTTTTCCTGGAGCCCGCAGATCCTCCCTGCAGAAACAAATGTGATGATAAAGATCAGCTAGAGCAGTTTTACGAAGACTACTGGATTATGTATACTCCAACCGCCAAGTTTCAGTCTTCCCCTAAGTAAGCATGAAAGTCTCTTCAGTAGTTCAACACAGGGCTTTCTATCTTACTCCAAATGAGTAAACTGTAATTCTGTTGGTGTATCGAAGCATCTGGTTTCACATTCACCTTTGGGACACCAAGTGCAGTACAGATGGGGAATCACTGTACATCAGAGTGATTCTAAGGAAACTCCAATTTCTGCTTGAACCTCATCCATCTGTCCTTTACCTATTCCCTTCTCATTGGTTTTTGAAGACATGAAGATAAATGTAACAAGGTGGTCAAATAAGAAGGCACCCAGGAAGAGGAGTAATATATTAACCTTGTGGAGATCTCCAAATCCTCAGCAAACTGAAGTAACTGAATTGGTAGGAATTTGCTGAAGATAACATACAAAGCCCAAACTTGGGCACTGTAAGCGAACTCAACAGAGGCAGAGTGATGTAGACGTGACTAAACAGCAGTGCACATGAGACATTCTTGAGAAATGGAATCGATTTTAAGAGCCTTTTGAATCAGCACTGTGATTTGGCTGCCAGAAAATAAACTGGATCCAAGGCTACATCAACAAATGCTTACTGTCTGGACAACGGAAGACCCTTTTCTGCCTGCCTGACTGGAACATTTTAAGAGCCATGTTTTCTGAACACTGTATTTTATGAGCACAAACTTGCAAGGTGATGGATGAGGAAAATTGGAGCTGTCATATTGGAACAAAAAGGCATCTTTGGTTAGAAGGAACGCTAGCCCAGGGAGAATATGACAGACATTTCCACAATCTTTGAGGGGCTTACATGTGGAAGGAAGACTAGATTTATTATGGAAAACACTGAAGTCAAAAGTAATAAATCAATGGAAGCAAACCTTTAAGTAATGTTCATCTCCAGTAAAGGGAATGAACACTCACACCTTGGAGAGTTCCCTATTTGTGGAGGTATTTAAGCCTTTTTTTCTGTAAATGGTGGCCAAGGAGCACCCTAAATCTTAAGACCTGAATCACACAGGAAAGTCTCTTCTCCAGCTAAGATTTTATGAACTTAATACTGTGAGTAAATGAGATACTTCAGGTTTTGCATGCTGTTGAGACTCCAATGGATCTTCTGCAACCTGCTCCTTTAACCCAGGGAAACAGATGATGTCAGCATGTCACTAACAACAAGCACAGTGCCTAGGTGCCTAAAGGGAGGTGCCTAACATCGCAGATGTCAGTTATTTCATATAACCGACCCATCCTCCTTATCTTTTTCTTGTGAACCCAATTTCTTGGAGAGACTGTCCTTGAAGATTTCGTCCCTGCTCTCCATCTATCAGGAGTTTATGTGGCAAAGTTTTGGGAACACGGCTTCCATCTCAAAGGGTCAAGCAGCACAGTGAGAGGTCTCAAGTGATAGAGCAAGAGGGAGATTGTTGCTTAGCCCGAGTCCCTGGGGTCTACACCATAATGGTGACTTTGTCTTGGAACTTGTAGAACTCCTGAGGTGTTTCCAAACTTTGTAGGACTCTGGGGTTATATTAGAACAAAGACCCAGAAGGGTGCCAAGGACAAAGACTGGGCCTCCTGTGGCACCTACATTCCTCCTTCTCGGTAATCGCTGGTCCCCTAGCCTCTAAACCTGGTTCTGGGGATCTCTGGTCCAGAGCGGACACCTCTGGCCGCCCACTCCCAGCAGGGAACTGGGAAGGAAGGGGCGCGAAAGCCCAGCGCCAGGGAGGTGGGGCTGGAGGGAAGCGGGGAGCTAGAGGGACCGAGCTTCCAAGGGAAAGTGAGAGGGGAGGGCAGCCCCGGCTCCGCACGCTCCCTCCCTCGGCCGCTTTCTCTCACATAAGCGCAGGCAGAGGGCGCGTCAGTCATGCCCTGCCCCTGCGCCCGCCGCCGCCGCCGCCGCCGCCACCGGCCCCGCGCGCAGGAGGCTGGAGCGCCGCGAGGCTCGGGGGCCTCGCCACCGCCGGGCGCCCCGCCGCCACCGCCTCTACCCGTGGCTCCGCTCCTTTCTCTTCGGGGACCGAGCCGTAGGACTCAGGGGGGGCCCGACGCTCGGCGGGATCCAGACGGGCTGAACGTCGAGGGGTGTCTGGGCTTTTGCCCCCCTTCTTTGCAGAACGCCCAAACAAAACCGCGAGCCGCGCGGAGCCGTCCTCCCGCGCCCTCGCTTCACCCCGCGGCCGGGGCGCTCGGATGCCCGCTTTGCCGTGATTACCTGCAGCCCGGCGCCCGCCGCCCTCGCCGCTCGCGGACAGTCGCGATCGCCGAGCCCCGGCCCCGCCACTGCCGCCCCCGGCTCGCCCAGGGGGGTCCCCGGGAGGAAGTCGCGGCAGAGGCGCGAGGAGGGGACCTTGGGCTCGCGCGCCCGCCCTGCCCCGCCAGCGGACCGGCCTCCTCGCTCCCGGTCCTTCCACCATGCACTTGCTGGGCTTCTTGGCTCTGGCGTGTTCGCTGCTCGCCGCTGCGCTGCTCCCGGGGCCCCGCGAAGCGCCCGCCGTCGCCTCCGCCTTCGAGTCGGGACTCGGCTTCGGGGACGCGGAGCCGGACGGGGGCGAGGTCAAGGTAGGTGCCTAGATCCCGGGGGGCTGCAGGCTGTGGGACCCTGCGGGCTGGGGCGGGCTGGGTGCGTAACCGAACCTGCAGATCCCAGGGAGTGCACGCTCTTTAACCTTTGGATCCAGAGTTACAAAGTTCGGTGCACGCTGCCTGGGCGGAAAGTTTCTTTTTCTTTTTTCTTTCTTTCTTTCTTTCTTTCTTTTTTTTTTTTTTCAATCCAAAGTTGTTACTACATAGGAAAACAAGTTACTGAAGGGAAAGGTCCAGTCCTGGAGACCACTTTCTCTTTCTGAATGATCACCGCTGGGGTAAATTTGGGGAAGAGGGGGTTTACCCAGCGCTGCTGGAGTGGCTCTAGAGAACAGTGCATTCTGGTGGAGAAGTTTTCTTTTCTCTCCCAAGTTGATTTTTGAGACTCCAAAGAGATTCTTGATGGGCAAAAGATAACTAGCCAAGCGAGGCTTACTTTCCAAGAGTGTTCCACTTCTTGGAGCTCCAGGCGCTGAGCGCTCTTTTAGGAAAAAGTGAAAAGGAATTTAGTAAATTGGTTTAAGATTTCAAAGTTAACTTGAAGTTGGTCAAACTTGAGATGTAGCCTGAGGTTAGAGTCTTTCAGAGCACAAGAAAGCGACTTTTTTTCTCAACTTCTAAAAAATCAACTGTGGATTTCTAAATCTCGGTGATGAGATATAAAAAATTAAAGCATCTTTCTGTCTGACCCATGTTTTATGATATAGCGTTCTTTGGCTAAAATGTTACGATGATGCTTTTGAAGGTTTTCTGATTCCCAGAAAGGACTTGCCATGTTTATTTTTCATTGGATTCTTCTAATGAATGATTGCATTTACGTGTTTTCTGAAAATGTTCATACTTAACATAACAACAGAGTTCTTGAACTCCTGAAGAAGTTTCATGTTTATTTCAGTCGAGTATCTAGTCCCAGCTCTTGCAGTACCCTGTCTGAGAAAAGGCGGCAGTGGTTTATTCCTGCAACTGACTAGTGGAGGCGGGCCGGGTGTGGTAACGCTCCACTTTCAATGGACTGCGTTGAAGGAACACTTAACGGAATGTGTAGAAATCAGTTTGCTTTCTCAGGTAGAGTCTGAGAAACAATGTAAGACTGACAAAACTAACTTAAAAATTAGACTGCCTTCGTGTTTAAATTTGGGAGAAATTAAAGTATCAGGATTTTTGGCTCAATGTAAGAGTCAAACACACATTACAAAACAGTGGGTTATAAGAATTGTCATTTTCAGCACACTTTGCTCAAACTATGGTTAGGGTATCCTGTTCTCAGATGCCACAAACAGAGTACTAGACCCAATACTTCCTGTATTTGAGCCTTTGAATTTTACCATTCTGCTACACTTTCTTTTCCTGCAAAAGTCAAACTAGGGTAAATATGACTCGGTAAGGAAACAACACTTTTATTGCTTGTAATTAACTGGCTTTGGTTTACAATGATAAAATGTGAAATATTGATAAAAATGAGAAGTGTTTCCTGATAAGCCAATAGCTTTGTCAGAGAGATAGAGAAGAGAGGGAGTGAGAGAGAGAAACTAGAAAATAAAAAATCACTTATTTTAATTTTCAAGGTTGTTTACAGTTGTGATGCAATCAAATTCCCCGTTACACTAAAAATTCTGTTTTTATTTGCAATTATCACTTCATAGTTAACAATCTTAAAAATTGATGTTCTGCTTGTAAAATGAGTTCTTTGCCCATTTAAGGTAGTTCTATTCTAAGTCATTGAGTTCCATATACCACAAGGCAGTGTATTTCTACTGTATCAAACTCTTCTCCAGTGGATGAATGGGACCTTGACAGGATATGTTAGAAAAGCCTTCAGTGAACTTCTGTGTCCCTGCAGAAAAAACTTGGATGTAACTGAACTGACTGATCTAAAGACTCCATGTCTCTCCCTAGTGGTCTATGCAAGCACCTCATTCAGATGTAAGCCCTGGAGAAGTGGGGAGATACTGTCTGTTAATTTTCTAAGAGCAACATAAACCCCAAGAAGGTATTTTTGATTATAAATAGAAGATGCTGATTATGCATAATTCCAGTGAGTACAAGACTTTGCAATTAATACCTAAGTATACTTTTAAAATTCTACACGCACACACACACACACACACACACACACACACACACAAACTATGAACCAAGATTAGCTATGTAGTCATTCACACAGCTTCCAAAGTCATGAACATAATTGAGAGTGACTTTAATGAGTTGGTTCTCTTTTCTATTGATGTTTTTCCAATTTAATAGAAATTTCTAAATTCTTTTGTTATTATTATTTAATTGTTATAAAATCTTTCAGGCAGAGAGCATCTTTAAAGAAATGTCCCATTTATCTTTTCTAAAAGGAACTTGCCATTTTAGTGAAAAAAGAAAAATGCAAAATATTTAAGACATAACATTTATTATTATGAAACTGGTACTAAACCACTGTATTTGTTAAGAAATTTGGGGAGAGAGTCATCAGTGAGAATATGTGATCTGGAAGTCTTAATCTGAACACAGAGCCAGGTTTTGACTTTGGATGTGAATTTCCAGAGGATATATTCCACAAAACTGAAGTCTACTTAGTGTCTGATAAAATCAGTAGATGAGAAGGCAAGTAGAATGGTTTGGAGTTGAAGGGATTATGTAGGTACCAGTAAGTTCTTTTAAAGAACATTATGCTTAGACAGTTCTGCCAATTGGCTTCTCAGCCAGTTAAGGATGAATGAGCTATTTCAAAGAACAGACCCATGAGTCTGATGACTGATTAACATAAGAGCTTGAGTGAGTGGGAGAAACTAACTCTTCTTCAACATTTAATTATAGAGAAGTGTTGATTCTACTTTTCAAATTAGGCTATTTGGGAGAAAAAGATGAATGTTGGATGGAGACTCTATTTTCCATAGGTCACATAAGAGTTTACTAAGATAAATTCTTATGCATTAATAAACTTAGGAGTTATTAGGATATCATCGGAGAAGTGACCTAAGCTACTTTTAAAGTAAGCCATCAAAGGGAGATAATTGTCTAGGGTCAGTAAGAATTAAACTGTGCTATATAGTTTGTTTGTTTTTTTTAAATTGCATTTCATGTGTGTTACAGTAATTCCTACTTCAAAATAAAAACATATCTTATTATCCAGCATTCAAAACAAAAGTAAACTTTATTAAAGTGAAAGAGACTGCAAATGTAGCTGCAATTTGCAGTCATTCACTGTGTATGTTATGTTCATACTTTTTGGTAGGAAACACTCCCATAACATCAGAAAGAAGAATCAAGACCAAGGTTAGGGAACTTTTTAACTGCAACCCACATCATTATGCTAGAGACTCAGCATTTGATTTTCTGCAAGCCTCTTTCTGAAGCAGGCAGAAGTTTGTTTAAAGGAGGATTGGTTCTTTGTCCCCTTTGCCTGGCTACCTGATGCTCAGAGGAAAATACACAGTTGAGATACTCATAGATGGCCAAAATATATGATTAAGTCTTTTTCTCATGCTTCTCAATTAAGTTTTTGCTGTTATTCTGCGCAATCCTGTGTATGTATGTATAGACATAAAGACTCAATTTACCTTTCCTTTTGGTTTTCACCACTTTGTGAACTCTGATGTCCTACTTGGGACCATTTGTTCGTGCCACAATATAAAATGGCTTTAGGAAGTAGTTAATTACTGACTTAAGTGGTTCTTCTCTAAGACCAGCTAGTCTTTATTCTTGTCTTTCTAAAGTGATATGACAAGCTGGAGGTTGATATTTGTGGGCCTTGGCTCTGATTCTGGACTCTCCCCAGTGAGGTATAAGCACTCGTTTTTCACCTTTCTTACAATGTAAAGCTTTCTGCAGTTCTAACTGAGGCTGAATGGGGGCTGATGTGAGAGCAACCAAGATGATTTCCTGCATCTCCAGCTCTGCACTTGGTTTTAGCAGCTTTAGGTTATATATTATGTCTTCAGAGCTATGCATTAATGACTTGCAATGTCCTGAGAACCTGTTGCAGTTCACCTGCATGGTTGCTGATAAATGATCATCAAATGGCTTAAGGGAAGAAGGGGGTTATTCTGTTACAATAAACTGGTTACAGTTCATAGTCCAGCTTGATGGGAAAGCACCCATCAACACCAGAGCTGAGGGAAATGGCCAAACCATCTATACTTAATGGTCAAGAGAGGGACAATCTTTACTTGCCAGATCAGCATGTCTGACCAAGCATACAAAAGGTTGCCAACTTTCTCAATCAGCTGTGGGTATTTTATTCCAGGGCCTAGTCTCACCCACCATGGGCTAGACCTTCCCCATCAGCTAGACAATCTCTACCAGGTTTGCTCTGGGCTTAACTCAACCATTACTTCTCTACAAATGTGCCCAGAGCTCAAACCCTTAATTATCAAGTTGACATCTGTGCTTAACTATGACAGAACCCATGTGCACACTCTACTTGGCATAGTCTTACAGCCTATTTCATTTTGCTTCCTTATACCTCCCAGCAATGCATGTTGTGTTTCAATGAGGATAATAAATCTAAGGCACAAACTAATAAGCCAAGAACAAGAAGAGTCCTCTCTCTCTCTCTCTGTGTGTGTGTGTGTGTGTGTGTGTGTGTGTGTTGTTTGTACAAGTTCACATGGGTATGTGGAAGCCAGAGGTCCACCTCCGTGTCTTCCTCTATTGCATTCCCGATTTTATTTTATTTATTTATTATCTATTTACTTATTTATTTTTGAAACATCATCTCTTCCTGAACTTGGAGCTCATGGGTTCTGATAGGCTTTCTGACAGGGAACTCCAAGGCCTGTCTGTCTCTACCTCCCTTTCCCCGATAGTCCTCTGCTGTGCTCAGCTTTTTACCTGGGCATTGGGGATACGTACTCAGGTGGTTATTATGCAGCAAGTACTTTACTAACTGAGCTATCTTCCCAGGTCTAAAATAGTCTTCTCTTGTTGCTAATGTTTGCTTTCCTTCTTTAAAAAGTGAGACAGCCACAACAAAAATTTTAGATCATGTAATTTTAAAGAATTGTGGTAATAGGTTTGGTCCTTTTTGGTTTGTAAAAGATCTTGATCCAGTGTCCTTTCAGAGCCTCTGCTGCTCTCTGCATGCTCCTGCAACAGTGGGCAAAAATTTGGGGAAAAGTATATTGCCTTGTCAGAGGTGACTAGTTATGAGATAAATGTGAATGTTCAGGCTTTACCATCTGGTAGATGCCCCTTTGACTAAAAATCATGTCCTTATTTATTTAGTTATTTAGTTAATTTGTCATTTAAGACAGGGTCTAATGTATCATAAGCTGTCTTTGAACTCTCTGATTAAGCTTTGTAGCTACACTTCCTGTGCTTGGGAATTACATGTGTCCAACCATGCCTCACACACCAAAATATTCTGACCTATAGAGATATTAAAAGTACATTGTTAGGTAGTAGTACCCTAGCAAGAATTCTTGGTAGTTGCTAATATTTTTTTAAGGCATGTAATATAATTTGAGTGAAACACTGTGCCTTTATAACTATCTGTATGGCCTTTCACAAATAAGAGGGCTCAGAATGCAGGATGCAAGATTCACATTCTTCCTCTGAGCTATGGACACTGCTGTCTTTTACTGACTGCATTGCTCCTGGAACATACACATTCTGTAGTTACTATTTGGGCTTATGTTTGGCTGTATATTTTTAAGTTCATGTTTATGTAGATTGTGACTTAAGGTGTCATTGAATTTTCAAGTTAGAAAGAAAATGGATATGACAAAGAACTTTGAACAGCAAGGGATGCTAATGAGTTTGATTTGTAACGTAATTTAAAGTTTAAAGTAAATACCTTTGGTTTATAATTGTTTCTTCTCGAATTTAAAGGCTCAGTTGGTTCATAGTCTCTACTATTTTTCAGAATTTGCAGTTTTTAGAAAGCAGAGGTTGTGTTTAAATCATTTGCTTTCTTGGGCATCTTTGAAGGAATGCATATTAAAATACTGTTTTCTGATGAACCCTCAATGTTTCATTGTACCAATGGTGTCCTGAGGATTTTCAAGTATAGTAAGAGTTTCAAGATCTTTTATGTAATTTTGAGATCAAAAAGTCAGTTTTCGTGATATATGATGGCATGATCCTATTGTAAAATCATATACAGTTGATTATGATCATTAGTTAGCTTGTATGTCTAAATGCCTCTAAATGTTATTGAAGGAATAGCTATGCTTTTTAATAGATAATATCCACATTCTGCTTTTTGAGTGGTAGTGGATATTGAAATGAATGCACTGGCTTTTCTGGAAAGTTCTGTAAACTGAGGCTCAAGTCTTCTTAAAGACTTAGGACATTTCTTTTTGGAAATGTTCCTCAGTTGACACATTGCCTCCAAGACTACATAGAAGAAGCAGGAGAAGGGAGTCCAGGAATTCACACCAGAGAGGAGAAGTATGCCAATGTTCATAACTCAACACATTAATATCAAATTTAGGACCCTTCTAATTCAAGGTCTCATATTTAAATCTACTTCCATTCAGAGCATTTCTAATATATCCTCAAAAATGGCATCTTGAATTTCAAGCAAGAAATTACCATGTAAGAAGTGAAGAAAAAATTGTAGATTCCTGTCTACATTGAGCTTTTAAAAAAAATTACATTTTTTGCCTAGTTATATAGCTCAATAGGTACCTTCTCTCTCCCTTCTCCCTTCTCCTCTGTTGTCCCCCATTTCACTCTTACCCCTTTCCCACTCTCCCCTCCCACCCTTTTCCTTCCCTCATTCTCTCTTGGTATTTCTTAATTTCTCCCTCCTATCCTCCAGAGTCTATGTCTATGTGGGCGCTGAATTTCCCTCTGAGTCGTCTACACTAGTGAGGGTTCAGGGCTCAGTGGCAAAGCTTGCGGCCCCTTTTTGGGCTGCCCACTAGTATGGGGACTCTATTATGACTATTTATCCCCTGCTTTTACATCCAGCTTTTTTCAGAGACACCACATTGACTCACCAAAGATTCCAGGAAGAATGAGTTGGGTTGTAAGTACATAAGTACTTGCATAAGACTGTAACTGCATAAGGATTTAAGGTTTGTTAGTGATTAAGCAGATTTCTTGGGATTGTATGGGCAGGCCTAAGGGATATGAGATGTAGTAAGATATTGGATGTGCAAATCAGGTAGATTGTAATTACAGAAATGGAGGATGTCTTAGATACTGAAGAAGGTTGGCAAGATAATTGAGTTCAGAATGGTCTGAGGTATTGGGGACAGTAAAAGAGACTTTAGTAGAAGGGTCAAAGAATTTGAGAAACAGAGAGGAGAGCCTGTGGCAAGCATGAGCAATAAGTCTGAATTTGGGTCAAAAGTCATAGGAGTCACAGAAGAGTTTGAAGCTGTATGCTTAAAGTTGGGATTTAAGTTTCTGTAAAATAACCTTAGCAAACTCTCTAGAAATAGGTCAAAAAGCTTCCCAGAAGTTATTTCCCAGCAGGATTTAGAATTCTATGGCTATCCATAGGTATTTGAACTCTTCATTATGCTTTTGATTTCTGAAGGTAATCGTGGTGATAACTTTCAATTTATGAAATCTCCATTACTGGGAAGTCTGGATTCATTTAGAAAATATATTAATAACAGAAAACTTTGTTGTTTTAGTTTGCATTCTAAACAGAGCTATCAGTGTAGCAATGGTCATGATTAAATTCTACCCTTCCCTTTCTCCATCTTATTTTCTTCCTTCCTCTATTCAATGTTCTTTAAACTGGAAACCATACTTTCTGCTTTCTTTCGTGGATCCTGAAGTATTTTTAGGCAACCCATTGAAGTAAAACACTAAAGAAAAAGTAAAATTGCAAAATTTGGTTTTTCACACTTACAAGTCAGGTGGCAATTTAAAAAAAGGAGAAAGAAGAAATCACTCCAATACTATCTTAAAAGTTCCAAAAGTTCCAAAAGGTCTGCTGGAAGCATTCCTGCTAATTTTAAGATTAGAAAGGCATCATGAGAGTAAATTAAATACTTGGTCACTGATGTCATAAAGCAATTGTGACTGTAGAAAAATGTACTGCAACTCAGAAAGACACTATTTAGCAAATGGACATGATAAAAGAAAAATCTCAGATGTACATCTTTCAAAGAGCCATAGCAAAGAATTCAAATGACGGAAAGCTCACCAAGTGGACCTTTACCACTTCCCTTCTTTTGACAGGTGGGGAGGAAAGGAATTTTTTCCCTAGTAGTTCAGAAAGATGAAATGTGTGTCTTTTATAGTGATAAATATTTTCATTAGGCATTTATTTTGTGGTTGCTGTTACTTAAGCCTAGTTTGCAAGTGATCATTTTCTTTCTCTATAATAGTAATGCTTGTTACCATAGGTAGTAAAGGTTGGAGTCAAAGCCAGCTTCATCCTTCACCTTACCTTACACAGCACTCAGTCTTCATCAGTCTTTTTTGCCTGTTTCGGTCACACAACAGTCAGCAATACAATTAGACAGAGATTTAGTGGAGTGGAGAAGAGCGTTTCTGAAATCCTTCCTGGATTCTTATCCTAGCTTTCTATACTCAACACCCTCCCAGTGCAACTTCCGGTGACAGCCAGAGATAATTTCTTATATGTTAAAATAAGTAATAATAAGTTGTTACACTACTTCACATTGTATTGAAGATTAAAGAAGAGATAGATTATTGAAGCTTGATAGAGATAGATGTTAGCTTAAGGTCATGGCTGCCATATAGTTAGCTTTCTGCAATACAATGGTCAGGCTTCTGTTTAGAAAATCAATGGCATAGATTTTTGTCCTAGACAAATGAAGTAGCACACTGAAACTCTAATCTTCACAAACAATTTATTGTAGTTTATCAGCAATCCCAATTTGTAAAATATAGTAAGAGTTTATCACATTGATGTTTGTCTTTGAGACAGTGTGTGTGGTTCCGGAATCATAGGATGTGCAATAATTTGATTACTAGGTTGCACATATGCTTCTTTAATTCATTTCGACTTCTGCTGGATGCTTGAGCTTGTGTCTCTTCCAGAATGTGATAACCAGTCACAGAACATCAAACTTATTAACTTAGAATGGTGGGCATCATCTCATGTGCTTTCTACTACATCTTCTTGGCAAAAGGACTTTGGTACATACAAGGTTATTATAATGCCATATAATTTCATAATAAGTCAGTCCAAACTCCGAAATCATGAAGACTTTGAGGTTCGATGTTATTAATGGAATCTATGTACTTTAGGAAAATAAAGGAAGAGAATCATAAACCATCATTAGCTATGAGAAGCTATATTTAAAAAACCAAAACTAATGTTGATATAAACATCTCAGATCTTCACATAAAGGATTATGTGCACTGATCTGTTTTATAAATCTGAAGTGAATCACTGTATAATAGTAAATTAAAAAATATTTTAATAATAAAAATAGAAAAAATCCACTTAAAAAAGTATGGGAGAAGTTACTGGTAGAAAGTTATGTGCAAGAATTGATTTTCTAGAGAAAAAATAATTATACCTCTATGAATTTGTGTAGAAAAATGTGATTTATTGCTTCTTTGAGACTCTTTGATGGCATTTTGCTGTCATTCCCTTCAGAAGAATCAAGAAGTAGATACTTCTGCGTGCAAGTGTGGTTTGCCCATGAACTCTGAATTATCCAAAATACTTTAGTTGGTTTTGTCCAATGGTTCTGTTTTCTGGTTAATCAGTACTGTGAACTGAAGATCCTCATGTGTCCAAAGCTTCAAGGTTTTGAGGCATGTGAAAAGACAGGAAAAAGAAGTTAAAAATAAGTGTTGTGTACAGTTCTCAACTCTTGAAAAGCTGACAGGTGTATTTCACTACATGTCATCTTGAAAATGTTCACTTACTTAGGATTGCAGAGCAGATGTTCCTTGGAGTATTTTATGAACTTGCCATATAGCTCAACAGAACTTTTTCTCATGGGTTTTAGGACAAAGTAGGCACAGGCAATATGTGCAAGAAAACACACTTAGATAATAAAACATTATCCATGTTTCTACATGTTGATGCTGATGTTGTCTTTCTTAAAAGTAATTTCATGCATTATCAAGATTAGAGATGCAAATTTCATGAATAAACCTTTATGAGGAATTTATTTCTTATTTATATTTCTATATAAGAACATTTTCTTCAGGGTAATTTTTTCCTTTATCATAATAATTTTCTTTTCTAATAACTGTTGCAATTTTTAATTTTATTTTTCATTCAGAACCAGGATTAAAACACCATTGTTTGTTTAATATTCTTTTACATGTGGAGGAACTTTGCATGTAAGATATTATGGAAAGTGCTGAAGCAAAGCAAAGCGAAAGTGTGAGTGTGTCCCACTTAGGAACAGGCAACTCTTTTACCTTCTGAGATCAAGGGACTTAGCTTATCAACGTTCACAAACAAGCAGTGTGAAAAGGTTTATAGCTTTTCCTGTACTAGCAAACCACTTAAGAGGATATATCAGTAGCAACCTGGTGTATAACTCTTCACCTGGAAAATTGTTTCTGTTCTTCTTTCTTTGTTTACTCTAAAGTAGGATCTCCCACCCCCCAAATCTGTCCCATTCAAGATAGTGAAGATGAATCTGGCAAAATAAATCAGACTAGATCTTAAATAACATGTCTTGATTTTCTTTGCTTTAGTGACCACGCAGCTGTTTTGCATCCCATGATTTAATTCCTATACTGGGTAAAATGTGTTGCTATTTCCGCTCACTCCACTTTCCTTGGAAGTAGACAGTTAATATCAAGTACCAGATGTGGGTCTGTTTTAAACCACTCTGGTTTACTTTATTACAGTATCATTGCCTAAATGGAATATTTTTAATTCTTTCTCTTTTGTTTGTGTCTGTTGTGTGTATGTGTATCTAGTTACTTTATCCTTTTTAAAGTCCTCTTCCAAGTTTATGTTTGGAAAAATAGAACACTTGCTTAGATTCATATTTGCTTATGGGTCCTGACATTAATGACATCCACTGAAAAACAAACCAATCCTTTTGTCTCCGAGCCAAATTTTAGTTTTCAGATGATAGTGATTCATTGTTTGTTCTCTGACTTTCTTTTCATTTTGGTGTTTATCCATGCCAAACTAGAATTTTAGGCCAAAATTATTCATGAGTCATGAAGATCACACTTAAAACTGGGAGTTTGATGATGGTTTAGATATAAAGATTAAGCAAATAATGATATCATAGATTGTAATGTAAGATTTTTCTCCCTCTCAGCATTGGTTGGTAATGAAGTCTGATTTATTGGAGAACAATCCTATTTGACAGAAAGACATCTTAGTTAAGGAAGCATTATTATTACTACAGCATTATTACTACACATGGCTTAATGAATTAGAGACAATAAATTTAAAATCAATATGACTTCTTGGTTCACGCTTGTTTTTACTGCAATTTTGAAGTTGGAGCAATGTCTGCATGACTCCTGCAATAGCTCCAGACTTTGCCTGCCTGTCTGCCTCCTTCCCTCCCCTCCCCTCTGCTCTCTCCCCCTCTCTCCCCCTCTCTTCCTCTCTCCCCTCTCTCCCTTCTCTTCCCCTCTTCCCCCTCTCTTCCCCTCTTCCCCCTCTCTTTCCCTCTTCCCCCTCTCTCCCTCTCCCTTCTCTCTCCGTCTCCCCTCTCTCCCCTCTCTCTCCCTCTCTCCCCTCTCTCCCCCTCTCTTCCCTCTCTCCCTGTCTCCCCTCTCTCCCCTCTCCCCTCTCCCTCTCTCCCTCTCTCCTCTCACCCTCTCTCCCTCTCTTCACCTCTTCCCCCTCTCTTCCCCTCTCTCCCCTCTCTCCCTCTCTCCCCTCTCTCCCCTCTCTCCCCCTCTCTCCCCTCTCTCCCTCTCTCCCCTCTCTCCCTCTCTTCTCTCTCTCCCTCTCTCCCCTCTCTCCCTCTCTCCCCTCTCTCTCCCTCTCTCCCCTCTCTCCCTCTCTCCCCCCTCTCTCCTTCTCTCCCCTCTCTCTCCTTCTCTCCTCTCTCTCCCCTGTCTCCCCCTCTCTTCCCCTCTCTCCCCTTCTTTCCCCTCTCTCCCCTTCTTTCCCCTCTCTCCCTCTCTCCTCTCTCTCCCTCTCTCCTCCTCTCTCCCCCTCTCTCTCCCTGTCTCCCCCTCTCCTGCTTTCTCCCCCTCTCTCCTCTTCTCTCCGTCTCTTCCCTTTTCTTCCCCACTCTCCTTCTGTCTCCTACTCTCTCCCCCTCTCTCCCCCTCTCTCCCCTCTCTCCCCTCTCTCTCCCTCTTTGCCCTCTTCCCCTCTCTTCCCTCTCTCCCCATCTCTCCCTCTCTCTTCCCTTCTCTCCCCACTTTCCCCTTCTCTCCCCCTCCTCCCTCCCTGCCTCCCTCCCTGCCTCCCTCCCTCCCTTGCTTCCCTCCTTCCTTCCTTCCTTCCTTCCTTCTTCCTTCTACTCTCTCCCCCCCCCTCTCTCTCCTCTCTTCCCTCCCTGCCTCCCTCCCTGCCTCCTTTCTCCCTCCCTGCCTCCTTCCTCCCTCCCTGCCTCCTTCCTTCCTTCCTTCCTTCTTCCTTCCTTCCTTCCTTCCTTCCTTCCTTCCTTCCTTCCTTCCTTCCTTCCTTCCTTCCTTCCTTCCTTCCTTCCTTCCTTCCTTCCTTCCTTCCTTCCTTCCTTCCTTCCTTCCTTCTTAAGGTTGATTGTCAGCCCAAGATTTTATTGGAAAATGGTGAAACTTTGGAATATGTGGTTCAATGGAAGTAAGTAGTTTTTGGTCACTGGAGTCATGCCCTTAAAAGAGATATTGGAATCTCTCTCTCTCTCTCTCTCTCTCTCTTTCTTTTTCCTCTTTTTCTCTCTTTCCAGGTGTTCATGAGACCAGTAGAGGCCAAAAGAATAGCGCCAAATAATTTAAGTAACCAGGGATTTCAAAGTTAAAATCATGAACCAAATTAAATCCTTTCTCTTTAGGAGTTGATAATCTCATTTACTTTGTCCTAGGGATAGAAATCTGACTCACACAAAGACATGCTTTTAAAAACCCTTCAAAGTTTCCTTTAGCTGACAACATCTGATATTCTATTTTGGCTCTTGTGTACCGTTTCTTCTTATTATTGAAGGTACCCTTAGAGTTGATGTTATTATACCCTTATAAAATTGGTGTAATTTAGTTTGTATATGCCTGATATACCTCACTTTCTCTGTTTTTTCTAGGGGTTAGACATATTTTTCTCATTCCAGGATACATGCTGAATAATAAAATTAATTTGAGCAAAAATTTTTCACAATACTTTATGTTATTTATGCAGTAAAATGTGATTTTTGAGGTGAACTGTGTTTTGCTATATGCACCATACATTGTACATAAACAGCAAATATTTGCTTAATGAATGGGATAGACATGAGTTTAATAGATGGCTCAATAAAAGGCTAAGTACTAAATTGCCATTAATATGAATGTTAACAATTCCATTGCTCCATTTGAGATGTATATGATTAATTGATGTATACGATTAAACATTTCATTTTTCAGGAAAAGGTCATCAAGATTTCTTAAGCATATAGTTTAATACTTTGTTTGAAAGAAATTCGCCTTAGTTGATCAAGTGTCATTATTTCTGTACCATGGTAACATAGGAGTTAACGAGTAGAGCTGAGTTTTATTCCAAATGAATGGCTCACCTGTTTCTTAAGCCATGGGATTTTCATCATTAGAACACTGGTGTACTGTTTTTCTGTATATATTTAAAAATCAGTCTTTACCAGAAGTTTCTGTCATTCCTTGCCTAAGTTAGTTAATTTCCATGAGAATCTAGTTCTTTTGCTTTTCTACTGATGTTAACTGATCCTTTACTATGTATAGTAGGAAAATCATGTAATAATTCCAGGATCATGGTTCCCCATAAAGTTTAAAAAGATTCCTAACTCTGAGCACATTTTACTATGAAGCAAAATATCCTAATAGTCAGTATAACTTTGGGTGCTCTTAGATATAGAAATCATATTAAAAATGAAAACATCAAACACATATTAAAGTATTCTTAGTCAAATGCCCATTCTTATGTTTCTTTTCAAACCACATTTTACCTGAAGTATTATTTTGCCATTAAATGTTTTCAAGACAACTTCAAACAGCTTCCACTGATTATGAAATAACCATGCCCTCATTGCTGGCAAATATACTGTCTTCATAATACTATATATTACAAGATATAAAGTTTATATTGACATTATAGATTTTTTTCTTAAATTAAAATTTAAAATTCAATTCTTTTACAAAAATAGTATATATTATTTTCATCTCTAATTCAACATTTTGCTATAATGCAGGTTGTTAAATTATAATTGTTATACTATGGATATGATTTAATGTGATATTAGTTGTTTTTGATGACCTGAAACATATACACGCACTATTCGTACACCCAGGTGCTATGCATGTATAGTATATGCAAGTAATGTAAAAAAAATTGGATGTTTTTCTCCTCTGTGATGTGGTTTTCGATTTCTTGCAAATTTAATAAAATTTCTTGAGACTGAAATTTGAAACAATTCGAAATTAATATTTTAAATTGCTGTAGTTTATGAAGGTAGGAGAAATTCTCAGTAAATCGGGATGGTTTAGTTACCATATATGTAGATCAGATGGTTTTGCAAATGTTTTGACGTAGGGAGTTGAAGCATGCTGGAATACATTTGGGAGAGGTTTAGTCTGAGAGCTAGATTTTAAAACAACAATTTTAAACTAGTTAATTTCTACATAATTCAGCATGTTATTATCATGCAGGCAATTGTATTAAATGATTTGGAACTTTTAGGTGGTTGTTGGAGGAAAACACTTTTATTTAGGGCTTGTTAAAATATTTTTTTCTCTCAAATAGTATGTTCTAAATAGGGTCTTATTTAATCATTTTCTTTTTTCTTAAATATGTCTATTTTATTTCCTTTTGGAAAATATCATTAGGCATTATTCACACCTCTTAGCACAGCTGAGTTATCAAAGCTTGCTAGCAATGATGTCTACTTTGAGAATTCTGCATTTGCCATAACTTGACCATCAGCATCTGTAGTCAAATTTTGCACTATTTTACTTTTTATGCTTTATTTCAATTAAAATCCAACACGTTTTGACCATATTTATGGGTCAAATAAAACTTATTTAAAAATTACTAGACCTTGGTTTGAAGAATGATTTACAATTTGATTATTATCTGAAGTAGGCAAAGGAAGTTTCTAGGAGCACAGTGACTGTGAGATAGATACTTACATAGAATCAGCCTCTACATTCTTGCCACTTCCTAACATTTGTCAGCTTGTTTAGAAAATAGTTGCTCTCACTCTTGGCAGTATTCATGTATCAATTGAAATTCAAGGAAATCATTGTGATATGATTCCAAGATCTATAGACATTTATATATTTGCATGTTTCACATATACCTAATAGTGAGTAATGTTTTAAATTTTGTGGAATGTGTTCTTTGACAGTTTCATACATGTAGATAGTGTGTTCTTATTATAACTCCCACTTCTCTTTTCTTCCTTCTGACTTACCCCTAAAAATTCCTTTATTATATTTATGTCTTTGTGTTTTGTTTTGAAGTCCCACTTTGTTTTTCTAGGGTTGTCTCTGTGGCCATGGGTTTGGCAGTATGCACAATAGCTGGTGGACTCCTCAGTGAGAACACTAGCAAAGATACTTACTAACTGTTCCTCCCTCAGAATCCATTAGTAGTCAATAGTTTGGCAGGGTGGGGTAGGGTTCATAAGTCCTTCTCCAATTCATGATTGACTATTGATAGTCTTAGTTTCTATAACACAGCCTAGTATTATTATTATGGGACATAAATGCAAAAATTTAGATTTAATTGAAATAAATATATAAATAAACAATACCTTGTTACGGGCCAAGAAGTGTTTTAAAAAAGTTTTTTTTAAATGAATGAATTTGAAGCACATCCCATACAGTTATGCCAAATTATAACTATCAACATAAATAATATTGGAACAACACTAATTAGAATAACCATAATTTAAAGCACTAATTAAAAACAGATAAATACATTGCTAAATGTAACCAGTAGTCAGATGTTGAGACTTTAAAATGGGTGCATTTAAATGCATTTAACTTGTTCAGTCTGATTTATATATGTTGCAGTCCGCCTGCATGGTTGCTGATAAATGACCATCACACAGCTTAAGGGAACAAGGAGTTTACTTTCTTATGACAGTTTGGTTACAGTTCTCAGTCCAGCTTGACGGGAGAGCACGCACCAACACCAGGGCTGAGGGCCACCATAACGGCTGAGAGATGGACAATCCTTACTTGCCAGACCAGCATGTCTGGCCAAGTATAAAGAAGGATGCAACTCTCTCAACCAGCTCTCTCTGATTTATCCAGGGCCTAATCCCACCTATCATGGGTTGGGTCTTCCCCAGCAGCTAGACAATCTCCTTCAGGTTTGCTCTGGGCTTAACTCAAACATCAACTCTCTACAACTGTGCCCAGAGCTCAAACCTTCAAGAGTCAAATTGACACCTGTGCTTAACTATGACAATATACAATAATAAAAGAAAACAAATCTAAAACTTACATTATAATTTCTTGATTCTCTCATAGTTCTTGGGCCATAGTATCATTCTTGACTGTATAGAGGACAGCTACAATGTGCCAGCTTCATTTATGGGAGTCAGTGAAGAGGTGATAGTCCTCTGTCTGTCTTTCCTGTCCTGTGTCCTTGGGCTTCAGCTGTCCTTCAGCTATTAAGGTTACTCTGTGGAAGGCTGTGCCAACACCTGTGAAATATCTCCTGACTCTGTTGGCTCTGATTCAATGTCTTCGTGTCATTTAGAGTGTTAATTGGAAATTTTCATAGTTGAAGCTCTACTGCCTGTGAGGTCATGATACCCAGTTTCATATTTCTCAGTTTACTTTACAGTCTGTTTTGCTCTTGCCAGTCCTATGCAATATTGTAGAAGAGAAAAATGTAATAGGGATTTATTTATCACTAAGGGAACTTCTTTTCTTCTTGTTTCCTTGTTTCCTTTCCTGCAAAGCACAAAAACATTCACAAATTTAAAACTTTATTTCTTTATATCAAAAAGAGCACTTTTATATTTAAGCACACTAACATTATAAATTTATATTATCACAAATTTAAAGTGCCAATTCTTAACATAATTTTTGTCTTTGCTTGGCTGGAGTATACTTGAAAAACAGCATGTTTTTATTTTATACATACTTTAAGATGCCATAGTCATTTTTTAAACAACGAATACTGTATATTAGTAAAGCTGTACCCTTTGTTTATTCTGTCCAAAGTGCTTAATCTGGGAATGATCCCTGATCATTTCTAATTGTTTGAAAAACTAGAGAAGATAGAAGGGGGCAATTCCAAAGGATTGAGAGAGAAAATTGAATCAGAAGTCTCAGAATTGACAGGGAATAATGCTTACAGGAGAAGATATTTGCAATGGCTTCATTCTGGCCAGTGAAGGAATAGCTAACACCTGAGCAGTTCCAAAACTGACTGATTCTAGGCTTTTGCAAGCCAGAATTACTCATTGTATTCATCAAGATAGGAAATTAGAAAAGAATGTTCATTAAATTTAAGACAGCTGGAAACACTGCATCTGGCTTATAAGCTTATCTCCTCATCTGTCAACAACTGCTTGCAGATGTCACATGAACTGTTTCAACTCCAATTATAAAACTCAGTGGAATGTGCAAAGGTGATTTAAGAAATGTAATGTGCATTTGGAAGACATACAAACTATTCATTTCTAAGTATCCTGTCCTACACATTTCCAAATATATACAAGCTGTCCTACACTGATTAAGAGTTTCAAGTTAACATTTTAGGGGGAGAAAACAGCAAAAAGTTATCAGGTGTTGGTATAAATTAATTTTCTAATAATGGTTTATTTATTAGTTCAGCACATTTCTCTTTCAGTAAAGTTACTTTCTTTGTCATAAAACTGGTGTCTACAAGCCAGACTGCAGTATATCTCAGATGACTGAAGATTTTATGCTTACTAAGATTTCTCCCTGAGGGTGATCTATTTTCCTTTCAGACTATGGATTTATCCATTTTTCTCTTCAGGGACTATGACTCAAATTACTTCTGCCACATTATTCCTCGCTCAATTGATTCTTAGAATTCCTCTGAGTCAGCAGTGTTTGTGCTTAGTATTCTCCATGTTCAGGGCATCCTGATTGTATCAATTCTTTGAATCATGTTACTTATACTGAAGCTCATCTTAGTCTGACAGGACCAACTGATTTATACTGAAGCTCATCTTAGTCTGACGCAGGACCAACTGATAATAAGATAGTCTTTCCTAACAATCTGTAGGATACAAATCAAGATTAGTCACCTATAGGAAGCAGCATTGATCAAAGTATATCTTTTGATGGTTTCTCTTGAGACATAATTGAGATTAATGAACCGTGTTTTTATATATTGAGTTTATAAAGGGAAGCCTATCAATTTATTTGCCAAAATGAGTCATGCTTTTCTGTTTCTTGATGAAGTTTAAATTGTAACTTTCACATTCCTCTGCTTTACATGTTGGTTACACTTACTTGTTTGACACATAAACATTTGACAGCTTCAAACATATGACTGATTTGGTATAACTTAACACAGTTGCCAAATGACAGAGTGCTTCTCTCTCACTTGGGGCCAAAACTTCTGTGTTTACTAACTTCATGGGAAATTAATTTCTGTGATTTCTAGATTTTTTAATTATGTTTGTTTGCAATTTTGGTGCACTCTTTGCAGAATAATAACCTGTAAAGTTAATATTACTGAAATATTGATTTTTGAGTAAATAAATAGTAGAACATATGTCCAAAAGATTAAAGAGCCTATTTTGGAGAGAGCATTTTTACATTAAAAAAATGAGGATTCAAACTTAGTAATTTTATTGCCAAAAGCAGGTATGTGATAAGGAAAGGAAAACTCAGGAAGGCTGTTATTACTCTTGAAAATTATTTAAGGATTGGGGAGATGGCACAGGGTTTAAACCTTTGCCTTGTAAGCAAAAGGTCCTGAGTTCAGATCCCAGATCCCATATGAAAAAATGCTGGGCAGATAAGATGATGACCTGCAATTCCAGCCCTGGACAGTGGGCCCTGGGAAATCCCAGAGCAAAGCAATAAGGAGGAGAGTAATACAGGATGACTCCATTAAGTCACAGATACACCCTCAAAGAAGTGCCCTCTTACACACACACACACACACACACACACACACACACACAAATAAAAAATGAAAAAAAGAAAATGATTCAAGTAGTATAATTTTAAGTTTTAAGAAAAATAATGTCATATTAAGTAAATATAACATTATTTTATGTAACATAATGATTCTGCCTTGTACTATACATTTCCTGCATGTGAAATTGGAAGTAAAAAATTCCAATTTTAATTCTTTCTGAAAATTTCTTTCCATTGCACAATGCTTCAGCAGTAATTTGACTTCCTTGGAAAGAATGCTCATTTTGTGCATGTTGTCTGTATGGAAAGTCAGGAATATGTCAGATCACAGTCAACTCTAAAAATGGAGTATACCATTACTCTGACTTTTTTATGCTGATTCATAGGTCACACACCATGTGATTGTGGAGGAGAAAAAAACAACTAAGTAAACAACAAGGATGGATGATTAACATTTTTCACACTGCCTGCTTTTATGCAGCAAACACTTCTCACAGAGGAAATCCACCCTTTCTTATCCAGATAGAATGCTCCCAGTCTTGTTACATGTTGGGAAACTTTTGATGTGTGATGTGCAGTGTGTTGGCTTCCCTCCTGTGCTCTATGCATTTTTTTATTGACTAGGAAAAAAATTAGAAGTAATAAATTAAAAATCTGCTTGCTGAATTTGTGATATTAGTGGAAATTTTGAATGCTTCAATTTCCTTATGCTTGATATTTTATTCTATTTATTATCACATTCATAGTCATGTGAATGTAAAATAGGTAGACATAGCCATGATTTCAGTTGCCAATATCTTGTTCAAATAAAATATGTTCAAATAAAAATTTGTTCTTTGACTTCACAGTCTCTCATTGTTCTCAGTGGAGATACTCTTTCCTTGTTCCATCAGAATGAGAAAGCTTTAAATGAGCCATCTTAGTAATTATAGTGGTTATAGTGATATAGGTACAAAAGGAACAAAAATTTTGAAGAGGCTCTTGACTGAAATTTTTCTTTTTTTCTTTTTTTATTATTTATTATTTATTCAATTGTGCGTGCATGCATGTGTGTGTGTGTGTGTGTGTGTGTGTGTGTGTGTATGTATTTGTGTTGGATGCTTCCACCTCCTCCTTGTTTACTCTGCCCCAGGATTCACAGGCTCCGCCTTACCAGGACCAGAAACACAGGTCGCCCCTGCTTCTGCCCGGCGTCTATACGTGGGGTCTAGGATCCGAACTCAGGACCTCCCGCTTTATGATACAAAACCTCAGGTTAACTCATGCCTTCATGAATGGAGATGTGATTTTTATATATTCCTAATGGATTAACATTAACCAACTACTCTGAAGGTACTTCTATGATATCTTGATTATATGTAGAAGAATATAACAAGATTAAAATTTATAGCAGTATTAATAGTACCTCCATTAAGGTTAAATCTAGAATGGTATCCCTTTCTTTGAGTTTCAGATATTTGTATTTCTTATATTTGAGTGATTTTGTTTGCTTTTGCATTTCAAGTTTAGAATCATGTTACATGCACTCCTTTGAGCACTTAATATAGTCTCTATAATTCTTCTGTGTTGATATTTGTAAATGTATCATTTCCCTTCATGTTCAGTGTAGTAAGATTAAGTCATAAAAATATCTCTCAAATGTACGTTTTTATGAATGGAGGTGGTATGATTTCTGATTCTTTTCTTTGAAAGTATGTTTTAAGAATAAGTTGAAGATGGATTTCAGAACAATTTGTTTTTGCAAGGAACCTGCAGACAATATAAATACACACTGTTTTTTGAAGATTTAAGGCTGCTTGAAGCACATAGGTGGTATTATTTCAAATCATAGGTCAGGAAGACAGCCTTACTCCTACTCCTTAAAGTATATGTAAGGACAAGTTCTCCATTGTCCTATCTCTCTGTGTGTACATATTGTTTTGCTGTTTTCTTATTATGCCCTTAAGCTGACAGAACACTACAGTAATATGGATGTGTAAGGTCTCAAAGGCTTGTGTTAGTCATTAGTGAAGCACTGTGGGAGCAGGTGGAAACATTAAGGGTAAAGTCAAGAGGAGACTTTTAGGTTATCATGTGTACACCCTTGATAGGGTTTGTGGAACTCTGGGCTCTTCCTGTTTTTCTTTTTGCATGTCAGGAAATGAAGAGTACGCTTCATTGCATGCTCACTGCCCTGACATTCTGCCTCACCCCAACCTGCAGCAGTCAGTAGTCATTGACATACAAGTTTTAGTCACAAACTCCAACCTCCAAAATTATAACCAAATAAGCCTTTTCTTTTTCCAAGTTGATGATCTGAGTGATTTTTGTTACAGTAATAGCATGATGACTAATGCAAATGTTAAGATGTGTGGTTCTTGTTTGACTTCTTGATCTTCCGTTGGTCCCCTTCAGGACATTTTGGACTGTATCTTTTATGAGATGTTCAACTTCACACTTGAACTATCTGCTTCAGATTGAGTAGATTTTGAAAAACATTTTTTACTTTATTTTGACTTCTTTAGATATCTTTATTTTGCTGATGTATCTTAATAATATATAGAGAGACAATGAACACTTAGTCATGTAAATGTATATGCATGTCATAGTTTGAAATGTGAATTGCCCCGCAGGGTCATGTGTTTGAATCCTTAGCTGCTACCAGTATTTGGGAAAGTCACGGCACCTTTAGGAAGTGGAATCTTGCTAGAGGAAGGGCTTTGAGGTTCGTTAGCCCTGTCCTGCTTGAGTTAGCGAGTTTTATCTTAAGCTTGCATGCAGCTGCTCTCTGTCTCCATGAAAGACATGACCTAGGCCTCCTATAGCTTCTGCTGCCAGCCATTCATTTTCCGCCATAGTGGACTGTATCTCCCTTCTGTAACCATAAGCAAAAGAAATTTCCCTTTTTCTCCCCTTTAAGTTGCTTGAGCCTCGGCGATGTCTCACAGCAACAGAGGAGCCATTACAGTATACATAGGTGGTTATGCAAATGTACATTTTTCAATCTGTTATGATTGTCTTGTTTCTCGCTTCTATAACAGGACACTTAAAACTGGCAAATTTATAACAAGTATATCTTTTATTTTGGAGGCAAGAAAATCCAATTACAGGATAAAATAGAAGATTTTGCTTCCTCCCTGAACTTAGCTGGTGCAGAGGCATGGAAGCTGGCCTGGGCTCAATTATAAATAAAAATGCACTAGTAATAACAGAGAATCAGCTCAACTTTCTATTTCTTTTTCTGTCTCTGGATCACTCTTCTTCACCCTCAGACTGATGGCTTCTTCTAACTAAATGAATTTCAGTCCTCTGCTCTTTCAGTGAACCTACCTCTCCCCTCTGATTCCCTCCATTTGCCTGGAATCAGTTCCTGTTCTATTACTTTTGTGTTTCATCGAGTATAATTAAAAGGGTGCAAAGTATGTGTCTATGTATCTAGACTGCTTCAGAAACATGCATAATAAAGTAAGGTGACAGACAACCAGAGGCAGAAGATACACATGTAAATATTAATTCATTGCCTTTGATATATCATTCTATTTTAAACTTTCTATTATTTTTACTAAAATTTAGCATGCTATTTTTGGTTTGCATTTTATAAAACATCTATAAGGACCTATATTCTTATCCCCCAAACTTTATCAGATGGTTCAAACATTGGTTGCTCCTATATTAAGTGATCATAGGCTAAAAATTCTTAAAGAGACTGTCTACCGAGAACTAAACTCTTCTTGGTACTTTCATGAGAATAGTCTATTAAAGTACTCGAGGAAAAATTTTAAAGCAAGAAATAAATGTGTTTATTGATTGCATTTACTTCCTTGAAATTTTACTACATTTTCATGTTGTGTCAGTGATCATTTAATATTTAGTTATTTTCTTAAAAAGTGTCACCTGCTTCTGTTCAATCAATAACAAGAAATAACAGTTACCTTTGTAAGTGTATTAGTTTCATTATACATTGCCAAGACAAAATACTGGACTCAAGTGACATGGAACAGGAGTTTAATTGGCTCACAATTACAGGTTACAGTTCATCACTTTGGAGGAAAATAAAACAGTTGGTCACTTCCTATCCACAGGAAGAACAGAGCAAACAGACTGATGAGCAGGTGTGTTATCTTGCTGTCCATCTTCACAGAGGCCCAGACCACCTGCCTAGGGAATGGTTCACCCACAATGGGCAGGGTCTTCCCACATCAATTAATGCATCAAAGCAGTACAATACAAGCATGCTTAGAGGTCATCTAATCTAGAGCATCCCCCTCTGGTATTCTGAGAAGCCTGCCTCTTAGGCACCCACTGATGATCAGTACTAATCATCACAAAGAACCAATCACTTCAAATGGATGGCATCTCTGATCCTTCCGCATTCCACCACACTGGTATTTGACCCACTCCTTTACACTGATATTTTGTGTGCCAAATAATTGCTGCTTTTAGCAAGGGCAAGTAATTATAAGCTTGTAGTACATGTCAGGACTGATGTTTTCTGAGGCTGCCTCAATATGTTGTTTGTTCCATTCTTTAAAATAAAAAAATCTTTGTTTAAGAACCAGGAGCCTGTTAATCAATGGAGTGATTCTGGGGACTAAATAGTTCTGGGGACCCACATGCATGGGAAAAATTGTCTAGAGAAAGAACTAATTTTTCAATTCCATGTTTTACAGAACAGTGCTGTGACATGTATGAAAGTTCGAGAATAGATTTGTGAGGGGAGCATTGGCTAAGAAAATGAAAGAGTAATCACTTGTTACAGTGTAGATTTCTTTCTATTCTAAAAAATTTAATCTGCTTCTCTGATAAAGTTTCACTCAGTTGCCTGACAAATACTTATTAAAAGTATAGAGCCTAAGAATTTCCTAAGACATTTGAGATATCATTAACAGAATTAACTATATCATTCAGCTAATGATGGCTTATTTGAGAGAGTCTTCACTTTTGGAAGGCGAACTATTCCCTTAGTTATTTAGGTGAAACACACACGCACAGACACACACATGCACACATATTTTAATTATAGAAACAGTTTTAAGACATTTGTATGTAATGTATGAAAAGTTTATTTTGCGCATGTTTGTGTGTGTGCAGACACATACACGTGTGTACACACGTGAAGAGGCCACAGGGAAACCTTGACTGTTGGTCCTGAGATGATGTTGGGAAGTTCACTGATTAGGTTAAGCTGGCTAGCCATAGAGACACAGGAATCTGCCTGCCTCTGTCTTCCCAACTTTTTAAATTTTTTTTATTATTTATTCAATTGTGCAGTGTATGCGTGTGTGCGCGTGTGTGTATGTATGTGTATGTATGTGTAGAACCACGGATGAATTCCGGAACTACCATGGACCGCCTTCACCTCCTCCTTGTTTACTCTGCCCTGGGATTCACAGGCTCCGCCCTACCAGGACCAGAAACGTCCCCGCTTCCACGTGGGGTCTAGGATCCGAACCCAGGACCTTCTGCCTGCAAGGCAGAGACTTAACCCCTGAACTACCTCTCCAGCTCCTGCCTTCCCAACTCTTAATCCCAATTTGTGATTACAAGTAGATACACCATGAGGGGCTTTTTTTTTTTCTTTTAATTTTCACTTTCCCCTGAGGATTTTCATACTTTCTCATCAGGCTGCTTCTTGTAGGTGACTAATTTTGACTTTTATCCTATAGATTGTGGGATAAAAATATCTTAGTAGCGGTTGGTCTTGCATCAGACTAAGATGAGCTTCAGAGTAAATTACGTGATTGAAAGAATCAATACAGTCAGGATGCCCTGAACATGGAGAATACTCAGCACAAACACTGCTGACTCAGGGGAACTCTAACAACAAATTTAATGAGGAATAATATGGCAGAAGTAATTTCAGTCACAGTCCCTGAAGGGAATATGGTAAATCCATAGTCTGAAAGGGAAACAGATGACCCTCAGGGAGAAGTGTTAGCAAGCATAAAATCTTCAGTCATTTGAGATATACTACAGCATGGCTTGTAGACTCCAGAGTGAAAGTTTTATGATAAAGTAAGTAACTTCACTGAAAGAGAAATGTGCTGAGCTAATAAATAGTTATTAGAAAATAGATTTATACTAACAACAGATAACTATTTGCCAGCTTAGCTATCAATCCAGCTCTAAAAGTCTTAATTATGTAAGCGAATACATATGTGTGTGTGCATTACAATCCCTCATTTTTTGCCCCATTTTTCTAATCTTCATTCAGAGGAAATAAAACTATTCTCAAAGCAGTAGTTTATAACCTAAAATATATATATTTCACCTTTTATATATGGACTTTTCAAAAATTTAACTTTAATAATTGTATCACCTCTTTTCTACTTACTTGTTTAGTGTCTTTGATTTTCACTTTCTGTGAAATAGAATTTTGCTACACATTTTCTCTGATGTTTTGAAATTGATATTTTCTTACATATGATACCATTCCAATTTAGAAATATTTTAATGTGTTTCATTTTTAGGAATGCCACTAATTAAGTCATCTCACTGGCAACTAAGATTTGAATGTTTGCTACCTCTTTCCATAAAAGCTTTTTTTTTTTTTTCTAGTGATAGATTTGCAGATTGAATGTTTAGATTACTGCTGTGTGTCTTTTCCTGGGAGGACAATTTTTATTTACCCCAAATAGAAGCAGCAGTGAGAGACAAGAACAAGAAAATGAACAAATAAAAAATTATTCCTTTCAAATCCAGCTTGGTCAGCCAGTGAACTGACTAGGGCTATTTAACAGGGATTCAGAAAGCTATTCACTGCAAAGTCCACTGCAGTATGGATAACATTAAGTTGCATCTCTGGGGCTCCATGTACAACTTTCAGCTAGCAACATCAGGGAGGAGTCTTTTTCCCCAGCAATTGTTTACTGCGTATAAACCTCTGGGAGAGACTTTGTGGTTTTTGAGAGTATCTTGAGTTATATGGGATATTATGATCATTGAAGGGATGTTTCAATCAGAAGGAACCAACTACCAATAATTATTGTCTAACAGAAATTATGACAAATGATATTGAATATATTTATTATATAGTTAGGTACTATATAATATATAATATAGTTAGGTACAAGTGTCATCTTGACAGTTGAGGATTTGAATGCTGGTCACATTTGTAGAAAATTTGTAGTTGAGTTAAGCCCAGAGCAAACTTGCAGGAGATTATCTAACGGATGAGGAAGACCTAGCTCATTGTGGGTGGGACAAGTCCAGGGTAGGTGAATAAAGTGGAGGGAACTATTTGAGAAAGGAGGCATCCTTATGTATACTTGGCCAGACATGCTGGTATGGCAAGTAAGGATCATCTCTCTCTCAGCTATTATGTAGGTGATGGTGTGACCAGTTCTCTTGGCCCTGGTTTTGGTGTGAGGTCTCCCTCCAAATGAGACAAAAAATTATGACCTCATAACAGAAAATAAACTCCTTGTTCTCTTGAATCATTTGAGGGTGATTTTATTAACAACAATGAAGCTGAACCAGAACAATGATATAGAATACTTTCCTGTCCTTGTCTTGATGGATTACACCACATTTTCTTTATTCATTCATATATCATGGATATTTGCTTCATTCCCATATCTTGACTCATGAATAATGCTGTAATGAACATGGGCATGCTGATATTTCTCCAACATTTCCTTTGACTATACACTCAGAAGTAGCAATACTGTATCATAGTTAGCTTTCATTTTAAACTTTGTCTTGTAATTCATTTGTGCTGTATTATAAACTTGTGCTGTCATACCTTTTCATCATACATGGACCTGGGAATTCAACTCAAATTCTTCTGTTTGTCAGTGGAGTGCTTTTTTATTTTTTAATCAAGTAGTTTAATTAAGTAATTAAGTATTTTAATTAATTTGTTAGATTTATTATATGAGTTTGTGTTGTAATCTTTAAGGTTTGAAATATAGTTTAAATAATTTTAAGTTTTTGAATTTTGGTGTCTCCTTTTGAAATGATGTTGTAACACTTTCTACTTATGTCCAATGGAAAGAGAATCTTGGAGCAATGTTTAAAAAGAAGACTGCAAGCCATCATTATACATATGTGAGATGATAAAGCAAAAAGAAAATGACAAAATACTGATAACTATGCATTATTTCATTGTGCTTCATTTATATTTAAATAACATTCAAATTATCTTCACCAAATCTTTTCATAAAAAAGTTTTTTGTCCCCACTCTTCCAAATGCACTAGTGCATGCCCCAGAATACCAGATCTACAAAGTCTTTCTTAAGGGAAGCCTATTGAGTTTAATTTTAGAATATAAATTGAATGTAATTTGCACTGACAATACTAAGGTTCAGTGCATTGCACAGCTTTGAGTTTGTACTTCAGTAAAGTATCACCTTAGCTTCATATTATAAACAGTTCCAATTCCATTGTGCTTTTTATTGGTTTACCTATTTAGGAAGATAAGTAATTTTCTTGACAGTTCATTTCTTGATGCAATTTATAAACAGAGCATCTTTTTCTTTCACTAGAATATTTCCTGGGGGCATTCAAATATAATTCAGTTATAGTAAAATTCAGATGAATGATCCTGGCTGTGTTATTTTTTTTTGTATGTGAATGTTCATATTGGTTTGTGTGTTCATACAAGTGTGTGCATGTGTGTGTCAACTCGAGAAGTCAACTTCTAGTTTCTTCCCCAGTTGCTGTCTATGTTATTTTTTCAGACAAGAATGCTCATTGAACTCAGAGCTTTCTCACTGGCTGGATGGATAGCAGGTCTCAGTGGTCCTTTAGTCTGTCTGTAGTGCTGGGCTCACAGCCAGTGTCATGCCAGCTTTTTACATGTAGTTTGGAGTTCTAAGCACAGGCTCTTGTGCTTTTACAGCAAGTGCTTTATTCACTCAGTCATCACTTCAGCCCCTTAGCATTATTATTACTGTTGGGCATGAGATAAGCTAGGAGTCCAGGACTGAAAAGACCAAGTACTAGTTCAGGATGAGTATTCAGAGGAAGCCATGATCTGTTGTAGGAGTGACCACATGATAGTGCAAGTGGAAAAAAAGTTTGGCAGCACAAGTAGCAGTAAAGTCATGTATTTGATTATAGTATGCACTGAGAGGTGCATATTATGGGACAATCTCAGAGTTTCTTTATAATGCATTTACTACAGTTAGAAATAATTATATTTGGAGGAGAAAACCATTTTACAGGAAAAAGTTACCCAGATCAAAAAGAGTAGCAAGTCCAGAAGGATGTTGATTTGAGAAACTACTTATGAATGTACCTTATCTTTCTTGACACGGATCAAGATTGACAGCCACGTTTAATTCAGTTTTCCTCAATATGAAAGAGGTTTTCTCATGCTAGCTGCCAAGACTGAAAGATGTGCATCCCCTGTTTCTAGAAAATGTCTGCTATGATTGATGCTTGATGGCTGTTCATCTAAGTACAGGTTTGCTACCAGGAAGCACATTAAACTTCTGATATGCATTGGGTAGATCAACAAAGTGAAGTACATCAATGCTCAAGATGCTTATAAATAAGTTCTTATTAAGAAAAATCAAGACTGGGTTAACTTTATTTATCTTTCAAAATGAACCTTCACATAATTTTATCCTATTTGCTTCTTACTACTGAAAACTGATTTGTGTGAATCTTTATTTCTCATTCCTAAGGGTCGATAAAAACAGTTTATCCTTGCTGTGATAAACAAGATATTTAGTGAATAATCACCCACAAAAGAAACTGCAAGGAAATATTATACACAATTTCAGATTATGAAATAAGGAAATCTGTAGTGACACTGAATTCACCTTTCATGGAAACAGGAAAGGAAAAATAATGGTTTTCTACAAGATATCAAATCTATAAGATTTTTGACATAAACTACCCTAAGAAGACATCCAGACACCAAATCATAAGGTGAAATCTGAAATTTCAGATAAAGAGGAATATTGTTCACCAGTTATACAAATAGTTACACGACAATAAAATGTGAAAAAGTAATTAAACCCCAAAGAAGACTGTGAAGAAAGCAGCATAAAGAATATTCGACAGAAGAAAGAAGCAATTGAGAAACTGAACTTGCTGATAAATAATCATAGGAAGTGTTAATGAAAAACAGTGCTATGTGTTTTTGATGTAAATGTTTTTCAAATTCTTGAATCTCTTTTTAAAATTTTTTTATTCAATTATGCGTGTATGCGGAAATGTGTATGTATGTGTGTGTGTGTGTAGAACCACAGGCGAATTCGGGAAACACCATGGACCGCCTTCTCCTTGTTTACTCTGCTCTGGGATTCACAGGCTCTGTCCTACCAGAAATGAAAGCTGCCCCCGTTCCGCCCGGCATATATACATGGGGTCTAGGATCCGAACTCAGGACCTTCTGCCTGCAAGGCAGATGCTTAACCCCTGAGCCACCTCTCCAGCCCCGAATTCTTGAATCTTGATAAAGGATACTTTAGATCTTACTTAGAACCCTAACCCTAACCCTAACCCTAAACCCTAACCCTAACCCTAATACCAATAAGTATTTATTTATCTATAACTATACCAATATTTTTGCAGTAGTATTTGATTACTGTTTTGTGTTGTTGCCAATACAAATACAAATGGAACTGTTTGTTTTAGTTGAATGCTCTATGACTTATGTAGCCTGACTTAGAAGATGAGAAGGATGTTGTTCTCATGTTGATATATTGTCTTCCATATTGCTTAGTTATTTTTACCCTATGCCATTCTGTAGAGAGCAAAATTTTTATTGCCTAGGGGACTAGTACTATTTGTGTAGCTTTAACCATTCGTACTCTACCTATAGTGAGTATCCTTATGAAAAATTTTTTAAAATGCTAAGGAATCATTGTTCTATCCATAAACTTCTAATCATCTATTACAAAATCATGCCTTTCTTTCCTCAACTTACCGATCTACATTTCAATTCCTTGTCTGTGTGCATCTGGTTACTATTTTCTAAGTGTTTCACATGTACCAAACCTCAAATGTGTATTTCATTAACAGTCTACAACAAACTTCGATTTGCATTTTACTTCATTGGCTAAACCCTCTAGCAATATATTTATCAGCTAGTCAGATCTCTTCCTCTGAAAGAGATCCCAAATCCATGTTTTCCACTGCATTTGGACTTGCTGCTCCTTCTAGACTAATCTGACGCCAAGCCCTATTCTCATGATTGTGAAAAAACCTAATTATGCAGCTTTGTTTTTCTTTACATCTTGAAATCTAATATGTCCTCAGAAGCCAGAATGTCTCTCTCCTTGTGAGGTAAAATTGTCCCTAGATTTTGTCTTGCAAGTATATTGTTTTTAGCACATTTGGACAAAATCAGAATGCCCCACCACGAGGGACTATATCCACACCACGCTGTGCTGCACCCACTCTATGGAAGACTGAAACCTTTTCCTTTTGTCTGTTTTGTAATCACATTTCCTTCATAGACCTGAGAATGTTCTTCACTAGGGGCGCGTGGCTGGCTCTTGTATTTCTGAGCCTTCAGCTTTAGTGCCAATTCCTACAGGGCTTTCTTTATCTTTCTAAAGTAGCCCCCCAGTGTATATCACGATCTTCAGTTCATTGTTATCATCATTCTATTTTCATGTTTAATATTTATGTACTTCCTAATTGTCTGTCTCTGCCTCTGTATCTCTCTTTCCCCGTTTGCAACACCTACAATTTCAAAGAATTTCAGTCAGAGCTGAATATAACTGAATGCTACTGTTTCCTTCATTCTTCCTTCCTTCCTTCCTTCCTTCCTTCCTTCCTTCCTTCCTTCCTTCCTTCCTTCCTTCCTTCCTTCCTTCCTTCCTTCCTTCCTTCTTTCCTTTTCTATAAAAATATCAGCACTATATATTTTTTTATTCAGTGACGAAGTATTTTTTACCTTCAGAATCTCAATATGCTTTTAATATTATTGGTATCATTTAATAAATTTAAATGAAAAAACTTTTAGGAGGTAAATTGCTTTTGCTATGTCCTAGTCCAAATTCAGTCAGCTGTATCATAAATCAGAGTTGATTAGGTATACTACTAATATTCTTGGAAGGGAGTAGTATGGTTTTTACTTGAAGAACTGCTAAGTTCCCACAGGAGCAGATTGTTATAGGACTCAATGAGCATGTCTGCATAACCTTCTCCTTCCTCTTTTCCTCCCTGTGGATTTTCTCTCATGCACTCTTGCTAGGTGATTTTTGTCACATTGGGTGACATAGCCATAAGGCTCTTATAAGACACTCATTAATGTTGCCAGGTCTTCACCTTTCAGTTTTCAAAACTCTGAGGTCAAAAAACAAAACAAAACAAAAAAATCCTTTTCTTTATGGATTGCTCAATGTCCTTCTGTCTCAGTTAACTAACTTGTGGGATTACAGGCCACCATTCTTGGCTAGAGACTGTTTTGCTTTTAGGTAGTACATTGCTACCTTCTTTAAGACTTATTAATAGATAACCTAACTTTTCCATAATTCCTTATGTTTAGTCATATCACACTGATGTAGTTTTTTTTTGATAACTCAAATCTATCCATGTTACAGAGAATAATGACTCTTGAAGATATACGTATCCTGTTATTTGGAAACTTAATCTTTCTCACTTGACAAAGGAAATTTTCAGGAGTGATTAAATAAAGCGTCATTGAGACTTGCGATGGAAAGATCTGTTTAATAGGTAAATATTGGGAGAATCAGTTCCATGTTCTGTTTAGGAATAAGACATTGGATAGGGACACATGGACAGTGAGATAGAGAGAGAGAGAGAGAGAGAGAGAGAGAGAGAGAGAGAGAGAGAGAGAGAGAACATCTATTAGGGACAAAAGAACACTTAAGAACAGAGTAACCCAAAGCTGGGAAGTAGGTCAGGAACTCAGTGTTTTTAAGCCTGGAGGGTTGTGACCTTCATGGGTCATGCACACAGTGCTGACCTGTGTTTGTTACAGCTGGCATTTCTCACACATGATCTGTCCCATTCATGCTGGGCTTAATCTGGATGCTTTCCAGTCTTCCTGACAACTGGTTTCTTTCATCTGATAATTCTGACCTTACTTTCTGCCTTACCGCCCTGCTACCTCAAGGTAGACTCAGTGTACCAATCTGGGTCCTTATTAGTCTACAAGTTTCAACAGTCAAATTCAGAGTTCTGTGATGGTTGCCACTGCCTCTGAATAAAGGAATCCACAAGCCAAGAAGTGTGGGCAGTGCCGAGACACAGAAAAGTACACAAAGGAACCTTCTGCAGTCTTAGCAAAGACCCCCAATGAAACCTTCATTTTAGTTCCAGGAGAATCATTTTTAATATCTTACCTCTAAATTATAACAACATACATGTGTCATTTTTAACCAATTATGATTGCTATGATTTATTCTAGCAACCATAGGAAACAAATATTATATCAATCAAATATGTAAGTGTAAGTTCACCTTTTCTCAAGTGAAAATAATGTTAAAAACTCTAACTTTGAAATCACAGCATTATATTGCTCGTCTGTTTATGCATATGTAATACTAAATGCTATGCCACATGAAAGAAGTTAAAAATTAGTTTCTCTTAGCTTTAAGTTCTTCATCATGAATATGATGACAGTAATTATGTTCTTGTTTCTCCCTGGAGTTTTATCAACTTTATTCACATGGAAATTTATTGTAGAATATCTTACTTGTTGTTAGAAAATGATAGCACAAAAGGAATGATCTCAAAAATCAAACATTCAAATGATAGAACTTAAGCTACATTATTCTAGGTTTGATTATTTCTAGGTCGGGCTATTTGCCTGTATTACATATAATATGTAAGTCATAACAGTTTATGTGGGAATAAAACCATTTCAGTAGCTGAGTGTGTCTATTTTTCCTTAAAGACATAGGCCAAAATAATAATAATAATCTGTGTTTTCTTTTCTCATTTGCCTCAAAATTAGCCAGAAATCCTCCAAGTCACAGGAAAGAACAAATAGTCTCCCATGAGTGGGTCACCCCGACTGCCAGTGACCCCAACTGTCAGCTGCTTGCTGACAACGTTGCAGCAATACTCCAGGCTGCCACCAAGTCATGAGTGAGGAATCCGCACAGCTAATGAATTCCATAAGGTGGCTTCTCTCTCCTCCAGCCCAAGGCATGCAGCCTTGCTGCTCTTTTTTTTTTAATCCTACAGACTCTACATCATTCTTTGACACCTTGTGCCATTTCCTGTCCTTCCCTAAAGTGTGTCCCCAACAAAATAATAACAAACAATTGTATTTAATTTTCAGACAGTACCACCATCAAACAGTTGATAGGGAAGTCAGGGCTGCATTTTGACAATATTTTAGCAGTATCTGGCTAGAGGTACCAGACATAGGCAGCTGCAGCATAGACAAAGCAGCTCCTTACGGATTTTTGTTACTTGTCGAACTTACAACAAACCACTTTGAATCTATTTCCATGTACTTGTCTTCTGACTGATCTCAATATATTTTAAGTACATTTATTGAGCAAAGTATATGCCTGCCATGCTTTATAGTTTTTTCTTCTAAGATTTTCAGGATGTAGGTGCTGTTGCCATTTTATAAATGAGGATGCAGAAACCATGTTAGCAATTTTCATGGTAGATGAACATAGAAGTTAGGATATTTTTTCCTTTTGTTAGTCAAGTTACAGTTCTCCCATGGGAAAGTTATGTTTCTGAGCTCTGTGTGCACTCTCGGTGGTTATGTAATGTGTGCAGTTGTGTCTACAAGGGACATCTTGTTGGAGGATGACCTCATCTTTGCATGGCTGTTGAAAGGACTGTAGAATCACTAGAAATTTCCATTTTCTTCATTAGTGGAAGGAATGTTTCTCTTTGAGTGTCATCCTGGTTGCATGTACATGATGTCAGTTTCCTGAACACTGCATTGTTAGCAGAGGCAGTGATAATGTAATTAATACCTTTTCAACAGAAGATCTTAACTATATTATATTCTGACTATAGAAAGTCTGGAGGCCACTTGAACTTAGTATAAGCTACATACAAACCACACATCCCTACTAGAATAGGATTTACTCTTCAGAATTGTTTCCCATATGGATTGTGCCCTGTATTTTCTTGGAATCATTCAGGAGACTGGGCAGACTATCTGATTTTTTCCACTTCTTTAGTCCTCCTGAATTTTATAAAGGTCTCCATTAGCTTTGTAATGGAGGGATACAATTTATTATTGAGTATCTTCTAGAGGTTAATTCTTTCAAGAAAAATACAGAGCAAGAACTTTAATACAATTTAATTAAAAATATTTTTATCACATCACTAGAGTTTAGTGATAATTTTACATTGCACTTTACAAAAGTTAAATAAGGCTCATCTTGTTAGTCATATTTAGAGATTGAAACAAGATATTGAAGTGTGATATTAACTATCTCCTTTTCTTTCCATACTATTCCAAATATATAGAAAGAGGCCTGAGATCAAAAATCCTCATGCCCTTAAATGGAAGTCAATTCTACTACACATACATATAGCCTTCATTTTTCTGTAGAATAGTTTGTGAATTAAGTCATACCATAATTATATTTTTCAAAACATATTTCTGTGTTTTCCCTAGCATTTTACTTCACAAGTTGAACCTTGTTGATGTCTAGAATTTTCACACCCTATAGAAATTTTGTGTAATCCATGGTTAGATGATCTTTTGTGGATTATACTTAGAGTGCTTCAAGCATTTTCCTTTTGCAGTTAATACTGCAGTGGACACTGTTACTTGGATATGAAATCTAGCATGTTTGTTTGTGTTAAGGGTTTTTAGGTATTCTTTGATAAGTATTATTCTTTATTATCAAATCAAAGTAATTCTGAATATATGTGCCTTCTCTGTGTAAAAGTAAGTCAATAGCCTCTAGTATCCCCCTGACTTCTATCTCACTCTTTAGCATCCAAAAGTTTATATTGCTATGTATTATAGATTTTTTCTTTTAATAATAAAGCAACCTTTCATCTTGTTATTTGATGAGTTTTTCCAATTGCTTAGTCTCCAACTTGATTCACCAACTTGAATTCTCTCCCTTTTGTATTGAGAAAAGTTTGATTCTCATTCAATTGTCTGTTTCCCTCTTCTGTTTATTGATGAATTTTATTCCTTGATATTTTCATAATGAGTACAAAACCTTCCAACTCTTTTTCTTTCTTTCTTCCCTTCCCCCTTCATTCATCTTGTTTCCCTTTTGTTTTATACTTCCTCCCACAGCCCTCGTGAGCTTAATTTTGTACCCTATAACCCAGAAAAGTTTAAATTTGGATTCAGGTTTTCATCCTCAGACCAAGATCCTTGTCTATCAATGTTGCTTTGCTTTGTTTTCCATCATGATAGTTAGTCTTCACCTTCACTATTATATGGGCTGTTTCCAAAACACAGAAAATTTTCTCTCATTTTAAAACAAATTTGGTATATATTGTCACATAATAATGAAGCCTATGGAGTAAGAAGTCATAGAAAGCTAGATTAATCTGGTCTTGATAAACTCTAAAATTTTCAGAACTTGTAAGAGACACATTAAATGCTTCTGTGAATACGTAACAAGCCTTCCAATTCCCAAAGAATTTGTTAGTATTTTTAAGATTTATTTTAACATATTTAATACATAAATTTTAAATAATTCTTAAATATATTAATCTAAATTCAAGATTTATCTGTAAATGACTGCTACTTGGGCCATGTTTCTTCCTTGCACCTCACTTTTAATCATACTCCCTCCTTAAAAGCTATTTAATGAAGCAATATTTGATTGTTAAGTGTTTGATGTACTTAAGGAACCCAATCTTTGCTTCTGACAACACAGTTTGTAATCAGATTCTTTCTAGCTTTGAATGAAGATTGATTATGATATTTATTTTTTTGAAAGTCTATTCATTTTGAACTCAGTTATTTCTACTTTTTATCTTTACTCTCTTAATTATCTAAAAAACACTGACATCATTTATGCATAAATAATCAAATCAATTCATTTTAATGAATTTCCAAGGAAGAACATTTTCCAATTGTCGCTTCAGTTTGCATCTGTTTTGATTAAATTCTAAGTGCATCTCATTTTCTTACACTTATGTTTTCAATGTTATATAAGCTCTGCTGCTGATCCTATGCAGGATGTAACAGGATACAGTCCCATGATATATGTGCATTAAATCAAAGCTTTGAATTATGTTAATGGGCACATGACGCATAAGCATCCTCCTTGTTCAGTATGTGTGGCTGTGCAGCACGATGTATTGTCAGATGATGTTGTTCATCTTCCTATCTGCTTTTCCTTAAGGTGCATATCTCTGGGGTATCTAAGTATTCAAGCAGTAAGTAAATTTCTGCATCTGGTTAATAAATTCAGGAAGCAAGTGTTTGTCAACATCTGGCACATGCTTTTCTTCAGTGGTTTTTACATGAATAAGTTGATGTGTAGTGACCTTTGATAATTTTGTGATTAGAATTTCAAAAGTGTCTTACATGAATAGTTTCTTTGGTGTTGTGAATTTTAATTTCACAACCAATTCCTCATGGTGCTTTTACTCACAGTGGAAGTCACAGTATTAGCTAACCATACGACCACACTTATCACATTTATGGAACTGATGACAACAGGAATGATAAATAATAAATATAATCATCTATTGTCTTATTTTATGTTGCTAATGTATTCTGCACAATCCTAGCCATATACCTTCCTTGCCAATTCCTACAAGTCACTTGGATTTTGTGTAGTGCTTACTTCACTCCTTTACATTAGTGGAAACTCTTAGCTTGGAAAGTACTGTCTCAGAAAACCAGTGACACCATGTTTTACTTGGTATACTATCTCTGGCTGCATGAAGTGAGTAATTGAAAACATGTTTTCTTCAGGTCAGCATAATTATGCCAAACTGTCACATCTTCCTTTAAAGTTTACATTTTTCCATGTCCTAGCTATACATGTCTATGATGCTGTAACTGGCTCTTCATGAATCCTGACTTTTAGTATTCTTGTGTGAATGCTATTGTCTCAGTCCTCATTCCCTTCAGTTTGAAGCATAGAAATCACAATGGAACAAGCAAGCCGTAATATAGCATTCACAGGGTAACACATTTTTGTCTTGTGATGAATTTATAAACTCTCCTACTCTTTTATGGGAAATGGTAAAGATCTTATAAGTCAGAATTATAGGAAACAGACATGAGTATATTTTTCAAATAACCATAATGTGTATTCATATGTGTGCATTTCTAAAGAATGTTTTATAGTTACTGGTACAGTGAGAGTGGTAGCAGCAACTTCATCAGATAATGTGGGTACTGGGTGACCCTTAAAAGAATTGATAAAATTTCCTGCAAGATTCAAGAAAATCGTGATACTCAGAAATTAGTTAGTACAAGTAGGTAGTGTTCACTCAGGATTGTCTGTTAGACAGTGAACTTGAACAATCACTGTTCATTATATGGAGGGGGGCAAAACTGGTTGTCAGAAGATGCACACTCAGAAAGAAGTTAGTCAGACTACAGTATCACTATTGAGTTTAAAATTTTAGAAGTTAGATGGACACAGGAAGTTCCCTAGGGCTTGCAAACAGCCAGTCTAGCTGAATTGGTGATGTTTATGTTCATTGAAAGAATTTGTCTCAAAATTAAGGTAGAGAGTAGTTGAGAAAGATGCCTGACCTTGGCCTCTGGACCACATGTGGACATTCATGATTGCATACCCACAAGATACAAATATTGTTATACAGTAAAGTTTTGGCATGACTTGTATCCTCTATTTCTTCTTACTGAATTAAGTTATTTAACTTCTTTATAAGCCTCAATTTCATTTTTTATAAAACAAGGCTGATACAGTTCAGTTTAGAATATTGTACAAGTAATGTATTAAAACTCTGATCAGGAATCATAGATATATTAATAACAGTAAGAAAAATTCTTTGTTGACATCATCCTTATCAATAATTTTATTGGCAATATATGAAATATTAGACTATAGAAGATGAAATATCAGATAGCAAACACCATATTACACCTTGAGATCCTCAAGGGATATTGTTACTGAACTTTGTACTGTCAGCCTATTATATTCTCTCACACTAGGATTCCAAATTGTAAAAGGAATGGAGTTATTTTTCACTTAGAAAATAACTTTCACATTTCATAAAGAAATGTTAGCCATATGTATTGTAGACAGTAGGATAAAATACAGTGCTTTTTTCTTAAAGAGTGTCCATGCTGTCCTGGATTTTTCACATTTTCTAAGCACTCTGTACATTCTATCTCATACTTCACTTGTCAAAGTTCCAGTTAACAATTTTGTTTGTGAAGTAGAAGCTGATACTATTCTATGGAATTTGTTTTTATCTTTTTTTTTAAGTAGAAGTACTAGCAATTGAATCCAGGGCATTGCATAAGCAGAACACATGCTCTGCCATTAAACATCAGGCCACATCTCTAGCAGCAATTAAGTTCACAAAAATAATTTCATAGCCAGCAACTTTCTAGGTAGCCAGTGGATTCACAGGAGTAAGTATACAGGATTAATTCCTGTAAAACATTGTCAGCACAAAGAAACAGTTAATTCTTAGAATGGAAATTTTATGTCATTCAAATTTTATTAATGCTGTAAATATGAAAAGTTTTAAGTCAAGTAGTGAATTAGAGAATATGTAATGGTATTTTTTAAACACAGAAACAGGTTAAGAATACAGCTTAGTAACAATGTGCACTTAGAATGAAACAAAGACTGAATTCAATCCCTAACACTAACCAAATCAAACCAAACCAAACCTAACCAAATAGCAGTCCTTAGATAGTAACACAGGCTTCTTAAAACTGTGAATATTTTTCCTTTTCTTTTGCATGGTGACAAATGTATCTTTTGATACATTTGTCTGGACTTAAAAAACTAATTGCAGGGTAGAGATTAGAGGTAATAGATGAAAGATGGATCCACATTTTACAGTGCTGAGGTATTGTGAAGAATTTACCGACATGAGTTTGTGAATGAATGCCTTAAAATTAGTAAAAAGGATATATTATTAAATAACTATGTGTACTCTTAATTTATTATAATTTATAATTATATATAATTTATAATTTATAATATATTATAATTTACATAAAATAGCAAAAGAAATATAAACAATATTGATTGTTACTGATGAGTTTTAAGCCAGGTATTTGTAATCATCAGGCATGTATTCAGACACCTGTTGTGTTGCTATGATATAAATACTCTGATCCATGCAACATAAGGGAGAAAGGAGTTATCACTTGGTTTATGGTTCCAGCGGGCATAGAGTCTGTCTTGGCAGAGAACACATGTTGGCAGATAAAGGCATGGTGACAAAAGCAGAAAGCTCTGAAACCACAAGCAAAGGGAATAGGAAAATGAGGCCAGGTTATTAAACCTCAAGGCTTGGCCCAGAGATGTACTTCCTCTAAGAAGGCTATACCTAATGAACTTTCCCAAATAGCACCACCAGCTGGTGCCTATGCATTCGAACACATGAGCATGCAGAGAATGGGGCGGGAGGGTAGGAGGAAAATTTATAATAAGTTTTATAATTATTTAATTATATTATATAATAAATTAATAAGTTATATTTATATTAAGTTATTAGTTTATATTATAAACTACCACAATACTTATCTATGAAAGTAATACAATATATTGAATATAAATATTATTTTTGTTGTTGTAATAGGCAGTATGGATTTTTATAGCTTAACAGTTTTACATGTTAGCTATTTTTATACATAACAGCCAACAAATTATTTATTATGTATCTTAAATCTATTAATATTACAGCTTTTAATTGCTTGCACTCATTTTATAATTCTACTTAATATTTTCTTGTACATCAGATTATTTCATTTCTTATTAATGAGTAGCACCTATGTGCTTTATAAAGTGTTTTCATGTCTCCAGTCCCGATATCCAATATTTTCATCATTGGATCGTAGTAATATCAAGTAGACATCATGAAAACAAGTTCCAATTGTCTGTTTGTGTCAGTCTTGTAAGTGTGAACAAAGGAAGAGCTGCTAACCCTGCTCAGTAAGGAGCTTTGCTTCCGTTTGACTTCTGATTTTCTTTCTGACCCGGTTTCTCAGGGCTCACTTTCTTGACTTCTCTCCTTTTGTTCTGCATAACTGACTTTCAGCTTCTGCTACATCCTGATTTCTTGACCCAGCACTCCTCTGAGCTCCCTTTTGTGGTTTATTGACCTCACATGGTTATCTCAGTAATTTGAGACCATCACTGCTGGTCTCAAATGAGGAGCTGTATAATGCACCTGTCCTTGCCACTACCTGACATAGTGCTTGCCAAGTCATTATTTCCTGAGATCACTTAAGAATCGAGCTTTCACATTGTCTTATACTACTGATCACAGAGGGATTTGGACAGAATTGATTACTGGTAACTGTAGAATTAAAGTTTGCAATTTTACAACTTAAAAAAATTAGTTTAATGAAAAGAGTGTGGTGATATATCATTATGAAGACCTGATAATTTTTAAACAGTTTTAAATATTTTTAAATATTAAAGCTGATATCTGGAATGATTACTCATAATTACTTCATGGTAATTAAAAATAAAACAGAGGAATTAGGGATGAATTACAATTTATGTAACCTCAAAACTCTTTCTCTTCCTTCTAAATCATGCACTTAAGTATCACGTGGAAGCAAAAGATGTAATCTACATATGTATCATTTAGGGCCTTTTTAATCTTGGTGCTTGTGCCAGTTATATATAATTGTATCATCTTGACAATTGAGGGTTGAGCCTTGGGGCATATCTACGAAGAATTAGTTAAGATTAGCCCTGGGCAAACCTGTGAGAGATTGTCCAATTCACAAGAGAGATTCTAACTCATGTGAGTGGGACCATTTCCTTGGCAAGAGAAGTCTTCCAACATTAACCATGCTCAGCATTTGCCTCCACTACAAACATTTCACAAATATGTCTAGAGTTCAGCCTTCAGTTATCAAGTTGACACCTGCATCCAACTAATACAAGCTTTTAGATTAAAAATCAGCGTTAGACTCTTTCATTCCTTCATAACCCAAGAGCTGAGATTAGAGGTATTCACCACCATGGACATCCTTAGAGTTTGCTCTGTTTATTATTGACATCATTGTAAACAATAGTATTTCATCTAGACATGAAGGAATGTGCCACAATGCCTCTTAATATTAACAAAAATATTTTTAATGTGCATACTGGGTGATCATATATGTGTTTGTGTGATCTCTGACAGTGTTTACTTGTATTACTTTCAGTGTTGTTCTGAACTCAGGTTATGTATGTTGCACAGCAACTTTGCTGGCTGAGCCATCTCTCCAGTGTGCATGACAGAGTAATCTGCTGCTTTTTGCATTTTCTGCTTATAAAGAGATAAATAAATGTTAAATAAAAATTTCATAAATTATGTAATAGAGTTTGATACCACGATTCATTTTTAAGGATAAAATACAATTTTAATGATTTAATGTGATTTTTCTAAGTTTTCTAAAGAACTTTGTTTTCATTAAGAAGAATGTATTCTCCAAAAGTTATAACTGAACTATTTTATGTTTACTTTTCTCTTCAGAACATTAATTTGCAGTGTTATATTTGTCTCATGTTTTATCAAGTAAAGAAGAAAATTTCTATTTCAAGTCTTCAAGACAAGGAGGCATTTTATAAAAAAAAAACTGAATAAATTCAATATTTGTTTTGTCCTTGTTGATTTGGACATCATTTCAAATTTAAGTCATCTGTGTGAAATTGCGAGTTGTAAAATATTTATCTTATGGTAATGTCTCCTGTTTTAAATAACTAATTTTCATAATGACTTACATTTCTTTTCCAATGATGGTTTACATTCACTTTAGAATATCTGGTAGTGCATGTAATAAGTTTTTAATAACATTATTACTCAGGTTTGTAAATAGGCAGGTCTATCCAACCATTTGAAAATTCATACACTGATGCATTAAGCATTTTGTTTAAGAATACTTAACAATTGATATCATTTGTTGTATTAGAAAGATCATTATTTTTTAAGTGCATCCTTAAAAATAAACTAAAGTCTGCTTCTCTGTGAGGATTATTGATAAATATTTGGTCTATATTTTTGTTTATCTCTTATATTTTTCCAAGAATCATTTTTAATTTGGAGAACAGTTTGTTATTTAAGAATATGATAAATATTTAAGTGATTATGAAGTAGTATTATATAACAAAGAAACATTCTTAAACTCAGCACAAGAAGTCTTTAATTGAAATGAATGTTTAAATCTAAGTCTTTCATTTCTAATGTATATATTAAAATGAAATTTTAATTTTGGTGTTTTCTTGGCTGTCACCCTAGGGTAAAAAATAGCTTAAGATCTACTGAGTGTTTATTACATACGCTAAACTTTCTGCTGAATTTTAAAAACACATTATCTCTTTTAATTATCCCAAGGTCATGAGGCAGGCACACGTATTATATTCTCTTTGCAGTAGAAGAAATTAAGGCATAAACAGACTGAATAATGTGCTCGCAAGTTTTCAGTTGAAAAATGGAACAGACAAACATTTTCGTTGACCAGGTTTAAAAATAGCGTTTGCCATATTTGGATGTATAGGCAATTAGTGACTTAAAGTTGTATGTTGGGAAGCACATCAAAATTTAATGAAAGAATTTGTATGTAAACTACAGTTACTCCATTGTGAAAGTTTCTTGGCTTAAGAGTAGACTTAAATGGATAGGGAAACTCAAAGTTACCACTGTTCAAAGGTATTTGAGCAAGCACATATTTTTGTATTTGTGAGTTAGGAATAATTTTTTCTCAAAATTATCTTCCTCATTGAATAAATATGTTTCAGACTTCACAGTTTTACAGAATTCTTTGTTAACAAAAATTAAGTCATGTGTTTTGTTGTGGGAGATGATGCTCTAGAGTATAGATGATGCCTGTCGATTAGCAGGGAAAAGTGCATATAAATCTACTTTTAAAGAAACAGGTAATTACATCTCTCTCAACTAATGTGAACTAGATTCCATAGTTTTTGATTTAAGATTTTTTTAAATCTTTGAATCTTTTACCAAACAATTCATGTCTTTTCAAATGATAATTTCCCACAAAAAAAACAAAATGGCAGGTATGTCTTTAAAACAGCAAGAATGGTTTTGCTTGGTTCAAGGTCTTCTCCTTTTTGTGGGTCAATACCAAGTTCTCTGTTCAATGGAAACTTGGCAATGTCCTGTTCAAATGTCTCTGTTTAGAAGTCTTGTTCACTATTAAGCATTGTGTTTTGCAATTTCCTGCTTCCGCTTAAATCTTCCTATGCTTCCCAACAAACACAGAATATAAATGTAATTTCCGCTCAGATTCTTCTGAGAGCCTCTGTCCATAATACCTAGTGCTGAAACAAATAACTTTTAGTAGTGACATATGGGGCAGCTTTTATCTTTTTTATTTTCCTTCTCTTGCCTGTTTTGTAAAGGGTAAAGAATAGAAATGGGCAGATGTCCTAGGAGTAAGAATGCTATGTATTTGTATCCCCAACGTGGACTAAATCTTCACATTTCTGAATGCAAATTACTCAGTAGTGCCATTATTTTACTTATTGTAATTTGTGTGTATTTACAAGAAAGCAATTCTAAGTTGTTAAACCACACAATGATTAACCTTTGTCTGAAGAAATAACAGAAAAATAAAAGTAACCCTACCTTTGATCTTGAAAGTAAAATGTATAAGTATAAATAGTTTTTCTTATAAATGTATAAATAAGTATAAATAATTTTTTCTTAATATTATAATATTACCTGCCTTTCTGAGTTAGAAGTTAACAGATATTTCCTTTATGAATCTTAAACTTTGGCTGTGACACATGGTAAATAATAAATATATATGACACTTATGCAAATACACATGTATACTTTTTCTTTTCAAATACTTTTGCCTTTCTCCTTTCAGTCAAATTTTGCCATTTTAATCATTTTCTTAAAGACGACAAATTTATCCATATGAATACAATTTTTATGAACGATATACTTAAGTATCATCCTGTGATTCTATAAACTGGAGTTATTTAAAAATTTTTCATGTATTGTACATTTTAATTCTTTATCAACCATATAGGAAGTTAGCATTTTAAAAACAGATTGGCTCATCTTTAAACTTGTTAAATATTTTCTTTTGAAGATCAAAGTTGTAACAAAAGTTGAAGCCCGACATGTATCTTTTTTCAGATTATGTCATGTCTTATCAAAGAATGTTCCCCCTACACCAAAATCAGGATGATAAAATTACATTTTGTTCTAAAAGTTTTAAAGTGCTAACATACACATTAGGTAGATGATAAATTTCTGTCTTAATATATGAGCACAATAAAATTAAAGATTGGTACTTTTTAAATTTATTTTTTCCATTCATACAAACTTAATAGATACCCCAGTCGCCTTCCTCCCTCACCCCTCCCTGATTCCCTTACTCCTTCCCCCTTTTCCCTTTCCTTTCCCTGCCCCTCCCTTTCTCCCAGTGCCTCCTCCCCCCATCCTTGGAGCATCCTTTAGTGTGAATGTCAAATTTCTCTCTGGGTCCTCCTCTCTGATGAGGTGTAAGGATTCGGTAGCATTGCCTAGAGCCCCTTCTCATGTTCCCCTTTAGTATAGGAACACTATTGTGGCTCTTAATCCTTTTCCTGTAAGGCTCCTAGTGCCTGTGATCCATCTAGACTTTGAGCAGGTCAATGATATGTTGGTTATCCCGCAGGTCATGCAAAGTCCTATTATAGTTACTTCGGCTCTAACTTGTGTGGAGTATCTTGCATGTTGTTGCTCTTCCCCATCTTTAGGTTCTTACAATCTTATCGCCCCCTCTTCCGCAAATTTCCCTGAGCTTTAAGGATGGGGAGAGATTAGGCTGGCCTGGTTCCAGGTGATTAATGTAGGGTCTCTGATGTTCTGAATTACAGTTTGTTGGTTTTTTTTTCAGTTTTGCTGTTCCTGCACCACTCTTGGCTCCATCCATATTAACCCAACACTACCTTTTATCAGACTCTTCCACACTTAAAGTGCTCATATTGTTGTAATCATTAAAAACAGGATCCTCCTCCCTCATGATGTGGAATCATTTTTGATTCTTCTGATTTGCCCATCCCTAAGTCAATTTTCCATATATTGATTATTATAGGTTTATAGAAAGATCATGACCATACATGAATCCACCAAGCTCGCTCTTTATCATAATGAACTTTACATTTTTTGGTTCTTTGCACACATCTAAAAATCAACTTGAAGTTTCTACCAAAATTGTTCCTGAGATTTGACAGAGATCAAATTTCATGTATGGATAATTTTAGAGAAAATGTCAACTAAATGGTTCTGAGTGTACAGATTTATAAATATAATAATTCTATTTATATGCTTAAATTGTTTGGAGTTTTGCAGTACATATTGTATAAGTCATGTTCTTACTTAACTAAGTTGATTAAAAATCTTTTACTGTGTTTTAGACATTTAGATTTAACGAATCGTTCACTTGATTTCATTCTGTGAGTACATAGACATAAAACTGATTTTTCATTTCAGTCTTAATCCTTCTGAATTTTTAAATTATTTCTCAATAATTTCTAAACACAAGGTCATGTAATCCATGGGTGAAAACAATTTTGCTCCTTTCTTTCCCTAGATTCTACTTATTGACTAAATCTACATAATTGTTCATCTATAACCTCCATTTAGTATTATGATGCAAAAAATTTCTTTGCCTTGTTTCCTGTCTAAGAAGAAAACATTCTGTCTTCCCCCAACTATATTAGCCATGGGCATGTCATGCATGCCATTTATGAAGACTGATAGCATATAACTTAATTTCCACTTTACTGAGAGTTTTGAGTCATGATTCATTCCTGAATTTTGTTAATATTTTAATTTTCCTTTATTAAAAATGTTTACTTCCTTAAGGAGTTGTTATCTAGACTTGTTAAAACACACTTAAAATTTTGGCTAACTCCTAGTTTTTAAAATTCATAATCCACTTTTATGTATTGCTTGATTCCTTTTGCTGCTTTACTAACAATATTTTGCCTCTGTGTTTCTAAAATATATTTCACTCAGAAATATTTTTTTCATGTGTTTTTCCTTACTTTGGTATCTGGCAAATTATGGTCTCATTGAATTAGATGGAATATGTTTCTTTTGTTTTTCTTTATTCTTTTTATGTGCATGTGCACATTTGGTATATGCCTCTGTGTATGTGTGTTTGTGTGTGGGTGGGTGCACTTGCATGTGAAGGTGTATTTATACATGAGCCACAGTATGATATCATGGACTCTGCCACCTCATTGCCTTGGAAACCTTATCTCCACTTAAATCCAAAGGACATCATTCAGGCTAGTATGGCTGGTTAGCTCTGTGATTACAGACAGCCTGCTATGTCCTGGTACTTTCACATGGGATGTGGGGAATCCCAAGAACAGGCCTCTATTTTGTAGTGCAAGCACTTTAAACACTGAGCTTTTTTCCATGATGTGAATGTGAGTTGTCTCACATAAGCTCATACATTTGCATTCTTAACTGCTGTTAATGCTTGAAAAGGTTGTGGCAACTTTAGGAAATACAGAGAGCCTTGATTGAAGAAGATACATCACAAAAGGCAAGCCTTGAACCCTGCTTGCAGTCATAGTCAGCTCTTGCAATTTGTACTTGTTCTCTGCCTCCATACTGACTGTTGTAACTTTAACTGCTTCCAGCTTCTGTCACCCACCAGGCCCTTTCCACTACATTGTACTATATCTCCTGTGGAACCATAAGCCAAATAAATTTGCATAGTTGCTATTCACACATACATGCACACAACACACACACACATGTATATATGTATATCTTAGATCTAGTTATTTAAATTTCTTGTTTATTTGGCTATTTACTTTTGTAGGATAAAGGTATTTAGCTTTCCTATATAATAAGGTCATTGATTTTTTTACCTTCATGATATATGTACTACCTTGCATTTGCCATTTTCTTTTTTATTCAGCAGATTAGAAATATATTACTATTATTTTAGTAGAATTTTGAAAGGAAGCAAAGTTATATACCTGTATTCAGTCTGGCATATTTAACTACCCATTAAAAATTGTTTCCCTTTTTATATTTGTATTTATATGTATGATTGTGTGTGTGTGTGTGTGTGTGTGTGTGTGTGTGTGATGTATGTCCTTGTTTGTGTGGGTGTGTGCACATGTAGGAGGTTGTACACATGTAGTACACAAGTATGTGTTTGTACAGGGAGGGCAGAGTTTGATGTTATGTGTCTTCCTTAATTGTTTCTTACCTTATTTTTTGAGACAAGGTCTCTCATTGAGATCGGATGTCAACAATCCCACTAAGTTGACTCTCCATTGAACTCCAAGTATCCATGTGTCTCCACTTGCTTAGCACTGAAACTAGAGAAGTGTCCACTGTGCCTTGTTTTTATGTGAGTACTGACGATCCAGACTCATATCCCTACATAGCTTAACTGAGCCAGCTCTCTAGCTCCTCATTTCTAACTAAAATCCACTTGGTATTAGGTCTGAAATCAGACAATATTACTGATAAGCTAATGAAGTTGTGTAAAAATATTAGCTCTGTTGAACAGTAAAACTTAAAGATTTTACATGAGATTGCTATATCAATGAAATGTTCCGTGACTGACATTACTTATGAAAAAATTCTTGGGGCTGACAAGATGGCGCAGGAGTTAAAACTTTGTCTCCCAAGCAAGAAAGACCTGAGTTTGAATCCCAGATCCCACATAAAAAATGATGGGAAGAAATGGTTTTGGCATGCAAGACTGGTAAATTCCAGAGTAAAGCAATAAGGACATAGAGCAATCCAGGATGGTTCTGGAAGTCATCCTTAGGCCTTCACTAACACACACACCACTCTCTCACACACTCACCCACACACACACCCACACACACACACATTCACTCACTTACACACATGTAGACAAAAAAAGTTATTTTAAAATCAAAGCATTTATAAAAAATGTTACAAGATGTAACTATATAAATTATTCTTCACTGGTACTGAATTCATGGCCCCAAAACTCCCACAAAAAACCCTTTTTTATTATTAGTTTATTTTTCATTTGCTACCTCTATTATTGTTTCTTTTTCATCCTTATTTTCTACTGTAGTGGGACGTTCTATAGATGAAACGAGAATAGTTTAAACTATTACTATGAACTGCTACTACTAATTGCTACTACTAACGTCTGTATTATTGCTGCTGTAACTCCTCCTCATCTTACTAATATTCCTCACTACTGCTACTGCTAATACTAATATTACTGCCGCCACTGTCTAGCTGGTAAGAGATTTGCACCAAGCAGTATAGGTGGCACTCCAGTAAGTCTGTATGTATTACAGATTTAAAGTTACCTGAGCAGGGTAGTTCTTCATTGTCGTGGATATTAGATCCAAAGATAAAGGAAAAGAAATTAAATCAGTCATAACCTCAGAACTCTTTAAGAGTTCAGATAATATTATGTGTTAAAAAGAAAAGTAGTGCTAGAAGTAAAATTATTTTGCATGCACTATAATTATGTTCTTCTGATTTTACCCCAAACTACTCACTTTTAGAATTAATTTCTGAGTCTGTTAATAGAATTGCCCTTTTTCCTAATTTGAAGAAGAAAAATGAAACAAAAGTTTGAAAATTTTCCACTTAAAATAGAAATAGTTTGGGGTCATTAATATAACTTTTACAAATTATTACTTATGTGAATAAAATCACCTCATGCTAGTTTTTGTGAAGTATCATGAATCAGACTTTCATGTATTCCTCCCCTCTGTTGTATATTTTACTTCTTACACTTTAATAACTTCTGATAATCTTCTAATGACTCCTGATGATCAACTATTCCTGTTTGCTGCTTATGTAAGTGAAATCTCCTAATGCTAGTTTTTTTGAAGTATCTTTGAAGCAGACTTTGAAGTATTCCTCTCCTCTGTGGTATATTTTACTTCTTGCAGTCTATTTAATAACTTCTGATACTCTTCTAATGCCTCTCCTGATGATCAACTATTCCAGTTTGATACTAACTAAATCTGAAAATAAAATATTCACACTAAATGAATATGAATTTCCTGTGTTTGTTATCCCACCACTGGCTTAACCTAATTGAAGTGTTATGATATCAAGAGGATGAAAGCGAAGCTTAAATGCAAATATTCAAGTGGTTTTTTCAGTATTCACTGAAAAGAAAATTAGTGTTTCTTTTCCTTTTTATTGATTCAATTAAAAAGCAAACACCTTTTAATGGGAAATTTCAATTCTCTTAAATATATCAATATAAGCAGTTAATATTTTTGGGACCTTTAATAAAATTTGAATTAAATCATCATCTCAAACTTTTAAATTGCATTTTATAAAAGAATGAATAATGTTATTTCACTGCGTAAATGATGGAAAGAATATGCTAACACATACCATATTATATGCCATCTGTACCACGAGGAAGAAAGTATTCAGCAGGCTGTAAATAAATGTGCACTAGCAAAAAGTTAAATAAGTTGGTGTTTACAATCTGTCATTCGATATGAAAGAAAAAGAAAGTGATAAACTTCATCTTGTGATTCAGGACATTCAGCTTCCTTAAACTGAAGACTTTAACAATTATTTAAGTATGTAAGATGAACCCTCAATTCAGAGAAGGCAACAGTCATGTCAATGCTAGAACTGTGTAATCCCAGGAAAGGAAGCTGATACATCTACAGGAGTTAGACAATCCAGGGCCTTGAGGTTGGCACATGGATTTTACTTGATGTATAGTGGTGGGTCTGAAACACATCCAAAGGGTGAGAGGCATCATTCACTGAGTGATGATAAGGGCTCCCCTGACTTCTGTGTGCAGATTCAATTGAAGGAATGAAGGGTAATGGAGAAGGTCAGTTATGAATGTGATACCAATATTTGGGACAGATGATGGAGTTTAGATCATGAAAAGAATTGTTGTATTTTTAGAAATAAAGTGATGAAGACTTGCTTATACCTTCTATTTATAGGAAAGAACTATTGAGTATCATTCAACTCTTAAATGAGAAATGCGTTATTCGTTTTATGCAGATGAGAAAATCTAGAGAGGAATTAGATTTGGAGAGGAAATTGATGAATGGTGTTTAGGTCATTAAGAAAAGTATCTTGAGAAAGCTAAGGACAGATACCTTTGAGGAATAACTTGGGCTGGATGTCTGCATTCCAGTCTCAGACACACATCCTTTGAGCAAAGTCAGGGATTGATGAGATTTTTCAGAAAGGGGTATAAGATGAGAGCCGGAAACAAAAATCCTGAACTTTTGGAGCTCAGACCTGAGATTAAGTATCAGAGAACTCAGGAAAAGTCAATGACAGACACTGATGAAAAGAGCACAGCAGAAGAGCATAGTCTGAGGAAGACAGTGCGCTCCCACACGTGGTGTTAGCATGTTCATTCAGGCTAGAGGTAAAAACTAACAAGGCAGAGGACACTTCAGGTGAAGCTGGCACAAGTTTCAGTGGAGACAGAAATCCTGTTCTGAATACCACAGACAAAGAAATTGTCACTTTGTCAGACACTCCAAGAACTTTCCTATTCTATCTGGTGTCCATGACTATTTTATTTTGTGCCTGTTTCATCTTATTTATAGGCAACTATTTGTTCTTGTGCATTTCATGAGTCATAGAAAGTATCTTCCACCAGTATATTCAAAAATATTAATTGAATTAACAAATATGATTGACTTGCTTTTGCGCTGAACAGCTAACTTCTCTTTTCCTCCTCCTCCTCTTCTTCCTCATCCTTCTTTAAGTGTATGAAGTTCATTAGTGCCCTTGTATTTCCTCTGGAATAGTCTTTTGTGGAAAGGAAATGAGGAAATAGCATCTGCCTCAGTTATCTTAAATGAAATCCAGTTTTGCCAAATACATCTGCCATATAGAAGAGTGCCTGGCAAATATTACAGACTATGTAATATTAAATTTTACCACCTCATTTGAATTAACTAAGCTTTAAAATGCTTTAATTTTATTTTAGGGTTAGGAAACTTCCTAACCTAATTGAAATCATAAATAAAGACAGTCAAATGTTTGAAATTTGCTATATCAATTACATGGATAGTTTCCACTAATGAAAGTTTAAACAGGATTACTTACTGGGACAGAGAATTGTAGAATGTAAATATTCAACTCTCATTTGACCTTTGAAGGTCAAATTTTAACTTGGATTAAATGTAACCCAGAATTATACTTTGCATAAATTGAAATATAAGTATTAGTATATAGAAAATGAAAGCTTATTTCCTATATTTATTTTCTGTAATGTAATACAGACTTTTATTCATCTACGTATTACACATATAAGTAAGATAGGTCCGTGTTAAAAGTGTGCCAAGTTTTCAGCACCATACTCATTTGTCTAATGTCTTATTTTGTTGGGACCAGGAAAGGTGCAGCATGTATATTTTAAAAGATACATGGACCAGCTTCTTTTTAAAATTTCATCTTCTTTGAGTGAGGAATATTTCTTCCCTAATGTTCTTCCCACAAGCTTTATTATTTGTGATGATGAATCTGCTTGAAAATATCATTAAAGTCACATTACACAGAGCAAATTTTGTGAACTTAGATATCAGACTAGCATAAAATGTATTATTGTGTGACATTTCCTGAATCAGCCTTGACACCCAGCAGTGGGTTGAGTGATGTTCTTTCCAAAGGGAGCAATTAGAGATCTGGGAAAACTTGATAAGGAAGTGTTTGTGGTCTCTCAAAGTAAGTGATTTTCCAGAGCTAAGTGATACTGACCTCAGGTAAACTTCCTCAGTCCTTTGATGATGAATTATGTGTGGTGGTAATCTTTAGTCATTATTCCAGTTTGATTATTTACTAAGTGAAGATCTTTAGCACACTCCCGTAACCCACCAAAGAACTTTCTCTCTCTCTCTCTCTCTCTCTCTCTCTCTCTCTCTCTCTCTCTCTCTCTCTCTCTCTCTCTCTTCCTCAGATACTCTAGTGCTGTACAACTGTGGCCCAAAAGTAGTATCATAGAATATAAGTAGATAAATAAATTAACTTATAACAATAACTGGAACTAATACTTTTGCAACCTTGAAGTAAACTCTTAACTGGCATATTCCTTCCTTGGAGATCCTTCCATTCTCAGTTCTTTCTCACTTTCTACTAATTAATCTATCTTCATTCTGCTTTAAAAATATTTAAGATAAACCTAAATGAGTTTTAATTATAGAAAGAAGGTTAGCAGATCAAGGGTTAGTAAAATGTAAAACGGAATTTTTGTGCTTTTAGACAGTGCTTCTGGTTAAATAATTCAACTTTGTTTTGCTCAACATTGTTTCATAGCAACCAATCCCTCTTGATGCAGCGTTAGTAACTAATCTGGAATCCTTTAGACACAGAAACTCAAAAGCAACACTGAATTCATATGGAATTAATTGTAATATACCAAACAGGTATGCCTTGAAATTGACAATCTTCTTGGAACAGAAATGTTCAGGAAGCTGATAATTACTACTCTTGACTCTCAAAATAAATATGTATAATATTTAACTTATAAACTTCACTAAAGAAGAGACTTGGGTTCCAAATGCCTAGAGTATTTCTTGGCAGATGGTAGACATTCAATTAAGTAATCATATTTTATATCTTTTCAAATTATTTTAAAAACATGCTGTCTTATTAGCAGCATTTGACATGTGACTTATTAGTGAATATGTCGATATTTCTATGCACTATACAAGGATTTTTGTAAATTTTTCTATTGGTAGATTTCCACAGTTTAATTATATATCTTATTAATAAGAAAATATAAACTTGCAATTATCATTACTTCTATACTTAAAAAATTATTAGTGCTTTCAAGAACATATAAATTTATTTATCAGTTAATGGGACACCAGGATAGGCATTGAGAAATTTATCAACTAATCAAAGTTATATTTCAATAAAGTGCTGCTTTGCACTTATTTGCACTTAGTTAAGACAAGCAGGAAACCAAGTGCATGCCATCTCAAGTGGCTTTCCATAAAATAATGAAAGAGTGGACTTCAAAGTAGCAGTAATAGAGCTGGAAAGGAAATTAGTTAGGTTCCCAATATGTTTCACCATTGTCACTGTTACTATTTCTTACTTAAGTCTTTTCTATCATTGATACTCATTAGTAAACCCATAAGACACTTGCTTTTGACTGAAACACATTGAATTTGCCTATGTGGAATGGGAGTTGATGCCATTTTTAATTTTTATTTGTTTAGTGGGGGGGTGGGTGTTAGTACTATGTGTCCCTGGGAGGACCAAAGGTGACTTTGAGCTTCATCCTAGGTGCTTCTACCTCCTTTTTGATTTCCTAGGCTTTGCCTTCCAGAATCAGAAGTACAGCTGCCTTCATTTCTGCCTGGCATTTTCACATGGGATCCAGGATCCGAACTCAGGTCCTTCTGCTTACAAGATGGATTCTTAACCCCTGTGACATCTCTCCATCCCTTGATCCCATTTGTATAAGAAAAATGTGTCCTCTGGATTGTAGATTGTTAAAGATGGTCTCAACTCTATTCATCTGTTTCTTTGCCAAAATGAAACTGATCAAGGAATTGTCGAAACTCTTGAATTTTCAGTTTCAGATACATTTTGCATTTAACTTTCCTTAGAATTTTACATATAAATGATAACATGCTATCCTTAGAAACCAAGATAACATTGTGGAGAAATACCTATTTAAAAAGAAAAATCCTATGTTTTCCTGGCTAATGTGTAAATTTCTCTAAGAACTGTGGAGTTAGCAAGGCTAAGTTGTCTCTCCCATCTATCAATCCATCTATACATCCTTTCAATGTCTTGAAAGGATTTCACAAGATAAAATCCATATAAATTTCTGTCATTCTGAAGAGACTAATAAATGAAATAAACAGTTAAATTTTCCTGTTTGATGAAACCTGTTCTTACTTAGTAGCAGAATTTCTCAACAGCAGTAATATTAAAACATTCTGAATATTATTTTCTGTAGAGATTGACATGGAAATTATAGAATGTTTATCAGTATTTTTGAACACTCTTCCCTACTGCCACTGAGATGACCCTCACATCATAAAATTCCAAAAATGTCCTTAGATGCTACTCATTCATTCCTGATGTTCCCAATGAGGAAGAATGATACTAAGTTTAAACAATTGCTTTTGCTATTTGTTTTCTATTTTTTCTTCTATGGTTGTGATCATATCTCGGAAAGCAATATTTCTGAAGTCATTTCACCATTGTTCAAGAAAATAAAGCCAAAGAGATTTTCACTCCAGAAAAAAAGAAATCTCCAGAGAATAGTTTCCATTGTTATTGATTGCATAGAAGTAAATGTTATAGTTACCAAAAGTAACATTATTTAAGATGAATAAAAGATTTTTACATCCCTTAAATATAAATAGGATAAAATTTGCTTTTGTTATAAATTCATGTGGCAAACTTAAAATGTGTCCCCTAAAGAGTAATTCAATTATGTCAATAATAGACATAAATAACCCCATTCTTATTAGACTGTTATGTTTCACATTTACAGTAGAAAATTTTTAAAAAATTAAAGACAACAATAAATTTAGGAAAAATTTCCAAGGAAAAGATCTATTAGACTAAAATATAAATATTGACTTTCATGATCAGCTATATGTAGCACATAGAAAGGGATAATAACGGAATTTTGACTTTTATACTTCACTGAGATTCCAGATAAAAAGACTTGATAAGACAAAATTAAAAAAAAAAGACTTCCTTAGGGTAGCATTTGAATTTCTTTGTGTATTTATTTGTCTCTACCAATGAATAACTGAATGAGTGAATCTGGGCCAGCAAAATGACTCAGCCAACAACAATGATTTCCATACAAGCCTGATGAGTTCAATGCTGGGGACCAGAGCAAAATGGAAAGAGATAATCAACTCACAGTTACTTTCTTAACTCTACACACACCCTGTGGCATGTGCACCCCCAACACATGCCCAGACTAATACAAGTGAATAAAAACAATTTAAAAAAGTATTTTGGGGGTTGGGGATTTAGCTCAGTGGTAGAGTGCTTGCCTAGCAAGCGCGAGGCCCTGAGTTCGGTCCCCAGCACCGGAAAAAAAAAAAAAAAAGATAAAATTAAAAAAGTATTTTATAACTTTATATTGAGTGATTCTGAAATTTAATATCTTCTCTCTCACTCTGCTACCTGATTCAATCTCTCTCTCTCTCTCTCTCTCTCTCTCTCTCTCTCTCTCTCTCTCTCTCTCTCTCTCTGTCTCTATCTCTCTGTGTCTATCTGTCTTGACTGTCTTCTTTTCTGGCTTTAAATATATTTTAAAATAATTAGAAAATGGTTTCACTTTTTCATTCTTTGACAATTCCATATGATCAGTGTGCATAGAGTGTATCTCAACCACATCCATCCTCTTTCCCCTCATGTTCCCTTTGTCTCCCAGCAAACCCCGTCGCACTTCATGACTTGTTCTCCTTCCCTCCTCTCCTCTGCCCTTCTCCTCCCCTCCCCTCTTCCTCCTCTCCCCATTCCCCCTCTCCCCATTCCCCTACCCCATCCCTCCTTCCCTCCCCTCCCCTCCCCTCTCCTCTACCTCCCTCCTTTCCCTTCCCCTTCCTTTTCCCTTCCCATTCTTCCCCTTTCCCTTCCTTCCCTTTCTCCTTCCCCTTCTTCCCCTTCTCCTTCCCTCCCCTTCCCCTTCTCCTTCCACTTCTTCCCCTTCCTGTTCCCCTTCCCTCCCCTTCCCGCTCCTCCTCTCTCCTCTCCTCTTCTTTTAATTAAATATCCTACTCAACCAATTAATGTGCTCTTGTGCATTTGGATGCATTTGGATGCGGGCATCCTTTGGATGCAAGGTAACATCCTGTCAGCCACACTCCCTAAAAAAGCACACTGTCTTCCAACAACTACATACTACTGATTGCTTCTCAACTAAGAGGTCGGGCCTCCCACATACATGATGGATTGTAAACTGGCTTGATCTTGGACAGGTCATGTGTGGCCAGTTGGCTCTGAATTCATAGGTGCAGTAGCTCTGCTATGTCAAGATTTTTCACTTTCTTTTCACCTTCTCGCCATCTTCCAGCCCATGTACTCTTTTTACCCTCTCTTATGCCATGATTGCTGAGCTTTACAATGGTGGCACACAGGTCCTATTTAGAACTCAGTACTTATTTTCAGCAACTTGAGCATAACAAAGTGAGGGAGATGGAAAAACTTAGAATTTTCGTGAGTTACACAAATGCTCTTATTGATCAATAAAGAACGAATATACATGGATAGGTAAATTCAACAACAATTTATCCTAATATTTATATCTGACTATATTTCTAAAGAATCAAGAAAGAAAATCCAGTGAAAACTTAGATTTACTCACTTCAGTAACTGAAAAATGATGCTTACTAATAACTTGATTGCTTAGGAAAACAAAATAATCTATATGGCAATCTAAAAAAGATGCTTCCTATTGAAACATGTTAGTCAATTTCTTACCTTCTTAAACTACCATTTTTGACTGAGCAACCTTTATTTTACCAAATACTATAAGATAATATCCTTTATTCTAAATAGCATATACTTTAGATTTTTAAAAGTAATACATGTATAGTTAATAATATATAAGCACCTCTTATTTTTCAACTTAAATATTGTTATTTTATCTCTATTACCTCTAAAAATGCAGATATATTAGATAAGCAGCTGCATTTACCTATGAACCTATGCTGTTATAAAAACACAAGAGTGTGATAAGCATTTATGTAATGAATTCTTACTTCTTCTATCATTTCTTGTCAATGATAATTGATAACCATATATTATTTTACATGAAAAGACTTTCCATAATTTAAAGTCTATGGATTTTCTGTGAATTTCAACTTCTACTTTAGTTGTTTGACAAGACTCTTGACATTTGTTTCATAGATTTTTTTTTAAAAGCAAACACTTACTCATTAGCAGGTTCTAGCAAGTTTGGGATTCTAGATATCTACCATACCTGTCATTTATTATATTCTTTGGGCCTTTGTAGGTGCATCTACATCTGCTTCCTACCAGACGTTCAAACAATACCTAAAGCCAAGCACCTAAAGGGTTTATCTGTGCTTCTTTGTGCACTATCTTTCTGTTCACATTGCACACTCTTCAACTTCTCTGTCACCTTAAAATGCTCCACTTAGTGTCTGTTGCTATTTGATAATGCATAGGTGCTGTCACAGGTGCATACAGGTGTCAATTTGATGGTCGAGGCTTGGAACTCAGGGCAAATTTGTAAGCTCCAAGCAAGCCTGGAAGATACTGCTCAGTTGATGTCAAGGCCCAGTCCTGGTGGGTGGGTTTATTCCCTGGGCAGGGGAATAAAATGAAGGAAAGTAGTTGGGGAAATTGGCATCCTTTGTTATAATTGGCCAGACATGCTGGTCTGGCAAAGTAGGGATTGTCCTTCTCTCAGCCCTGTAGATATATGAATGTGATGTGGTCAGTTTTCTTGGCCCCTGGTGATAGTGTGTGCTGTCCTGCCAAACTAGATTAAGAAATGTAATCGGACATAACATGATGGAATAAAACTCCTTGCTCTTAAGATGCGTGTCATGGACTTATTGGTGATAATTTAGGCATTAATTGCTATATTTGCTGAAAGTTTCATAATAATAGTTCCTAATACCTCCTAGTTGGCTCATCCATGTTAAGAGAGAAAATTAGATTCAATATTTTTTTGTTTGTGGCTTTAATAGCAATTGAATCCACAATCCAAATATCTTTGAAAATTTAATGGAATATATTAATATTCAGGCAACATTGTTTAATATGAAGCTGTGAGAAAGAACTTGACTGAAGTGAACAGCAACATACTGGATTTTGTTGCCTGACTTATTTGGAACTTTTCTGGATTAAAGGGACCACTTTATATCCTTATACAAATTGAATGTTTCATTCTCTTCTGAACAACTCTATTCCTATTCCTTGAGGTAGTCACTAAATAGTTTGCTCTGATTTAGCCAACAATGTCCAGTTCTTAGATTAACAGTCATTTAGAATGAAAGTACAGAAAACAAATTTGATGAAAGATTGCACCGGACCTTAGACAGTATTGGGGAATTAATTGTTTGTAGAGTAAAAGTTTCAGTTGATCTATCTGAAGAAATCTCCAATTTTGTTTCCAATCCCTAAAGATATCCATATGACCCCCACCTATAATATTGCACTATATTTCCATACACAGTTTCAACTTGAATCAGCAGAAAATCTCCATGGGGAAGATAGTATTATTACTGTTTCAGATTAAAATGGGATTCAGAGTTGAAGTCTAATGTCATCCAATTAAATGTGATTATTCCATCCAGTGTGGGCCTCTGCTTTATTTTCTTCCCTAGAAATATAATACAGTAATCCATTTTGTGGAAAAAGATTAATTGGGTTGTTCAGTCATTCAGCCATTTTTATTCCATTTGTTTATGATTGCCTCTGTTTTCACCAAAGAGTGTTATAATTTAAATAATCTATCAAAAAACATATTCTACAAAAGTACTTACTAAACAGTGTGCTTACAAATGATTACTGTGAAAATTTTCCTGATTGGAAAAGTTGTTAACACTCATTACTTAAAATTTAAGTTATAACGTATATAAGGCATAATTACTTTAATCTTGCAATTCAGAGCACATAAATATTTTCACTACATATTTTACTGAGGATAAAATTCATACTTTTATCTATATTCAAATTTTGTTAAAAGTCCTTAAGATTATAGTGTATAATAATATACACTATGTAGTATCACTTTTCATGTTTTTGTTATGCTACTGTCTCACTGTTTCACAGTGTCATTTAATTACTTTCTGTAATTACTGTTTTTTTTCTTGTAACATATTTTGTCAATTCATTATTATCTGTATGGCCTTTTTTATGTTGAGCGCTACATGGACAGACTTACAATGAGTTTGTACATGAGGTTGATGAAATTATATCACTTGTAGGAAATTTAATTCCAAAGTCAAATAATTACAAATTAATATTCCTGCCAATACTGAAGAAATTAATTTTCTATTTTTGCTTCATTTTTCTGTCATTCATGTTAATTATATCCATTCTTCTAAATGTTTAGTTCAAACTCTGTGCATTTTATTATTGAAGCATTGTTATTTCATTAATGTACTTTTGCAGTATTTTAGGAATATTATTAATTTTCATCTATTCGTGTGTATATGTGTATGTACTATATCATAGTTTTCATATTTTACCTTGAAACTTGTAATTATTTTCCATTTCTACATTTTAGTATAAAACAATAACTGCTTTGTCTTCAAACATCAAGCAATACCTAACAACCATCTCAAGTGCTTTGTGGAGCTTCCATTTGACTGTGGATCATCAATGTGTTACTCTCCTCCTGATACAGTCAACACATGGTCATACTTAGTATGGAAACTGATATGATCAGTTTATGACACAACCTGATTACAGTCTTTAGAGTCGTAGCTAAGTTTTTCAAACTAGATCTCATAGATTTTTTTGTCTTGCAAACAGATATCATTTTACTGTATTGATTCCAGCACATTAAATGACAAATTTAACATTACAGAAAAATATAGCAATTCAGCAATCAATGAGAAGTCATTAACAATATTTGATTAGCATTTGTAGCATCTTTCACACTAAACCTGGATGGTTTTTCTGCATGTCTCTTTGAAATCACTAAGCTGGTGAGGAATTCATCTTATATTTTTGCTTGACAGGCTTACATGGGCAAAGACCTGGAGGAGCAGTTGAGATCCGTGTCCAGTGTAGATGAACTTATGTCTGTGCTGTACCCGGAATATTGGAAAATGTACAAGTGTCAGTTAAGAAAAGAAGGCTGGCAACACCCTGGCGCCAATACCAGGACAGAGGACACTATAAAATTTGCTGCTGCACATTACAATGCAGAAATCCTGAAAAGTGAGTATATAAAAATAGCAAAGTTACAACCTGTGATCTTTTACTGTAGCATTTACCAATGTGGTCTTTTTCTGTAGCATTTGAACTACTCAATATACTTTCTCTCCTTGAAAGTAAAGAAAGATAAAAAGAATTACTTTGAAATGCAATATTTCAAAAATTCACTTAAGTATTAACTTTACATTTTGAAATACAAACATAGAAGGTACAGGCACATCGAAACATTTTTTAAATTGAGATAATAACCCATTGTGAAGATTTAAATACACCTTGCACAAATATATTAATAATTTAACCAGTTTATGCTTTAAAACTAACTGAATATATTTTTTCCTGCTTTAGATTTCAACTTTCTTAATTTTAACAAAAATAGCTCAGTCAAAGGAATTTGCATGCAATACATAAAATATATAAACCTATGGGTTCATTCAAAAAACCATACACAAAGAAAGAACCAAGAAAATGTTGGCATATTTGTAAGTCACCCACTGTTCAAATGCTGCTATTTGTGTAACTGAGTCAGAGCTGGCCTTTTGCAAAGCCAATGAGCCCCTAACATAAAGTCTTATGAAAATTATTATGGCTCAGGATAAACAGGTGGGCTAATTTGAAAAAGTTACTCTCTTTTTCTTGGAGACATTGCTGTCTATGAAAGTTTGACACAGCGAAGCATTTTTTTAAACATTTTTTATTATCTCCGCTCATACAAACCTAATAGGTACACCGGGTCCCTCCCTCCCTCCTTCTTCCCCCCACCCCTCTGCTCACCCTTCCCTCACCCTCCCTCTCCACCTCTCAGTGCCTCCCCTCCCCCAATCCCCGGAGAATCCTTTAATGTGCATGCCAAACTCTCCTCTGGGTTTTCCTCTCCGATGATGTACAAGGACCCAGCGGCATTTCCCTGAACCCTTAAACATAGGAACACTATTTTGGCTGTCAATCCCTTGCCTCCAAGGATGTTGGTGCTTTTACCAAATGCTAGACTTTGTGGGGTCAATAGTGTGTTGGACATTGTGCAGGGCATGCAAAGTCCAATTATGATTGCTTCGCCCCGAACTTGTGTGGAGTATCTTGCATATCATTGCTCCTCCCATCCTTGTGCTCTTACACTCTTATTGCTCCCTCTTCCAGCGAAGCATTTTGGAAGCAGAAGCACACAAAATACGGCGTCATCTCTGAGTATCCCAAAGCTTAGTGTCCTTTTTTTAAAAAAAAAATTAAGGAAAATAAAGTAGAACACATTGACGTGCATCATTGCAGATGCAGTAAAGAATACTGGACATTTTTATAGGTAAACCACTAACTTATTGGAAACAGAAGGCCAAAAGAGAGCTGAGGGGCCAGGAAATTTGATTTTCCTCAAGACAGTTTAAGCTGCCAGTCTTAATAGGTAGAAAATTGCTTTGCTTTGTTCATAGCTACTGTCATGACGATGCTCAACATTGCCAAATCACTTGTCCTAATATGAATTTTGAATTGAAACCAAAACCATGATTGTCTTTTTATTTACATCTCAGTTGAAAAAGTAAAATACAAACACACTGTTTACATTTGTTTCAAGACCATAAAACTCATACATGCCACTGCAAATGAGCATGACTCTGTTTTTATACATCTTGTAAACACCCATCTATTAAATCCTCTTTGTTTCTTAGGCAAAGATAGTCGGTCGTAAGTACTGTAGTCTAGTGTCACCCTTACAAAAAATACTAATTTAATCCCTACTGATTGCCTGAAAAAATAAGTTTCTTTTAAAGAAATTTTCTTTCTCTATTCTGGTAAATATTATGTCATAATACTTCTTTCACAGAGCAATTTTATGATCCAGACAACTATTTCCCTAAAGTTTTATAGTTAAGTCTTAGAATCTGAAGTCAAATGTAATATTCAAGTTCTGTATGCTGACAAGTTCTATGTAACTTACCATCCTCTCTGTAACTCCACAGGTATTGATAATGAATGGAGAAAAACACAATGCATGCCACGGGAGGTGTGTATAGATGTGGGAAAGGAGTTTGGAGCAGCAACGAACACCTTCTTTAAGCCTCCATGTGTGTCTGTCTACAGATGTGGGGGCTGCTGCAACAGTGAAGGGCTGCAGTGTATGAACACCAGCACAGGTTACCTCAGCAAGACGGTAGGTATTTCATATCTCAGCTCTAGTGGGAAATCTCTCTGTGACTGGAAATAAAGGGCTTAAGTTTCTAATCCCATTGCAGTGATTTATTTCAAGTCAAAGGTTCTTATTTCTTCTTTGGGGAGTAAACATTTTAAGTTGTTTGGTTTTGATGGTACAGAAACACAAAAAAGATAATGAATGCATTATGAACTTTTTAGATGTAGCAGAATCTATACCAAATAAACTGATAAATATACATGATACAGTGTGTGTAAATATATGCATATATACATTTAAACAGTATATAGTCAGAAGATAGTCTCTCTCTCTGTATATGCACATACATGTATATGTATATATATATACACACATATATGTACTATATACAAAGACACATACACAGCACACTTCAATTTGATCTCTGATACACATTTCCATAACACCCACCCACTCACTCCAAAGCATTATTATTTCATTTAGTAATAAAATTCCTTAAATGCTTTAATTTTCCAATTATAAAAATATAAGAAAACATTACATACTGAAAATACATACCACACATACCAAATTCCTATACAGTAAGTCATTGAACAAAGTACTTTCATTGTGTTTCTTTTGAAAGTGAAGGAATTCTGATATTATGTCTCAAATATTTAATAACTTATGAAGTCCATCACATTAGCTTTAAAACTCATAGTAAATAATAAGAAATTGTATTTTCAGGTCGAATTTGGATTAAGGGATTTCAAATGGTTCAAAGATGGTGCATTGCAGGTCTGACTTGAAAGAGGCAACCCAGTGTTTGAATCCTAATGGTAACTGGGAGAATCTTCAATACTGGATGTACCACTGACCTTTTCACAAGTGGTTAAGGAAGTCTAGTGTTATGGGCAGTCCTGGTGCACATTTCACCCTGCAAGTAAAAACTGCAGTCACTAAAACAGTCTTTGTGATTTTAATCTGAGTCAGACTGACATTTGTAATCAGAGTACATTCAAAACTATGCTTTCATCATTAGAATGGAATGTAGAGGTTTTGAAACAATGGTACTAGATCTAATTTGTATGATGCAGAATTTCAGCAAGTGAATATTTTAGTTTCCTGCACATTAGTTGAACTACTATGTATGATCATGAAAATGAAGATCTCTGCTGCAATATTTCCACTGCTTTATTCATCCAGTTGAAAATTACTCATCAAGTCTAACTGAAAGTTGCATGCAAAGGTAGTTTTGAGTAGAGGTATCTTGGCATCCTTAAGTATTGACAGGGAGCCCAAAAAATTGAAAGTTCAGAGAATAGTTAAGTTAGATAATAAGTGATAGGACAGACCACCAGACTATGATGAAGATTTTAATATTTTTCTAAAAGCAATGGGAAATAGGTGAAAGGCCTATATACTGAAGAGACACAGCTTTAGATTTGTGATTTTTATAGTATCTTACTGAGGTGAAGCAAGTGAATAGAAGATATTCTAAAGAGGGAAAAAATGAAATAGGGGAAATGAGAGGATGGCATTTCGCTATTTGGAAAGATCATCAAAAGTATTCTGGAATCTTGCTACTTGGAAAGATCATCAAAGGTATCCTGGAATGCTGTGATGGTGGAAACATGGAGACTCAAGAGAGTCGGTGAACAATTAGCACCTATTTTCACATATTCTTGTCCTTTCTCATCTGCTGTGTTTGCTTGGAAGTAATTACTTCCAAACTTTGGAACGAAATTAATGTCTCCATTTCACTGGTCAAATTCTGATGTAATACACATTCATCTCTCACTGGAATCATTACACACAAATCTAATCATTGCTATCCTACCTCGATACTTAGTTCCTTCCAATCTTTTTGTTCTATTTTCTAGTAAAATTTTTCTAAAAATCTTTTCAGTGGTATTTTATTTTTGGGCCAGAGCAAGCATTCATTCAGTGTACTTATTGATGAGGTGGTGTTCACCATTTGGAATGTCATGGTCTATTGTTGTGTTCTTTCAGACAAGATGCCTTTGCACAGTGTCTTGGGCCATTAACAGTGCCTGTGCTTTGAACCTCATTTGTTATTTTTTGCCTTCAAAACTAGCCTCCACTGGTGCTCCAAATTCTTTAAACTCTATAATTATGAGGCTATATCTCAAATCTGTGTTGTTACAATGCGTCCACTGTGTCTGCAGCATCTCCTTGCACATGATCCCCAGTTATTGATTTATCTAGTGATTTTCTGTTCATCATCCTTGGGTAGGGTTAGATATAAATCATCCTTGGGTTAGATATAAATGTCATTTCTGTGACATCTTCTAATATGATCCCATAGAATCCATTATTTTACTATCATCATATGCTTTCTCTGTAAGATAGTTTTATTCTATCTGGACTCTAATTCCATTGAAGAGAGACTGTTTGATTATTCACTCAGGGCATATAGTGCAATAGTTGGCATGTGGTGAACACTTGGAGGTGAATGAAATTAATATTTTGCTGAAAGAACACAAATCCAAGATCAAAAGTAGAGTTTTGAAAATGCCATTTTTTGAGTCTGAATGTTATAATAAAAGTAAATATAAGAATAATTATGGACATAGAATTCTGCAAGTGATTTGGTCTTTCAGCACTGTCTTAGGAACAAGAATCATATATACGAATGCTATTTGAAGTTAAGTCTCTGTATGCTTATTAATAGAAAATTTGTCAATCAAAAGAGAAAAGCAAAATGCCAAGGTACAGCCAAGTCTTTCCAATTTATAAAGCCATGGTCCTTACCCTATCCAAAGATACCACTTGGGTATTTTTGCTTTGACTGAAAGAGTAAATTTAATTTGCATTCAATTATGCAATTGGTACGTCATATTATTTTACAGTAAGTGAATGGAAATATAGACATCCTACTCTAATGAAATTTATCATATGACTAAAATTAATATTCATTACATCATTAAATACAATGTAGGTGGAGAGAATGATAGAGGTTTATGGGAATTTCCTCAAGGAGCTTTATGATCCATAAGATGCTAAAGCATGAAATTTCTGAAGGCTAGAAAAGCAGCCAGTTTCTGTTCTTACCAACTTATATATAGCTTCTCTTTGGCTCCTGAGTTTATTCACATTCTTATATTATTGATGTGTACATGGGAGTATATGAGGATTTCTTTCAAATATAAAATTTTTTCACTTCTAATTTTTTAAAATATTCTTCCTTATTTATTTCCTGGCACATATGTGGAATTTGGGCTTTCAGAAGTCAGTTCTTTCCTTCCACCATGTGAGCCTCTGGCATGAAAATTAGGTCACCAGGTTTCATGAGCTATCTCACCAGCTGTACCACCAATTTTTTTCAGAATCAAGGGGAAAACTATTTTGTTCTATTAACGTTCCAGAGACATATGTTAGCAACTAGAGTCACCAGTTGGAATCATGTAAACTATAAGGATACAAATACTTCAAGTTTTATGCTCAGGCTGGTTTTCCCTCCCCATGGAAACTTCATAGAAATGTTTTTATGGGGGTTCAGTGAAAGGCAGGTTATCAGGATGTGTGAGGAAGCCAGTCCCCAGCTGCAAAGTAAAACCACATGCACTAAGCATTCCACAGTGAAGCAATCAATAACAACTGCTTCAAAGACTTCCAGAAAAGTATGTAAGTACTTTGAAAACTTATAGATTGGATGTCTTCTTGACCTCTTTCATGACCACGTGCTTTAAGTGTATTTCCTTATGAGAAGTTGTACATTTAGGAGATAAAACCAAAAACTAAAATGCAATTCACTTTAAAGTATTTGGTAATGAAAGTAGAAGCAGAAGAAAACTGTGTGCTTTTCAAGCCCTCTGCGTGGAATAAAAAGTTCTTGGAACATTTCACTTTACCTTCTCTATCTCCTTGAGTAGGAAGTCCTGAGGTTTGCTGTCAAAAAAGTGAGACCCTTTGACATGGTCACTCACATTAGACTGCAAAAGCTAGAATAACCTTTATGAGATAATTTTGAGCTTTATTTAAAGTTCTGTATTTTCATTGCAAAAAATACAGTAATTTATTTTTCATTATTTTATAAAGGAATAATATACAATTCCAAAAGCATTTCAGATTATATTTCATATTTCACTTGAATAGTTCATAATCTACAAGAAAATGTATTTTGCCTCAGATTATATGTTAGTTTTATAATGAGAGTTTGAGTTATTTTGCATTGCAGTCACAAATATTTCTTCCATTAATTATAGAGAATACTGTGGCAGTCAGGGTGAAAGATTAATTTATTAGACTTGTATGTATTCAACAAGTAGAACATGATTTGCATGGCATCTTAACAAATTAATATTGACAAACACAGCTGCTGGAAATTGAGTTTTACCCTGATGTTGATAAAGAGCTCTATACCAATAAGAGTCATCAGCAGTTTCCACAAAACCTTTTAGCAGAAGAAAATAAGGAAAGCATCTATGGAAAACATGACTTTTGTATAAATAATGATTATGATGATGTTCACCAGTTTTGCCAAGGACTTTTTAAACTCCTGATTTTGGAGTTTTAGCCTTAGGTATACCTCAGTGCATGGATTTAATACATACAATATGTTGATATTAATTTAGTGCTAAATGTAAATCTGCTAGTCTATGTACTATGAAGTCTTTCCAGAGCTAGTTTAGGCCTTGGATGTGTGAACATGTGGTTGTAATACTATACTGAGATGTTAATATAGACTCTCAGTTTTTACCTTTTCCCATGTTTAGGGACTGTTCCTTTAAATGTGTTGATTTCCTGTTGTTAATCTTACTCACTGGTTACTATCGTTTATTTTTAAATTTAATGTACTCAGGGTTAAAATATTTAAATTTAATTTTATTATGATAGAAGAGAAATTTGCTGCATTTTATCTATGGGGATGGTTTAAATGAAGGAACTTGAAATCATATTCTTATCTACATAAATATTTCTTTTAAAATTGGTAGTGCACTGTAGCTCAAGATGTTCTCAATAGGGAAGTTCCACACCTTCTTCTTGAATAGCCTGTATGGTGAATAAAAATAGACATTGTTGTTTTACAAGAGCTGCTATGCTGTAGTAAATATCCAATTGTTTCAAAATGTGCTTTATTTGAAGTGCATTCTTGTTGGTAAGGATTGACCACTGAATTTTCTCATTGAAGAATACTAGATAATACCGGGAATTTAAATTCAGAATAGTTGCCATTTCCCCTTGCTTAGATTTACAGACTAGAAAACCAGATGCTTTCCAATTTCTGTTCTTGTTTATCTGTGTTTTTCTTTGACATGCTCTATAGCCCAAAATGTTGTTACTAGCTGTAAACTATGCATACCAGCATATATAATATTAGTGACCACAAAATATTCTGTTTTTTAACTCCTTCAGTCTTACATCAAATATAAATTATCTATTGCTCAAGAACTATTCATTGTATAATGTAAGAACATTTTAGGAAAATAATTTTCATAATATCATGCTATAATTGATACATCATCAATTAACATAGTCTCTTCATTGGTTTCTACCAAATAGACATGATACACATTTGATCATTATTTCGTGCTATACATAATACATAAATTCGAACTCTAATCTTGAAGACTAGAAAACACTGCTGATTACATATTAAGATATGAACTGTTTAGTAGTATATTACATTAAAACATAAAAGAATCTTTTTACTGTTTGAGACAACATGTTCACATATCTTGATGCAACTGAGAAACAATTGTAATTATTGTGTGTGTTTAGATTTCATTTGATGACCAGAGCAGGTTTCACAAGGAAATTACATGACAGTTTCTTGTGTATTAACAACAAACTATTGATTTTTTCTAATTCTACCATAGTATTTGTGTATGTTGTGTTTGAATTTTCTCATTCTCTCTCACTGTCATTTCTAAGATTGCTTATCATAAGCAGCATAGGAGGACGCATCATTATTAATGACTATTATCTTGAAATTCTATCATGGATCTTGGTACATCCTAGATACTCAATAAGTGATTGTTGAAGAACTAAACAAGGAAAATTATTTAAACAGAATCCCTTTAATGAAGATTTTCTTCAATCTTGGCTACTGCTGCTATGTTAAAAGAGGCAAAGGGCCAAACTCACCATGTGGCCACAGTCATCATGACCTTTTATACAGAGAGAGAAATGGAAGTGTCAGAAGTGAGATCATACATATTTTCTGTCACAGAAGTTATACATAGCAGTTGCAAGATTCTACCCAATGTAGAACCAAGACAAAACACTTGATTATTGTTTTATACCAAGGAGGAACGTTATCTGATTATTCATATTTATTTTGAAAGTGAGGTATGTGTGTAATACTTGTCATAATCTATTAATTTTTAAAGTTATTTTTAAAGTTTATATTATACAAGCTTATATGATCAGATTAGGAAAAGAGGTCTGTGTGCACATTCTCAATAATACTGAGTTTGCACAGTCATAAAAGTTCACACATTGGTTTATAAATAAATAAGAAAGTGGAATTATTTATAACATGTTAGAGGTTTTTTTTTCAATGAATGTAGTCCTATCCGCCAGTCCAGAAAGAAATGGAAATCCAGAGACTCTTACTTGGCAAGAGCTGACACGTAGTTATGTTATAATCCACGCACATAAGATACACTTTCAATGTTTTCAAAAATGATAGATTAATAAAATGCAGTTTTCAAATATAGTTCTACTTTTTGTCTTGATCAAATTTTTCTCTGGATTTTAAACTTTCCCCACTGTCAAAACAACGAATTAAAGAAACTGCTCCAATCCATCTCAAGTCAAAAGTCGAGGGTGGAAAGTGTGTTTTAAGAAAGGTTTATTCTTGTTCTCATTCTTTTCTTCCATTGGATCATATTAACTGAATTCAGCTGGCCAATTGCTACAGCTAAGAGGAAAGCCACATCAATACGAGTAATTTTATTTACTTTGATTTTAGTTAACCTATAAGTAAATTTTTCTCTTATGATGTCCTGCAGTTTTAATTTCATAAAACTTCAACTTATAGTAAAAGCAACTATTTTAAAATGTTTTGCTTTTAATGACTTTACCTGTAACTTTTCTCTTTAACCTGTGTGTTCACTCATGTAAATATCTTCCAACCATTGAAAGTATAGGCATGCTGCTTTTCTTAAGAAGATACTAAATTCATATGCAATTAATTGTTGAACTGTTTAGAATGTTACTTAAAATCCTTGTTCCTAAATAGAAGCTTTGTATTTGTGTGAGATCCTCACAGTGAATGTTACTCATCCAGAACTGTGAGACATGAATCTGTATTCACTGAGCTTGCTGATGGGCCCTCTGGCATTTTTCTCTCTTGAATAACAGACCCAGTTGTATCTGACGCAGCAGCCAACACTGGGAGTAGGGGTGGTACTGCTGAGGAAAGATTGGGGTGGGAAACAGTATCTTTTCCGCATAGCAGTCTCTTCAAGAATGCCTTGTTGTTCACTGTTTGACTGTGCTGCCTTCTTTCATTTGACATGATTCCAGACGGTGTAGTGACAAGCGTTTTGTAGGCATATATGATTCAGTAGCCTGAGCCCTTGGATTCTCATCTCTCCAGTCACACTAGTCTACACCTCGAGTCTCTTGGTCTCTATGTAGCTCCTTCCCTTCAGTCTCTACCCAGCCACCTTCCTTGGGGCCACTTGGAAGGCTCCAAGTGAGTCCTTGCCACAGTTGATGTCCCTATGACTCAAATGTGTCTTTTGGAGTCTTTCCTTGGCTCCTTCTGCCATCACAGACTCTTCACTGGCCTTCTACTTTCATGGACAACTCTTCCCAAACACATATACTTGTTCATTTCCTCTTCTTACTTATTCCCCACCCTGACTCAGTTTCCTATCATTAAGTATTTTCTATTTTCATTCCAAATGTTGTCCCTGAAAATCTCATCAACGGCTGACATCATTCACAGCAGAGATGGCTCTCCTATAGGTCTAGACACAAATATTTAGATACTCATTACACAGATGTTATTGGGTTTTGGTTAATGAGATATTTTCTCTCTTATTACACTGTTTCAGAATGGAAGTCATGCAGATATAAAAAAACAAGAACTGAAGTACAACTTAACAGTTAACATGTCTGAAGTTCTGAATTTAATCCCCGGCTCCAATAAAAAAATAAATAAATAAATAAAATAATAAAAATATATTAAAATTTGGTGCCATATAAAGTAATTTATGTTTTTTTTTACTGCTTGTTCTTAATGTAGAGTTGATATATGTCCTAAGGAATAGAATGTATTGTAGCTTATGTACATCCTACAGAATTCTCTCATAAAATAGCTGCATCTGTAGCACAAAGGATTCCTACCATTGCCTCATTTCCTATTTCATATGATAAGATCATACATTGAGGTTATCTATGTACAAAATACACAATATTCAAGAAAGCACATAGAATATTGAGAATGCATGCAAATGATAAACATCTGCATAGCAACAATATGCATAATCACACTCATATGCATCAAGTTATAAAGCCTCCATAACTGTCATATGAAGTAATATAACAAAAATTAACCTGTTTATTGATTATTAAAAAATATAGCTTCATGAAGCTAAATCAGTTTCCCAATTTTATATGATTTATCAATGTGTGAACTCATAAAAGTATCTTTTTCTTGGTGTTATCCCATGTCCATTTCTTTTAAACATATCCTCTGCTAAGAAATCAGCTTAGCACCGTCCCACCCCCAATTTATTCTTTATTATTTATTGTTTAACCTGCCCTCCTGTTAGATCTGGTCACTTCCTGTCAAGGCCTGGGGATTGAGAAGCAGGAGCAGAAGTAACTGTCCCAAATATCAAGCTTCTGTGATTAAAAATTACAAAAATCCAGATTAAAAAAAAAGAAATAAGTTGAATTTTTGAATGACTAGGTAATGGGACCATCTCAACTGAAAGAATTACGCATCCTTTTTGATGAGTTACATATATTTTTTTTACTGAACAAACTTATTTTGGATCTATACGTTAAAAATCTCAAAAATAATTTGTATCAATGGTATACCAAGTATTGATAAAAAATGTGTTGTAAATCAAATAAAACATACTATATCTCAAATATTAATCATTTATTTATGAGGAGATATTCAAAATACTTCTAACCTTGTGTGTGTGTGTGTGTTTGTGTGTGCATGTGTGTGTGTATCTGTCTGTCTGCCTGTTTATATTGGAAGAGACTGTGTGTCTCTGTAAAGACCCAAAGGTGGCTTTGGGAATCATCTTGGATTACTTTATATCCTTTTTGCTTTGCTCTGAGATTTCCCAGGCTCCACCTTTCAGGGCTGAAAAGTTTAACCTAATACTATTTCTGCCCAGCATCTTTAACATAGAAGCTGGGATTCAAATTCAGGTCCTTCTGCTTGTGAAGCAGTGGCTTTAACTCTTGAGCCATCTCTCCTATCTTCAGCTTTGTGACATAGGCACTATACAAGCATCTCTGTAGTCACAAATGTACAATCACACACCAGAATTTCTTGATTTTGTTCCATAGCAACTTCCCAATCTTGTTAACCACCATTCTACTCTGAATTTAAATAATATTAACTATATTTTGTTCCACATAAGTGAGATCAAAGAGTAACTATATTTCTATACCTGGTTTATTTTACTTAGCACCATCTTGAGATATATTCACCTTATTGCAAATGACAGCTTTTCCTCCTTTAAAATGCATTTTAAAAGCTTACTGTTGGTAGAGACAAAAACCCTAACTTATTCCATCCACTCACTTTTTTATTTTAATACATTTTTATTATTATTTCAGCTCATACAAACTTAATAGGTAAACCAGTTCCCTCCCTCCCTCCTCCTCCTCCCGAACCCCCTGTTCCCCCTCCCCTCACCCTTCTCTCCTCATCCCCCAGTGCCTCCCGCCCCAATTCCCAGAGAGTCCTTTCTTGTCCATCCACTCACTTTTGTCAGTGATCTTCAACTAATGGATTGAAGTAACAGCCAGAAGCAAGTCTCATAGCTCTGAAATAAGTTGCCTTCTAAAGCAATGTACAAGCTCCCAGGAAAATACCATAAGATATGAGCTCAAGTCATTACCTTACTAAGATAGATTTTACCAAGCAGTGATTGGCAGGATTTTATATTTTTCTCTTATTCCCTAGTAGTTAGAATTTGTGAGTCTCAAGAATTAAAACTGACATATTTTACTTGATAATTTACCTGATCATCTTAAAACTGTTTTGCATTTGTTTGCTTCTTTGGTTGGTTGGTTGTTTTTGTTTGTGTGTTTTGAGGAGAATCGTGGTTATTCATAAATATTGCATACCCAAAGACACTGACATCTTAAAGATTCCTTTGCAGAGGCATATAACAGGTCCTACCATATTTTAACTCATTTTTACATACTCTTTGTCAAGATTGAAAAACCATGTCTTTATCTATTGAATAATGAATGTACTTTTGTTTAAATGCAAACTTACGAGAGATCTGAAAAATGTAAAACTTCTTCCAGAGAGAGGCTTAATTTGAATTTAAAAATTAATTTTGTAATTGTAATTTATGTCTATGCATTTAGTTTATATAATATAGGGTTTACCTAAGCATTTCTAGACTGTGCAGTCAATAGCTTTGCTCATAAATCATAAAGATGTTTACACAGATGATTTGTGCCTATTTAAATCCCTGGGATATTTTACACTTTCATATTGAGTGATCTAGGATTCAGAAACCATTCTTTTTCCTGGGACACATTGGCCTGTCACATCTTTGTTCCATATCATTAGTTGGTTGTCATATATTTAATATACCTCATAACAAGTGGCAGAAAGTAAGCATATGATCTATTTATAATTCTGATAAAATACTGTATAGAAGTAAAACAGCTTTGATTTTTGTTATCCTAAAATGAGTCTCTCCCCACATATTTTATACAAGGCCACTTAGTCACAGAAAGCTGATATTCTTTTTAGGACTCCAACATTTACCATAAAAGTGCTTCATAGCATGCGTATAATTTTTTTCTTCTTTTTGTCCCTTCTTTGTAGTTGTTTGAAATTACAGTGCCTCTCTCACAAGGCCCCAAACCAGTAACAATCAGTTTTGCCAATCATACTTCCTGCCGATGCATGTCTAAACTGGATGTTTACAGACAAGTTCATTCAATTATTAGACGTTCCTTGCCAGCAACATTACCACAGTGAGTATGAATTAAGTCTATTTTTTTCCACAAATTTTACTAAGTTTACTAAGTAAACACATGTCTAGTACATGAAGTTTGGGAAAGACTGTTAAACTTTGCGTCAAATAAAAAAACATGAAAGTTTTATAATATACTCTCGAAATAAAAATAAATTGAAACAGGAAATTCCATTGTACAAGAGAAATCATTTACAATATAGAGGAAAGTTCTATTGAATAATACATATTCCACTCCTAATCATACTGTTTATGATGTAGCCAAATCAGTTTAATATCCATGCAATTATGAGTATTTACCTACAAATTATATTATAATTCAGATCATTTAACCATTAATAACATTTGTTTAAAATTAAAAAATAGTTGTAAATAACTTTGTGTCCTAGCATAGTAATAATACATTTTGCATTTATTGTAGTATCATAGCATATATTCTTTCTTTTTTCATCAAGTTTAGTTATTGAATACTGCTTAAATTGCTTGAATTTTCTCTTCATATTATTCCAAATGACCAATCAAACTATCGTTTGTCATTCCAGTTGCCAACCCATATTATTTGTAATGATAATAGTAGTATTTGATCATATGGGAAATGGAGCATCATTCTGACCCTGTGAATAGCATATATTGATTTAATATTCATTGTCTTCTGAATCTTAGGAACTTTAAATTCCTAAACATATGTGCAGGCGCTATGTTCTTTATCATTTCTGGTGCATATGGAGTGTACATATGAATGAGCTATATGTAATCCCAACATCTTCAATAATAGTATAAATATATGGACAAGTATATATATTACAAAAAAAATTAGGAAACCCTTGCACCTTGGAAGACTAGATAGTTAAAACGTATACTAAATTGCTAGTACTCTTGCCCACAGAATCTCTTCATATTGTCCTATCGAGTGAGGTAGAGAAGAAGCCCTATCTAGGGACAATTTACAGATACTTCAAGAAAAACTTACATAATTGACATGCCTTTATGGCATGAAGAAAACATCTCACCAACCTCTGTGAAGGAATTCATTCAGGCACAAACAGGAACACAAGCAATGAATGAAAGATGTCTTGCATGTGGTTTCATTTACACTGCCCCAGGAGTTCTATTCACTTTCGAGGTCTTGTTCCCCCAGGCAGATCATCCATTCTGAGAGCTTTAGCTGTTGTCTCTGTGATTATGGTTTCCAATGTTTCATTTGAAGATTTAACCATATTCTTGGATTCTACTATTTTACCTAAATGTACTTTATATTTCATGTAATTATAGTTATATTAACCATAAGTATAAATTCAAAGATTTATCATATCCCTTAGTCTCTTATTTTTAGCAGTGTTTTCTCATATTCTTTGAAACTTTGAAATCATACAGTTGTCACTAATTACTTTTCTTTCATCTCACCCACAAAAGCTTTGACGATTTTGGACAAGACAGGTGTCTGTTTCAATTTATCTTCCATTTACAACACTTCTATTCTGTACCTGGTTCACTCTTTCTGTCTGCTTCAGTGCAATGGTGGGGCACTCATTTCTTAGAGTTAAGTCTTCATCCCACTCCTGAATATGTTGCAAGATATCATTTCATTCACCTGGCCAGAATAATGACTGCTGACTGCTCAAAGAATTGAGCGCAAATTTCTCCCTTTTCTGCTAATGGTCTCTCTCATTTCATCTCCCATTATTCACCAAGTCTGTGTTTCACAGAGTTTCATTCGCTGAACACCAAACTCATTTCCTGTTCTGTATCTTGTTTCTATTCTAACCTTGACTTGAGATAATTTCTGTTTCCTTTTCTCCCTTTCCAATGCCATATCTGTTTCTCAGAGTTCATATAAAGGTCTTTCTACTGCATTTGTCTCATCAAAATACCACAACCACCACTGTTTCTTAATACCCAAAGCAACTGCTGGGTTTGCTTTGTCCTTGCATGTTTTAAACATGTTCTGTAAACACCACAGATAAAGATGGATTGTATGAATGTTTCAGGCAGGCTTATAGTTACTATAAAAACCAACAAACAACAGTTCTCAAAAATAATTGGGCCATTGTAATAGCTTTGATCCTTTAATTAAGTGTCCCACATAATCCCTATAAAATGAGGCCTGTAGTATTCATCTTATTTTATACATGAAGTAGGCATTTCCAGCATGGGTATAACTAAGCAGCTCTACAAACTGACCAATTAAAGCTGTCTGGATAAAATAATTTATCTGCACCTATTTCAAGTATTTGGTGTGCCCTACTCATTTTCCATAAGATTATTCATATAGATACTATTTTGTGCACTTTCTGAGGTTGAATATAGGGAAAGAAGAGTACAACAAAAGAAGAACCTGAGTTTCAGATTTAGAGGAATCTAATTCTGATCTTTCATTTGTTGGCTTTTCATGGTTGGGTTAGGTATTTTGTGTTCCTCAACATCAGTTTGTTTATATAGAAATAAAAAAAAACATAAAGAAGGTTGAATGAATATTCCTGAATATTTATTCCGTATTTAGCATATGTTGACATCCATGTTAAATTTGTACAGAACACATGTTATATATAGTTCTAATACAGGTAACTATGTAATTTTCCATATGGTAAGTCATATAGCATATAAACTGAAAGAAAAGTAATTTAAAATATGTCATGTTTTGCAGAACTGCTCAAACTTTTCTATTATTGAGCCTTAAAAGGATCCTTTTATCAACATTTATCAACATGAAATTATAATACCATAGATACATTCCACATCTCTTTACATGCTGTGTCTAAATCTGTACTTCATATACAAAAAACAAGTATAAACTTTACTTTTTGAGTGAATATGGAGTTAAAAAATGACAAAGTAAAATGTCAGTTAAATGTGAAATTAAATGTTGAGATCTATTAACAATTCATGTGACTTAACTTTATTTGAGAAACTTTTTAATTTATTTGCCAATAAAAATGCTAATGCACTAAATTACATGTGAAAAGTAGCAATTGCAGTTATGATATAATAGAAATGATAACTTTTAAATATTCTAAAGTATTTACCAATGAATGTGAAATGATTTTTAAAATAATTATTTTTAAAAATATTTTAGAGAACTTTACTTTCAGTTTTTCTCTACATAACAAAGCAACTTTTGACTTTAGCTAGTTGATACTAATTTAGATATTGCTTCTTTTTGCTCAGAATCTGGCATAATGATTATGAGTCAATTTATAGAATGAGTAATAAAATACAAACATTTTCCCTTAACTTTCAAAATTCAAATTACTTAAGAATACCAAGAGCAAGGAAATATACACAGCAGTCATTGAGCATGGAGAGAACATTGTGCAGTCATTGAGCACTGTGCAGAACATTATTAAGAGAAAGTTTTCCAGCCACAAAACTTTGTATTTTTATTTACAGAATATTTGTGTGTCTTTCGATTCCAATGGCACCCATGAAATACCATTAAAACTCAGTAAAAAAAAAAAAAAGCACTAAAGCCTAAATGTTTTGGGTGGATGCCAAAACTCATTGTACTATGATGCTTGTTCTTCCATGTGTCCAGCTCTTACCCTCTTAGTAGTTAGTACTGCTCATGAGCATATGCTATATTACATGTGATGCATGCATTCTGTTCTATTTCACTTAGAAGATGCTAGATTTTATCTGTTTTTGAATTTTGTCTCACAATTTAATTTGAAAAATACAATGATAATAAATACATGACAGGTATGTACTATAGATGTTTACATCATATGTCATAAAATCCTCACCTTAAGAGTTAAGACCAGATACTATAGTGGCTAAAATTAGTAAATTTGAGAGGTTATACAAGAACTAGAACTCTAATATTTACTGATGAAAACTGTAGTATTGTCTTTACAATTTAAAAAATGGTTTTAAAAGTACTGTTTTTGATTTATTTTGAGGGTTTTTTATCTTTTGGTTTGTTTGTTTGTTCCTCTCTCTGTCAACGTTAAGGTATAAACCATTGCCTCCTGTTAGCTAGGCAAGCAATCTTACCACTGAGACAGCCAAGCTTTGTACAAATGAATTACTGTGACACCTTACAAATACTTTTGAATTAAATACATATGCTCACATTGTGGTCCATAAATACCTCCATTAAGTATTTGCAAACATATAAAACATATTCTCCACACAACTCTGTCTATACTATCTTGATGCACAAATCTTGATTAACTTAGAAATAACCCAAATATCTATCAAAGATAAATACATAAACAAATTGTAGTATGTCTATATAATAAAGCACACTGAGCAGTGTAAAAGAATGTCCTATCAATATACAACATGAATAGATCTCAGAAATTTTAAGCTGAATGAAAAAAGCTACATTAAAGAAAATGTAAATTGCGTGATTTGATTTATTATAATACCCTATAAATGATAAATATACTCTTGATTGGCATAGTAGAAAGCATTTTAGTGTTCATGTGAATATTGGTAATGTTCATGTAAATATTGGTAATGGATTGACAGGAAGAGGCAGCACATTTTGGGCAAATGAAAGTGGTTTGTATTGAATTATCTCATGAGGCAAATTATTTCCCAGTAAAATTGAGATTAAAAAGACCAAAAGAGTAAGGCTTCTTTTATTAATGATGTATTTGAAATTAGTTTATTTATAATAGTTTAGATTTTTTGCAAAATCTTTGCCAGAAAATGTATGACTTTGAATGAAATCATTAAGAATATGTTATTCACAAGTAGTGGTAAAAGGTTTCCCAGAACTCCTATATGAACATTTTGAGATTTCCATTCATTCAGATGTGACAAAGTCTAGCACCCTCTCCCTCATTATTACCAGTTATTTTCAGAAGGAAGATAAAATCTGCATTTTATATGCATGACATTTTCTTTTTATTATTATGAAATTAAATGAGCGCCATGCCACTTATTCTGTATTAACGATGAAGCAAAATATTGTAATTAAGAGAATCATTCTTAAATGTGTCATTCAAAAAATATTTGCATTTAATGTGGGCAAAGAATTTTTCTGGATACCTTGAGAGAAGACAGATGTTTTCTAGACTCAGACCACTTTGATAGCAGTTATATTACTAAGTACCAAGTGTCTGCCACATGTTGGTTCAGGTTCAGATGAGGTCTACTGGTATATTCTCTTATGATTCACATCACAGAGAATGTTTTAATCATGAGAACACTGTAGCCACTTTCCGTTTTGAATTTCATATTTGGGTTATTAGCTCTTTAAGTTCTTTAACTTTTTTAAAACTGACTTTCCTTGCTAGCACACACTGATGTGTGTGTGTGTGTGTATATATATAATACAGAATACAGCTATATACTATATATAATTATTTAAAAATGTATAAATATATAATGCAATGTAGTATAATAACATTGTCTAGTGGACAACTTAGTATTATGAAATGGTATTATATATTAATGACAACACCTATGTCATAAGGATGCTGTGATGCTTAAAATTAGTACCTGGAGCAGCACTTGACATATTGTAGGCATTCGATAAATGATGGCTTCTCATATTGCTAAATTGTTATAATAGAAAAACTTGTCTTAGCATTTTTCTAATACATATAATGAAGACAGCCTTAAAAGTTGCCAGTAATTAGCTGGCAAAGATATTCCACTCAAGGTGGGGCTGCTTTTTCCAGGAATTCGCTGCAATGAGACTTATCCTCACCAGACCTTCACAATGGCAGGCATATCAACATTTCCCTATAAACTTAGAAGCAATAATTACATGCAGTGGGAACTTTAGGGATAAGACTAGTCAGGTAAAAGGGAATGCCCTATCAGTGGGTCTACCTCAGTAAGGGCCATTTAATCTGTCACAGAGGCCTGAGCCCATACCATACAAACAACCTGAAGGGGCCCACACAAGCCGACAGGAAGGAGGGTGGGAGGGAGAGGGATGGATTGGTGAAGGGAAGGGATGAAAGAAGAGGTAAGGAGGAAGTAGGGTAGGGAAGGAGGGAGCAGGAACAACTACTTATGCTTGTAAAACTAGAAAAAAATGGATAAGAAAACTCAAGCATTCTCTTTTTGAAAACCTTGTTTCCCTTTCAACATTTTATAATATTTTTGGTATTTACAGAAAAGCTTTCACACCTCACTGTCAGGACTAAAAGGCAGAGAGGTTTCTTCAACTTTACTGATATTTTCTTAGGAAGATAAAATTTAACTAAAACCATTTTTAAAAGATTTTAATCTTGATGGAGTCCCATTGCAACCTACTAAGGAATGTTATTGTACTGTGCCATCAAGATGGAAAGAAAGAAAACGTTTCTGCCTTAGAATCATAAACCAGTCAAGGGTGTGACCAGAGTACTACTCATAAGTGTGGAAAAGGAAGCATGCTGTATGTAAGCAAAGTAAAGCTAGCACGAATGAGGCTAGAAATATGCCACACATGCCATGCCAAAAGTTTGCCTTTCATTAAATGCTGAAAAATAGAACCAAGAGCATATAAGGTTGCATTTTAGTACTTTCAAGTAGAAGAACAATAAGCTTCATAACAGGCATGAGAGTAGAAAATCCAGGAAGGAACCATTTGAAATAACTTAGGAAGAAAAGTAATAAGGATAACAGTCAAGGCAATAGCATTAGGATTTCAAAGAAAAGAGGTGAAAAGGTCATTTGAAATATTAATATAAAGAAGCAAATGACTTGGAATCCACAGATATGTAGCAAACATTAATACTGAGGCTAAAACTCAATGGATAATATTCCTTATCACAGGGGAAACTGCTCACCAGAGAAACTGATTAAGAAAAAATTTAAATCATATAAGCATATTTTGACATGTAAAAATAATGCAAGAAAGTATGGTAGAGGGGAACATGGGAAGAAAAGAAAGCAGCAGAAGATGAAACCATGAGGAATCAATATTTTAAATATGGCTGGAGAAACAGTGACCTGTGTGTAAAACTGAATAGTCAAGAAACTGAAGATACAAAATTGGAGAGAAGAGATGATAGGAAAGTCTGTTTTGATGAGAAACTTAGAATTATGTTCAAGGAAGAAGAAAGTGGTGACAAGTTCAAATATTAGAAAAGTTCAAGAATGACTGGAGTTTTTTCTCTCTCTCTCTTTCTAATAAATGAATGAATGAATAAAATATACAACTATACAACTTATTACTTGCAATTTCCTCTTTTAGCTAAAAGGCATAACATTTTATTTACTAACAACTGACTGTGATATAAGGATTGTTCCAAACAATCCCAAGAAAGTAAAACCACAAAAATAGAACAGATTAATTCCCACTCATACTTGCAAAACAATCACAGCAAAGAAATTTCTCCAACAACACAGAAAAAGTGGCAAAATGAAGATTCAAAATAATTTCTTCTAGATGTAATCTACTCCTTTTAAGTATGTTTATTATTGCATTTTTAGCTTTTCTGAATTACAACATTCACCACATAAGAAAGACAAAACTATTATGCTTCCCCCTACTGTGAATTGAAATTTGTCAATATTTTCTTGTGCTTGCTTAAGAAACACACATTGTTCCAACCCTTGTTTTTCACTTCTCACATTCTCAGAAGTATTATACTCAGAAATTGCTCTCTATTAGTCCTTTCATTTCTGTATTTATGTCATTTGGCTTTATTAGCTTCCCTCAAGAGATATATAGTATTGATTTGAGTACTTAAAAATCTTCTGTTAAAATACTTTCTAGCAAAATGTAACTACTAACATTTCAGCATAACACCCAGCTAAACTAAGACATAAATTTTAAACTAGTTGATCAGAAAACATTTTCCTCCAGTATTCATAAAATGTTTTACTATTTTATGAAATATCCTCTTTGAGAGTTTTAAATCCTTATGTTCATATGCAGTTTTTTAAAAAGCTTACTGTGTATGCTTCTCATCTTTCTTTCTACAAAGCTCATGATGTAAATATTGCTTATTAAATTCAGATGATGACCTGTTTTAATGAATGGATTTATCAATGAACTTCAGTTGATAAAAGTATTATGTTAGACCCGAAAACATCATTTATCAAGCAAGAACCTGTACTGTACATTATCCTTATATCTTTATGGTCTGATTTCTATTTCTCTAAGGTGACAGTTAAAAGCCCAGTGTTCTTATAGTTTGTGATACACTTGGAAAAGGGACAACAAAGTGCATATGGTGTTGGGAGGGGTCTCCAACAGAGACACTATGTTTCTGATGATTCCCTGGGAAGAGGCTATTGGAATAAAAAGTTATAAAGGCTAAACTATGCTTCTAAAGCATTAAGCATGTTCCTAGAAGTTTTGCTTTTTACACAAAGATCTTGGGATAGATAGGAAAGTTGTATGGGTAGAGAAACTGCAAGACAAACTGACAACATAGCTAAACTATTTAGAATTATTTTTAATGCACTAATACAATAGGAGGAAATTATTTCAATCTGATTAATAGTGATATATTATTATCTCAGTCTTTCAGGGCAAACTAAGTTGTTGAGAAAGATAAAAAGAAATGACAGTATATATGTTTCATTGATTAGCAAATACTTTGTAATAATTAGCTAAAACCCATAGTTTGCATTAGAGTTCCTTTTATTGTACATTGTATTGAGTTTGACAAATGAATATCAGTGTCTGTCATGATGGTACCATACACAGTAGTTTCAAACCCATTAATCTCATGTTAGATCTGTCTGTTTTTCCTTTTTTCATACTCTTGATATCAAGGATTTAGTTGGAGTTCATGGCAACACTGTAATACTTTTCTTTATTGGTGGTGTTGATATTTTGTTATCTATTTGGTTTTGGTTTTCTACTATGAAATGTGCTATGAGGAGGTCATGAGACTAGTAGTTCCTCTGAGGTCATTTTACTAAATTTTGGTCCTACTTACCTTTATTAATGTTTGGCTTAATGCTGATCATCTTAATTAAATACAGAAATAACAACTGACAGACTGATGTGGCAATTACTAGATTTCATTATTTTGGTCTATTAAAACTTCTTTCACCCCTGTAAAAGTTAATTGAAAGGAACCCATTCTGCTCTCCTGCGCTTCTATGTCCCAGCCCTGGAACAGGTCAGTTTCACACTCCAGCAGCTCTCTGTTCACTGAACCAGCTGATGACCACATAGCATGATTGATGGTTCAAATCCAAGTCTCAGATGGCAGGAAAATGTTTATGAGTGGCAGGCTATTGCCGTAGACTAGTCATTTGGAATCATATAAAAGAGTAGATACAGTCAGTTTGATTTTTAAACTAATGCAGTTTAATATTCAAATATTTTCGGTTAATGTCCTTAAAGCTATCGAATTTTCATTCATTAGTCCCTTTCTTTAACAAACCTTGTTTTTGCCCACTGTTCCTCCTAATGACAAGTAGTCAAAGTATAGCACAAACAGGCAAGGTCACAATCTTAGGGACAATAAGCATATGTATCTTATTTATAAGTATTTATATTAGACATAGACTTTTTTATTTTAGACCTTAAAACCTTACAATATGTTACTACTTGACTGCATAGAATGAAATTAAATACTTATGCTGTTGAATGAAGAGGTCACAATGGCATGTGTGCACGTGTGTGTGTGTGTGTGTGTATTGGGGTTGATCCCACGGTTTGCATATGGTGAGTATATTCACTACCACTGAGGTATGCTCTAGTTTTGAACTGCCCCAGCCTTAGATCACTTTACTTAACACGTTTCACTCTCTGTTAGCCACTATTGAAAGATTATAACTAAATCAATATTAGTGTAGCAAGAAAGCATGGGCCATGAATAATGTACTCAAGATGGAATAAACTATCCCAAAATTTTTGGAAAAAAAAGTTGAAACTTTTTACCTAGAGCACTGTTACTCTAATCACAATGTCCTTCTAGCTATTAGACAACAATCTTGATGAATTTGTGTTTGGATATGTACTATTCCGTATTATGTTTTACAAATTTTAAGTTCAGATAACAACAGCAGTTGGCATTTAGGAAATTAACTTGATATTTATCAACATCGTTATTATAGTCAACACACTCCTTACTTGTGTTTTGCATGAAATTCAGAGCTTCCTGTTATATACCTCATTCAATTAATACAGAAATGTTTTTCTTGAACTTGTGATGATAGCTCATAGGACCTGCTTTCAAGCACAAATTTCATTAGTTAATGGATCACAGTGACATGTCATAAGACTTAGGTTTTGGACATTGTGCAGGTCATGCAAGTGGAAAAAGCCGCTTGCAGAATCCTTCCAATCTGTCATCAATATGATTTCCTCCAATAATTTTTTTCTTACACATTTTATTTTCTTTCCTAATCATGCAAGCTGAATAGGTACCCCTGTCTTCTCCTTCCCTTCTCCCCTCCTCAGTTGTCCCATCTTACACTCTCCCCCCTTTCTTTCACCACCTCCTTCCTTCCCCTTCTCCAAATGCCTCCCCCTTCCTCCCTCCCATCCATGTTCTCCAGTAATTTTGTCTTTGTTTGGGAGAATTGTATGAGAGGGTAGAAATCCTGCAGTAAGTATATTTCTATCTGTGAATACATTGCTTTTCATTTTGGATAAACACTCATGAAACCGCTCAGCACACATAGAAACAGACACAGGAGACAAGTGATTTAAAAAATCCAAAAGCACATGATAGTAGTAGAAGGGTCTACCAAGCCCCAAGGAAAAAAAAGACTTAGGTTTTGGGTCAAATGGGTTCTGGAGTAAAATAACTGTTGACTAAAGATGACACCTGTTCACTAAAATTTTCAATCTATTGGGTTATTGTGAAAATAATTATTAATACAGCTGCAGTGAGAGCACTAGAATAGTTCATATTCACAGAAATAATTTGCTCTTTAAGAAGTAGTCAAGTCCTCCTACAGATTAAATTTCTTTAACACAATGTTGTTCATTTTAAGTGATCTTTGAAATATGTATAACATTTATGATGAGGGCGATTGATAAGTGACAACATCACTCAAGGTGTGTACATCATCTTAATCACAAAATATTACAAATGTCATTTATAATAATATAAATGAATTCAAAAGACATTATGTGTTATGAACTCACCAGGCACAGAAACACAAATATTGCATGATGTCATATATACATGAAATCTTTTTATAAAGGAGAATTATGGGAAGAAAAAATGAAAGAAGTAGTTGCTAGTGTCCAAAGAGGGAGGGGAAGGTGGGTACAGGCTGACCAGAGGTACAGACTTGCAGTTAACTTGATTTTTTTCTGGAGACCTGTATTCACTGGTGTTAACTCTGAGTACTGATAAATGTTAAGACACTCCACACAAGTTAGGGCTGAAGTAATCATAGTAGGACTTTGCATGACCTGTGCAATTACCAACTTATCATTGACCTCCCAAAGTCTAGCATGGATCACAGGCACTAGGATTCTTAGAAGCACGGGATTAACAACCACAATAGTGTTCCTATACTAAAGGGGAACATAAAAAAAGAGCTCTAGGTAGTGCTAGTGAGTCCTTATACCTCATCAGAAGAGAAGTACCCAGAGGAAAGTTTTGACATGCACAGTAAAGGATGCTCTAGGAATGGGGGGGCCCACTGGGAGAAAGGGAGGAAGGAGGAAAAAGAAGAGGAAAAGGGGAGAGGGAGCAAGGAGATCCAGGGAGGTGTGGAGCGAGGGAGGGGAATGGGGTACCTATCAAGTTTGTATGAGTGGAAAAAATAAAAAGAAAAAAAGAAAAAAAATACTATAATTTGATAAAAGAGTAGATCCTGTTAATAAAAATTAAGTGTGTGAGATGAATGGTGTGGTAATTTGGCTGTGATCATTTTACAATATATATATACACATAAAAACTTTTCTCTATAGTTTAAGTATGTATAATTTAGTTATGCCTTCATGAGCATAGAAATAAATAAATAATTTTTATGAAGGAACTATATTAAAATATTTCTTTTAAGAAATGTAATATTTCAGCTCATTTCAAACTAATGACAAGCAAAGGTCACAGTTTTAGTTCATTCATTTTGATTTGGGAAGCCAGGGAATTTCCAGATACATAAAAAGGCCCATACCAAGAGGTATAGAAGATGAAGGGTCCACATATAGAACATGCATAGGGAAGCTTGCTGCAGTGCTTAAAGCCTAGGAGTTAGTAATCAGTATCCAACACTGAGAAAATAATGTAACAGAGTATATTTTGAACATAATTACCTTTTTAAAAATTTGAAGGAGGCATAAATAGAAATATTAGTTCACTTTTTTATTGAATGTATTATTCTCTGTGTTGAGAAACACATATATCCTTACATCCCTCATCTGATTTTAATCAGCAAAATCAATAGCCATCAAATTTGCCAAGAAAAAATTTTAAAATAGCAAAATACTTCTTATAAAAATAACTTTGCTTTTCATTAACATTACAAGTTATGTTTAAAAATTGTTTATTTACTTCCAGAGTTCTCAATATAAATCTACTTTGAAAATAATTATGTATACTTCTGTCTTGCCGAAGATATCTTTGAAGTACTGAATCTTTTAAATACAGCCTATAAAACATCTTATTTATAAGATTTTTAATACATCTACACACATTAATAATTCCTTCTGGCTACAAATTTCAGCAGTATGAAAATGCCCTGAAGACTATAATGCAGGTGATAGGTACACTGTATACTTTAAACATCCTATGCACCCTTATATTTCCTTTCATTTTAAATTAATGTTTCAGAAATGCTATCATGGTCTCTTCTTTTTAGTATGTTTGGCTGCAAATGTTATAAACTCAGAAGTTACTTTGGAAGCATGAGCTGTATTTAGGAATTATGAAAATGCCTTCTTTTTTTAAAAAAAGTATATATTTTAACTTTTTATTTATATATTTGTGTGTATGTGTGTGTGTGTGTGTGTGTGTGTGCATGTGTGTCAGAAGGCACTGTGTGACCCTGTGGAGGATCACGGATGATTTGGAGAATCATCCTGGATTGCTTCTACCTCCTTTTTGCTTTGCTCTGGGATTTCCCAAGCTCCACCTACCAGGGTCAGAAGTACCAGGGCACACCATTTCCACCTGGCATTTTTCCGTAGGACCTGGGATCTGAACTCAGGACTTTTGCTTGCGAGGCAGAGTCTTAATCCCTGAGCCATCTCTCCAGCCCATGAGAAGGAAAATGCTTTTTAGAGTGGCCAAAAGTGCTCAGGAGGTAATACCACTTGCTCTCTATCAACACCCTTCCCCCAGATTAAAAACCGAACATGACTACACATACCAAAAACTCTAGTACTTTGGGGGGCAGAAGCAGAGGATCCATGAGACTTCTGACTGCCAGTCTAACTCCAGGTTCAGTGAGGTAACCTGTTTCAGTGGAATAATATAAAAAGTGATAAAACAGGATACCATATATCCTCCTCTAGCCTCCACAAACATGTATAGGTGCATGCATATGTCAAACACATGTTCCACACACACTTGGTACATGCATACACTTGCACATATGCGTGCACACACACACACACATTTTGAAAAGTAAACAAAGTACTTATGCTGAAATACATGATTTTTATTTAATAATATCTAGCAAGATTTGTAATATTGACATAAAACATTTATAATGGGTAATATTTTCTTATTTTAGCAAAACTTCCATTACCATATATTTTTAGAATTTTTTAAGGCTATTGGATTCTAAAATATTTAGTTACCTTTAGGTAAACCATTAGTCAGTAATAACACAGCTTATGCCTGTGTTGCCCAAAATGTCTCATGTTTGAAACTTTTTGCTGAGATTTATGTATTTATATCACATGAACTTGCAAAATAAGAAGAATTAATGTAACCATGTTATGTGATATCACTATTTAATATACTATACATCTATGTGTTAATATGACATTTCTAGAAATAGAGTCTTACATTTGTTTCTACTCACAAAGTACTTACTTTTAAATGTAATTTTGAAGATGTTGGAAAAAGCTTTTTCTCTCTTTATAAAACAGTGAATTGTTTTGTTAGGACAGAGCTTTGCATATATGTATTTAAACATATGCACAGACATTTTCCTATGCCATTTTCCTAAAGCAGAAGTTCCGTGTATTCTCTAGTGACATGGAACTAGTGAATGAGATACTTGTTTGTCCCTCTGCCATTTAAATCATTTAGATCTGTTTTTTAGACTGTGACTATTTGCAATTGCATACAAATATACAACACAGCATGCAGGTAGAAGTAGAGACTTGGTATAGGACAGTTTGTATATGCATATAAATGTGGTTTTTGTATGTTTGACTGAAACAAATTTGAAGCTTATACTTTATATGTCATTTTGTAGCATTTGAAAATATGTGGTCTGGTCATTTTGTTGCTATTAGATCTTCTTTTGTTTTGTTTTGTTTTGTTTTTGAAGAGATGCCTCCATCTCACTGTATGACCAAAGATGACCTTGAACTCCTTATCTTTCTGCCTCAGCTATAAATGATGGGATATTAGACTTGGGCCTCTATACTTAGCATAAAATGTATACTTTGACTAATATAATTGACTTCATGACCCACTGGTGGGCTCTGTGTAGTGTATACTTAAAACAAATTTGATGGAAAGATGCTCAATTTTGGAAGAATGTAACTATTTACATTCAGTCATATCAGCTTGGAATTTTGATAGAGGCTATGTAAATAGCTATTAAGAACAGTGCATGTTTGTGAATAGCCCACAGAATAATGATAAAATCACATGTTGATTGTAGACTTTTCCTTAAAATAAGCAGAAATTGTTAGAATGATGTGACATGTTCTAAAAACCAATAAGTGGGAAATAGTTTCAAACTTATTAGAAAATGTTATTGTTATTTTAAAATGAAATAATGACAATGTACCAAAAATACTAAGAAAATTATAGCATGCTTGGAACCTGGATCACAATGAATGCCAAAGAACATATATAGTCTTATATTCTTTGACTCTGATTGTCATATTATTCATTTTTGAATTAATCAGTAGGCATATAATATATACAAAGGAAGTAATATTTGCATAAAGTTATAAACCAAAAATTTCAATGGAATTTGTTAATAAGTCAAATAATTAAATAATAGTAATTCTTCATTTTAGTAAAGAGCTTCTGTTCAGATAAAGAGATTGTAACATAAGCTCAAAGGCAACCCACAGAATGGGAGAAACTCTTCACTAACCACATATCTGACAGAGCCCTATTATCCAGAGTGCACAAAGAACTTAGAAAACTAAACACCAAGGAAACCAATGGCCCAATTAAAAAACGGGCTCTGCAGCTTAAAAGAAACTTTACCAGGGATGAAATTAAAATGTCCAACACATATCCTAAAAAATGCTCCACCTCCTTAGCCATCAGGGAAATGCAAATCAAAACTTCCCTGAGATATCATCTCACCCCGGTCAGGATGGCAAAAATACACAATACAAACAACAACAAATGCTGGAGAGGGTGGAGAGAGGGGAACTTTCCTACATTGCTGGTGGGAATGCAGGCTCATACAACCACTCTGGTGAGCCATCTGGAGATTCTTAAAGAAATTAAAGATTGAAATGTCATTTGACCCTGCTATTCCACTTTTGGGAATAACCCCACATACAGCAAAAATTCACCTCGATAGCAGAACCACAACCATGTTCATAGCAGCATTGTTTACAATAGCAAAGTCATGGAATCAACCCAAATGTCCAACAGTTGACGAATGGATAAGAAAAATGTGGTACATCTATACAATGGAGTACTACTCAGCCATCAAAAACAATGAATTACTGGAATTTGCCGGGAAATGGATGTTATTAGAAACAATTATATTAAGTGAAGTATCCCAGACCCAGAAAATTAAGCGCTGTATGTACTCCCTAATAGGTGGCTCCTAGTACCAAACCCACCCAGCCCACCTAGAGACACTCAAAGATAAATCTCTGTAATACCTACAATAATTGCAAGAATTATGAACAGGAGGGATGGGGTAGGAGGGCCACACCAGAAACAAAGAGAGAGGGGACCATGTTACAGCAGAGAAAATAGGCCTCCATCAAGGACTGCAAGTAAGTAATGAGACACCTGGTTAAGTTCACAGACTTTCCTTCCTGATCATTTACAACTGAGGGGGTATGATCTCACCAGAAATGGAGGGCATATAGTCTAGCAGATAAAAAGTAACCATTTTGCAAATGGGTGATTGACCCCTCCCTCACTGTGGTTTCCTAATTTTATTACATCTACCTTTGAATATACTCTTATAACAAGACTGGTTTAACAGCTTTTTATTTCTGGCCAGGGGGTGAAATACAATACCCATCAGGATGGAGTGAAGGGCATTACAGGAGCAGCAAAATTGCAAAAGAAAATCAATGAACCATGATCCAGAACTTCAGAGACTCTATATCAACCACCTAGAACTAGGCCAGCCTAATCTGTCCCCATCCTGAAGCTCAGGGAAATTTGCAGAAAAGGGGGCGGTAAGATTGTAAGAGCACAAGGATGGGAGGAGCAATGATATGCGAGATACTCCACACAAGTTAGGACCGAAGCAATCATAATAGGTCTTTGCATGCCCTGCGCAATGTCCTACACACTATTGACCCCTTAAAGTCTAGCATTTGCTAAAGGCACCAAGATCCTTGGAGGCAAGGTATTGACAGCCATAGTAGTGTTCCTATGCTTAAGGGGAACACAGGAAATGGTTCAGGGAAAAGCCACTGGGTCCTTGTATGTCATCAGAGAGGTGGGCCCAGAGGAGAGTCGGGCATGCACATTAAAGGATTCTCCAGCGATTGAGGGGGGGGGAGTCACTGGGGGATGGGGAGGGGAAGAGGGAGGGAGGGAACCGGTGTACATATTAAGTTTGTTATGAGCAGAAATAATAATAAAAATGAAAAAAAAAGAAATAATATATTGAATTTTTTCCTGAAAAAATGTTTAAATTTCCTGCTTTATATCAGTAAATATTCCCTAAAGCACGCATTGCAAACATATTTAATCTTATTTTGACCTGAACAAAATTATAATGATTGTAAATAAACATCAAGAATAACTGATTTCACATGAAACGACATGGACAATAATGTCTGTAAAAATATAAAGACTATTTTGACTCCCTCGAAAATGTTTAATCATAGTTTTATAATCATCTAATAATAATTATTATTAGTAGCATAAAGTTGCTTGAAGGTCATGGATGATGTTCACACCATATGAGAGACTGTAATTTACCTGACACAATAAATACCAGAGCAACTAAAAAGGAAAAATTAAAATAAATTCAGGAAATTCCCTATAATGAATTTTTTTTCACCCAGCTAAAAGAGCCATGACCCCAAAAGGAAGTAAAGAAGGCAGCAGAGAATAAGGTTAAAGCAGTCAGTGCCATTTACTGAAGAAGATGATGGGCATAAAGGATAAGTGGGCATGTTAGACAAACTGTCACATTGAAAAGAGTGAAGAGAGATTCTGTGTGTCTTAGAGCTGCTGCATTTAGCTGGACGGGAAATGATGATAAGTCCTCAGAGGTGGTACTCACACCGAAGTTAGACACAGTTGCAAAATACAGTTTTGCAAGATGGGCATGGAATTACATGCCGGCAAACCCAGCAAACACTTGAGAGACCAAAGCAAGAGGCTCAAAAGCTCAAGGCCAACTTGAGCTGTAGAGTGAGACTCTATCTCAAACAAAAGACTTTGTTTATTGGATCATAAAGTCTTCATATGGTGGAAAGGAAAGAATCATCATGTTGGGTATGTCTCAGGAATTTTTCTCTTTTTTTTTTTACTAAGAATTTTTCTTTAATGAAAACAAAATGAGTATTTATCCCTAACCCCCCTTTCCCTCCCACCTTGTATGGACCACAGGGCTCTCTTTGGATTGTTTGTATAGTAGGAGACAGGACTCTGTGGCAGTATAAGTAAGTGGCCCTTCTGTGGGTAAAATCACAGGTAGGGATACTCCCCTCCCTTGTCTAGCACTTGCCCCTATGACTCCAACCGTGTGTAGTTATTTGTCCTGAGATCCTCACTGGTCCGTGGAGGAATATTGGTATGTCAGTCATTGTATAGATCCAGTGGAAGTGGATCTCATTGCAGTGAGTTCCTGGATAGAGCAGTCCTGTTGTGACTCCAGTGATCTGACCTGCAGTGTACCTACCCACCTTTAGCCCCTTAAAAATCTTTCTCTCCCCTTTCCACAAGGTTCCCTAAGACTTAGAATGCGAGAAAATTTGGTTGGCCTGATTTAGGTTGAACATTTAGGGTTGTGGTTTATTACCTCACTACTCTTCCATTGCAATAGGCTGCATCTTGTTTGGGTGTTTGAGATCTTTTTTTAAAAAAATCTAAGAATGTAATGAGAAGTATTTTAGATGGTGGTTTATTATCAGGTGTTTATGGTTAATACTAAGATATCTGATCCTGTCTAATGTCTATTTTCTCCCCTTGTTTAGACAGTTTCACATTACTGGCATTGAGTGGGAAGGTTAGAAGCTAGTTAGCAGATATCTGATTACCTGAAGGTTAACCTCACTCCTTACTGTGTACTATCCCTGTTAAGAAATCTTTCTTATTAGCATCCAAAGGATATCCTAGCTTCCTAGGATATCTACATATGATTCTTATATTCTACCAGTTTTGACTGTATTTTCAGTGTTGAAGTGAAATATATAGCCAAATATTTCAATTGGATGTCTGCAACAGTCTACACTAACAAATGAGGTAGTATTTTATACCCATACATGCTTTCATATGTGTTCTAAAGCTTTTTATAACCTGATATTGACTTGAAATATATAAATGATAAAGAAATGACCCTCACTGTCTATCAGCTACACTATTGCTTAACTCTTTCTTAATCTGTCTCCCTCCTCAAAAGGTGTCAGGAAGCCAACAAGACATGCCCAGCAAACTACATGTGGAATAGTCTTATGTGCAGATGCCTGGCTCAACAAGATTTTATTTTTTCCTCAAATTCTGGAGATGGTGAGAACATATTTATACCTGTATTTTGGTTACTGCATTTTCATGTCAAATTAATTTTTCTACTCAGAACTCCTTGAAATAGGTAACTACAAAATAGGTCCTCTCATCCTAGTATCTGTATTATTTTTACCTTGTATGTTCAGGAACACATCCATGTTTTTAGTTGTTCATCACCACACCCCACACAAAACCAGATGAGATAAAATGGAGATGTGCTGTGTTTGTCTAGATTCAGCGAAAGGATTCTATGATGTCTGTGGACCCAACAAGGAACTGGACGAAGACACCTGCCAGTGTGTCTGCAAAGAGGGACTAAGACCTTCCAGCTGCGGACCCCACAAAGAACTAGATAGAAACTCATGCCAATGTGTCTGCAAAAACAAACTTTTACCCAGCTCATGCGGAGCCAACAAAGAATTTGATGAAAACACATGCCAGTGTGTGTGTAAACGAACCTGTCCAAGGAATCAACCCCTAAATCCTACAAAATGTGTTTGTGAATGTACAGAAAACACACAGAAGTGCTTCCTGAAAGGAAAGAAATTCCACCACCAAACATGCAGGTAAGAAGACATCTTCCTATACAGTGTTATCAGTTCCCCCAGCAGGCAACAGATTCTCAACCTGAAGCAGTTTTCGTAATACAAACTGGCACGTGATTTCTGCATGGAAACGTGAAAGAAATGTTATGATTTTGTTAAATCTTTGCTGAACTTCCTATATCCTATTTTTTAAAAATTTTTGTCTTTTTGAGATAGTTTTACTATGTAGCCTAAACTGACCTCAAACTCAAAGACTATAGTAGATCTCAAAGACTACAGTAAAGATCTGGCAGTCAGATTTGTGCTTTAGGTAATTTCTACAATATTTCGACATTGTTACAGTAATCATCCCTTCTTGCAGGAGTAACTTTATTATCAGCTATGTTAAGTTTTCCCTTGGTTTGTGAAAGGTTCTTATTTTCTTTTTTTAGCCTCTAATTGTGAGGGAGAGTGTATTGCTAGAAACCAAGCTCTATTCTCTTCAGAGAATATATATATTGCCTGTGGCACTGGCTCTCCCCTCTCTTCCATCTCCTGTTTACAAAGGGGTCCACAACCTGGCCTGGCCTTCTCTGTTAAGTTCTATTTCTGTCTCTTATGTGCCAGACCCATCTGCATCTATCCTGTCCATTACCTTGCTGTTTCCTTAGTGTCCACCTCTTCTCGTATGACATGAGATTGTAGTTTTGTAGCTAGCTGCTCACCGCAGTTTCTAACCCTTTGTTCTTAATTGGGTCTCTTCTTCCATTCACTCTTTAAATTTGAATAGACAATTTTTCTTTCATTTTTAATTTAATATCCTCATGACTATTCATCATTACTCTTTTCCTTATTAAGTTGAGTCTATTCTCTGAGTCTCAAGAGTTATGCGCTCATTTTAGTTTGTAATTATGAAGATCTATCATTTGTAGCTACTTCAGAATGAGATTTTCAGAAATCCAGGTATCTAATTGACTACATTGTTCCTACTGCATTGTTCCAGTGCATTAAAACTTCACAAAAGTTTTAATACATCTTCTTTAAAATATTTTGAACAATAATTACATTCCAATTTTATTTGTGTTTTACACTGTAATTACCAATGGATATTTCCAGTGCACTAATATATCCAGAGGAAAATGCACATTGTAAATTATTAAACGATGGGTTTTGTTTCATACTGACTCTTCAATATTAGAACATATTAGACAGCCTGAACTTTGTATGACTACATTTGGACTAATCAGATATTATATTTCTAATAATTCTGACACTAAAATAATACAATATATTCATACACTTCTATTTTCCCTAATAAGACACAGTGTGTCATATGTTGTTTATTTGTTTGTTTTCGTTTATTCGTAGTATGGGGTTTGAACGTAGGGCCTTACAATACGAAGCAAGCAGTCTGCCCCCTAGATGCATCCCTAACTCTTGAACTATTTTCCTAGCCCCAAATCCTCCCACTAATTTCAACTTTTTGTGTGCTCATTTTCGTAAAGTATTGTAGTATCAGGTTGTGCAAAAGACAATTTAAAATCCAAAATATGCACATATATGTACACATATATGTGCATATATATTGTATGCACATATAATTTTAATTCAATATATGTTCTATAAGTGTAAAAAGCAGTACTTGTTCTCTTTTCCTAATGCTTTAATTATCCTCTTTCACTGATCACTGAGAGCTTTATCACTTTCTTTTTTTTTTTTTTTATTTCAGCTCATACAAACTTATTAGGTACACCAGTTCCCTCCCTCCCTCCTCCTCCCCGCGTACCCCCTGCTCCCCCTCCCCACCTCTCTCCCTCCCCATCCCCCAGTGCCTCCCACCCCAATTCCCAGAGAGTCCTTTCTTGTGCATGTCTGATTTTCCTCTGGGCCCTCCTCTCCGATGACATACAAGGACCCAGTGGCCTTTCCTGAACCCTTTCCCGTGTTCCCCTTAGGTATAGGAACACTGCTGTGGCTGCCAATCCTTTGCCTCCAAGGATCTTGGTGCCTTTAGCAGATGCTAGACTTTGTGAGGTCAACAGTGTGTTGGACAATGCGCAGGGCATGCAAAGTCCAATTATGATTGCTTCAGCCCTAACTAGTATAGAGTATCTTACATATCATTGCTCCTCCCATCCTTATGCTCTTACACTCTTACCGCCCCCTCTTCCGCAAATTTCCCTGAGCTTCAGGATGGGGACAGATTAGGCTGGCCTAGTTCTAGGTGGTTGATATAGAGTCTCTGAAGTTCTGGATTGTGGTTTGTTGATTTTCTTTTGTAGTTTTGCTGCTCCTGCAATGCCCTTCACTCCATCCTGGTGCTTTAATTATCCTCTTTCACTGATCACTGAAAGCTTTATCACTTTCTAATAAAGAGATTATATCAAAATACAATCAGGAATTTTTATTTAAAATTTTTAAATTTTATTTTTTAAAGCTTTATTATTATTATTATTATTATTTATTCAACCGTGTGCATATGCGTGTGTATGTGCGCGCGTGCGCGTGTCTGTGTGTGTGTGTGTGTGTGTCTGTGTATGTGTAAAACCACGGACGAATTCGCGAACCACCATGGACGCCTCCACCTCCTTCTGCCCCGGGATTCACAGGCTCCGCCCTACCAGGACCAGAAGCACAGGCCACCCCCGCTTCCTCCTGGCGTCTATACGTGGGATCTGGGATCCGAACTCAGGATCTTCCGCCTACAAGGCGGAGGCTTAACCCCTGAGCCACCTCTCCAGCCCAAAAAATTTTAAATTTTATTTTATACAGAAAATGAGATGAAATTTAAAACTAAATGTACAGTATTTCTTTGTAGTATGCTTTTGTTTTTGTGTTTGTTTTTTTTTTTCATATAAACCCATTCCACAGTTAGGAGTGTTCATTTTCCAAGAAGTTCTTCAGAGCATTGTAATTCATTGCAGCAGACAGGGCAGCCACACACTGACTGAGAGATAAGTCATTTGTACTTTCACCATCACTAGCCCTGGGAGTCCAAGGTGAATGGAGAGTCCCCCTCATCAGCGGTGTATATTGTCCTTCCCTGCTCTTTGCCCCTTGTAGATCTGCTTCACATGGAACCCTATTGGAGAAAGGAGAGCTATCCATCACTGAGTAAAAACACAAGGGTGTGGGCGGGGGTGAGAACCACAGTCTTGCCAAGATGACTGGATTTAATTGCCTGGAAGTCTGGGGCCCATAGAAATCCCAGACTTTTGTGAATACTGCCATGCTTATGTGATCACAGCAAATCAGCAGACCTTAAATATTCACTTTCAAAATTTCTGTTTTATGTTACGTTTATCCACAAAACAGAGAATACTTCAAAAGAATTATTGCATACAATGTCCTATCCCTTCATTTGTTGGACAGACGAGCAAGACATGCTTTTAAGGTCTGCTTCATTCCTCTAAAAAATCATGTAAATCCAAGCACAGTTATACACTCATTTATGATAAAAATTAGTATTTTCATTGTTTAGGTTTAGGAAAATGTAAAGATGTCTTATGAACTTGCTGACTTGGTCTTCATCATATACATTTTTCTGTTTTCTCAGTTGCTACAGACGACCATGTACAAATCGACTGAAGCATTGTGAGCCGGGACTTTCATTTAGTGAAGAAGTATGTCGCTGTGTCCCTTCATATTGGAAAAGACCACCTATGAACTAAGATCATGTTGTTTTTGAGTTCATCATTTTTTCTGCCTTGAAAAACTGTTGCAACATTAGAACTGTCTATGAACAGAGTGTCTCTCTGGGGCTATGGTACTAGTCTGGTTTCCAATTCACGTGGGTGCCTATATGGAAATGGACTAGAGGCCTCTTGAAAGACTGGTTTTCTGCCAATGACCAAACAGCTGGGCATCGTCTCTTGTGATTTAAAAAGAAAAAAAAAAGGAATGACTATATAATTTATTTCCACTAAAAATATTGTTTCTGCATTCATTTTTATAGCAATAACAATTGGTAAAGCTCACTGTGATCAATATTTTTATAACATGCAAAATATGTTTAAAATAAAACGATAATTGTATTATAAGCTGCTAACTTTAGTCCATTGTCATGTGACATTAATTCAACAACTGATACCATGAACACATTGATCTGCCCTTTGTCTATTTTATAGCTAGATGTCACCTTTTATTGACACAAAAAATGTAAGAGTTTTGTAGGAGCAATAAGAAATTCCTTTCTATTTAAATTCATTTCAGTATATTTAATGATTATAAACACTTGAGCACATGATATCTTTGAACTTATAAACAAATGAGTCCATTCATATCTTATTGGAAAGTGTTTAGCATATCTATGTGATTGATAGTTATTTAGTGTGCTAGGAATATTTAGATTTAATTTGGCATAAAATACATCAATATGTGCTAAAATGCTTTAAAACATTTTCTTGATTTGTTCCAAATATTTAACTTATTTTGACAACCTAATATATGTTTGGTCGCTAAAGGGCTCTAATTCAACACTTTTAACATTGATTACAAACAATGTTGTTATGCTCATATATGTTTCAAAAAAGGAAATATTTCATCTATATAACTAAAGTGCCAATTCAAAAGGTATTACGACAAATTATTTTATCTCAGAGCAAAAGTAAACACAAAGAAGCAAGTGATTTGCTTATTAACAGAATTTATTGTGCAAGTACTGTATGTAATTAGTTCTGAATGGAGAAAATATTATACATGTGTAAAGACGGTTCTCTAGAAGGTAGAAAATTTAAAAATACCAAGGCATTCTTGTCACAGAGAGGTTATTAGTACAATGCAAAATATTAGTAACTATGTCTTGATATAAAATATTTATATTTTTTAAAAATTTTAATATATTTTATTCTTTGATATTTTCTTACATGAATACAATGAATTTGTGTCATTTTCACCCCTTATTATCTGATCCTATCTCCTTTATTCCATTGAAAATTTTCTTTCCAACAAATTTCCTTCCTATTCTCATGTCTTTTTGCATGTGTGACCCACTGAGTTTCATCAGGATTGCCTACATTAGCATGTATTTAAGTACTTATTGAAGTACAAGTGATACAGAGTAGGTATCCCCTTGAGGAAAGTAGTTCCCTTTCCCATATCCAAAATTAGCACTCAATAGTCTCTCAAGGAGTGATAATGGCTCATGACATCTTTGATGAACTGTAGACTAGAACTCATGCAAGTCTTCTGTAATTAAACATGGATATGGGATTATATGAGTGCTATGGCCTATCATATCCAGAATTCACCCTTTGGCTCTTACATTCTTACTACCTTAGGGTGAGTGGTAACTATAGCTGTCTTATTTAGAGTTGAAAACTCCGCAATAACTTATTTTCTGCACTTTGGCTAGCTTCCATTGCAAAGGAACTTTATCAGTGGATGGCTGACAGACAGTGTCCTAAACATCCTGAGTGTTTCAACACTGACTTTTAAAACAGACTTGATGAAATGTTACTGAATTCTATTTATAATTTCCATATAACATTAGAATCAAGTTCATGATGTCAGATTTTGTTCATGTTTTAGAAAATAAAGCATCATATTTCAAAGTTCTCTTATCGTACATTTATAGACTATATTCTATTCTTTAAGTAAAGATTGCTCTGAAGTCTCTATGACAACATACACATTATATATTCAGTTAAATCTGAACACACTGGATGAGTTATAAAAAGTTTTCAAATTTGTATAAAGAAGGGAAGGAAAAAGGAAGAATAAGCAAGTTTGACATCAGCCAGATTTCTTAAAATATCTTCAAAAGAAAAAGTTCAATAGTGATTATAGAAGAAAATTGGAATAAAATTTTTTCCAACTGATGAAAAAAGAATCCTAGCAGTAAAGTACTCACTGTTTCTAAAATGGAGCTATGATTTGTGCAGTCATTTCCTGTGTCATTTATTAAAACTGAAGGCACACAGACATTATGCAATCTATTGCTGTTTGCCTGGTAAATCATTTTTAGGTTTCTTACATTTGGACCTTATTAATTATTTTAAATAATTTAGAAAAAAATAGTTTCAATAAACTTTCTGAGGCCTTATAAAGAACATTAGAAACTGATACAGTGACATGTATGTAGTATATTAAATATCCATTTAAATCTTGTGTTTCTCAAAAGAGACTGGCAAACCCAAACAAAAACAAACACTGGATTAAAGATCAAATACAGACTTATTCCATAGACATAACATTTGTTTGTCCCTGGAGATGCAATAATTTGATTCAACAGTAAGAGTAACATGCACAAAGATAATACCTTGCCAGAGATATTTGCAAACTTCATATGGACCGAAAGTTTCACTTCAACACATTGTGAGGAATGAGGTTTTGTGCAGCCAGGATCAACTAGTGATAATGCTCACAGTTTAGAATATCCACACATGTGATTAAGAAAAATCCTAAAAATTACAGTGAAGGTATGCTTAAACTCTGCAAGAGTCCCACGATACCATAGTTGATCCAAAAGATAAAATTGAGAAAATACTGGAAGCTCACAGCAGCAGCTAATATATTCAGAACTTGGGAAATTTATAGGCAGGTTTTTATGTCTAGAGGCCTAACATTGTACATTCTGCTTAGAAGACTGAAGACAAAAGAAAGGTTTTTGTATTCACTTGTATAAGATTTAGCTCCCCCCCCCCCTTTTTTTTTTTTGGTTTTGGAAGGAAGTTTTAATGTTTACTGATTGAAAGAAATTGATTGTGTTATGAGAATTTCTAAAAGTACTCTTTTCCTACATGTGTACCAGTCAGAATAGATATTTAAGTGGTGTAAACAGAACACTAAATTCAACCAGAATTTTGTTTTGAAGGAGGGAGAAAGAATCATGAACTTACACACTAGGTTTTCACTGTGAACATCTCACTTCTGAATGGATTTCACTCAACAGCAGGAGAGAAATCAGGTGAGAAGATGTATATTGCAGGAATGTTTTGCATAGGGCCAAAGTTCGTGAAAATCCTTTAAGTTTCCTGATCATCTATCAAGGAATTGCAGATACAAAGTTCCTCTAGTTCACACTTTCTTTTTGTTCACATGCTGTGAACTTCCATCAGAGATATACCAAAGGATACTCATTGACAAATTCTACAAGGTTCTGCCTAAATACATTATTTTACATGCAAATAGCAATTAAGGAAATCAGTGACACATTTTAAAAAAAGATTGTTTAGAACTGCTAGATTATTTGCTCATGTGCTTAGCATTTGCTCTCAGGCATTTCTAAATTGGAAAGTGCCTATTAATTTATACATAATTGTAGAAACTGGAAGGTTTCTATTAATTTTTAGAAAAGTTTCACACAGCCTTTGTATTGCAGAGCTGCCAGCTTAAAGAGGCACATTATAGTAGTAGAATTCAATCCAGCCAAGTGGAAGTAGTGAGCCAAGTGTTGCATTCTGATTTTTCTGTGTCTCTGAGCAAATCAGTACCCTCCCTACCTCACCACAGTCTTGGCATAGTAAACTGGGAAGGGAAGGAGTTGGATTCTAATCATATATAAATTCCCAACTCTGGAGCTACGATTTGTCAAAAACTATAAAAGGATAAATGCCAGAACATCATTAGAAAGTACAGAAAAGCACCAAGTAAATGTTTCATGTAAGGACATTATAAATGCAGTATATGCCTCCTCATGTTGTCATTCTAATCCAGTCTCAAATCTTGAGAAACAGTTAACTAATAAACATCAAAGCATAAGTCCTTCTAAGTTCTAAAAGCAATCATGTATAAAAGCAGGAAAGTTTCCTTGGAAATATCTTGAAGAATCAAAACCATGCAACTCTCCCAGAATAATGATTTCTTGTGTTCTCTCCTTCCAAACCTTTATAAGATGTATACAACCAGCATGTAATTCAGAATATGGCTAGAAAATTATGTTTTCATATGATATTATGATTATATGATTTGGTTAGGTAGCAGGACTGTATGGATTTCACTCAACAGCAGGAGAGAAATCAGGTGAGAAGTTGTATATTGCAGGAATGCCAAAATCTGGCATTTAAAAGTTTCAAGTACTGAAGTCAAAATGCTCACAAGCAGCTATGAGTTCATTCATCATCACTGATTATATATTGGTTCTGAAATATAATTACCCACAGTAAGTAAGTATTTCCATCAAATCAAATGTTATCTCTGAGACCACTATATTTTCTTAAGTAAGAAAATTTCTGCATGACTATAGAAGAAGGAATTCTATATTTAATCAAAGTGATGTACATAATTTCAGAGATACACCAACCATCATGGCCTAAACATGTAATCTTGGGACATTAAGGTAGGATTGCTTCTATGTTGAGGCCAGCCTGCACTATACAATAAGTTCCAGGCCTACCTTAACTATATAGTGTGGGATAATTTCTCAAAAAGGAGGGGGCAGAGGCAGACTGAGGAGATTTCTCAGTAATTTGACTCAAAGCAAAAAGACCTGAGCTTGAGCCCCAGATTCCTCATAAAAATGGTAGGCAGACATTGTTCAGTTACTTGTAATTCCAGCCCTGGAAGGCAGAGATTGGGAAATCCCAGATCAAAGAAATAGTAAATTAATCCAGGATTATTCCTCATAGATGCATCACGGAGATACATATTCAAATATCTTCCTGTTTTCACATATGTACATATCTCCCCTCATGTACATATATGCACACAAAAAGACTAAAATAAATTTTATTGTTACCTTAAGCTATTTTTATTGAGAATTTTTCATATACAACAAAATGACTTTATGTCCTAGTCTCATTTCCCTCTTTACCCTTTCCCTCCTCTCCTAACCTTAATTTTTATTTTTTGATGCACTGTAATATAATCACTAAATTAATGAAACAAACTCAGGAATTAACCAAAAAAATTTTCTAAAGCCATAGTCCTTAATTTTAAAGAGAGGCTCTGAATTGTTTGCTTGCAAATTTCTAAAAATATAAAATAGTGCTTTGTTCATAATAAGCCTTTAACAAGTAAACTCAATATTCTTAACAATTTACAAGGGTCAGGTCCTCTTTCTAAACAAAATTAAAACATTCACAACTAAAGACTCATTTACAAAATCCATAAGAAAACTCTGAGGAAGAAGAATTTGAGAAAAGAAAAGTATTCAGCCAAATATCAACTTTTTAGAATGTGCAATCTTAATTTGTCACCTCCTTATAAAAAAATAAGTATTTTGGAATTTGAGCATGCATTTTGGCAAATTAGGTCAGAAAATTTGAACTTTTCAGATAACAGTCGCCTAGAAACTAGAAGTTATGAAATACCAAGATAAGTATTTCAAGAATGGAGATCAGTTTTGACTGAATAGGAAAGGGAAACAACTGTACAAATATTAAAAGGCTCTAGTTACAATGCTATTAATCTAAAATTATACTTTGCATTCATATTTTATCTTACATTCAAAAGTTTTTTATATCGTATTAGTAGAAATACCCTTCATTTATTATAAAAAGCACTCTGATAAAACACCTTATCAATTCAGTCTAAATCCAAGATTTTCAATCATTAACTATGAGAGATTTCTTGTTAAATTTTCAAGATCTGAAAACTGAGTCTCAAATGAAACAATGAGGAGCACTGTGTCCTTAATATACAATCTGTGTGCGCTGAGCTGGGGAGTTGACTTCGAGATTAAAACCTTTGCCTCTCAAGCAAAATGACCCAAATTCAGTCCCCAAATCCCATGTAAAAATATGGTGGTGACTTGGAATTCCAGCCCTGGAAACCAGAGCCTAGAAAGCCCCAGAAGTTGAAAAATCCAAGAGAATTCTTGATGTCACCCTCAGGATAAAAAAGATGAGAGAGATAGAGAGAGACAGAGAGAGAGAGAGAAAAGACAGAGAGAGAATGGCACCTTACCCACTGAGCTATCTAACTGATCCCCATTTCCTGAATAATTTTATTTTTCTACCATCCTCACAATGTCCCTGCCTGGCATATTTCAGAAATCTTTTTTTTTTTTTAATTTTTTTTTTTATTCAACTGTGCGCATGTGCGTGTGTGTGTGTGCGCGTGTGTGTCTGTGTATATGTAGAACCACGGACGAATTCGCGAACCACCATGGACGCCTCCACCTCCTTCTGCCCCGGGATTCACAGGCTCCGCCCTACCAGGGCCAGAAGCACAGGCCGCCCCCGCTTCCGCCTGGCGTCTATACGTGGGATCTGGGATCCGAACTCGGGACCTTCCGCCTGCAAAGCAGAGGCTTTAAGCCCTGAGCTACCTCTCCAGCCCCCAGAAATCTTAATCTATAAACAATGAACAAGGACAGAGGAAAGGGGAAAATATCAATCTAATGATCTCACCAAGGTAGAAGGAAAGAACTGCCCAGGCTACCCATGCATTCCACCCCCATCCCTTGCAGGCAAGGGTCCAGCTGTAAGAGATTACACTCTCTTTCTTCTATGCTGCTCTTGACAACTGTTTCATTTCAGAAGGCAAAAGGCTAGGTCCACCACCAGTTGTTTTTTTTTTTCTCCAAATCTGACTATTTCAACCTTTCAGTTTTTATAATTTCTCCAGATGCTGCTGAACATCTGTCTGACCATCTGTTTTTAGTGTTCTTCAAAACTATTTTCTACATAACTGAGAGAAATAAGAGAGTTCTGGACAATGAGACGACATTTTATATCCACAACCCACTGTCTTTTTTAGAAACTCACATATGTAGCTCCGTTAGAAGGGATCCCCAAGAATGATTCCAGAATTCACAGATCACTAGAAACTACTAACCAGGAGACTTAAAGGAATCCTAGTGAAGAATCTTTTTACTGAGGAAAATATGTAATTGTTTCTTTCTCATTTCACGGCAGTTTTGTAACTGGCAATTAGACAAAACTTTAAGAGGTTTCTGTTAAAATAAAAATCAATGTATCATGGACCAAAGGTTTGGAAGTAGGATCAGAAAAAAAGTCTAACAAAAGTGTTAACTGTAACTCAAATGAGATTCTGTGTCAGAATTTGTGAGTTGCGATTTTTTATTTACCAATTTAAAGACATTAAAATACATTTTTTTCTAGTCTGTAAAATATTGTGTGGTTTCAAGACTGGGAACTATTGAAAAAGAATGGTCTTATCATGAAAAATTAAAGCTTATTGTGATCACAGATTTAAAAATTTGAAGCAAGCATCATTAGGCTTAATAAAACCATGCTTTAGGTATAATTTTACTTTGCATGTACATGTACATTGGATCACTAGACTTTTGTTACAACAAGGATTCATCATTAAAATCAACTTTTTGCCTTCTTATAAATTATAGTTCCAACAACATTTTTCCAAACAGGAGACAAGTAAGTTGTGAGTAAACAAAAGTATTTTAAAATATAAAATATGACAGTCTCCCACATAAAGACATAAGCAAATGTCATTTTTTAAAAAGGGAATATGGCAAAAACAATCCTAAATTTGTGAGTTATCTCTGTTAGCCTCTTTTATGTAACTATGATAAAAGTGAAATAATTTATCAAAGAAAAAATTTGATTTGGCTCAATTTTAGAAAGCCAGTTGGTCTCATCTATGGTGAATCAACAATACACCATAACAGGAATGTATGATGGAGCAAAGCTCATCTTATGTCAAGGAAGCCAAAGAGGAAAAGTGTCAGGGCTTTCCACATCCTTGTTCAGGAGTGTACCTCAAAGATCTTCACACCTCTCATAGTTCCCTAGCTCCTCCTAATAGTACAAACTTTGGGTTGGAGTGTTTAGGGTCCTCTAACATCCAAATTCTGATATGTTTCCCTCAAAAGAATATACCAGCAGCTAAGAAATAATGTATCAAAAGTAGTCTTCAATTACTTTAAGCAAAATTTCCAATGAATCTCTAAGTATTTCATTTACCATACTCCTTCAGCAGAATAAAATATTTAAAATTTAATTTCTCTATTTAATTTTTATTGCCAAAAATCTGAGTATTTTTGCCCAAAAGGTTTATGATGAATGAAAAGAATTTTAGTACATTAGACAGCAGCTTTCTCATCCCCAGTAACTTCAGACCTTCTGAGGACATTGCATGGTTTTTGGTCCTTGTATTTCCTCTCTGACTTTAATCTTTCACATAAGCTGCCTGTTGATCAAGTCGGATATTACAACAAATACTTTAAACTTCTCATAGTTTCACGAGCTTCTATGCCAGCCTTATTTATATTTCTCCAGACATTTCATGTATTTTCATATTCTCTATTTTTCACTACCCATGTTCACTAAACTCTTCAAATTTCGAGATCATATCTAAAAAGAAAATTTTAGCTGTCTCAGATTAAAGGAATGTGCTTCTTTGAATGGGTTCCTGTTTTTGATGTAACACCTGATTATTATTATGTGTATTATATGTAGCACAAAGTCTGACTCAATCAGAAATTAAATGTTCACAAGTGAATTTTAGCTCTAGTTACGTAAAAGGTAATTAAAGAATGAACTACAAGGAAGAAGAACAATATTTTTCTCATTTAAAAGTTTCCAATTTCATAGTGATTGATGGGACCTTTGTCCTTGCATTAATGGGTGAATATAAGGCACATATCCAAAGAAAAACCATTGAAAATTCAAGAAGTATGTTGTATTTTAATCCTTTAGCCACTACATCAATTTACACATTAATCATAAATAAATAATCATATATTAGACATATTGTTCCCAAAGTCACCCACCAAGATGGTGGACATGATTCCAGAACAGAAGACTGGAGACCAGAACATCTCTGAAAAGATACAGCTGGCAGAGCAGCACCCAGTAGATGTCACACACATGGTCAGTACATATGTTGTTGACTGATTTCTGGTGACTTGATGAATTGTGAAATATGCTTATGCCAGCTAGATTTCAAGTGAACCAGGAAAGAAATATTCTGTTACTTCTTTATTATAGTCTTGTTTTAATATTGAAGACCTACATTTTCTGATATATTAAAAAACTTCACTTTTTAAAATTAGTTTTCGATTACCTCTTTATTTTTATCCTTCTTTAGCTACTTGTCTTTGGCTGGGTCTGGAAAGCAACATAAAGAGCTGTTTGAGTATCTGTGTGCTCCTTTCTGTGTGAAAGCATGTGAAGACAAGCAACCATCACTTCTTTTCTTTTCTCTCTCTGGCCTCAAACTCACTGATTCACCCAACTGACTGCTCAGCCAGCCCCAAGTATTTGGCTATCTATACTTCATCTGAGCCTGGGCACAGGCATACACAGCTATTCTTGGCTTTCTCATATGGGTTATTGGAACTGAACGCAGGGTTTCATGATCCCACAGCAAGCATTTCACTGGCAGTTACCTCTCCAGCCCTACCTTTTGTCTTCTAGTGAAAGAACTTAATTTGTTTAGGAATAAACTAAAAGTGGACAAATTAAGTAAAACTTTCTGTCATATTTAATCCATGTTTATAATCTGTGTCTCTTGATCGGGGAATTAATTCCATTAACATTTAGTGTTATAATGGAGAAACTATTGTTAATTCCAGACATTTATTATGTTTAGTAGCTTTTATAAGTATATTGCTTCCTTTTTAATGATGTTATACTTGCCTTCTGTTCTCCTGGATATGCCTGTTTTTTTCTTCCCGCTTGAGTATCATTTCTAGCATTTTTTGAAGGCCTGGTTTGGTGGACATGTATCCCTTAAAGTTGTCTTTGTGATGGAAAATTTTTCTTTCTCCCTCGATCATGACTGATAGTTTTGCAGGGTAAATCAGCCTGGGTTGACATTTTTGCTCATTCAATACTTGAAGTATGTCTCTCCAAGCTCTTCTTGCTTTTACTGTTTCGACTGAGAAGTCATTTGTTATTTTAATAGGTTTACCTTTAAAAGTGACTTGTATTTTCTCCCTAGAAGCTCTCAGCACCAGTTCTTTATCTTGAATGTGGAGTGTTTTAACTATTATTTGCCGCGGCGTGCTTCTATTTTGGTCGTATCTGTTTGGGGTGCGGAATGCCTCTTGTATATGGATGGGCCTCTCTTTTTTTAGATGAGGAAAGTTTTCCTTGATGATTGTTTGAAAAATTTCCTCAGGGGTGGTATTTTGAGATTCTTGCTCTGGTATTCCATGAATACGCATGTTAGGCTTCTTCAGGGTGTCCCATATCTCTTGGATATTTCTCTCAAGTATCTTTTTGGCTTTAACAACCTCTTCCATTGAGCTGGTTAGTACTCCCACTTTATCTTCAAGGTCTGAAATTCTGTTTTCTGCTTCGTTAGTTCTGTTGGTAAGACTCTCTGTGGCGTTCTGGGTTGAAGATAACTTGTCTTTTAGCTCAGTTTTAAACTCTGCTTGAGTTTGTTTTAACTGCTCTATGCCACTTTTTGTTTCTTGCACTGTTTTTCTCAACTCCTCCAGATGTCTGTTGTGTTCCTCTTCAAAGCGATTGATTCGATTATTTAATTCCTCCCGGATTTCCTCTTTCATAGTATTGAACATGGTAATGATCATATTTTGAAAGTCTTTATCCTGGGTGGGGCTTTCTTGGCTTTTTTCCGTGGGTTTGTTCTTGTTGGAGTCTAACATTATGGGATTAATTTCTTCAGTGGGAAATTTGTTTACTTGAGTGTTGCTTCTCATGGATTTGCACTTTGACTTTGGCATTGTCATTTTAACTCTTAAGATCTCTCAATTTCACTAAACTGAATTATTTGGCCTGTGGTCCTGGTGGGCGGGGCCTAGGTCGTGGGGTGAGGCCCGGCTGGACCGCGTGTGTCCCGACAGGTGGAGCGGGGTGGGGTGCAAAGGGGGGATGGGGGCGACCGCGTGGAGCTATTTAACCCGAGGGCAGCTGGGGCGGGGCTCGGACGCAGGGGGAGGTCCTCCTCGTCCCTCGGTCCCACGCGCGGCTCAGGCTGGATGGTGGGAGTCGGAGCCGGGTCCCTGTGGGCCGACCTGGGGTCCTGGTGGGCGGTGCGCGGGGGGCGGGGGTACTCACCAGTTAGGGCGCGGCGTTGAGGCCCGGCTGGACCGCGCGCGCGCGCGTCCCGACCAGCGGAGCGGGTTAGGGTGCAAAAGGGGGGATGGGGGAGACGACGGCGTGGAGCTATTTAACCCGAGGGCAGCTGGGGCGGGGCCCGGGTGCACGGGGAGGTCCTCCTGGTCCCTCGGTCCCGAGCGCGGCTCCGGCTGGATGGTGGGAGGCGGAGCCGAGTCCCTCTCTGTCATATTTAAATAATCATATTTTCTTTATTTTATTTTCATTGATGAGATCAACAAAGTTTATTTCAAAACAACATACTTATTGATCATTTGCTTTCTTCCATTCAATATAGACATTCTATTCTTGTACAAAGTCAAGAAAAAGATTATTTTCTTTGATAAGATACACAATCCTCTTGTCTACTAAAATTGAATGACAACCTTACAATAAATTTGATTCTATTCTCTCTTTTAATTTTTTTTTGGGGGAAGGGAGGGGATAGAAGGGAGAGGAGAGGGAAGGGAGTCTCTTTTAATTTTTAAGTTGGTACCTATGAATATTTATAGAGTATGGTTTTGACATATAGCATTGTTCATTGATCAAAGCACTCAGATTATTTAGCATATCACCTTAAAGCATCAGTATTTTCTTTCTAGACAGAACATGATCGTTATCAGTTCAAGTTATTTTGGACATGTTATATAATCAGCTACCATCACATTATCATTACCAGAATTGACTGAATTTAATTGTTTTGGTGCTTTCTATTATAATAGAAGTGGATTTTCCTCATCTCACCTCCCATATATTTAGTCAAATTTCTTAGTAATACCATGAATGATCTTTAATTCTGTATTATCCTTCTAGTTTCTTTGCATTCATGGACTTTAGCCACTGACCTGTAAATAAAAATCATGTAGTTGATTTCTAGAACATAGCAGTGAAATCAGTGAATTCCACAAACTCTTCCTTCTAAGAAAAATAATCCCAGAGTTACTGTTGTCTTAATGTGAGAATTACAAATTTAAATAGCTTAAAATCTTTTTTAATATTTTTATTGCTTATTTTTCTGTGTGTGTGTATGTGTGTGTGTGTTTTTGTGTGTGTGTGTGTGTGTGTGTGCGCGCGCACGTATGTGTGTATGTGTGTGTGTGTGTGTGTGTGTGTCAGAGAACATTATGTGTCTCCATGGAGGACCAAGGGTGATTTTTGGAATCTTCCTGAATTGCTTCTACTTCCTTTTTGCTTCTCTGGGGGATTTCCCAGGCTCCACCTACTAGAAGTAGAAGTGCACACCTCTGCAAACCATTTTGTACCTGGCATTTTTATGTGGAACCTAGGATCAGATCTCAGCACCTTCTGCTTGTGAGGCATACTAGAGACCAAGACAAAATGCCTGTCATACCATATATGTACAAGATAAAACAAAACATGAGACAAAAAAAATCTACAAGAAACAGCCTCTTCATAATGATGGATTCCAACTAGAATAACATCTTGGATATTAGTCAAGAAATCAACAACCAAGATAATGATTTTCAAAGCTTGATTATTAATATGATCAGTAGACAAGCCAGAGGGAACCATGGGGTCCATTGAAGCACACAGGAAGAAGGGTGGGAGGGAGTGGAGAGATTAAGGAAGAGAAGGGAGGGAATGGAGGGAGGGGGAATATAGGGAAGCAGGGATGAATACTCAACATTCTTGTAAAAAGAGAGAGGAAGGGAGAAAGAGGGTAAAAGAGGAGGGATGAAGAGAGTGAAACAGGAGAACTACAGAGAAGAAGGTATGGAAAGGGAGAGGGAGGGAGGCTAGAGTACCTACCCACTGAGCTTCTATAACTAGGTAATAAATGCAAAAAATATGCATTATGTACACTTAACATATGCTCATCACACTTTTTAAAACATTGAAAACAAAAACAATGAAAGAGGTCATCCAAGAGGAGTTAAATAATCACATAAGTGAATATGAATATCAAAACAACAATTACTTGGATAAAATGAAAAAGGCAGTTGAAGAAACAAAAGAAAACAGAGCAGCTGAAAAAATGTCATTTGGAGATTAGTCTTAAAATTAAAAACAAACTAAGTACAATAAAAAAACTCAACAGAAAGTCTTACCAATAGAACTAACAAAGCAGAAAAGAGAATGTTAGGACAAGAAGACAAAATTTCAGAACAAATTTGTTCAATTAAATAGTTGAAAAGTCTAAAAACTACTTGAGAGAGACATTCAAGAGCTATGGGACCCCTTGAAGAAAACAAGCCTGCACATTCACGGAATTCCAGAAATTCAAAACATCCTATACAAAAAGATCTTTCACACTATCATAAGTGAAAATTTTCTACACCTAAGAAGATTCCAATCCAAGTACAAGAAGCATATTGCATACTAATCAGATATGACCAAACTAGGAACTCATTGCAACAAATAATAATCAACATATTACTGATACAAGACAAAAAGAACATTATGAGAACTTCAAAAGAGAAAAACCAAGTCACATTTAAAGGTAAGCCTTTTAGAATAACAGCTAATTTTTCAATGGAAAGAGTCAGACCAGAACAGCTTGAAGACATGTACTTCAAGTCATGAATGAGTACAAATGCCAACCAAAGTTGATATACCCATAGAAGATGAAAGAAAAATTTCCACCAGACTGAAGGCTTACATGACTAACAAAGCAAGACTATAGAAGATGCTATAAAAAATACACATTTGAAGAAAAAGACAAACATACCCAAGGGGATAGAAGGGAATAAATAGTGACAACACAACTACTAGACAAAGGAATTCACATATAAAAACCACAAGACTCAGAATCTGACAGGAATCATCAAATATTTCCCAATTATAACTCTAGATATCAATGGACCTGACTCTCCTATCAAGAGACATAGGCTACAAACATGGATTAAAAGTCACAACCCATCAATCTGCTGCTTTCAGGAAACCCATCTCACATGAAAGACAGGCACATTATCAAAGCAAAAGGCTGGACAAAGGTATCCCAAGCTAATGGAACAAGGAAACAAACAGGAGTAGCAATTCTACTACCTGACAAAATAGATTTCAAAACAAACAAAAAGCAAGAACAGAAGTGACACAGAAAGATACTACACAGAAATCAAAAGAACAATCCATCAGAAATAATGCACAATTCTAGGCATATATGACCTAATATAGGCTCATCCACATTCATTAAATAAACACTACAATGCCTAAAACAATACATTTAACCAAAAACAGTAATAGTAGCAGACTTCGACACCACATTCTCGCCTATGAATTGGTCAACAAGCCAAAAGTTGAACAGAGACACACTGGAGCTGAATCAAACCATAAACCAAATGGACCTGAGTGAGCTCTGTCGAACCTTCCATCCTAACACTATACACACTCTTTTCAGGAGTTCATGGAACTTTCTTCAAAAGATACTACATATTAGGCCACAAAACAATCCTTCATATATACAGGAAAGTTGAAATTACATCCTGTACTTTATAAGAACACCATGGAATAAAGATAGACATCCACAATAAGGGAATTGACAGAAAATACACAAATTCTTGGAAACTAAACTACAGTGATACTGAACAAGGAACAGGTTCAGGGAAAAGTCAAAATGAAAATTCAAAAATTCCTAGAAATGAAAACAACATATCAAAATCTCTGGGACATGGGGAAGGCTTTCCTAAGAGGAAAATTTATAGCATTCAATGTTTATATATAAAAAAGGAAGCAACACAAGTAAGTAATTTAACAATGCAAATTAAAGCATTAGAGAAATAAGAACAATCCAATCTCAAAATCAATAGATAAGTACAGATTAGTAAAATCAGAGGAAAATATCAGAAATTGAGTTAAAGAAAGCAATACAAAGAATCAATCAAACAAAGTCACAAAATTTAAATAGTAATTACAAATCTTCCCACCAAAAAAATCCAGGTCTGAATGGATTGAGTGCAGAATTCTACCAGATGTTTAAAAAACAACTAGTACCACTAATCCTTAAACTATTCCACAAAATTGAGAAGGATGAAATATTTCCAAACTCTGTCTATGAAACTAATATTATACTGATTCCAAATCAAATAAATATACAATAAAAAAGTATGGCCAATCTCATTGATGAATACAGGTGCAAAGACGATCAACAAAACTTTAACAAACCAGATTAAAAAACACATCAAAAAAGTCTTTCTCTATGACCAGGTAGGATTTATTCCAGACACACAATTTTGGTCCAACACATGCAAATAAATGTAATCCTTCATAAACAAATCCATAGATGTAGAAAAAACTTTTGACAAAATTCAACATACATTTATGAGAAAAGCTCTGGAGACAATAGGAAAAAAAGAAACTTACATCAACATAATAAAGGCCATATAGAACAAGCCTATAGTAAGGATCATTCTCAATGGTAAAAAACTTGAAGGATTCCCACTTTGATCAGGAACTAGGCAGGCTATCCATTGTAATACAAATTTGAACAGCTGCTCTAGAGATCATTACAGTGGTTTCCATAAAAATATTAAAAATTGAAATCTCATGTGACTCAGCTATGCTACTACTGGGAATATTCCCAAAGAATGCTTCATCTTACTATAAAGACGCATGCTCTTCCATGTTCATTGCAGCGCTATTCACAATAGCAAAGTCATGGACCTAAATGCCCAACAATAGCAAATTGATAATGAAAATGTGGTAAATATACACAATGGAACATTACTGAGCTATGAAGAAAAATGAATTAATGGTATTTGCTGGTAAATGAATGGAGTTGGAAGAAATTATACTAAGCAAAATATCCCAGACAGAATATAGACATTGTATGTTCTCCCTTATAAGTGAAACCTAATATTAAGTCCTCAAAATGACATAGGGGAAATTTTTATAATATATATCATAATCACAAAGAATAACTGGAGAGATAAGTGAAAGAGAATGGAGACAAAGGAACACAGTTAAATAGATTAATAAGGCCACTATTAAGAAAAGCCAGTAGAGGAAGGGAAGTAGGTGAAAGATCTTAATAAGGAGTAAAGGAATGGAAGAAAGAAGCAAGAGACTCAGGGGAAATAGAGATATCAAAGATCTATCCCAGTTGTGAATACCATAAACCACTATAACTCTGATAAGAAGAATCTAGGGAAGCAACGGTAGTATGTAAGGCCTATGGGAAAGCAATTACTCTCTGGATTCTAATCCCCTTAATGGCAGGGAAACTGTCTGATATTGTAAATATATACAAATAATAATAGAGGGGGAATAAGTGGACAGGAACAGATATTCTAGAGTTAACAACAATAGGTTGAAAATATAATACCACCTAGATTCTCCTTTTATTAACCCTCAGAAAAGAAAAGCTCTCAGAGCTCAACCAAGCTTCACCCTATTATAATAGAAAACAAAGGAGGTAGAAAAGCACATAAGGTCAGAGTATAGAGTATCAGTAAACCCGGAATACTCAGCTCTAATCAGCTCATCAAAATCTTACTCTATATCAAGGCTTAGAACCTCAAAAGAAGAGGGAGCGATATGATTGTAAATGGGATGTAAGGTGGGATGGAATATTCCAGACAGAGCTGCTATACCCAGAAAGTCACTGTGATGAGAACTTATACCACCATATTTATACAATGGCCAACATACCAACATTTCTTCCAAGGACTATCTAAGATCTTAAAAGAAATAACTGCTCTCAGAGAGTATCTCAGAAACAAGTTCTGGACAAGGGAAGAGGAACTCTCCACATACAACTTTACCCACTGCTGAGCCACATAAAGTTCAAATCTGGTTCTCATATCAACACAGATACTCCCAAGAGAGTCTTGTGACATTCAGAAGCAGAGGGCCAAGGGAGCCGAGGGGTGGGGGAGGATATAACCGGATGGATGAAGGAAGAGGATAATGTGAGAAGGGTATGTAGATAAGAGGGTGGTGGAGGAGAAAGTGGACCGTGGGTCTGAAGGGGATCTGTCCAAAGACATAAACCCTATTTTTCTGTAAATAAATAAACGAATAAAAAAATAACTTGCCATTTGGGTTGTATATGCTCATGAATACACATACTACAATACTATCTGTGTCTGTTTCTTATCTTTGTCTATTAAGCCTTGCATAACTGTCTGTTGTTGGATTATGTGTTTTCTTAATTATTTTTTCCTGAGAAAAATAATGGCACATATATTACAGTCTTCTTTCTGTCATAATCATTATAGGTGATCAGCTTGATCTACAATTCCTAACTTTTATTTCATTGACTTGTAATTATTATCCTGTACACCTGTCTTCTAGCCAATACTATTCCTTCAAAGTTAAGATTCATTCTAGTGTAGTATTTGCATATTTTAGCAACAGTAATTTTGTATCTACAGCTAGACTATCTGATTTTCCTTTGCTGTTCAGTATTTGAGACTTTTTTTTTGGTGGTGATGAGGATAGAATTCAGGGTGTCTAAGCTAGTGTCTAATCCCAGCCCCAATACATCACTTTTACAGAGATTATGTGTGCATACATATTATTCATTAAGTCTAGAATTGAGTGAACTTTTTGAAGATTCAGTTTCACGCTTTTTGTCAACTGCAGAATGCCTCCTATGATTGTGTGGCAGAAAGCCTCTATTTCATCTCCCTGTTCTCTATCTTCTGACTTTCATACCCTCACACCATCACTTTGAATATCATACCAAATATGTTGTGATGTAAAGGTGATTGGGTGCCACTTTTCAGACTATGTTATGATACTTTGGCTTATCTTTGGTATTCTTGTACACAATTTCATTATCAGATCCCTTTCTTGGTAGCAAGAGTATTGTGAGTTATTCTTTGGAGCATCCCATATAGTGCTAAGAAGGCAATGAACTAACTTGAAATTGGATGCTTCAACAGCAGTCAAGTTGAAAGACCACAGTTTTTGCTAATAGTAGATTTGTAATTTCATGAAAGCCCCTGACTCAGAAACAAAGATTCCTGACCCATAAAAATCATGGTAAAAAATGAATAACATCTTGATTTTCTTGGCTTTGGGATAATTTGTAATAGAGGAATATAATATAATATAATTAATATAATACAAGCAATGTAATTTTTGTATATATCATCTCTGTAATTTCTTATTTTTTTCTGCAACCATAACTGCTGCAGTTCACCTGCATGGCTGCTGATAAATGACCATCAAATGGCTTAAGGGAACAAGGGATTTATTCTTTCTTATGATTACGGGTTACAGTTCTTATTCCAGCTTGACAGGAGAGCTCATACCAACACCAGGACAGAGGGAACTAGTCACACCATCACCACATAATAGTTGAGAGATGGACAATCCTTACTTGCCAGACCAGCATGTCTGGCCAAGTGTACAGAAGGATGTCAACTTTCTCAACCAGCTCTCCATGACTTATTCCAGGGCCTAATCCCACCCACTATAGGCTGGGTCTTCCCCATCAGCTAGACAATCTCCTTCAGGTTGCTCTGGCCTTAACTCCACTACTAATTCTCTACAAACGTGCCCAGAGCTCAGACCCTGAACTATCAAGTTGACACCTGTGCCCAACTATGACAATAGCTATGAAATATTTGGTTTTTAAAACTCGATTTTATCAAATCTGTTTTCTGTTCTCTCATAACTTAACTTTTCAATAGTTTTCCTGTAGATTTTTCACTATTTTTGTCCTTGATAGCCTAAACAGCTCAACCTTCTAAGTTCATTATTTTGTAAATTTTATCCTGAATGTTTAACTGAGAAAGCATGCTTATAACTGTTTTAATTCTCATAGTTCATTGTAGGTATACAGCAAGTTAATGGCCTCTGCCAAACACCTGGGATTGTAACTTCCCAAGACCAGGAACATTCAATCTGTGCAATCAGTCCCTTGCTTAGATTTTAAGAGTAAAACCAACAATGTAAGATGAACTATGACCCACAGGTGTCTTTCTCTATATATTTTCTTTCTTTCTTTCTTTCTTTCTTTCTTTCTTTCTTTCTTTCTTTCTTTCTTTCTTTCTTTCTTTCTTTCTTTCTTTCTTTCTTTCTTTCTTTCTTTCTTTCTTTCCTCTCTCTATCTCTCTCCCTTCCTTCCCTCCTTCCTTCCCTCCCTCCCTCCCTCCTTCCTTCCTTCCTCCCTCCCTCCCTCCCTCCCTCCTTCCTTCCTTCCTTCCTTCCTTCCTTCCTTCCTTCCTTCCTTCCTTCCTTCCTTCCTTCCTTCCTTCCTTCGTGTTGGAAATCAAACCCAGGGCCTCAGCAATGTTGACCAATCACTTTACCAGTAAGCCATAACCCCAGTCCATTCAGTCTCCTGTAGTAAACCAGTGGGAAGACATCATTTTAAATAGTAGAAGCCTCAAAAAGTCAAGCACTCTTTTATCCTCTGCATCACATGTACAGAGCAGGTCAAAGTGGCCTGAAGTGATACAGAGTGACAAGGTAGAAGATTTACATTCTTACAAATTAGGTTAACATTCAGAATAATTGTTTTGTAGCTATTTTTTTCAAACATACTTATCATTAAACCTTTTCCCTATACACCTTTCCCTTCACTGACTCCCCGTCACTTTAGTACCCACTCCCTCTTTCTGGCCACATTCCTTTCAAGTAACTATCTTGCTTTCCCTCCTCCCTCTTTATTTTTTTCTCCCCTCTTATATTCCCCTCTCTACATTCTTAAACACACTCACACGCACACACAATTAGATTCAACATGGGAGGACATGCTATTTATCATTCAAGTTGCTTTAATTTTATATGTTAATCTCTCATTGTATCCATTTCCCAGAAAATGACATAATTTCATTCTTCTTTGTGCTTGAATTAAACTCTATTAATGTATATACACAGATTTTCTTCATCCATCCTTCTGCTGATGGATGCCTATTCTCATTCAATATTTTTCCTTTTTTCCGTGTGTGTGTGTGTGTGTGTGTGTGTGTGTGTGTGTGTGTGTGTGTACAAATACCAAAATGTACTTTAGAGTGTGTGCCTTAGGGAGTCTCAAGGTTGACATAGGGAATCATACTGGATTGCTCTATTTCCTTATTGCTTTGCTCTGGGGTTTCCCAGGTTTCCTTTCATGGGATTTGGGATCCAAATGTAGGTCTTTTTGCTTGCAAGACAAAGGCTTTGACCTCAGAGGCACTTCTCCAGCCTCTTGTTCAGTATCTTGACTTTTGTTCAAAGTGCAGAAATAAGTATAAATATTCAAGTCATTTTCTTTTTTTATTAAAAATTTAATTATACATTTTAAAATTTTTTACCAGTTCCCTCCCTCCCCCCTCCTCCTCCCGAACCCCCTCCTCCCCTTCCCCTTCCCCCAGTGCCTCCCCCCCAATTCCCAGAGAGTCCTTTATTGTGTACGCCTAACTCTCCACTGGGTCCTCCTCTCCGATGACATATAAGGACCCAGTGGCATTTCCATAAGCTCTTTCTCTTGTTCCCCTTAAGCATAAGATCACTACTATGGCTGTCAATCCCTTGCCTCCAAGGGTCTCGGTGCCCTTAACAGATGCTAGACTTTATGAGGGCAACAGTGCGCTGGACATTGCGCAGGGCATGCAAAGTCCCATTATGATTGCTTTGGCCCCAACTATTGTTGAGAATCTTGCAAATCGTTGCTCCTCCCATCCTTTTGCTCTTCAAGTCATTTTCTAACTTATTCAGAATCTTTCAAGTATAGCTCAAGAAGTAGTATAAATGGTTTATAAGGTAGGTTTAACTTTAGTTTTTTAGAGAATGCCCACACTGTTTTACATAGATGACTACATCAGTTGGCATTCCCGCTAGCAGTATATGAGGGTTCCCCTTTTTCTATAATCCTACCAGCACTGATGAAAACCAGCACTGGCTGTCACTTGTTTTCTTTATGATAACCATTCTGATTAGAGTGAAATGGAATCCCTATGCAGTTTTAATTTGAATTTCCAGGTGGCTAAGGATGATGAATGCTTTTTGAAATATTTATTGACTGATTAGATATTTTTTCCTTTAGTGCTATTTGCTCATTTCAGTAGCATTTATGAATAAAAGTAGCCTAATGCAGTAAGTAGAATGCTTTGTGGAGAACATACATTTTTTATAGCCCTCTTGAAGAAAATAAACTTATGAGCAGGGAGCTGGCATGGAAAGCATGGTGGAAAAGGGTTAACATTAGGGTAGTTTCAAGAAGCTAGTCAGATGACCTAGGACATTCTTTAAAAGCTTAAGAGAAATAGGAAGGAGATTCTAATACTTCAAGTACAGAAACTACATTAGTACATTCATGTGTGTATTTGAGCCTCCCTGAATGCAAGAGTTCTCTAAAAAGTGGATAATGAAACTTAATCAAGTTTCTCAAAAGGCCTTTTTTATCCTAATCACTTAAAATTCAGTTCAAGAATCTGTCAAATCTTAAATAATTATGTGAGAGATATAATCTTCCTCCATGTCATTATAAATCACAGAAAACAATGTTGAGTTTTAGATTCAAAATACACAAAGAACATTGCTAAGGTCACATACCACTAAATAATGTTATGACTGTGACCATACTTGTACATGTCAACAAAGGGAATAAAACCAAGATGTTTGTAGAGAGATATACTACAAATCAAGCACAAAACAGGTGACTGACTGCAAAAAATCCAATGCAAAAGTCACTGCAGCCAAAAGAAAAGTCTTATTCTGCTGCACAGGAACTCTGTCAATAGACATTAATAATCATACATTTCAAAGTTGCCTCTGGCCACAAATCTTTCAAGCATTTCATTCTGAGGGTGTCAGTAATACACACCTTTATCAGATGACATGGTGACCAAGTGGTATCTGTAAGAACATTGGAAGACTTCCAAAGTGTGAAATGCTCACATTTTTCAAGTCTGTGGCAGAAGAAAATTGAAGAAAGGAAAATAACTCCTTCGTGGAAGGCCCTAGATGACATTAGCTTGCCATGTGGAAGTGCTGGAGTCTCAGTAAATCCAAGATGCTACAAGTTAAAAGTCGTGAGAAAACCTAAAATCATGTATCCCAGGCTTAACAGATCCAAAGTTACACCCAGAAAAGTTTGAGGCCAAATAAAGGGAAATTTTAATTTAATTTTTAGAGTCTTTTTGAGATGTTGTAAATTACCATTTCCAGTACTTTCTGCATTTTTTTCTAATTCTGTTAATGTAATGGTATCATATCAGAGTTTCCTGTTTTCCAAATGGTTATAAATTTCTTAAAGAAATGAATTCATGTCATTTTTGCCTCTAACTATCTTGTCTCAATCCCAGGGAATACCCAACTTTTACAGAATTATTCAGACAGGAAATGGAGGATGGAATTCCAGTATTAAGAAAATATTTCTGCTTTCTTGATTATTTTAAAATTTTGCAACTAATAATTCTTTAAAGAATTTCAGTCCTCAACCTACCATTTATGAAGATGTCACATTTCTCTAGAAAAGTCATATTTTCAAAGATTGTGTGTGTGTGTGTGTGTGTGTGTGTGTGTATGTGTGTTAGTGCTTTATCTATCTGCTTGGCACACAGTGATGTGCATGTGTGATGTTAGCTATTTGTTAGAAAAAGTAGGATGAAAAAGCAGAGATGTTATGCAAATTAATTCCCTGCTATTTCTTATATAGTCTTACATGTTTTGCATACCAATATCAATATAATCCTCAATGAATCACAGGAAATGGGTACTTTTTAAAAAACATTTTACAAGTAAGGAATCTGAAGCATAGAAAGGTCAAATACTTTTTTCTAAACTGTGGAACAACAAATGGCACATCTAGGAAATAAACTCTGGGCTTCTGACATGAGAGTTGAACCTTTCAATTATATAATATTTAATGTAAATAGCACATGTTGTATTCTTTTGGATTATTTAAATGTAGATTCATGTACCTGATTCAAAAGTGCTTTGCACATTATGTGATTTCCTGGATTTAATATAGATATGAGGTGAGTACTCCTTGTGTGAATGTTGAATATACTTAGTTCTTTTGCCATTTACCCTAAGCAGATAAACTTTAGAAACTGAAATAAGATTAACAAGATTAAAATAGTGCTAATATTAATACAACTAAAAAATTAGCAAGAGTTTTGTGGTTGATCCATCTTTGGAAAATGGCTATGGTCACACTTGCTTACTTCTCTGGGGACATGGGCCTCATACTTAGAGTCCCTGAGTCAAATGTCCCACTGTTTTCCATACTGGTGAGCTGTGACTGATCCAACCAAGAAATACATTGAGGTCAGGGTTCTCCAAACATGTTCATGATCCTCCTTTCATAAGTGTGATTTCTCAAATCCAGATGCTCTAGCTAACATATTCTGCTGAATTCAGTTTTCAAATCACCTCAGCCCAGATGCCAGACATACGCAGGAAGCAGTCTCCTCCTTACAGCAAATTATTGTCTTTCAAATGAATCCCAGAATATCATTGAACAGATATAATCTCTTCTGTCTGAATTTAAAAATATCACAGAATCTAGGAAGAATAGGAAATTATTACTTCTTCCATTTTTGAAGAAAGTCTAGAGTGCTTTGTCTGTGTAGTAAAGGATCATTTAAATTGAACTGCATACCTACAGATGAAATCTTGGGTTGAGGAAATAGCTCAGTGAATAAAGAGCTTCTGGTGGACACGAGTTCAGATCTCCAGTACCAACATAAAAAGCAGACATGACAGCACATATCTGCTAACCTGAGAGAGCCTTTGAACTAGTTACCCAGCCAGTATAACTGAAATGGGAAGCTCTGTGTGAGACCCAATCTTAAAAAAAGACTAACAAAGAAATAATTTCAAATATTAAAAAATGTGGAGAGCTATTGAGGAAAGATACCTAACATTGACCTCTGACCTCCTTTGGACATTCATTGGTGAGATCACTCCCTCCCCACACACACTCACGCCTGCACTACACAACATAAGCACAAAGGACCATGAAATACCATCAAAGCAAAACCTGAAAGGTAGAATTTGTTTTTGATATCACTGTCTGATGGATGTCCAAATATTTCGTAGGAGGCTAAAAGACTTGACCCTGAAAGAACTATACGTTTATTATCCAAGATCTCCCCCCTTCTTCCATATATATATATATGTAGGGGAGATATATTCATGTATTAACGTGTTTATGTTTGTATTGTGTGAGAGAATGTATGTGAATCTCTGCATGCATGTTAAGTAAACATGTGTCCAGGTTTGAGGCTGAAGTCAGGAATCATGGCCTTTCTTCTGCTTTATTCTTTTGAGGCTGAGTTTTTGATTAAATCCAGAGGACTGGTCTACTAGTCAACATGCTCGGGGGTTCCCAGACTCCACCTTCAGGCCATTCACCACATACCACCCTGCATTTTTAGCTGGGATCCAAGGATCTCCTTCAACAACTGACCCATCTCCTTGTTTGCAAATGGGTCTCTAAGGATGTCAATAATATTCCCATATGAGAAAAGCAAAGAGATTCGATACACAGAGAAAATGAACACTCTGAAAACAGGCAAAGATTAGACTGATGTGGCCAAAAGTGATTGAAAGAAACAAATAGGTTCTTCACTAGAGATCTCAGAGAAAGTCACTTGATTTTTTTTTTTGTCCAGTGAAACTGAATTCAGACTTGTCTTCCTGAACTATTGAGAGAATGAATTGCTTTTATTTTAAACATTTTGATTTGTGATAATTTGTTATAGCAGTCATAGAAAAGAAAGTAACTCAGTCTTCCAAGGGGGAGTCAGCAGTGGCTGGAAAGAAATTGAGGTGACTCTTGAAAGCTAAAGAAATTGAACTTGGAATAAGTGATAGTTGGAAAGATTGACAGCATAGCTACCCAAGGAATAAAGAAAGAAATTTATAAATGAAGTCAATAATGTAGGTAAGAGAATTATTTTTGCAAGGAACTACAGTGTATCAGGCTTTTTTCTATTCACTGAAGAATTATGAGCAGAGAAAGTTTATGCAAACTTTCCCAGGCAGAAAAAGTTTCCAAAGCAAGAAGGTTAGTTCTATAGAATATTATGCCTAGAAGACAAGCATGGAATTAGAGTCAAGATGTAATTTTAATTTTGAAGTCGACAACTCTTATGAGAATGTGAGGGAAAGAACAGTATTGTGTGCACAGATATATTCAGGGAATATTTTTAATAGTCAATCTTCTAAGTTTGCCTCTTACAAAAATGTCAGGACCTTTAAATGCTTTAAGAATATTTTTCCAAAGAAGTGACAAAAGGGACCCAAAGCAGAACAAGGAATAAAGAAAGAAATTTATAAATGAAGTCTAAGTTTTATGTCTAAAACATCCATGAGCATACACTTTGCCTAAATTATTATATTTATAAATAGACATACAACATATCCACAAAGTTTTGGAAAACTTCTATCAGGCAGGAGCAGAATAGATGGAGGCAATGAAAAGAAGAGTCCTTTGTCCCGTTTCTGAAGGCAAAACAAAGGGTAAAAAGTCAGAAAAGCCATAGAGACTTAGGTATTGGTCACTGGAGAGGCAAAGATTCCCTGCAGGACTCACTCTGACACCTCACAATGAATCTCACATCACTGGTCTATGTGACCTGGCTTGTGGAACTAGAAAGGAAAGTAAAAAAAAAAAAAAGAGAGAGAGAGTAAGAGAGAGAGAGAAAGAGAAAGAAAAGAAAACTTTGAGTAAGCACTGTTCAGTGCTCTGCAAGGTGGAAATTGGTCTGAGCCACATACTACAGTGGCCCACTCAGACAGTCCTATCAACCACACCTACACCAGGAAACACACTGAGACCCGCCCTCCATCTGTCTCAATGCCAGGACTGCATACAGACTCTAAAAAGCTTTCCACTTCTCATCTTCATTTTTCACATCCTTTATTAAATATCTAAGTTTAATTAAGTCAATGAGCTTTGTCCTCCCATTCTCTCTCTCCCTGTGCTGTTTTGTTAAGCTCTTTCCAAGAGCACAGGTTGATTTACAATCCCAGCTCTTTTTACCTTAATCTCTTCAATGCTGCAACTATTTCAAGAATCTGGTAGTCTTTCTTCTTCTCTTGTTCTACTTGCAGTTAGAGCTGACTTTTTTCTCCAGTTATCTTAATTGCTCCCCAATTTGTTCTTCTCTGCCTCTTCTGTTTTACTTTTCTTGTTGGTCTAATATTAATCACTCTTCAATGTTCTACCCTTAGTCACAGTCTAACTTCTCCTCATACTGTTCTTATTCCTTTATTCCCCCAAGTTACTGGTATTTAAGAGGTGACTTTTTAGTTGGTTATTACTGATATTTTTGGGGGGGTAAGTCTTCAGTTAAAAGTTCAGCAAGATGGAGAGCAAGAATTTTTACATAACACATGTATTTTAAGCTTTATGTATCTCTTTATTAGTTTTAATTTCCTTTAATTTAATGTAGATATAATTATGCAGCATGTATACTTCCTCCTTTTTTATTCTTTTTGGGTTTGATACATGAATACATTGAATTTATGATATTTTCACACCTAAATCCCCAATCCCTTTTCCCCCTTCTCTTCCCCTTAAATCTCTTCTTGTCCCATCAGACATCCTTCTATTTTCAAGTCTTTTTGAATGTATGACCTACTGGATTTCATATGGTTTGTGTTTGATGATATATAATGTATACATTTCATTTAAAAAACTTTATTAAGTCAAAGAAAAACTTAAAATAGAACTAAACTTCAAAACATTGTGTAAAAAACAAAATTCTGAAGCCATAAACAGAAATGCATACATTTCCATATATGCAGATACAATAAATAAGAGGAGACAATAACAGAAATGATGTATTTCTTCTCTTTGTCAAGCCACCAATATCATCTTTTGCAGAATAAGTGTTAAAAAACTAACAAAATATCATTGTTTCAAAATAACTATCTTTTAGTATCAAAAATCAACAATAATACATTTACATTTCACAAAAATGTCTATTGTTTTTTAATTCAGAGGTTCAGTGAAGGCCCACAAAAGAAACCCTTTTAAAGCAAAGTATGGACTATTTGGAACAAGAGTTGTAGTCCAATTTTCATGATCACATCTCTTGTAGAAAGGAATTGTTGGAGTTAAAAGGTTCCTCTATAGTACATGATTTCACAATTTCTTTTGCAATTGGGTGAGTGAGGAACTGGCCATTTATGGGACACCTTCATATTCTAGAAGTGTGGTATAGTCAAAACAGTGAAAGTAATATGCATGTGCTAAGGGGCATGACACAGACTCTGTGCTTCAAGAGATTGACAGCATTTCACTCACATTTTCCTTGATGTGCACAACATTCTTTACCTTGAGTTCAAATGTAGGTCAAGGTGGAATGAGATTTTTTTAGGTGACAGGAGAGACTGCATTATTATTTGCAACACAGTTATGATGTGAACTGTTATGGCCAGACATAAATTATGCTCTGTAAATACTTTTTTTTCTAAACTGTACTTTGCCCCTTTGTTTAGAATCTGGAGATAGGTTGGTGGGTAAAGACATCTGTGGGCAAACTTGATGTTCTGAGTTCCAGCCCTGGAGCCACTTATAGTGGAAGGAAGGCACCAATTTCTCCATGCATGTTGTGATGACATGTGTCTGCTCTCTCTCTCTTCTCTCCTCTCTCTCTCTCTCTCTGTCTCTCTCTGTCTCTCTCTCTCTTTCTGTCTGTCTTATAAATATTTAATAGAGAAAGACCTTTTTTGGTATAGGTGTTTGAGACAGTCACCCTTTTGGACATTCCATCGATATTTTCCCTCATAGAACTTAGGGCTGTGAATATCATAAGCCCCATGGACAGGCTGTGGGTGGATTCTCCCATTAATAGTCCCAGCCAAATCCAGCCTTTGAGTCTTGCCACCTCACTTACTGGAAATTTGAGCAAAGAAGCATGCAGATGATTTCAGCCCTCAGATATTCAAATTACCTCAATCTACACTTCATACATCTCTGCTCTGCTTTGTTCAAATTCCTGATCCACAGGCTGAGAGATGGGACACATCCTTACAGTTCGACAACAATAAGTTTATGCAGCACCAGTAGCCCAGAAGAATTGATCATATTATGAAAGTAATGGAATAAGTGACCAAAGACATGCTGGAGAAGTAAAGACACACAAACACTACTGTTGACTTGCCTAGGGCATTTCAGCAATTAGTCTCCTCCCACCCACCCATTTCCTCCATGGGACATAAAGCTCCTGGAAAAGGAAAATGAGACCAATTAGAACTACCATGCATTATAAGCACCTCTTGAGGAATAAGGGCAAATCAAATGCCTGCAAACAGCTGCAAAAAACAAGCAAGCCCATCAACACGTTATGTGTAATAGTTAAACAGATGCTCAAGAAAATATAAGCAAGTGCTTTGTTTTCAAGTTTGCCTTGATTTGCCAAAATACCAGTAATGTTTTAAGCACAAATGACTGGAGACAGGAAGAAGGAGGGTGGGTGGGAAAGAATTTTAAATTATCAAAGAAAGGTTCAGCCCAAACCATTTTAATGAAACCAAGGCTTTAAAGCAAAGTCGCCAGCTTCTTCAGTGCATTCAAAGCATGTTTCATTCCTAACACAGCACAAGACACTTACCAGGATAATTCACTTTCTGCACAATCAGGCATTTCATAGATATCATTTTACTTTGCATTTATACATCTAATGTACATCCTTCATATGTATTTCACTTTATATCTTTATATATAATATGATCTAGTATTTCTGCATATAGGAAACATTTTTGAATCCATGACTTAGAACTAAATTATGACAGAATTCATTCATTATTCTTATTTGACATAGGTCAGTCTGCTTGAACAAAGAACAAGAGTTCTAGATAAAGACATTTCCTTATAAAAAAGAACAGTAACAAATTGGTCAAGTATCCAGTACACAACCAAGTTCAGGATTAAAGACAGGACTAGGAAGTATCCTTCATGTTGAATTATGTACAGGGTTCAATTGGTCATTAACTCAATGTGTTAGTTCTCTATTACTGCATGACTTATTACCAAAATTTAGCAAATTAAAAACATTTTTTTATTTTCTAATATCCCTGCAGGTCAGAAGCACAGGGATTCCTCTAGTCATAATATCACAGTCAGGCTGGAAGTTTCTAGGGCAATCTGCTTACAAACCCATTCACTCAGTTGGCAGACACTATTTCTTGCTGGGTTAAGATGTGTTATCTGCTTTTTAGTTATCTCTCAGCCAGGGTCCTCTTATAGCTACTAGAGGTCACTCTCGGGCCTTATTTGATGGACATTCTTCTTTTTAGTGGTCAGCTTCCTTCACCTGCAATTTCAGGGTCCAGAATGTCTAAATTCTCCTTTATAACAAGTTGAAAACAACTTTAAAAGGTTTGTGTCATTCAGCTAGAACACCCAGGAAATCTTCCTAATTTGACATGAACCAATTACTAATCCTAGAACATCTATAGAATCGCTTTTGTCTTGCAACATAATAAAGAAACAATCATGTAGTGGTTATAGAGTCACTTCAGAATTCCGCTTAGCATGTTTATTGTGATCAATGAACCCATATTATTGATAATTCACTGATTTTTTTTCATTCTTCCCAGTTAGAGAGCAAAATTCAATCCAGAGGTTCTGGAATTTGTCTACTGACTGGATCTGAACTCTAAGTAAGAAAGAACTTAGAAGATGTGTGTGGTAGTGCACACCTTTCAACCCTGTGTTGGTGGAGTGATGCAAGAGTCGTATCTTAACCTAAAGATCAACCTAGACTACCTAGTATTAAGTATTAGATCAACAGGAGTTGTATAGCAAGACCCCGTGAAAGAGAGAGGGATGGAGCAAGGGTAGCAGATAAGGAAAGGAGAGCAAGTCTGAGTACACACCTATTTGATTAACTCTAAATGTGATTACAAACACATCGTGATACTGAATCTCAAGTTCTTTATTTAGAAAAAAGGAAGCATAAACATTCCATGGAGTTTATGAGAACTAAATAAAAATCTAATTGTAAAAATATCTAGTGATATGTTTTGCTCACAGTGAGCAATTCACAGAAATCCCTCAATTTCATGTCTTATACACAATTGTAAGCTGTAAGCACAGGGCTTTACTTCAGTCTCACCCCCTTGGCTACCATCATGCTTTCCTATTTTCCTTCATTGGTATCTTCTTCTTAGTTAACTCTCCACCTATGTCTCCTTTGCATTCATAATACTTAAATTAAGGCAAAACCATAAACCATAAGTAGGCTTTAAAATGAACCCTCGGCACATTGCTGTTACAAAGCTAAACATACTGATATTAAAAAAAGTAAACATCAGTATGGAAAGCAAAAACAATAACTATTTGAAAAATTTGATTTTTAAATGTGGTGCAATAATAAATGAAAGTGTCTCCTCAAAGATAAATCTCTGTAATACCTACAGTAATTGCAAGGATTATGAACAGGAGGGATGGGGTAGGAGGGCCATACCAGAAACAAGGAGAGAGGGGACCATGTGACAGCAGAGAAAATAGGCCTCCATCAAGGACTGCAAGTAAGTAATGAGACACCTGGTTAAGTTCACAGACTTTCGTTCCTGATCATTTACAACTGAGGGGATATGATCTCACCAGAAGGGGAGGGCATATAGTCTGGCAGATAAAAAGTAACCATTTTGCAAATGGGTGATTGACCCCTCCCTCACTGTGGTTTCCTACTTTTATTACATCTACTTTGAATGTGCTTTTATAACAAGACTCCAGTTTAACAACTTTTTGTCTGTGGCCAGGGGTGACATACAAAGCCCATCAGGAAGGAGTGAAGGGCATTGTAGGAGCAGCAAAACTGCAAAAGAAAATCAACAAACCACAATCCAGAACTTCAGAGATTCTACATCAACCACCTAGAACTAGGCCAGACTAATCTTTCCCCATCCTGAAGCTCAGGGACATTTGCGGAAGAGGGGGCGGTAAGAGTGTAAGAGCAAAAGGATGGGAGGAGCAATGATATGTAAGATACTCCATACTAGTTAGGGCTGAAGCAATCATAATTGGACTTTGCATGCCCTGCGCATTGTCCAACACACTGTTGACCTCATAAAGTCTAGCATCTGCTAAAGGCACTAAGATCCCTGGAGGCAAAGGATTGGCAGCCACAGCAGAGTTCCTATACCTAAGGGGAACACGGGAAAGGGTTCAGGGAAAGGCCACTGGGTCCTTGTACGTCATCGGAGAGGAGGGCCCAGAGGAAAATCAGACATGCACAAGAAAGGACTCTCTGGGAATTGGGGCGGGAGGCACTGGGGGATGGGGAGGGAGAGGGGTGGGGAGGAGGAGCAGGGGGTACGGGGGGGGAGGAGGAGGGAGGGAGGGAACTGGTGTACCTACTAAGTTTGTATGAGCTGAAATTAAAAAAAAAAAAAGAGCACAAGGATGGGAGGAGTAATGATATGCAAGATACTCCACACAAGTTAGGGCGGAAGCAATCATAATTGGACTTTGCAAGCCCACGTAATGTGTAACACACTATTGACCCCACAAAGTTAGCATTTGCTAAAGGCACCAAGATCCTTGGAGGCAAGGGACAGTAGTGTTCCTATGTTTAAGGTGAACACAGGAAAGGGTTCAGGGAAATGCCCACTGGGTCTTTGTAGGTCATCGAAGAGGAGGGTCCAGAGGAGAGTCTGGCATGCACATTAAAGAATTCTCCGGGTTTGGGGGGGAGGCACTGGGGGATGGCGAGGAAGGGGTGAGGGGAGGGGGAGCAGGGGGGTTGGGGGGAGGAGGAGGGAGGGAGGGAACTGGTGTACCTACTTAGTTTGTATGTGCGGAAATAATAATAATAAAAAAGAAAGTGTCTCATGAAATTTATTGCAGCATTATATTTTTAGGAGAGCAGACTTAACATTAATCACATTTCTCTCTACTAATTCATAAACACATATTCCTAAATTCTATTAGTCAAAGTGCAGAAAATTTCAATGAGTTAGACACATCTATTCACTCTCCTCTTGTTAGTGACATTGAGAATAATTTAAATAGCTTATCCATAAGTGAATGAAGATTTTTAGAGTAACTGTTTCCTACTGCACAAATTCATGGTCCATCATGGTACCTTCAACATCACTGTCACATGTCCAGACATTCTACCCACTGATGAGTGGGCACAGGATGATGAAAAGAGAAAAGCCCAAGCCAGTTTCCAATTGTAAATTTACCTGGACAGTTGCTTATCTTATGGGTTGAGAGCTTACATATTTTCAAGGGTGATTATTTCTATACCTCATTAGAGAACCTCCTAGAAAAGTCAACTACTTTACAATTAGCTGTTGTTAATAACTAAGGAATGGACATGGAAAGACTCAGAGGCTTGAGGAAAAACAGATGTTACTGGGTTTGGGGTTTTGTTTCCTTTTTTCTTGATACAAGGAGGAAAAACATTTAGAAAAACATGTCTCGCTTGAACACATTGTCTCCATAAAAACAAAACAAAACAAAAAAACAGGGAAAAGCCACATTTCTTTTATAAATGAATTCAAAAGCATCAAGTATCAAAAACTACTACAAATACAATAGTGCTAGTCTAAACCAGAAAGCTGGCATTTGTGTTGATTCCTCGGCAACTATTCCAGAAATTTGGAAGCACAGAGCAACTTTCTATTATGAGTCTTTGGAAAAGAAAAAGAAGAAAAATCTGAAAGTATTTTGGAAATACATAGCAAAGGAAAACTCTAAAATTTTATTCCCCAATTAAAACCAAGTTTTCTAAACATTGGAAATATTCTTTTGTAAATACATTGGTTTCTCAGATTATTTGAAACTTATTAAGTGGTTAGTTGATAAACTGAACAGTCACACTTACTAAGATAATGTTTAAAACTAGTTGCCAAGAATTTTAAATAGGAAATTATTCTCCTATCCCTTTTGTTTCTTTGGCCATTCTTTTGATGATGGGCCATGTATTTCCAGTAAAAACAGTTGAGCTTCCTAACGCTGCTGTTATGCTCAGAACTCTGTCATGAAATCACTAGTAATAAAAACTACCTGTGAGAAAAGTATTTTTCAATTAGAAAGTAAAGATTTAAGCTTTCACTAGCTCTGAAAATGAGTTTACAGTGTGAAAACTTTAGGAAGGAAAGATCTGGTACATAGAAATAGCTCCTTTGCAAACATAGGGTCTACAAAGAAATGAGCCTATTTGCTCTGTAACGATAGATTTACTTATCACATGACTTGTCTTGGTCTTACTCTGAATATCTGGCTCAAGACAAAAGACAGTTCATGTTCATTATCAAATTCCCTTTTTCTCTTTAACAAAACTGAGCAAGCTTTTTAATGAATTTTTCTCAATTTTTAATTGTATATCCAATAAAGCATCATGAAAATACAGTAATTTTAAAACATCATTCTGATTATATTACCTGCCTTTTTATACAATGTTTCCTTGGGATCATAGAAAAATTGTCCTCTTCAAGTTTAAAGCAAGACAGGAACCTCTAAGATTTCCAGTGTCTGAGATGGTTGGGTTTGGGAGAGTTGCCTAATTTCCCTTTCTTTTTCCCCAGTGCTATACTTTGCAAACGTCATTCGCCTCTTCAAACTGCCAAACATTTTTTTTTCTTAATCACTTGATCTTCTTATTTATGCCATCTTTTCTGTAACTCTATTTGCATTATAAGATATCAGAAATTCATAAACATAGGATAAAATTATAAATTCAATTTAATTATATCACAAAATAGTCACTGTTTAGATGTAAAAATCTTTCAGATGTTTCAAAAATATATATGATGCATAATATCTCATAAACTATAATATTTTAGATACATTATAGATGTGCCTATAAATATCCATTTATATTTGTTCATCATATGTATTTATTTTTTTCATTTTTTGTGTTTATGGGCATGCATAGTCCTAATATTTCTGTAGAGATAAGTGAAAAACTGAACCACTTTCCTTTGACTATGTGGTTCTGGGGATCACACTCAGAGCTTTCAGCTTAACAGAGAGCACCTTTATTCACTATAGTGTTTTGCCATCCCCAACAAATAACTCTTTTTTTTAATAACATTTTTATTATTATTTCCACTCATACAAACTTAATAGGTAGACCAGTTCCCAACAAATAACTCTTGACATCTCAGTTTGCGATCAGTTCTCTGAAGTTGTTCATTACTTAATTTTATAAAATACATAGCATCCAACATTGTAAAAGCAGAGAAGAATGTGAAATCATTAATCTACTCCAGTTTGGTAACTTGTGTCTATACATGGTCATCAGAAGAAAGAAAAATTTGTTAACATCTAATTGCTTAAAAATTATGCATAATACTCTATTTCCCATAAGAAAAACAGGTGAGTATGCTTGTCATATGAATACCACAACTTCACATTTAGAAACATTTATTTCTATCATATAAATCAAGCTATTGAAATAAATTGAATCAGGAGAGAATGTAATCATTCATAAAAGCAAAGCAAATCTAAATTAGAATAGAAATAGTCCCAAAGTAAGAAATTTCTTTAAAAATGAATTGTAATGATTTTAAAATGATCCATATGAAAACATAAAAGGAATGACTTTGCATTGGAACCTTTCCACATAAGCATCATGAGCATGCCATAAATCTGAGTAATGAAGAGATCCATGAGATAGAAGGGCATGGGGATCTTTTGGACATAAAGCTGCATCTGTGATCCAAAGTCTGTTACTCACAGTTTAAGAAGTAGTTTTAGCAGATTTTAATTTTTACCTTTAGGAAGCATTCCTAGCATCTAGCATTCTATATAATGAGGCCATTCCAGAAGGCAACTATTTATCACAAAATCTAGATTAAATGCTTTAATAGTTTTATCAGACACAAAGCATGGTAGACGATGGCTGTTATTCTAACATTGTGATAATCCAGGTTGAAAGACCATGAATCCAAAAAGGGCTATTTATAGTCTCAGTCTCAATAAAACATGTTTTCTCAGCTACTGTGAAAGTATTAAATGGATTCTCAGCAGAATCAGGAAACTCTGCTTTTACATATATTTAAATGAGGTTTATAAAAGTTTTGTTACTTGGGGCTGGAGAGGTGGCTCAGGGATTAAGTCTCTGCCTTGGGGGAGGGAGTACTGCCTTTCTGGTCCTGGTAAGAGGGAGCCTGTGAATCTAGGGGCAGAGTAAACAAGGAGGAGGTGGTTCCCCAATTCACCCGTGGTTCTACGCACACACACACACATATGCACAATTGAATAAATAAAAAAAAATTTTAAAAAAGTTTTGTTACCAATACACCAGAAGGAAATGGCTATTCATATGTTTTTGGAATCCTTTCGGAATTTTGAATTCTTTGTTACTTGCAATTTTCATTTAGGAATTAATATTTAAAAAATCAACATAACATGTATTTTTCTTTTGTTTCTATGACATTAAATAGCCCTGCAATGTATTAATGTGCCATTACCAGCAAACCATGCTATTTACTCCTCAAATTAGCCTTTTGTTAGTTTTTTTTTTCTATGCTTGTAAAAGCAGAAATTTTTTTTACTTTTTTTAAACATTTTTTATTATCTCCGCTTATACAAACTTAATAAGTACACCGGTTCCTCTCTTCCCTCCTCCTTCCCCCACCCCTCTGCTCACCCTCCCCTCACCCCTCCTTCCTCACCCCTCAGTGCCTCCCTTCCCCCAATCCCCAGAGAATCCTTTAATGTGCATGCCAAACTCTCCTCTGGGTCCTCCTCTCCGATGATGTACAAGGACCCAGCGGCATTTCCCTGAATCCTTTCCTTTGTTCCCCTTTCGTTAGTTTTATTTCCTAGCAAATAGACTTTATTTTAGGACTGCACAGAACTATATCATAAACAACACACTCTAAATCCAGACTGGTCTCAAGTTCCAGGTCCTCCTGCCTCAGTCTCCTGATGGCCAATTTTTTTAAAATTTTTTTATTATTTATTCAATTGTGCGTGTATGCATGTGTGTGTGTGTGTGTGTGTGTGTGTGTGTGTGTGTGTGTGTGTGTAGAACCACGGATAAATTCGGGAACCACCAAGGACCGCCTCCACCTCCTCCTTGTTTACTCTGCCGGAAGATTCACAGGCTCCGCCCTACCAGGACCAGAAATGCAGGCCGCCCCGGCTTCCACTTAGGATCCGAACTCAGGACCTTCTAGGATCCGTCTAGGATCCGTCTAGGATCCGAACTCAGGACCTTCCACCTGTAAGGCAGAGTTTAACCCTGAATCACCTCTCTAGCCCAAGGTGAAATTTTATGTTTGCACGACAATATCTGCCAATTGTCCTTTGAAAAATTATATTTATGATGATTCTTCAACAATTAACTTTTACTTGAAAAAACTTACAATGACAACTTATTTCTGAAATAAGAGGAAATTTTTAGGTTACTTTTCATAAAAACAAATTTACAAAACAAGACTATGTCGTAGCTTAACATCCAATTATTAATGTGTTTTTCTGAAATCTTTAAAAGTTACATAAATGGAGTTGTTCTTGCAACATGGCTTTCTCTCCCACAATCAGCCTCCCCACCTCACCCCCACATCCTTTCCAACTTGGGCAAATAAGGGTGGCAAGAAGAAGAATGGCCATTCTGCCATCAAGGAGGTGGTAAGCTGAGAATATATTATCAACATTCACAAGAGCATCCATGGAGTAGGTTTCAAGAAACGTGTCCCTTAGACACTCAAATCATAAAATTCGCTATGAAGGAGAGGGGAACTCCAGATATGCGCATTAACACCATTGTCGACAAAGCTGTCTGGGCCAAAGGAATAAGTAACATTCCATAACGTATCCATGTGCATTTGTCCAGAAAACCCAATGTGGAGGAAGACTTGCCAAACAAGCTCTACACTTGGTTAAACCTCTGTCCCTGTGACCATGTTCAAAAATCTACACACTGTCAATGTGCATGAGAACTAATTGCAGAGAGTACAATAAAGCTGTAAACCCATCAAAAATCAATAAAAAAGTTACACAAATGACATAAGGCAACAGGTTTCCTTCAGAGACAAGTGGCCCAATGAAAATACCCTTTCTTCATTTATTAAGCAAATATTAATTAGATAGTCACTTCAAATTGGAAGCCACTGCAAACAGGCTTTTCTTCATGCGACTACTGTAGACATTGAAATCGTGATTCACAACTAACAGGAGTTTTACTTTCTTCATCCAGTGATGACAAAAAAATGTAATATGTGTATAATATGCTTTTTGTCTCTTGAGACATATGTATCAAAATAAAAAATAAAAACATCTATGGCTTACTATTGGAAAACTCAGACATTTCAGATCTTCAATTCAACTAAATATTATCGTAGCTAGGAGAAATTTATAGACCATTTTGACATTGAGAGTAATTCTTGCTCCTGGATATTAACATCTGTTAGAATCCTTCTCTGTGAATAACTCTGCTTTACTTTTGTATCTGGTTGCCCAATTCACTTTGCACTAAGATTAGCTACTTCTAATCTGTCAGGAATCCTGACAAATAGACAACTCCTACAATTTAGGACATTTCATAGTTTTCTGCTTTAGTAAGTCAAGTTGTTCTTCCATTCACCTGTATAGCAAGCCAGCACAACCTGATCATTTCTTAAGGACTCTGAGTTTACATCTCTGTGTCAATGTCTCAACTGAACTAACCCAACCAAAGGTTCATCTGGAGACTGAGAAAAGGTTGTGCATGGTCTTCATACAGATTATGACTCTGCCTTCTTCCCTTCCACATGTTGTTTCTTTTATAGCTCACATAATCTCTACTATGTATGCCATGGCTTCTGCTACTTAATACATACATATAGGCTAAAAATGATTAATGAAAATCTTTACTTAATGACATGTACTCTTCTTGAGAATCAAAAGTCTTCCTAAATAAACTTTAAAAATCTCATATGGTTCCTTATTTTACCAGGGTGTATACTCTAGCCCAAAGGCAGTAAGTGTAGAATATTATGCTCTTATTCCCCTTTGAGTTTAAGAAGTAGATGGAGAAGGAGGGAGGAATCTGGAAGTTCTTGGAAGTGAAAACATACTACATATATGAGTAATTTTGGGAATATAATTTTATTCTTCCATACATGTAAAGTTTTGAGAATGGTGCCAATGACATAGTAAGCACTGATTTATTTAAAATCCATAGATTAGCAAAGCTTATTTATCATACAGGATACATGGCAGTAACAGTCTTAGGAAAGGGCAAGAGACAATGAAATTAGGGTCTCTGATACTTTCCTTATATATCCACAGTATCTACAATACTGTGCAGAATGCACAGTAACCTCCTACAGACAGAAGTAACAGTTGTAAATTTGTATCTCACTGGTGCCAAGGCAGCAGTTCATATTTCTATCTCTCTTTAAATAAAACTTCAATGGATCTAAGTGAAGTTAGTGAGATCTGAGATATTTTCTTAGTTATAATCCTTTCTCAAATTCTCCATCAACTTTAATAATTGATTTTTCTGCTGCATGTCACGGACATTCCAAGACCATAGTGGTTTTGTTATTTGAATAGGGTATAGGCGAACAAAATTTTGGGAACATGTTGCACATATTTTATGAATATCTAAAGAACTAAACCATTAAAAGAATGTCACAAACTAAGTCTGTGAATGGGACAAAGAAAAAATGTGTCCTAATGAATGGCCATGGGTACCTCTTCTGTGTAAAGAATAAAGTAGCTCATTGTGATGGTGCAAGGCCAATTTCTCCAGCATCAATACTTAAAAGACTTTTTCTTCTACTAAACTTCCTTTATACCTTTGTCAGAAAGCAGTTGTGCATACTTGTTTGAGTCTATTTCTAGATTTCTTTCATGTGTGTGTGTGTGTGTGTGTGTGTGTGTATAGTCTGTTACACAATCCTGATTTCTTTGAATATATGCCATTAAATTGAGGAGAAAAATTCCTTCCAATTCATTCTTTACATATTTTGATGTATTTAAGATACTTTCAAAAGTAGTTACTTCAAGTCTGTTTTTCTTCTTCTTTTTTTCTCCATGTTCCAGGAATTTGATTGCAAAATGTTGAATGTTTCAGTCCATTAGATTCCTTAGGCTTTTTTTTTTTTCATTTTCTTTCCAAGTTTCTTTTCTCTGGACTTCTAATTGGATAATTGCTGTTTATCTATCTTCCATTTAACTGGATCTTCAGTGCTGTTGAAACATATACACTGAACTTTCTCCCCTTCCTTTTATAATTACTTCTAAAATTTCTGCTTCTCATTCATAGTATCTGTCATTGTCTATCTTATTGAAAAGACAACATTTTTTCATTTGTTTCAAGTATATTCATAATTGTTGAAACATCTTCATACTGTCCATTTTGAAATTATTTCTCTGCCATCTCAGTGTTAGTTTAGTGCCTATAATTAAAGCATGAACACTTGGGGTTTTATGTTAAGGCTCCAGTGTTTTTAGACATTATATTTTTGCTAGTGTTGTCTGAGACCTTTTCAGCAAGAGAAATGAGGAACCATCTTCTTATTAACAGGTGCTACAGAAATGCATGTCTTGGTTTCTCTTAAAACCAAAAAGAAAAGACCCTTATGTTCTCCTTGCTAGAGGATGCGTTCTCCCTCCCTTTAGCTGTCCACTGATGCCCACTAGTCCAGAGGGGCAGAAATTGTTCCCTTTACTGCTTGCTCTACATTTTGTTCTCAATTGACACTATGAAGCAATTTCTTTCTGACTCTGTGTTGTGTTAGGTGTTGTGTTAGAAGTCCTCCATGAGGCATCACCAGCATTACCACTGAAGAGGAGAAAGTTACTCAGTTACTTTCAGATTGTACTGGAAGTCTTGGATCCTCACCAGTGCTCCACTGACCCTGTCTGTATGAGAGGTGCTTCATCAACATCCAGCAGTTCTCAACCCAGTGTCCATTGCCAACCCAGTGGGTGCCTGACTTGCCCCAAGGGCATCAGAATCTCACTTCCACTCTTGACACCTGCTGTATCAATTTGTTCTTTATTTTTTGTAGAAGTAGTGAAATCACTGTCTATGTATTTTCTTTATGAGATGCCCTTTTTTTTTAGTTAGTAAGAGCAAGAATTTGTTGGGACTTTTGCTTCTTTACATGTTAGAGAATCTGAGTTGCATAGCCAATTCATCTCTAAGTTTAACAAATGTGAGACTAACAGAAAAGTGGAAGTGATAACTGCAACATTGTTGCATGGCCCTTCTGTTTTTAAGCCATTCCTTCTCTCTGATGTATAGAGCTTACTTTGTATGCTACAGCTATAGTATTTAATTATTCCTAGAGGAAGATATACGGCAAAAGTGCCAACTCCTTTACACTGCAGTTTTATACTGAAATATTTTAATAGTCCTATCTCAAAGTGAAAAACTTGTATTTGGTTAGTAATTCTGCAACAGAGTATTAGCCTCAATAAAGAAATCAGTTTAGAAAAACTCTATGTGAAACTGCTTTTGGAAAATATGTAGATTCTGTTAATAGCATTCTTATGATTAAAGGTATGATAACACTTTAATAGTAACTCCATATGTTACTGCATTTGTGATTTCCTAAAATTTATTTATAGAACAAAATAGAACAGAACACTGTTGGCAAAGTTCTCCAATATTATCATTTTCATTGTCTTTATGGGAAAGGAAAAAATTCATGTGATAGGAAAATGCCTTCTATCATCAGTTTGAACTAAATGGGATTTCCCACAGTTGATTCAGTGTATGCTTATTGTTATTGTCTGGCTGTGGAAGTGAATTTCACCCAGAGCTCTGCCCTAGGGGATAATGCTGAGCTACATACCAAAACCTACAAGGAATCACAAAACCTGCTCCAGGACACTGTTCCCAGTGATTATATGCATTCCAGATGGAATATAATTTTAATGTATGCAATTTTCTCCCACTGAAGAGAAAATCACTTCATAAAGAAAATAGATATTTATCACTAACAATGTCTGATCTTAAGTATAAAAATATTGTAAGTGGTGAGACAGAAGTCCATTTGACAGGTTCTGGTGTTCAGGACACGAAGTCTGAAAAGAGTTCATCTCTGTAAAGGTCACAGTTTGTGCTACATTTCCTCTAGGCCAAAATTCTAAAGGAAAAATATGTGACCAGTCAATCATGTGTTTATTTCTAATGATCTGTTTTGACTTTATGTAAGTAAAAAATAGAAGTTTAACATCAGTTCTGCTATTCAGTGCACCATTCATCAAAATGCACTGGCACATTAAAGAGGAATAGCAATGGAAATAGGAACGGTCCCATCAACAGAGCCCAAATGCTTTCTAAAATTACCACTGATAATCAAACTTTGTTGAAGATTGTATGTGCTATGGAGTATGCAGTTAGAACCATGAAAACTTCGTTCTCATGCTTCTCCACCATCTGTTAGCAGTTGTAAATCTAATCTTGAGAAAATTCAGGTCATGAATATTTCTTATTGACCTCTTTCTCTCTCTTTCTCCCTCTTAGTTATTTAAAATTTCAGGGTCACTAAAAGAGTAATTTAGACAAGATGTAGGACTTTTAATTTTAGCACAAAGAGGTAGAAATGATTTGGTATTTAGTTCTTTGAAAATTTCTTTTTCTTTATGGAATTTTATTTTTAATTAATTTATTTACAAAAACCTGGATGTATGTCTGGTATCCACTGCCCTCTTCTTCCACCCTCCCCTAGCTTTATCAGCCCTGCTTTGTCCCACCCCATCCCCTTCTATCCTGCTGCTTATATGTATCACAAGACTCCCTTTTGGTATCAATCCCAGTATTGATGTGGGAGCTAGATTTCTGTTAAACTTTATGTGGCTCTTCAGTGAGCAAACACATAAATAGGGAGGTTTTTGTGCCCAAGATATTCTGAGAGCAGTTGTTTCTTCTAAAATCCTAGTTAGTTCTTGAGGGAATGTTGATAAGTTGGTTATTGTATAGATCTGGTGATAGAATATCTTATCACACTGATGGGGTTTAGCAACCCTGCCAGGACTGGAGTATGTGGGTTAGAAGTACCTCTCCCCACTTTAAGGCTCTTACAATCTTGTGGCCTGCCCTTCTGTTCCCTGTGCCTTGGTGTAAGATAAGACTCTGATGAATTAATTATGCTGAGTATTCAAGGTTGGATGATATTCTGTACTCTGATGTGATATGGTTTTCTGCTTCATTAATCTTATACTGTAATAGACTTGGTTGAGCTCTGAGAGCTTTTCTTATCTAAGGGTTAAAAAGGGAGTGTTTAGATGGTGTTTTATTATCACTTTTTTATAGTTAATACTAGGTTATCTGTTCTTATCTATTTACTTCTCTTCTGTTATTTGGATAAGTTTACAGTAAGAGGCATAATTTCCCTGACATTAAAGGGTTTAGAACCCATAAAAGGAGTACTTAATTGCTTTCTCATGGGTTTTACATGCCTCTTTTTTTTTTTCTCACTCATACAAACTTGATAGGTACCCCATTCCTCTCCCTCCCTCCACCCCTCCCTGGATCCCCTTGCTCCCTCCCCCTTCCTCCCCTTCCTTTCCCCCCTTCCCTCCCTTTCTCCCAGTGCCCTCTCCCCCTCTCCCCCATTCCTGGAGCATCCTTTAGTGTGCATCTTACATTCCTCTGTTGATACCATAGATTCTTCTTACCAGAGTTGTAGTGGTTTCCAGCATTCAATATTGGATTAGGCCTTTGATCTCCCATTTTCCCTTGAGCCACTCGCCTCATTTTTTTCTCCCTTACCCCTTATTAAAACCTGTCACCTTACTTCCCTTCTCTTACAGGTTTTCTTTTTTTCCATATTGGCTTTATTTATCTATTTACCTATGTTCCTATGTCTCTACTCTTATGGGGTCTTTCTCCCCCTGACCCCAAAATATGTTCCTTTCGAGTTATAGTGGGTATTATAGAAATTTCTCCTTGAGTATATCATTTTGAAGGTTTAGTATTAGGTTCCACTTGCAAGAGAAAAACATGCAACATCTGTCTTTCTGTGTCTAGGACACTTTGCTCAGCATAACTTCTTCCAACTTATTCCATTTACCAGTAAATTTTAGTCATTAATTTTCTTGATAGCAGAATAGAATTTCATTTGTATGTGTACCACATTTTCATTATTCATTCAACTACTATTGGGCATGTACGCTGATTCCATGTCTTTGCTATTGTGAGTAGAACTGCAAAGAATTGGTAGAAATCAAAGCAAGCTTAATTACATCAAACTGGATATGAAACTAAATTGTCAAGAAAAGAAAATATAAAGGATAAATTTTAATAGCATGTAAAAGTTCATCTTTAAAGTGTTAAATATGGACATCATGGGAGAAGAATCTGGATCATTAATCCTATTTTTTTAGCTAGTTATTTACATGACAAGGTCTTATGTATCACAAACTAACCCTAAACTTCTCATGCAAAGTAGGATGACCTTGAACTTCTGATCTTCTTCCTACCATCAGGTGAAAGGTAGAGATAAACTTGTGTCACTACACACAGCACCCAGCAGTGCTGATAGGGAACCCAGGACCTCACAGATGTTAGGCAAGCACTCTAATAAATGTTGAGAAGGACATCAAATTTTTCTTCTTATCTTTTTCTTGTCATATAATAATCTCAATCTTGTGGTTATCCTCCTAACTCAGCCTCCTGAGTGTTGGGACTATAAGTGTGGTATATACCATGTCCAATATCATAATGACTTTATGAAGTAGGTACACTATGCCACCCATACCTTTTCAAATTAACCATGCTTTCTTGCATGTAAAAAAATTATATATTTCTCTCATGGACAATTATCACACTTCAAACACACTTAGTACTCTGAAGTTATTCCACTGCTATACTGAGATGAAGCACTGTGAATTTATTTATTTTGTTGAATATGAACATGTGTATGTGTTTGTGTGTGGGGGCGTGGGGAGGTTGTGTGTTATTTATGTCAAAGGCCACTTAGTGTGTGTACCTGTGAGGGCCCAAGAGTGACTTCAGGAGTTATCTTTGATTGCTCTACCCTTCGTTGTTTGTTTCTGGGTTTCTCAGAACTTGGCCTTCCAGGGCTGGAAGCCCTTCCTTCTGGAAATGAGAGGTTGCAACTATTATTTCCACATGGCATTTTTATATGTGGGATCTGAAAACAGGTTCTTTTGCTTATGAGGCAATGGATATAACCACAACCCATCTCCCTGGCCCACTCTGTAGAATTTAATATAGACTATCTTTTATTTCATAATATCTTAAGTTTGACAATACTGGGCTGGAATTTGAGAATTTGTCTATGTTACTTTAATCTTTATATGATTTCTAAATATTCTTGAACATACAAAAAAAGCCCTGCAGATGAAAGAATAAAATGTTACTTTAGTTAAGAGAATGAAAAGCATTTCCCAGTGATAAACCTTTAACATCAAAATCAACTAAAACTTTAGACAGGAAGAAATAGGAATAAGTTTTCTAGTTTGTGATCATCTTAGTCCCTTTATTTGTTGTCTTCTTAGATAAAGTCTTTCTAGATAAAAACTTAAAATCACATATGAATTTTAGGCATTTACAAAAAAGTGTCTTTATAAAGTCATGTTAATACCAATTTCAATAATGTTGTTATTTAGATAGACTCTATGAACCCTCAAGATAATCTATATTAATCTTTTGGGCTTTATCTCCATTACTATTAATTATGACAAAATCCTTCAAATTCAGGTGTTATTAATGTTTGTTAATTTACTAGGATTAATTAAGTGAGTTCAATTTACAAAATGAGCAATAAATATTATTGGAAAAATATCATTTTTTGTGACTGCCAAGTTATCATTTCCTATTTCAGGACTGGAAATGATTGAGTGATGGTGATCTCATGCTTCTGAGGAATTTTTTTTCATAATCATTCAATCATTTTGAGTGGGCAACAATAATTTTACTACCTTCCCTTATTTCTTTTTCATATGCACTCAAACTTAATTGCAATGCATAGCACTGAAGAGAAACAATCATTTTTCTGCAATACTCATGATCTTTGCAAGATACTCCTCTAATTGATAGTTCATTCATGTCTTCGGCAGAGCTAGCTGCACTTTGAACTGAAAATCATGGTATTATCACTCTCTCCAGAAGTAACCAAGCTTTTTCATCTTCTTATATGATATTGTGCAAGTCAAATATTCACTAAAGTATCTCAACAGGCATAAATATGTAACATTTTTCTGTGGTAGCTCTATGGAATGATTTCTTAAGTTCAATAGGTATACTAGTAGGTAATACCAGTACTTCTGTTGATACTATAAATGACCTTGAGTTTTCAATGTGACTGGTGTACCTAAGGGAATGAAGGAGTCTTTTCTTGAACAATTTGCAGGGAGTCTGGAATATCCCCTGGGAGCTGACAGAACAATTAGTCACTCCTTCAGGAAATGAGAGGAAGTGCCAACCCAATGGAAATTGATTTATTCCTTGTTTGAAGACTGATGAAATAACAAAAACATCTTTAATAGACAAACCTGCTTTGCACAAAAAAATTGAGACCGTTCTCAGGTTGGAGCAGCAAATCTCATCCCAACAGACATCAGGAATAGTCACTAACAGCACTCCCAGAAAAAGAAGAGGGTGATGTGGTAATATACAGTAAATCATGTGCCAGGGAAAAACATTCCTTGACCCAGTTCCTTACAGGATATCTACACAAAGTAGCCTTGGTATCAACCAGATCAACAGCTCCTGCATCATAGCCAGTGTTTTATCATGATTACATTGTGCTGGGAAACCCCAATTCTCAAGGTTCAAAGAGTTAAAATAAGATTTGATATAGGAGAGCAGCTACTCTCTGTATTGGGGGAGATGGAAATGTTTATTTCTCAGACCTAGAGGAAGCCAAGACATTGGAATTTTGCTAATTATTTTTTTCTTTTCCCAAGCTATATAGTCTAGATGTAGTTTGTGGGCTGGACATAGGAGTATAGAGCCAAGCCTTACCTGAACTGTCTCAGTGATGTCAAATGAGAGGACTTTCTCCTTTTTAGTTATGTCTTTTTTTTTAAAGAATTTTTTTATTTATTTATGCAATTGTGCATGTGTGTGCGTGTGTATGTGTGTGTGTGTGTGTGTGTGTGTGTGTGTGTGTAGAACCACGGACGAATTCGGGAACCACCATGGACGCCTCCACCTCCTTGTTTGCTCTGCCCTGGGATTCACAGGCTCCGCCCTACCAGGACCAGAAACGCAGGCCGCCCCGCTTCCGCCTGACGTCTGGCGTCTAGCGTCTATACATGGGCCCAGGATCATAACCTGGGACCTTCTGCCTTCAAGGCAGAGGCTTAACCCCTGAGCCACCTCTCCAGCCCCTTTTTAGTTAGGTGCTACCTGTGAGTCATAAATCTCTTAAACATCTAAAAAGGAATCCTTCCTGTATGTATTTGTATGTTTTAATAATATTTTATTTACATAAAATAAGAACAAAAAATGTAGTTATAACTTATGCCAAAGTACACAGACCTATTATTCCCAAAAAACCCTTCCTAAGATTTTTGTAGCATAATTTACATTGTTTTTTTGTGAAAGATATATTTATCACTAATGAATATACTCCAGTTATATACATAAGGAAACAAGTCTTTTATTAGGTTGCATAAATTTATTTCTAATGTCTTATATTAAATTGAAAAGTTTCAGGAAAGTAGCATAGTAACTTATTCATGTTTGATCCAATATAAGGATAAGCTATACTTACAGGTAATATTATGAAGAACAATCTCCAATTACCTATATTACATATTTAATATATATCATCATAAATACTTTGTTCTTAATGATCACATATTTCTGATACATGATATCTGTATTCTCTTATACCTTGGCTATTTTTTCCAAGACATAGTATCTAAAGAAATAATCAAATGCAAGAGAAAAAATTACTCTTAATCATTTTCTAGGTTGTAGTAACAACTGCATGGTTGAGGGGAGTCCTTTAACCAGCACAGTACTATCTTGAGGATAGGGATTTCAACTATGTCACTGCAAAAGTTTTGTTATGATTTTATAACAAAATTATTTAAACTATATATATGTATGGAAATATATGAGTATTTTCATTCTTGATAATCTTGAAAATCCTTTCTTTTCAGATATTTGAAATAAAATTCTACATTAAAAAATAACAAGAAGAAAATCTACCTTAAAAAATGTGACTTGGAAATAAAATCTGAATCTCCACTTGATGGGGAACAGTCTGAATCTCTACCTCATGGGCTTCCCTCAGTCTTTAAGCTCTCAAGAGAGTAAGTTCACTCTTAAACTTCTAGCAATCAATCTAATGTATAGTCAGTGCATTCATCATTAACTCCAAATAGATAGCCCAGTGACTTTTCAAGAAATGATATCATAGGTTCTGGAAGCCCCTGCAGGCAACTCTTCAAGCCAAGCACCTTTCGCGGTCTATGTTCTAGCAACTTGTAGTTTACACTGTGATTCTGCATTAGGGTGCCTCCAAGTCTAAGTGCTGTACTGCCTTTTCCTTGGGAAAAGGGACAACTTTGCATTGCTGGGAAATCTCACTAACCTTCCACCCTTTGCTGGGCTGCCTGAGCCACCAACTTTTGTTTCAGTAGCAGGAGGATCCAGAGTGAATAAGAAATGGCTGCAGCACAGCTTGCAACTCTCAGCTATGTTCCTAACAGAGGGAATTCTCAGAGAGTGAGCCTTACTGACGGACACTCGTTACACTTTTATGAGTTGAGACATACAGAATAACAGGAATTCTTGGGAAATTCTATCCTGGAGACAAGTGGTGATGGATAGAGAGGTTCTCAATGTGAAATTTTTAGAAAGTGACTTAGAGAATCTGATGTGGTTTAGAGAAATACAGAGACAAATTAGCAACAAAGAGATGTATCTACGGAGGCAGGCTCCAAGAGATGATGGCATTGATTAAAGAAAAGCCCCAGAACAACATTAAGAGGCATGATCTGAAGATGTGGGCACATAGGGCAAGAAAACTGAGTCATGCTGTCAATCCCAGATGGCGTCACCTTGATCCAAGAACATGTGGATTGAATGAGGACAAACTGTCTCCCCTGATAATCCATGAAATTGTAAGGCATTAACAGTTCCAACTGATTTGGCACAAGATCTTTTTGTTTTAACAGATTTATTCTTTGTCTTTCACATTATTATTTTTAATTATATATTTAATTATGAATTTATGCGTTTTCATCACCCACTATTTACCCTATCCTCTTCCACTCCATCCCATCCTATCCCACCAACTCTCCTCTCCAGCCACTTCCCCTTCTTTTCCTGTCTTTGCCCCAGTATGGGTGATCCACTGAATTTGCACTCAGTTAATGCCTTTGTTGAGATTCTTTAATCTTCTCCCTCTTTCTATCTACATTTGTATGCACTGATCCACTACAAAGGACAGTAGAAACCTTGAAAGCAAAGAGATCTTTGAATCTTATAGACAGGATCAGGACAGCCTGCTGCAGAAGACACTTTTATCAAGGGTGTAGATCTCACCTAGGGAAATATGGACATAAGTCCCATGGCGGTGCAGTTATATGTTATGCTAGCATGTCCTGATACTTGTGCAAAGTCCCCTAGGACTACTGCAGGGCTAGATATTGGCTAGGTTTGCCCCAGTTCCGGGATGGTCCCTGACATCAAATATCCTCTTATACTTGCTTGAATGTGCCTTAAAACAAAACAAAAATAACTCTCCAATGTGCAATGAGTAAAGGTGGCATTGTTTTATGTAACCTGCATATTCTGCCCCAACTTTCACAACTAAATAGATGCTCACATGCCAAGCACTTGCTTTTTTTAAAAAAGACAGAACACTTTTACAGGGTTCTGTTTGGTCAATAATGATCTACAGGATACAGTCAGCCACAGCAAAGCTGTGGAGCCACAGGAATAAGGTATTCCTAACTGTTCCTGGAGTAGTTGGTGGACATTTAGCTGGGGTGATCCTAATGGTTTTGATAAATCCCATGTTTCTTTGCCTTCCCCAGAGGGATCTTTACACGTGCTTTGGTGGTTGTTTTTGATGCAAAGAGACAACATAATGGCTGGAAATTTAGCTCAGTGGTAGGGTACTTATTTATCATGTGTGAGAATGGATTACTAAAAACCATCTGCCTTCAGTATAGGTCAGGTGTCTGAAGCTATAAACTCTGACTTAGAAAAACTTGAAAGTTAAGCAAGCCTTTACTTGAGATATGGAAGATTACTTTGGAGAACAGGCAAACAAGATTCGTGAACTATTATTTCATGTGCTGCTGCTGCTTCTGCTGCTGCTGATAGTTTGCCTTCAAGAATATGAGAAAAATGGTGTTCCCTCTAGTCTCAGAGACTAATACAAAGTCATTTTAAGATAATCTCAAAAGGCTGTAGGGCAAAGTCAGGAGGAAATAACACTCAATCTAAAACTGCTTGCCCAGGAAACTTCAGTCTCAAAATGAATGTGGTAGGTATGGCGACACAAAAGAGCAGAAATGATGCTTGAAAACTCAAATAAGTAAGAACAGCAGATGGTCAATGATAAAGGATGGCAGCTATAATTCTGGATAGAAACTGTGCTAAAAAGTACTTTTCTGATCTCTTTAGAGATAAGATCAACAAGTAGGGTTTAGAGGTTGGGTATTGGATTCATGAGAGAGCAGCACATGCCTTGCTTGCCTAAGACATTGTGTTTGTTCAATTGTCAGCACAACTGTAAGGAAGGAGGGAAGGAGGAGGGAAGGAAGGGAGAGACGGAGAGAGGGAGGGACGAAGGGAGGGAATAGTAGTGTCAGCTAGATGTTGTTAGCCTGACTAAATAATTAAAAGCATTGGGTCCATTAATGTGAACTTTAATGTGGACTTTTCCTACAAGGAATTTGATGGGGAAGAAGAAGAAATATTTTTAAATGTTGAAAAACTATCAAAGACTCAAAGATTGCAAACTAAGCAAGTATTTTTTTTTGTCTGTAGGTGTGTATATGTGTTGAGTATACAAGAAATAGAAGAAAGCACTGAGTGTACCTGTAGAGCCCCAAGAGTGACATTGGGAATCATCCTGGATTGCTGTAACTTCTTATTGCTTTTTTCTGGGGTTTCCCAGACTATGTCTCCCAAGATTAGAAGTACAGGCTGACACTATTTCCATCTGTGCTTTAAATTGGGATGTAGGATGTGGATCCTTAACTCAGGCCCTTCACTTGTGAGGTAAAGTTTTAACCCCTGATCCATTTCTATAGCTCCAGGTTTTTTTTAAGCCTAAAATTTTAATACAAGATTCAGAAGCTTCAACTGAGTCTCAAACCCTGCCTAAACAACATTGAAAATATGGAATAAAATGTTCTGCTTAAAAACAGAATATGTAGGGGCTAGAGCGGTGGCTCAGGGGTTAAGCTTCTGCCTTGCAGGCAGAAGGTCCTGAGTTCAGATCCTAGAACCCACATATAGATGCTGGCAGAAGCAGGGGCGGCCTGTGTTTCTGGTCCTGGTAGGGTGGAGCCTGTGAATCCGGGGGCAAAGTAAACAAGGAGGAGGTGGAGGCAGTTCATGGTGGTTCCTAACTTTATCTGTGGTTCTACACATACACACACACATACATACACATACGTGCACACCCACATACATGCACAATTGAATAAATAATAAATAAATAAAGGTTAAAAAAACACAGAACATTTGTTTTCGGTTATGTTTGGAAGCATGGACTGTTCCATAAGCACTGATTCTCAGGAAGGAAGGCCAAGAACATTGGCTAAGAATTGGAAATAATTACTTTTTCTGTCAAAATCATAATCTCCTCTAGGAACAAATGAGTGTAACATTATTGGATGGATGGTTCTGCCAACCAAGAGAAATCTCGACTGTTTAAGAAAGGAAAATGACCACCATAAATAAATAAACATTTGGTACAGGCTTTCCCAGTAAACTTTTTCCTCCTTTTCCACCAACAGTATGCAGAGGCCTGAAAACATTAGGATTGCCAAGGAAGAAAGACTGATCACCAAGTCTCCAAGGAAGGAAGACGTGGGTGGACACTGAGAGTCCTCAGAAATTTGAGATTTCATTCACAACCATCAAACCAGGAATATCACAACCTTAGTAGGACGGTTGCCCTAATCTCTATAGATTTACCTCTTTTAAGTTAAACTGCTGTAATTTAATTAGTTCTGCTGAAATTTTACAGTATTGAGAACTTTAAAATACGTTTAATGAATTCAATTTTTATGAATCCTGTATTTCCATTGCATTGGACCTTAGAATTAAATTATGTAACTATTTTATTTTGACCTAAGTAAAATGAGTCCATTGCCTTAAACTGACACTGATATTTCATACATAGCTGTTGAAAATAAGACAGGCTTTCTGTATAGTAAGTATTGTAATTAGCCATACGTTAAGGCAAAATTTAGTTGTAGTTTCAATATGTTCCGTTTATTGCAATCTTAGCAATAATTTCTGTTTATGATTACAGTTCCTAACACTTCAATTGAATTTAACTCTCAGAAAAGAGATGTATTATCAGGACTCTGTTCAGGAAGTGTGAAACTGAGGGAGCAATACGGGAGGGCACTTTTTTCCTTAAGTTAACCATATCATATTTGTATCACAAACAAATGTAGAGCATGTACTGACTTTCAGCATCTGCATAAGGTGTGAGGGCTCTGACTTTGTTCTATGGTACCTGAGAGGGCCCGAGAGAGAACAAGAAGGCAGCACATGGGGGATGCCAGGAAACAAACCTGTTTCTTCAAACAGGAAAATGTGACTGGGTGGGAGCATTAAAAAGTAGGGAGACAGTGAGAAGAACACACTCAGTGAGAAAAAATAGGAGTACAAATACAATATGGAACATGAGCAATTTTGTCCTTTCTTGTATCACAAGTTCTTTACTGTCAGAGAATGGAGGTAGCAAAAATGAAAGCTGACCTGATTAGAAAATGACCTGTTATTCTCACGTACTTGACTTTATCTGACACTTTCATTGCAGGTTTTGAGCAGAATATTCTGCAGAATTTTGCGTTACAGAGAACTCTTGCTTGGCATTCTTCCCTCTTGTTTGTGTAATGGAAGCTTTCTCATCATTTAGGCTTATCTTCAATAATGTCCCCTCTCAGGGGCTTCAGCCTCTTTCCAGCTTTTGTACAACTTATAAAATTCATATCACATTTCATTTACTTTTACAATTTATTTCTATTTCTAGACTATCATCACCACCAGGTAAAAAACACTTTTTCCAGTTAAACACCAGAAGCTGGCATAGTGCCTCATAATAACAGATGTTTAGTGTATTTTTCTCTTCCTTATATAATGAACAGAAGCTTTAGATACACATTTTTGTCAAAAGCTGCTTAAATAGATAATTTTTAATGATAAGACACCCCAAAATGAAAATGTACATTTTTCTTTTAAAAGTTATTTAGTTTTATATTTTTGTTGCATACATGACTATAGTGAATTATGATATTTTTACTTTTTATTCCCCAATCCCATCTCTCTTTCTTTTCCCCTTAAAAGCTTTTATTTCCTTTGTCAGACTTCCTCCTATTTTAAAATCGTTTCATTTGTGTGGCTTACGGTGTTTCATATAGTTTGTCTTTGATGGTATATGCCTGATGTGATTTGTGTTCCAGCAAATATCATAGATCAGTGGATATACCATTGAGGATAACATCTTCCTTTCCTTCCTTTTCAGCAATAGTCCTTGACAGTCTCTCAGGGAGGTGTAGAACTTCTTCGGATCTTTCCCCTTGCATGGTGAGATGTTGATAGGGCAACTCTCATGCAATTATTTTGAAAGCATACATATGTGTCATGAAATCAAATACACCATACCCCTGCTATGTCCAGAAGATAACAACTGACCTACCACTGTCCAATTTTTAAATAATTTACAATGAATAAAACTTTGAATCCTTTAATACCACAACTGTTTCCTCTGTATCCCATTACCCTCTTGAGCCAGAAGAGGTCCAATTGAACTAAGATGCATGGTTCAGAGGAGTCAGAATAACATGTAAGTGATTCCAGGGTGGAGCTTAGGGCCCTTTTTGCTGCTGAGTCAGTTCAACATTCCTGTATTGAGATTCATAGCAGTCAGTCATAGTTCATCCTTTAGTCACCTTCTAACACTTCTGTGAATGACCCAGACAATTAATTCAAAAAGAGAAAAAGAGAAAAGGTTCATTTGTGAGATCTAGCTCTGATGAACTACAATTCAAATATTAACTGTGATAACATGGAGGGATTACCTGAGACAGCTTAACAACTCTTATCATTAGTTAAACCTATTCCACTATACTTACAGAATTTTCCTATCGTGAAAGGATTGGCAATAATCTTCTGAACATGAGGCACGGAATTTCTCATCGATGTTTTTAAGGACGCTTAAGCAAGATAACATATCCTGTGATGTACATTCTCTCAGGGATTATGAAGTTATGGGCATATGTCAGCTATAGCTAATTCTCTGATTAGCAAACTGAAACAGTTGCCTATATCTTCTCCATCCATGTACTGAGTTGGACTCCTGCAAACATGGTCCTTCTGATCTTGTGCCATCATGCGCATCATGCTTGGTTTCTTTCAGAATTAACTCCTATTTAGTAGGTTGCTTTAATAATACTTCTAATTTTTTAGCCCACTATTCAAATGTTTATGGAGATATATTGAATTGACTGTCTCAGTTTCCTAAGTATGATTGTCTGCTCTCAAAATATTTCTCTCAGAGGATCACTTATGACAATGATGACTGACTTACATTTATGCAAATGTCTGTGTAAGGTAATATTCATTACATTAAAGAAATATAAAAATAAACCACATTAGCAAAATGGGCAGTTGTGAAGCATGTGTTTTAAAAGGTATTTTTGAAAACACTAGATTCCCATTTGCCCAGAATCATCACTTAAGACAATTTTGATGTTAGAAACAATACAAGAAAAAATTGAAAAGAAAATGACCAACTTGAAAAATAAGCTAGCAAACGGTTCAAAATCGATGTCGTCTCAGAGTTTTTTGCTTTTGTTTCCATAGTAAAGTCAAAGGAGGCTGAAATAGTGGGAAGCAATGCTAATTCCATCCACTTGAGTTTTCTCTTTAAAGCCTCAGCTATGGTAATACTTGATTGACAAGTGGTTCAAATTGTATCCTGAAACAGATTGATTCTCTATCTGATGATGATGAAGACATTTAAACCTCATATAACCAATCCACAAATAATGAGACTACATCCTAGATTGACCCATACAATCTGACAGAAACAAAGTGAAAACACAGATTAGAAAATTGTATGGTAGTTTTCAGCAACAGACCATTAGCTACAAAGGAGAAATAATACTATTAATATCATACAGTTTACTGTTGTCTTTATCAGACACAAATCCTAAAAATTCTTGATTCTTTCACAGTATTTACTGTCTAGGTAGAAGCCTTTTCTATCAAGATTTTCACATAGTTTTTAATCCTTTAGTGTTTTTCTGTGGCTCTTGAATGATGTAGGCACGATGTGCCAAAGAATAAAATTCATGTTAATATAAAGGGTTTACTCTATTCCCCTGTGACATGTCTGCAGCTCTTTCTTTCTCTTAAGAATGTGATGGACTTGTACCCTGAGAAGGACAGCATGCTACTATGCTTGGCACTTTCCCAAGTTGTACTAGGAAGAATTTGAATTTGACTTTGTTAACTTGTGAAATATTTCATCTTTGCCATGAAATGGAAGAGACCAGTCAGTGGAGTTGAGAAAACAATGTATACATGTTCTGGAAGAGAAAATGGTGTCTTATTGTCTGTGATATGTCACCAGCTAAGATTTATAATTTAAATATATGAAGTTTAAGCCCACAACAAACTGTTAAAGTTATGATTTCTTCAGACATAGAAACAGAGAATTTAGGGCTGGAGAGGTGGCTCAGGGGTTAAGCCTCTGCCTTGTAGGCGGAAGGTCCCGAGTTCTGGTCCTAGGCCCACGTATAGATGCCGGGCAGAAGCGGGGACGGCCTGCCTTTCTGGTCCTGGTAAGGCGGAGCCTGTGAATCCCGGGGCAGAGTAAACAAGGAGGTGGAGGCATCCATGGTGGTTCCCGAATCCTCCGTGGTTCTACATACACACACACACACACATACACATGCACACATTGAATAAATAAAAAAAAGAATTTATAGATGCAAAAATGTCTCTTTTTTCTTCTTTATTACAGTTAGAAACATAATACTTCTAAATTCTATATGAACATGTGTTATTAAACAATTTTATAGTCCTTTCCAGATTATCTAAAAAAGTATATTACATAAATTAAAGTTAACTTCCTTATTTTATCATGAAAGCTTTCTTCAATGTTTTCTCAGTTTAGTTCTATATGCAATACTTTTATTTATATAGCAAAGCTGCTTTAGCTTTTGAAGGAGTTGAACTATACTTCTCCATCACAACAAGTATTGTTTTCTAAGAGGTACTGAGAGGTTTTTCAAAGTAAACATCATTCCCTCACACTTAATTCAATGTCCAGCATATTGAAACAGACAGAATATTCTTGGTTAAGAACATTTAAGGTCAGGAAACCACAAGGCAACAAAGACTTACTTTAGTTTATGTGAGCTAATTAACACTTGAGCAAAAATTGTAGACAAGTAACAATAATATTGAAGCAATAAAGGAGATAGTTCAGGGAAGTTTTTGAAGAAATTTAGCCATAAACTAATTAAAACTGAGAAGGACAAACAGTGACTAGGTTTAGCCATTTACTTTGAATTTATTTTAAAAATTGTTTTTTGAAGTGGTAAGTAAATTTGTCAGCTTGTTTTGAAACAAATTGAACTTTGATGCTACTAGCTACATTCAACCAGTTTCTACTTGTCATCTCTTTCACTTAATTGAAATACCTATATTTTGGATTGTATCATTACCAAGCAGAATATAGACTTCCAAGGTATTCTATAGGATGTTTGAATTGAGTAAGATGGTAGAAAAATACTTTCTTCTATGTGTAAATATGAGTGCTTTATTCTCTTAAAATACAATGCCAGTTTTGTGTTACCTTAGAGTACTGAAATCTTATGGATCAAATTTGCTCATGTAAAAAGTATCATTAACACTTGATTTTATTATTCGTTTTCAATGAAACTACTTTTTCTAACTCAAATCCCTAAGGTAGAAAGAAAATATATCCCAGGGCTTGGGAATAAGGCAGTGGTAAAAATACTTTAGCTTTGCAGACAAGAAGACTAGAGTTTCAATACACGGCTTCCATATAAAATATCAAGTGTTGGCTTACCAGTAATTTCAGGCTAGGAAGATAAAAATAAACTGACTAGCCAGACTAATGAGCAAAGTTCTGGCTTTGATGAAAGACCCTGCTTCAAAAAGAGTAAGGTACAGGGGCTATTAAGGATAATTCTATCAATCTCCACACACATGCAGGCACATGTGCATGTCCACCCACACACATGCAAACACTCATGCATACACACACCTCATACATTCACATGAAAATAGTAAAAGAAAAATGCAAGGAAAGAAAGTCTATCTACTTTTTTGAATAGAGTAATTCTCAAAACAGTCTCCTCTCAAGTTCCTTGTCATCACACAGAATTATTTATGACCTACTAAAGAACCATGCAGAATGGAGAGTGGACACCATTTGTTTATGACACTGTCTTTTCAAGTGGCAGAGACAACTTGAGTGTATTAGAGACTAGCAATGCCTTTCCTTTACCCTTGCTGTTAGCAACTACAAGAAAAGACTACAGAGAAGGTTGGTCAGCTCTGAACTATCCTGAGAAGAAGTTCAATGCTGCTAGAGCAAAGAATATGGCAGATGAACTGCCTATTAGCAAATGCTAAGCGATAAAAGGGAAGAATAAGGTAGTAAAGTTAAGCAATGTAGGGTCAGAAATGTTAACAGGGAATGAGAAAACAGATATATCATTGCATTCAGGCAGAATTGACTCAATACTGGAATCAGTTTTGTGTAATCTCAACTCCTTTTATGTATGTACTCCCATGCCATGTTATTTTTCTACCCTGTCTTCTGTTTAAATAAAACTTCAACAGATACCACATCATTCAAGTTACCCACATAAGACTTGATCACATTTGATCAACCATCTAACCGCTTCTACAATCCTGCAGATAGGTACTACTTGATAATTTATTTTTAACAGGCTATAAAACTGTTCTCTTAATTTTAAAAAAAGTCAATGAATAGATCCCTGTGTCTAACAATGACACAGAGAATGAACAATAAAAAGAAAGTACCATAATTGCTCATTGTCATTAATTCCCACTTCGCTTAGACCCCAAACTTCTTCCTTTGCTTTCTCTTTTCCACTATAAGAATGTGCTAGTGAGATCAGCCACATTCAAAGTGCTATTTATCTTTGGAGTTTGTAAACTGGAAACTTTCTGACCTATTTAAGTTATTTTTTAAAAAAATCTTTGAATACAGTATTTGCAAATATTAATTAAAATAAGTGAGATGTCCATGTGAAAGTGCAAATATCTGACTTCCCTTGAAAATCAAACTCTCATATATTCTATGTAAATCTATGTAATACCTACAGTAATTGCAAGGATTATGAACAGGAGGGATGGGGTTGAAGAGCCACACCAGAAACAAGGAGAGAAGTGACTATTTACAGCAGAGAAAATAGGCCTCCATCAAGGACTGCAAGTAGGTAATGTGGCACCTGGTTAAGTTCACAGACTTTCGTTCCTGATCATTTACAACTGAGGGGGTATGATCTCACCAGAAGGGGAGGGCATATAGTCTGGCAGAGAAAAAGTAACCATTTTGCAAATGGGTGATTGACCCCTCCCTCACTGAGCTTTCCTACTTTTATTACATCTACCCTTGAATGTGCTCTTATAATAAGACTCCAGTTTAACAACTTTTTGTCTCTGGCCAGGGGGTGACATACAGCACCCAGCAGGATGGAGTGAAGGGCATTGCAGGAGCAGCAAAACTGCAAAAGAAAATCTACAAACCACAATCCAGAACTTCAGAGACTCTATATCAACCACCTAGAACTAAGCCAGCCTAATCTCTCCCCATCCTGAAGCTCAGGGACATTTCCCGAAGATTGTAAGAGCAAAAGGATGGGAGGAGCAATGATTTGCAAGATACTCCACATAAGTTAGGGCCGAAGCAATCATAATTGGACTTTGCATGCCCGGCACAATGTCCAACACACTATTGACCTCACAAAATCTAGCATCTGCTAAAGGTACCAAGATCCTTGGAGGCAAGAGATTGACAGCCACAGTAGTGTTCCTATGCTTAAGGGGAACACGGGAAAGGGTTCAGGGAAATGCCACTGGTTCCTTGTATGTCATTAGAGAGGAGGGCCCAGAGGAGAGTCAGGCATGCACAATAAAGGACTCTCTGGGAATTGGGGGCAAAAGGCACTGGGGGATGGGGAAGGAGGGGTGAGGGAAAGGGGAGCAGGGTGTTGGGGGGGAGGAGGGAGGGAGGGAACTGGTGTACCTATTAAGTTTGTATGAGCGGAAATAATAATAAAAATGTATAAAAAATCTTTGAATACAGTATTTGCAAATATTAATTAAAATAAGTGAGATGTCCATGTTAAAGTGCAATTATCTGACTTCCCTTGAAAAATCAAACTCTCATATATTCTATATATGTTTTAAGTCCATAGAGTCAATCTAAGAACAATAGTAAGCATTACCTGGTTGTACAAACCCAAACTATTCAGGAAACAGGTATTTAGAGGAAAAAATTATATAAACTGAATAGTTCCTCATAATTTTTCTAGTTCATCTCTGACTCTACTCTCTTTCTTACAGAAAATGCTTCTATAAACTCAAGGAAAAAAACATCTGACGGCCATATGGGAGCTGCATGTTGAAATGGCTTCAGATGTACTTTATCTTTCCTTGACAGATATAATCTGAAAAGTTAGACACTACTAAGCTGTGCTTGCCAAGGTATGGTCTTTAGAGTATCCATGTAATAGTGTTCATTACTTCTTCTAACCTGGCAGGAAAATCCACCTGAGAGTCTCAGAGGTCTTTTCTATCTAAGATCTATGATCCAAGATCTTTGCTTCTTACTAAGACAAAATGGCCATTGGGTATTCCTGCACTCCAAGGAAGCTTTCAGCTACTAATTCTTTGGTTCTGAAAGTGTCCAAATGCTAGAACTACCTGATGATTAAGATGTCTGTCTCTGTGTCAAAGGGAGGTTCATTTCCCATAAGTAAATTCTTTGTGCACCAGAGGTCTCATTTATAATTCTGTATTTAAGCACACAAATTTAAGTGATGTTGTAGGGGTTTCTATTGAGTAAGAAAACAAAGATGTTCCCTTTGATCAAGTGTTTAGAGTCATTTATACTCATTCATCATGCACCACACTCCACTTTTTTCACAATTTGCTTTCTCCTTTCTATATCATGAACCCAAATCTTTTTTCAAGATCAATTTCCTTTCTTCTGTTCTTACAATAGCACATTATCTGTAAATTTTCCTGGAGTCTCGTATTTAGTTATCAGTGAAACAATGCTGCATGTACAAGGGCTGGCTCTATAGCAGCAAAGTATGGGTTATTTCCTTGTGACTGAGTGATTATGGATACATATTACTCAAAATACCTGAAGTTCCTGATAATTATGAAAAGAGACTAACACTTCTCTCAGATGTATCTGGTAAAAAGCAAAATGCTGGCAAAACACCATTGTGTCTAACAGCTGGTTCCGATGAATATTCTTTTAGAACTGCAAAGATGATAATGATTCATATAATTCAAGTTAATGTGGTTGATTGAAACTATAAAATAAAAACCATAAGGTTTTCATTTGTCTTAGAGCAAAAAAAATTTTGATGTTTTTATGTCTACAATCTGCATACAATAATAAGAGTGGAACAACTAAGAAAAAAATAAAATTTGAAGCACTATTTTGAGCCTTTTATAAAATTTTTCTACCATTTTTTCCAATGTGGAAAGTATTTTTTAAAATAAGTTTGAAATTGACTCTTGCCCTGAAGGTTTTCAGTGAAAAATATAGCTCTTACCTCAGAGATAATCAAAGATATCTTATTCTGAGATAAATATGAGTGCTCAATCCTGGGAATAATGGTTCAAGATGTCACTAATAGCATGTTATTCTATGGAAACAGTGACAAGATTTTATTAGTAACTAAACAAGGAAAATCATAAACCAAGGTGTTCACCAACCATGTGCCAGCAACAAATAAGCAGGTTACCACAAATATGGCACATGTCTGTAACAGATTTCAAAGGCTATCTGATGACATTCTTAAATTTTGGTTGGGGTGTAACCTAAAGGTTTACTAAGAATACATTTTAAAATTTAGCTGGTAGTCAAAAGCATGTTAAGTTGGACACAGGTATAGAAAGATGGCTATTAAAAGGACTAAAAGTAGCTCGAGATAATTTTGCTCTGTGACTTCTAATTGGAACTCTCTCAATATAATCACAAAGTTCTAGTCAGTTATTAAATATTGTAAATCATTAGCACAGGTATGGTATTATTTTCTGGGCACTTCACTTTATGGTGTTCTTCAAGAGTTCAAGAAGTAGAAAGAAAGGCTAAGACAGTAAATAACTTGCCCACAGTTAGTGCCCAGTTAAAGTAATTGAGGCATATATGGAAGCCATACTTTATTTTCTTGGCTAAAATAATTGTAGATTTTATGTAACAATGAAAAATAATAAACATTAAAAGAGAAGAAATAGTATAGCTTCTATTTTAAAAGAACATTCTTCCAATTTAAAATTCATTTAAATGACTATGGTAGGATTATTTTACATGAGAACAAAAGGATGAGAGTTCCTACCCTCAGATCTCACTTACTATTGCTGGGCAGGTGTGGTGGCCCCAAGATGCATATAAAAAGTCTGGTGTGTTTGCAATACCATCTTTAAAGGTCACAATTCAGTGGGTTTTTTTAAAATATAGTTAGTGGCTTATAATCAATCTTAGAATGTACTTACCAACCCCCAAATAAGTCCCAGAACCATTATCAATCATTTCCAACTAAAATCTAATTTCTAGTTTGACAAACTTATCTGTTTTGGACATTAGGCTTAACTAGATTCTTGTGTGTGTGTGTGTGTGTGTGTGTGTGTGTGTGTGTGTGTACTTATTTTGTGTAGCATGCTAACCTCAAGGCCTGCCAATGAGTTATGCTCCCAAGATCAATATGTATTTCGAGAGTAACTGGCTTCTTCCTCTTCAGCATAACATTTTCAAGGAATCAGTACTCTGTTCCTATTTATCTACTTTGTAATATTCCATTGTGTGGATGTGACACATTTTATTCACTTATTAATTAAGCTGTTCATTAGTGGACATTTGGATGGTTTCCTACTTTCTGGTTATGAATCATGTTGCTAGGAAAATCTGCATTCTCATTGTGTGGGAATTATGTTTCCCCTGTCAGACTTTAAAGTCACTTTTCTTTCCACTGTATCAAATTACTCAGCAGTTCACCATTGGACTTTAAGGACCCTCTTTGTTGATGTTCTATGGTTGGAATTCAAAATAAATATTCTAAAGAATAGTTATTTTAATTCACAATGCACTATGAATATTTTCATATCTGTGATGCAGTGATGCAACTGCAACTGGTGTTGCTCCTCAGGGAATATATGGCTATACGTGGAGAAAGCTTTGATTGTGGTAATTGGCAAGGGCATGTAAGTCTCATATAGTTGGTAGATGCTGGGGTTACTGCTGTAAATGTACAGTGCATAGTATGATGCTTTGAAAAGAAAATTGTATTATCAATAGCACCATGAAAACCTTGACATAAAGGCTTCTGATTCATATCATGGGAAATATTTTCAGTTACCTTCTCACTGAAGACTAATAGTATAAATTGAAGATATATTTTAAGGATAATGAAAATAATCAAAGAGTTATGGGTGAAAAATTTGAAGCAAAGCTGACATTTTAGATCTCTAATTTTTGGTACACACACACACACACACACACACACACACACACACACACACACACACAAAATTAGACTAAAATTTTTACTTACCAGAAGAAAGGGCTACTATGTTAAGACTCCATTGTAGTAATCACTCAGGGAGAATGAAATCAATTACAGAAACTGCTGAAAATGGGAAATCAGCTTAAATCCTCCTTCAATTTAAACTGAGAGCTAAGAGCTATATATCCAGAAAGGCTTTGAACTAGAAATTAATCAGCCTTTGTTCAAATCTGCAGACTAAGTTGTCTTTGTCATCTGGACAATATAAGGAATTTAAAGTTCTTGTAAAGTCGGTCCCACATTGGCAGTATTCAACCATTCAAAAGTTAATAAAAAATGTCTGTCCAAAATTTTACAGCTATCTCAGGCATAAAATCTTTCTTGGAAATAATTTTCAGCTGCACTTGTCAGCAAACATTAGAAAGTAGTATGACTCTTAACTAAATGAATTCTCATGACATAATGCTGTAGCAGTAACCCCCAAGAGAAACTATCCACAGTAATTCAACATGCTGCCACAAGTAGATACTCTGTAAGTCTGCTGGCTGTGGCTGGTGAATCTTACCACTGGCCATCAGGATCAAGTGATATCTTGTTTCTGCTGTGTGAACAGATAACACTTACTTGACATAACTTAAAATTAGCCATTACTGTGTACTTTTCCTCTGCCACACTCCTCAACAGTGCAATTGTGGCTGTAGATACAGCCCTAAATATTGTAGGTACAAATCTATTCATTCTAAAAATCACCATGGGGAGTTAAAGGAAATTATCTTTTGGAATTAATGTCCACTATATTGTTAGCTAAGTTTCAAACATAATGACTTCACAAATGAGACCTCTTGCTTTCAAATTTTCAATTTTCATCCCCAAGAGGGTCTAAACCAAATATATCTAGGGATGCTCAACTCATGTAGCTCACCTGATCTTCAAAGAAGCCTGGGTATGGGTATGAATGAATTGTCAGTAACTAGAGTGTCCAGATATTATCTTTGTTTTACTGTTTATGCTTTTTCTTAGCTCATGAAGCAATCTATAATCCCTTTATAGATTTAACTCACTATCAAGACTACTTTTCCCATAATTTTTTTTATTTTTTATTCAATTGTGCATGTGCGCGCGCACGTGTGTGTGTGTGTGTGTGTGTGTGTGTGTGTGTGTGTGTGTGTGTAGAACCACGGATGAATTTGGGAACCACCATGGACCACCTCCACCTCCTCCTTGTTTACTCTGCCCCGGGATTCACAGGCTCTGCCCTACTAGGACCAGAAACGCAGGCCACCCCCGCTTCTGCCTGGCATCTATACGTGGGGTCTAGGATCCAAACTCAGGACCTTCCGCCTGAGTCCGAACTCAGGACTTTTCCATAATTTGTACACAGTGCTAAGCATATAGTAAACAATATGAATTGTGGTAGGGACAGAGGATGAGAAATCTCAAAAGTAATAACCTAATCATTTAGGTGTATATTCAATAGATGTTACTTTATAACTAAAACCAAAAGTATAGTTTTAGGATCTAAATATTTATCACTGAAGAGACTAAGGAAAGTAGACATCTTAGTCCTAGAGAATATGAGATCATTGTTACTTAGTAGATTGGCTCTAAGAACATTATTCAGATCATAATGTTCTCTACATCCAGACCTAAGAACTGTAAGAAAAGGTATATTCTATAAACAGAGATTAATATGGCTCTATTTTGTATAAGAAAATTCGCTCAGGGATGTATATAGTTGTTCTGTTTAGTGTAAAGTGATGAAATCATGTAAATCAAGGAAATAAATATCTCTTGAAAGATTGTAGCCAGGAGTACACACTCAGAAATGCTAGCTTATTGATAAAACATTGAAATGTAAATTAGTTTCTTACGAGACTTGTGAATTTTATTTCTTTAATATGAACTTTTCTGTGTTTAAAAGTAAGTTATTTAAAGTGATGTGTAAACACATTAGATGAGCTTTAATTAATCTTGAATCTTAGATATTACAGTTGGATAATTAATGTTTCACAACAAATACTTGGGTCACATTGTATGTAATTAATTTCTAGAAAGGTAGATTTTAAATATACAAAAGTGAACTTGCTTTTTTAGTTTTCTACCTCATCATTTGGAAAGGGAGCTTTGCTCAGGATACACAATGCGATCAGGCATTGAATTGCATTTAGCTCTAGGGAGAAAGTATTTCTTACTAAGAGCAGCCTAAGGGGTCTCCCGTTTCCAGGTTTGTCAGTGATATAGTGTATGTATCAGTAAGGACATAGTCAACTTACCTCAACACTGGGGCTCTGTTTTCCAGAAAGAACAGTTGAAACAATGTAAAAAGGAGTAGCCAAATTCCAATGCTATACATAGTTATAAAAAAGTGATAGTTTCTGTTATTCACATGAATTCTAAAACACTAGCACATTAGTATTTTGTGGCTGCTGCATCAAGATTACAATCTGTGTAGCTTAAAATAAATTTCTAGTTTTTTTAATGCCCCAAATTCTGGAACTTAGAAGCATATCGTCAAGATGTTGGCTTTCTTCTTCCTGCATCTAGTCCCCATATTTTCTTTGCTATGGAAACATATCTCCACTCCCCCCTCCTCAATTTCTCTGTCCAAATTTCTCCATTTTAGGAAAGATGCTAGTTCTTGTACTAGATAAGGCTGGTTGTACTCCCATATGACCTTATCTAATTAAATATGAAGAGATCTCATTTCAGATAACGTCCTACTGAGAATCTTTGATCAATGCATTTCTTCAGAGTTTAGTGGGCCAATTGCTGAGAGAGATTGTTTGGGCCCAGTTTCTGAGGAGGGGAACAAGGACTTTGTTAAGCTGAATTTAAAGACGATGGACTGGTTTGCTTGACAAAGGAGAGCTGTGTTGGCAGCCTTGAAGGTTTGGATGTGCAAAAGGCAGGCAGCAGAATATCTGCTGCTGTTGGACAAATGAGTATCAGTGAAAGAAAACCTAGTGACTTGCACTGAGACGGTGGAAGATGTGAAAACTACCATATGGCAAGTTCGTGGTTTGGAAACTCAAATTCCTTCAGGGGCCGAAAGCCCAAGTTAAAGCTCTTTCTTGCCCTTTGCAAGTTTGGCTGCCTAGAAAAGAGAATTTTCCAGCGTCAGCGCATTGAAGTTGGTGCAGCTGTAGCTCCAGTGGACTAAGCTACATTTCAACCTCGCTTCGAAATCTGGCAGCGTCCCTCAAGTGATACTGGTTTTCATGTACTACTGAAGGGTTCATGGAGAGCAGCCAGCTGGTCTTACATACAGGCTGAGTTCTAATAGGCAAACAAAAACAACCGTCACTGCCATTCTGTCTTTCTTGTCAAGTGAAAACTCAGGCATTTGCACACCTTTCGTGGCTCTCATCATTAAGTTTTACGTCATCTCGGTTTGATATAACCTGGATTTGAACCTTCTGGGTTTGAATGACTAGAAGTTCATCAACAGTTCAATAATAATTGGATTGCCTAAGCATCACAACAATATATAGAGACTATTATGATTGACAAGCTAGTGAAAGGAAATCTCCTCCCACAAAGAAGAGTCAAATAAATATCAAACAAGTCAGAAGAGAAATGTCATTCACTGTGACACAACTCATAGGGTATATAATTTAAGAATCACAAGAAGGAAGTTTGCTTTAGATATATGGAATTTGAAAAGAAAGATGACTCCTTCTTATGTTAACTGTAGTATCAAGAATTATTGTCTGACTACAGTGTCCATTCATGTCTCTGTTGAGCCAGTGGAAGGGATTGAACGGATGTTGTGTTCAATAAACATGCTCATTAAGCATGACATAGAGAACTGTTGCTTTTGGAGACTTTCCAAAATCTTTGTGAAAACCCTACGTTACTTCAGCTAGTCACTTTACGAAACATGAGATTACTTGCTTTTTTCATTCACACCAATAATTTAAACAACTTTTTGGCATTTCCCCATATGATTCTTCTTTTTTAACTCATTTTACATGCATTGTTTGACAGGAAATTCTATTTCTTTTCTCTTCGATGGAGAACCATTCCAAATTCCCACATTCCTCCAGTGAAATATTGGAACGCTACATGGAAATGTCCTTTATAGAGTGATGTGTAGTATATGTTTGTACTATTCAAGTTTATAGGAGGAAATGTATCTATGACATTTTCTAGCACAAAACAAAGAGAAACTAGAAAATTTTAAGTAGGTGTCCTAATCTTTGTCTAACTTATCAGCAGAAAGAAATGTTACAAATGCTTTTACTTTAAGGAGGATAGAATGAACATGTTACTTGCCAGTTCACATTTAAATAGTTCATGACTAAAGGAATATCCAAGGTATCACAAGCCTTGGAAATATTTCAGGAGTAATATTTTAAAAGACAAAATGTTCTTCACAAATATCCCAGAGAAATCAGATGTGGACCTGATGTTTGTAACTCTATGCATACATCTTATTTCTCCTCCTGCACCAAGAAATAGGAAGTCTCTTAAATAAATGTTGGAAAAGATATTATTTCTCACCTTATATCATATTTTGGAGTACTTATCATAATGAATATAGACAATGGAATTCATTATCTGATGATATATATATATATATATATACATATATATGTCAAATGTGAGAGCAAAACATAAACCAAGAACAAAGAAAACCACAATATTCTAATCTTATTCCAGCAGTCAGACCCTAAGATTAATTTTTGGTTTATCTTCTTTGTGTTTATTCATCTTATATGATTACACAGACTAGATTTTGTTCACAAAAGGATGAATTATTATGAAATGAATGATTCCACTAGTGAATAAAGTATATAACGAAGAATTGTAGAACATGTTAAAACATGTATCTTTTTCCTTCTTTGTAGATTATACATCAAAATGTAATCATTGTAATAAAATCATGGTTTTATTAGATTATACTATAATTCTAAAATATTTCCTAGAAAATTAAAATTGTGAAGTTGTATGGTTCCCATTGTTACTTTGTAAATGAAAATTTACATGATAGATTCAGAGAAATCACATGATTCATATTCTCCAGTTGACTATGCTAGAAATCTATGCTAGAATGCTAATTCCAAAAATATTTTCTAAACTTTCCCTGGGTTGGAAATTCTAAGGCTAATCACAAAGAAGATGGCAACTTTTTTGCTACATTGGGAATTATTAAGGTATATTGTATGAATGGTTACAAAGAAGCAATTATTTTATTAAACAAAACCACTAGATGCTCTTAAGAGGAAAGACAGAAGTAATGACTTGGCAAGACTATATTTCACCTATGTAGGCTGCTGAAGTGACCACAGGAACATATATCTAAATACTCCAGAAGAATTTATCTCATTATTGCCATCACTAGAAGGGATGGGAAGCTTAGCAAAAGGAATTTTGGGATTTTTGTTCCCCAAGGAAGATTAGTTGCTCAGATTTAAATGTATATTCAACATGCAGATTTAAGTGCATGTTCAACATACACAACACACAGTAAGTTTACTCCAAGACTGTGTTCAATGAGTGTTGAAATCTTTTTATAAAACAGCAATATGGTAGAAGGTCCTGGGAAACAGAAGTGAACAAGCTATTTAATTTTATATTTCAGTTTCTTGTAAGAAGACCCTAGCACTACCCTCTGATATTTTTTGCATATCAAGTATTGTGGTTTGAATGAAAAGTTTGCCATAGGGTCACTTGTTTGAAAACTTGGTTCCTAGACAGTAGTGTCCAATGTTCTTACTTTGAGAAGGTTGGAGAACTTTAAGGAGTTTGGACCTTGGGAAATAGTGAACTCGGTTACCTGAGTTCAGTCCCAAAAATAATCCTATGTTAGGAGTAACTGACGTCCAAAGGTTGTCTTCTTTTTTTTAATATATTTTTATTATTATTTCATCTCATACAAACTTATTAGGTACACCAGTTCCCTGCATCCCTCCTCCTCTCCCCGAACGCCCTATTGTCCCTCCCCTCACCCCTCCCACACCATTCCACCATGCCTCCCTCCCCAATCCCCAGAGTCCTTTCTTGTGCATGCCTGACTCTCCTCTGGGCCTCCTCTGGGCCTCCTCTCCGATGACATACAAGGACCCAGTGGCATTTCCCTGAACCGCTTCCTGTGTTCCCCTTAAGCATAGGAACACTACTGTGGCTGTCAATCCCTTGCCTCCAAGGATCTTGGTGCCTTTAGCAGATGCTAGACTTTGTGAGGTCAATAGTGTGTTGGACATTGCGCTGGGCATGCAATGTCCAATTATGATTGCTTCAGCCCTAACTTGTGTGGAGTATCTTGCAAATCATTGCTCCTCCCATCCTTTTGATCTTATACTCTTATCCGCCCCCTCTTCTGCAAATTTCCCAGAGCATCAGGATGGGGAGAGATTAGTCTGGTCTAGTTCTAGGTGGTTGATAGAGTCTCTGAAGTTCTGGATAGTGGTTTGTTGATTTTCTTTTGCAGCTTTGTTGCTCCTGCAATGCCCTTCACTCCATCGTGATGGGCACTGTATGTCACCCCCTGGCCAGAGACAGAAAGCTGTTAAACTGGAGTCTTATTATAAGAGCATATTCAAGGATAGATGTAATAAGAGTAGGAAAGCTCAGTGAGAGAGGGGTCAATCACCCATTTGCAAAATGGTTACTTTTTCTCTGCCAGACTATATGCCCTCCCCTTCTGTTGAGATCATACCCCCTTAGTTGTAAATGATCAGGAACAAAAGTCTGTGAACTTAACCAGGTGTCACATTGCTTACTTGCAGTCCTTGATGGAGGCCTATTTTCTCTACTGTAACATGGTCACTTCTCTCCTTGTTTCTGGTGTGGCCCTCCAGCCCCATCCCTCCTGTTCATAATCCTTGCAATTACTGTAGGTAATACATAGATTTACCTATGAGTGTCTCAAGATGGGCTGGGTGGTTTTGGTATTAGGTGCCACCTATTAGGAAGTACATACGGTGCTTAATTTTCTGGGTTTGGGATACTTCACTTAATATAATTGTTTCTAATGACATCCATTTCCCGGCAAATTCCAGTAATTCATCCTTTTTGATAGCTGAGTAGTACTCCATTGTATAGATGTACCACTATTTCCTTATCCACTCATCAACTGTTGGACATTTGGGTTGATTCCATGACTTTGCTATTGTAAACAGTGCTGCTATGAACATGGTCATGCTTGTGCTATCGAGGTGAACCTCTGCTGTATGGGGGGTTATATCCAAAAGTGGAATAGCAGCGTCATATGGCATTTCAATCTTTAATTTCTTTAAGAATCTCCAGACGGCTCGCCAGAGTGGCTGTATGAGCCTGCATTCCCACCAGCAATGTAGGAGAGTTCCCCTCTCTCCACTTCCTCTACAGCATTTGTTATTGTTTGTATTGTGGATTTTTGCCATCCTGACTGGGGTGAGATGATATCTCAGGGAAGTTTTGATTTGCATTTCCCTGATGGCTAAGGAGGTGGAGCATTTTTTAAGATATTTGTTGGACATTTTAATTTCATCCCTGGTAAAGTTTCTTTTAAGTTCCAGGGCCCATTTTTTAATTGGGCCATTGATTTCCTTGGTGTTTAGTTTTCTAAGTTCTTTGTGCACTCTGGACAGCAGAGTTCTATCAGATGTGTGGTTAGTGAAGATTTTCTCCCATTCTGTGGGTTGCCTTTGAGCTCGTGTTATAATCTCTTTATCTGAACAGAAGCTCTTTAATTTCGCAAGATCCCAACTGTTGAGAGTTGGTAGCAGTGACTGTGCCATTGGATGTCTGTTTAGGAAGTGTTGGCCTAGCCCAATCAGCTCGAGGGAGTTCCCTATCCTTTCAACTATGGTTTTTATAGTCTCTGGCCTGATATCAAGGTCCTTGATCCATTTGGAATTAAGTCTTGTACATGGTGACAAGTGCGGGTCCAGCTTTAATCTTCTGCATGTGGAGATCCAGTTTTGCCAGCACCATTTGTTGAAGATGCTGTCCTTTTTCCATTGGATTTTTTGGGCCCCTTTGTCAAAGACCAAATGGCTGTAATTTTGTGGGCTTATATCTGGGTCTTCAATCCTTATACATTGATCTGTGTGTCTATTTTGGAGCCAGTACCAGGTTGTCTTTATAACTATGGATTTGTAGTATAGACTTAGGTTTGGTATGGTAATACCTCCAGCAGTGTTTTTGTTACTCAGGATTGTCTTTGTTATCCTGGGTCTTTTGTGCCTCCATATGAACTGTGAGATTGCTTGGTCAACTTCTTTGAAGAATTGCTTTGGGATTTTAATTGGTATAGCATTGAATTTGTATATTGCCTTTGGTAGGATGGTCATTTTTATGATGTTGATTCTGCCAATCCAGAAACAAGGGAGGTCTTTCCACCTTCGGGTGTCTTCTGCAATTTCTTTCTTTAGGGTTTTAAAGTTTTCATTGTAAAAGTCTTTTACCTCCTTGGTTAGGTTTATACCAAGGTATTTCATTTTTTTAGGGGCTATAGTAAATGGGATTGTTTCTCTCAAGGCTCTTTCACTTCTTTCATTCTGGGCATATAGGAAGGCTCTGATTTTTGCACATTTATTTTGTATCCTGCCACCCTGCTAAACTTCTCAATTAGTTACAGGAGCTTCCTGGTGGAGTTTTTGGGATCACTCAGGTATAGGATCATGTCATCTACAAATAGGGGTAGCTTGACTTCTTCCTTGCCGATTTGAATCCCTCTTATGTCCCTTTCTTGTCTTATGGCTTCAGATAAGACTTCAAGTACAATATTGAATAGAAGTGGTGAGAGTGGACAGCCTTGTCTACTTCCTGATCGAAGTGGGAATGCTTCCAATTGTTCCCCATTGAGCATAATCCTTGCTGTGGGCTTGTTGTATACAGCTTTTATTATATTGATAAAGGTTCCTTCCATTCCTACTGTCTCTAGCGTTTTGATCATAAAAGGCTGTTGGATCTTGTCAAAAGCTTTTTCTGCATCTATCGAGAGTATCATGTGGTCTTGGACTTTGGACTGGTTTACATGATGAATTACATTTATTGATTTGCGTATGTTGAACCAACCTTGAGTGCCAGGGATGAATCCTATTTGGTCCCCATGAATAATCTTTTTGATATGTTTTTGAATCCGATTTGCTAAGACTTTGTTGAGAATCTTTGCGTCTGTGTTCTTCAGAAGTGATCACCCTATAGTTTTCTTTTTTAAGTGAATCTTTATAAGGTTTTGGGATTAAAACAATATTAGCTTCATAGAAGGAATTTGGTAGTGTTCCTTCCTTTGCTATTTGATGGAACAGTTTAAGGAGTATTGGTGTTATTAACTCCTTAAATGTCTGGTAGAACTCTGTGCTGAATCCATCTGGTCCAGGACATTTTTTGGTGGGAAGATTTGAGATTACTTCTTCAATTTCCTTATATGTTATAGGACTATTTAAATAATTCACAACTTCCTGATTCAATTTAGGTAAGTTGTGTTTACTTAGAAATTCATCCATCTCTTTTGTGTTGTCAAACTTCACAGAGTATAAGTTTTTGAAATATGATGTTATAATTCTCTGGATTTCTTGGGTATCCGTAGTGATAACTCCATGTTCATTTCTAATTTTGTTAATTTGGGTTTTCTCTCTCTTGCGTTTGGTTAATTTAGCTAGGGGTGTATCAATCTTATTGAATTTTTCAAAGAACCAGCTTTTTGACTGGTTGATTTTTTCTATCGTTTTCTTAATCTCAATTTCAGATATTTCTCCCCTTATTTTGCTAATCTCCTCTCTTCTACTACTTTTGGGATCAGATTGCTCTACTTTCTCTAAAGCTTTAAGCTGGATTGTTAAGTTGTTTATTTCTGTTTCCATTTTTTTGATATAGCATTAAGAACTATGAACTCACCTCTTAGAACAGCTTTCATTGTGTCCCAAAGATTTTGGTAAGTTGTATTTTCATTATCATTCGCTTTCAGGAGATCTTGAATTTCCTTTTTAATTTCTTCCTGAATCCAGTTCTCATTCAGCATCATATTGTTAAGTTTCCAGGAGTTAGTGTACTTTCTGTCATTTGTTGTGTTGTGGATGTCCAGCTTTAGGCCGTGGTGGTCTGATAGGGCACAGGTTAGAATTTCAACTTTCTTGTATATGTGTAGATTCCTTTTGTGGCCCAGTACGTGATCTGTTTTGGAGAAAGTTCCATGTGCTGCTGAGAAAAATGTGTATTCTTTGGTGCGTGAGTGAAAAGTTCGATAGACATCTGTAAGGTCCATTTCTTTCAGGGTTGATTAAGTTCCAAAGTGTCTCTGTTAAGGTTTTGACCTGTTGATCTATCCCATGTTGAGAGGGTAGTGTTGAAGTCCCCAAGAATTATCGTTTGGGGGTTGACTTCTTGCTTTAGACGCTGTAGGGTTTTCTTAATGAATGTGGAGGGGCCCGTATTGGGTGCATATATGTTCAGTATTGTGAAGTCTTCCTGGTGAATTGTACCTGTGACTAAAATGTAGTATCCATCTGTGTCTCTTATAATTTTCTTCGGTTTGAAGTCCACTGTGTCTGATAGCATAATGGCTACCCCTGCCTGTTTTCTGCTTCCATTAGCTTGTAAAATTGTTGACCTGCCTTTTATTTTTACGGCATACCTATCTTTTGAGGTGAGACGGGTTTCCTGCAGGCAGCAGATTGATGGATTGTGATTTTTAATCCAAATTTTTAATCTGTGTCTCTTGCGCGGTGAATTAATTCCATTAACATTTATTTTTATAATGGAGAAACTATTGTTAATTCCAGATATTTATTATGTTTAGTAGCTTTTATAAGTATATTGCTTCGCTTTTAATGGTGTTATATTTGCCTTCTGTTCTCCTGGATATGCCTGTTTTTTTCTTCACGCTTGGGTATCATTTCTAGCATTTTTTGAATGCCTCGTTTGGTGGACATGTATCCCTTCAAGTTGTCTTTGTACTGGAAGGTTTTTCTTTCTCCCTCGATCATGACAGATAGTTTTGCAGGGTAAATCAGCCTGGGTTGACATTTTTGCTCATTCAATACTTGAAGTATGTCTCTCCAAGCTCTTCTTGCTTTTACTGTTTCGACTGAGAAGTCATTTGTTATTTTAATAGGTTTACCTTTAAAAGTGACTTGTTTTTTCTCCCTTGAAGCTCTCAGCACCAGTTCTGTATCTTGAATGTGGAGTGTTTTAACTATTGTTTGCCGTGGCAAGCTTCTGTTTTGGTCATATCTGTTTGTGGTGCAGAATGCCTCTTGTATATGGATGGACTTCTCTTTTTTAGATGAGGAAAGTTTTCCGTGATGATCGTTTGAAAAATTTCCTCAGAGGTGGTATTTTGAGATTCTTGCTCTGGTATTCCATGAATACGCATGTTAGGTTTCTTCAGGGTGTCCCATATTCCTGAGTATTTCTCTCAAGTATCTTTTTGGCTTTAACAACCTCTTCCATTGAGCTGGTTAATACTCCCACTTTATCTTCAAGGTCTGAAGTTCTGTTTTCTGTTTCATTAGTTCTGCTGATAAGACTCTCTGTGGATTTCTGGGTTGAAGATAACTTGTCTTTTAGCTCAGTTTTAAACTCTGCTTGAATCTACTTTAATTGCTCTATGCCAGTTTTTGTTTCGTGCACTGTTTTTCTCAACTCCTCCAAGTGTCTGTTGTGTTCCTCTTCAAAGCGATTGATTCGATTATTTAATTCCTCCCAGATTTCCTCTTTCATAGTATTGAACATGGTAATGATCATATTTTGAAGGTCTTTATCCTGGATCAGGCTTTCTTGGCCATTTTCCATGTGTTTGTTCTCGTTGGAGTCTAACAGTTATAGGATTAATTCCTTCAGTGGGAAATTTGTTTACTTGAGTGTTGTTTCTCATGGATTTGCACTTTGACTTTGCATTGTCGTTTTAACTCTTAAGATCTTCTTTCAATTTCTGTGTGTTTATCATTTTACTATACTGAATTATTTGGCCTCGGGTTTTAGGGGTGGGCGGAGACAGAGCTTACCTAGGTCGAGGTGAGTCCAGGCTGGACTCCCCCTCCCCCCTCCACGTCCCTGGTGGCGGAGTGGGGGAAAGGAGGATGGGGCGTCGGCGGGGTGCTATTTAAACCTGGGGGACCTAGGGGCGGGCTAGGCGCAGAGGGGTGTATCCTCCTCCTCCCAGGCCCTGTGCAGCTGCTCCAGTTGGATGGTGGGAGGAGCTGGGTCCCTTGGGAGGCCTGGGGTTCTGGGGGTGGGCGGGGACGGGGCTTACCTAGGTCGCGCAGTGAGGCCCCGCTTGACTGCGTGCTAGTGTCCCAAGCGGCGGAGTGGAGGGAAGGCCAAAGGTTGTCTTCTGATCTCTACCCATGCATCTCTTTCTTTCTTGCTCACTCATTATTGCTTGCTCTCTCAAATTAATTAATAAATAAAATATTTGCAAAAGAACTTTCAGGAGCTGGAGCCTTGCTGGAGAAAGTACATCACAGAAGGTGGATTATAATGCTTATAACCCATCCTCACTCCCTGTTCACCTCTGCTTTGTGGGTGCAGTGCAGTGTGAGCTGCTTCCTCCTCCTCTAGTCACATTCCTTCCTTGCCTGCCATCATGTCTTCTTTACTTTATTCCACTGTAAACCATTCGAAGCTCTTTCATCTTTAAGTTGCATTGTCAAAATATTTTATCACAGCAATGGAAAAACAATTAAGACCTCAGAAAAAAAACGAAGATCCTAAGAGATGCCAATGGGGAAGAAAATTATTTACAAAATATCTGAACAATCTCTTATCATTGGTTTTGAAGTTCTTATTATATTCCAGAACATTTGATAGATTTGAAGAAATGCTTCCAAAATTTTGGAAGAAAATGATTGAATTGCAAATTCTGTCATTAGTTCAAAGTCAGACCAAATGATAGATTTTACTTCAGGATGCACCAAGAAAGAAATGTTCATTTTTCTTTCATGTTGTCTTTTGCATTCATAATGAAGGATTTCCTATGTTCACCCTTAAAGCATAGCAGGAAGAGCCAATGTGAATTCAAGCAGCAACATTTGCTCTATGCGTAAAGGACAAATTTATGAATAACTCATTCAATTTCCCCAATCCAAACTTGTATAAGACTCTATTAGCTTCTCATGATACAGATGAAAAGAACAAAATAGAGTAGATAGGTAACTTTCTCATAGACACACAACAAATCAATGGCTACTAATCAAAAATCTACTAGAATTTTGGTTGCTGTTATTTGCTGTGTTTTGTTTTGCTTTCAAGATGAAGCCTCACAAATATTTCTCAGGTTGGTCTTGAACTTGGGAGCTCAAAGTACCAACCTCAACTTCATGACAACCTAGATCCATAGGCTTGTGCTACCTCATCCAGGTCCACAGTCTAATCTTCACCCATTTTCACCGAGTCAGTGAAGCATGCCTTGTTATAAGATTATGTATCTTTATTTGGACAATCATGAAAAACACTTCACTAATTCATCTGACTTGCTAATGGGTTATTGACACACAATGGTCAATTTGATTCCATGGTCTCTTAGATTGCTTTGCCTTACAATGTTCTTTTTAATGTTCCTGTCTTTTCCTTCTTGCCACTAATATCAGAAATTAAGAAGGACAGAGTCATGTAGATTCCAATCTATTTAACGGAATAGAAAAAGTTTCTAAAACATTTCCTGATGGAAGATATTCAGTAAATTTGCTTGGTTATTGCATGGTTCCCTTGTCTATCTTAAAGGTCCTAAGTTTCTATTTTGTTATTTGTAATTGAAAAAATCTTCACTTTCTGATGAGGAATCAAGTAACTGATTTGTGTTCTAGGATGTCTAAGGTTCTAGGCATCATGAAAATGTCTCCCTTAAATAAAGTCACCTTTCAAAAGAATATAAATATTTTAATTTCAAAATTCTTTGATATAAAACTTATTTTTAAAATTATTAAAGGAAAATCATTTGTTTATGAAAAATAATTTTAGCCCTAATTGATATAGCTAATACAAACACATATAAATAAAAACATATTTAAACATTATAAAAAATTGCAACTTAACTATGCTAAAACTAGTAGATCAAAATATATAAATAGGTAATATTGTGGAAAGTCCAAAAATGGAATGAATAACTTTATGTATATATATATATAATATTATATATATAATATATAATTTAACATTTAAAAAGACACACTATCTGTTCATTTGCACAGGAAACATGAAAATAATAAATGTAGATCATAGAAGTTTAAATATATTTAAAGAGCTTCATGCAAACTATGATGCCATCCATAGTGCTACAAAATTATTATAAATCAGAACAAAGAGAGAGCTAAGTCAAAACAAAGGAGAGTCCCACTATTTATTTTGTAATGTAGAAGACAGGCTAGTAAATTGTCATTGGATTAAAAAGCCACTTTCAATGAAATTAACATAAAAATGAATGAAAATAAGACTACTACTTTTCCAATTTATGTGAAAAACCTAAAACAGTATTCAGGAAAATTTGGTTTGGAGAGAAGACATTTTACTCTGTTTACCCAAAATTTACTGCATAAATGTGGTAGTGAATGTTTTACTACAAAGCTTTTATAAACTAAAAACATACTCTTTACAATTTTGAATCAGGGTGTGATAGTTAATCTTGATTTTCAACCTAACTAAACTTGGAACAAACTAACATATTAGCTGCCAGACCACTGGAAAAGTTTATTTGGATCAATATATTTACAACACAAGTATCAGCTCTAAATCTGGATGGAACCTCTTGGTAGCATTTCAGATAAAAGGAATCACAGAACAGAGGAACCCTATGAGATTTTTCTGTCCTGTGATGACAGACTCATCTTCCCTCCTGCACTCTGGCTTCTTTGACCATCCAACCCTTCAATGTGCTAAAGTCCAGGCGGTCTGAGGGAATCCTCCAGCAGTCTCAGACTGGGACTGTTAAAATAAACTGAGTAGCTATTGCCAGTCATTGTTGAGGGCATCTCCTAAGCCAATTCGATAAATTCCCTTTTATATATTCATTCTGTTGGCTCTGTTCCCCTAGAGAACCCTGACTAATACATAAGAATTAAGATGGAGGCAGTCCTTAAATGCAACAGAGTTTGTGAATTCAAATGGGATTTATCCAGAATCAGACCATCAGAAATTTCTCAATCACACACAGTTTTCATTGAGTCAGTGGATCTGTGTTCTTGCCCAACACATTTGAAGAATGAAATGCACAGACAGCGGAAGAAATTTTAATATAGAATTTTAGGTGGGAGCTAAAGACTTAGTATGTAAAGCTCCTGTTCAGCAAGAAACAGTCCTAGGCAGTAGACTGCCACAGAACTACTAGTCTAGGGGCTTTTATAGGATTTATAGCAGACTCTGAGGTGAGGTATCTGAGGAAGCTGGAAAACTGAGAAAGATTACACAGGTTCCATATGCCACTCAGTTTCAGTGATACCCTTAGAGGAAGGTACTAGACAATGTAGACAACTGTGATCTTCTAGGCTGTGTAAAAGAAGAAAAGAAACAGGAAACCAGAAGTGGGAACTCAATTCTGTTCTGCAACATTCACCAACACCCCAAATACCCCCAACTCCCCATCCCCAGCATTTTTGGTTGCCAGACAAGACAGAATTAAGAACAATTCCAACCTCTAGACAAGAATACATGTCCCTCCCTGTCCCTGAGGTGCCTAAACGATTTTTCCCCCATTGGTTGTACAAGAGATTTTATTTCTAAGTCAGCATCTCTATCTATTGGAAAGCTCAAAGTCATTATTCTTTTTAATTTTCTGATGATTTACCTTGGCGTGCTTTCTTCTGTCAAGCAATTTTATAACTTGATCATGATGCATTATACTGATTAGCACACTGTTGGATAAAATTGGCTAACGTTTTACATAGCGTTCATGTAATTTCTTTTTTTTTTTGACTTTTTTATACATTTTTCCCAATTACATTTTTAGTGATTATTATTTTTATTATTTTTTAAATTTATTTTTAAGTATTTTAAAATCCTACTTATACATCTTCCTTGCTTCCCTCATCTTAATTTCAAAAAATATAAACGGAACATATATTTTTATATATTTTAATGTCTACATAATTACGCATGTTTTTAATAATGGTATACTTCTAGTTTGACAGCTGCCAACTAAGCTGAATGTTTTATGCAATAGTGAAGGAGTTTAGCAGCAAGGAAAAACAATAAATTAAAATATGTAAATGCATACATACTGCATCAAGGAAAGTAGCATTCACGAATGATCATGAATCCATTTTCTAATAGCCCTTCCCTACAGTTCAAATTTCTTTTCCCATAACCCAAGCCTCATTTGTCATTTCTTGGAGTAGTTAATTACCTAAAAAAAAACTCTCTTGATAGATCTGAGCTCTTACTTGATCCATTTTTCACTTTTGCCTTAGACTTCCATTAGCTTTTCTTATTGCATTTAATAACATGATGAGGAATATTGAGAGATAACCTAGAATCATCTCCAAAATAAGTTGCAGCAGCATTATTGCCTTTGTTGGTAAGGGTTAATTATCTATCTAACTCTGTAATTAAATTATTGATTAATAAGGACTGAATTTTAGAACTGCTTTTACAAATGCCTGGACATATTAGAAAATTATCTGCTCCTCCGGGCTTCAACTTATCCTGACAGTCTTTTACTTTACCCACAGCATTTCACTCAAGTCTGCAGTCCCTCCACAATACAGAAAAGCTGCAAAGTAATGTAAAAAAGAAATATAAAAAATTCCTTTCAACTTGGATTAGGCACAATCATATATTAGTTCTTGCTAGAAGATCATTGTACTTGACTTCATTTATGTCCCAACTTTATCACATGCATAAGACTTACCCAGGCATTCAAAGTGTTTCTTATTTATTTCCCCTTAGAGCCTTTCAACTAGATATCATTGACCTAATATAGCAGCATGATAATCCTTTAGACAATGAAATAATCAGGGGCATTAAAAACAAAAGAAAGTATTCAAAACTGACAAACCTTGAACTGAGGTGATGAAATTCTATAACTACCCTGAAAATATGAAAAGCAAACTGTATTCTGATGTCCTTTCCTTCATTGGATAGAAGAACGTTTCTGCTAGTTTCACAATATGAGTTATCTTTTTCTTTTATTGAATTCATGTCAGTGATTAACACTTGCATGCCCCAGTATGTCCATATAAATTTTATGCAATACCTTCAAAATGCTGTATTGAGACTTATTCTTTAGAATAAGTATACTTAGAATATTTAGAATATTTATATTCTTTATTTAAAATTTATGTTTATATTTAGAATGTGTGTGTGTGTGTGTGTTTGTGTGTCTGTGTATTAGTTCTCATGAAATCTATAACCACTGTAAGGGACACCACGAAATCTATAACCAGTGTAAAGGATATCAGTTAATTCAGCTTAATCAGTTAGTCAATTCTGTTTGTTCATACTTGATCTCACTTTGATGTAGCTCAGGATTTGTAAACCAACTTAGGTATGGGAATTATGTGTACAAGTCAAATGTATGGTAACTTAAGATGGACTTCTGTGCATTTAATCTAATGCATGTTAATCTAAGATAAAAGGCCAATATTATACAAATTAGCTACATCAAAGAAATTCCCAGAAACTAGTCTGTTTAGGTTAATATGCTGTTCTTGCTATTTATTGCAATAATCACATATAATTTATTCTTCATGCCTAATTTCTACTATTATGGTGATGTATCAAGAAATTACTGAAATAATTTTCTAGGGATGCTATCTATAATCAGGTACTCTAGACTAGGTGGCTTAAATGGTAAGCATTTATTCTGGTACTTCAAACTCAAAGTATTTACCAGTTGTATTTTGAGATAAAGCTTTCATTCTGGCTTGCATAATACCCTGATTTTCATTGCATGGTGGACAGAGGAAGAGTGAGAAAGAAGAAAGAAAAAGGGACAGGAAAGAACAATAGGATAGGAGGTAGATGGGAGAGTGAAAGAGAAGCATGTAGGCTGATGTAGTCTCTGAAAAGAATAATAATTGCATCACTATGAGGACCCCACTCTCAAAAATCTAATTTAAACCTGTCATCCAAGCTCTAGATATGAATTTCAGTAAGGTGCAATTCAATTCATAGAACCTCATGAAATTAGAAAACTACTCTAAGTGCAAGTTATGCTACTCATCTATGGATCTGGGCATACAGCTTGGTGGCAGAGCACTCGCATATCACACATCAAGCCCTGGTTCAAGCCATAGCACTGAAAGTAAAGAAAATTTAGGGGGCGAAAAGGGCTCAGGGGTTGAGCTTCTGCCTTGCAGGCGGAAGGTCCTGAGTTCGGATCCTAGACCCCACGTATAGACGCTGGGCGGAAGCGGGGGCAGCCTGCGTTTCCGGTCCTAGTAGGACGGATCCTGTGAATCCCAGGGCAGAGTAAACAAGGAGAAGGTGGAGGTGGTCCATGGTGGTTCCTGAATTTGCCTGTGGTTCTACACATACATGCATACACACACGCACAATTGAATAAATAAATAAAATTAAAAAAAAAAAAGAAAAGAAAATTTAACATAAAAACAAATTTACAAATCCTTTCATCTTCTCCTTACCAGGACATTTCTCAAGAAATAGTTAAACCGGGTAATCTTTAGTTCCTTCTTTAGGAGGCACATTCAGAGACTAAGCAGGAGGTAAATGTACTTTAGCTTTTATATCTCTCCAAGTATTTGGATTGCTTTCTTGCATTCACAAGGTAATTCTCCTATCTCAGCTTTGTTTACAGTGGATCAACATTGCATCCAGACTTCTGTCAACCAGTCAAGTAAACAACTGAAACAAGATATGGTTGTTCAAGCCAATAAGCAGAACCAAGTGTCTCAAATGAGTTCACATGTATTGATAAATTTAGCCTGGCTCCCTTTCTTTAACTAAATATCTTAAGGATCCAAACCCATATGAATGTTCCACATTTTGTTGATGTAAACGTACAAAATCTTCAAATTCCTCCATAAAATTTAACTTTCTAAGACATTTTGAGATCTGGCTTCAGCCATAATTTTGGAGACGAAGGCTTTGAAGGGGTGGTGAACAATACGAGAATGGGATCTCAACGATGAATAGTTGAAGAAAAAAATGACATCACAAGACAGAAAAGGAGATTCATCAAAAGAGAAAAGAGGGGACTGGAGAGATAGCACAATTATCAAGGGGTTTGCCACAGATGTTTGGGGACTAGAGGTTTAATTTCCTGAACCCATTTGAGAAACAAAGACAAAAAAATCCCCAAAGCTAAATAGCCGGCCTAGCTGATTGGCAAACTATGGTTTCAACTCAGAGACTCTGCCTTAGTAATAAATGAGGAGAGCAATGGAAGAAGGCTCCCAGTGTCAACTCTAGGCCTTCACACATATATGCCTGAAAGTGCACTTGCCCCTTCCACACATGTTCCGCCATACATGTGAACATGCATATACCTAAATACACTACATGTATTAGTGTAAGTGTGGATGCATGCTGAGAGAGAGAGAGAGAGAGAGAGAGAGAGAGAGAGAGAGAGAGAGATTCCAGAGAATGGTAGGAATACATTTAAGATTAGCAATGGAAATACAATTTGGATTAAGGACTAGAGAGACTTTGTGATTGTTCTCAAGCTTAAATTCTCTAAGGTATTCATTTGCCTCTCCCCTCCCAATATCCATTCCCACCATACCAGCTAATATGACATTTTTCTCTAAGGAGAATGGCTACTCTAACTAGTGGTATATCTGACTGGTAGTGTAAGTTTGCTCACAGTATCAAAATGTGTACTCATTTGGCTTTGTCAGCTATACTATAATATTTACAGTTTTGTTAGCTTAGTTCTATATATCCCTTAGGGTTTCTTGTGGAGAATTTAGGGGTTTGAGGTGCTCATTCTTTTCCCTATGCTGTTCTGTGCCATCAGATGAGGTCACCTCACCCCACGTGCTGGAATTCTTTGTGCTCATATTCCTCTAATATCATCCTTGACTATCCTGGAATGCTTACTTGGAATAAGTACCTCCTTTTGGCAAATTGGTGATTGGAGCTCAGCATGAATGTGCTGCAACATTCCTTTCCAGAATTACAGATTTTTTATTTTAACTAAACCCCACCATTTCCTAAAATTGATCTTCCTGCTTGCTACCCCTTTCTGTTGCTCTAAAGAATGTAGTCTATTATCCACTCCCCTGATATTATATTTTGCATTAGGCACAGTTTTTCTTAAAATAAAACTAAAATGAGTCTAATTTGAGTCAAATATTTGTTGCTGTCCTGATATCAAAGAAGCAAAGAAAAGTGAACTATCTCATCATATCTCTACTCTTTCCCTTCTTCTCCTCCTCTTCCTCCTCCTTTTATATGTCCTTTTTGTATCTCATATTGAACTTGATCTGACTATATAGTCCAGTATGGTCTTAAACTCATAATCCTCCTCGATTCATAGCCATATGGATCATAGTCACAACTTTTGCAAAAATTCTTATTCTCACGATTTTGATATGACATGACTTATGCCTCACAAAGTGCATGTATTAAAGACAGTCTTTATTGTCTCCATGTGAAATTTCTTAAAGAAAATACACATGTTATACGTGAAATCGTTATGTTTCTGTGGGTAGTAGCTGCACTAAAAGCAAGTATAAGGAGAATCATTCATGTCTAAAAAATCAAAATTACAGACTCTTGTGTCTTCAAAATATTAAAAACTTCTCAAAGTCTATGTACAATTAAACACAATGGTATCTATACATAGTTATAGGTAGTTTTAGAGGTGATATATGCCTTTAACTTATAATTTTATAAACTGAAAACAAATCTAAAACAAAAACTCTTAATTTTATGTTAGCTTTTATGTATTAAGGTTTAAAATAGAGAAAAGGGAAAGGCTGGGGTCTTTGATAAAGGTGAGATGAAGTGAGCACATAAAATATCACATGGGCATTGCAAAGAAAAGAGAGTATTTTCATCTGCAGAACTTCTGTGGCTGCCTTGCTTTTACCTATAGTAATTAATGTCAAGTGACAGATGTAGAAGGTGTCCCCTTAGCAATTCAGAGAAAAACTACACTCACTATTTTCCTCATATACTCGGTATCACTCTGCACTTATTGTCTGCACCAGAATCACTGAACTGCATTAAACAGTTACAAATCAGTCAGTCAGTATCCCGTAAGAAAGAAGAATAAATATCATCCTTTGAAATTTTATCGTGTCACATATTATTCCTCATGAATTACATCTTTGTTCTGTTGAGATTCAACCTCTTTAGGCTTGGACAGTCAATAAATTTTAGCACTTCTTTAATTTTGCTCCAGTTCAGAGCATCAGTTTGGGAACTAATAATCACTAAGCTTCTCAATGGTTTTTTTCTTTGCCTAAAAATGGTTCCATCAAACATGAAAAGTACTGACAGGAGAAATTGAGATACACTAGGAAATTCAGAATAAATTGAGTCCTAAGACTACAACAGAGAGTTAAAAATAAGGAACCCATTTTTAATATGGTTGACTGGCCTCCTGCAGTCATTTCCTTGACACTTATTTGGAAGTACAGAAGCAATTTGCAAATCAGAGGGCATCAAATTACTAAGTTGGCTAAAATTTCAAACCAGTCATTGTTTGCCAGACATCTGTTAATGGAGTCTTTTTTAAAAAAGTTGTTTTTCACCCTTTTTGCCTTATGTTAATTAGAGAGCAAAAAAGCATGGATTGAATAAAATATTCCTAAAAATGTCACCCTTATTAAATATACATTATGTAAATACAATATTTTCTCTTGGTAGACAAGCTCCATGTTGGCAATTTTCTTATCATTTCATGTATCTATATTTTTTTTTACTGAAAAAGGCTAATATTCTCTAGTGGGGTTTTTTGTGTAGGGGGAGATTTGAGCCATTTTTTTATTTCAGGTTTTCCACAATCAGCTTATAACTGATGTTTCATAGTTGTGAAGGTCAGAAAGATGCTTTGCAAATTATAGCCAAGCTTTTAAATAATGAAATCATTTACTTCTCTATCTTTCAAATATGTTTATGAAAATTATGTAGTTCATTTATATTTCTGAATTTCAAAAACGGTTTCAAAGAACAGTAGTAGAGCTATCAGCACATGATACAAGCTAAGTAATATTACCTCAACCAAAGTTTGAAAATTAATGTTTCAAAATAAAAACTACATAAGCTTAAAAGAAAATCTAACAATCTAACAGAAACCAGCACATTTTTTAAGGAAATATTTTTATATGAGCCACTGAAAATCAGTTCATGGATTAAATTAAATATCTGCCTGTGATTCTTTGGACACAATATCTGCACAGGTTTCTAGTATCACATATATAACTTTGTCTTCAAGTGACTGCTGAAGGGCCTTAAATTCTTGTCCATTATCAACAATATAAACTCTTCAGTCTTCTGCCTGAAGTTACAGCCTGACATGAACCATATGACACATTCATGACCAATAAGCATCATTGTCTCCAAATATTTTCCCTTCCCACAAACCATCTGTGACCCTTTCTGTCATTCATCAAATCATGACAGCATGCTCTTGAAATGATTGGCACAGTTTCTGTCAATGCTGTGCAACACAAATAACTCATTGGGCTATAGAAAGTCAAAGAAAATAGGAGTTTAGACCATAACAAACAGAAAAAACATATGAATTTCAAGTTCTAGCAATCTCTACTGTTACTTGAATGATTACTGAAAACCACTAAATCCTCTAGCTGTCATCTAAAATGGCAAGCATATCCTAGCCAGTGACTATTTATTACTGGATGCATTCGATGTTTTCCCATTCAGTTACTTTTATCTTCCTCTTCGTTTTTCTCAGACAAACTTTTTATGTGAAACAGACCAGAAACCATTGTTCTTGCTGGTTTATATCTCAAATACTTAAGGAAATCTGGCTCAATCTTCTACTGGGCCCCTGAAATCAATCACAAATGGATCAATGTTCTCAAAGCTTAAGAAATGGATTAGCCTTGTCTTAGAATATTTGTATTTACAAATTATTTTTAATTTTTCTTATAACTTAGGAGTCTCTCATTCTCTATATTTAACATTTTGTTTCTTAGATTTTGCAGTAGGAACTTTTCAACTTTTTTTTTTCACCCACCATCTTCACATTTTTTTCTTTCTTTGGTTCTCATTAACTAATCCAGGCAGCATTCAGATTCATCATCTTCCTGCCTGAACTCCAAGCTTACTAGTATTGTAAGCATATGTATCCATACCAAGGGTATGTCTTTGTTTTCAAGATTATGGAACCACCTTATACTCCAACACTTACACTTTTATAATTTAATTTACATTGACTTAAATAGTGCCTAAGTATGTGCATGTGTGCATGCATGCATGCATGTGTGCATGTGTGTATGTGTGTATCTTCCATGAAACATGTATGAACATCAGAGCACAACTTTTTGGACTCAATCTTCTCCTTCAACCATGTGGGCTTTGAGGCTGGAACACAGGTCATCAGACTTAGTATGACAAATGCCTTTACCTACTTGTTGAATTATCTCACCTGCCCTTAGTTTTGAAACTAGTTTTGAAACTCTTGAAAGAGTTTATTTTCTTTCAGACTATTGTATCTAGCTCCTAAAACTGGCATTAAACAAAATAATTGTATGGAAGTCTATGAAAATACAATCAATTATCTGTTAAGGATTTCATTTTTACATCTTCAAAGAACTTCAGATTTTTACATATGATAAACTTCCATTTTGTGCTTGGGAATGATGACATTCTTCTATGATTACTATTTTTATTGTAAGCATCAGATTTCTAAAACAGAAGTCACATGTCTAGAAAAGATCCATGACTCTCTCCATGCCCTAATGCTCCATATATCTAGCCAGTAACAAATATTATTAAATTGATATTATTAATATCTCAGATATATCCTCTCCCTTCCAAATGTATCAGCATTAGTGCCACAGCCTAAACTTTCTCTTATTCGTTATTTCTCACTTGGCTACTTAAAATACCCACCAATTGATCTCTTGACTGCCCTTTTCTCTGCTCTACTCTGAAAATCAGTTCTGAATATCATGCTTATCACAGCTTCCTTTTTCTAAATCGGCTTGTGATTCTTCACTGCTTGGATTAGTCTTAGAGTTGTTCTACAAAACACATAAAGTTTTAGTCATGTGACTATCCCCAGCTTTAAATTTTATAGATTTCTTCTTTGTTTCACCCAATTTATGTTTCATTAAATAGAATTACTTACATTATCTTCCCCAGCAAATTGTTGACTATGTCCTTGGCTTTGAAATATTTAATATCAGTGCTAGAATCACCTGGCATATTCTATCTACCAAACTTCTGCTTTCAAGACTTAGATAAGTGTCTCTCAAGAAAACATTTATTATCCTTCTTAAAGAATTAGTTGTTTTCTTTCCTTCTTATTGCCTTTCTGCTTTGCATTTGCTTTAAATGATGCATGTGCCACATTTGCATTACAGTTTTAAAATTAATGCATGTTTTCTTACCTAGTCATCATTTATTTAGTAAGGCTCTTCCATGAGTGATCCATGATGTAGTTGCAGAATCTAGAATAAGGCATGGGAATTGACACTCAGTGTTTGCTAATGAAAATAAGAAGAATTAAAAACAAATAAGGTAGTGATAAAATTTTTTATTAACTAGCTATACAATATTGTCCAAAAAAGTTTTAACAGCACATAAAGCACTTATGAAATTTCTTTATACTTTTGGTTCTGCACTAAGTAGTAGACAAAGCAAAGTTAACTTGGCTGGTAGAATATTTTATTAGTCAATTTTTGTTGTTAATAACCCAAAGTAATGACTTGGTAAGTTGACATGAAAAGAGGTTTATTTGAGCTCATTCTTTTAAGAGGACCAATCTCCAAGGTCCACATAATCTCCAAAAGGTACAGGACATTACCTAGCAAGAGAAAAAGAACATGTATGCCTCTTTGGATTGCTCTTGCATCAGGATTCAATCATGAGAGCTGTGCTCTCATGACCTAACTATGAAATTAAAACTAACCCAGTCACCTCCAAAAGTCCCATCTTTAAACACAGAAGATGATTGAAGTTTTTACTCCCTTAGTACTTTCTAATGAGATTCAATTGTCACAACAGTAAAAAGCAGTGATTAATCCCACCCATGAAGTTTTCACTTTTAGTGCTTCAGAATAGTTTCTTTATTCTGCTTAAGTTCTTAAAAGCAAGAAATTCTGAGCATATTCCCAAGTAATCTGAGAACTGTTCAAGTAAAAGGGTCCTGTGATCATTTATGGCTGTACAACAAATCTACAGTACTTGCTTGCTGATGACAGAGGGTAGTTAGTATTAAAATGTCTGAGACAATTCAATGGCACAGAAGTCTGTTTACATTTTCTGAATCTATTCCTCCACACATCATACAATCATAGACCATTTCCAAAATACTCATCCTATTCCAGGGCTTAAAGGGTAAGAAAGGGTTGCTTATGATGCCCAAGAGGAACAAACATTAGCTTCCAGAGCCCTAAGTAAATTTCATTTTTAAAGCTGCATCTCTTAAATTTTCTTCAATTTTAAAATTTCCCTTATTTTAAAAGGAAAATAATATATTTAATATATGAATTTGAAAGTAAAACAAGATTTAATTATAAAAGATGTTTCATTGAAACAATTATCCAAAAGTAAAGTGAACAAAAATTACAAGATATAAGTTTGTATTTAGGCTGTATGACATTGGGCTTTTCTAATTCAATAAAAATATGTGCTACAACTAGGAAGCATCATTGTGAGAGGAATTTATTGTCCATTTAACTCAGTTGCTTAATTTTTCCTGGTAGAACATAAAGACCCAGAAAGATTCAAATCAAATATTACCAGAACACTTAGGGTAGCTGAAAAGATCAAGCTTATGATTTCCATTCCTCTTTTTCCTCCATACTTCATTTGGAAATAGTGTTCAGGTTTGGAATCAATTCAAATACATATTTATGTTAACCTGGTACATATTCAGTCCTCCACTGATTACATGAATCTTATACATACATTATCACATTCCACAGTCACATCAGACTTGTAAGGTAAATCAGACTGTCCTGGACTCTTTTATCACCAAGATTTAGTACTTACCCTTAAGGGAAAAATCCTATAAGTTGATGTTATGTTAATGTAGAGATAGATTTAGCTGTGTTTTCTAAAGATAAGTCCAGGAATAGCTATAATAGGACAAAGAGAGTGTTGTTGAACTTCAGTGAGAAATGTGGCTCTTAAAAACTTAGAAATGAGGATCTGTCCAACCAGAGACTGCACTCAACTTTTACTACTACTGCTCCTACTGTTACTAATAATGATAATAATAATAATTTTTCTGTTGCATAAGGCAACAGATTTAGAGACAGTTCAATGGCAGTTCCAAATTCTTAGTCATTAACTATAATCATTTTCAGAAACTCAATTTGAATCAATTCTAAAGTAAAAACACAAACAGTCTGGTATGTCAGGAACTCTTCTGACCACTCTTAAAAAGACAAAAGAAAACAAGATCAATGCTAAAGTGGAAACTTTCTCCAAATAATACTCTTCTACTGGAACTGAGGCTCCACTAAATGCAAATGGCTAGAGAGCCTCACTGTAAGATTAGAAAATGTTCTGCTGTAAACAATACTCCCAGGTCCTGAGAAACCAGGTCACCACTATATAAACACTTTGCAGCACTTTGTAAACAAATGAAATTATCAAGTGGGTTTGGTGTAAACAGAACAGCATTAGGAGAAACACCATCAGTCTCAGATTGGACTCTGTGAATAAGCAAGTACTGAGACTTGCATCACACTGGTTAAGTGACTAGATATTCCTGAAAGTTCCATTTACTGAGAAGCCAATGGCAGGCTAAGAAGAAATTCAGAAGAGCCTGTAGTACACTGTAGAGACCACTTTGTAGCTTCTATAGTTCACATTGTTTCTGAAAGAAACATATTTGTGCTATAATTTAATAGTGGAGTTGAACAGTGCGGATATGAAAATAGCAAATGACCAATTTGTCAACAGATTTTGGGAAAAATAAGACAGGAAAATTAGTAAATAAAACAAAAGCAGAAAATGAGTCACTACTGTAGTCAAGGCATGAATTGCAAAGGATCCGATTCATATGTTTTGGACAAGAACTCAGTTCTCTCCGATTCTGCCACAGTCTATCATCCCATTCATTCCAGCACCCATTCCTGCATTCTGTCTTCAATTTCTAAGAAAAAAAAGGAGAGGGGAGAATGAAGAAAGATGCATCACTCCCCTAAAGTTGTATGATATTAAAGAGAACAAGTAGTCTAAATGTCCTTTCATTTAACTGTCTTTGACACCCTTTCATGTATAATTTCCTTGAATATTTAGTGAATTCCGTTAACTGCTTGTACTCTGCTCAACCCATGATAGTTAATAAGTATTGTTCCTACTTTCCATAGTTGTTACAAATAAATATACATACATATTCAGATATACTTGTAATTGTGCTCTATTTAATAATATATTGCCATTTCATAATTCATTCTTTATCTGATGCAGGTAGCTTTAAAAGGATAGATAATATACATACTGAATATAAAACAGCATTCAAATATACCTGTCAGTGTGCATTACACATAATCAATTTGATACACATTTTGCATCGAAATCATCTCACTCATGTTTTCAATCTAGAGAATCCACACTGCTACTTCTTAGGAATATCACACACTCACACATGCACACACACGCACATGCACATGCCCACACACATACATATACATACATTCTTCATGAAAACATATATGCATACACTTTTTTAAAAATTATTGCTTTATTTTTTCTCCCACATTTTATTTTTTTTCTAATCATACAAGTTCAATAGGTATCTTCGTCCTCTCTTTCCCTCCCTCCTCTCCCCAATTATTCCTCTTTGCACTCTCTCCCCTTCCGCCTTCCTTTCAACCCTCTCCCCTCTTCCAATGCCTCCCCCTTCTTCCCTCCCATCTCCTGGAGCATCCTTCTGTCCAAAATGCATACGTTTTTGTTTTTTTTGTTGTTGTTTTTTTAACATTTTTTATTATTATTTCTGCTCATACAAACTTAGTAGGTACACCGGTTCCATCCCTCTCTCCTCCTCCCCCCGCCCCCTGCTCCCCCTCTCCTCACCCCTCCCTCCCCATCCCCCAGTGCCTCCCCCCCAATCCCTTTGAGCATCCTTTAATGTGCATGCCAGACTCTCCTCTGGGCCCTCCTCTCCAATGATGTACAAGGACCCAGTGGCATTTCCCTGAACCCTTTCCTGTGTTCCCCTTAAGCATAGGAACACTGCTGTGGCTGTCAATCCCTTGCCTCCAAGGATCTTGGTGCCTTTAGCAAATGTTAGACTTTGTGGGGTCAGTAGTGTGTTGGACATTACGCAGGGCACAAAATGCATACGTTTTTGTAAATCCATAAAGTAACTCAAATGGGACTACAATGTATATCTTATTTAATGATACTCTATCAACTGTTTTTTCATTTTGTTTTGTTTTTATTTTAGTGATTTTTCCCATCAACATATTATTTAGAAGCCTGTTGAAAATTTCACTTAAAGCCAGTCATAATTATTTTCAAAACTTTCTTTGATACTATTCTGTTTGTGTACATGGGGCTGTATCAAAACACTGAAAAGTGGGGAGAGAAGGATGGAGAAAAGGAAAGAGGAAAAAAATTAAATGTATTTGTTGATGCCTTCAAGAAATTTAAGAATCCAGAGATCAATTCTTATGGCTAACTTTTTACATCAATAAAGAACTAGAAAAACAATACCTTCACTATGCTTTTACATGCTTAATGTTTTCTGTCTCCCTGTCCATTTCCTGATGTCACTGGCTGATTAGATGATGGTAAATAGAACAGTACAGAAGCAAGGGAAGGGAATTGGGTCAGTCTGAGAGATGATAGATAAGTATTTTGGCACAACAGGATCAGAAAATCATGCTTGAGGGATTATTAGTAAAGAAATTAGACTTCACTATGTGTTTTTTTTTTAAAACTCATATGAGGATAATAGAATCTTGTAGTTCATGAAACTTAAATTTCTACTTCATACTCTTTATTATTATTATTATTATTTCCGCTCATACAAACTTAACAGGTATACTGGTCCCCTCCCTCCCTCTACCTCCCCCCGACCCCCCTGCTACCCCCTCCCTCCGAATCCCTCAGTGCCTCCAACCCAGTGTCCCCCCAATCCCCGGAGCATCCTTTAATGTGCAAGCCAAACTCTCCTCTGGGTCTCCCTCTCATACTCTTAATGGAAAACAGAAATATTCATTATATACATATTCTAACTTTCACTTGACCACTCTCCTGATAAAATATACTTCAACTTCTTGGAATTACATATCAGGCTGGGCCATGAAAGTGGCATTAGTTGCATTTATAGATTTTAAAGTCTATGATGTATATGACTGAAGGATGTAAACAGATTTTTTAAACTTACTTACTTGAGTGTGTGTGTGTGTGTGTGTGTGTGTGTGTGTGTGTGTCAGAGAGCAAGGTGTGTCCCTGTGGAGGACCAAAGGTGATTTCAGTAATCATCTTGGATTGCTTCTACCTCCTTTTTGCTTCATTCTAGAATTTCCCAGGCTCCACCCACCAGGACCATAATGGAGGCCACAGCTGATTCTGCCTGGCGTTTTAAATGTGGGACCTGGGATCAGAACTCAGGACTTGCTGCTTGTGAGGCAGAGTCCTAACCACTGAGCCATCTCTCCAGCCCTCTTAAAAGAGATTTTTAGAAATGTTATAATATCTTAACTTTTGCAAAGGGCAAACCATCAGGTTATGTAGCACATCGTTCCTATGTTTGTGTTCCACAGATCAGTTGCTATGCTTGTGTAACAACCTCACCATTTTTGTACTTCCCTTTGTGCACATCTATATTTGATTTTAATTGCAACCTTTTGAATGCAAAATGCTAACCAGGTAATGCCCCCCCCCACTTTGGCTTATTTACTTTTCATCTGTAGCTTTCAAATTTTCTTACTAAATTTTGCTTTGAACTTTTGAGACTTTAGTCTATAAACTACATTTCCCATACATTCTTCTCTTCAACATACTGCTCAGTTTTGTCCTTTGAAATAATCTGGAAGTGTCAAACTGCTGGTTTTTACATATCAGTGACCATGGTTGATAGTTGAGTGTGCGTACAGGGCCAGCAATGGATGGGTCACCTGCTGGCTTTCAGTTATGCATTGCCATGGTCTTCTGGTCATCCGTGTGGCAGAATCTTCACAGGCAGCTGTAGTCATTATTTCAAGATGCTTACTTAGCAAATGTAGAAAATCCCTTAACTCTATAGATCAATCGTTCCTTTTGCTTCCCTTGACAACCTTTCCCTCTCCCCTTTTGCTATTCTGGTCCTTATAAATATGTATTCTATCCCATTGTGATTGAAATATTTACCATGGTTTTATTTTCCTTAATGGACACTGAGCGATCCATTACTTTTAGCTCTAATGATGTCCAAGGATAGAAATTTTCACACAAATCATTTATCTTTTACCCCATGGCAAGCTCTGTCTTAGGTAAAGAACAATCACTTCTCATTTCTTTTCATATATGCAATAATTCACGAGTTGTATTGAAACAAAGAGAATGTTCATATGGGCCCCTCAGATGAGGATCTTATTTTATAAATGTATTTGGTGATGATATAATTTGATAAATATATTTCAATATAATAGGGAAAAAACAAGGTGCCTGTTAGAAACGTAGCTCTATGATATAGATGTTTTATATTCATACTGCAAGTATCCAAAAGTTGAAAAAAAACACCTTGATGATTGTCTAGAATCATCCAGGAATCTTGACCTTATGCAGCCAAAGCTTTGGAAACTATTCAGACAATTGTATCTGTTTTTAACAGTTGTGCTATTAGCACATGAAAGCAAAATGTGTAAAGTTCAGCATCATGTTCTTATCCTATGAATCTCTCTGGCATTCACCCCACTCTCTTGCTTTTAAGGAGGACATTGATGAGTCCTCTGTGACTTCAGAGACAAGAGGTCAACAACAAGTGCTGTCAGAATGGTACCAAGGGTAGACAAATAAAGGATCCTGAGAATAGATGTATTAATATGCCACAGTTAATATTTCTGCACAGTTTGTTTTCTCAGCAGTATCTTGCTATCTAGGGACCAAAAAATATGCTTGGCTTTACAAGTGTGACATGATTGATGCTTTACTAGGATAGTCTTTTCATAGCAGAACAGATGTCTTCTCACAAGAAAGTTATCGGTACAAACAAACTACATTATTGCACTAATGTTAAGGTTCAAACTTGAGCAAAAGATAGTAAAGGGTATGGAGAAGGATAATGGGAGAGAGAGAGAAATCAAGTATGAACAGAAGACAGATAGATATTGGTCTAATTCTAAACCCTTATCACATTGGCTTCATCTGTGATATATGAAGAAGCATAGAGCCCATCTCACATATGCACTTTAAATATTTTGGCATAAACAATCACAGGTATGCAGAATTTCTAAACTTAGTAAAGTGAGTAAATTAAACAGAGATTTCCTATCTTCCTTCATGGTACCTTCAAATAATCTTGCAACACATGGAATATTGAATCACTACAAATTTTGTTAATTTGACTGTTATGTTCTTTTTTCATGACAGTCAAGTTGCATGCTGTATACTGTATGTGTTTAGTAGAATTAGGAAGATAGATTTTTAAAATTAACAAGCTTACCGGAGAATCATAAACAATGGAGATAATGTTTCTTCTTAGAAAGGAAAAGCAAAGAAAACAAAACAAAAACTATTTCCATTTTAGAATATAAGCTAAACTAACTGATGCAAATGGGATTCATTTCATAAAATTGATTTAAGTTTTATAGTTTTACTTTCAATTGTCGCACTAAATTCTATTATAAAGATACTTAATGTGCTATAATAAATCTTACTCAACATGTCATGTATATGGGTCCAATGGGGGGGATGATATCTTCAATCACATATAGTCTTTGGGCTATACACTGTTCTTAGAATTTTTTTTCAATAACCTGGAATGGTTTGAATGTCTGTCTCTTGTACTCATTATCTGAACATGGTCAAAATAAACCATCTTTGTACCAGGTTTAGTGTTTGTGCTACTGTTCCTTTAGTTATTCATTCCCATTCTGCGTTAAAACAATGCACTTTAATAAATGTGGTAGCATTTCTCTGTTTCTGACTGTTTTCTCTTCTCTCTGATTGTCATGACTTCAAAATATCAATCTTCTCTGCAGATGTCCTGCCTGGCCAGGAAGCACTTGACAGGATTGAGTATGGTGATAATCTAGTGATCTTACCTAATAATGTAACATGAATTGCTACTTGTACTTGTCAAACAAATAAAAACCATTTCCAGGAATAGCCAGATTGCCTATTTTTTCATTCAACATCCTGAAACCACATAATAGCTTTAATAAGCTTAATATTAATAGACATTCGATGGTCTGGGAAATAGACTTAAACCTCAAAACCCTCATGAGGACTTGTGAAGTTCATGATATTTTCTATTTGTATCATTAAAATAAGATTTGTAATATACTAGTGATGGTATATTTGGGTCTCCTGTGAGGGACCCTAACTAGGTATAGTGACCTTTAGCATGTTCCATTGATCACTGTCTATATTCTATACTAACATATCCACTTGTCTATACACTAACAACTGCTCTCAAATTTACTATCTTTCGTTGTGAAATACTTCAAAGATTGCCTGCAAGGCTAAACCTTTATTAAGGATTTTTTTAATAAAAATCAAAATTTTAATTTAAAAGAAACTTATTTTCTGGACATGAACTATTAATATATTACAGATTCTGGAAGTTTTGTAAAGAATGTTGGCAGTTATCATAGTGTGGTATATTGAGTCTTAAGCATTTCCCCCAGAAGACTGTAAACTTTATACAATTAGATGTAGATAGAGAACAGATAATGACTCTGTTGCTTGTGTCCTGTGGATACGTTTAGAAGTTGTTTGTGAACAAAGACAAACAGATATACTCATTTAAATCCTGAAAATATAGACAAAATATGTTGAATTAATGAGGTTACATGGTCAAACATTGTTTCTGTACTTCAAATGACATCAAGGTTTACCTTCAATCATAGTAGTAACGTTCACCATAGAGAACAAGGAAAAAAATACAAAAGTACAATGAAGATTCCCTGACATCATTGCCACTGAAAGAGATTTTAGAATGTGTAGGCAAAAAGGGATTTTAATATAGTTGGATTTATTCATTACAAATTGTACTTTGAGCCAGGAAAGAACTCTTCCCATGAGAAAATTCAGAATCTCATCATCCTCCTTGCTTACTAAGGCAATTCAGAAAGAATGGAGAATACAATTCAGAGAGGCAAGAACCTTGGAATGTAGCCATTCCCATGATACTTAACTTGGCAAACATCACTATCCAGAGCACTTTTGATTTATATAAAAATTCTTAATAAAAGTTTAGCATTACAGGCGATCTTTGAAGTATTTCACAAAGAAAGATAGTAAATCTGAGAGCAGTTGTTAGGATACTGACAGGCAAATAGGTTAGTATAGAATACAGACAGTGACCAATGGAACATGCTAAAGGTCACTATACCTAGTTAGGGACTTTCTCAACATTCAACTCACAAAATGTTACCACAAATTCTCAGGAAAGAGCATAGGGGATTGAAAGTTATCTCAAGAGTAAAGTATGATCATTTTGTCCTCTTTCTGTTATATATTGATAATGACTCTCAGTATAGTTCTATTTTTCCACAATGCTAACTTTGTACCTTTTGAATTAGGAATCAAAAAGTAACCATATAAGTTGAGTTTTTATATCTTTGAGCTTTACTTGTGTCTTTGAGGATATCTTTTTCAGTTATATAAATTTTAGTTTCATTTCTACAAATAACACTTGAATTTTACCTAATAACTGAATTTATGTTATTTATTCTACTGTCAATTTTGCTATCTCTCACACAGCAGGAAAGGGCACAAAAATCATGGCACTACACTCTCAGTACTCTAATGGAAATATCAGAACAGACCACCACTTATTCCTTTCTGCAATGTGTCATATAATTCTAAAGGTGTTTCAAGATGGTCTGCCATGCACCTACTTCACTCTTAGAAAGTGTGAATATGAAAAAAAAAAAAAAAAAGAAAAGAAAAGGCTATTTGGTTACAAATGAAATAATTTTGCCATCTCATAAAAATTTGAAGATAATCATCCCCCAAAATGAAGACTATCTTCATCATTTTTTAAACAATTTCCTCCTTGAATTAAGAAATTCAAAAGCATATATATCTAGGAAATTTTTTCTAGATTCTAAATTAAGAGTTGAATTTCTTTTGGTCAATTTTAATATTATTTGGAATGACAGAATCTGATTTTAGGAAATAGCAAGTTTGAAAACTGTGTCTTTTAATTCTAGTGACATATTAACCAAATTAAATCAATACTCATATCACGTGGGATATGTGATGGTTAGATTCAGGTGTCATTTTGACAGTTGCCGGCATTTGGGGCACAGTTGTGACTTGAACAAGCTTGCATGTGATTGTCTTTTTGAGCAGGTAAATAAGATGGAGGGAACTGGTTGATAAAGTTAGCATCTTCATGTATACTTAGTCAAACATAATGGTTGGGCATTATGTGGCTATGGTATGGCAAGTTCCCTGAGCCTGTTTTTGGGGTGTGCTCTATCATAAAACTAGACAAGAAACTGTAACCAAACTATCATAAGAGAAAATAAAACCACTTGCTCCCTTAAGCTGTTTTGTATTGATTTTATCAGCAACATGCATAGTAATTGCATGTAGATTGGCTTCAATTCATCCAATTCTTGTTTCCATTTTGAAATCTTTTTATTGAAATCTTTCTGCATCATTTTCCTATGTATTCATTGGGGCAGTGTCTTTCAGTGAACCCTAAGATGTCCAACACAGCTGGTGTGGCTAGCCAGCTTGCTCCAGGGGTCTTCTGTCTTTACCTTGTGAGTTCTAGAATTATAGACAGACTTCAAAACACCCAGCAGTTATGTGGGTTCTTGGAATCCATATGTTTTAACCACTAGGCTATCTTTCTAGACACACAATTATTATTTTCAATCATCACATTAGATAGTCTGAGAAGGATTATTTAATTCATTGACAGTTTCATAACACATATGATAAATTTTAGTCACTTTTCCCTTATTACTTTTTATTATCCACTCATTCTTCTTCACTTGAAAATTTTCTTCCCAACAAGTCCTCTTCCTTCTTTCATGTCTTTTACTTGTATATGTGAGCCACTAGGTTTAATTAGGGTTGTTGACGTGCAAGACAGATTGTTTGCTGAAGCATGGATAATTTATTAATGGCTATCCTATTGAAGAAAAGATTAACTGCAGAAAAGATTCTGCAGGGGGGAAGGGGACATGATTTCTTCCTCTTTCCATATGAAATGTTGATGGACTCAATCTTGTATACATCTTGTGCAAATAAATACACATTCAGTAAGTCCATAAATGTAGTGTTTGTGTTGTGTCCAGAAGATACAGTTTCACAGTACCCATCCCAATGCTCTAGCTCTTACATTCCTTTTGTCCACTCTTCAATGATTGTAAGTGAATCTTTGTCACTGAATTATATAATTATTTAGGTCTAAATAAATTGGACTTGTTAAGTTTCTGCTGGCTTAGTACTATTACACCATATCTGTTTAAAGTTTTAAGTCTACTCATACTTTTCATCTGCCCACTTTTCATCAAACTTTAGAAGTTTTTTTTATTCAATTGTGCATGTATGCATGTGTGTGTGTGTGTCTGTGTGTGTGTGTGTGTCTGTGTGTGTGTGTGTGTGTCTGTGTCTGTGTAGAACCACGGATGAATTTGGGAACCACCAAGGACCCCCTCCACCAGGGATCCTCCTTATTTACTCTGCCCCAGGATTCACAAGCTCCGCCCTACCAGGATCAGAAACGCAAGTCGCCCCCGCTTCCGCCCGGCGTCTATATGTGGAGTCTAGGATCCGAACTCAGGACCTTCCACCTGCAAGGCAGAGGCTTAACCCTGAGCCACCTCTCCAGCTCCCTCATCAAACTTTAATTAAATTAAAATTTAAAAACAAAAAATTCTATCTTACTGCTGAAAAAATATTAATCAGGAGAAATGTTTAAGGGGAAAGATGAACGGAAAGGATACAGGAAAGGAAGAAGTAAAAACATACAACCAGACAGAAACTTACATTATTAGTATATAAAAATACTTTTATTTAAGAAAAGAGTTATGACAGACATATCCTATATGTGAAAACACACAGAAGAACATAGAACAGAATAGAATATGCCCTATAATGCTCCAACTAGTACCCACAGGCAATTAAACAAAATTCCAAGTACCAGGCATGTGATAGCTCCTAATAAGTTGCTGCTCACAGAGGTCTCAAAGGCTCCTAAAACTATATGCTTTTTCCTTTCTCTTGATTGCCTCCAGAAACTGACAGACCCTATAGCTGAAGATACAACATACGTTGATCACAGGACATACATATAGTATAGCAGCTGGACTTGGTCTGAAAGCTTTCTCCTCAATGAGCACTTTTCACAGTACCAGTGAGTATGTTGCTGGGGAAGAACAGAAAATCAGCAGGCTCATTAATCTGTGAAAGCTACAAGCTATAATAACAATGGCCTTGGCACGAGGCAACCATTATCAGTGTAATAGTGGCATTAATGGTAAGGAGCCAACCAACATTATTTGAGTGACTTTAAGGCCCGCTTTTCAGCAGAGATCACAGTACTGGTACTGTAAATCAGGACAATAACCTATGATAAGTGAAAGCCCTAGACCATGGGAGGTATGCAAATTATTGAGATTTGACTATAAAGATCCTATATCAAACTGCCTTTCAAACATTTGTGATTGTACTCATAAATTGGAAGAACACTCAACAGTCCATTTAGAAGCTTCTTTTTTGCAATGAAAAGTGTTTATTACAGAAAACTACAAATATCCAAGTATAGAAAATAAGTGACTATGAACTGATACAGAACTGTCTAAATAAGACATCTCTCTTCCCACACACATAACCTGAGTTTCAGTGACCATCACAGAAGAGAGGGTGGTAAGATTATAAGAGCCTGACATGCAGCAGGAGTGTGGCCAGGCATTATTTCTGAGACATATATAATTTTCACAAGATCTACCTGCATGGGATTTGATTAGTCCCAACAATATCTCAAGAGGCCCCAGACCTCTCAGGGAGACTGGTGATGTTAACACTTAATAGAGGGAAAGGAAGGTACTTTCCTCAGTGGTATACTAACTTATATATGATCATACTTCAGCAAATACTCAGGCACATGCCACCAAAGGCAAACCAGGTGAAAATCAGTGATCCATACATGTGCAAAACATGAAAATGAGAGGATAGTGGGGAAAATGAGGCAGTGGGATTAGAGATTAAGGTGTGAAAATAAAATAAATTCACTGTACTCATGCATGAAACTCTAAAAGAATAAAATCTTTAAAGAATATATTTTTCTCTGGATAGTCAAGACTTAATTCTGAAGATAGTAAATAAAATGTTATACTTTTCTTATTAATTCCATGAACAGATGAGGAAAAGATATTTTCTCTCTACCACACAAATACACACAATGGAGAACTTATTTTGTGGGTCAGCATGATGGCTCATTGAGCAATGGCTCTTAGCCACAAACCTGGAGATCTGAGCTTGATCCAAGGATCTCATATGGACAATGAATTGAATCCAGAGGAGATAGATGACAAATTTCTTTTTTGTCCATTCTTTTTCCCCATTTTTACTTTTTTCTACTTTTACCAACATATTAAGTATTCATCCCAGCTTCCCTCCTTCCCATCTCCCTCCCATCCCCTCCCCTCCCTTCATCATTCCCTCCCACTCTCTCCCACCCTTCCACTTGCATGCTTCTACAGATCCCAGGGTTTACTCTGATGAGTCCACTGCTATGGAGGCCCAAGACTCTGTGGTATGTCATGTTACCTCTTTTTAGGCCATCCAGCTTTAGACCCAAAGATTTCCACTGTAAGTTCCCATTCTAGGGATATAACAACAGCTACCTACAGAGCAGTTTAATGTACTGTCTTCCTACCTATAGATTTATTGGTTATCTTCCCTAATGACCTATTTCCTTCCCGTTTTGCGGGGAGGGGTTGTTCTAGTTTACAGCAATAGGGATGTGTACCATGCTGACAAGTGTGTCTTGAGGCCAATCAAAAAGCTGTTGGTTCCCTTCCGCACCCCGCTCCTCCGGCCGGGACACGCGCACACGCGGTCCAGCCGGGCCTCATCCTGCGACCTAGGTAAGCTCCGACCACACCCGCCCACCAGAACCCCAGGTCAGCCCAAGGGACCCAGCTCCTACCCCACCATCCAAGCCGGGAGCCGCACGGAGGGCCGAGGGACGAGGAGGACCTCTCCCTGCACCCGGGCACGGCCCCAGCTCTGCTCTGGGTTAAATAGATCCATGCCAACGCCCCCATCCTCCCTTCCGCACCCCGCTCCTCCAGCCGGGATGCGCGCGCGGTCCAGATGGGCCTCATCCGCGACCTAGGTAAGCTCCGTCCCTGCCCACCCCCAGAACCCCAGGCCAAATTATTCAGTTTAGTGAAATTGAAAGATCTTAAATTAAAACGACAATGCCGAAGTCAAAGTGCAAATCCATGAGAAGCAACAGTCAAGTAAACAAATTTCCCACTGAAGAAATTAATCACATAATGTTAGACTGAAACCAGAACAAACCCACGGAAAATGGCCAAGATGGCCTGACCCATGATAACGACTTTCAAAATATGATCATTACCATGTTCAATACTATGAAAGAGGAAATCCGGGAGGAATTACATAATCGAATCAATCGCTTTGAAGAGGAACATAACAGACACTTGGAGGAGTTGAGAAAAACAGTGCAAGAAACAAAAACTGGCATAGATCAGTTAAAACAGACTCAAGCAGAGTTTAAAACTGAGCTAAAAGACAAGTTATCTTCAACCCAGAATTCTACAGAGAGTCTTATCAACAGAACTAATGAAGCAGAAAACAGAATTTCAGACCTTGAAGATAAAGTGGGAGTACTAACCAGCTCAATGGAAGAGGTTGTTAAAGCCAAAAAGATACTTGAGAGAAATACTCAGAAGTATGGGACACCCTGAAGAAGCCTAACATGCGTATTCATGGAATACCAGAGCAAGAATCTCAAAATACCACCCATGAGGAAATTTTTCAAAGGAACATCAAGGAAAACTTTCCTCATATAAAAAAAGAGAGGCCCATCCATATACAAGAGGCATTCCGCACCCCAAACAGATATGACCAAAACAGAAGCTTGCCACAGCAAATAATAGTCAAAACACTTCACATTCAACATACAGAACTGGTGCTGAGAGCTTCAAGGGAGAAAAAAACAAGTCACTTTTAAAGGTAAACCTATTAAAATAACAAATGACTTCTCAGTCGAAACAGTAAAAGTAAGAAGAGCTTGGAGAGACATACTTCAAGTATTGAATGAGCAAAAATGTCAACCCAGGCTGATTTACCCTGCAAAACTACCAGTCATGATCGAGGGAGAAAGAAAAATTTTCCATCACAAAGACAACTTTAAGGGATACATGTCCACCAAACCAGGCCTTCAAAAAATGCTAGAAATGATACTCAAGCGTGAAGAAAAAAACAGGCATATCCAGGAGAGCAGAAGGCAAGTATAACACCATTAAAAGCAAAGCAATATACTTATAAAAACTACTAAACATAATAAATGTCTGGAATTAAAAATACTTTTTCCATTATAACACTAAATGTTAATGGAATTAACTCACCGATCAAGAGACACAGATTACAAACTTGGATTAAAAATCACAATCCATCAATCTGCTGCCTGCAGGAAACCCGTCTCACCTCAAAAGATAGGAATGCTCTAAAAATAAAAGGCTGGTCAACAATTGTACAAGCAAATGGGAAGCAGAAAACAGGCAGGGGTAGCCATTATGCTATCAGACAAAGTGGACTTCAAACCAAAAAAAATTATAAGAGACACGGATGGATACTATATTTTAATCACAGGTACAATTCACCAGGAAGACTTCACAATACTGAACATATATGCACCCAATACGGGCCCCTCCACATTCATTAAGAAAACCCTACAGCGTCTAAAGCAGAAATCAACCCCCAAACGATAATTCTTGGGGACTTCAACACTGCCCTCTCAACATGGGATAGATCAACAGGTCAAAAGATTAACAGAGACACTTTGGAACTTAATGAAACCCTGAAAGAAATGGACCTTACAGATCTCTATCGAACTTTTCACTCACGCACCAAAGAATACACATTTTTCTCAGCAGCACACAGAACTTTCTCCAAAATAGATCACATAGTGGGCCACAAAACGAATCTACACATATACAAAAAAGTTGAAATTCTAACCTGTGCCCTATCAGACCACCACGGCCTAAAGCTGGACATTCACAACACATCAAAAAAGAGAAAATACACTAACTCCTGGAAACGTAACAATATGATGCTGAATGAGAATTGGATTCAGGAAGAAATTAAAAAGGAAATTCAAGATTTCCTGAAAGTGAATGATTACAAAAATACAACTTACCAAAATCTCTGGGACACAATGAAAGCTGTTCTAAGAGGTAAGTTCATAGCTCTTAATGCCTACATCAAAAAAATGGAAACATCAGAAATAAACAACTTAACAATGCAGCTTAAAGCTTTAGAGAAACTAGAGCAATCTGATTCCAAAAGTAGTAGAGGAGAGGAGATTAGCAAAAAAAGGGGAGAAATATCTGAAATCGAGATTAAGAAAACGATAGAAAAAATCAACCAGTCAAAAAGCTGGTTCTTTGAAAAAATCAATGAGATTGATACACCCCTAGCTAAATTAACCAAAAGCAGGAGAGAGAAAACCCAAATCAACAAAATTAGAAATGAACATGGAGTTATCACTACTGATACCCAAGAAATCCAGAGAATTACAACATCGTTTTTCAAAAACTTATACTCTGTAAAGTTTGACAACACAAAAGAGATGGATGAATTTCTAAGTAAACACAACTTACCTAAATTGAATCAGGAAGTTGTGAATTATTTAAATAGTCCTATAACATATAAGGAAACTGAAGAAGTAATCTTGAATCTTCCCACCAAAAAATGTCCTGAACCAGATGGATTCAGCACAGAGTTCTAACAGACATTTAACGAGTTAATAATACAAATACTCCTTAAACTGTTCCATCAAATAGCAAAGGAAGGAACACTACAAAATTCCTTCTATGAAGCCAATATCGTTTTAATTCCAAAACCTAATAAAGACTCACTTAAAAAAGAAAACTATAGGCCAATCTCTCTGATGAACACAGACGCAAAGATTCTCAACAAAGTTTTAACAAATCGGATTCAAAAACATATTAAAAAGATCATTCACGGGGACCAAGTAGGCTTCATGCCCGGCACACAAGGTTGGTTCAACATACGCAAATCAATAAATGTAATTCATCATGTAAACCAGTCCAAAGTCCAAGACCACATGATACTCTCGATAGATGCAGAAAAAGCTTTTGACAAGATCCAACAGCCTTTTATGATCAAAACAGTAGAGACAGTAGGAATGGAAGGAACCTTTGTCAATATAATAAAAGCTGTATACAACAAGCCCACAGCAAGGATTATGCTCAATGGGGAACAATTGGAAGCATTCCCACTTCGATCAGGAACTAGACAAGGCTGTCCACTCTCACCACTTCTATTCAATATTGTACTTGAAGTCTTAGCTGAAGCCATAAGACAAGAAAGGGACATAAGAGTGATTCAAATCGGCAAGGAAGAAGTCAAGCTATCCCTATTTGCAGATGACATGATTTTATATCTGAGGGGTCCCAAAAACTCCACCATGAAGCTCCTGGAACTAACTGAGAAGTTCAGCAGGGTGGCAGAACACAAAATAAATGTGCAAAAATCAGAGGCCTTCCTATATGCCCAGAATGAAAGAAGTGAAAAAGCCTTGAGAGAAACAATCCCATTTACTATAGCCCCTAAAAAAAGAAATACCTTGGTATAAACCTAACCAAGGAGGTAAAAGACCTTTACAATGAAAACTTTAAAACCCTCAAGAAAGAAATTGCAGAAGACACCGAAATTGGAAAGACCTCCCATGTTCCTGGATTGGCAGAATCAACATCGTAAAAATGACCATCCTACCACAGGCAATATACAAATTCAATGCTATACCAATTAAAATCCCAAAGCAATTCCTCAAAGAAGTTGACCAAACAATCTCAAAATTCATATGGAGGCACAAAAGACCCAGGATAGCAAAGACAATCCTGAGTAACAAAAACACTGCTGGAGGTATCACCATACCGAACCTTAGTCTATATTACAAATCCATAGTTATAAAAACAGCCTGGTACTGGCTCCAAAATAGACACACAGATCAATGGATAAGGTTTGAAGACCCAGATATAAGCCCACAAAGTTACAGCCATTTGGTCTTTGACAAAGGGGCCCAAAGAATCCAATGGAAAAAGAAAAGCATCTTCAACAAATGGTGCTGGCAAAACTGGATCTCCACATGCAGAAGATTAAAGCTGGACCCGCACTTGTCACCATGTACAAGACTTAATTCCAAATGGATAACAGGACCTTGATATCAGGCCAGAGACTATAAAAACCATAGTTGAAAGGATAGGGAACTCCCTCAAGCTGATTGGGCTAGGCCAACATTTCCTAAACAGACATCCAATGGCACAGTCACTGCTACCAACTCTCAACAGTTGGGACCTTGTGAAATTAAAGAGCTTCTGTTCAGATAAAGAGATTGTAACACGAGCTCAAAGGCAACCCACAGAATGGGAGAAAATCTTCACTAACCACATATCTGATAGAGCTCTACTGTCCAGAGTGCACAAAGAACTTAGAAAATTAAACATCAAGGAAACCAATGGCCCAATTAAAAAGTGGGCCCTGGAACTTAAAAGAAATTTTACCAGGGATGAAATTAAAATGTCTAACAAATATCTTAAAAAATGCTCCACTTCTTTAGCCATCAGGGAAATGCAAATCAAAACTTCCCTGAGATATCATGTCACCCCGGTCAGGATGGCAAAAATCCACAATACAAACAACACCAAATGCTGGAGAGGATGTGAAGAGAGGGGACCTCTCCTACATTGCTGGTGGGAGTGCAGGCTCATTCAGCCACTCTGGCGAGCCGTCTGGAGATTCTTGAAGAAATTAAAGATTGAAATGCCATATGACCCTGCTATTCCACTTTTGGGTATAACCCTCCATACAGCAGAGGTTCACCTCAATAGCACAAGCACGACCATGTTCATAGCAACACTGTTTACAATAGCAAAGACATGGAGTGAACCCAAATGTCCAACATTTGACGAGTGGATAAGGAAAAAGTGGTACATCTATACAATGGAGTACTACTCAGCCATCAAAAATGATGAATTACTGGAATTTGCCGGGAAATGGATGTCATTAGAAACAATTATATTAAGTGAAGTATCCCAGACCCAGAAAATTAAGCGCCGTATGTACTCCCTAATAGGTGGCTCCTAATACCAAACCCACCCAGCCCATCTTGAGACACTCATAGGTAATCTATGTATTACCTACACTAATTGCAAGGATTATGAACAGGAGGGATGGGGTTGGAGGGCCACACCAGAAACAAGGAGAGAAGTGACCATGTTATAGTAGAGAAAATAGGCCTCCATCAAGGACTGCAAGAAAGTAATGTGACACCTAGTTAAGTTCACAGACATTTGCTCCTGATCATTTACTACTAAGGGGGTATGAACTCACCAGAAGGGGAGGGCATATAGTCCGGCAGATTACAAAGTAACCATTTTGCGGGGCTGGAGAGGTGACTCAGGGGTTAAGCCTCTGCCTTGCAGGTGGAAGGTCCTGAGTTCGGATCCTAGACCCCCGTATAGACGCCGGGCAGAAGCAGGGGCAACCTGCGTTTCTGGTCCTGGTAGGGCGGAGCCTGTGAATCCTGGGGCAGAGTAAAGGAGGAAGTGGAGGCTGTCCATGGTGGTTCCCGAATTCGTCCCTGGTTCTACACACACACACATACACACACACACATACACATGCGCACACATGCACACACGCACAATTGAATAAATAATAAAAAATAAAAAATTAAAAAGAAGTAACCGTTTTGCAAATGGGTGATTGACCCCTCCCATTGCCAAATGCCATATAACCCTGCAATTCCACTTTTGGGTATAAGTACTACATCTACCCTTGAATATGCTCTTATAATAAGACTCCAGTTTAACAGCTTTCTGTCTCTGGCCAGGGGGTGACAACAGTGCCCATCACGATGGAGTGAAGGGCATTACAGGAGCAACAAAACTGCAAAAGAAAATCAACAAACCACTATCCAGAACTTCAGAGACTATATCAACCACCTAGAACTAGGCCAAACTAATCTCTCCCCATACTAAAGCTCAGGGAAATTTGCAGAGGAGGGGGCGTGAGGAGTGTAAGAGCAAAAGGATGGGAGGAGCAATGATTTACAAGATACTCCACACAAGTTAGGGCCGAAGCAATCATAATTGGACATTGCATGTCCTGCACAATGTCCAACATACTATTGACCTCACAAAGTCTAGCATCTGCTAAAGGCACCAAGATCCTTGGAGGCAAAGGATTGACAGCCACAGTAGTGTTCCTATGCTTAAGGGGAACACAGGAAAGGGTTCAGGGAAATGCCACTGGGTCCTTGTACGTCATTGGAGAGGAGGGCCCAGAGGAGAATCAGGCATGCACAAGAAAGGACTCTGGGAATTGGGGCGGGAGGCACGGGGGGGGGGGGAAACGGAGTGGGAGGGGTGAGGGGCCAGGGGAGCAGGTGGTTCGGGGGGGAGGAGGAGGGAGGGAGGGAACCGGTGTACCTATTAAGTTTGTATGAGCTGAAATAATAATAAAAAAAGTATTAGAAAAAAAAAGCTGTTGGTTGTCTCCATGATATTCAAGCTATTACACTGGTGATCACATGTTGCCATAGTGATTTATACTGCAACTTACAGATCTCATGCCATTGATGGGGCTGATGAATATTTCTCTCCCCCAGCAACTTCTACAGTATTCCTTGGTACTGGAGAACAAATTTCTGTGCTCTTTTTCCTTAATATTTCTTGTGCTGCTTTCCATGGGCCATGCCAATTGAAGCCCAAAAGGATAAAAATGAGTTAAGAACAACATTCTGGAATATTTGAGAGCAAACAGATAATAAGACCAGTCCTTTTTCCTTAGAAACCTTTTTTCTTAAAAAAGTTTTCCTTGTTAGAAATTAATTTACTTTTTCTTTTACTGTCATTGAGTATGCGTTTGTGAGTTCTGATTGCATTCATGAAGTACCAGTTCATGAAAAGTTTAATGTAGGAGGAAGAAGACAGAAAAAATGTACATGAAATTGTCCATATTCTCAAGGAGATTGTAAGAAATAAGAATACCACATATATCTTGATTAGGAAAATACGAGACTCAAAAGAAAAGGAACATGTATGCATTATGGGTATAAATAGCAAAGAAAGAATGACTGCAGCAATCAGGGTTGATTCTACTAAAAACTCAGTCAGCATTTGGAATTTGTCTCTTAGGATAGATGAGATACTCAGAGACAGTGATATCCCACTTGGAGGAGATAATTAGGGAAACAATTGATGGGACAGGAGATGTGCAGAAATATCGATTGGAAAGTAGTAATAATAGTTTTTTCAAGAATCAATAGGATATATTATCAAAAACAAAAGTTAAAGTCAGACAACCTGGTCCATATCTCTTCCTATATATGTGCATGCTCCACATGCAACTTGTTCATTAAAACCATACAGCTCATCTCAATGCAGAGTTTTATCAAATAACCTCTGAGTAATATGCAAACTCTGTGCAAATGAATTATATGATCTAATGTACTCTATCCTTTTGGGTAAGATAAAATCTCACATTCACTATCATGCCTTATTTCTTTCATTCTAGCTTTACTCTCTATATACACTGATTTCAAAGTATGACAGCTGTTGAGATAACAGCACCATCTAGTGTGTTTTAGTCTTGTGTTAAATTTAAGGACTTCTGATTCATTTCTATGTTTATGAAGCAGAATCATAAAGTACAGAAAAACTCAATCTACTTTTTTGCATTTATAATTTGAAGTTTGGGGGCATCCAAATGATAATTTTATTTCTAAATACATTTTAACATGCAAATTAAATAATGCATGTCTTCACACATTAAAGATCAACACTTGTCATTTAATTATACAAAAGAAAACTTTGAAATTATATGGAATATTTACTTTAGTAATTGGAATACAAGGGAGAAACTTTCAGCCACATAATTAAATAATACAGGGAAATAATCAGGATACAAGATAAAACAAAGTAGGCATGCAAAAGAATCTGACTGTGCTAACAGGAGGAAAATGCAATGATAGAAAAAGGTAGATTGTGACACAGGCTAAGGAGAAGCAGAGAAGAAAAAGAAAACAAAAAGCTATGAGGATTCAGAAAGGAATGGAAGCCTGCATTATGCCTTCTCATTTCTCTTGCTTTAGCATTTTACATTCAACATTTTATCTACATTTTACAATACTTTTTGACAAAGACAATACTTTCCTTATTTACCATTGTCAAAATTTTAACTTAAGGGCCAGGGAGGGAGATGGTTTGATGTTTAAAACCTTTGCCTCACAAACAAATGACCTGAGTTTAGAACCCTAGATTCCACATAAAAATTCTGGGTAGGTCAGTTGGGCAATCTGTAACTCTAACCCTGGAAGGCAGAGCCTAGGAATTCCCAAGCATGCTGACTAGCAAGACTAGTCCTAGTGGTGCATTTTAGGTTTAATTAAAAATCAAGGCTTATAAAAATTAGGTGGTAGAGCAATTGAGGATGATTTCCAACATAACCCTTGGACTTTTACAGGCATGAGCTAGCACTCAAATGAATTTTTGTATATATGCCAGCACATACACATGTGCCACTGACACACACACGTGCACACACACTTCAAATATTTGTTAATAATTTTGGATCCAGATCCTTTCCTTCAGCTCATTGAGCCAAAAAATTTCTTAGGTGATATCACTGACTTGGTATATCAACAAGCATATTCCATGTGATTTTGGAGGTAGATGATAAAATGATTTTATGAAAACAATGCGAGTTTTCTTTTGTTTTCTTGCCAATAAAAGGCTTTTTCTGCATAATTCTTCCAAGCCATTTGTAGTATGACCTTCATCAAAAAGTCCCATCCACTGATAGGTTTAGATTGCACAGTTTTGTGGAACAGGAAAAGTAGAAATGTATGGTGGCACTAGTCTACATGGAAGAAAGCTGTGGGAAAAAATTTTAAATAACCATAATCTGTAGCATATTTGAGAACTGTTCTCTATTTAAGAGTTCAAGTTTCAAAACTTGGAATATTAGATACAAATATGAAAAGGCTTATTATTTTTACTTAAAGCTAAATGCAGTTTTAACAAAGACATAGACATCTGTGGAGGATATGCCACAGACTTACACCCTGCGAATGTGTTCTTTCTTTTTCTTCCTTTCCATGTTATGTCCACACTAGAAAACCCTAATGGTTTTAGTCATGTCCTCCCTTCGTGCATCATTCTAATCACCATGAAGAACATATATCAGATCTCAATTTCTTTGCTCATTCTGATGTGTCTCTGATCCTGTTTCTGCCCCTCCTTGGAAGTTTTTTCTCTCATATTAAACTTTTTGAACACTTAATGATTTTTTTATTGCCAAGCAGAGACAGGAATCTTTACTTAAACCACATACATTTTCATAATCCCTACCATATACTGGTTGGACAGATTGTAGAAAAATGTTTTGAGTCTCTTTTTTTTTTTAGTAGTCAGGAAAGAGGGAGATGACTGTCTAAGCAAGAATAAGGCAGTGATATTTGGGGAAAACTACTGTTAGAGTCAAGGTAGGTCACATGGCAAGGTGAGGCTTGGCAATAGGAAAGGCTATGGAAAATTGGGGACTTTTGTTTTTCTTAAGACATTTCAGAACACTTAATGAATCTTTCAGACACTGATCAAATGCTACCTCTGCTATGAAACCTGTGTTCCTATAAGAAGTTGCTCACTGTACTGTGTACCCCACAGCACACGTGACATTGAATCCTAATTATTCATGTATGTGAGTCCTGTGAGAGAAAACAGCTTCTTACTCACTTTACAGCCCAGCTTCCAGTCTAGAACACATGGAGTCAATATGTGTTTACAGATTAGGTACTCATCATGTTCTGAGCATCTACTCATCTGGGCTATGGAATACACAAAAATGTTCTGAAATAATGACTGGAAGTGAAGAATAGTTTGAGAACTGAAATATTTTCAAGAGTGAAGTGCCATGTCATTATTTGGCTTTAAGGTCTATTGTTTGAAAATGATTCCTTGTTTCTTAATCTGCTATTGACAAAAAGTATCTTTATCTGACATAAATAAAAACATGTCTGGAGTGATAGAAAATGTGGAGCACAGCTACATATGCTTTAAGATTAACATTTTGTACTCATCTGTGATTCTTTGACATGCTTTATTTTCTATTTATTTATTTATTTATTTATTTATTTATTTATTTCTTCCACTCATACAAAATTGATTAAGTACCCCATTCCCCTCCCTCCCTCCACCCTCCCTAGATCCCCTTGCTCCCTCTCCCCTTTTCCCTTTCCTTTCCCCCGTCCCTCCCTTTCTTCAAGTGCCCCCCCATTCCTGGAGCATCCTTTAGTGTGCATGTCAAACTTCCCTCTGGGTCCTCTTTTCTGATGAGGTGTAAGGACTCAGTGGCATTGCCTAGAGCTCTTTTTTGTGTTCCCCTTTAGTATAGGAACACTATTGTGGCTGTTAATCCCTTGCCTCTAAGAATCCTAGTGCCTGTGATCCATGCTAGACTTTGGAGGGTCAATGATATGCTGGTTATTGCAACATGCTTCATTTTCTTTTCCATCAGCTAGATAACCCAATTTTACAGAGTAGCTGCTATTTCAGAATTAGAAAATCTATCAAGTACTTTTTATCATTTCCTAGTCAGTGGCAGGAACTTTCAGAATCTTACGATATTTTTAATCATATAATTCTAGTTTTTATTTATTGATTAATTTTCCTTTTGATATTGTCATACACATATAAACAGTTTTTCATTTATACCCATTCCCCTATTTTCCTACTTTTCCACCTTTCTATTCTTCCATATTCAAGTTCTTTTATATGCTAGTTAAATACAGGTGTCAACTTGACAGTGGAAGGTTAAATTTTGGGCACCTCTGCGAAGAATTGGTAGTTAAACAAGCTCACAACAAAATATCTGATTTATATGGAAAGACTGATTTTTTTAAGCAGGTGGAGATGGAAGGAGCTAGTTCAGTATGGCATACTTTGGCATACATGGGCACATTTGCATCCTGGCATAATTATCTGAGAAGTATAGTTCCCTCAATTCCCTTGGTTTTTGGTAATGGTAGGAACTCTCCTGACAAGCTGGACTATGAATTAGCTAGAAAAATAAGCAAGACTATTTGGTAGAAATGTATGGTGGCAAACTACAGCACTTGGTTAAACCAAGAGCTCAGAAAGATGGACAAAATATAATTGCAATATTTTTTGTAGCAAATAGCATTTCAAATAAGGTCAGAAATTTCTCAAGGTATGATTGAACTCCAAAATAACAAACCAAATTGAGTGTCTACCATATCATAGGATCTCAAAATGTTTGTGAAATAAGCATAAATGCTTATGAACATGCAGATATGGTTTATAGCTTATGCAAGTAAAAATTCTCTATAATTGCTATACACAATAATATGAAGGCCCTTGGCTAAAGATGCAATCACTAATAAACACTAACCAGATAAGTAAAATGTTATATATAATATCTGTTTATTTTATTATTGGAAATATTTACTTTGTTATCCTTCCTTCTAATATTGTTACAGGGGATATTACAGGGAAAAGTAGTCATGTTATCCTAAAAGTCCAGTTGGCATAAAAATTTTGAAGTATTATTAGTGCTTCCTGACCTTGAACACATTGTGAAAAATCCTATACCTAAAAAGAAAAGGTCTGAAAAGGTTACTTAATCAAATTGAAAGGTGCATAAATTCACATAGTAGAAAAACAAGGCACAGTTAAATAGCAGGAACAAAAAGTAATAAGCCCAAAATTTAAGATATATAATATACAGTTAGCTTTAAAAAAATACAAAATATCATGGACCAACCTTTGGTCTCAGCACACACCAAAGCTTAATATCCCAGGGCTTTTTCCTTCTTTTTTTTCCATAAGTTGAATGTCATAGTTAGGCACAGGTATCAACTTAGATTGAAGGTTTGAGCTCTGGGGATATTAGTGGAAAATTAGTGGTTGGGTTAAGCCCAGAATAAACCTGCAGAGATTGTCTAGTTGATGGAGAAGGTCCAGCCTATGGTGTGTGCGACTAGCCCCTAAACAGATGAATAAAATACTGAGTCAATTGAGAGAGTTGGTATCCTTTTGTACACTTGGCCAGACATCCCTCTCTCAGCCATTATGTAGAGAAGGTGTGGCCAGTTCCTCAGCCCTGGTAATTGGTGCATGTTCTCCTGTCAAGCTGGATTAAGAACTGTAACCAGACTATCAATAAAAAAATAAACCCCTTGTTCCCTTAAGCCACCTGATGGTCATTTATCAGCAACTATGCAGGCAAACTGCACTGTAAACTTTTTGCATTCATTGCTACACAGCATTTATTTAGTAATGATATTCCAGTGATCTGCAACATTCTGATATCTGGTGTGGCAAGATATATGATACCAAGCAAAGTGTCTAGATAAGGTCTGGATGAAAATATGTCACTCCAGTGTCAACAGAAGCAACTTTGGAAACACCCCATCCCTATTTCATATTGTCTATCTTGATAGTCAACCTGTTTTAGTCACATTAAAAATCATTAAAGGGCTGGAGAGATGGCTCAGGGTAAGAGTCTTACTCACAAAGAAAAAGGTCTTGAGTTTGGATCCCAGGTCCCATGAAAAATTGCCAAAAGGAAATGATGGCAGTCTGCACTTCCAGCTCTGGTGAGTACTGCCTGGGAAAAATCCAGAGCAAAGCAAAAAGTAGATAAAAGCAATCCAAGATGATTCCTGAAATCACCCTTGGTCCTCCACAGGTATGTACAGTGTCCTCTGATACACACACACACACACACACGCACACACACACACATACACACATACACTAAAATTAAAACTTAAAAAAATTAAAAATCATTAAAACACAGTATTTGTTTGAAATAATTAATATTTTGGGACTGAAGAGATGGCTCAGGGGTTAGAACTGTGTCTAAACAGCAAAAGAACAACAGTTTTGATCCCAGATCCCATGTGAAATCATTTTGTGGAAATGGTAGTAGCTTGTATTTCTGAAGTTTCAGAAGAAGTAGCATGGGAAATCTCAAACAAAGCAAAAAGGAAGTAGAAAGCAATCCAGGATGATTCCCAAAATCACCCTTGGGCCTCCACAAGCATACACATTACCTTCTAATATAGACACATAGACACATATATAAATAGACAAATTTAAAAGTATTAATATTTGATATGGAGTTCACAAGTCTCCTTTACTCAGATTGATGTTCAGCTGATGTTAATTTACATTATTACTGTTTTGATCTTTAAACATGAAAGAGAAAGAAGAATGGAAAAATTATCAAATGAGAATCATTCAGGAAATGGGGGAGATTCTCATAAACTTCCTGAGTTTTCACATAATTAAACCATACTTTATTGAAATACTATTACTATTTTATATCCCTCATTTTAGACCTTCTAATTTGTTAGTATTGTACCACAGGTTTTACTAAAGACTATCTGGCCATTTGAGCTTTGTATAAATTAACTTCTACAGGATAAAATTGCAATTATATATATGATAGTAATAATAAAGAAGAGTTGTGCTTTTTTAGTTTTGTTAAGTGGTTTTCATTGTAAAATATATCCTCTCATTAAATTTCTCCTTCATTAGCTACAGAGATACTCAGGGATTAAGACTCTGCCTCATGAACAGAAGGTCCTGAGTTCAGGTCTCAGGTCCAATATAAAAAGTCCAGGTGGAAATGGCAGTGACCTGTACTTCTAGTCTTGGTAGAAAGTAATCCTAGAGTGAAGCAAGAAGGAGGTAAAAGCAATCCAGGATGATTCCCAAATTCACCCTTGGTCTTCCACAAGAACACACAGTGCTCTCTGACACACATACACTAAATAAATAAATAAATGAATGAATTAATGAATGAACGAATAAACTAATTATCTCCTTCATTCATCTTGAAATACACATATCAATGTCTAGCAATATGTGTGAAAAACAACATATCTATCAAATTAGTTTGAAGAAGAATAGCCTCAACTTTCTACTCAAACTGAATGTGATTTCAATTATTTGAATTAAGGATAAATTATATGCAGTCATATAATGAGCTCTTGGAATGTGTTCCTAAGACAGAAGAGCTAAACATTAAAACACAGCTCTCACAGTTAAGGACAGGTGTCAACTTGACTGTTGAAGGTTTGAGCTTTGGGCACGGTTGTAGAGAGTTGATGGTTGAGTTAAGCCCAGAGCAAATCTGAAGGGGATTGTCTAGCTGATAGGGAAGATCCAGCCCATGGTAGGGGGGAGATTAGGCCCTGGATAAATCACAGAGAGCTGGTTGAGAGAGTTGGCACCCTTTTGATCACTTGGCCAGACATGCTGGTCTGGCAAGTAAGGATTGTCCCTCTCTCAGCCGTTATGTGGTGATGATGTGGCCAGTTCCCTTGGCCCTGGTGTTGGTGCATGCTCTCCTGTCAAGCTGGACTAAGAACTGTAACCAGAAATCATAAAAGAATAAACCCCTTGTTCCCTTAAGCTGCTTGATGGTCATTTATCAGCAATCATGCAGGCTAACTGCCATCACAGCTTTAGCACAAGATCTACTTAGAATTATCAACTATTAATTTCTTTTGAATTAATATTATTTTATTATATATGTTATTTTTATTCATTCATATTTAGATTCAGAATTTGTATAAGCTATTTCATTCTTTTTGGTGTACTTGTCTTAGCAATTTAATCCTCATATTAAAAAGAGAAAAATAAAAACAAAATATAACTTTGTTTCAGTTTCTTTTTAAATGTATTCCATTTTGTGTTGTATACATGAACATAGTGAATTTATGGTGTTTTCACTCTTTAATCCCCAATCCCATGCTCCTTCATTTTCTCCTTTTATTCTTTCATCTCCCCTGTCAGACTTTCCGCTTGGATGGCCCACTATTTTTCATCTAGTTTGCTTTTGATGACATAGGCCTGCAATAACACATGTTCCAGCAAGTATCATAGATCAGTGGGTATATCATGAAGGAACATACTGTATTCCTTCCCTATCAGCATTAGTCCTCATCAGTCTCTTAGGGAAGCATGAAGTTTCTTGTGATCTTTCCCCTTGCATGGTGAGTTGTTGATAGCACAGTTTCTGTGCAGTTCTTTTGTCAGTTTTGATCTAACGGTGTTTGGAGAGAAGGTCCAATAAGTTGTCCCCTGACCTTTCTACATGTGCAGCATGCCCACTCAACTCCACAATACAGCACACATAAACACACTAATAATTACTAAAGTAAAAACAAAATTCAACCCTGTATATCCCAGGCTGCCAGCCTAAGATCCCCAGTGGTGCTATTTGACTTAGGATTCCTTGGGTCACCCATCCCTGGTCCCAATGCCTCTTGGCAACTTCTAGTAACCCTTCTCCTACTCCTCCAGCTAGCTATCCCTCTCACTATCATTTAAAAATCCAAGACACTGCCAGACACCACATAAGCTTAAAGCTTCTAGCCAACATTATCCAATCAATGACCCAGAGAATCATATCATTCAAACAGGACAGCCCTATCACCCAATCATATGATAAGCAGCTCATTTTATTTTCCATTTATTCTCAGATGACAGTCACTCCTCCTTAAGTCCTCCATGCGTTGCACTGACATCCCATATACCTCCTACTGATTCTTAAAGGTCCTTCATTCTCACATACACCTAATAAAGCATTAACTCTAACGTCCCACCCTAGCTCCCACTACTAAATCCATACTATCCTGTGACCTGTTCTGATACTTAAGCCAAAGCCCACTCACCAAACCTGATAACCAAGCTTAAATTTCTTAACTAAAATTAGAACATATACTCTTTCACCATGCCTGGGCTTGCACTGCAGCTACTATTCCCACAAAAATACCACTCCCACAAAGCAGCCCTAAGTAACCCTAAAATAACTCTTAAGCAATATCATCACATCCAAATCCAGGGAGGCAGCTCCAACAACTGTCCAGTTGGGCAACTCCAACTAACTCAAAATTTTGAGTCAGAAACATACCAAAGAGAGCAACCAAGACCAAATACAAGATGCCTAAATCAAATCATAAAAACCACAAAATACTGAAAACCAAGAAAAATTTTCTCATACAAAAACAAACAAACAAACAAACCAAAAATACCTTATTGATGGACTCCAATCAGGATCAATTCTTGGATACTAACCAGGAAAATAGCATTCAAGATAATGTATTCCAAAGGTACATGTCATGATTTGAAATGTGTCCCCCACAGTCTCATGTGTTTGGCAAGGTCGTGGAACTCTGAGAGGTGTAGGAAGGCAGTCACAAGGGGTGGGCCTTGAGATGGATTAGTCCCACCCTACCTCCAGGAGAAGTCTGCCTTTGCAACAAGTAGTTTGCAGCCTTCAGTTTCCAAGATGTCTACAGTAACGTAGCCTCCTTCAGCTTTGGCCAACCAGCCATGCCACCTCCAATATGAAAGACTATATCTTCCCTCTGGAACTGTGAGCTGAATAAATTTCCTTTTCTCCCTTTCAGTGCTTTCTCACAGCAATAGTAAAGAGTAACTGCTATAGTATATTATTAATCCTTAAAAAGAAATGCAAGAGGAACATCAAAAAAGAGATTAAAAAAAAGGCATGAAAACATGAACAGGAAAATACTAAGAAACTAAACAAGATGAAAAAGACATTTAATGAAACAAAAATAAGCATAGAACAGTTAAAAATTTCTGAAAACAAACTAAACAAATAAAAATAAATAAAATCCAAGCTCACTACAAGAGAAAACACAGCACAAAGTATCACCCACAAAACTCATCAAGCAGAAGACAGAATATCAGATCTGGAAGACAAGCTAGCAGAACATAACCAAAGGAGAAAGACAATTTTTTCCATGACAAAAATAAACTGAAGGCCTACATGATCCAAGCCAGATCTAAGTAAGATACAAGAAAAAAATACTCAAGACCAAAAAAATGATAAACATATTCAAGAGGATAGAAGGGAAAAATATCAGTACAACTGCAAAGAAAAAAATAATATACAAAACACAAAATTTACAAAATGACAGGAATCAACAAAAACTTTTTGATTATTACTTTGAACATCAATGGACTCCACTCTCCATTCAAGATACAAAGTCTAACAGCATGGATTAAAAATCAAAAAGCATCAATTTGATGACTTACAATAGCAAAGTCATGGAATCAACCTAAATGTCCAACAGTTGACGAGTGGATAAGGAAACTGTGGTACATCTATACAATGGAGTACTACTCAGCCATCAAAAATGATGAATTACTGGAATTTGCTGGGAAATGGATGTCATTAGAAAGAATTATATTAAGCGAAGTATCGCAAACCCAGAAAATTAAGCGCCGTATGTACTCCCTAATAGGTGGCTCCTAGTACCAAACTCACCCAGCCCACATTGAGACACTCAAAAGTAAACCTATGTAACACAGTAATTGCAAGGATTATGAACAAGAGAGATGGGTTAGGAGGGCCACACCAGAAACAAGGAGAGAGGGGACCATGTTACAGCAGAGAAAATAGGCCTCCATGAAGGTCTGCAAGTAAGTAATGAGAAACCTGGTTAAGTTCACAGACGTTCTTTCCTGATCTCACCAGAAGGGGAGGGCATATAGTCTAGCAGATAAAAAGTAATCATTTTGCAAATGGGTGATGGACCCCTCCCTCAGTGAGGTTTCCTACTCTTATTACATCTACCCTTGAATGTGCTATTACAACAAGACTCCAGTTTAACAGCTTTTTGTCTCTGGCCAGGGGGTGACATACAGTGCCCAGCAGAATGGAGTGAAGGGAATTGCAGGAGCAGCAAAACTGCAAAAGAAAATCAACAAACCACAATCCAGAACTTCAGAGACTCTATATCAATCACATAGAACTAGGCCAGCCTAATCTCTCCCCATCCTGGAGCTCAGGGACATTTGCAGAAGAGGGAGCAGTAAGATTGTAAGAGCAAAAGGATGGGAGGAGCAACGATTTGCAAGATTCTCAACAATAGTTGGGGCCAAAGCAATCATAATGGGACTTTGCATGCCCTGCGCAATGTCCAGCGCACTGTTGCCCTCATAAAGTCTAGCATCTGTTAAGGGCACCGAGACCCCTGGAGGCAAGGGATTGACAGCCATAGTAGTGATCTTATGCTTAAGGGGAACAAGAGAAAGGGCTTATGGAAATGCCACTGGGTCCTTATATGTCATCGGAGAGGAAGACCCAGTGGAGAGTTAGGCGTACACAATAAAGGACTCTCTGGGAATTGGGGGGGAGGCACTGGGGGAAAGGGAGGAGGAGGAGGGGGTTCGGGGGGAGGAGGGGGGAGGGAGGGAACTGGTAAAAAATTTTAAAATGTATAATTAAATTTTTAATAAAAAAAAATAGAAATATACCTCAGCATGAAAGACAGGCACTATCTCAGCATGAAACAATGATCACAGGTACTCCAAGGAAATGAAACTAGAAAACAAGCAAAAGTAGCCACTGTAATATCTAGCAAGATAATTCTTTAAATCAAAACAAATTATGAGACATATAAGTATACTACATACTCCTTAAATGAACAATCCATCAAGAATTCACAATTCCAAACATGTGCTCCAAATATAGACTCACTCACATTCTTTAAACAAACATGACAATGTGTAAAACAACAAATCAACTCAAACATGATAATAGTAGGGAATTTTAATACCCCTCTCAATGATAGACAAGTTAGCAGACCAAAAACTGAATAGAGACACACTGGAACCATAAGCAAAATGATTTGATAGACATCTACCAAACAGTCCATCCTAACACCAGGGAATATGCATTCTTTCAGCAGCCCATGAACCTTTTTTTAAAATAGACCAAATGGGCTGGAGAGGTGGCTCAGGGGTTAAGCCTCCGCCTTGCAGGCGGAAGGTCCTGAGTTTGGATCCCAGATCCCACGTATAGACGCCAGGCGGAAGCGGGGACGGCCCGCGCTTCTGGTCCTGGTAGGGCGGAGCCTGTGAATCCCGGGGCAGAAGGAGGTGGAGGTGTCCATGGTGGTTCGCGAATTTGTCCGTGGTTCTACACATACACAGACACACACACACACACGCGCACGCGCGCACATACACACGCACATGCGCACAGTTGAATAAATAATAATAATAATAATAATAAAAAATTTAAAAAATAAAATAAAATAGACCAAATACTAGTCCACAAAGCAAGTCTCCACAAATAAAGGAAATTGCAACTGTGGAATAAAGCTGGACATCAGTAGCATAGATACAATGTTTAAAACAGGATAAATGTTATGGCTACAGTCTTAACTCTACTTTTAAAAAGTATGTCATAACATTATGTGCAAATGAAGAACTTTACTGCTGTACAAATCTGAAGTTCGTAAAGTGCTTTTGCTTATGTCTTGGTGAAAGTTTCAAATTCATCTTCTCTTATTACTTATAATTGATACTGGTCTGGAAAGAGTCTTTTGCCACCTTAGCATTATTCACATTTTGTATGTATCTCATTTATTTGGGACTGCGAAGAATATTCAGTGGGTAAAAGCACTTGCTGTACAAACTTGATGGCATGAATTCAATACCAGCACTGCTAAGGTGAGATATGAGGCAGAAAAGGAGCCTGTAGCTTGTGGGCCAACTACCCCAGAATAGACTGTGCAGTGACAAAAAAAAATAGAAAGATTCCTCAACAAAATAGAAGGTGGGAACAATTCCAAAGTTGCCCTCTGACTTCTACTGTAGGTCCATTATTACTCAAATCACACAGTCATATAATAATAAATAAATAAACAAACAGACATTCATGTTTGTATTCAAACAACTTTTATTTGGCTATACATTCAAAGCTTGTTATATAAGGTATTTAAGGTACTCTGTTGACTAAGGCAATGAAAACTTCTCTTTACTTTTAAGACATTTCCAAGTCCTAATGTATATTAGAATGCAAGTATATCATTGCAGCAACCATAGAAAAGTTTATATCACAAATTTCCAAAAGGTCAGATCAGCCAGGAATGCATATAACAAAAGCTCAGCATATTTTCACTTCTTTAGAATCTTCCAGCTATGTTAGAATGCTGCTTCCATAATAAGTTAACAGCATTGATCTTCCTGAAAATATGAGCGAAGTGCTGTTTCCAAACATGCTTGTCTCCATGAGTGGCAGAAAGAAGAATTTATGATGCAAGATGATGAACAAGCTTCTAATTCGTGAGGCTTTGAAGAATTTATTTTCAAATGGTAGAAATTTCCACAATTTTGTCCCTCTCTTAGCTGTATGTCTTTACAAAAGTGTTTAAAATTCTTTTATTATGTAACGTACATATCTTCAGCATCCATCTCTTCAAAATTTATGTTTACTTGTTTGTCTGAGTCATACTCTTATTTCTTTGCATTCATTATAACTCTTTGTTAGTTGCAAGGAGCCAAATCCATGCACTTGGATGAATGCCCTGGTGGTGTGCCAGGAAAGTATCTATGACCAGAAAATGCTATGAATTTTATTATTAACTTTGACGCAACTGGTTTCATGCTAGCAGGTGGCCCTTGGATTTTCACAGATGGAAATCTCTGTGTTATTGTTGAGTCTATGTATTCGTGGGAGGAAAGAGGGTTTTGAGTTTCATATTCAGCAATCTTACTGATATCATGAGATCATTAGTAGGAATTATTTCAGAATTATAAGAGTACCCAAGCTGAATACAGTTCAGACTAAAATAACTGAATAACTCATGCATATATCTAGAAAGAAATGACTCAGAATTCATTTTAAGCAAGTCAGTTTAAATGACTTGATCCAAAACTCAATCTTTTCTCTATTATGTGAAACAGAGTGTAACAATGACAATTTAAGCTACCAGTTCAGCAACTAAAATCAAATATTCAGACATAATGTGGTAGTGAGTAGTAACTGTCCTGGTTTGTGTAATATGATGGCTTTACTCTGAAGCAAGGAAAGTTTCTAAGAAAATTTGGAGTTCTGAAGATCATAACCATATGTATTCAACTGTATCAATGATATCGGCATGTAATAAAATGGCTTCACTCAGGAATTAGGTTTCTGTTTGTACCTGTGGATAGAAAAATCAATAAATTTGGAGGCTTTGGAGATAACTCAAAGTTTAAAGCCTTTGCCTTGAAAGCAAAAGGACCAGAAAGACATAGCAATGACCTGTACTTCCAACCATGGAAGGCAAACCCTGGGAAGTCCCAGGTAACACAATGCAGAATGATTTTCAATGCTGCCTTTGGGCCTCTATGAGCACACTGAAAGTGCCCTCTTGAAAGCATCTATGTATGCATTCATGTAGACACACACACACACACACAATGAAATCAACAGATTTTCTCTGTATCCTGATTCTGTGAGAGATATATGGTATATTGGTACCTTACTTAAGATTTAAAGATATGCCTTCTGTGAAACAACATAGAGTTAGGTTTCAACAGACATAGAAATAATGATTTTGTTCATTAGCTCAATAGGACTGATTTTTGGTGTAGAATTTCAATAAAATCAAAAATTAAATGAGACCAAGAAGTAGGATTGCATAAAAACAGGAATTGAATCTGTCAATTGCATGATATTAAAGTCTTTCTTTGAAGTACTTTGTTTGTAAGTGAAGTCAGAAGAGAGGATTGTTCTTGCAAAAACATTTTAAAAATTTACATTGATTTGTTTACATATTCTAAGTAGCAATTACCAAAGTTTAATTTTTAACATTTTAATTATCCCATTGTGAAGACAAGGCTTTCAATCGCCCTAAGCAACTTATTATGACATGTTGCTGGTGATAGACTATTTGTTTCCTGGGTGCAAATATGCTAAAGACAACAGATTTGGCATAGTAAAATATAATTTTTAATTCCTAACTTGAATGTTTACTAGATTTTTAAAATACATTCCTATTAGTGTTTTCAACTCACTTGCTTTATTCATACTAGATGTGATAATTAACTTCAAAGAACTGCACTTGTTCTGCTCTCAAAAGTATTTCTAATGTGGTTATAGAAAAGAACATAACACATGAACCACTAGAATGGGATAAATTTATAAATTCATGTGTTGTTCATATGGGTATGTAGATACATGTTCGTATGTATCTATAATAATAGCAAGAAGGAAATTTTGCTAATTAAGTGGAAAAGAAAGAAATTTCATTTCATATTTGAAGCACTAAAAGCTAGAGCATTTCAGGCTTTAGACAATCAAACAAACAAATAAACAACCTCAACAAAAAAATGGATTTAAGTAAACTCAGGAACAGTGAATTATAAGAAGTCTAATGTTTCTGCTGTGTAAGTGACTGAGGAGGAAAGCACACTATATATAAGCAGATTATTGAGAGTCTCGGATGTCATATTATGAAGTGAGCATTATTGTGTAGATTATGGGGAGTCACTGGGGCATTCAAATAGAGTGTGGCATCAATGGGTCAGGCTTTAGTGAGATAAAGCCTGTGAGAGTACGAATGATGGATTTAAAGGGTGAGAAACTATATAGAAGGAAAGCAGTCAGATGCAATAATCCACAAAATAAAGAATGGGAAATAAACATCAGTGTGAATGTTGCAGGGTCATTCTCTAGAGGTCTGTATGTGTCCGGGTTCATGTGTTCAGAGTCTAAGATTGAAACCAGAATCTGCATAGAGGATTAAGGCAGAGTTTATAAGAGGACAGAAAGAAATGAAATTACAGACACTAAACATGGAGTACATAAGGGGCAAGAGCATCCTGGAGAACTCATGGACTCCAGACATTGAATCTATGCAGGGCAAGGAGCTAGAAAAGAACTCATGGACTCCACATGTGGAGTGTCATGAGGGGGAGGTGCCAAAGATGGCTGCCAAAGTCAGGTATATTTATACACTTAGGCAAGCCCAAGAAAAATGACTTTTCCTTATTATTTGGCTTATATTGAGGTCCAACCCAGTTGATCTTTTGCCCATCCTGGAGGTAGGGCTTATCTATAATGGAGAACTAATCCATGTTACAGAAAGTTGACCACCTTATCTCTGTGGAGGATCTAAGTCAGTTCCTCCCTTACAACAGGAGGAGAATAATTCCAGTAGTATGGGATGGCTTTCCAAGATCTTCAGAATCAATCCCAGCATGGCTGCTCTAAAACTGCCTAAATAACACATATTAAAAAAGAACCCATAATGAAAAGATAATGCAGAGTTTTAAAAATGTGGTCATTTTAGCTGCCTAAACGTGACCTTTTTCTTTTGTATTCATCACACAGTTGAGGAGGCCACTACATTTATTTCACCAAATCTTCATTGCACTCTTAAGACATTGTCTATTTCCTTTGCATGCTTTACAGATGAGAATTTAAGGAGCTTTCTGAAGATCACTCTGCTAACAATTACAGAATTGAGATTGGACCTAAGTCTAGCTGATTTCAGAGTATGAAAAAACCCTAACATAAACAGCCTGAAACTAGCCTAAAAGGCCATGGAAAATGATGCAAAGTACAAAGAAAAGATGACCATGTTCTTTCTGACTTACGTTACTGAAGAAGAGGTTAGAGCAATCTATATAAAGACTGTAAGGGGCCTGGAGAGGTGGCTCAGGGGTTAAGCCTCCGCCTTGCAGGCAGAAGGTCCTGAGTTCGGTTCCCAGATCCCACGTATAGACGCCAGGCGGAAGCGGGGTGGCTTGCGCTTCTGGTCCTGGTAGAGCAGAGCCTGTGAATCCCGGGGCAGAAGGAGGTGGAGGCGTCCATGGTGGTTCCCGACTTCGTCCGTGGTTCTACACACACAGACACACACGTGTGTGCACATACACGCGCACATGCACACAGTTGAATAAATAATAATAATAATAATAATAAAATTTAAAAAAGACTGTAAGAATTAAATCAGGTTCTGACTCAGTAAAGGGAAGAATAAAAAGCTTCTCATGTTAAGTGTGATTATTCAGGATATTTATATATATATATATACATACATATACATATATATATATGCATCATATGTTGGAAATTTAAATTAGAACTAACAACCCAGCAAAGCAAATTGCTGTAATGGTCCATTTGTAATGGTCACCTTTGGCAGAGATTGCCAAGGTGAAAACTGTGTGGTTTTATGCCGAGTTGGAGGCCTCTTCCTGAGAAATTACATTTTCCGGGAATTTACAAAGGGTGATATCTCTAAGGAGAAAAAAAGGGTCATTTAGCGATGTAGCTAGAGAAACTAGAGAATGAAGGAACAAGAAGGGAAAAAGGAGATTTGAAAAAGAAATACTGATTAAAGTGGGGGAGACCACTTCGTCCAGTGTCGTTTCAAATATCAAAGAGACTATGTTGGAAGAGAACTGGGAAATGCTTGTTGGATGTGGCTTTCAGGAGACCATTGTTGACATTTAAAAGAGATGACTGAGGGCAAGACATGGTTTGGAACCAAGATCATTGTGATGTGTAGCAAAAAAAGCAGGTGAGAAAAATGTGCTATAAAAAAATGATTCTTTACTAACTAACATGTTCATCTTTTCCCCAAGTTCTATTGTTGCAGGGAATATTCTTTTCTCTACTGGTCAAATGTCTCATGTTGCTGGCCAAATGTTGAGGGACGTTGGTCCCATTGTTGTAAGATTCTTGCGTTCAGAGTTGAAGATTGAAACCTGAACGCGGATTGAAGATTAAGGTAGAGTTTATTAGAGGAGAGAAATGAATGGAACTTATGGACTCCAGACGTGGAGTGCCATGAGGAGTAGGTGCCCCAGAGATCTAATGGACTCCAGGCATGGGATACAGGAGGAACATGGAGCTGGAAAAGAACTTATAGACTCCACATGTGGAGTGTCGCCAAGGGCAGACACCAAAGATGGCTACCAGGGTGTAGATTATTGATACACCTAGGTAAACCCAGAAAGAAGGCCTTTCCTCATTGGTTAAGCTCACATTGGGGACCAACCCACTTGATCTTGGGCCCAACCCAGCTGATCCTGTGCCCACCTGGAGGTAGGGCTGTTTCTGTGAAGGGGTTGATCTCCATATTCTTTCATAAGCACAGTGTTGGGGGAAGTTGGCAAAGGGTGTTTTCCTTCAGGATAATCCCAGCAGTGGGGGATGACCTTCCAACACCTTTAGAGACCAGCCCAGTATGGCTGCTCTCAACTTGTCTTACTATGTATGCAGTATAAGGTAAGTGAGTAATGCCTACACTTACACAGTAGTGACTGATAATATTCTAGGATAAAAAGTATTTTATTGTTATAAGTTGTTGCAGTTCACCTGCATGGTTGCTGATAAATGAGCATCAAAAAGCTTAAGGAAGCAAGGGGTTTATTTCCTTGCAACAGTCCATTTACAGTTCATATTCCAGCTTGACAGGAGAGCATGCGCCAACACCAGACAGAGGGAATTGGCCACACCATCTCTATGTAATAGCTGAGAGAGGGATGATCCTTATTTGCCAGACCAGCTTGTCTGGCCAAGTGTACAAAGGGATGCCAACTCCTTCAACCAGCCCTATCAGCTAGACAATTCTGCAGGCTTGCTCTAGGGCCAACTCAACCACTAATTTTCCACAAATGTGCCTATTGCTCAAATCCTCAACAGTCAAGTTGACACCCGTGCCTAACTATGACATAGCTCTCTCTTATAAGACTAAGAGATCATCTCAATTCCATAGTGCAAAGAGAATGCCTTTTTTTCCTGATGTTTTCCTTTCTCGCACAGGATATTCCATCAGTTTGTTTTATTCCTAGCTGTTTCCCACTCCTTTCCTAACTCAGACACAACCTAAATTTCTTATCTAGTGGCACATCTGGACGATAAATTGGGTATACTCATCTGAGTCAATCTGTTTATCTCTCTCAGAACCAGCATCTGAATAGAAAGAACACAACCAAACAAGTCTATCAGGTACTCTTGTATAACTGTAATAAAAATACCTGAGAGAACATTTAATGGAGTCATGACTTATTTTACTCACGGTTGTAAAACTTCAGTCCATGGTCTCTTGACCTCATGTGCTTGGGCGGAACATCACAACAGCTGTTATATGTGCTGAATGAGATTCACCTTGAGGCAAACAGGAAACAGGAAGAGCACAGAAAGGAGTCTGGACAAGTCATGCCTTTCAAAAACATACTTCCAACATATGGCATACTTGCTCTAATCCGTCCCCATCTTCCAGTTCTGCAATTTTTCAAAAGTCTGCTCAACTCTTCAACAATGGTTAAAACCATTGATTAGGTCCGATAGCTCACAATCTGTTTGCCTTTGAAAATGCACCAAATAACATATCCAAAAGTGTGTTTAGTTATTTTTTATGTTGCCATGACAAAATACATGCCAGAAACAACTTTAGGGAGAAAATATTTATTTTGGCCATGTTTTCAGAATCCCAGCCAATCACAAGGAAGGCATAAACTCATGGTTGTGGTAGAATACACTGAGAGTATTTACTTTGTAGTGAACCAAGTCAAGAGCCTTGGAAACCAGGGGATGGCAGTTTCCCTTCCACAGACTTACATCCACCAGATTTACTCCATCTCATAAATGTTCTGCAGCATCCTCAAACAAAGACATTAAGCGAGGAGGAAGTACTCCGAACTCATAACTAGGTACAATTGTTTCTATTGAGAACTTTTGTTCCACATACAGAATTTCACCCTTGATCCCAGAGGAAGATTTTATCCCAAAATGATGTCCCATAATACCCTGATCTGGTGGGAACATCTGTGATACAGTTACAAAGCCCATGTAGGTTTATTTTTTAATTAAAAATCAACATTTTTCATTCTGTCCATACCATATTGTTTAGATTATTTTTCAACTTATTCAGAATCTGAGAAAGAAGATATTCTTTGTATCTCCTCAAGGAAATCCATGCTTGTATCAGAATTCAAGTAACTGAAAGAATTTACTTTGAAAGTATTCAAAGCTAATGATGCAAAATGATGCACAATTTTATCCTCAGTGCTTCAAGCATTGTTGCAGTCCGCCTGCATGGTTGCTGATAAATGACCATCACACACCTTAAGGGAAAAAGGAGTTTACTTTCTTACGATAGTACGGTTACAGTTCATAGTCCAGATTGACAGGAGAGCACGCACCAACATCAGGGCTGAGGGAACCGGCCACCATAACGACTGAGAGATGGACAATCCTTACTTGCCAGACCAGCATGTCTGGCCAAGTATACAGAAAGATGCCAACTCTCTCAACCAGCTCTCTGTGATTTATCCAGGGCCTAATCCCACCCACCATGGGCTGGGTCTTCCCCAGCAGCCAGACAATCTCCTTCAGGTTTGCTCTGGGCTTAACTCAACCATCAACTCTCTACAAATGTGCCCAGAGCTCAAACCCTCGAGTCAAGTTGACACTTGTGCTTAACTATGACAAGCATGAAGATGATGTTCCTCTTAATATATATTTCTCCTGTTGGCAACAATAAAAAACATGGTGAAAAGGTGTAATTAATGTTTGTATATTTTATACTCAAAAAGTTTTATTTTGGAGTCAGATATGGCTTTCAATTTTAGTTTCGAAAAATCATTTAACATGCTTGAAACCTGTTCAGAGGTTTCTTTAGTTTTATCTGCATAATGAGAAGCAACTATATTGGATGGTTAATGTGTGGATAAATAGAATAATGCATGCAGAGTCAAGTGCAATGTCTAATATCAGTAAGCATCCAATTGATGGGAGTTGATAATAGATCATAAAGTCGATTTTGTTTCACTACGTAATAATGTATTAGTTGCAGAATCTTATGCCAGTTTTTACCCAGTAGATTTTTATTGTAAATTTCCCAAAGCTATAATTTCCTTAAGATATTTTAGCTCACAATTAGAGGGCATGCTACTTTAGGCAAAAGTCAGATCATGTTCTTCCTTCTGCTTTAAATTTGTAATGTGCCATTTTAAGCTAATTCAAACATTTTATCAGCCTTTGCCACTTAATTTGTATGGATTTTAGATCTAGGCACCAAATGAAGTCAAGGAATCAAAGTCCCTATGGATGTTGCCATAGAAATCCTTTAATATATTTAATATCAGATTTACTTGTGGACTGCCTATGGAATGATTTAATGAATTCTTTTTTGTCCTTTTAGAAAAAAGTGTTTACTGTATCAGTCCCTAAGAATTTTTCTTAATATTATTTTTTGTTAAATTACCTTATTAGCTGAATGGTTCACAACTGAGAAACCTGGTTTTGAAAATGAAATTTTCATAATATTGAACTCCTGGAATTTATTGCTTTCTGCATAATTTGTATCTACTTCAGGCAAAGTACAAATCAATCCTTATTTTATATCTTATTCACCAAAAGATTCTTTCAGGTTCAACTTTGCTAAGTGGCTCAGAAATGTCCTGTAAGAAACTTTCATGGATTCTTGTGTTTTTAGTTATTGATACAGACATTTCCTATATTCTTCTTACAGCTCTCAATTTTTTTTCTGTTTCTATCCACAAATCTTCAAACAACATAAATAATTATTTCATATAGATTTTCAAGTTCTTATTAAGTGTAGACACCATTCCATACTTACTGAAAGAAGGTTGAACTTTGAGTATAATACCATTCAAAACAGCAAATAATAACATTTGAATGTAGATTGTATTTCAACTGAATAGCTCTCAGCATTAATATGTTTTAACTTCAAAAGCCATTAGTACATGGACTACAACAATAAATATTGTTTAATAGCATTCTCATTTTAAAGAATGGATATTGAGCAAAAAAATCTTTAATTATTCAGCAAGTTCATGAAAGGAAATATACTTGAAAACTATAATATTATTAAAATATTAAACTCTTCCACATGCTATTTTTTTATTTTCCTGATAAGGGATAAAAAGTACTTTCTTTTTTTTTTTATTTCAGCTCATACAAACTTATTAGGTACACCAGTTCCCTCCCTACCTCCTCCTCCCCCCGTACCCCCTGCTCCTCCTCCCCACCCCTCTCCCTCCCCAACCACCAGTGCCTCCCGCCCCAATTCCCAGAGAGTCCTTTCTTGTGCATGTCTGATTTTCCTCTGGGCCCTCCTCTCCAATGACATACAAGGACCCAGTGGCCTTTCCCTGAACCCTTTCCCGTGTTCCCCTTAGGTATAGGAACACTGCTGTGACTGCCAATCCCTTGCCTCCAAGGATCTTGGTGCCTTTAGCAGATGCTAGACTTTGTGAGGTCAACAGTGTGTTGGACAATGCGCAGGGCATGCAAAGTCCAATTATGATTGCTTCAGCCCTAACTATGATGGAGTATCTTACATATCATTGCTCCTCCCATCCTTTTGCTCTTACACTCTTACCACCCCCTCTTCCGCAAATTTCCCTGAGCTTCAAGATGGGGAGAGACGAAGCTGGCCTAGTTCTAGGTGGTTGATATAGAGTCTCTGAAGTTCTGGATTGTGGTTTGTTGATTTTCTTTTGCAGTTTTGCTGCTCCTGCAATGCCCTTCACTCCCTCCTGGTGGGCATTGTATGTTACCCCCTGGCCAGAGACAAAAAGCTGTTAGAGTCTTGTGATAAAAGCACATTCAAAGGTAGATGTAATAAAAGTGGAAAACCACGGTAAGGGAGGGGTCTATCACCCATTTACAAAATGGTTACTTTTTATCAGCCAGACTATATGCCCTCCTCTTCTGATGAGATCACACCCCCTCAGTAGTAAATGATCAGGAACAAAAGTCTGTGAACTTAATCAGATGTCTCATTACTTATTTGGGCCCTTGGTGGAGGCCTATTTTCCCTGATGTAACATGGTCCTTTCTCTCCTTGTTTCTGGTGTGGCCCTCCTACCCCATCCCTCCTGTTCATAATCCTTGGAATTACTGTCTCTAGATGGGCTGGGTGGGTTTGGTACTAGGAGCCACCTATTAGGGAGTACATACGGCGCTTAATTTTCTGGGTCTGGGATACTTCACTTAATATAATTGTTTCTAATGACATCCATTTCCCGGCAAATTCCAGTAATTCATCATTTTTGATAGCTGAGTAGTACTCCATAGTATAGATGTACCACAGTTTCTTATCCACTCAACTGTTGGACATTTGGGCTGATTCCATGACCTTGCTATTGTAAACAGTGCTGCTATGAACATGGTCGTGCTTGTGCTATCAAGGTGAACCTCTGCTGTATGGGGGGTTATTCCCAAAAGTGGAATCGCAGGGGCATATGGCATTTCAATCTTTAATTTCTTTAAGAATCTCCAGACGGCTCGCCAGAGTGGCTGAATGAGCCTGCACTCCCACCAGCAATGTAGGAGAGTTCCCCTCTCTCCACATCCTCTCCAGCATTTGGTGTTGTTTGTATTGTGGATTTTTGCCATCCTGACTGGGGTGAGATGATAACTCAGGGAAGTTTTGATTTGCATTTCCCTGATGGCTAAAGAAGTGAAGCATTTTTTAAGATATTTGTTAGACATTTTAATTTCATCCCTGGTAAAGTTTCTTTTAAGTTTCAGGGCCCATTTTTTAATTGGGCCATTGGTTTCTTTGGTGTTTAGTTTTCTAAGTTCTTTGTGCACTCTGGACAGCAGAGTTCTATCAGTTGTGTGGTTAGTGATATTTTCTCCCATTCTGTGGGTTGCCTTTGAGCTCGCATTATAATCTCTTTATCTGAACAGAAGCTCTTTAATTTCACAAGATCCCAACTGTTGAGAGTTGGTAGCAGTGACTGTGCCATTGGATGTCTGTTTAGGAAATGTTGGCTTAGCCCAATCAGCTCGAGGGAGTTCCCTATCCTTTCAAGTATGGTTTTCATAGTCTCTGGCCTGATATCAAGGTCCATGATCCATTTGGAATTAAGTTTTATACATGGTGACAAGTACGGGTCCAGCTTTAATCTTCTGCATGTGGAGATCCAGTTTTGCCAGCACCATTTGTTGAAGATGCTGTTCTTTTCCGATTGGATTCTTTGGGCCCCTTTGTCAAAGACCAAATGGCTGTAACTTTGTGGGCTTATATCTGAGTCTTCAATCCTTATCCATTGATCTGTGTGTCTATTTTGGAGCCAGTACCAGGCTGTCTTTATAACTATGGATTAGTAGTATAGACTAAAGTTTGGTATGGCAATACCTCCAGCTATGTTTTTGTTACTCAGGTTTGTTTTTGCTATCCTGGGTCTTTTGTGCCTCCATTTACATTTTGAGATTGTTTGGTCAACTTCTTTGAAGAATTGCTTTGGGATTTTGATTGGTATAGCATTGAATCTGTACATTGCCTTTGGTAGGATGGTCATTTTTACGATGTTGATTCTGACAATCCAGGAACAAGGGAGGTCTTTACACCTTCTGGTGTCTTCTGCTATTTCTTTCTTTAGGGTTTTAAAGTTTTCATTATAAAGGTCTTTTACCTCCTTAGTTAGGTTTATACCAAGGTATTTCATTTTTTTAGGGGCTATAGTAAATGGGATTGTTTCTCTCAAGGCTTTTTCACTTCTTTCATTCTGGGCATATAGGAAGGCCTCTGATTTTTGCACATTTATTTTGTATCCTGCCACCCTGCTGAACTTCTCAATTAGTTCCAGGAGCTTTCTGGTGGAGGTTTTGGGATCACTCAGGTATAAGATCATGTCATCTGCAAATAGGGATAGCTTGACTTCTTCATTGCCGATTTGAATCCCTCTTATGTCCCTTTCTTGTTTTATGGCTTCAGCTAAGACTTCAAGTACAATATTGAATAGAAGTGGTGAGAGTGGACAGCCTTGTCTAGTTCCTGATCGAAGTGGGAATGCTTCCAATTGTTCCCCATTGAGCATAATCCTTGCTGTGGGCTTGTTGTATACAGCTTTTATTATATTGATAAAGGTTCCTTCCATTCCTACTGTCTCTAGCGTTTTGATCATAAAAGGCTGTTGGATCTTGTCAAAAGTTTTTTCTGCATCTATCGAGAGTATCATGTGGTCTTGGATTTTGGACTGGTTTACATGATGAATTACATTTATTAATTTGCGTATGTTGAACCAACCTTGTGTGCCAGGGATGAAGCCTACTTGGTCCCCGTGAATGATCTTTTTAATATGTTTTTGAATCCGATTTGCTAAGACTTTGTTGAGAATCTTTGCGTCTGTGTTGATCAGGGAGATCGGCCTATAGTTTTCTTTTTTAAATGAATCTTTATTAGGTTTTGGGATTAAAATGATATTAGCTTCATAGAAGGAATTTGGTAGTGTTCCTTCCTTTGCTATTTGATGGAACAGTTTAAGGAGTATTGGTGTTATTAACTCCTTAAATGTCTGGTAGAACTCTGTGCTGAATCCATCTGGTCCAGGACATTTTTTGGTGGGAAGATTCGAGATTACTTGCTCAATTTCCTTATATGTTATAGGACTATTTAAATAATTCACAACTTCCTGATTCAATTTAGGTACGTTGTGTTTACTTAGAAATTCATCCATCTCTTTTGTGTTGTCAAACTTCACAGAGTATAAGTTTTTGAAATATGATGTTACAATTCTCTGAATTTCTTGGGTATCAGTAGTGATAACTCCATGTTCATTTCTAATTTTGTTAATTTGGGTTTTCTCTCTCTTGCTTTTGGTTAATTTAGCTAGGAGTGTATCAATCTTATTGATTTTTTCAAAGAACCAGCTTTTTGAATGGTTGATTTTTTCTATCGTTTTCTTAATCTCGATTTCAGATATTTCTCCCCTTATTTTCCTAATCTCCTCTCTTCTACTACATTTGGGATCAGATTGCTCTAGTTTCTCTAAAGCTTTAAGCTGCATTGTTAAGTTGTTTATTTCTGATGTTTCCATTTTTTTGATGTAGGCATTAAGAGCTATGAACTTACCTCTTAGGACAGCTTTCATTGTGTCCCAGAGATTTTGGTAAGTTGTATTTTCGTTATCATTCACTTTCAGAAAATCTTGGATTTCATTTTTAATTTCTTCCTGAATCCAGTTCTCATTCAGCATCATAGTGTTAAGTTTCCAGGAGTTATTGTATTTTGTCTTGTTTGATGTGTTGTGGATGTCCAGCTTTAGGCCGTGGTGGTCTGAAAGGCACAGGTTAGAATTTCAACTTTCTTGTATATGTTTAGATTTATTTTGTGGCCCAATATGTGATCTATTTTGGAGAAAGTTCTGTGTGCTGCTGAGAAAAATGTGTATTCTTTGGTGCGTGGGTGAAAAGTTCGATAGAGATCTGTAAGGTCCATTTCTTTGAGGGTTTGATTAAGTTCCAAAGTGTCTCTGTTAAGCTTTTGACCTGTTGATCTATCCCATGTTGAGAGGGCGGTGTTGAAGTCCCCAAGAATTATCATTTGGGGGTTGATTTCTTGCTTTAGACACTGTATGGTTTTCTTAATGAATGTGGAGGGACCCATATTGGGTGCATATATGTTCAGTATTGTGAAGTCTTCCTGGTGAATTGTACCTGTGACTAACATGTAGTATCCATCCGTGTCTCTTATAATTTTCTTTGGTTTGAATACCACTTTGTCTGATAGCATAATGGCTACCCCTGCCTGTTTTCTGTTTCCATTTGCTTGTAGAATTGTTGACCAGCCTTTTATTTTTAGAGCGTGCCTATCTTTTGTGGTAAGATGGGTTTCCTGCAGGCAACAGATTGATGGATTGTGATTTTTAATCCAAGTTTGTAATCTGTGTCTCTTGATCGGTGAGTTAATTCCATTAACATTTAGTGTTATAATGGAGAAAGTATTTTTAATTCCAGACATTTATTATGTTTAGTAGTTTTTATAAGTATATTGCTTCGCTTTTAATGGTGTTATACTTGCCTTCTGTTCTCCTGGATATGTCTGTTTTTTTCTTCTCACTTGAGTATCATTTCTAGCATTTTTTGAAGGCCTGGTTTGGTAGACATGTATCTCTTCAAGTTGTCTTTGTGCTGGAAAATTTTTCTTTCTCCCTCGATCATGACTGATAGTTTTGCAGGGTAAATCAGCCTGGGTTGACATTTTTGCTCATTCAATACTTGAAGTATGTCTCTCCAAGCTCTTCTTGCTTTTACTGTTTTGACTGAGAAGTCATTTGTTATTTTAATAGGTTTACCTTAAAAGTGACTTGTTTTTTCTCCCTTGAAGCTCTCAGCACCAGTTCTTTATCTTGAATGTGGAGTGTTTTAACTATTATTTGCAGTGGCGTGCTTCTATTTTGGTCTTATCTGTTTGGGGTGCGGAATGCCTCTTGTATATGGATGGGCCTCTCTTTTTTTAGATGAGGAAAGTTTTCCTTGATCGTTTGAAAAATTTCCTCAGGGGTGGTATTTTGAGATTCTTGCTCTGGTATTCCATGAATACGCATGTTAGGCTTTTTCAGGGTGCCCCATATCTCTTGGATATTTCTCTCAAGTATCTTTTTGGCTTTAACCACCTCTTCCATTGAGCTGGTTAGTACTCCCACTTTATCTTCAAGGTCTGAAATTCTGTTTTCTGCTTCGTTAGTTCTGTTGATAAGACTCTCTGTGGCGTTCTGGGTTGAAGATAACTTGTCTTTTAGCTCAGTTTTAAACTCTGCTTGAGTTTGTTTTAACTGCTCTATGCCAGTTTTTGTTTCTTGCACTGTTTTTCTCAACTCCTCCAGATGTCTATTATGTTCCTCTTCAAAGCGATTGATTGATTATGTAATTCCTCCCGGATTTCCTCTTTCATAGTATTGAACATGGTAATGATCATATTCTGAAAGTCTTTATCTGGGTGAGGCTTTCTTGGCCTTTTTCCGCGTGTTTGTTCTGGTTAGAGTCTAACATTATGGGATTAATTTCTTCAGTGGGAAATTTGTTTACTTGAGTGTTGTTTCTCATGGATTTGCACTTTGACTTTGGCATTGTCATTTTAACTCTTAAGATCTCTCAATTTCACTAAACTAAATTATTTGGCCTGGGGTCCTGGTGGGCGGGCGCTGGCCGAGACTTACCTAGGTCGTGGGGTGAGGCCTGGCTGGACCGTATGCGTGTCCAGACAGGCGGAGTGGGGTGGGGTATAAGGGAGGATGGGGGCGTCGGCGTGGAGCTACTTAACCCGAGGGCAGCTGGGGTGGGGCCCGGGTGCAGGGGGAGGTCCTCCTCCTCCTTTGGCCGCACGCGGCTCCGGCTGGATGGTGGGAGTCCGAGCCAGGTCCCTGTGGGCTGACCTGGGGTCCTGGTGGGCGGTGCGCGGGCGGAGACTTACCTAGGGCGCGGGGTGAGGCCCGGCTGGACTTTGCGCGCATGTCCGGACCGGAGGAGCAGGGTGGGGTGTAAAGGCAAAAGTACTTTCAAACACAGAGAATTCATTTCCAGGGATAAACTTACTCATGTGTTACACCCTGTTTCAAAGGAAGAAATCTAACTTCAATGTTCTAAGGAAAAGTTCTTTTTCCTCCTCCTGTTTGTTTTCCTTGTCTTGTCCTCCTTTTCCTCTCCTTTTCTACCTTATTCTATTTCTCCTCTTCTTCTCTTTCTCCTTCTCCTCTGCTTCTTCCTCTTTTCATTGTCTTCCTCTTCCTCCTCCTTCCCTTTTGCTAATCTCCTTCTCTTCCTTCTTCTCTCCTTCAGTTCTCTTCTTCCTCCTTCTTCCTCACAATCACTGTCAATGTCATTGGAGCTGAGAATCATGGCACATTCGGTTTAACATCATCTGGAATAAAATGTGTTTATTATAGCATTATTAAAAAGTTTAGAAATGGATGAAGTTAAAGATAAGCAGATTTCAAGAAAGAGATACATGTATATAATACTGCTTAACCTTTTAAGGATGAAATCTTATCATTTTTGACAATATAGTTTGAATCATTAAGGGGATAATTAAATAAACTAAGCCAGGCACAACAAGATGAATACTGCTTGATCACACTCATGTGCCAAATGAAAACAGATATTAAAAATTAAGAGTTAAAGGTGGTTAGGAAAGTAAAAGTGAAGTTCAGGAAACTGATCTTTGAATGCAAACTGTGGTTAAGGAAGAATAAAATTTTCTGGTGTCCCATTTCATAGCAGGGTTATAATAAGACAGTAATTGTAAACTGTATGTCTCAGAAATCTAGGAGAGGGTCTGACATGATAATTCAGTGATAAGGTATCTGCTTGCAAATCTGGTGGTCTGAGTTGATTATCAGAAACCAACATGGTAGAAGGACATAGCTGACTTAAAAGTTGTCTTCTATCTATGTGCCATAACATGTATGTGTTTTCTACCCCTCATAAATTAAAAAAGAAATTTAATATTTTAGAAAAGCCAGAAGAAAAAATTTGATCATTTGCTATAAAGAAATGACAAATGGCTCTGTCCCTCCTGCCCAACCACCCAAGACAGGACTTGCTTGCATTCCTCCATCCCAGCCCCTCTGCCCCTCTGGCCCTCTGGGGACCCTCACTCATGGTCCAGGGAGGACACACTGCTACTCAGAATTCAACAGAGTCCAAAGGAAACTCAAACCAAGCTCTAGGGGACAAAAGTCATACATCTGAAATCCTCTATAATCATCCTATCACATGGGAGAGATTCTTCACATCCAGCTCAAAGATAAGTAAACCCCCTTTTTACAATCCTGCTCCTTTCAATTATTAATCACTGTAGATTAAATTTTCCAAACAGCCACACCCAAAACATATACAACTTCAGGGATTATACCACTCAACCTAACATATCACCAAGGTACTAAATCATAAAAGTGCACTACCATACTAATCACTCTGATTACTAAACCTAACTTAATTGATCTACTAACAGTCTAGTAGCCTCATCTAGGAAATAACAATAACAACAGACAAACATACCCAACTCCAAGGCAAACACTAGTAATAACTGCCTGAGAATAGTAATACCAATTAAATTAGTTCAGTCAAAAATACACAGAAACTGAAAGGTCTTAAGAGACAAAACAATGCCCAAGTCAAAGTGCAGATCCATGAGAAACAAAACCCCACCAAAACATTTGTCTCCTACCAATAGAATTAACCCCATAATGATGGAATTCAACCAGAACAAATTCACATAAAATAGCCAAGAAAGCCACGCCCAAGATAAGAAGTTTCAAAGCATGATCATTACCATGATCAATATTATGAAGGAGGAAATCTGGGAGGAGTTAAACAAACTTATCAACCACTTTGAATAGGAACACAGCAGACACTTGGAGGAGTTGAGAAAAACATTTCAAGAAACAAAAATGGTCAGAGCTTAAAATTAAAAGAAAAGACAAGTTATCTTCAATCTAGAACTCAAGAGAGACTCTTATCAGCAGAACTATTGAAGCAGAAAATAAATTTCAGATCGTGAAGACAAAGTGGAAGAATTAACCAGCTCAATGGAAGAGGTTGTTAAAGCCAAAAAGATACTTGAGAGGAACATTCAAGAGATATGGGACACCCTGAAGAAGCCTAACATGCACATTCATGGAATACCAGAGCAAGAATCCCAAAATACCACACCTGAGGAAATTTTTCAAACTATCATAAATGAAAACTTCCCTCATCTAAAGAATGAGAGGCTCATCCAAATATAAGAGGAATTCCACGTCCAAACAAATATGACCAAAATAGAAACTTGCCACAGCAAATAATAGTCAAAACACTCCACATTCAAGACAAAGAAAAGGTGCTGAGAACTTCAAGAGAAAAAAAAACAAGTAATTTTAAAGGTAAACCTATTAAAATAACAAATGACTTCTCAATAGAAACAGTAATAGCAATAAGAGCTTGGAGAGACATACTTTAAGTATTAAATGTGCAAAAATGTCAACCCAGGCTAATATACCCAGCAAAACTATCTGTCATGATCAAGGGAGAAAGAAAAGTTTTCCAAAATAAAGACAACTTGAAGGCTTACATGTCTACAAAATCAGGCTTTCAAAATATGCTAGAAATGATACTCAAGCTTGAAGAAAAAAACAAGCATATCCAGGAGGAAAGAAGGGAAGTATAATACCACCGAAACCTAAAAGTCAAATAATACACTTACAAAAGAAACTAAACATAAAAAATGTCCGGAATTAAAAATAATTTCTCCATTATAACATTAAATGTCAATGGAATTAATTCACCAATCAAGAGACACAGATTACAAACTTGAATTAAAAACCACGACCCATCAATCTACTGCCTGCAGGAAACTCATCTCACCACAAAAGACAGGCACATCCTAAAAATAAAACGCTGGTCCAAAATTCTGCTAGTGAATGGAACCAGGAAACAGGCAGGAGTAGCCATTACGCTATTAGACAAAGTGGACTTCAAACCAAAAAAAATCATAAGAAACACAGATGGATACTACATTTTAGTCACAGTTACAATTCACTAGGAAGACTTCATAATACTGAACATTTATACACTTAATATGGGCCCCTCCACATTCATTAAGAAAACCCTACAGCCTCTAAAGAGAGAAATCAACCCCCAAACAATAATTCTTGGGGATTTCAGCACCACCTTCTCAACATGGGATAGATCAACAGGTCAAAAGCTTAACAGAGACACTTTGGAACTTAATCAAACCCTTAAAGAAATGGGCCTTACAGATCTCTACCGAACTTTTCATCTATGTACCAAAGAATACACATTTTTCTCATCAGCATACGGAACTTTCTCCAAAATAGATCACACATTGGCCCACAAAATGAATCTCCACATATACAGGAAAGTTGAAATTCTAGCCTGTGCCCTATCAGATCACCATAGTATAAAGCTTGACATCCACAACACAACAAACAGAAAATACACTGACTCCTGGAAACTTAACACTATGATGCTGAATGAGAATTAGATTCAGGAAGAAATTAAAAAGGAAATTCAAGATTTCCTGAAAGTGAACTATAAAGAAAATACAACATATCAAAATCTTTGGGACACAATGAAAGCTGTCTTAAGAGGTAAGTTCATAACTCTCAATGCCTACATAAAAAAAAATGGAAACATCACAAATAAATAAATTAAAAATGAAGCTTAAAGCTTTAAAGATAATAGAGAAATCTGATCCCAAAAGCAGTAGAAGAGAGGATATTAGCAAAATCAGGGGAGAAATATCCAAAATTGAGATTAGGAAAACAATACAGAGAATCAACCAGTCAAAAAGCTGATTCTTTGAAAAAATCAATAAGATTGATACATCCCTAGCTAAATTAACCAAAAGCAAGAGAGAGGAAACACAAATTAGGAAAATTAGAAATGAAAATGGAGCTATCACTACAGATACCCAAGAAATTCAGAGAATTATAACATCATATTTCAAAAACTAATACTCTGAAATTTTACAACATGAAAGAAATGGATGAGTTCCTAAGTAAGCACAACTTACTTAAATTGAATCAGGAAGCTATGAATTATTTAAATAGTCCTATAACATATGAGGAAATTGATGAAGTAATCTTGAATCTTCTCACCAAAAAATGTCCTATATCACATGGTTTCAGTACTGAGTTCTACCAGACATTTAAGGAGCTAATAACACCAATACTCCTTAAACTGTTCCATCAAATAGCAAAGGAAGGAACACTACCAGATTCTTTCTATGAGGCTAATATCATCTTTATACCAAAACCTAATAAAGATGCACTTAAAAAAGAAAACTATAGGCTAATCTCTTTGATGAACACAGATGCAAAAATTCTCAACAAAGTGTTAGCAAATCGGATTCAAAAACATATCAAAAAGATCATTTACGAGAATGAAGCAGGCTTTATCTCAAGCACACAAGGTTGGTTCAACACATGCAAATAAATAAATGTAATTCACCATATAAACCAGTCCAAAATTCAAGACCACATGAAACTCTCGATAGATGCAGAAAAAGTTTTGACAAGATCCAACAGCCTTTTATGATCAACAGCCTAGAGACAGTTGGAATGGAAGGAACTTTTATCAATATAATAAAAGCTGTATACAAGCTAACAGCAAGGATTAAATTCAATGGGGAAAAACTTGAAGCATTCCCGCTTTGATCAGGAACTAGACAAGGCTGTCTACTCTCACCACTCCTATTCAATATTGTACTTGATCTTAGCTGAAATGGAGATAAAAGGGATTCAAATTTGCAAGGAAGAAGTCAAGTTCTCTCTATTTGCACATGACATGATCATATACCTGAGTGATCCAAAAAATTCCTCCAGGAAGCTCCTGTAACTAGTACAGGAGTTCAGCAGGGTGGCAGGATACAAAATATACATATAAAAATCAATGGCCTTCCTATACGTCCAGAATGAAAGAAGTGAAAAAGCCCTGAGAGAAAAAATCCCATTTACTATAGCCCCTAAAAAAAATGAAATACCTTGGTATAAATCTAACCAAAGAGACTTTTACAATGAAAATTTTAAAACTCTAAAAAAAGAAATTGCAGAAGACACTAGAAGGTGAAAAGACCTCCCATGTTCCTGGATTGACAGAATCAATATCATAAAAATGACCATCCTACCAAAGGCAATATACAGATTCAATACTATACCAATTAAAATCCCAAAGCAATTCTTTAAAGAGGTTGATCAAACAATCTCAAAATTCATATGGAGGCTCTGATGTTCTGAATTATGGTTTGTTGATTTTTTTTCGGTTTTGCTGCTCCTTTATATCAACCATCTGGAACTGGGCCAGCCTAATCTCTCCCCATCTTGAAGCTCAGGGAAATTTGCAGAAGAGGGGGCAGTAACATTGTAAGAGCACAAGGATGGGAAGATTAATGATATGCAAGATACTCCACACAAGTTAGGGCCAAAGTAATCATAATAGAACTGCATGATCTGTGGTATGTCCAACACATTACTGACCCCACAAAGTCTAGCATGGACTAAAGGCACTAGGATCCTTGGAAGCTAGAGACTGATAGTCACAGTAGTGTTCCTAAGCTTAAGGGGAACACAGGAAAGGGTTCTGGGAAATACCCCTGGGTCCTTGCACCTCATCAGAGAGGAGGACCCAGAGGAGCTTGGCATGCACAGTAAAGGATGCTCTGGGGATTGGGGGAGGAGGCACTTGGGGATGAGAAGGGAGGGGAGAGGGGAAGGGGGAGTGAGGGATTGGGGAGAGGTGGAAGGAGGGAAGGGACCTGTGTACCTGTTAAGTTTGTATGAGCGGAAATAATAATAAAAGTTTGAAAAAAATTCATATGGAAGCACAAAAGACCCAAGCAAAAAAAAAAATCCTGAGTAACAAAAACACTGCTCGAGGTATCACCATACCAAACCTTAGTCTATACTACAAATCTACAGTTATAAAAACAGCCTGGTACTGGCTCCAAAATAGATACACAGATCAATGGATAAGGGTTGAAGACCCAGATATAAGCCCACAAAATTACAGCCATTTGATCTTTGACAAAGAGGCTCAAAAAATCCAAAGGAAAAAGAATGGTGTCTTCAACAAATGGTGCTGGCAAAACTGGATGCCCACATGCAGAAGATTAAAACTTGACCCATATTTGTCACCATGTATAAGACTTAATTCCAAATGGATCAAGGACCTCAGTACAAGGCCAGAGACTATAAAAACCTTAGCTTTGTTAGGGAATTCCCTTGAGCTGATTGGACTAGGCCAACAGTTTCTAAATGGAAATCCAATAGCACAGTCAATACAACCAACACTCGACAGATGGGATCTTATGAAATTAAAGAGCTTCTGTTCAGATAAAGAGATTGTAACTCAAGCACAAAGGCAACCTACAGAATGGGAGAAAATCTTCACTAACCACATATATGATAGAGCTCTATTATCCAGAATGCACAAAGAACTTAGAAAACAAAACACCAAGGCAACAAATGGCTCAATTAAAAAATGGGCTTTGGAACTTAAAAGAAACTTTACCAGGGAAGAAATTGAAATTTCTGACAAATATCTGAAAAAATGCTCTGCATCCTTAGTCATCAGGGAAATGCAAATCAAAACCTACCTGAGATATCATCTCACCACGGTCAGGATGGCAAAAATCCACAGTGCAAATAACACCAAATGCTGGAGAGGATGTGGTGAGAAAGGAATTCTGCTATACTGCTGGTGGGAATGCAGGCTTATACAACTCTGGCGAGCTGTCTGGCGATTCTTAAAAAAGTTAAAGATTGAAATGCCATATGACCCTGCTATTCCACTTTTGTGAATAATCCCCCATACAGCAAAAATTCATCTCTATAGCAGCACTGTTTACAATAGCAAAGTCATGGGATCAACCTAAATGCCCAACAGTTGAGTGAATAAGGAAAATATGGTAAATTTATGCAATGGAATACTACTCAGCCATCAAAAATGATAAATTGGTGAAATTTGCCGGGAAATGGATGGAATTAGAAAAAAATTATATTGAGTAAAGTATCACAGACACAGAAAATTAAACGCCGTATGTACTCCCTAATAGGTGGATACTAGTGCCAATCCCTCTTAGTGACACACTCAAAGATAAATCTCTGTAATATCTACAGTAATTGCAAAGATTATAAGCAGGGAGGGAAGGGGAAGGAGGGCCCCTCCAGAAACAAGGATAGAATAGGCCACCATCAAGGACCGCAAGTAAGTAATGAGACATCTGGTTGGGGTCGCAGACTTTCCTTACTGGGTGCCTACATTTGATGGGGTATGATCTCACCAGATAGGGAGGGCATAGAGCCTGGCAGATAGAAGGTACCCATCCTGTAAATGGGAGACTGACCGCCCCCTCCACAGCGGTCTCCTACTCTTATTCCATTTACCTTTGAATCTACTCTTATAATAAGACTCTAATTTAATAGAATTTTATCTCTGGCCAGGGAGTGACATCCAATACCCATCAGGATGGAGCCAAGGGTGGTGCAGGAGCAGCAAAACTGAAAAAAAACAAACAACAAACCATAATTCAGAAAATCAGAAACTCTACATCAACCACCTGGAACTAGGCCAGCCTAATCTCTCTCCATCTTAAAGCTCAGGGAAATTTGCAGAAGTGGGGGTAATAAGATTGTAAGAGCCTAAAGATGGGGAGGAACAACGATATGCAAGATACTCCATACAAGTGAGGACTGAGGTAATCATGACAGGACTTTGCATGACCTGCGCAATTACCAACATATTAAACCCCCAAAGTCTAGCATGGATCACAGGCACTAGAATCCTTAGAGGCAAGGGATTAACAGCCACAATAGTGTTCCCATACTAAAGGGGAACACAAAAAAGAGGTCTAGGCAATGCTACTGAGTCCTTACACCTCATCAGAGAGGAGGACCAGAGGGAAGTTTGGCATGCACACTAAAGGATGCTCCAGGAATGGGGCGGGGGGAGCACTGGGAGAAAAGGAGTGAGGGATGGAAAGGAAAGGAAAAAGGGGGGAGGGAACGAGAGGATCCAGGGAGGGGTGGAAGGAGGGAGGGGAATAGGGTACTTATCAACTTTGTATGAGTGGAAGAAATAAATTAAAAAAAAAGAAATGACAGATGTTCATTTTAAAAAGGTATATTTAACCTGATTGTAATGTACATGATATAGTAGCATTACTGTGTAAAGTTTTATGACTATACATGTAAGTCAAAAATAACTTTGGTTAAAATGATGTGGACATGAATACTAATGATAAAGTTATACTAATCTTTCAAGTTCTACTTCTTTATAATTCTGTCATTCAGATATCAGGCCTCAAGGGCTGTTTATGTGGTTTAACGAGAGTGAGGAAGTACCCCAAGTTTAGGTCACTGTGTATCCACAAGCAGATTGCAACTTCTCAGCTTCTCCCAATACTAAAGCATCATATGTTGTCTCACTAGGTTTCTCATTGAAAAACCTGTGTTGTCATTAGCACAGTGGTTGGAATATAGTAACAGCTCAATGAACATCAGCGCTTAACATCAGTGAAAGGAAATGAGCAATCAAACAATCTAAACCAGAAGCTCTTTAAATTGTCTGCTTTAGACGTGTTTTGACTGCAGCGAAGCAATTTCTTCTTAGTTCAGTTTCCATTGGACATACCTGTTCTACAAGCTCAAACATGTTCATTGAATTCTTTCTGACATTTCATTTACTATTACATTCTGTGGGCTACACAGCAGGATTTTAATCTCAGATTTTTTATGTCTCAATCACCTTAAAATACTGACTGAGACTGGCATTAAAAGAAATTAATGTTGTAACACTAACATGCTTCAGATCAAGGTTTTCATTCCACATAGAAAGAAAAATGTCTTTTTCTTTCTTTTTTCTTTTCCTTTTTTTCTTTTCCTTTTTCTTTCTTTCTTTCTTCTTTCTTTCTTTCTTTCTTCTTTCTTTCTTTTCTTTCTTTCTTTCTTTCTTTCTTTTCTTCCTTTCTTCCTTTCCTTCTTTTCTTATCATTTATTTTTCCTGTCAGACTATTTTAACCTAAAGTCAATTTGGAAACATGGATTTATCTTGAAGCTCTGTTAAGGCTTCTCTGATAGTAAACTCAATCTATTCTCAGCTTATAAGTAATCAGGGCCTTATCATTTTTCCTCTAGTTATTTTTTAACATTTTTACTTTTCATGATATTGGGTCGGTAGGAATATTTTTCTCTTTTTTATTTATTTTTCTTTTTCATCTAACTAGTTCTTTTTCCATATTTTAACTCCAGTGTAAACTTATCGTCAGAGGAGAATCTTTCAGAATCTCCCCCTCCCCATTCAGTTTCTCTCCCTCTCCCATGCCCTGGTGTATGTATGATCTACTGGGTCCCAGGTAAGACACATGTAATAGTACCAGACACTCACAAGGGTGTGAATAGCTCACTAAAGAATAAACCCTAAAGAGACTTCCCTATTCACCTGTCCAGCACCAGTTCTAGTCTCTCAGAGTAGAATCATATCTTATGGGACTTTCCCTCCATAGCAACATAATGATGGGCCTGCTGTTGTGGAAGCCCAGTGAATGTAGACATCATTGCATACAGTTCTTGGGTACTGCACAGCCCTGATGTGAAATTACTTCTTCCCATCTTGCAGCTCTTACATTCTTATCGGGCCGCTCTTCCAAAAGGTTTCCTGAGCCTTGAGATGAGGCTCCCGATTAGGGCCCAGCTTTCCATAGTTGCTTTTACTTTGTACTGTAGCCGGATGCAGTTCTCTAAACTGTGCAACTTTTTTTAAATTTTTTAATTTTTTATTATATATTCTATTGTGCATGTATGCATGTATTCGTGTGTGTGTGTGTGTGTGTGTTCGTGTGTGTGTAGAACCACAGACGAATTCGGGAACCACCATGGACCGCCTCCACCTTCTCCTTGTTTACTCTGCCCAGGGATTCACAAGCTCCCCCCTACCAGGGCCAGAAACGCAGGCCGCCCCCACTTCCGCCTGGCGTCTATACGTGGGGTCTAGGATCCGAACTCAGGACCTTCTGCCTGCAAGGCAGAGGCTTAACCCCTGAGCCACCTCTCCAGCCCCTGTTCAACTTTTATTGTACAGGAATATTTCTTTGTTGAGTACTGAGTGCTGCTCTGATCTATGGGTGTAATGATAAGAATTTTTAGATGGTAGCTTGCTACCAAGTATTTATAGCTAACGTTAAGAAGCTTTGCCTCACTTAGGATCTATGGTCTCCCTAGCCATGGATATTTGGTTTGGTTTACTGTACCAGGCAGGTACTCCCTGCTGTGGAAAGGGCCCTAATGCCTATCAGAAAGTAACTGGTTACCTTCCTACCTTATAACCCACTGGTATACTGGGCTCTTTTTTAGTTAATGTTTCATTTATTGTTGGAAAGAAAAAGAGATAAAGAAGGAATGAGAGACATATGTACCATGTGGGTTTCCAGGGATTGAACTCAGGTCTCCAGGTTTGCAAGCATGCACCTTACCCACTGAGCCATCTCACCATCCCTCTGTGTTCTTTTTGACAGAGTTGTTCTTACAGCTTGCACTATTCATAGCTGGGTGAGGACATTGATTACTATCTCCTCCTGGTAACCTGCATCATCTTAGCCAGCAGGGAGGAATCTTCCTTCGCCATTCCAACTTAATTTTTCCATGTCCCAAAATTGTTGTGTGTGCTGTTTTTAGCAATAGGATCCTAATATCAGGTTCTTGAGGGCAACCAATAGTAATGGAAATCCTTATTTTGCTTCGATAGCCTCTGAGATCTCTCTATCCAATAGTCTTTTAGGAAGGTATCACTTTCCTGGTAGTGGGAAATCTAATTAATCATTCATAACTTCTGGTGGGAGCATCTCAGATGGGTTTCTGTTTTCTCTTCTCTTCCGCCATTCATGTGTTTTGTTTTTCTTTAGCATGCAAAGTTGCTTTTTTGTTTTATTGACCATTACACTGAATTTAGATTATTTTCACCCATATTATCTAACACCATCCTTCTTCCTTTCCCAGTGAAAATCTCTGCCTCTCAACCAGTGGTGTCTTCTCTTTTCATTCTGTGTTGCAGGTGTGTGGCCCATAGAATCAGGGGTCCTACACAAGACACCACTCCTCTGAGTTTGCAGAATAGAGAGCTGCCTTTCTCACTGGTACATGAATTGATATATTGTCCATGCTCTAGTAAGTTCCCAGGCTCATGCTATAGGTAACATACAGATTCACCACTCTGCTTCTTGTCAAAATATTTATTTCCCTATCATTTCTCTTATTAACAATTTTTGGAATTATTTTGTACACTGTTGATTTATAACTATAAGCCTTCAGCATTGTAGAATTGTGTTACTTACTCCACAGCTTCTAGCCAGATATTTTCAATTGCTCAGTATAAAGTAGTTGCTATCACTTTAGTTGAATCGCTATGTTTTTGATATATGTCATCTGATATTATTTTTAGTTGCACTCCTTTGCCTGTCCATTTGAATAGAATGGTCTTAAGTGTAGAACCAAAACTTTCAGGACAATTGGCTACTGCCTGTGGCTATCCAACCCCTGACTTCTAGTAATGCAAAAGAAACATTTATGTCTAGTCTCTTTTTGTGACCAGTGGTCACTTTACAAAACCAGCCCAAGATTTGTCCTGTCAATATTCCATCAGGGAAGGGAGAAGATTTTGTGAGAAAACACCCTCCATAAGGGCCAAGGAGGATGAATGATGGCTGTGGCAATGAAAGCTACTTTTTCTGATATCATCCATGACCCAGCAAGTGCTCAAGCAACCCCTATGAATCTCAGTAAAAAAGACATTGAAGTAGAGAGAGACTGGTTATGAAAGATGGAGTGGGAGATGGGATCAGGTAACATGAGGTAAAAACTACTGAAATTCATTGTATGCATAAAACTGTCAAAGAATTAAAAAAACCTAAACTTTTAATGGATTATGCTTTGTAAATTGCTTCTCTACTTTACAAAAAGGCCCTGTCACTCTCTTATTTTGTAATGGGAACACCACATGGACATTCCTACCAACTATCCTATTTTGCAGTCAATAGTCCCCAAATTCACTCTTTTTAGCTTACTTCTTAATACTTTTTTAGTACTGTGGTTAAGTACATTATGATAGCATGCTTTCTCCACTTTATGTTATTGATTATGATTAAAATAAAGGCAAAATGAAATCCTAACCCTCTAATGGAAAATCATAATGCCTATTCTATAACCTTTCTATCCTTTAAACAATGTCTCTAAACAAAAGGTGGACATAGATCCCATAGACAAGACTATGTTATACAAAATGCTGTACACTAATTTATCTGGAGCCCAAATGTTGATTTTTCCCTCTAAAAAATGCTGCCACTATTCTTAAGTCCTTTGAAAAACAATTAACCTGTCAAGTACAGGGCTGTGCATTCATAATTTGGACTGTATCCTGCCATTGATATTTATTTTAATCTTCCATTGATTTCTGTGGGAATGCTCCATGGAGAATGCAGGCAGGATATAACCCTAAAGGAATTTCTGCAAAGAAGGTTCCCACTTTCATCTCTTTGTGTTTCATTTTTATTAAGTTTAGGTCATGACCATTTATCTAAAAATAGCTCTGCAGGCTCAAGTTCTGATAAAGTCTTCTATTTCTGCATTCAGTCTGAAAGGTCAAAGAAAATGCTAGAGTCTCACAGGGAAGAACTGCATGGTAAATGATTTTTAACCCCAAGTTTTTGGTCTCTTTTCTCATAAATGGAAGAAAAGATACAGCATTTATACAATTCTAAAAATATCATTTTCAAATCATTTATTTTCAAATGCCTATCTATCTTTAGATTTGTTTTTAAATGTCCATTCAAGCCATGACTAAACAATAAGTCTAACATAATATATTAAAAGTTGTATCACTGTCAGCTGTGGAATTATATCTTAAACATTCTCTTGGAATGGTGCCAAGTGTTGTAAAGCAAGGTAGATAAAATGGGTCAGCAGACAATCCCTATTATGCACCTCAGGAGATCACCCCTCCACTCTATCTGTTGGAAGTATTTTGGAACCTTTATGCCTTCAATGTTATTCATTGGATCTTATCTTTTCCTTGTTCCTCTTTAAGTATATCTGGTTAAAAAGGCAAGTTTTTATTTATGAATAAAAACTAGAAAAAAGCAAAGTAGAAATGTGTTTTTCTTTTCGGGGAGAAACATTTCCTTCCTTATTGGAAAATTGTAATTTGGGCTCAGGCCTGATAAGGTGGTTCATAGATTGAAGGTCTTGCTGTGCAAGCATGAAGACCTGAATTCAAATCCCAACACCCACGTAGAAAGGCTGAAGATGACATCTAGTTATTCCAGTGATCTCAATGTTGTAGGATGGAGATGGGCGAATCCCAGAAACTAACCTACCTGAAACAGAGAGAGATCCTATCTTAAAATCCTATCTTAAAGAGAGAGATCCTATCTTAAAATCCTATCACTGAGAGACCCTATCTTAATAGAATAAGGTGGGAAATGACAGAACACACTCAGTGTCTTCTTTGTATGTGCTTTCACATACATGCACACATTACATAGCCACATATACACATATAAAAACACCAAATGAATAAATGAATGACTGAATAAATAAATAAATCTGAAGATCACCTTCTTCACTGAATTCATAACTCCCTGAATTGTTTGCAAACATGTGACAGGAAGGATACAGACCTCAGACTCTTTCAATGAAGAATTTAATTTGAGGAGTTTGACTGACTGATGACTGTTGAGCCAAGTTATGCTGTGTCAGAATAGCATACAAGGATTAGGTCCAAATGTTTCACCTTGTTTCCCTAAGTCAGAAATTCTTTCTCAGGTAGCCCTTTGCCTGGAACTCTTCATTTCTGTCTAGCAGAGATTGTGTTAGATACCCATCATGCCTCCCATGCTCCTTCCCCAATGACCTTTTCCTCTTTTCCTTTCACAGAAATGGTTTTCAGTGATATCTCTAACTCATCTCTGTTTTCTACAAAGGCTCATTGACACCTAGAGTAGCTAGGAAAATAGGCAGTAAACACATATTTTCAAGTCTTAATCACTGATTGTCTATTTGGTAGTAAGGACAGCACTCCAAGGAGAATACAAGTTGTGAACAGTTCCTATCCCAAGGTCACAACCCAGTCTCCAACCTCTAACTGCTTATAGTCTGTAAATCTATCTTTATCCAAGGAAAGTCCCTAACTTCCTTGACTGGTGACTCCAAAACACACTGAACACTATGTAACCATATTGGAAATGACTTGCAGTTAAAAAGTGGCACGAAATGAAAAATCCAGAATCATTTAACAAATAATTGTAACTCAGTGAATCCTTGATAATCTAAAAGTGGGTCTCTTGAGAAAACACAAAAAGCTCAATATAAAATTGAGGACTTACAGTTACTGTAACTGATTTTCAAAGATTATTGAAGGCTCAGTTGAGCGAGTCTGATATATCTACTTTAGCTCCCTGGTTTAGAAATATCTGACACATTTATACATGAGATAAGGATGTGAAAGTCCGTTCTCCTTGAAGTTTGGATTCTCCAGACTCTTTTATTGTGGTGGTTTCTTATTCAATAAGTGCTTTTAGAGCACTTTGATATTCATAGAAAGTTAAACAGTAAAAAGCCTCCATATGCCTGGCCTCATTCCCCCCCCACCTTTGAAATAACTTCATATTAATGTGGGATAGTTTATTTGGTAGACCCTAGCCCAATGTTTTCTTTCCCAGAGTTGTCAAATATATAATGATCTAAAATTGAGATATGACATTTGTATGTGGTTTTTCTCCCCAGAAGACATGCATTAGGAGCCTGGTCATCAGTGTGATAATGCTGACATTTGAGATCTTTAAAGGTGGATTCTATAAGGAAGTCTTTAAATGACTAAAAACATGCCCGCCACTGATAGTAAAGTAGCTGAGGAGTGACCTCTTGGTAGTTCTGAGTGTGTTATAAAATCCTAAACCTGGATTGCACTAACTTCTTATAGCAAGAGGTAATCATTTGTTCTCACATGCACTGTTAGCTAAGTGGACCTCTTTTCTTTATACATAGTGTAACTCTGGTAATTTTCTTTACAATGAGGCAAAGCCAATGAATATAAGAAGCAACACTCACACAATGATCTTTTGACCTATTTGATAATAAACCTCCAAATCAGGAAAAGAAATGGAACACAGCACAAGTCAGAAAAAAAAATGTGATAGATGACTGCTACCCCTTTAGATCTAAAAATGGAAGTAGTATTGTTACCTGTCACAACTCCATTGTACTTGTCAGCCTGGTCCCTGTATGAAATGAATGAATCCTGGAGAGGTTGCACTTTATTCTTGTCACATGACTGATCATCTGTCATGGTGGAGGTGGGGGGTTCACTGTAAGAGAGGATGCCTGGGGTGCATGGCAGTTGACCAGTTATATACATAATGGACATGTTTCTTTCCACCAACATGTCCCCATAGATTAGCAAGGATCCCAGATAATTACATGCAGTGGAAACCTTGGGGGTTAGGGCTGGAGAGTGAAAGGGAGTGCCCCTATCAGTGGGGTGACCTGAAGAGGGGCCCTTTGGTTGCCACAGAAGCCAGAAACCCCCACTAGACCAGACAATCCAGAAGGAACCCTGGGTCCATAGATGCAGACAGGCAGGAGGACTGAAGGGAGTGGGATGGATTGATGAAGTGAGGGGAAGGAAGGAGAGAAGGGAGGAAAGGAATAAATGAGGAAGGGAAAAGTACTTGAATATGCTTTTAAAACTCAGAAAAATTTTTAAAGGACACATATTTAGAGCCAAAAAAAGGTATGAAAAGTAATTAGCTTTCATTTACAAAGGAGACCAGCATATATCCAGCCTATCTGAGAACTTTCTTACTGTCTCACTCACTGAAGAGATATGGACTGAGTATTTCATGAGACAACACCCCAATCCATTTTATCAATGATATCATGTTAATTTGACAGGATAAGCCTGAAGGAAAAGTGAAAACACTGTGGTCAACCAACATTGCTGATTTCTCTTTTTTATTTCATTATTTTTACTTATTTTGAAGAAGAGATAATTTTAAAAACCCATGGAAGACTCAGAAGTTGAAAGTGGAAAGTGGAATAATTTTCTATTCTGTAGTATTTACATAGTTTTTCAAGATATCAGACATCTTGATATATTTCATGATGTCATTAGTGAAGAAGTCAGTGTCTAGTCCTTAGTTTTCATAAAATAGATTCCTCCTTAAAGAATAACATGGGACACCAAACTGGATAGTTTAATATAGCTCTGTGATGCCATCTTGAAAATGGACTACCATATTACCATTTGAAAAATCAACTTCTGTTATTTTCAAGTTTGAATATAGAAATACAAACATTTGTCCAATTAGTACTTGGTTACCAAAATATATATTTTGTATCTATAAAAACCTTCATTCTGTACATAACTGTAATACTGAATCACTAGTTGATTAAACTTCTGGCAATATATTCTGTCTTGTATTGACCAATTTCCAGTTTGACTTTTGAATGACAAAACTCTATAACTAATTGAAACGCTAAAGGGAGAATCAATGCCTGCATCTTATAAGTCTCTAATAGTATTGCAAATTTTGCAATTTCTTTTTTTATTCTATTATTATTTATTCAATTGTGCATGTGTGCGTGCACACACGTGTGTGTGTGTGTGTGTGTGTGTGTGTAGAACCACCGGTGAATTCGGAAACCACCATGGATGTCCTCCACCTCCTCCTTGTTTACTCTGCCCAGGGATTCATAGGCTCCGCCCTACCAGGATCATTCTTAATGTATATGATTTGATTCTTAAAATTTTTTGCGTGAGCCACATATACTGATGCATATCTGTAATCGTTGCATTCAGGAAACTGACGCAGGAAGATAGTATGTTTGAGTATAACCCAGACTGCAAAGTGAGACCTTCTTATAAAAGCAAAATTAAACTAAAAAGCATCAACAAGAAAACAGAAGCTTCCACTGATCTAGTCTTTACAATGGCAGTAACAGAAAAAAATGTCAATTCTTTTCTACTTGTATGGATACCACTGTTTCTGAAAGAAGTATGAACATATATGTAAATATTTCATATAGATTATAATAGTAAAACTAAAATAATAAGAAATATGGTAGAATCAATTTTCTTTGTTTGCAAATGCCAAAATACATTTGAGATTAAGTGACTTGCCTAAGGCTACTCACCAACAAGTTGCAGAATTCATATTCAAACCACATGCAGAGCTGAACTGCTTATACAAAACTATACTGCCTTCTACCATTTCTATTATTGCTGTGTAACTCCATAAACGAAAATACCACCAACATGGATTTTAAAGTTACAAATATATCTTAGAAAGTAGGATATTTTGGAATATGAGTAAACAAATAATAGAGATCAATCATAGTTTTATTTTGCATTCACAAACATGTGGTGTGCTGTGGCATTTCTTACCTGAGCCTTTCCAGTCCTACTTTTTTCTTTTTTTATCTGTTTGGGGTGTGGAATGCCCCTTTATTATTATTATTATTATTTATTCAATTGTGTGTGTGTGTGTGTGTGTGTGTGTGTGTGTGTGTGTGTGTTGTGTGTGTAGAACCATGGGTGAATTCGGAAACCACCATGGATGTCCTCCACCTCCTCCTTGTTTACTCTGCCCTGGGATTCAGGAATTCACAGGCTCTGCCCTACCAGGACCAGAAATTCAGGCCGCCCCTGCTTCCTCCCTGCGTCTATAAGTGGGGTATAGGACCCAACTCAGGACCTTCCACCTGCAAGGCAGAGGCTTAACCCTTGAGCCACCTCTCCAGCCCCAGAATGCCTCTTGTATATATGGATGGGCCTCTCTTTTTTTAGATGAGGAAAGTTTTCCTTGATAGTTTGAAAATTTTCCTCAGGTGTGGTATTTTGGGATTCTTGCTCTGGAATTCCATGAATATGCGTGTTAGGCTTCTTCAGGGTGTCCCATAACTCTTGACTATTTCTCTCAAGTATCTTTTTGGCTTTAACAACCTCTTCCATTGAGCTGGTTAATACTCCCACTTTGTCTTCACGGTCTGAAATTCTATTTTCTGTGTTAGTTCTGCTGATAAGACTCTCTGCTGAGTTCTGGGTTGAAGATAACTTCTCTTTTATTTCAGTTTTAAACTCTGTTTGAGTCTGTTTTAACTGCTCTATGCCTATTTTTGTTTCTTGAATTGTTTTTTTCAATTACTCCAAGTGTCTGTTGTGTTCCTGTTCAAAGTGGTTGATGCGTTTATTTAATTCCTCCCAGATTTCCTCTTTCATAGTATTGATCATGGTAATGATCATGTTTTGAAAGTCCTTATCTTGGGTCAGACTTTCTTGGCTATTTTCCGTGGATTTGAGACTAGTGGGTTACCTGGGGTTTGGGGATGAGCAGGGGGTGCTTACTTAGGGCACAGTGTGTCCTGACTGGACTGCGTGCCGGCCAGAGCGTGTGGAGAAAGGGGAGAGGGGCTGGTGGCGGAGCTATTAACCTATGGAGCTGGGGAGTGGCCTGGGGGTCCTCTCTGGCCTGGGGCAGTGCCTGCTCCGACTGGCTAGTGGGAGGAGCTGGGACTAGTGGATTACCTAGGGCGCAGTGTGTCCCAGGCAGGTGGGGAAAGGGCTTTTTTCTTTTTTTAATTTACTTTTTATTGTTTTTTTTTTGTATTACAAACAAAATGAGTATCTATCCATATCCCTCTAATTCCCCTTCTACCACTTCACTCCCACCCTCTTCTCCCTTCATACATCTGTGCCTGTATCTTTTATCCTCATGTTTCTTTGCATGTGTGGACCACAGGGCTTCTTTCCTGTACTAGTAAGGAAACAGGTCTCTGAGGTAATAGAAGTGGCCCTTCAGTGAGTAAACCCTCAGGTGGGAAAGCTCCCCTTCACTTGTTTGTCGCCTGCTCTTAGGATTCCCACTCAGTGTAGTTGGTTTTCCGTAGATATTCTTGAAAATCCTCACTCTTGACAGGCTTCAAGAATTAGTTCAGAGAAAGTATTGGAGAATATTATTATTAAATGAATAAGTCTCAAGTTTACAAGTATACACATTGGCTTTCTGAGACAATGTTTATTGTAACATCTCTCAAAGACAAATTCAATAATAAGAGCATGATCCTCTGTGACCTGCTGAACTTTCCAATAGTCTGTATGGATCTTAAAACACCCAACACCTGTCCCTGAACAAGTTACCCCTTCCTGCAGACTGTGGGACCTTTAAATTGTATAATTACACAAGAAATAGTTACGCTACTCAAGGGAAGCCTTGCTCAGGTGTTATAGACATTGAAGAACAAAGCAAATCCTGAACCTCCAAGTAATTCCCTGATGTATCAGGGACTGGGGTCTAAAAATCTGTGGTCAGAGTCTATTATCTCGGTTCTTTGCTTTCTTTGATTGCTATGAATATGTGGCTAAAGGCGCATCTGTAAAATTCATATGTCCTTGAAAACTAGTCTGCAAAAAAATCAGTTTTAGGTATATTAAAATGTATCCAAAAAGAACTTGGTAACTCTGTTTCCATGATTATTAAACAACTGTAGAAGCTATGAGAATTACTTATGGGGAGTTTCTGGAAGCACTGTTAAATTGCTATTGCAGGATTTTTTTTCCTTCTGCTAGCCTCAAAAGGCTCTGTGAATTGAATGAGAGTTACCAGGATTATTGTATTTCAAGTAGATTCATTCACCTGACCTGTTCTTTCCCAGATGTAAAAATCAAGCTGGACTTTAATAGACTCACCATCTGTTTTCACCCCAGGAATCCCAAGTTATCTAGCGACCACTGATGGTCTTATAGACCACAGCTGAACTCTTTGATTACCACATAGTGCCTGATGCCAATCATAGTAATCACATCCATCTTACTTTTGATGATTGAGTGTGACCACTTGGTCTCTGTCACCCCAGGAACTCCTTTATCCATTGAAATCAGGGAATCTTTTCAATTTCAACGTCTTCCTGCAGCTCTGACCACAATCAGTCAGGAAAGGTCTCTGGCATGGTGGCACTGCTCTCAGTAGTGTAGTTACCATGGCAGTGATGGATGCTCTGTCTTCACAGTCTTCTTTGGATCAAAGTGAAGCAGGAGTTGCAGGGTGGGAGGAGAAGCCAGACACATATGTTAAATTTACTCTGATGTATTTTACCTCTTAATACTTGGGAGTTCAATTACTGACATAACTCCATGAGAGATTTTGCTTTCTCAGTTTGATTATGCAAGAGCCACTGAGACCATATTTTAGTCATTTAACCAAACAATTATCATTACTTCCAGCTGTTGAAGTCATGCAGAATCTAGGATCCTGCTTTTGTGGAGATGAATTCACCATAGTCTCGATCTATGCTTTCTGTCTTTGTTCTAGCAATCCCATTTCCTATGTTTTTTCTGGTAGGAATTAGAAAACTGTTCCAATTCTTTTAGTGGGTAAGTAATATCCTTCTTGTCTTGACTATAATTTCTTATCCCCATCTTCACCCTTACCCCCCTAGGTATAACCACATGTAATGGTTGTAGATTTAGATACAAATTCAATACAGTGGGGTTAAATGCTTCCCACTTAAATGTAATTCTCTTAAGTGAGTGGAATTCTATGTCTTTAAGCAAGGTGTAAGAGTCTTTTACAAAGTTGAAATGGGAAATAAGGAAAGTTCCTTGTTGTTAGTGTCCAGATTACTTTTAATCCTGGATAAGTCTATTTAAAATCCAATCAGAAATTTGTTGTCATTGAGTATTTCCCTAATACTTTGCTGAATTTATAATTTCAATGGCTGTACAAACCTGCAACCTATAGAAGTATAAATTATACCTGTTTTCTAGCTGTTATAGCTTTGTGGTTTTAAACAAGATACTTTCAGAATCCATAGGAACTCCTGAGATTTCATCTACATTTCAAAATGAAATTTTTTTAATTTGACTCATTGTTTTCTTCCTGTCATTTATTCAGTGTCAGTAGACAAAGCTATCTACCTCATGACTTTTAAATTTTTCCTTGACAGTTTCATAAACCTTGCTTACTTTGATGGATTCCTCAAACCATTTGATTTAGTTGCTTGTCACTGCATGGCTTGAATAATCACAGTCTTCAATATATTGGTATTATTCAGATGACACCTGACTCTAACCATTGATGACCAATTAATTAATCATTCCTACATGCTTCCTAGTTTCCTGTGGACTTTGAACTGCAACTACTTCATACCAATTTACAATCATTTGAAGTATGTCCATCTGAGAGAAGCATGATTTCATGCAAAAGGAAACCCTTATTATTGTGGACTTCGGAAATATTTCATCCCATAGAGCAGGAAAGCCACAGGTCAGATTTCATTTTATTCATTTTTTTTTCTACACAGTGCTCAGCGCATTCTAAGGCTTTTCCAGCTCAAAGTTCGAGGAAGGATACCTGCAGCAATAAATGCAGGTCAAATAGAAGAAGCAAAAATGGCTCTTCTTGGTTCTGTGTAATGAGATAGGAAAAACTACAATGGAAGCCTCTTTATGCCACACAAATGTGTTAGATAACATGCTCAACAAATGTTGATTCTGATTTAAAATTATCTTTTGTATTTAACTAGGCCATTAAGGTGGACCTGTGGTTTTGTAACATTTATTGCACTGTGATATTCTTAGTGATCGGTGGCACTCAAAAAATGTAAATGGAATGAACAAGAAAGACTACTACTTAGAAATCTTTCTTTTAGCAACCGCAAATGTAAATAGTTGGGATAGGCCACTAGTGGATCCTTTTGATTTTGGAGCATAAAATGCTTTGGTGGATTTGTATCCAAGATAAATATACCCTAATATATTTTGTTAGGATTATTTTCCTTTGCCTTTTAAGATACCAGTGTCCTCTTGGCAGCAAAGCTTAGATGTGGGTGAGAAAAGAAGAAAAAGCTTTCTTTTGGTCTAAATGTTTTACTTGGTCTAGTCTATGCAAATGAAGTCACCCTGGCTGGTAAATTTTTAGCAAATGAGAAGTTGATTGCATACAGGAGACCTATAAAGGCAGAGATTCTAAAACACACATATTCCCTGATTCCTTCCTTGGCCAGACATGCATCCTCCTTGGAAGGCCCTATGTGCACACTTCTGGAAAAGTACGAAATATAGTACTTAGTTTTTAGCTGTATTTTGTGCCAAAATAGTACTCCAGTGTGCTAGGATGAATTATGTAGAAGTTTTTTTATTTTTCCCATAAATGTTAAGATCCAAATACTCCTGATTCAAGGAAACTCTAATGCCTGCTTTTTTTTCTGTTAAAGCATAATCTGAAGTCTCAGAAGTCATTTAATGATGAAATGCAAAGCCACACCTGCCTGGCAAAGAAACTGAGTGAAGATGTTTCCTTCACAGGTAAATTGCTAGCCTAAGCAAATGTGGCTTCAATAAATGTGTTGGGAACTGAACAATTCAAACTTTTATCTCTCCTCACTTGGAAATAGATGAGTGGAGAAACATACAGTATTTCCTTCTCCCAAAGGGTCAGCACAGCTAAGCTAACAAGACCCATGTGCTCCACACTGATGATTGAAGACCACAGATTTACAATAATTAGCAGAATTTGGTTTGACAGTATGTTCTCCAAACAACAAAGGGCAGCTGATGGGAAATTCAGAGGTTCAGGATCCCAGCCATACCGCTATTTTATTTCTACTTGGATAAATCTCACAGGAGACATAAATGTGTATAAAATGTATTATCATGTATTTGGAAGCACAGCAGCATAGCTTAAGACAAAATACACAGTCTTTCTCTGCTTTTGAGGAAAGGCCTCAAGTCACTTTAAAGACAAAGTTATATATAATATTTTTGAGTTTTCTTCAGAAAAGATCAATGTCTTACTTTGGACATTCTATGGGAAATAAATGCTCAGATGAAGATTCAAGGTCCAGCTGAAAGAATGACAAGGATTACAGAGGTGTGATAGGGAAAGAAAAGATGCTAATATGGGATGTGTTATAAGCAGGTTATGAGTCCAGACTTCTGGGAGGCAGACAAAAATCTACAGTAGTGAGTCTACCCCAGAGATGAGGTACTCAGTTTACTTGCTATCCAATTCTTATCTCCCTTTTCTGGGGACCACCCAAAGGACATTAGCTTCTCAGATTGATGTGTGTCAGATAAAGACTCTGAATAGCAATTCTTGTGAAATTACAAGATAAACACTTTGCCTACTTTGGGTAGGAATACCAAAATCTACTGTTGCTATTCACAAGTGTTGATAAAGTTATTCTGAATTAACTGACACCCTTCATCAGGAGAATATCCCCCCAAAACTTAAATCATTTTAATAATTTTTATAATTTTAATATCTTTGTAATACTTAAAAGTTATATAATCTACATCAATGGAAAAATACCATTTTGTTAACACTTTGTCAATATCCTCCACCCTGCCAAATAATCCACTTCCATTTTATTTGCCCCAAAACTTGAACTCTCCAAACTTGAAATGACCTTAAAAGAAGACTATCTTTTCTATGACATTCTTTCACTCAATTTAGCAACTCCTTAGCAATGTCCATAAATGATAGACTCCTGTAAGGACTCTCTTTAGACTTCCTACAGTCTGGCAGTTTATAACAACTACTTCCTTGTCTTCTCTAACTATGTGCTATCTCTTTTGTTCTAATGCTTTCTTATGGTAAAGTTATCTTATGACTGCCTTGGCCAGCAGGTCCCCAGCTTGAATAAACTTGTATTTGTAAGAATCTCTCTTGTGCTAACTTTTCTTTATAATGGGCCACCACATCAACCTTACATTGTTGTAGAGTCACTGGATTTCCTCTCTTTGTCACCGCTGGCCTGATACATTAACATACAGTCCTTTCAGAATCTTACAAGGACTGTTCTCATCCTTCACTGAAGAATAAATAATTACGACCTTGTTTGCCTTACACTTAGATTGTTTTCTGTCATTTTTGGCAATCTGCCTAATTTCTATCTCTTTTCCTGATAAAAGAGTATTAGTAAATATTCACTGAAAGTTTATTACATTTCAAACATTGTTTTAAGTACGTGAATATTTTAAATCAATAAATCTTCAAAATAATCATGCTAAATCAGCATTATTTTGCCACCTTCACAAAGAAGGAAACACGGGGCTGATTGGCTAGTTCTCCAGTTCCTTCTTTTAGAACTCACCAAAGGACACTGTTTTCAGTGGCCTCTGGATGAATCTCCCAAGAGAATGTTGAACAAGCCACATGTTTCAGTGTTTGAGATGTTTTACACACATGTATGTGTGTGTGTATTTGTGTTTGTGTGTATACATGCTCATACACATGATACAATCTTGCATCAGGTCTCTAAACTTGAGCAATAGAAAGTACTATATTGATCCCTGGAGGCAAGGGATTGACAGCCATAGTAGTGCTCCTATGCTTAAGGGGAACAAGAGAAAGGGCTTATGGAAATGCCACTGGGTCCATATATGTCATCGGAGAGGAGGACCCAGTGGAGAGTTAGACGTACACAATAAAGGACTCTCTGGGAATTGGGGGGGAGGCACTGGGAGATGGGGAGGGAGAGGAGGAGGAAGAGGGGGTTTGGGGGGAGGAGGGGGGAGGGAGGGAACTGTTAAAAAAGTTTTAAAATGTATAATTACATTTTTAATAAAAAAAGGAAAAAAAAAGAAAGTACTATATTTTGTAACCTTGAAAATTCAGTCTGTTGCTCATGTTATTTGTGTAGATTGTACAAAGTAAGGGATTTCCTGCCTGATATTTTTCTATCCACATTCTGTTTATGTTTTCCAATGTTGTTAACATCCACTGTCTTTTAGATGACTTTAGTATTGCTTTTTAAGCATTCTATATGTTAGGTCTCTGTATTTTATGATAACACCAAAAAATTAACAAATGGATTAGACTCCCTTCCCAGTTATTCTTAAAACACTTACTGTTAATATCTTAGCACATTTTGTTTTGATAAGAGATATAGAATACTTACCAAATTGCTCTGCAGTTCCTATGGAGAAATCCTGAGAATTATAAGTGACTTAAAAGATTCATAGAAACTCTTGATAAAGGCTGTTTGTCACAAAAAAAAAAGATTCATAGAAAATAATAAGAATCATAAATCCCTCTGTCAAAGGAAAAGTAATTGATATGAGAAGCAATGATGAAGTTTTTGAACTTTTGCACATTATAAAAATGAAAACATCAACAATAGCATACATAAAAGCTCTCATCAGAAATCATTTTCTACTTATGTTTTTGAATTTTTATTTTTTTCCTTCATCTATACTACTTACTACTACTATATTAAGAAACAAAGATGGAAGTTTAATAAACCAAGTGTCATAGTTAGGCACATGTATCAACTTGACAGTTGAGGGTTTGAACTCTGGGTACATTTGTGGAGAATTAGTAGTTGGGTTAAGACCAGAGCAAACCTGCAAAACATTATCTAGCTGATGGGTCAGGCCCAGCCTAGGGTGGGTGGAATTAGACCCTGGAATAAAATATCAAGAGCTAGTTGAGAAAGTTAATATCGTTGAGTATATTTGGCCAAACATGCTTTCTGGTAAGTAAGGATAGTCCCTCTCTCAGCCATTACATAGAGATGGTGTGGCCAATTCCCTCAGCCCTAGTGTTGAAGCATGCTCTCCTGTTAAGCTGGAGTACAGACTGTAAGCAGACTATCAGTAACAAAATAAATCCCTTGTTCCCTTAAGCCATTTGATGGTCATTTATCAGCAACCATGCAGGCGAACTACAACACCAAGTTTAATTAAAAATGTGCGTGACACTCCATTGAAGAATAAATTCATACATTCTGATAATAAAATGTAAACATTTTGAGAGATAGCAATTATTCTCAAATTTCAAAATCTTTTAATAGAGATGTTTTGAAACATTTGAAATAACAAATACTATAATTATCCTTTTAATTACAAATGATGCTTTTGTTTTCTTATTCTAATTTTTAAGCTAAGAAAATTTGTTAAAATTAGTGTTTCTTTTACTTTTGTATATTTATTTATGAGAGAGAGAGAGAGAGAGAAGCTTGAATTTACCATGGTACAAATGGAAGTCAGAGTATAACTTTCAGTAGTCAGTTCTCTCATTACACATGGGCTTCTTGCAGTGAACTCAAGTCACTAGGTCTGTAGATAGGTGCCTTTACACCATGAGTCATCTCACTGACCCTGTTACTAATATTTTTTCAATAAGATGATAAAGTTTAAAATCTCCATGCTTATACTGAAGAACAGTCGTGTAAAATGTTGTTCTTCATAGCTATTTTCTAACTAGGGTCAACGTCCCATTAAGTATAGAGAAGAAATTTGACCAAAAATAAGTGGTGTTTGTCTTGGGGGGAAAATTAAGTAAAAATACTTAAATTTAGGAAAAGAAGCTTATAGCTGTGTAGAAAATAATCTAGTTTTATAACAGTTTTGTCAGAGACCTTCCAAGGTCTTCCAAAAATGTTCAGGTACCTCATTCTACTTTAACAGAACAGGTATAAGCAAACTAGCTTTATGTGTGTCAATGACTATGTCTTCTAGTTACTACAGATCAGCATATGTAGCATATTGATTTTGACATAACTATCTTTTGCTGAGCCCAAATTTTCTGGATCATCTATAGTTCCTTACCTGTTAATTATAACCCATCAATTATTATTTGTGATAGACAAGATCTAGTGATTGTCCTTTGTTCTAGATTTTTTGGGGGCACATGCATGTTTTGCATGTAGGTGGGGTGTGTATGTGTATATAAGAGTGAACTTGAGTGCATATACCTATGAAGGCCCAGGGATGTCATCTGCAACTATGGTAATTTGCTTTTCCACTTTACTGCTTTGCTCTAGGATTTCCTAGTCTCTGCCTTCTAAGGCTGGAATTACAGGCTGTTGCTATAACACCTGACAGTTTCAGCTAAGATATTGGGAATTAAACTCAGGTCCTTTTTCTTGTCAAGCAAATACTTTAGCCAGTGAGTCATCTCCCTAACCTCCCCACAACACCCATTTTTGACATTCCTATGTGACCCAGGCTTTTCTTAAACTTGCTCTGTAGACAAATTTGGTTCTGAAATTTTGCAATACTGACTTAACCTCCCAAATATTGGGAACATTGACATGTACCACCACACCAGGCCATCCTCTATCTTATTACTAGTAAATATTTTCACTTTGCCTTTCATTGAAAAAATTTTTTTTTGCCTTTTAAAACAAATCCTTCATAAAACCTTAGTACTGATAATGATTTCTACAAAACATGAAGATTATGGAAGAAGATCTGGAACTGTCAAGAATAATTCTCGGGCTGGAGAGGTGGCTCAGGGGTTAAGCCTCCGCCTTGCAGGCGGAAGGTCCTGAGTTCGGATCCCAGATCCCACGTATAGACGCCAGGCGGAAGCGGGGGCGGCCTGCGCTTCTGGTCCTGGTAGGGCGGAGCCTGTGAATCCCGGGGCAGAAGGAGGTGGAGGCATGCATGGTAGTTCGCAAATTCGTCCGTGGTTCTACACATACACAGACACACACACACAGACATACACACGCACATGCACACAGTTGAATAAATAATAATAATAATAAAAAAAAAAAGAATAATTCTCCATACCCTCAAATAGGCAGCCAGCAAGGGGGTGTGCATAGTTCATTTGAAAGAGGACAGGAACCTCCACCCACCACTGTTTGACAGGCATGGGTGAATGTATGAGTCATCAGACAAAAGGAAGCTTTCTGGGTAATCTTGTTGCAAACTGACAAAATCTGATAACATGAAGAATTTTGTAACCTTGACAAGCAAGGAACTTGAGAGTAAGTAAAAGGAAGGCAAAAAGAAACAAAAACCGCACCCTCTGTCCTTTGATCATGCTGCAGCTATTTCTGAGTTTCAGAAGCTCTTCAGCTTCTATGTATACTCAGAGGACATGAAGACATTTTGCAATATTAAATCTTGTCGAGGGCAAATATCAAAGCCTCAGTAATTGATTGAGAAACTAATGACATACAGAGATAAGGCTAACGTTTTCTTCTTGACAGTTCTTAGGAATGAAAATAAATTGACTTCTTTATATAGCTGTCTGCACTGTTTAGCATTTTAGCAACATATTGTTTTCCGAATATTTCTCCAACCATCTATCATTTATTTCAGCTAATTAGTTTGGGGATAGAAGATAGCTTTGCTAATTTTATTTCCTTTCTTTTTGGATTTGCTATTTGTAATATGCTACATAGTTACAAAGCCAAAATAAAAAATAAAACTGTTTAGAGAAATGTAGCTGCTAACATTGCCTCAGCCTCCTTGTGTTCTCCCTTCCTATATAAGTGAGAATCCTTATTAACTTTTGGACAGTTTCTTTTCTGACAATACAAACAAGTATATACATGCAGTATATGTATACACACAGATATATATGACACAATTATATTACAAATGCTCTGAATCCTACTTTTTTGCACTGATACATCCTATGCTTGAATACATAACTAAACAAAGAGGTACACAATCCATTGTATATCTGTACAAGGTATTACTGTAAATGCATCATAATTCATTGATGCATTCTACAATGGTACATTAAAACCACTTTTTTTAATATTTGCTATTAGAATAATGCTTCAAGGAATACCTTGGAAATACACTTTTTTGGGTAAATTTTCTGCCATTTCTAACCAACTTGCTTTCCAAAGTAAGCTCCAAATCACTTGTAATGTATGTAATTTTCAAGTGACCCATAATAATGATTTTATTATATGTCAATCTAGAAGGATATTTCATGATTCAAGGCAGGTATTTTGTAATAATTGTGAAGGACCTATTCTGAATGTGCCAAGTACAATAGCAGACCATGTTCATAAAATAAAAAGGACTGTGTGTGATATTATTGAGTGGATCATAAACCCTATAAAAGCTGTGTTACTGATAATAGAGTGAACACTCTGGAGATCCAATAAATATTAAATAACAATTATGATAATATGTATGTTGAATAACTGCTCACCTTTTAGCAACCTTTGAGAAGGAAGTTGAGGTTTCTCAGATGTGATGAAAAATAGACTATGTTTAGCAAAGCTTCTAGCACAGATTCTCAGAGACCTAGCTTATCATTGTATTTTATTTTTATTCATTGTGTCAGGAAATACTATTGTAAGGAAGATAGCATGAACACAGATGTTTCTACGTTTGATATATGATTAAACAATGTGCAATTTCATCTACCATTTAGTTTCTAAAATCTTTAAGGAACATTGTTAATTTGTTCTTACTACCATGTAGTTTATTTTTAAAGTCATACATGAAGCATTCAAGAAAACATATTCTAGGGCTGGAGAAGTGGCTCAGGGGTTAAGCCTCCGCCTTGCAGGCGGAAGGTCCTGAGTTCGGGATCCCAGATCCCACGTATAGACGCCAGGTGGTAGCGGGGGCGGCCTGCGCTTCTGGTCCTGGTAGGGCGGAGCCTGTGAATCCCGGGGCAGAAGGAGGTGGAGGCGTCCATGGTGGTTCTTGAGTTCGTCCGTGGTTCTACACATACACAGACACACACACACAGACACACACGCGCGCGGGCACATACACATGCGCACAGTTGAATAAATAATAATAAAAAAAGAAAACATATTCTTGTTAAAGTATCAACATACTCAACAACATGGAGATCAATGAGAAAAAAGACTTGATAACTAAATTCATTGTACAGACAAACTAGTCTGTTATGAATCAATGCAGTTGAGTGTGTGCTTCGGAACTTTATTCGCTGAGATCACATTTAGGAAGATACTGAAATACTAGTGAAAGATAGTTTGCACTTTATTTTCCTCATCTGTAGAATGAAGCAATGGCAGTAGCTCCCTAGCTGTTGTGACAAATACATGAGCTAGTATTTAAATCCTCAGTTACTTTTAGCTATTGTGAAGTCTAAATTATTTTTATGATCTTACTCATGTGGGATTATTATGAAGGGTATTTAATCTACCTATGAAATTTTGAAGCCTGCTTGAAAAAGAGGTTCATAAATGTAAAATAATTGTTCTGAAATATTTTTCTTGACAGCATTTAGATAATGTGATAAATTTTATTTTGCAGTTTTTCTAAATTTATGATGGAAAATCATATATCAGAACAATATTCAGTCTACCTACCTTTATGCTATGACAAGCACATTCATGCAGAAAATGTAAGTATGGTTTTTATAAACTAATGTAAGTTGATAAAACAGAGGTAATCAGTGGATACAATTTTTTAAAAAAATGAATTCTTTTGTCAAATCTTTAAGGGAGTTTCTTTTATCAATCATAATTCTTCCAGTAATCTGAAAATACAAAATTTATGTTGAATTTGTCAAGTCAATATATCACCACTAAGTAAAAATGGAAAAAATCTAAGAAAAGTCAAATAATAAGTTCTAAACATCATGTAGCATAAAAAACACAATTATGTATTATTCTACATTAATATTTTTCTGTATGAAATTATCATTTAATACATTGTAAAATAATGTGGTTATGAAGGGTATCTGTTTTAATATGAAGCAGACAGGGTAAAAAAGAATATCAAGAAAGAGAGTGCTAATGGAGATATTCTCCTTTTAAAATGTAGTTAAAGGGGCTGGAGAGGTGGCTCAGGGGTTAAGCCTCCACCTTGCAGGCAGAAGGTCCTGAGTTCGGATCCCAGATCCCACGTATAGGCGCCAGGTAGACGTGGGGGCAGCCTGCCCTTCTGGTCCTGGTAGGACGGAGCCGGGGTTAAGCCTCCGCCTTGCAGGCAGAAGGTCCTGAGTTCGGATCCCAGATCCCACATATAGACGCCAAGTAGACGCGGGGGCAGCCTGCCCTTCTGGTCCTGGTAGGGCGGAGCCTGTGAATCCCGGGGCAGAAGGAGGTGGAGGCGTCCATGGTGGTTCGCGAATTCGTCCGTGGTTCTACATACACACACACACACACACACACACACACAGAGACACGCGTGCACACATACACACTCATATGCACACAGTTGCATAAATAATAAAAAAAATTTAAAATGTAGTTAAAGGTAATGTATTCTCTTACTAAGAGTATTAAATATATCTATAGAACATAAGCATGTTGCATAAACAATATTTTATCTTGTGAATATACACTATTATCTACCTCTAATCTCTACATAAAAGACAGCTAATAGCTGAAGAAGAATTAAAAAATCTGTTGCAAAAATACTTTCTCTTTATCAGACTTTGTATTCATTTTGTTCATATCTACATGGTTAAAAATATTCATTGTATCCTCCACTGTCTTCTTCTTTACTATTAGATTAAATAAATGGCTTTAACAAGATCATCATACTGTGCATTTGTTACCACAGTTGCTAATATACATTTTGTCTTTCTGTGTATTTTCTTTATGTGACAATTTTATTGATATAACTCACATACCATGAAATTCACTTATCTTAAATGTACAACTCAATACCTTTTTGTATATTTGCAGAATTGTAGGACTATCTCTGTAAGTAATTTCAGAGTACTTTATTATTTCAAAAAGACATTTACACCACACTTCTAAGGCTCAAGGAATATTGTGGGAAACACGTATGAGCAAGACAATAGGGAAAAAGGCCATGAAATGCCATCTTCTATGTGTAATACCAGTAATATAAGCATGACCTCACATCAACTGTGGTTACTTGACCTGGGCCCACACAACACTGGCCTAATCGATAATCAGTCATGTGTGAGGACCAGAAGAGGAAGACCTACTCTTTAATTCTGAACTACTGACTAATGAGAGATTATGAAAGACAACCAGTCATTGACTTCAATTGTCTACTCACTCCTAACTCCAAGGGGTTCCAAACCCATAGTCAACCACATAACAATAGTTAACTAAGTGGATCACAAAATAAACAAATAAACAAAATAAAGCAACTCATAATTATGAAAGATTTATAAGTGAAGATGTCTGGTAGAAGAGAGAAGGAAAAGAGTAATTGACATTCACAATGTACACGTGAAATCATTAAAGAACAAAAATTAATGAAAGTAAAAATAACAATCTCCATACAATTCATCTAAATATTCCTTAGTTCCTGTTAACCTTATTCTTAATGCTCATAATCAACTTTCTGTCTTTATATATTCACCTGCTTCAGACATCATACATTGTTTGTTGAGGGTTTTACTCATTGCTTCTAATATTTATTCATGTGTACACATATTCATATTTCACTGCTTTCTGTGGGTGAGTGATAGTCTTCTATGTGGATATAATACATTTTATTTGTGCGCTCATCTGTTGATGGTCATGTCAATAACTTGCACTTTTTTTCAGAAAAAAATGTTGCTTTATTTTGGACAAGGGAGAAAATAGATCCTTACCTTACCCACTGACCTTTACAAATCATCTTTTATTTCAGTGGAGTTATTAGCAATGCACTCATAGTTCACTGAACACTTCAGATTTTTTATGGATCTCATTGACCTTCATGTGATAGTTTCAGCAACATAAACACTGCTCTCCAAATGAAATATGAAGACCAAAAACCCCCCCCCACAAAAAAAAAATTGGACTTTGAATTCAGATAAGATTTCCAGAGCTACCATCTTTACTACAATACATCCACCTAAAGAAAGAACACCTTGAAGCAGGGAGTCTGTGTTCTATGAAGTCTAATCTGGAACACACATTTTGCTTGTGTAATTTAAAGTCACCAGGATATGGACCGGGATAAAATTAGCCTAAGATATTCAAGAGCTTGATCTTAGAAGAAGGTTCAAAGGAGCTAAAGGTGTCAAGTTTGTTGGATAGAAGTGATTTCAAAACAAAAGTTGGAAGATGCTTTCAAAGACACCCAAGGAATGTCTCCTAGGTGATCTACAAATTGACATTAAACATTAAGTATCATGGAGTCCCTCAAGTGTGGAGTAGTAGGGAACAAACTGCTATGGCTTTTGAAAACAGTCAATGGAAAGAAACTGATTCTAGCTCCTTCCTCCTCTGAAACAGGATTTTTTTAAATTATTTTTTTCACTCATACAAACTTAATAGGTACCCCGGTCCCCTCCCTCCTCCACCTCTCCCCGGATCCCCTTGCTCCCTCCCCCCCTTTTCCCCTTCTTTCCCCGCTACTTCCCTTTCTCCCATTGCCCCCTTCCCCCCCATCCCTGGAGCATCCTTTAGTGTGAATGTCAAGCTTCCCTCTGGGTCCTCCACTCTAATGAGGTATAAGGATTCTGTAGCATTGTCTAGAGCCCTTTATTCCCAAAAGTGGAATAGCAGGGTCATATGGCATTTCAATCTTTAACTTTTTTAAGAATCTCTAGACTGCTCACCAGAGTGGTTGTATAAGCTTGCATTCCCACCAACAATGTAGGAGAGTTCCCTTATCGCCACATCCTCTCCAGCATTTGGTGTTGTTTGTATTGTGGATTTTTGCCATCCTGACCGAGGTGAGATGATATCTCAGGGAGGTTTTGATTTGCATTTCCCTAATGGCTAAGGATGCGGAGTATTTTTTAAGATATTTGTTAGACATTTTAATTTCTTCCCTGGTAAAGTTTCTTTTGAGTTCCGTGACCTATTTTTTAATTGGGCCATTTATCTCCTTTGTGTTTAGTTTTCTAAGTCCTTTGTGCACTCTGGATAATAGAGCTCTATCAGTGGTTAGTGAAGATTTTCTCCCATTCTGTGGGTTGCCTTTTTGCTCGGGTTACAATCTCTTTATCTGAGCAGAAGCTCTTTAATTTCATAAGATCCCATCTGAAATAACTTGCATTTTTGATAAAGGGTAAATCATGATGTAGTGAATGTTAGTGGACAATGAGTGTTTAATAAGTATATTCTCATCAGCAATATACGTTTCTAATTTTTCTACCTTTTAAGCACCATGTAATTAACTGAGTTTTGGATTATACTCATATATTATGGTATCTCATCAATATTTTGATATTTATCTAAATCTAATTGATGAATTTTTAATGTAATAACTGTTCATTTATGCATCATTGAAACAAACAGAACTTATTAGTTATGAAACAAATGATCAACTCAGATCCTTTGAAAATCAGTTTTAATTTTTAATTCAATTATAATTTTACTATTAAATATTAAATGCTTATATATGTAAATCTTTTATCAGAAAGATGCTTTCTTCCAAACTGGACTAATTTTCTGTTTTTGATAGCATTTTTTGAAGTCTGAATACTTTTGATACAATTATGTCCAATGTACTTAATTTTCATTTGTAACTTGTATGCATATACATATGGACCCATACATCTAGGACCCATTTCCAAACCTAATTTTATTAATATTTTTTTCTAAATTTTCATATATGAGTCTTATAGTTTTTGGTCTTACATTTAGGCATTTGACATATTTTCAAATTAGTTTATATGATTTGAGGTAAATTTCTAAATCTGATTTGCCTGACCAGTCAGTTTATGACATGAGTTATTGAGTGACCTTGAACTATCCATTCCTCAGAGTTTAGGAATGTAGTATACCCCTGACTGACACTTGAGAAAGTCAGAAGACTCTGCTGTGATATCAGAACTTGAAGGGTAGAGGCTTGATCCAACTTTCCTTCTGATACATTACTTTGGTATACCTTCATTGATTTGGAAAAAGATGGGATAATCATAATTTGGAATACAGAACTTATTAGTTATGGAACAGAAGACAAATATCATTCATGTTTGCTGAAGATCTCAACTAGGGTCAAAGAACAAGCAAAATGCCTTGAATTTTGGAAAAAGTCTCTTGTTCTTTTTAGTTCTCTTTAGTGGATGAAAATGATCATCCTTTTCCTTGTCAGGAAGATACTATTTGTATTACATGGCCCAGCAGACATTTTTCATCTCATCTGTATAGAGGCATCTTCTCAAGGTACTATGGCTGTTCACCATACAAGGACTTGAGACTGATAGTTTCAAATAAAAGCTCGCAGTTCTAGTACTCATGTGGTATTGAGAAATATGAACGACATGTGAACCAAAATCTCTCAGCTCAATGAAGTTATCCTCTAGGATAAAAGCAGATGCAGGGCCAGGAAATGTTAATTTTGCTTGCCTGGACAAAGAGAAAATAGGAACAGAATATGCTCAGAAAGAGATGTATTTTCTTTAGTGAAAGCAAGCATATCATTCTAAGTCCCTATATTAAAGATATTGGGCTAGTAGAGATAGCTTGTGACTCTGCATCTTAGAAGACATATAAATAAATGGTAAATCCTCAGAGGTATTATCAAATCTATATAAGAGAGTTCTTCCCTACTGAAATATTTCCTTCCAAAACTAAATTAAAGCAAAAATTTACAAGATTACAAAGATTGACTAGCAATTGTTCAATCAAATTCCTTGGTTTGTCTCTTCTGATATATAAGATACCGACAGAAAATCTTTTAGAAAATGTAATAATATGGAATCAATTAGAAACTGAGGAGTAGCTTACAAGCACCACAGGATAGTCTGAGGTCCCCAAGTACTATACGACCAGGAGAAGACAGAAAAGTGGGTTAGACCAACTCATCAAAATCATGTTCTAATTATTATTATTATATTATCTAATCTTGGTCTTCTTTATTCCTGAAATTAAAATGCTCAGTCACTGAATTGGAACTCTGCTCTATATTTGTATCCCTACTGTACCGAACAGTAAGAAAAATGAAAGTGGAGACTCCATAGTTCTCTATAATTATAATGTATTTGACTAATAATCTAAGCCAATTGCTATGAATATGAATGAAAAAGTTATCACTGGAATTTATTGAAAATTCCCTGGAATTAAATGTAAATGTTAGCCAACACCACCCTGAGGCCAGAATACACATAAGTGCACACAGATCACCACCAACACTACCACCAATAATCACACCACACTGGCCCTGTGCTGTTTCTACTGTGGTTCTTATATTAGCAACTCCTGTTGCTACAGTCATGTCCTTCTCATTTGTACTAAGTCTAAGATGGATCTAGTTCCTATATCTAAAATGAAGAAAATAATTTCTATAATTGTGTCAATACAGCTTTGACCTCAAACTTGGATAAATTCTAGAAATAAAAGAACAGACAGATGCAGAAAATCATCCTTCAAGTACTATGTTCGATTCAGAAAAAAAAAGAAACCAAAGTGATAATAATAAAGCAAAATAAGAACAAAGTATGATGTTTCACTTAGAAAAAGAAAAGAACATGTTGATGGCAAAGGGTATCTCTTAGTGATTGATTAATCCACATATTGTGCTTAATATTTTATGTATGAATGGAGAATTTATAATAGGTGCCATTTTAGAGTTTAATACAATTAGCAATTCAATTTATTCATTCAGATGTCCTAATAAAATTAGGGGACAAACTTTACATATACAAACTCCATAAACACATACTTAAATCACGGAGAACTGAGTGTACCAACAATCTTGAAAATGAGATATAGTCAGAAATTTTTAATCCAAGAAATGCTTCTTGAAAAGATAAACTTCACATGACTCCAAAAAAGAATGTGAAAATGAACTCTTTCTTCTTTGAAATGATTTTGTATAGCTCAGAAGTGAATTCTAAATCACATATAATTCAAAGTACAGTTTCAGGTGGCAAGAAATTCTAAAAGTGTAAAACTTCCCTGACGTAAGTGAACCGTTCTGGCTTTCAGCTTCTCTCCCTGAACATCTGCGTGCACCTGCACACTGCCTGGTGGTTTGGGAACATAAGGAGGTGAAGCCACTTCTTTCTCTTCTTCTCTGAAGTAATCACAGCTTTGTATTGACAGAATGTATGGAATTTTGGTTTTAATATGCTATGTGCTTCAAGTTTCACACTTGCTCTTTACCTGGTTTAGTTCTTTAGGAAAATCTAGCGGACAAATTCCAGTATTGTCGAGCTGACAGTAGCTGTGTCTTAGAAGGCAGGAGAAAGACATATCAACTCCCCTACCAAACCTTAGTCAACTTATAGATCTGTGGTGATTTGAGGGTCAAATGATCAAAGCAATGTACTCTTAAGGAAAATCAAAGCTAAAAATAATGAACTTTGTTTTTAATATAGAGTATTGATTTGTATCCCAGGCTGACTTTGATCTCATAATTTTCTCCTTTTGCCTCTACCTCCTAATTAGCAGGAATAATAAACATGAGCACTACACCCATTTTTTTAAAATACCTCAAAAGATTATGAGACATTTTTAATGATGTCTTAAAGATGAAATTCTATATGTGAAGTTCTAGGGATGGTTCGTAGCTCTATGTATTCATCTTCCATCTAATCAGGACATTCATATTAGCTACATCATAATGGTCCTTTGTGATAAATTTCTCATCCTCTTGACACTTTAAAATTCTTCTGGTTTAAATTTATCAATTCTGGGAAGAAGGTCTCTTCTCTGTCTTCTTCTGTCTTCTTGATAGTTACATGTTACAACTACAGGGCCTATTTTCAAATCTTGTTAACATTTTTTCCTTGTTTCTGACTCCTAATCATTCTGTATTTTTTAAATGTAATTTTCATTTTCTGACTCATTAACTCACAATTTAGTGATGGTTGTTCCACTCTCAAACTCATTGATGTTTGCATATTTTTACTTCCCCATCTAAGTTCTAAGTTTTGTATGAAGGGCTAAGTAATGTCTAATGTCTGAACTGGATAATCTACTGTACAGAAAATTGCAATGAAAACTGTTCACAAATAAATCTATCATACCAGTCTCAGGCATGACTGAAGTAGGAGTAGGAGTATTGCCTCCTCAATATAGTTAGATATGGCCACTAAAAGTAAATAAATAAAAATTTCTATTTCTATTAAGTACAACCAAAATAATGGCATACAACAAATTACCATAAATGTCAGTTTGCTGTGACACTATTGTTTATTGTTATTTATATATTCTTGTTCTTTAGAGTTTCATCCTTGTCTTAAAGTTAGCTGGCTGCCCATTGAAGCATCCAAGATGACTTGGCTCTGTTTCGTCTTCAGGCAGGATAGCCTGACCTTGTTCTCAAAGCAGTGACAGAAACATAAGAGGTTAATATCCATCATTCAAAGACTTCTCCATTTGCCTTTATCATGTCTGTTATGACCCACTGACCAAAGCAAAATTTATGACTGAATCAGGGGCCAAAGGACACCCATCCCAGCTTGGAATACACTGTAAAGTTATGGAAGTGTCTGGACATAGAGAAGATTAAGAATTAGAAGCAATATTGATATTAGTTTATCACAGACCCATAAATCAAGTTCAAGCAAAGAGAGGAGACACAAATTGAATTGATTCTTCTTAAACAACTGAATAAAATTATGCCAGCAACTAAAATGAAACATAAAGAATTTAATTCAACAATGAAAAAATAACTATTTCATGGACACCTTGGTATGAATGTTGATATAGTTCTTGTCTAGAGTACATAAACTAAGAAGATGGGTTGTGCAATCAGAATGTCTAACTTCAAATACAAGATCAGTTTACTGTTTATAAGACACTGAAAACTTTCATAATTTAATCTTTATATTGCATTCTTTTATCTACAGATTATGGATAATATAATTATCTCAATAGACAGAAATGGTAAAATACCTGATGTATTTACATCAAGGTATATGTAATCATTGCCAAGTTGGACTCTTTAAGCTTTAAGAAAATGACCAAACAGTATATATTTTAGATACTGTCTGGCAAAAAAAAAATCCACTACAACACCTCAGTCACACTGTAGCAATTTGAAAACAGTGATAGGCAATGAAAATCAGCAGGCAAGACTGTGCTCCAAAAAAAACTTTATTTAAAAAAATAGACAGTAGACCAGATTTAACTCACAGACCATAATTTGCTGACCAATTGTTGCCTGTAATTATTGTGTTCATCATCTCTAATTTCATTTTAAATTCCTGGAGAATGGGAACCATGCCCTTATTTTGTGTGGATTTCTTTCCTGTGTGTCCCTAGTGTATGGCATCTATTAAGTGATTAATAATTGATGGTACAAAATAAGTATATGTTGAGCTCTGACCAAGAACAAAGCATTAGCATCTTGAAGCCATGCTTGGCTACTTTTGTGTTCTACTGAAGAAGCAAAAAGCAATGCTACCTAGGAGTTAGAGAGGAAAAGCCTACTTTAGAGAAAATAATCCTCCCACTAACCTTCGGTCTTATTTTTCTTTAAATTTCCCAACATTGGGAGCATTTATGCCTCCTTTGCACCTTGTGGAATTACTTTAATGTATTCAGAGTATCACCAGGCACTTTTTAAAATCTTTATTCTGTCTACATTCACTATACAGATGTTTTCTTTTATGAGCATTTTATTTTGACCTACTGGAAGGGTGGATTCAGTTTATCGTCTCCTAATGTTTAAGCTTGACAGTAAAGTTTGTGTGACTGACTACTGTTCTGATGACTGGGATATCCTGCCCTGCCCTAATCCCATCCCTGCCTTCACACGCCCATCACGCAACTCTGTTCACTTCAAAAATTACTGCCTAGTGGGATTTATGCTCTTGAGGTTCATTCTCAATTATGAGGTTCTACACAGTGTAGAGAGTTCTACCACAGTATAGAGAAGAGAGTACAAAGTTCTTATCCTTCTCATCTTTTTCTCTCTTAGCAGGTCCAAAAGGATCATTACAATGCCAAGAAATGACCACATTTTTATAAGCCAAGAGAAAAGAAGGGTAGATATAAAACAAACAACTAATTTCGTTAATCTTATGGTCCATGCAAGAATTTTTTTCTTATGTAAATACTCCATACATTTTCCTTCCAGAAAACTAAATAGCAAAATTATGAGCAAAAGAAAAAAAGAGATCTTATGTGTATGTGTGTGTGCCTGTGTGTGTGTTTCTGTTTTCCTCTGGCCTAACTGCTTGTGCATGACAGAGAAAGGGTCCTAATATAAACACATTTAAAATCCACTATATCTTAATTGAGGCAGAATTAATACCACTTAACGGATATGGGCCATGTGGTAAAAATTACTGATTGCATTGTTTAAAATCAGAGCTTCCTATGTTAGCTACAGATGCTGATTACACCTAGTGAAGTAATAACAATCACTTGATAGCAGAGACATTAGGGATGGGTGTTGATGAAAAGATTTCCTTGTATTATTTTCCCTAGGTTTCCAGCCTGCCTCATAAGTGCTTGATGCACTTAGGTGCCAAAATTGAAAAAAAAAGGGGGGGGGAGATTCTTTTATGGAACTTCTTGTATTATTTCCTCTCAAACTTGACAGTGTTTCACCCGGTGACATAGCAGAGTATACTCCTTACTGCAATTAGTGACAAATGGACTGGGATGTGCGTAATCACTAAGTGCCCCGGGGAGTTGTGTGTGAGGCAAAATGAGATAAGCTGCTGTCCACCTGTGCTCATTGTCTTCCAAGTTCACACATGATGCCACCCACCACAGTAATGACATTCCTGTTATCAGTGTTCCTGAAGATAGTAATCTTTGTTCCAGGATGAGAATAGGATTTTTTTTTCTACTTTACTTGGCAGCCACTACCCTGAATTTTGTCTTGCCTAAGCTATATTTTCTTTTTCAGCCTTGCCCAAACGTCTGAGCAATTCCATTTCATATATACCTGGGCTTTTCACACTCTTTGCTGGAAAGAGGGTACATTGCAGGATCTTCAGCACCATCCCTGGCCTCTACAAACTAGATGTATGTCACCCACACCCCTGAGTCTCTAGATATCAGGGAGAGCACAATATTGCCTCTGCTTGAGAGTTTATACCTGTATAAGTGTATATGCTTATAACTGTACATCAAGCTGACTTTTTTCTACCAGGGGTATTCCCAGCCACATCAATTGTCACATTTCATAATTTGCTGTATCCTTAAAGAAATCTTTATTTTGACTGGAGATGGCTCAGGGATTCTGCCTTGAAAGCAAGCAGAAGTTCCTAAATTTTGATCCTAGTTCCCATGTAAAAATGCCAGGTGGAAACAATTTCTAGCCCAAGTGGACAGAGCCTGGGAAATCTCAGAACAAAGCAAAAAGGAGATAGAAACAATTCAAGATGATTCCCGAAGTCACCCTTGGTCCTCCAAGAGACACACAATGTTCTCTGAAACACACACACACACACACACACACACTAAATTAATTAATAAATTAATTTTTAACAAGTTAAAAAAGAGTAAGACTAAAAAAACAAACATTTATTTCAATAATGTTTTTACAGAAAAGAAAATGGAGATCCAAAGGAAAGAATACAGCATTTCTCTTTGTTTTTGTTTTTGGTTTTTTGGGGTTTTTTTTTTTTTGTATGTTTGTTTGGACTCAGTGTCTCACATAGTGTAGTAGAAGCCTAAAAACTTGCTGTGCATTCAAGGAGAAGTTGAACTTAATCTTCTGGTCCTCCTATCTCTATCTCTGAAATACTGAGACTGCATATGTGCATCACAATGTCTGGTTTTAGGACCTCATTCATTCAAGGCAGGTACTCTACTCAGCTGCATCTACAGCCCTCCAAGGACAAGAATTCAACTGGGCAAGATGGACAAGCTCACTGAAGACACAACCTTAACCTTTTCACCAAGTTTATTCTTGTCTGTCACTGGCTACTTCATAGAAAGTAGTCAGAGAAAAGGCGCTATATCTTCTGTTTTGTGCTATACAAGAAATTCCTTACACTAGTTAAGTAAATCACTTGCCCATGTACTTGACAAATATTTGTCTTATCAGAAACTGTTGTGCATTCAGAGATGCAATAATACAAAAACTAAATTGAGGCTATACCTTGTATGAGGACATCTAGAACATGGTCAGTGCTTCAAAGAAGCTATAGTCTATCAAAGACTAAGCATCATGACAGGATTGTGATTCTGTGCAAGGTGCCAAGGAAAGATGTCCATCATTTTCAATCAGAGATATCTAAAAGAAATCCATTTGCCTACCAGGACTAGAGTGATCCAAGTACAAGGAACAAAGGTACAAAGGCACTGAGGTGAGAGGGTGCTCCGCAAATTGAACACCAAGGAGGTTCTTAACCCTGGAGCACTATGATTCAGGAGGGCAGTGGTGGGAAACTGAAAACTATGTGAGGTCATATAGATCCATGGCAACTCTGAAGTACTTTGGGATTTACTCTAAGTAGAAAGGCATGTACTGTCAGGTTAAAATCTCAACTCTACCACTTCTAGTTGTACAACTTTCTAAAGTTTTATTTCACAAATCTGTACTTTAGTTCCTGTGTCTTTGTATTAGGGTTCTCTGAAGAAACAGAATCTATAGAATGTAATATATGTATATATCTATAAACAAGTTTATTGAAAAAACAACTCACAGTAAAGTGTGTCCTTCAAGGTAGCCACCTGCAGCAGCCTCCTTCCTGGCTGGAATGTCCCACAAAGCCCAAAGATCCCAAGACGGTCTCAAGCCTTTGCTCCTCTGGAGGGTCGAAGACACTGGGTTCCAACGTCTGTGTAGAACAGCTGGGCTCTGACATCAGCGATGAACAGCGAACAGCAGCAAGGCCCAGAGACCAGGTTCAAAGGCAGCAGGAACAGCAACAACGTGATGGAAAAGGTGAAGCTCCAAGTCAGCCAAAGACGGAGGCAGCGGCAGCAGAAACCAAGAAGGCCGCGATGCTCTAAAGGGAACAACGTGCATGCAGAGTGGACTCCACAGCAAGTCGACACCGATCAGGGAAGAGCAAGTCCCTCTTCTTGCACCCGGTATTATCCGGTCCACCACTGGAAAGTACCACCCACTATGGACTGGGTTCTCCACAGTAATCAGTCAAGTATCTACAGGCTTGTTCAGGGGCCATTCCAATCCTTAACCTTCCACAGCTGCCCCCAAACAGTCTGCAACTGTCAAGTTGACATCGAAATGCAATCATAACAGTCTTTTTTAAGCATTGCTTGTTAGGATTAGGCAAGGTTTCAAAATATTGACATTCTTTAAAAAATAAAATAAAATATTGACATTCTTAAGGTATTTAGAAAACTTCCTTTTTAGTCATACACATTTTATTTTATTGATTCATTGATCATTTTCTATTACAAAAATATGATCACTGCATCACATTTCTTAATAACATATTAGTAACATAAGTCCAGTAGACATACGTGCAATTTTTTTAAAGGTGACATGGTGTGTGTGTGTGTGTGTTTATACATGACCACTAACTAGGTTTAATAAGGTTGCTTGCATTATCATGTTCCTGGGCACTTGCTGGAGCAGTGATGATCTATTAGTGTATACAAGTGGACACAACACTGAAAAAAGGTCCTCTTTGCCATAGACAGAATTAGCTATCAATACTCCCTCTTATAAAACTTTCAAAGAGGGGCTAGAGAGGTGGCTCAGGGGTTAAGCCTCTGCCTTGTGGGCAGAAGGTCCTGAGTTCGGATCCTAAACCCCACGTATAGACGCCGGGCGGAAGCTGGGACGGCCTGCGTTTCTGGTCCTGGTAGGGCGGAGCCTGTGAATCCCCCGGCAGAATAAACAAGGAGGAGGTGGAGGCGTCCATGGCGGTTCCCGAATTTGCCCGTGGTTCTACACACACACACACACACACACACACACACACACACACACATGTGCACACATGCATACACGCACAATTGAATAAATAATAAATTAAAAAAACTTTCAAAGAATTAAGAAAAATAAATTATTTAAAACTAAGCATGCTTCAAGTTACAGAGGAATGTGGTGGATGATTTCTGTATGGAAATTCTTTATGTGAACTTGTCATTTCTTATATCTGTGATAACAAAGTCACAGTTCAATACCTCATTTAATATACAGTTTTAAATTGGCATTGTTACACCTTCAGTTGCTTATATGAAAGAGGTGATTAATATTTGGCAAGAAAATAGAAACAATGATGTTCAGTTACACCTTTAAGTTCTGCTAAACATCTCTGGTTTCTATGTTCAGCTGTTTATTGGTATCTAGGTAGTTATTTAATTAGCTACTTGCTTAATAAAGTAATTTATTACTGTCAAGGTAGCCATAATCAAGGGCATAATACAAATAAAGTATGAAGATTATAATGAATTCATCCGCCAAATATGAGCTCCTATTACAAAGGAGATGTTTAATTGTTTCAGGTCTGATATTGAGATTAGCCTGATTGACTTTTTGGCTTGGAGTCAATAATCCTTTATCCCTTTTGAAATAAAATAGGTCTAGTGGAAAAAGTCATAGAATTATTTTTTTTGCTGGTTCAATCAGGGGCAGGTCTATTTATTCACCTGTTACACCACTTGGTAAAAACATATTGCTTACATAAAACACAATGTACTATACTTTCACTTTGTTCATTAAGCTTGAGGCTGCAATGTTGTTCTAAATACTATGGACCAAATTTTGGTGTTGTCTGACTATTTTACTTAGATGGAAAGCAGTTTTCTTGCATTAAGACATGCCATAATGCATCACATAATGCTGACTCTTTTTCTTTGTTCCAAAAAGAAAAGGGAGATACACAAACCAAAAATTAATTTAAAATATTACACAATTTTACAGTTCATAATAATCATATGTATAATAAAACATATATGCTGAAGTACAAATTTTACCAAATAATTAAAATATAACATTATTTGTCCCCCTTTGAATCCAAGTGATAAGCTGTAACATATACTATTAGTATTGTATGACTATTGTATTAGTTATAGACTGGCCAACATAATAACAAAGCAATCAGGCAGAGAATATCCAAAGAATAATTATCTTAATTTGATTAGAGCACAGCCATGCAATAAAGACATACTTTATATGGAAAACTATCTACCTGGGCTAGCTTAATGGGTTGGGTAAAATTGATGATCCGAGTTTAATCAGAGAAATCTCACATGGTGGAAGGAGACTTCTAAATGTTGTTTTCTGATCTCTGTCCATGCACCAGGATATGCATGTGTGTGTCTTCCCTCTCTCTATCTTTCTCCTTCTCTTTCTCTTTCTCTCATACACACACACACACACACATGTGCACACACAAAATACACACAGGTAAATAGATGATTAGATACATAGATACAAAGATAGATCATGGATAAATACTTAGATAAATAAATAGATACATAGAGAGAAAAATACTTTAAAACAAAAAAGGACCTATTCAAACAGGTTGAGGCACAGAGAAGTTGTTAAAAACAAAATGAAAGCAAAGAAGGTTGAATTAGATAGTTTGGGATGTTAATCCTTGGCAATAATAATGAAAAAGAATAGCATCAGTCTAATGGTGAATAGACAATGGCTAGTCTGATGTCAATATATAGTTACAAAGTTCTTACATGAGATAATGCTTCTGAACTTTTATGATAACCACTATCTAATATTCACATGAAAAAATTATAACTTTCTTGCTTCATTTACTTATTGTTGATTTTTAGATTTGACACAAGTGACTCCATTTTGACTCTGACAACTTTTGCATTTCATTCACCTCTGTTATCTATAAGGTAACTCTCTGAGATAAGTTCTCAATTATACTTATACACAGTGAGAAAATCATGGCCTACATAAAGCAAGAAAAGTCTCCAGATCACACAATTGTTAAGGGAAAGAGCTGGGAGTTTAATATTATCAGGTTATCACTTCTCGGCCTTTTGGCTAAGATCAAGTGTAATATTATCAGGTTAATTCCAGCATATGAGGGTTCAACTAATATATTTCCTCTAGATGCATACTATTCGATAGTGTCTACTTAGATTATGAAAAGTTACTGAGTTTTTTATTATTATTGAATTGAATTTTATTATTATTTAAATGAGTAATAACTTTCATACTGATATACCTATTTATAGATCTGAAACTTGGTATCAACATCCAGGAAAGGCTAGAAAGAACTGCATGCTAATTATAGCTAATTTGTAGCAGTAAAATTCTGCTTGTATTTTGCCTGCATGTGCTTTTCTGTCATGTCAAATGTCTCATTTAACAGTGAAAGTCTCTAGGAAAAAGAAGTTGAAATATACAGGCTGTTGTATGTTTTCAAAATGCAAACCACATGCTTTTTATGCTGTAATGTACTCTGGACTCCATCATCAATTCTCAGTTCTGCGAACTTACATCACCCCAGTTTGGGAATTCCAAGTATATTGCTGTTCACATATATGTTTTGACCTTCTAGGAATTCTGAGTGCTTTCTGAGCAGTAATGATGGTTTTCATGATTTTCCTGACTCACCTCACCTCACTTCTTTGTAGCAAAATCATCTGGAAGAGAACCATTCAGCTGCTCCTACAGTCTATGGCCATAGATAAAATGACATCTATGTCCGTGGTGGAAGATCCAGATTAGGTCTTATTAGAACCATGCTCATACTAACTAGGCTGCCCTAGCCACACTTAACTAATTCCGTATTATGTCCAGATCCCTTGGCTTCTGATGTTAATATGAACTTTCCAACTGAACTGTTCTATGTACTTTAACTAGAACTGCAATAAAAAATAAATTTCTTATTCCACTAAGTATTTCTGAGCAAGATGAAAAGAACATAGAGCACAAAATACAACTGACAAAAATGTGTTGAACAAGGAGGTGGAGTTAATCACAGAACATACATCTAAAATCTGCTAAAATTAGCTGACATTCCCTAGCTTCTCTGAAATACTTAAGAACTTCAGGAGAGTCCCACCTTAATTGAAGGTTGTATGCTTTTCTTGCTCATTGTGAGTATGAGAGGTATGATGTTTCAAATTCTAAACAGAAACTCCCCATCTGATTCAACTCTAGAAATAAATAAATGTACAACTTCCTGGCATCTTAGAAATACAAGTTTGAAGACCTTGCAACAACTTTAGTGGATTTTATATGCTTTTCCAATGACATGTAATATAATTTTGCATATTATGACTTAAAATGAAAGAACATTAAGTCCAACTGTTAAACATGAAGCAGAGTCCATGTATGAAAGATCACCAAGCTTGCTCCTGCTCCATAATCCTGTGCTGTAATATTCTTTCACAGTCTCTGCAGCATACAATGGATGGTACCAAATGGCATACATCATGTACATTGCTGCTTTTCATAACAAGAAAGTCTCGGGCAATGGGAAATAGAGCAGTGTCATATACAATCAAAAAAGGTGATATGGAAAAGAACTGAAATGATAAATCGATTCTATTGTGTGTGTGTGAGCATGTGTGTGCATGTGCATGCATGTTTATGTGTACAATATGCTAAATTACAGAGTCCTAGAAATAGTTATCTGGTCTCAATTTAAAGATGTGATCAAACTTGCATATCTTAGAATGAAGAGTTTGTTAAGAAAACAGAATCATTATAACATAATGGATTGTTCAAGGATTATTTCTGCTTCGTAGGACATATGATACACAAAATCCTTTTATTTCAAGTATTAGAATGATGCTTCCAAGAAAGTCCTTTCAGTGTGATGCACAGTGTAGCAGTCTCTACTTCAGTTCATCTACAGATGGTGGCAAAAGTGCTTAACCACACCTGCTTTGCATTTCAAACTGTGAGTTATTCACAGCAATCTATTAGAGTCAGAGGATGAAAGAAATTGAATAATTTTATTATAATAAGTGAGAATTAACAGTGTCTGGAGGACCATCTCTTACCAGCCAAATATAGGACATCTGTTTTTAGCATTAATAATATCCTAAAATCCAAACTGCATTATGTTGCTTTATTTTCTGCTCCTATGAGAACTAATGAAGATTACTGAATATATTATGATGTGATTTATTTGTATTCGATGCCATAAGTAGATTTCTCTAGGAAAAAAACAATAATTGAGCATAATGACAATATCTTTGCCACTATAAATGTTTGATTTATGGTAAGTCTTCCATGAACAACTGCTAAGAATACTGGCTATGAAAGAAAGTAAATTAAAGAGAGATTTATGTTTTTTGCTTTGACAGACAATGAAAATATTTTGGACATTAAAAAATACTTAAAAATTACAAATTCACAGGTTAAAACTTAAAACAAGGATACACAATAAAATAGACTTTCAGGTAAGAATGCATCATTGTACAAAGATAACTTTAAATATCTTTCTTAGGAACTTTTTAATTTCACATATATATGCAAATGACCTGTCTGTCCTGATATACTTGATTCCCAAGTGATAACCATCATTTTAATCTAACTTCCTGAAAAAAGTCCAGCTTCAAAAGAATCAGCATATATTGAGTTACAAGAATTCCTTACAAAATTTTGAAAAACATGCATTTATCAGAAAAATTTGCCCTTTCCACAGGCAACCTTTCTATCTTGTTGCTTATTAAAATTATTATTTGTTGAAGCTTTTTAAAAGTTAATGAAATTCTACTTGGTTATCATTATCTGATTGACTGTATTTACGGTAGGATACAAGAGATCATTATGATGACCAAGATCATGAAACACTTAAATTTTCATCTGCCAGCTTTAGTTTCAACTGTATATTTGATTCTTTCACTGTAAGTTGAATTATATGGATGATAAATAACCTGAATAGACATTCTGACAAAAATCGATAAATATATAAATAACTACGGGGCTGGAAAGATAGCTCAGGGGTTAAGACCCTATCTCGTAAGCAAAAGGTCCTGAGTTCAGATCCCAGGTCCCATGTAAAAAGAAAACGCCAGGAGGAAGCTGTGGCAGTCTCCATGTCTGGCTTTGGTGGGCAAATCCTGGGAAATTCCAGAGGAAAGAAAGAGGTAGAAGCAATCCAGGATGATTCCTTGGTACCTCTGACACATACACACACACACACACACACACACACACACACACACACACAAAATTAATTAATAAGTAGTATAAAAATACTTAGAAATTTTATAAAAAATAAATTTCACAGATTTGTGAAAATATGTTCAACATCACTATCCATTAGGAAAATACAAATCAAAGCTACAGCTAGTTATAATCTCATGCTTACTAAAATGGTTAGTATAAAAAAGTAATGTCACCTGCCCCTAGAGGCACTGAACATATGACTATTGTATCCCATGTGTGTATTTCTACATTCAGCGTGCTGACCTGTGGAGAGCTGAAAGATTAGTAGCCTTACATAACACACTGCCTCCCAAAAAACATGAATTCCCTGTCTGTGTACTCATTCCATATGGCCTCTCATGGAGCGACTCCATATGCACAACGTGGACTGCCTCCTTAGGTTGGAGCTTTGTATGCTCACAAGGTGGATGGCCTCCTGTGTGCTCACAAGTGGGATGATTTGTGGGAAGGGTCTCTGTGTACCCACAAGAATGGCCTCCTGTGGGCTGGAGTTCCATGTGCTCACACCATGAACTTAGTCTCCTATAAGATAGGCAAAACTGGTATTCTTCAGCTTTATCAGCTTTAACTATGTGGAACTGGGAACTCAATCATAACTATTTACATCCTTAATGTATTTTCTTTTATTGCTTACATGTTATGTTATATTGTCCAATGTAATAAATTAGGAAATAAAGGCAGGAGGTGGACATGCTGGAGAAATGTCCCGGGGAAGTAGGAGGGAGAAAGGGGTAGCTATGATCAAAATAAATTGTCTACAAGTATGAGATTTTTAAAAAGGAACAATAAAACAAAATTAATTAATGGAAAAAATAATGTCTAAAATTTAAGTGCTGGTGAGGATGTGGAGAAACTGAAGCTCTTGTTCATGGTTGGTAAGAATGTAAAATAGGGGCCTGAGAAATGGCTCAGGGGTTTAGCTTCTGCTTCACAAACAGAAACTCCTGAACTCAGATCACAGATCCCACTTAAAAGTGCCAGGCAGAAATAACAGTGGCCTGCAGTTCTGACCCTGGAAAGCAGAGTCTGGTAAACTCCAGAGCAAAGGAAATAGGAAGTACAACAATCCAGGATGATTCCCTAAGTCATCCTTGGGCCTCACAGGTACACACAGTGCCCTCTGATGCATACACACACATACACACACACACACACACGCACACATAGGCAAAAAAAAAAAAAGAATGTAAAATGGTGTGGTAACCAAGAAAGCAATATATAGGCTCCCTCCAAATTAAAAATAAACCAGGGACTGTAGCTCAGTGATAGAATGCTTGTCTATCAAGCATGAAACCATGAGTTCAAGCCTTAGCACTGCTAAATACATAAATGACCAACAACAATCTCCAAGCAATCTTTCTGACAAATATTCAAGTATTAAATAAGAATAAAAAAGAAATATATTCCCTTATTTATTTCATCACTAATCATAATAGTTACAGTATGGAAACAATATAAATACCAGTTAGTAGGTGAAGGACCAAAAAAATATGGCATATTCATATTATTCATCCTTATGAAGGAAGGAAAGTCTGCCATTTACAGTAAGAAGGAGAGGGCATTACGTTATGTCAAATAGCTTCCAAAATGGGAGAAACAGCAGATGATCTCATTTGTATGAAGTATCTGTAATTGCCAGATTTATGTGGATAAAAAATATTACAACAGTTGCCAAGGCTACCGTACAGAGAAAATGGAAAGTATCCAGTAGGTATGAAGTTTCACTGTTGCTACATGACTACATTGTAAAGATTTGCTATACAACCCAGTACCTGCAGTTAAAAAATGTAGAATTGTAAACTTCAAAAATGACTAAGCAGGTTGATGTCATGTTGTGTTTTTCTCATACATACACACCCTTGAATGAGAAACTGGGAGCTCTTAGGTATGTGCATTACCTCAGCTGTATTGATAGTGTCACTAAATCTTCATGTGTCCAAACTTGCCAAGTTGTACACTTTAAATATATGAAGCTCTGTGTTTTTAAATTATACTTGAAAAATTATTAAAATAAAGTCATTAATAAAATCAAATTTCTTCAGGAAAATTTGTCTTCAGAATTAAATTTATCGGTGTTATTAAATCTCAACTAAATTGATACTATTTACATTAAAATGAATACCAAACCTTCTTACTTGCTACCTGTAAATGTATTGGGGCATTTGAACAATTTTACTGTGTATTAGTTATACTTATGTTTTTTGCAATATTGGAGAATAGTAACTTTTGATTAAATTGTATATGCATTCCCATTTGTGAAGATAACATATTGCAAAATTAAAACACAAAGTAAAGAAATGAAATAGAGAACACTTATTAGTATCACTAATAGAACCAAGAGTTTGTAATCTTTATGCTTTTTGAGAATAGTAAGTAACTGTGACTAGAAAGATTCTACAGGTGCTTCATGGGACTTGAATTCAATAAGACAGGACATATATGTCACATGCATAATACTTGGCACAAAATGAAATGTTTGTTTTAGTTTCTAATATTTCATACCACATGTAAATGGTTGATTTGCTGGAATGAATGTAGAGAAATGCTAGATCGGTTTTCTAAAGAAAGCTTTTCCTCTTGCTACTATTAGACTCTTTTTGTTTTGTTCATTAAAACTGTTTTGTTGATCACAAAAATCATAATTTGTGCATATGAACCACTAAACTTCATTTTAATCTTGATCAACACTTCTAAAATAAACCCCCCCAAAACTCAAAGCATTATCTATTAGTTTTGTTTAGCAGTAGCAATAGCACTATTTTTTTCCACAATGCCTTTCAGACATTAAAGCACATATCCAAATATTTATCATCTGGTGTTTGACCTGTTAAAAACCTTGGGAAGGCAGTAAGCCTTTCCACTAAGATGTATTAATACAATTAAGATTTCATAATCAGTATTTGTAATTACCTAAGACTCAACAATATAGAAAGAACTGGGCTCAGTACTCTTACGTTCCCTTCTAGGACTCCCAGTCTATGCTTTAATGCTTATATACAGCATTTACATAAGCATTTCTAATAAATAAAAAATTACATTAAAAACACTTCAAAGCACTTACCAGTCAAACTGGAAAAAACATTGTCTTCAGCAGGCTTTATAACTGGTATTCCAAGAAGCGTATTATGTTATTACCAAGTGTGACATTTCTAAATCTCTTCAAAAAGCAAGTAGAGATAACACATAAGTTTACTGGAAAATTTGAAGACAGAAATTTGGTAATTTGGGAAATCTCTCATAGCAATTACATTTTACTTTCTGTTTCTCCTTTCTTCTTTTAAGGATTAATGATTCATTGCCTTGATCTCTCATGTAAAGAATGGAAAGAAAAGGAATTTAAATGATGAGGATAAAATGGGATATAGTACACTAACTTGTCTGTGCTTGTTTTTCTTCATTTATCAAGAAACAGGTAGTCTGTTTTCACAATATTAACATAACATGCTGAATGTGAGTATTCTGATCATATCACTAACACAGTGATTGAGATATTCTGAATCTTACTTATGTTTGCTGAATATTTCTCAATAGGGATAAATACTAAGCTATTGTGATTTCTCTATGTTTAAGTGTTCCTCTTTCTAAATATAATCCTATTTATAATAAGAAATCATAAGCCAAGAAGGTGAATGAAAGTGCTTGCAGCTACCCTTATGACCAGACTCCAATCTCTAGAACTCTTGAACCCCTCATTTGAAAAAGGAAGGGGGAAAAGCTCACTTTGGGTGAGAAAGAGGACAAAGACTAGAGAACAATGAGAGTATGTTGACTATGACAGAAACAAGAGAAACCCTGCCTTACCCAAGTAAAATGTGAGAACTGACTCTGAAAATTGTCCTCTGATCCTATAGAAATGGCACCTTGACATGCACACACACACACACACTTATTTTTTTTAATTTAACAAAACAGCTATTTGTATTTGATGAATTTCACTGTGACAATTTCAGAACAAAAGATTCATGTTTGTTTGTGAATGTACCGATAATTAGTATTTGCCTACATTCCATTAAGAAAAGAGTCATAGGCCTTAAACTGAACTGTGAGGTATTATACCATTGACATAAAACTCACTCAGTTGAGAAATTGCTTTCCTGTGTCACACTCTTTTTTAACCTATTAATTCAGTTCATTACAAGAATACATCTTACTTAAAAAACACCCAGCATCTGAACATGCTTTTGCCTTTTTGGGTCTTGAGAAAGACAAAAGTTACAAAAATGCTTTGTATTTCATGAAGGAAAATGTCATGTCAGTAAATTCAGAGGATAGTGAAAGCAATTAGTCACAACTTGTAACTTGTCAATGGGTGTGGAAACGAAACAACAAAGGCCTATATAAACACTCTGAGACACATTACTGACAACTTGTCAAGCTTTACTGGTCATGTTGCTATTTAAAATAAATCTGCCTTTAATGTTGACTGAGAACTCTTTAAAAATGCAATTCTTTACAGCATCAGATCATCCTTATTTTTAAAACTAAATTTGCTATTGTAATTTCTCCTTAAAGCAATGGAAGCAGAGATAACACTGGAAATCTTTTCCAAAGGAATGAGATTTCCTCTTATTGTGAAGAAGAAAACACTCCCTCTTAGTCACAGCAAGTGGGAAAAAAAATCAGTCCGTTGATTGTTTCTTGGTTTTAGGTGTGCCTCTGAATTTGGATGACATTCACAGGCTCTCAGGATATAAGACAAGAACATTCTCCAAACAATCCCTACAGAGTAAAACAATGTAGAACTCAGAATCTACGGCTGGTTCTACTCTGTAGATGCATGCTAATAAATAAACAGTACTCAAAATAGTCCCTGAGCCTTTATAACAACAGTCAACTAATAAAACTAGTCTTAGAAAACAAAGTTGAATTTAGTGTTGGATGATAGAGAATATTGTCATTAAACTGGCACATTGGTTTTAAAATAAGGTAAAAGTTAAATTTGTAGCAGGAAGGAACTAGCTATCATAACACATTTAAGCGCCACGGTAGTAGTGAAGAAATAGCTCGATTTTAGAGAACAAATGATACAAATATTATTTCCTACACATAAAACTCTTATTCTTCTCTGAAGTTCATAGGTTATTTCTTTCCAAGTACTTCATTTCAGACATCTAGTACATCTATTGAAGGCCCAGATGAAATGGACCAGGGAGGAGTCTGTACTCCAGAGTTCAGAAAAAGAGAATTGGAGACATCAGAGACAGATTAAACATACATTTATTTATATTATTCATATATCTATGTTTGGTTTTCTTAAAATAGCATGACTTTCGTGCCACCTGACAAAATTAAATAGTGCAAGCTGGTTTAAAATTAATTAATGTCTATTTTGAGTAGTTCAGTGACAGAATGCTCACCTGGTGTGCATGAAGTCCAAGGCTCAGTTCTCAGCAACACACACACACACATACACATTGCCTTCTCATTGACAGTAACAATTTTTTTTATGTTTTAAAAATCAACATTGCTTATTAGATGATATATATTTGAAATGATTATATTTTTGAGACATAATCTGGAGTTAGTTAAAAAAACTTATTTGAGACAGAAGATTGGAAGCCAGGACAGTGCTCTCTTGATTATCCATATGTGGCTATAACCTCATCAGGAGTAATGCATTCCTCTAGTCCAATAATCATTGCCGTGAGTCTAATTGAATGTGCTGAGCAGTATGCAAAATAAATTTGGCTGTATAAAATACTATTTGAGCTAGATCTATCTAATCTCCTAGATTCATCTCAGTTTCAAAGACTGGTCAGAAAAAGTTGGATTTATCTGTTACTTGCATTTTCATTATGATCAACAGCAAAGCAGCAAAGCAACAGACCTAGGTGGCAAGAATGAGATAAGAATGCACTGTAGTATGATTACATCCAAAGTTATCTGAACACTTTTCACAAAATGAGAGATCTGCTTGGACTAAGAATCGCAAAGGTATGTGACAGAACAAGGAGGATGGCAGCGTAAGATGTGACATGCCAACATTCAAGGATTTACTGTAAAACTATTAAGGAACCTTGAAACTGTCCATTAACATACAGTATTTCAGTGTACTAGCATTGTACAAGTGCTATACATTATAACGATTACATACCTCTTACTAATAAATTGGATAAAAAAGAATCCCAAAGAGCTTATAACTTGATTTAAAAGTGTATGCACCTATTTACTAATACTTGAATTTTTTAATTTAATGTAACTTGTATTTTATAGTACTGTTAATGTTGGTACTATTTATTAATTGCATTTTCTCACATTTTGATATATTGTAGCAAGATAACTGAAGGAATTAAATCCATGGATCCATCTATTCATTAAGAAACTACATATAAAGTCCCTGATATAGTCTCTATTTTTGTAATGAAAATCATTTGTCCTTAATTTCCTTGAAGAAATGTTAACATGAAGACAAGATTCTCCATCAGAGACTCTACATCAACCACCTGGAACCAGGGCAGCCTAATCTCTCCCCATCCTAAAGCTCAGGGAAATATGTGGAAGAGGGGGTGGTAAGATTGTAAGAGCCTAAAGATGGGGAGGAGCAACGATATTCAAGATACTCCACACAAGTTAGGGCCTAAGTAATCATAACAGGACTTTGCATGACCTGCGTAATGACCAACATATCATTGAACTTCCAAAGTCTAGCATGGATCACAGGCACTAGGATCCTTAGAGGCAAGGGATTAACAGCCACAATAGTGTTCCCATACTAAAGGGCAACACAAAAAAGAGCTCTAAGCAATGCTACTGAGTCCTTACACCTCATCAGAGAAGAGAACCCAGAGGGAAGCTAGACTTGCACACTAAAGAATGCTCCAGGAATGGGGGGAGAAGTGGAGACGCACTGGGAGAAAGGAAGGGGAAAAGGGGGAAGGGAGCAAGGGGATCCAGGGAGGGGTGGAGGGAGAGAGGGGAATGGGGTAGTTATCAACTTTGTATGAGTGGAAGAAATAAAAAAAAGATAAGGTTCTCCAACAATGTCAGAGCTTTCTTTAAAAAAAGTCAGAATCAAACTGAGAAGAAATGTGACCTGGTTTTTGTCTCCTTTAAGTGATAAAGATGTCTCATGGCATTAATTTAAGCTCTCCTACTTTCTTAGGTAACTGTAATATAGCCATGAACCAGACACAAAACAGGGCCATTCTCTTTTTCTCAGAACTCAGGAAATATGCATCTATTTTCATACTTTATAGATTTTCCTATTTCTTGGCAATTCAGGTAAACTGAATCATCAAAAATGTACAAACTTCACTTTTCTCCCTCTCCTCTCTTCTGCAACCTCAATTCCTTCTCTCTGTATTCTCTCTTGTATTTTTTTCTGTCGCAATGATTTAAAAAAAATACAGTTCACTATCCTTCTGCCTCAGATACCATACAGCTCATGTAATCTATCTTCTTCATTTAAATTTTGCATGTAGATGAGCATGTGTGGGAAAAGTTAAAGAGAAAAAGAGATGAGTAAAAATGATAACAAGCAAGCAATAACATGGGTTCCCATACTAAAGGGCAACACAAAAAAGAGCTCTAAGCAATGGGTTGGGTTGGCTCAGGGGTAAGCCTCTGCCTTGCAGGTGGAAGGTCCTGAGTTCGGATCCTAGACCCCACGTATAGATGCAGGGTGGAAGCAGGAGCAGCCTGCGTTTCTGGTCCTGGTAGGGCAGAGCCTGTGAATCCCCGGGCAGAGTAAACAAGGAGGAGGTAGAGGCGGTCCATGGTGGTTCCCGAATTCATCCGGTACATTTATGTGGTTCTACACACACATACATACACACATGCATACACGCACAGCTGAATAAAATAATAAAAAAAAAAGAAAGCAATGACTTGCTTTGCTTTTAAAATGAAATGAATGAACCCTTGTGTTTTGACTCGCCAATATATTTCACTCTTTAGGCTTATAATCTGATGTTTTCACAGTATCTTCTTAAAAAGTAAATGAATTTTGGCACTACCAAAGAAGTCCTAAGCAAATCTTCACTTTAAATTAAGTAACATGAAATTGAGAGCTTTTATTTAGTGCTGAAGTAGGAAATGAATAAAAGAGAAATCATGAGTTAAAAATCAAGAAAATGAAAATAAAACTTCTTTTGTCTAACATTTTGTTTCATTCTGCTCCTTTCAGAAATCTGTCTCTTCTATAGCACATAGAGCCTGGGAAGGCCTTACTGGGCTGAATTGTATTCCTCTAGAGTTTCAGGAGTTGTAGTAGTTGTTCAAGTCCAAAGCCCTCCTGAGGCCCACAATAGACAATCCAGAGTTATGGGAATTCACATAATTATCCTCTAAAGAGATAATGAATCAGAGCCATGGCTCACACCCACACAATTGAGAAAATAAGATATGCCCTAGACTCAAAATTAATTACCCAAAGCAAAACCATATTCCCAGAACCCAAGAGGCTTTATTGATAAGTATGATAACAGTAACCCTAACTTAATACAAGCCGAGTCCTCTCTCTGGGATCTGCCTAAGCAAACACAGATGGAAAAAATTTCAGTTTTAGTTTTTCCTGGTCAGTCCCTCTCAGTCAGCAGTCTAGAATCCATAATCTGTGAACTTAGACTTTGTTAGGAACAATCTTTGAGCAAGAGTCACAGTCAATTATTACATTTCCTGGGTGAAAAATCTGCAGAGGTTACTCTTCCTTCATTTCAGAGAAAAGGAAGAGATTACTGTTATCTGGAAAAAAAATAGGAATTTTTAAAGTACCAGTCCATTTGTTTATTTGAGGTACCTTTAGTTTCTATCAATTACATTAAATATTGCTTGATATCCTTTTTCTTCAGGGTCTTATATACCTGGCACCCCAATACTATTAGCATCCATATGCCTGTTGTACTATTTTTCAGCACTAGATTATAGTGACTGTTTGCATCCTCTCATGCTGCTGTTGTTTAGGCCTACCACAGCTGTCTGAGGGATGTTTACTAACCCAAATGCAATTCACCATCTATATTTAATTTGAGAGCCCACAATGGGGCCTCCCTCCACTACACAGATACGCAAAGCTCATGTTTTCTCCTTCGTGGCTCCCTTTTCAAACCAGCATGCAGAATGGGTTCTGTTAAAGCTGATTTGGCACTGCCAGGCTATACTTGGCATTAAAACCTAACTAAGGCTTTATTCTGTGAAGGTCTGGCTTTTGCAGTTTTGTCTATAAAACGGCTATTCTCCAGAGTGTGAGGCTTTTGTATGCCATAGTCACTTGCCAAAGTCAGAAACTTACACAGCCTCCAAATTAAAACTATCCACTCAGGCTTGTGTACAGAAGAAACTGATGATAGGACAGAAGATACAAAGTTTTTCTACAGTGAAATGTTCTCCAATATAGTCAAGGAAAAAAATCTTCCACCTGCACCAGCCCTAGGCCAATAATGCTGGCCATTTTGCTTTCCAGTTTCTCCCCAGCTACTGCTCAAGGAATCTTACTTACTCTAGATATGGAAAGTTCAATGCATTTCCTAAATTGAAGAAGCTCCTTAAAAATCTTCCTTGCAAAACCAGTTCTGGACTGTTCAAGCTTGGCTCCCACACATCAAGATACAAGAAACTGAATAGCCATCGTTCATTTAGATGTGGTGAATGGTGTCTATTAACTATATCCACACTGCATCCAAGTACCAGTTACCACTTTCACTCTCTAGCTCTTCACACTGACAGGGAAGAGAAAGGCTATACATTTCATTTGGGCAAATTTATTCATTTCCATTTTCTCATTGCTATTTATAGTAAGCAAAGTACACGATACCTGATTTCTAAAAAATAAAAAAAAGTGTGAAAAAGCATTTGGAAAAAAAAAAGATTTTTCTTTAAAATAAAGAAGTATTTTTCACAGCTACCTTGGAGTCATTTATTGGTTAATTTCCCAACATTAAAAATCACTGTGTAAAACTTTTAGAGCATTATCTAAAGATTCTTTCGTATCATTGCTTCACATTACTTGCTCAGGACTCAACTAGCTCTTATTCAGCCTTTGACCATTTTCTACTCTTACCACAACAGTTTCCATCCCACTATGGCTGTCAAGCATATGGAAGTTTCTAATATCCAAAGCTTTTATTCAGGCTATTCCTAAATAAAAACAAAAATAAAATAAAAATTTATCTCTTCCAGTTCTGTACTTGAGATACTGAGCATACTCAAAAACTCAGAATTAAGTCCACTGTGAGCTTGGGTTGATGTCTTGATTTCCTATAACTAGAGATAGACCTATTGTACTTAATTTAAAGTTTTTAATGTGTCTACTATTTCTAGGAAGAATTCTTGTGGCAGGCCCTTCCCACTGTGTCATATGTCAGAGAAATGACATGTGAACCCCACAGAAAATGCTTCAAGAAGAAGGAATGCCAGGTAAGGGAACAAAGAACAAAGATCTCCAGTCATAGGAAACTCTAAAATAAGTTCCAGTTGGTGTATTTTGTCCACATCCTGTGATCCATGTGTGCTGTATCTTCAGTAATAGGGAATTATTGTTTTTTGGAGGGCAAGCAAGAGCAGTGACAAAGGCCTTTAATGCTTGTGGGGTGGAGGGGGTGGGGGGACTTTGAAATCTTTCTGACAAACAACTCCTCAGGAAGTGTCACATTCCTGCTGCCTCTGGTTTAGTTTTAATTGTCACTGGATTCAAAATGGATCAGCTGAGAGCATTTTTTTTCCATGGGCTTCAGGTTTTTAATTTTCTCTTCCTGACTTTTTTTTTTAAACAATGAAATTAGCAGGCAAATGGCTGGTGCTGGTAGGCATTAGGATTCCACTGAATCTCCCCTCCCTCCCCAGCCTCCCAATTCTTGCTGAGTTTTCAGATCGGGCGGGGTTACTGTATGGAGAGTTTGTGGTGATTTCCCAACCCAGGCTAGAGCTTCTTCCAAATGTCTGAAGAAGAGGTCAGAATAGGAAGCCCCTTACTGCAAAGAAGGAAACCAACACCCTCTCCCCCAGTCCTTCAGTTCAGAGACATGGAGATAGAAGTGCCTACAATTTCCTCTTAAAAATATAAAACACGTGCAGTTGACTTTGGCACAAAAAGAAAAGAAAAGAAAAGAAAAGAAAAGAAAAGAAAACAATAAAACATTCTGGTCCCTGTGGATTTTCCTCACACCCCCAACAATGTGGATTTTTCCTTCACCCCCAACAGACCATTATGGACCGGTCATGTCTACTTCATCAACTCCAGGCAGCTAGGTTTCTCCTTGTGGTTTCTATGGAGAATGGAGAGAAGGAAGAACAGCAGTAGGGGGTTTCAGGGAACAGGCAGAGGGACATGGTCTTCCTCACAGCCCTTTTTAAAGGGCAGTAAGTCCACAATCACTCATTAAAGGTGGTGCTAATGGGTAGTGTCAGGAAATGCAGCAGCCGCATAGCTCTGCCTGAACATACCCCAGTAGTGTTAAAGGACAAGGCCCCCTGATCCCTATGGTTGGTGCCCATGTCCCTGGTCCTTTAAATCTCCCTCTTTCCTATAATAATAAACAATAAATAAATAAATAAATTTTCCTAAAGTAAAGGGAAGAAGGTATGAAAACTTGGCATCTGTGGTGTAGCTCTTGGTAGCTCTTGGTTGCCACAAAGGATGCTGTGGCCTAAATCTGCACATTTCCTACATGGCCCCAGGTTCCAAGGATCCTAAGAACTGGCAAGGATGATCAGCAGTTCTTTCAAACATTCCTTCATTATTGGCAAATTAGAGTCCCTAAGGTTTGCCCCCTTTAGTAATGTTCTTCAGGTGGTGCACTTGGCTCGGGGAGGGGTCCCTTAGCTCTCCGAATTTATCGGCTCTGGGTCATGGCTCTCTGTCTCTTCTGGGATATCCTGCATTCGGGTGAAGTCTCTCGGACTGTGAGATGGAGACAGAGTCGAGGTTACTACTGTCCTGCAGCAGCTCCTCGGGGTTTCCCAGCTCCAGCCTTTCTTCAAAATGTCAGTGGATGGAGTGAACAGTCACAGGCAGAAGTAGGCGGTCATGGCCTGGACTGTGGGGGTGTGAAGCTCAAGTGCAGAGCATCGCCTGCTGGGAGGCTGTGACAAGGAGGATCCAGAGGTCTGCTGGCCCAGAGGGCCTCAGGGCGGTGAGTGGTTCATTCTGGCCTAGGGCAGCCAGCTGCCTAGCGGCCTCTTCAGTCTCCCGCTCCAGCAGGGCTTGGGCCTGTTCACTCTCCCGGAGCAGGGCTTCCAGGCTGCTAGCTAGCCGCCAGTTCTGTGGCCTGCTTCTCGGGAGCCGCAGGTGCAGCCCCAGCCCGGCCTGCCTCACCACCCCAAGAATTGGTTCCTGAGCTTCTCCTACCGTTCAGGGTCCTCTGGGAATCGGGCTTCCATCAAAGTGTCCTGCTGGACTACAGCAGCCTGCAGACCAGTCGCGGCAACACCTCCTCCTGCAGAATTCTCAGCTGATTCCCATTTCGATCCTTCTGTCTGGAAACTGAGTCTGCTCTGCAAAGCTGGATGGAGCCATCGAAAGTTCTGGCCTCTCCATTGGAAGTGATCCCAGTACTGGTGTCACCACCGCTGTCTGGTTCCGAGAGCATGACTGGTCTCAGGGTGTCAAGAGCAGCTCCACACCAGGCCCTAACAGCAAGTCTTTCAGGCCCTCCACCTCACGAATGACATATCAAAGCAGCCACTTGCCTACAGGAAACTCAAGAGACTCAGAATGGAAAAGGCCTTTGGGCAGGGTGGACAGGGGCATCCCAGTGACTCCATCCTCTTCTGCAAACAGTCCGACCTTCTCCTGCAGCAGCTCCACCAGTGCCCGGTACTTCTGCTGCAATTGCATCTTAATCTGCCGGAGGTAAGCCTCATCCTCTGTCTCAATCAGGGAAAATCCTCTCTGGATGGGCACACATGCTCCCTCTGCTGAATGACGCGGATCCAGATGCTTCGGTCATCTCAGGATGCTGTGTGTACCTCATACACGTCGGGTGGGCCTGCGCTGATCAGAAACATCCCGTTTTCCTGATTGGCAAAGTCCTGGATGATCGGATTCTGCAGGGATACTACTGAAGGCTTATGCAGGCCAGGAAAGATGTACTTCTCATCCTTCTCCTGGAGAAACACCAGCACATCTGTCAGCATCAGCACATTAAAGCTACTGGTTGCTGTCTTCCAGAGCAGACAGCCATCACGGATGAGCTTGTGTGGCAGAAGCCCCTCTTGACCAAAGGCCAGGCATGTGTGCCTGGGCCTGAAGGTCCATGCAGTTGTAGATCTCCTGAAGGTGGGCTCTTTTCTCCAGCTCATGTACATCTTGATCCACAGTGAACAGCGACTCTTTCATCAGCTCCAGTGCTGTTGTCAGCACTTCTCCTCAATCCCATGGGAATGCTGCAGGATCTGAGTGATGAGTACTGGGTATTTGGTGATGTGTTGAGTCACCAGCAAAGTGCACTCCTGAACCTGGTGTCACTTCAACACAGCCAAGCAGTCACTTCCCAATGAACTGCTAGAAGTGTTTGTCTTGTGCTATATCTCCTTATACAGCTTTCAGGCCTTGGTGTCCTGGCTGCAGAACTCTGAGTAGGTCTTGCACATCTGCTCTGCACTGGGACCTGAGAACTGGCTAATGAGCAAGTCACTCAAACCATAGATGACAAAGATTCCAGTGCTGCCTGGACAAAGGGCCTAACATCAGCGATCCAACAGCTAACTAAGGAAGTGTGAATGAATGTCATTAAACTCATCCACACAGGGGAGTAGGCCCTGGATCACTTCTGGCTCGAGCTGCAACTCTTTTAGCATGCCAGTATGGAAAAGGCGGGTCGTGATCTTCGGCATTCTCACTGTGTCTGAATTAGCTCATAGATGACATCCTGCTGCTTCATCCCCTCCTTTTTATGCTGCTGCAAGAAGCTACCATCCACAGCAAGGCTCCAGGAGTCAGTCACCAAATCCTTCTCATCCATCTCAAAGTCACTCAGCAGCTCATTGTAGATCACCTCTGCACCTTCATCAATAAGAACTTCCAAGACAGGGTTCCATTCCACATGTTGAGGGAGTCTGTGGACTGGGAGAGGATCTGCCATGGTCCCAGGGGAGACTCATTATTGAACTGTCCAGCAATGTTGGTGGTAGGAATGTTTTTGGCCAAAGACAAGGAGGAACGACCACGGCCGGAGCCAAGGAGAGACTGTCTGAGGGGTAAATAGCAAGGTGGGCCGCACCGTGTGGTTGTCTTACTGCGAAAGGAGACAGACTGCAAGGCAGTGTGGTTCTTCAGCAGAGCAGCTCTCTGTTGCTTCTGCTTGACCCTGGACAGAGTGTCTGCACAACAGTTGTGAACTGTGACATTGCAGGTTGGGCAGATGAGGGTTTCCTTGGCTGTGATGCTCTTGTTATAAGCATAGCACTTGGTCATGCCTGAAACTGAGATGATTTTAAAGAGATGGCCATTGGTATAACTGGCCTCCTTCATCCTCTCCTTTTCACAAATCCTGGTCTTGCTGGTCATGCCGAAGAAGCTGAAGGTCTGACACAGGGAGGAGCCTGCCCAGGTACCTGAGTCCCCTTCTAGTTGGCTATTGCTCTGAGAACTTCTGCACTCCTTTAATTTTGTTACTGGGTTCAAAATGAATCAGCTGAGAGCATTTTTTGTTATTTGCCCTGTTTTCGCTCTCTGCTTTTCTGCATTGGGACTATCATTCTTGCTCCTTTTTTTTCCAAAAGGAATGCTTTTCATATATCAATAATATATCAAATATATATCAATAATATAGGAAATTGCTATGGGGTTCCATCCCATAATCTTAGTTTTTTTTCTTTACATTGCTCCACTCCTATATTCCTAACACCCCCCAGGTATTTCTCCCATTATTCCCTTCTCATCCTATTTGTTATGGTATTCTATATCTCCCCTCCAAAACAACCCAAGATTTTAAACTCCATAAGAACAGAAACTTTTATTTTGCCACCCCTCCCCGACATATGCATACTCCCTAAGCTTCATTTCAGAATAGCTGGTAGAAGAGCATGAAGAGTCAAGGACTTTTGATTTAGGTTCTGCTCCACTTCATGCTGATGGGCTCCTTCTCCTTTGCTTGCAAGTGCCAAAATCCAAAAGTGACTAAGAATTACACACTAAGTTAATGAAAACTTACTTGGAAAAGTCTTATAAACACTGTGGTATGATAATTATAAATATGTACATTCAATTTATATATATATATATATATATATATATATATATATATACACTCTGGGAGTTTGAAGTATTATCAAGAACTCCAAAAGCAATCATTGATTACATGGAGAAACATTTTACCACTGCATTTTTAAACTGGCTAAACCCACAGTTTAATTAGTTTTCCTTAATTCTTATCTTTTTTTTCCTATTCATTGAGCCCATTCACTATACCATATCTTAGGTAACTCTAGATTATAACAATTTCTTAGACTTTTTTTGTTTTTGATCACTTTGGCAGTTTTGAAGAATACTGGTGAGGGATTTATAGAATGCTTTTAGATGGCTTTTTTTCCACAGGTTTTTTCAGGATTAGGCAGATAAGAGTTTGGGGGAGAAAACAACAAAACCCAGGTAGCTTTTCATTACATTATATCAAACGCATACATTGATTGTGTGTTCATGACTTGCAAACACCTGGCTGAGATAGTTGTTGTGTTACTGTTCTTGCTGTGTGACAATACATATACACAACTTAAGGGAGACTTATTTGGCTTACAGTTCCAGTGGCAATATAGGCCATTTAAAGGAGAAATTTCATAATAAAAAGTATAACTATAGGTAGAAGCAGAAATCTGGTTCAGGTTATTGAAGACACCAGGAAAACAGAGAGAACAACAGCTAATTGAGAGGAATCAGCGTGTATAGATGTGATAAGTGTTTGTTCCCCCAAAAATCTGGAGGTGTATGTTTATAATAATTTACAATTGTCAAAAATATTCAACCAAGCAATAGTTTTAGAAAGTGAACACAAGGCCTTCCCTTGTGATATGCATTCTTCCAGTGAAACTCTATCTCTCAGAAGTGCCATAACCTTCCCAAATATTAATGTCAGCTACAGGTTCAAATATGCCAACCTGTGGAGGCAGCACACACTTAAATGATAGTATTCTACTCCTCATGCCTTGTGATGTAAATTGCATGTAGTACAACTTTAAAAGACCCTATTAGATAGCAATCCCAACACAACTTAAAAATCCAAATCAAAATTCAAAATCAAAATACTCTTTTAAAACTTGTTTGTTATCTCCTGTAAAATCAAAAACACATTGCATCCTTCCAACATAAAATGAAATTATCTCAGTTCAAAATGACATTGGTTCCCATTGCTCCAGATTTGTTACAAGCACCCACAAATCAATCTCTTGGGTTGGCTCTTCATATTGTATGTCAGTCTCCTTGGCAGTTGTCCCATATTGGCTCTCTTATCTCTAACATTTTCATATCTCAATGGCAATATGGACTTCAACTTTACATTATGCAATGACCCTATAGGGTCTTCCCACAGATTCTCTGACCTTGCCTTGCACTTCTTGTCTCAGTAGTCCTCTGAAACCATGGAAAAGTACCTCTTCAATCCTGTATCTTTAATGTCTCCAAAAACCAGTACCATATGGATAAAATTATCCTTTGGACCTGAGTTAATTTTGACAGGTAGTTCATATATTGGACTCTGTGATGTGGGTTTTGTTTTTGACCTGCTGGTTTTGGTCTTGTTATGGTCTAATCTCCCCTAGGTATTCCTGAGTCCTCCCTTTTGTAATGGAAATGTTTACACCACTGTAAATTTGAAGCATGCAATTTATTTTTGCAGACTATATTAATTTCCAAAATTCCTTAAGTCAGAAAAATTGCCCATTGCTAATTACTTGTGCACATTAATAATACAAATTATTTTGTCTTCCTGTACATTTCATTATATATAAATTGAGGTTCATTCTCTGTGCTTTAAAGTTTTATGATTTATGACAAATGCATGAAAATATATGTGGAGATTTTTACAAGAACCCAGAATTAATGTTTTCTATAGAATTTATTGTCAACATTAGAAAAAAATATTCATTTGACCTCTTTAACCTTCATCCTCTCTCCCTAGGAATCTACCAACCATGGTTGATATTTTACCATTTCTATAATAGTTTGGCCATTTGCAGCATGTCACAAGAATTTAGTTATATATTACATTGTCTTTTCATGTCAACTTCATTCAATTAGTAATATTCATTTTAGAATTTTTCATAATTTTCCCTTCATAGCTCATTAACATTTATTTAGGCCAAAATCTATCCAGAGACAATCTGTACAACACTTTTCATGTGTGAATATATACTTGAGTATATGAATAGAGGTGGAGGGGGTGCAGTGGCACAGGTGTGAAGGCCAGATTTTGGTATTAAATACCTTTCTTGATTGTTCTCTTGCATATATTAAAGACACAGCTTGTCACTAAATTTAAAGATCATCAATTTCCATGGACTACTTGGCCAGTAAGCCCCATGGATCTTCTTGTTTCTTCTTCACCAGAACAGGGATTACAGGCTCTGGCTGCCATGCCTGAGTTTTATGTGGGTACTGGGGACCCAAACTTGAGTCTAAAGCCATAGGATTTCAGACATGTGCTAACATATCCCACTTCCCTTCTTGGGAGATAGTTTAGAGACAGAAGAGATGCTCAGAAGTTAAACATCTGCCTTGCAAGCATAAGGTACTAAGGTTTAGATCCTGTGTAAAAAGACAGATGGAAATGGCACCAACCTGCACCTCCAGCCTTGGAAGGCAGAGCCTGGAACACTCTAGAGCAAAGCAAAAAGGAGGCAAGGCAATCCAGAGTAATTCCTGATGTCACCCTTGGGCCTCCATAGACACATACAGTGCCCTCTGATACACACAGATACACATGCACACACACACACACACACACACACACACACACACACACACACACACACAAACACACACACACACACTAAACAAACAAATATAAAAAGATATATTTGGTTCTTAGTCTCACAATTATAAATCAAACTATTATAAACAGGTACATCAGATATTTTGTGAAAACAACCGCAAGGAATATTGTGGGAACCGGTTCCCACTCACGCACTCATTCACTCACTTACACACACACAGCTGCTGGCTGTGATGAAAGCACGTTCCAGTCGTCCCCACCTCTGCCTCTACCCCCAGAGACTCAGCATGGGACAAGGAGATTGTCAGAAGCAGATCTTTCTTTATTGGGGGGAGAAAAGGAACTTTTATAGACAAAGGCCACCAAGGCGCGAAACTGGCATCCAATTGTATCACAAGGTCAAGACATCCTACAGGTGCTAATGGTCAAGTTCAATGCCGCTCAGCACAGGGGGGCAGGTAGATACCTGAAAGCCAATTAGGGCTCTCTGTGAAGTGATCAGGTTATGCCCAAGACCCTTGCCCTCAGCACCATCTTTAGTCCTATGTGCTCGGCCATGCCCTGGGGCAAATCCTGGGCGGGCCCAACAGAATATGACTTCATAAAGTAATGTAAAACTAGATTTAGTGTAGCCTAAAAAGGCCAGATCATTTTCTTTATTAGTATCATATTGTTCTTATACCAAGAAGGAATTACCATTGATGCTGTTTTCCATTGACAGGTGTGTGGGAATTTCATTGTTTGTATTCATTCTCACATTTCTCTAATGAGAAATGATATCTAGTGTCTTTCCATACACTTATTTTCCATGTGAAATATTTTTTCAATGTTTGCCCACTTTTTAATTGAGTTGTTTGTTTTCATTGTGTTCAATTTTCAGAGTTTTTTGTATATTTTGGATATGAGTCCTTAGTCAGATATTTGTTTTACAAATACTTTCACCCAAACTCTGGCTTGCCTTTTTCTTTTTATAGTTTCCTTCACAGAAAGTTAGATTTTTTTTTTCCTTTTTCATTTTAAGGAAGCACCACAACACTTTTTTAAATGGATCATGCTTGGTGTCATATCTAACCAATGCTATATTATAAGTCTGTTTTATTATAGAAAACTTACATTTTTACATTTTATAATTAAATTATAGAATTTATTTTTGTTTATTTGCTCGTAAAAATGTATAAAGTCTTATTTCTGTTGTTTGGTATTCAATTTTAAAAGAACCATATGTTGAAAATTCCATCCTACATTAAGTTGACAAAAGCCATGTGATTATTTTGTAATTATAAATAGATTATTTTTTCACTAATGCTGCACTGCTGTGCTTTCTGTTATTTCATATTGAAGTGTGAAATTGGGTGATATGAATGTACTAGTTAGATCAGGTTTCAATTTGTCAGTTGAGAACTGAGACTTTAGGCACACCTATGATGAATTACTTAGTTATGACAAGCCCTGAGCAAGCTCACAGGAGATTACATAATTACTGTGGGAAGACTTAATCCATAATTAAGTGGAATCTCCCTCTAGGCAGCTGAACAAGATGGAGAGAGCTGGTTCAGTACTTTGGCATACTGACAAAAGAGAAACTGTGTTCCTTTCTCAGCTTTTCCTATGGAGATGGTGTGGCCAGTTTCTCCTGATAGTGCTGTAACCCCCCTTCTATGATGAACTTTACACAAGAACCATAAGCTGAAATAAAGCCCTTGTTTGCCTAAGTTATTTGGATCCTGTGTTCATTTGGCAACAGGAAGATGAAACAAACACAACACAATGAATCCAGATTTATTCTTTTTCTTCAAATTGTGTTGGGAATTCTAAGTCTCTTGAATTTGCATATGAACTTTCGAATCAGTTTGCCAGTCTGTCAACATTTGTAAAGTTGTGTGTAATTGTGTTTGGGATTACATTGAATTTCTTTACTAATTTCAAGAGAACTGACATTTTCACAAAGTAAGTCTCGGTTTATACTTAACAAATAGTTCTACATTTGCTTAGAAAATTTTAATTTCTTGCAACAGAGTTTATAGTTTTTCACATGTAGATGTTGTCCTTATACTGACATTTTTTTGTCTGAGCACTATCATTTGAGGAATGCTTTTTTTTAAGTCTTCTTTAAAAAATTAAGTCTGCATATTAACTGCTAATGAAATGGAAAACAATTATACACTTGGACCCTGTGGCATTACTGTAGTTATAGTTTGGATAAAAATATGTTCAATTCTTGGATTTTTCTATGAGGATAATTGTGCCATCTGTGGGTAGAAATATCTGTCTTCCTTTCCAATCTATGCAAGGTATTCTTTTCTCTTTGTCTTTCTGTGGTAGCCAGAGTTTCCAATATTATTTTAACCATAATAAAAAGGAAGGATGACTTTGCCTTATTCCTTGTCTTAGGGAAAGAATGTAATTTCACAAAAAATTCCTTGTACATAGTTGAAGATGTCCTCTAATATGCTGATGAAGATTTCCCTTTTTAATTTACTGAGAGACTAATAAATAGATTTTGGAATTTTTCAAATGCATTTCCTGTTTCAGTCAATTTGACCATTTGCTTTTCCCCCTTTCCTTATTGATATGATTAACTATACAATGAGCTCAAATTTTGAACTGCATTTTCATCCCTGGAATAAATTATTACTGCTTGTGATATAAAGCTATTATTGCGTTTGCATTTAATTTGCTGATTTTTGCTAAAAGCTTATGTCCCTGCGTTCATAAAAGTTCATAAAATGTTTTTCTCTGTAGTTTTCTGTTCCTTTAATACCACTATCTGGTTTTGATGTTAGGAAATTGCTTCATGCCAAATATGTACCTATTAATTTTCTCCATGTGTGGTAAATTAATTATGAAAGAAAGGATTGAAATCTGCCACAATACTGGATTAGTCCATTATTCTTTTCTTATGACAGTTTACCTTATGTATTTTGTTGTTGTTCCTGGAATGCTTAGTTCATTGCTATCGTTTGATTCTCATCATTGTTCTCTGGTAATTTTCTGTTCTTCTGAAGTCTATTTATATAGCTACTGCTACTTCACCTTTATCTCAGTAGGTATTAGCTTAGTATAACTGCTTGTCTTTCTTCTAATCCGTGTAAGCTGTTTTATTTAAGGTGGGTTTTCTACAGGAAATATACAATTTGGTCTTTTATTTAATATTAAATAAATATTATTTAATATTGTGACTAATTCTTTGTATATATGCACATATGTAAAATTGCACAGGAATATGTGTTCAGGTATGTATATATATATGAATGTCAAAGATTGACATTGAGTATCTTCAGTTACTTTCTACCTTGGTTTTAGAGTCATCTCACTGGACCTGGAGCTTACCAATTTGCCTAGGCTATTGGCTAGTGGCAGGGATCGATTCACCTGTCTCTACTACACAACGCTGGTATTAAAGAAGCTTACTGCCACAACTGGCTTTTTATATGGGTGCCATCAATTGAATTCAGAACCTTATGGTAAAACAAAAAGTAATTTCATTGACTGAGCCATATATTTGGTCCCAGCAACTCACTCATATAGTCTTTTAATTGGTACACTTGAACCATTCATATTGAAATTCATTAAGATTAAATCCTGTGCCATGTCTTAGAATATGAATAATATACATTTTGTTAAATAATTTGCTGTTTTTTTCTGAAGTTTACAATATAGCTTTATAATTAATTTAGGCAAATATCTAAATAGCACTCCTACACTTCAAAAGTAGTGTCAATTACACTATTTCTAATTCCATTCTTTGTGTTTTATTACTTTGTTGCCACTTATTTTATCTGTCCAGAGTTAATCACTAGAGCATCATTATTAGTATTACTTTACAAAGGCAATTTCTTTTAAATCAAATAAAAATGAGAAAAGTGAAGTAATTTTACATCATTTTCACTCTTTTTTTTGTTCCTGTAGATAAAGCTTTCTGACATTTTCTTTCTCTTTTAAAAGATTATTTAAAATTTCCTTCAGAGTTGGTACCATAATGAAACTCCTCAATGTTGTTTGTCTCAGAAAGTAATTATTTTTCTTTACTTATGAAAGAATGTTTTATAACACTAGCTTTTCTTTTCTATATTAGTGAGATTTTTATGGTGATTTTTTTAATATAATCATTTTTTATTATTATTTCAGCTCATAAAAACTTAATAGGTACACCACTTCCCTCCCTCCCTCCTCCTTCCCCCCAAACCCCCTGCTCCCCCTCCCCTCACCCCACCCGCCTCTTCCCCCCATGCCTCCCGTCCCGATTCCCAGAGTCCTTTCTTATGCATGCCTGACTCTCCTCTGGGCCCTCCTCTCCGATGACGTACAAGGACCCAGTGGCATTTCCCTGAACCCCTTCCTGTGTTCCCCTTAAGCATTGGAACACTACTGTGGCTGTCAATCCCTTGCCTTCAAGGATCTTGGTGCCTTTAGCAGATGCTAGACTCTGTGAGGTCAATAGTGTATTGGACATTGCGCCGGGCATACAATGTCCAATTATGATTGCTTTGGCCCTAACTTGTGTGGAGTATCTTGCAAATCATTGCTCCTCCCATCCTTTTGCTCTTACACTCTTACCGCCCCCTCTTCCACAAATGTCCCTGAGCTTCAGGATGGGGAGAGATTAGTCTGGCCTAGTTTTAGGTGGTTGATATAGAGTCTCTGAAGTTCTGGATAGTGGTTTGTTGATTTTCTTTTGCAGTTTTGTTGCTCCTGTAATGCCCTTCATTCCATCGTGATGGGCACTGTATGTCACCCCCTGGCCAGAGACAGAAAGCTGTTAAACTGGAGTCTTATTATAAGAGCACATTCAAGGGTAGATGTAATACTTATACCCAAAATTGGAATCGCAGGGTCATATGGCATTAGGCAATGGAAGGGGTCAATCACCCATTTGTAAAATGGTTACTTTTTAATCTGCCAGACTATATGCCCTCCCCTTCTGGTGAGTTCATACCCCCTTAGTTGTAAATGATCAGGAACGAATTCTGAACTTGACTAGGTGTCACATTACTTTCTTGCAGTCCTTGATGGAGGCCTATTTTCTCTACTGTAACATGGTCACTTCTCTCCTTGTTTCTGGTGTGGCCCTCCAACCCCATCCCTCCTGTTCATAATCCTTGCAAATACAGTAGGTATTACATAGATTTACCTATGACTGTCTCAGATGGGCTGGGTGGGTTTGGTATTAGGAGCCACCTATTAGGGAGTACATACAGCGCTTAATTTTCTGGATCTGGGATACTTCACTTAATATAATTGTTTCTAATGACATCCATTTCCCGGCAAATTCCAGTAATTCATCATTTTTGATGGCTGAGTAGTACTCCATTGTATAGACGTACCACTATTTCCTTATCCACTCACTCGTCAACTGTTGGACATTTGGGTTGATTCCATGTCTTTGCTATTGTAAACAGTGCTGCTATGAACATGGTCATGCTTGTGCTATCGAGGTGAACCTCTGCTGTATGGGGGGTTATTCCCAAAAGTGGAATTCGCAGGGTCATATGGCATTTCAATTTTTAATTTCTTTAAGAATCTCCAGACGGCTCGCCAGAGTGGCTGTATGAGCCTGCACTCCCACCAACAATGTAGGAGAGTTCCCCTCTCTCCACATCCTCTCCAGCATTTGTTGTTGTTTGTATTGTGGATTTTTTCCATCCTGACTGGGGTGAGATGATATCTCAGGGACGTTTTGATTTGCATTTCCCTGATGGCTAAAGAAATGGAGCATTTTTTAAGATATTTGTTAGACATTTTAATTTCATCCCTGGTAAAATTTCTTTTAAGTTCAAGGGCCCATTTTTTAATTGGGCCATTGGTTTCCTTGATGTTTAGTTTTCTAAGTTCTTTGTGCACTCCGGACAGTAGAGCTCTATCAGATATGTGGTTAGTGAAGATTTTCTCCCATTCTGTGGGTTGCCTTTGAGCTCATGTTACAATCTCTTTATCTGAACAAAAGCTCTTTAATTTCACAAGATCCCAACTGTTGAGAGTTGGTAGCAGTGACTGTGCCATTGGATGTCTGTTTAGGAAATGTTGGCCTAGCCCAATCAGCTCGAGGGAGTTCCCTATCCTTTCAACTATGGTTTTTATAGTCTCTGGCCTTATATCAAGGTCCTTGATCCATTTGGAATTAAGTCTTGCACATGGTGACAAGTACGGGTCCAGCTTTAATCTTCTGCATGTGGAGATCCAGTTTTGCCAGCACCATTTGTTGAAGATGCTGTTCTTTTTCATTGGATTCTTTGGGCCCCTTTGTCAAAGACCAAATGGCTGTAATTTTGTGGGCTTATATCTGGGTCTTCAATCCTTATCCATTGATCTGTGCGTCTATTTTGGAGCCAGTACCAGGCTGTTTTTATAACTATGGATTTGTAATGTAGACTGAGGTTAGGTATGGTAATACCTCCAGCAGTGTTTTTGTTACTCAGGATTGTCTTTGCTATCCTGGGTCTTTTGTGCCTCCATATGAATTTTGAGATTGTTTGGTCAACTTCTTTAAAGAATTGCTTTGGGATTTTAATTGGTATAGCATTGAATCTGTATATTGCCTTTGGTAGGATGGTCATTTTTACGATGTTGATTCTGCCAGTCCAGGAACATGGGAGGTCTTTCCACCTTCTGGTGTCTTCTGCAATTTCTTTCTTTAGGGTTTTAAAGTTTTCATTGTAAAGGTCTTTTACCTCCTTGGTTAGGTTTATACCAAAAATGAAATCATTTTTTTAGGGGCTATAGTGAATGGGATGTTTTCTCTCAAGGCTTTTTCACTTCTTTCATTCTGGGCATATAGGAAGGCCTCTGATTTTTTGCACATTTATTTTGTATCCTGCGACCCTGCTGAACTTCTCAATTAGTTCCAGAAGCTTCCTGGTGGAGTTTTTGGGATCACTCAGGTATAAGATCATGTCATCTGCAAATAGCGATAATTTGACTTCTTCCTTGCCGATTTGAATCCGTCTTATGTCCCTTTCTTATCTTATGGCTTCAGCTAAGACTTCAAGTACAATATTGAATAGAAGTGGTCTAGTTCCTGATCGAAGGGGGAATGCTTCCAGTTGTTCCCCATTGAGCATAATCCTTGCTGTGGGCTTGTTGTATACAGCTTTTATTATATTGATAAAGGTTCCTTCCATTCCTACTGTCTCTAGCGTTTTGATCATAAAAGGCTGTTGGATCTTGTCAAAAGCTTTTTCTGCATCTATCAAGAGAATCATGTGGTCTTGGACTTTGGACTGGTTTACATGATGAATTACATTTATTGATTTGTGTATGTCAAACCAACCTTGTGTGCCGGGGATGAAGCCTACTTGGTCCCCGTGAATAATCTTTTTAATATGTTTTTGAATCCGATTTGCTAAGACTTTGTTGAGAATCTTTGCCTCTGTGTTCATCAGAGAGATCGGCCTATAGTTTTCTTTTTTAAGCGAATCTTTATTAGGTTTTGGGATTAAAACGATATTAGCTTCATAGAAGGAATTTGGTAGTGTTCTTTCCTTTGCTATTTGATGGAACAGTTTAAGGAGTATTGGTGTTATTAACTCCTTAAATGTCTGGTAGAACTCTGTGCTGAATCCATCTGGTCCAGGACATTTTTTGGTGGGAAGATTCAAGATTACTTCTTCAATTTCCTTATATGTTATAGGACTATTTAAATAATTCACAACTTCCTGATTCAACTTAAGTAAGTTGTGTTTACTTAAAAATTCATCCATCTCTTTTGTGTTGTAAAACTTCACAGAGTATAAGTTTTTGAAATATGATGTTATAATTCTCTGGATTTCTTGGGTATCAATAGTGATAACTCCATGTTCATTTCTAATTTTGTTGATTTGGGTTTTCTCTCTCTTGCTTTTGGTTAATTTAGCTAGGGGTGTATCAATCTTATTGAATTTTTCAAAGAACCAGCTTTTTGACTGGTTGATTTTTTTCTATCATTCTCTTAATCTCAATTTCAGATATTTCTCCCCTTATTTTGCTAATCTCCTCTCTTCTACTACTTTTGGGATCAGATTGCTCTAGTTTCTCTAAAGCTTTAAGCTGCATTGTTAAGTTGTTTATTTCTTATGTTCCATTTTTTTGATGTAGGCATTAAGAGCTATGAACTTACCTCTTAGAACAGCTTTCATTGTGTCCCAGAGATTTGGTAAGTTGTATTTTCATTATCATTCGCTTTCAGGAAATCTTGAATTTCCTTTTTAATTTCTTCCTGAATCCAGTTCTCATTCAGCATCATATTGTCAAGTTTCCAGGAGTTAGTGTATTTTCTCTTGTTTGATGTGTTGTGGATGTCCAGCTTTAGGCCGTGGTGGTCTGATAGGGCACAGGTTAGAATTTCAACTTTTTTGCATATGTGTAGATTTGTTTTGTGGTCCAATATGTGATCTATTCTGGAGAAAGTTCTGTGTGCTGCTGAGAAAAATGTGTATTCTTTGGTAAGTGGGTGAAAAGTTCGATAGAGATCTGTAAGGTCCATTTCTTTCAGGGTTTGATTAAGTTCCAAATTGTCTCTGTTAAGCTTTTGACCTGTTGATCTATCCCATGTTGAGAGGGCAGTGTTGAAGTCCCCAAGAATTATCGTTTGGGGGTTGATTCCTTGCTTTAGACGTTGTAGGGTTTTCTTAATGAATGTGGTGCAGCCCGTATTGGGTGCATATATGTTCAGTATTGTGAAGTCTTCCTGGTGAATTGTACCTGTGACTAAAATGTAGTATCCATCCGTGTCGCTTATAATTTTCTTTGGATTGAAGTCCACTTTGTCTGATAGCATAATGGCTACCCCTGCCTGTTTTCTGCTTCCATTTGCTTGTAGAATTGTTGACCAGCCTTTTATTTTTAGAGCGTGCCTATCTTTTGTGGTGAGATGGGTTTCCTGCAGGCAGCAGATTGATGGATTGTGATTTTTAATCCAAGTTTGTAATCTGTGTCTCTTGATCGGCGAATTAATTCCATTAACATTTAGTGTCATAATGGAAAAACTATTTTTAATTCCAGACATTTATTATGTTTAGTAGTTTTCATAAGTATATTGCTTCGCTTTTAATATTGTTATACTTGCCTTCTGTTCTCCTGGATATGCCTGTTTTTTTCTTCACGCTTGAGTATCATTTCTAGCATATTTTTTTATTAAAAATTTAATTATACATTTTAAAATTTTTTACCAGTTCCCTCCCTCCCCCCTCCTCCCCCTTCCCTTCCCCCAGTGCCTCCCCCCCAATTCCCAGAGAGTCCTTTATTGTGTACGCCTAACTCTCCTCTGGGTCCTCCTCTCCGATGACATATAAGGACCCAGTGGCATTTCCATAAGCCCTTTCCCTTGTTCCCCTTAAGCATAAGATCACTACTATGGCTGTCAATCCCTTGCCTCCAGGGGTCTCGGTGCCCTTAACAGATGCTAGACTTTATGAGGGCAACAGTGCGCTGGACATTGCGCAGGGCATGCAAAGTCCCATTATGATTGCTTTGGCCCCAACTATTGTTGAGAATCTTGCAAATCGTTGCTCCTCCCATCCTTTTGCTCTTACAATCTTACTGCTCCCTCTTCCGCAAATGTCCCTGAGCTCCAGGATGGGGAGAGATTAGGCTGTCCTAGTTCTATGTGATTGATATAGAGTCTCTGAAGTTCTGGATTGTGGTTTGTTGATTTTCTTTTGCAGTTTTGCTACTCCTACAATTCCCTTCACTCCATTCTGCTGGGCACTGTATGTCACCCCCTGGCCAGAGACAAAAAGCTGTTAAACTGGAGTCTTGTTGTAATAGCACATTCAAGGGTAGATGTATTTCTAGCATATTTTGAAGGCCTGGTTTGGTGGACATGTATCCCTTCAAGTTGTCTTTGTGCTGGAAAATTTTTCTTTCTCCCTCGATCATGACTGATAGTTTTGCAGGGTAAATCAGCCTGGGTTGACATCTTTGCTCATTCAATACTTGAAGTATGTCTCTCCAAGCTCTTCTTGCTTTTACTGTTTCGACTGAGAAGTCATTTGTTATTTTAATAGGTTTACCTTTAAAAGTGACTTGTTTTTTCTCCCTTGAAGCTCTCAGCACCAGTTCTTTATCTTGAATGTGGAGTGTTTTAACTATTATTTGCCGTGGTGTGCTTCTGTTTTGGTCATATCTGTTTGGGGTGCGGAATGACTCCTGTATAATGATGGGCCTCTCTTTTTTTATATGAGGAAAGTTTTCCTTGATGATCCTTTGAAAAATTTCCTCAGGGGTGGTATTTTGAGATTCTTGCTCTGGTATTCCATGAATACGCATGTTAGGCTTTTTCAGGGTGCCCCATATCTCTTGGATATTTCTCTCAAGTATCTTTTTGGCTTTAACAACCTCTTCCATTGAGCTGGTTAGTACTCCCACTTTATCTTCAAGGTCTGAAATTCTGTTTTCTGCTTTGTTAGTTCTGTTGATAAGACTCTCTGTGGCATTCTGGGTTGAAGATAACTTGTCTTTTAGCTCAGTTTTAAACTCTGCTTGAGTTTGTTTTAACTGCTCTATGCCACTTTTTGTTTCTTGCACTGTTTTTCTCAACTCCTCCAGATGTCTGTTGTGTTCCTCTTCAAAGCGATTGATTCGATTATGTAATTCCTCCCTGATTTCCTCTTTCATAGTATTGAACACGGTAATGATCATATTCTGAAAGTCGTTATCCTGGGTCAGGCTTTCTTGGCCTTTTTCCGCGGGTTTGTTCTGGTTGGAGTCTAACATTATGGGATTAATTTCTTCAGTGGGAAAATTGTTTACTTGAGTGTTGCTTCTCATGGATTTGCACTTTGACTTTGGCTTTGTCGTTTTAACTCTTAAGATCTTTCAATTTCACTAAACTGAATCATTTGGCCTGGGGTTCTGGGGGTGGGCAGGGACAGAGCTTACCTAGAGTCGCGGGGTGAGGCCCGGCTGGACTGCACGCGCCTCCCGACCGGCGGAGCGGGGTGGGGTGAAAGGGAGGATGGGGGCATTGGCGTGGAGCTATTTAATCTGAGGGCAGCTGGGGCGGGGCCTGGGCACAGGGGAGGACCTTCTCGTCCCTCGGCCTCTGCGCGCGGCTCTGGCTGGATGGTGGGAGTCGTCGGAGCCCGGTCCCTTTGGGCTGACCTGGGGTTCTGGTTGGCGGTCGCAGGCGGGGCTTACCTAGAGTGGCGGGGTGAGGCCCGGTTGGACCCTGCTTGCGTCCCGACTGGCAGAGCGGGGTGGGGTGAAAGGGGAGATTTTTTTTTTAATTTAGCACTGTTTCTCTCTGTCCTCCTTTTGTCTATGTTGATTCTGATTTAAAAAAAAAACTGTAAATTTAGTCTCACGTCAATAAGTTTTATTCTTCATCTGGCTCTGACTCTTTCTAGATTTTTTTCTACCTTTGATTGTTGAAGTTATTATATGTCTTGGAATAAATGTCTGTTTCTATTGCTTATCCTACTTTGTGCTTTTGGTTAGCTGAATTTACAGATAATGATGGTCATTATTGTAGGGCAAGTTCCTGGCCATTATTATTTCAAACATTTTTTTCTGCAATTATGTCTCTTTCCAATTTTTCAATTATACCTACATTGTAAGGTTACATTGAAAGTTCCATGATCATCTCAAAATTTGAATTTCTCTTTCTTTCTCCTTTTGTTTTTTTCGGTTTGGAAGTTTTCTATTGGTCTACATTATATTGATATAAATGATTCCTTTTGTTCTCCGAGTTATTAATTAACTAGCTTAAGGTATGTTCAGCTATATTATAGTAATACAATTAGCTTAGATATTTCTTTCCTTTTCTATCTAAAAAAGACCATCTCTTTAGTATTTCTAGAATATTTTATTGCTCTTCATTGATGCACTTAACTAATTAATCACAGTTATGTAAAATGTTTTGCCTGTTAATTGTAATATCTATATTCTATTTGAATTTTGTTCTGCTGTTTTGGTTTCTTCACACAACTATCATTGCTTTAACCTGTTATAATATGAAATACTAGAGAATATTAACTTTAACCTGAGTGTCTTTCTCTGGACTGTGAACTTCACAAGAGTTTTGTCAGTTCCTCAGCCTTTTATTTCGCTTAAGATGAGACAAAAAGGGTAGAGGAGAAACATTATTCTCCACTAAAATATGATTCCAGTAAAGTCTTCTTCCTGTGGTAGGTCTCTGTTATACAGAATATATGGGAGATGGAGAGTTATTTTACAATAATTACTCTTTCATTCATTCTGATAAAAACCATGAAAGAAAACTTGTTGGATCTTTACCACAGCAACTAAATGATATTATCAAAAGTATACATATGAAAACTTACCTCAGTCTCAATTGTCACTTACTCCCAAGCCCATCTATTCTCAGACTCCAGAATTTAATCAGAACAGCCACATACTTCAGTATTTCTACAACTTATGGCTTGAGCCACTTGTATTGACAAGTCAATCTCAACTCTGACTATGGATATACCAATCCTCTGGCTTTCAGAGTGAAGATTAGATTAGCTCAGTTGCCTAACAGTCCTAGAAAAATCAATGGATTTTAAGTTCATTCACCTCTTTCTGGTTCTAAATATGGAAGGGAAAAAATATTCAAGCACTTCAAATTTTAAAATGTTGAAAAAGAAAATTCAAACAAAGCTTGAGTATCTTCTTTACCTGTGACTCACGAATCCATTGAAAAAATATATATATATTTGCACAGTACACAGATTTGTGTTTTACATAAATATCTGGACTTTTCTAAAAAAAAATTCTCAGAATGTACTGTGACTTGAGAAATCAGTTACACAACTGAAAATTTTCTATGGTAAACAGACAACTGAAGACTTTAAGAGTAGCAAGATGTAAAATATTTCTCACATTTTTAAATATCCTCAAGCATTTAATGTAAATTCTTAGTTAAAATGTAATTGCTGTCCTATATATTCAGTGTACGAAAACTCACCTTGTTTCAATAATTCACGAAAATATTTTGACAATCTAATTAACAATTCAGTTTTAAATAAGCTTTTCTAAACATGCTTCAAACTGATTTTTTATTAAATTATTGTCATTGATGAGCAGATACTGTAGATGCACAGCTGATTGAAGACTCTAACAAAGCAAAAGGCACATTCAGTGAAAAAAAATTTTTAAAAAACTTTTCTATAAATTCCAAATTTCATGTTGGTGATTTCATTCATTCTATATACTATCTATATTATACAAATACCGTTAGCGAACAAACCATTAAGATAGAGGATACTTTTCAGTTTCATATGTCTAGAATTACTGCACTCATTTTCAACACTGATAAATGGTATTGGTCAGAGCTGAGAAAAAAGAAAGCTATATGTGAACATTAAATTAATGTAACTATTTTGTTAAGAGCATATTATGTTGGTTGTATCAAATCCCCAGCTGTTTTCTGTCATCTCTAGAAGATAAAAAGACCAGAAGCCCCACTGTGTCCAGGGAGCAAGTCCTGTGGATAGCCTGTCACTATTTTGCTGCTGCTCAGTATTTTACATTATCATCAGACTTCCTAGCAGTAGTTTCTGAAAGATGAAAGTAGAGACTCACCGAGAATTCACACAAATGGATTAATTTGCGTCCCATTTTTGGAACGTTGCCATGGATACAGCCATCCAAAGGCCTGAATGCAGCTGTGAGTTGATTGACGCACCATTCACAGTGCAAGGCTTTACAAAACCATGAACATGAAAGACTCTCATTAGTGGACAAAGGCTTTCTTTACATACCCATTTAGGTGAGTCCTCTCAGTAAAATCTGACCTTCACATTAGTATCACTAATGAAAGCTAGAATGATGCCTTGAAAACAAATTCTCAAAAAATGTGATATTTATTTGATACCTAGCTTTACACAGCTTTCATGTAAATCTAGCTAAGACAGAAGAATGAAAACATGAACCAAAAATGGCTTGTGTTATTAATCTTTGCTTTCTTAAAAATATTAGGGAATAAAAAGTTATTTCTCAAGAAAATCATGTATACACATATATTCTAAGCTTCAATGAGGGAATAATTCATGCCATTCAGATGAAATGGAAAAAGAATGAGCAGGTTTAATTTCTTTTTCCTTTCTGCTAGGTGTAGCACACAGTGACATATCATGTGTAGTGTACAGTATCATTCTCAAGCATGCAAAGATAAACCTGTATTTCACTATACTTAGCTCGGGAATCTACTGTTGCTTGATAATGATCTGCCTTCCTCTTAACTTTGATTCTACACCAGGACATTCTTCTGTCAGTGCATGATGCTTCCCACCTCATTCCTCTACTTCTTTCCCTGAGATGAGCTGGGTTCCTGAGATGATTTGCAAAACTTCTTGTCATCAAAGAAAAGGATATTATCTGCTATATGCACCAGTGCTGACCAGTCTCTCTGACTGAACATCATGCTCTGTCTTGCTGCAACTTCTGAGAATGGTGATTCCCCGCTTCCCAACATGGCATCCAGGTGTTGGGTACATGCTCCTATATGCTTCACAACTTCTCTACTAGCATCTTCCATACATTTCTAAGTGTGCTCAGTAATGTTTGCTAGCTTTTCCCATAACACATGGAGGGACCTAAGGCTCTCTGTATTCCTGATTATACAGACATTTCAGGACATAAGGCAAGGGAATGGAAGCCTTCAACTAAACAAACACAGCAAAACTTCATAGGAAAACAATAAGTCATGGTTACATTTAACTCATTATGTTGTTTCTCAGCATATTAAATAAATTACCTAAGAAGTTGATTTTGACTCTGATATTATTTAGCCTCGCTTGAGTCTTCATTACATGTAGTAAAGGACCAGAAATAATGACTCCCATGTGACTTTCAGTGCTCAAGATTCCTGCTGCTTTCCATGAATCAGACTCAAAAGACATCATTTGGCACATAACCCACTTATAATATGAGGTAATCCATCAACTCGACAACACGAATGAAACCAAGACCTGAGTGTCCTTTCCTTTGTGGCAAATTCAGTAGGATTTACTATTCTGTCTCCTTTTAGTTAAATTGGGCAGAAAAGACAAATCAAATTAGCATTTGGAACTGCTTACTTAGAAATATTTCATGTGAATAAAAATTCTAGCACCTAAATGAATCACAACACTAATGAAGTGTGGAATGCAGAAATATTTTCACACTTCGGTACAGATGTGTCCTAAAAGAAAATATTCTCTGTAGTAAAGTGTCTGATTAATCTATCCTGACTCCATAGAACTGGGTAAAAATAATGCATCACATTGAAATAAGTCATGCAGGTAAAGTAAAAAACTGAATGAGAGCGTGTAATAAAATAAACCCATCACATTAAGGATTTACTTTCTAGTTTTCCATGTGTTGCAATTTATAAATTATCTAAGTTCATTATTTTGTAGCATAGAAAGATTACAGGAAAGAGAAGGGAAGCAGATGAAAAATTTAAGCTATGTTATAGGAAGGAAGGTTGGAATATTAATTAGGAAAATTAGTTTTTATGAAAAGATCCTCATATAGCAAAAAGTAGCAGTAAAAATATATTATGAAAAGAGCAATTGCTAGGTAGAATAGAGACCATAGAACTCAAATACTATTTCAGTCTGGTTTGTGTCTGTTATAAAGTCCTCTTTAGGCTTTTCTAGCTCCTTTTGGAGCTGGAAATGACAATATCATATCTATTTCCTTTTTCTACATCTGTCTTTGAAGTTTGGTGATAGCTAATGTTGAGATGATGCTTTGATCAGAAATAATAAAAGAGCCTATGTATTCAGTTGTCTGTGAAGCTACTCTCCCAAACCTTTGAAAACGATAAGTGCCAGAGAAAGGTCATAATTCCCAGGGCTTAAAAGTCTTACATAATAATAAAAGAGGAAAGAATGAACAAGTATTGAGAAATGAACAACTCTAAAGAACAACCTGCTTAAGAGAAGCAGTGTCGTTGATGGAGAAATAGTGGGTATATGTATTGCTTGTGTATGATTTTACAAATGTGCATTTACAAATATTCTTCAGACAATGAAGCAGAGCTTTGCATCTTAGTGAAACCACAGCTTGAAATTTTCTTTGTGTCCTTAAAAATCATTGTCATTATCCTTAGAGTTCTAAAGTACTCACAATAAAATAGAACCAAAAACACAGAGCCATAGTGGAAAACTACAAATTGTACCAATTACATTGATGCAACTTATTGTGATCATTTATGTAAGTAGCTATTTTACTTGTGGAAGTTTTTTTTTAATACAGAAAGATGTTCATAATTTTAAGGGTAGTTTTTTCCTAATTATGGTAATATAATCTTTCTCACAGAACTTACATGCCATTTATAAAATATTTGTACTAATATCAATCTTGACTCTTTAGTGTCAAGAATATGTATTAAGAGTGATATGAAAAAAAAAGAGTGGATATGCCTGCATCATTGACTCTCTTTATAATTTTAAAGATAATTGTCATAAAAAACATTATTGGGGCTGAGGATATATAGCTAAGATAATAGAGTGCTTTCTGAGCATGTGTGAAGACATAGGTTCAATTCCCTAGCACCAAGGCACACACCTTTACTTCTGGCACTAGGAAAACAAAGGCAAGGGAATCAGAAGTTCAAGGTCATCCTCAGGAGCACAGAAAGACCGGGGTCACAGTAGGAAAAATGGAACCCTATCTCAAAAGAAAAGAAAAATATTGGCACCAGCAAGAGACAGTACACTTATGAGTGAACAGTTGCATATCCTACAAACTTGTATGGACAATGCAAAAAAACATAATAATGTAATGCTAATGCTAATAGTATAAACTGATATTAGCCTATTTTATGAAAATACTATAACTTAAGGAAATTAACAATGGAGAACTTTAGATACCTTCCAAGTGTCAAAGGCACAAAACAAAGAAACCCACTCCCACATTGAACAAACAGCAAAGGGAAGGAAAGAGTAATTTAAATGTGAAGGTGCTAATGTTAAGTCCTCACTCAAGTTCAAAGTGAGGATTGTGAACAATTTTCTGTATGCTTCTAGCTCTCTCTCTCTCTCATGTATTTTCATTAAACATTAGTTTGATAACTTTGGATACCACAGATTTATTCCTGTACCAGTCCCACCTTACTTATTTCTTAATGATATGAAGCAGTCAAAACAAAACAAAATAGAAAATCCAGCAGCAGATTTAGTCTACATAGTAATTTTGTCACGGTTTAAATGTGAATTGTCCCCCACAGGCTCTTGTGTTTACATTCTAGGTGGCTGTTAATGTGTAGGAAGGATTGCCAAGTTTAGGAGGCAGAATCTTGCTGGAGGAAGACACACTGCTTGTGGCAACTATGAGTTTGGTTAGTCCCGCCCTGCTTCTGCTAGCATTCTGCTCTTGCTGCCTTCTGCTTTGCCATCTTGGCCTCCATGACTTCCATTTCTGCTTCCTTATTCTATCTTTCTGCTATAGGATTCTTCCTTAATGTGTCATAGGTCATAAGTCAAACAAATCTTCCTTTTCTCCCCTTAAGTGGGTTGAATCTGAGTGTTGTCTCACAGCAGCGGAGAAGAATAACTATAACAAATATATTAATAAATTTTGGGGTCTTTATTTAGGAAATCTCATGAAGCTCAGACTTGCCTGGAGCTTAAAATATAGTCTAGAATGGCCTTGATCTTCTTGATCATCCTGCCTCCGTCTCCAGGAATTGTAAGTGTGCACCAACAAGTATATGTGGTGCTGGCGATTGAATTTTGGGCCTTCTGTAGGCTAGGTAGGCACTCTTCCAACTGATCAAACTTCTCAGCAAAGATGTGTAAAATTTTTAAGTGGTGACCATATACTATGTGCTCTGCTGCATCCTTAATGTATTCAATCTCATTTAAGTCTCATGGCACACTTTTAAGTAGGCACTGTTAGTATTATTTCACAAATATGTAAATGGACATAAAGAAGGTCATCAATTATCCAATGGCTAAAAGCTAACAATGGCAGTTCAAAAATATGAACCTGCTTGGTTGTATTAACTAGCAAGTACTTAGATTCTTATATTAATATTTTAATTTTGCAATGTTATGTCTGTAGTCTTATTAATGAAGATGCTTCCAAGAATTGATTTAGGTTCAATTAAACTTAAATGCTGGTTTTTAATCAATAAAAATAAAAAGACTACAAGGATACTTTTAAAGAGGCACCAGATGTCTAGAACAGAAACATGAGGAAATATCAGTGTATAGCATTTGGTCCTATAGTGAACTGCATGAACTACAATGAAAGAAATGGCTGCTACGTAAAGAGCCCTAAATTACTAAATTCTTAATGGGTTAATCTTCATACTGAACTATCACATTAGTGGTTTAATTTCATGTCTTTATTATCACCACCAGTTACAATGTTCTATTCCTACTAAATTCTTGGTCTTATATACTTCACCTTCTGTTATATTTTTGAAAAAATAAATATTTTGAAAAAAGCATTGGCTCAAAAAATAAGTGTTTTTTCACTGTATTTTTGCAAACAGTATGAAATATTCATGTGAGCATGTAACAGAACTGAAATGGAGTTTGTGAGTAACAGAAAAGTGGCATCTCCAGATCCTAGCAATCACATTTCCCATCACTTTATCCATTCCTCAATATTCATCAGGATTATGAATGCCTGAAAGCGTTTTTCATGAGGCAATGTCCTTTTCTCCTTTAACTTTCTTTGTAACAAGATACCTAGGACCAAGCATTGCTTCGATCCAGCATAGTGTCATAAAATATCTCGTAAAGGTACCTCATTGGCCTTCAAAAACTACATAAATATCAGTCAAGAAAATGTAGTAACCAGGAAGGAAAGTTGCAACTGATGGGGGTTTGATCACAACAGAAAGGGAGGGCACAGAGTCTGGTAGATAGAAGGTAACCATCCTGCAAATGGGAGACTGACCCCCCTCCACCGCGGTCTCCTACTCTTATTCCATCTACCTTAGAATCTATTCTTATAATAAGACTCTATTTTAACAGCCTTTTATCTCTGGCTAGGAGGTGACATCCAATACCCATAAGGATAGAGCCAAGGGCAGTGCAGGAACAGCAAAACTGGAAGAAGAAGAAGAAGAAAAAAAAGAATAACAAACTATAATTCAGAACATCAGAAATTCTACATTTATCACCAGGAACCAGGCCAGCCTAATCTCTCCCCTCCCAAAGCTCAGGGAAATTTGCAGAAGAGGGGGTGGTAAGATTATGAGTGTAAATATGGGGAGGAGCAATGATATATATGCAAGATACTTCACACACGTTAGGGCTAAAGTAATCATAATAAGACTTTGCATGACCTGCACAGTGACCAACATGTCATTGAACCCCCAAAGTCTAGCATGGATCACAGGCTCTAAGATCCTTAGAGGCAAGGGATTAATAGCCACAATAGTGTTCCTATACTAAAGGGGAACACAAAAAAGAATTCTAGGTAATGGTACTGAGTCCTTACACCTCATCAGAGAGGAGGACCCAGAGGGAAGTTTGACATGCACACTAAAGTATACTCTAGGAATGGGAGGGGAGAGGGTACTGGGAGAAAGGGAGGGAGGGGGAGAAAGGAAGGGAAAAAAGGGGGAGAGAGCAAGGGGATCCCGGGAGGGGTGGAGGGAGGGAGCGGAATGGGGTAACTATCAAATTTGTATAAGTGGAAAAAATAAATTAAAATAATAAAATAAAAAAAGAAAATGTAGTAAATAAAATGTCAGTCAACAAAATGTAGTAAAATCTTTTCAGTCACAAGAAAGGAAGCTAGGTATGGATGGTTGTTGGGCCTCATCAAGACCCTGGACAAGGCCTGTTGGAACTTCCTGAGCCTGGCTAGAGTTTCATGATCTGTTTAAGCTGCCTCACCAGCATAATTCAGCACAGCCTTGTGGCTGATGCAATATAGCCCTAGGTACCAACAGCAACTGGCCCATAGTAACACTCCACTAGTCCACAATAATCTCATGAGACTACAAATCTCACAAGACTACACCTTCTACAGTTGGTGCTGTTAAACTGTCTAGCTGAGAGGGCCAGTCAGCAAAGACTCATGCTAGGACTTATGGTATGTCGGGTGGGGTATATAAGGGCCTGACTGTTGGAATAAAGAGGCTTTTCCTGCTTTGACAGAGCTCCCAGCCTGGTGTGTCTTTCCCCAGTCAGGGCTGGGGACACATCATCCTGCTCAGCCCCAGGTTGTGCCTGGCTAGCCAGCACTCCCTTCTGCACTAGCTGCCAAGAGCCCGGCAGACTGGTGCCCCATGTGAGGCAAAGGCAAAGTGTGAGGCAAAGGCAAACATGTGAGGCAAATGTGTGAGGCACGTGTGAAGGCAACGTGTGAGGCAAAGGCAACGTGTGAGGCAAAAGCAAACGTGCGAGGCAAAGACAAACATGTGAGGCAAAGGCAAATGTGTGAAGCAAATGTGTGAGGCAAAGGCAACGTTTAAGACAATGTGTAAGGCAATCAAGTGAGGGGCTTTGATTCCCCTTAGATGTTCACTGACAGGCTAACCAGTTTTCGGGTGAGCGTACCCCCATAAGTTATGGGGCAGTCTTTACCTAAACCTGACCCCACACTAGACTCGCTCAGAGTTTAACTTAAGAGTCAGGGTCTCACCCTTGCTGATGCTCCAGCTTTTTAAGCTTGGGGCTACTTAAGATTGTTCCATGGCTACCTGAGAGCAACCTTTTTTTAAATTTTTTTCATTTATTATTTATTCAATTGTGCATGTATACGTTTGTGTGTGTGTGTGTGTGTGTGTGTGTGTATGTATATGTGTGTAGAACCACGGATGAATTCGGGAATGACCATGGACCACCTCCATTTCCTTCTTATTTACTCTGCCCCGGGATTCACAGGCTCCGCCCTACCAGAACCAGAAACGCAGGCCTCCCCCACTTCCGCCAGATGTCTATACGTGGGTTCTAGGATCCGAACTCAGGACCTTCTTCTGCCTGAGCCACCTTTCCAGTCCCAGAGAGCAACCTTTTTGATTGGGAGACATGGGATCGAGTTGAGGGGCTTATCCGGCAAGCTCAGATAGAAGAGGGGGAGATGCCACCCTTGGAAGTTCTCCCTACCATCCCCGCCCTTAAAGGGTGTTTTCCCCCAAAACCACCAAAGAAAGCCCAGATCTAGCCCAGAGAGACTTTTAGGAGGGAAACCACTGACCCCTCTCTGGACTCTTTCGGCAGTGCTTCATGGCCTCAAAACCACTACTCTTCTGGCCATGATCAGTTTAGCACTCCTCAAATAAATTCTTTTTGTCCTCTGTCCGCTCCCCCACCATATCCTCTGGGAGATGGGTTGATGGAGTTGTTTCCTGCTAACATCAATCCTGGTGGGAACCGCCCTGCTGCCTGGTACCCCTGGGAAGCTCATGACTTAAAAGAACTAAAAAAGGCCATTGTAGAAGATGGCCCTAATTCCCCCTGGGCAGAGACTATTCTCTGAGGTCTATCCCACCAGCCCTGCACTGCCCAGGACTGGAAAGACCTTGCCCAAGCCGTGCTCCCTGGGTCAATGTATATTAAATGGTGCACCTTCTACCAAGACAAATGCTGCACCCAAAGGGAGTGAAATCAGGCCGCCCAGCCACCTATCCCAATCACTTTTGGGATGCTTGCTGGTAACAATGATCAATTTTCAACCGGGCTACAGCAGGCAGCTATCCCTGGCCCCTATAGAGACCCAACTGGGAGACTGGGAGTGAATACATGGAAGAGATTAGAGGAGGGCCCCACTGAGCTCCCTATTACAGGCATGACACAAAAGGCCAATGAAGATTTGGCCACTTTCATAGAGAGGGTGAAAAAGAGTCTCACCAGAAAACTTCCCCCTGCCCTTCTATGGGAACAGTTTGCTAGAATCCTAATGTGGGAGGGGATGAACTATGGTCATAAAATAGCCTGCACTGGACTAAAAGATCACTCTATGTCCAGATGGATTATAGCCAGCAAAGATGTGGGATTCACTTCCCACCAAGCTAGAACCATGGCCTGTGCCATGCAAAAATTAATGAGTGGATGCTCCTGCTGGGGACTCCCCAGCAAGGGCTCCCTTGGATTCCTGCTATGCTTTCTGATTATTTTTTATATTAAAGACTTTTTTTTTTCTCTATTCCCCTACATCCTGATGACATTGAGAAATTCACCTTCTCTATCCCCTCTCCAATTTTGAGGGGCCTGATTTGAGATTCGAGTGGACCATATTGCCCCAAGGCATGGCTAACAGTCCTCCCATTTGTCAGTACTATCTGTCCCAGATTTTTCCCTCTTTGAGGAAACAACCCAATTCATTATTTTATATTTATATGGATGACATTATTTTAAGATCTTCTCATCCTCAGAAGCTTAAGATTACTGGTGAATGTCTTGCCATCTTAGAGGCCTATGATTTTAAGGTTTCACCCGATAAGGTACAAACAATTCCTCCTTTTAAGATTTGGGGTCTACATTAGCCTTAGACACTGTTTCCCCTATAAGGCTCCAATTATGCATTCAAGATTCCTATACCTTGTCTGAGCTACAAAAACTTTTAGGGGAAATCAATTGGATGAGATATTGGATTCCTATAACTACTGAAGATTTGCTCCCCTTTTTTGACTTTTTAAAAGGGCTTGACCTTTCCTCTCGTGTGATCCTTGACCCACATAAACACCTGCTACAAAAGGTTCAAGATCCCATAAACACTTCAGTGCTAAAGAGATTCAGCCCTTTCCTTCCTGTAACCCTTTATTTATTCTCTGGTAGCACCTTATGTACTGTCCTTCTGGCCCAGGAGGGCCACCCCATCCATTGGATATATCTTTCCATTGGTGGAGCCCCTAGGGTGTATTGTATGACTGACCAAGTTGCAGATTGTATCATCAAAGGCCGAGATACCTCCACCAGGCTGTTTGGAATAGAGCCCCATTTCCTGATTGTTCCCTTTAAACTAACAGATTTCACCTGGCTCCAGAGGAACAATGATAGAATTGCCATAGCTCTAGAAGGGTTTATGGGAAAAATCGATTGTCATTATGTCCCCCACAGATGGAAGACCCAACAATTTATGGCAAATGGATGTCACCCATTACCCCCCCCTTTGGCAAGCTCAAATATATCTTTCTTACCATTGATACTTTCTCCCATGCCTGCTGGGCATCAGCCCACATAGGAGAAAAATCCAAACATGCCATCAGCCATATGCTTCAATAGTTTGCCACACTTGGTCTTCCAGATCAAATTAAAACCGATAATGGCCCATACTTTACTAGTAAAACTTTTACAGATTTCCTTAATACATGGCATGTCTCACACACCATAGGGATCCCCCATAATCCATGGGGCCAAGCTATGATTGAGTGCTATAATCAAACTCTTAAGGCCCAGTTACAAAAACAACAGGGAGAGTCATCACCTCCTCATGTGCTATTTACTTTAAATACATTAAATTTTTCAAAAACGGATCAGGCTTCCCCTTTCCAAAGGCACTGGACTTCCTTTATCACATACAGTTCCACCTGGGTGCACTGGAAAGACCCATTGACAGGAGCCTGGAGAGGCCCTGACCCCCTTATATCAGCAGGGTGAGGATTTGGCTGTGTCTTTCCCCAGAGTGAAAAATGCCCCATCTGGATCCCTGCCAGGGACCTAAAGTACTTCCCACAGGATGATAAAAACAACTCCAGGGAGTCGTGCACCCCTGAGGAGCACCCCTTTGCTCTCTCCCCAGAAACAGAGGATGACATCACTGTGCCTGACCATCCTGGTGCTGACAGCCCTCGTCTGGTCCTGTAACAGAGGATTTGGAGAGTTGCAGGCGTGAACTTCAAGAATGGCCTTCTTCCTTACTTCCTCCCCTTCTTGGGCCCTCTCATAGTCCTGTTTGTTACTCATTAGGCCTTACATCATCAATAGGGCCGCTCAATTCATCCAGCAAAGAATAGAGGCTATTAAACTTCATCAGGTCAAGATTCATTGCTCACCATTCAGGATACCAACTAGGGCTATGGCCATCAATCATATACCTCCCCTGCCCTCCATGCTGACCAATGACGGGTAAGATCCCTAAAGCTAGGGACAACCTAAGACAGGCCATGGAGAGGCTTGCCTGGACCTTATGGTGTGATACCCAGAGACCGGTACAATTTCCAAAGGGAGACAACCTAAGACAGGGGTCACACATTTGGTCCCGAGGCTTACTCACAAAAACAAAAGGGGGAGATGTTGGGCCTCATCAAGACCCTGGACAAGGCCTGTTGGAACTTCCTGAGCCTGGCTAGAGTTTCATGATCTGTTTAAGCTGCCTCACCAGCATAATTCAGCACAGCCTTGTGGCTGATGCAATATAGCCTTAGGTAGCAACAGCAACTGGCCCATAGTAATGCCCCACTAGTCCATAATAATCTTATGAGACTACAAATCTCACAAGACTACACCTTCTACAGTTGGTGCTATTAAACTGCCTAGCTGAGAAGGCCAATCAGCAAAGACTCATGCTAGGACTTATGGGTATGTCGGGTGGGGTATATAAGGGCCTGACTGTTGGAATAAAGAGGCTTTTCCTGCTTTGACAGAGCTCCCAGCCTGGTGTGTCTTTCCCTGGTGATGAGGGGGTTCAGGACCGGTGACTCTCATCATCCTGCTCAGCCCCAGGTTGTGCCTGGCTAGACCAGCACTCCCTTCTGCACTAGCTGCTGAGAGCCCGGCAGATGATAGCTTTCATTTTGTCTTCTCAGCTCTTAGGAAACTGAGGTGAGAGATCAATGGGAATTTAAATCCAAACTGGGTCACATAGTGAGGGCTAGGCCACACAGAGCAAGACTTCAACTCACAAAAGCAAAAATAATATCAGAAGACAATGTATTCAAAGAATGCAAAGATACTTCAGGGAGACCAAGCATAGTAGTACATAGCTGTGATCCTCAGCATGGAGAAGATAGAGAGAGGAGGATTTTCACAAGTTTGAGGCCAGTCTGAGCTACATAGAAAGTTTCAGACCAGTCTGACTTACACAGAGAGGAGACCTTGTCAAAAAGTTAAAAAATTCTTCAATACAGTAGTCTGCTTTTTGGAACATTAAACAATCAGGTTTGAAGGAAAATGTCTAGAAGATCTACAGGTCACAAAGAAACAAGCATCAGATAATATGCAATGTTTTCTAATGAAGACATTGGTAAAAAAAGAATTTTGAAAATGATAAAGAATATTTACTTCAAAGGAATAGAACAATGGTTTCTTAACCCTTAATTTTAAGAAATGATGCCAGCAAAGTCTGAAAAATCCAAGGATCATATTGTCATTACTCTATAGATATTTTAAATATGCTAGCCAATGTGAACACATGGAAAATAAAAGTTACATCAATATTTAAAAGGAAAGAAAGAATAGTGTTATGTTTTGAGATTGCATGATTTTCTGCCAGGAAAAATCAAGAGAACTAATTGGTAACCTTTCAGAAAGATCTAGATATTATTAAACAATAAAAAGGTTTACAGAAGTGAATAATTTACTGAGTGTATTATGTATGTGAGTGGTATGTATATGTGTGAAAGTAGGTGTGCACATGTTGCAGCACAGATGTGGAGGTCAGAGGACAATCTTGGGTATTTGTTTTCACTTTGAACCTTGTTCAACTCAGGGATGGATGGAGATTCTCCACTCTGCACCTTATATTTCACAGCATACTGTGATTATAGAGTCTTGCTACTGAGCATGGTTTTTAATATTATTGTAGTATGTGCTCTAGGGATCTGAACTCAGGTCCTCATGCCTCCACAGCAAACGCTTTATCCAATAAACCATCTCTCCTTCCCAGAGATTATTTTTAATAAACACTTTTATATCTATATAAGGAATTCTATTCTGTGTTTTGCATTGGCTGATATTAAAAATAAATATGGGTACTGTAACACTTTTAATAATTCATCCAATAGATTTAAACAGGGACTGAGGAAATGGCTCCACAGTTAAAGTGCTTGCCATGTAAGCAAGATCAGAGTTCAAATCCCTAGATTCCAAGTAAAAAAAAAAAAGTAAGGTTTGCAGAGCCATACTAGCAAAATTGGGAATCTCCAGAACAAGCTGGATAGCTTATTAGTGAGCTCTGGTAGAGTGAGAGTGTTGTTCTACACACACACACACACACACACACACATTCTACACATACACAAGAACACATACATATACACACTCACTTCCCACACCCATACAAATGAAAAATGCAAAAGAAAAATTACCCTTAAGTTTGCTAACTAAGGCAAGTGTTCTGATGTCTGCTAAAAGGTATTATTGAATTATCATTCACAAAGATAATGAATTAGATTTTTATGTTACATTAATCTTAACAGCTTGAGATGATTCTCAATAATTTCAGTGGATTAATATCCATAATGCCATCAACTTCCAACAAGTTTCATCATTAGAAATACATAAATCCACCTAAGTTCTATTTCAAGCACTCTTCTTGCTAGCAATTGGCAAATCCTATGAAATAGTCAATTAGAAATTTCCATCAGCATCTTGGAACCAAAGCACCATGGTCTTGGCTCAACTGTACCCCAGAGGAATGTATATTCCAATCTATCATGTCATCAGCCCACTTTGTTTTACATTACACTTGTGTACTTCATCAATGGAAGTGTTAATCAGTATATAATCACTTTTGTTTCAACATTTATGCTTTGAAAGGATAGGTCAGTAGTAATTCTTCCAAATGATCTCCACAAGAAAAAAGAAGCCAGAATAAGCAACGCAAACCTTTTGCCCCACCAATGACCTTCATTTCCATCTAGAGTTACATTCTGATGTAGATATTTTAGTTGGTTCATTTCCTATGTGACTTTAATCCAAACCAGCTCTCTAAAATGAGATTAAAAATAAAATTTTAGGTGTCAACAAACCAAATAGCACTAAGATATGATATGTGCTACTGTGGACCATGATTCACAAGTACTTCTGGCAGAATTTTAGTTTTCGTCTCTTGTGTGCTATGTCCTGATCTTCCAAAAAGAGGGATGGGCAAAGACTGTGCAATTTATGTCTAACTTCAAGTATCTTCAATTCATCTGAACAAGGAGGAATTCTTTCAAGAAAAGAGAGTTCTATAATGGGAGACTTATTGCCAGTAGTTACTCTTTAAGGTCTGAAATAAATTGTGTCTTTAAAAACCTTTGTGCCAAATAGTATGTAGAGGGAAAGAGGTTAGTAGGTAAATGATTTCATGGGCATGAATCTTGATTGGAGTGTGTTATTAAACTTATTTTAGAAATATGGTATGCGAGTCAGCTAATTCTTACTGTCCTTTATATCATATCTGCTTCAGGTTTTCCTAAAAGCAGGAAATTTAATCTTGCAACACTAACCACAAAGCTTCACAGTGTATGAGGATGACTGATCCCTCAAACCGGTTCAGTAATTTGGGCCCATGGCAACCACATTCTTTGTTGTACTTGTTTTTCATCACTTCGTTGTTGCTGTTATTTCTTAAAAGATTCGATGGATAAAAGGATGGCATAAGAGAGAAATTTCTAGAAGTATTATTCATTTTAATTATCTCACATATTAAGACAGGTGAGAATAAAATAGAAATTATGACTATATCTCAATCTCATTTTTCAAAAAAGACATTATCAGAGTTGGTTTATGAAATGTCAGAGTTAAAGAATTTTATTCTCAGAGAAATGACAATTTCTCTTCCCATCATTCATCATGGAAAATTACCTGTGAAGGATAAGGAAGGACATATGAGACTTTGTATATACAGCAAATAAGACCACATAATCTCAGGAGAACTTGAAGGTAGGAGGTTGGTGCTTTCAAAAAAGATCTAGTGAAGCAACTTTGATGAGGAAAGGATAAATCAGATATGGAAAAGAGTGGCAATAATGTATAAGAAGCATTAGGAAATCCTTCCAGATACACTTCTCAATCTCCGATAGAGACACAAGAAACTCTTTAGCCAATAATACAAAAAGAAGCAATGTTAATATTTTGAGAAATTTAATTAATTCATCCTTTAAAACTTAATAAAAAATATGCTCAGTTAATAGTTCTTGATTACTTTCCATTTGCTGGTAACCCTATGAGCCATATGCATCCTGCTGATATATGGAGTAATTCTTTCAAGCTTTCATGACATACTTATCTGTCACCAACCATTTTATGAGAAAGTGAACTAGCTTTGGATTAGTATACTGTCAATTGTCATACTGTTATGAAACACTAAATTGATAGTAGTGGCCAGTTACAGAAGTATGGATCCTAAGAAAAGAAAGATGAAGAAAAGATTAAAGAAATAGAAACCACAGAATCTTTTAAATTAAGTCAGGAGTTTTAAGTCACACCGATATCTCACTTTCTCAGGAAAGCACTGTGCTTTCTCATGTCTGACCTGTTCTTCAGGCTGTTTCACCTAGTTTGACTAGACTCCACAATCTTGCCACCTTCTATACATTCTGCCTACTATTCCCTCTAGTGATATAGTTTTCTTCTGAGCACCTTACCACTCTCTTTTAGTCAGCAAATGCACCATGCCAGAGCATCCAACACTTCACTGTTTCTGTTTAATCCTCTTGAACACACGTTTCCTGAAGAAAGGAATTGTGTCTCTTTCACTCTTTTTAACTATGGAACCTAATTCCATGTGTGGGATATAGTTCTAAATTTTATATGTAGTGGTGTTAAAAATGTGATGTGATACTAATTAAAAAGATAATATTCTGATGGCTTGTTCAAAGTAAATGTTGGCTGGGGACAGAAATGGGCTCCAAGTAGCAGGATGACTCTGTTCTTGAAAGGAAAGCAAAGACTTCCAGAAAAATCAATAATTCAGGTGACAGTGAGGTGAAGAATTTCTGAGCAATCAACCACTTGTATCTTTCTGTTGCTCATTCTAAAAAGACTTATTATCCTTGGGGAGAATTCAATGTTTCTTCTGTCTTTATTTGATCCTGTGTGATCTAGCTCCTGCTTAGCTCTGGAGCCCCATATCTTTCATTTTAACCACTGATTTCTATTCCAAATCCAATAGCCTTGAAGCTATTTTTGAAACATTCTCTGCATATTTATTCCTTATCATAGTTATATACAGGTGTCAACTTGATGGTTGAGGGTTCTAGCTCTGGGCACATTTGTAGAAAATTAGTATTTGAGTGAAGCCCAGAGTTAACCTGCAGGGTTGTCTAGTTGATATCCAAAGCCCATGGTGGGTGGCCTTGGACAGGTGAATAAAATGCAGAGAACTAGCATAATTACTCAGATATCCTAGTCTGGCAAGTAAGGACTGGCTATCCCCACCCATTACATGGAGATGATATGGACAGTTCCCTAGACCATTTGCATTTTAATGGGCTCTCCTGCCAAGCTGGACTAAGAACTGTAACCAGACTATAGTAAAAGAATAAGCCCCTTGTTCCCTTATGCTGTTTGGTGGTGATTTTATCAGCAAAAATCCAGGTGGACTGCTACATTACTGATCTCTTTACAGGGTCAGAAGCACATTAAAGTTAAACTAATTGCCTAGGGAACATACCAATAATGTCGACATGTGAAATGCTTCCGCTCATCCCTAAACACTTTCATCCTCTTTCAATAGACTCTTAATCATTTGGCTATTGGTTAGATTATTTGCTTGTTTTTTCTCTTGTATCAGACTGGAATTTTAGGGCTTTTGAAAACAAGTTCTTGATCTTTATATCTTTGATTCTCTAATCCTGGCTACATGGTAAATATTTAATAAATATTTGTCAATAGATAAATGAAATGGCTAGCTACTTTATTAACTGGAAATCAGGCATTTTTGTGGAAAAGATAGATAATAGATAATAACAATAGATAGTATATCTTAGTATTATAATGTTATCATTGTAATAAATATGTGACCCAAACAATTTAGAAAAACAAAGGTATTTCATTGGCTTACAATTTCAGGTGACAATTCATCATGGCCGGAAAGTTACTAAGAAGAACCAATGTAACTGACCATACATATCCAAAGTCAAGACAAGAGAAGACAAACCAGTGAACATCCATTTTCTTTTTAGCTTACCATTTTGCCAAATTCCATTTAGCTCTACCTGTGTCTTTATTCACCTACCCAAAGAAATGGCCTCACCCACAATGGGAAGGTCTTTCCATTTTAATAAAGCAATGTCCCAAGGGCCTGCTTGGAGTCTTGTGTTAACTAAGTAATTCCTCATGCACATCAAGTTGACAACAGAAACTACCCTGTACATTATTAGTTTACTGATTTCTGAACACTTATTCTAAATGTTTGGTGGATGTTAATGTTTTTACTCTTTAAAAAAACCTATCAATATCAAAACTTTCACAAGGAAAACAAGAATTGATTTTTACATGGGCATAGAGTGGGCACACATGAAATGGTGCTAATTGGTTCTGTAATATATATCATCTGCCATATCAGATAGTTTCTAAAATTCATTGCTTCTACTTTGAACATTCTTTTTTGGAAAAAAAAAATCTCTTTCTTCAGGATTTGTCTCCCATCTTGAAATCATTGCATAATTCGTCTACAGGGTTATTTATGCCATTAGATGTGCCAACTTTGCACAGAAATACCTATGCACTTAAGCTTGCAACACTTTAAGCCAACCACATGCTTATCTGTCTCTTCTATTAGAATGTTTGAAGGCAGGATTATTTTCTCACTAACATCGATATTTGTTACTGTTCCTTCTTCAGAGTAGTCTTTTGGGAAAGAGGTTATCAGATAGATGTTGTAGCCCTGTTCAGTAACCCCAGCACTTGGAAAGCAGGAAGACCAGCAATTTAAGGCCAGCATGAGTCATGTTTCTCTCTGAGCAAGAGGGAAAATAAAAGGAATAAAGAAAAGAGAGAAGGGGAAGAAAGAGTGATTATTAAATTGTTAGGACTGTTAACAAGCCAAGAAATTTAAAGTTTTTAATCTACAAAGTAAATTTGTTTAAAAGTAATTTTGGAAAGGTTAAAGTTCGGATTAAAGTATATATCTTTCTATTACATAACAATGAGGCAAAATCATACACATATTTCATATTTCTCTCATGTTTGAGACAAGCATTCTGTAACATATCTACAGAAATACACAGAAACTTGACTTTTGCATAGCTATGCTAGTACACAGATTTTATGGAATTCCCTGTCCACTTAAGTAGTAGCTCCCTTGGCTACTCCTTCAAGCCACTCTGTAGTACACACTTAGTTCCTTCTAGATAAGAAATCTCTAGCAGTTCTGGTGTTGGAATTTAGTTAAGCAGATAATCTAAAATACTGGATATTTTCTTAAGACTTGTCTCAACAATCCAAACCTGTGGAGTTTACTATATTGGGCTAGAAATCTTAGAAGGAGAGGTGTTCTCATAATATTTTTCAACATAATTTGTTTCTTGTTTTAGCCAAAAATAATGTAAAAGAGATCTGTCAACACATGGAAGTCCAAACAGGTTTAAAAAGAAAAAAGAAAGACTTGGTGAGGGAAAGGTTAAAAGTCTTTGAAAATTCAAAGTTCCATTCTGGTTTGCACTTAAAAACAGCAACAATAAAACCACCACCAAAGTGCCATGCACCCTAGACATTCATCTTTTATTTTAATAGATTATGGTGTGGTTCCCAGTCAGAGCCTAACCAGCCATTCAGATTTCCCTGCCTCTGGCAAAGTCATCTCAACTAAAGGACTAAAATGATGAAGGAAAGATAAGAGCTCTAAGAAGGGCAGCCTATAATAAGAAACACAATAACAGGAAATAGGTGGTGGTCACACAAGCATTAAAATGTGCCTGAAGTGTGAACTAGGGTGGAAAAAAAAAAAGTGAAACAAAGAAGCAAAGCAACTGTTTTTCTGGGGGAAATTTTGTGTATATGTTTGAAATACGTTGGATTTTCTTTGTCAGTACACCTTAATTCAGTCTATGTCATTGGACAGAGAGAAAGAGAGAGGAAGAGGGAGGGAAGGAGAGAAAGAGAGAGAGAGAGAAAGTGTGAGTGTGGCAACACTTGGGTTCACACTGGAAGACTAGTTTGCATGCCTGAAGATAATTTAACATGCCCAAATGTGTTTTAAATATTTAATTTATTAACATGGATGACATTTTGCTTTCAACAATCTGTAAAGGTAAAGCACAATTTAATTATTGTAAGTGCATTTGATATAATTAAATACCTCTTTAAAGTGGACTGGTATTTCAGGAAGCAACATGCCAGCTGCATTTTTTAAGTACTTAATTCCAGGCAACCCAGAGCATAAATAAATCCACAGTAAATAGACCTATATGAAGGAGAAACATATGTCAGTCTAGAGTCAGTTTCTTACAAGAGGTATTTTGAGAGGTTAAGGTATTAGCCCACACAGCTTGCAATGTGAAAGTCATATAAAATTTTTTTTTACTTTTCCCCTTATTGCTTATCTAATTTATCACCTGCCAAGATAACTACTTTATTCACTGAATTATATCTGCCCTTTGGATAGTTCTTTAAATTTAAATTCTACCCTTAAAAAAATTAAAGTCTTTCTACAGACATATTCAAGACTCCAAGTGTGATTTTTAAAGAGGAGATAAGAATCACCTGAACAAAATACATAATATTCCAAGATAAAAGGGTTGTGTGAAATAGCTTCTGAACATTGCTAGTTTTATTTTCATTGTTCTTCATCCTCATATTCTTATAAGGTTGTAGTACCCTCCTGATTCCCTTAACTTTAGTTCCTTAGAAATGTGCCAAAGAGGACCAAATACAGATACCAAATGTACATCTGCTGAATAAGTGGTTCAATTGTGACATGCAGTGCTTATTACTGATGATAGAACTGGTAGGAAATTTGAAACCCATTTAGAAATGTTAGGAATTGTCTCAGGAGGAGCAAGAACCTTATTTGGACCTACGCTATTTGCAAACATCTGAAAAAGAAAAGCTGACTGCTAGCCTATTGTGTGCCCTCTTCACAGCACAGTTGGGTATACATGGCTCCATTCTCTTCTCACTGAGAGAGCAAAAGAAGTTAATTGAGAACAGTGCAAAAATGTTCAGCCAGCTGCCTGCCTTCATCTACCAAGAGCAGCAGAGGTTTAAAACACCTTTTATGGTTGAAATATTTTTTCCACTTACACCACACATACAGCTATGGATCTCACAGAAGACTTGGCTGCCATTTCCTTGTTTCGAGTTCTTTTGAATGTTAGGATTGGGGAAAAGGAAAATGAAAGATAAAACTATTATATTTAACAGAATAAGGAATTGCAAATGGATGGCACAAAAAGGATCTCCTTTCAAAGCCTTTAGGCCCCAGTTTAACTAACCACAATAATTGGTATTGGGAGATTGCCAGTTAGGCCTGGATGCATCCATGCCAAATCCTTGGAAGCTGAATATGATTCTGTGGTAAATCTAATCTCAGACACACATAGGAATAGGTCAAGCCAGATTTTATTGGCAGTCTGTCCAAGTCACACTAGGATATGAGGCATCCACTACTTCCTGATTGTAACATTGGTTTGGGGATTCCCAGATAAAGAAATGTGTCATTGCAGTCTTGTGGTGTAGACAGAAACTTAGGATAGCATGATTCACCAAAGAGGTCTTTGGACTTTCCCTCTGCTGAATTTGAGGAAACTTTTGGGGGAAGGCTTCCCGGCTACCACAGAGGGTAGTGATCCTCACAACTGAGATCAGCTGCTTACTTCTCTGATTCACTGTATTTCCCTGAGGACACACTGTTAGATGAACTCAAACGAGGAGTCTGAAACCAAAGAGTTGTGAAAGGGGAGATGAAAGATAACTATAGGTTTCAGAAATTTAAATGTAAGCTAAGAAACAAAATTCAAAGAATTGCTTTTCTTGTAATTGTGATTAAAAACTATGAAATAAAAATTCAGGATATGGGGAATTGAATCGTTTGTGTTGTCTACCACTCACTCAACATGGACCATCCCATGTTAATTACTTTCTATTGGTGATACAGTTCCCTCATTCTGGTAGGTATCCTAACCTTTCTGGATAGATTGTAAACTCATGAAAATCAGGAGCCAGACTAGAAAGAAGAGTGATCCAGTCCTTCTCAATAGCCATTCAACAATTCATAAAGGTCCATTTCCTACTATCACTATCATATTAAGGAACACACTACAAAGGAGATGAGGGAGGAGTTATGCCAAGCACACAGCAGCTGTTGCCTGAATTTGAAGTGGTTGAGGAGAAAGGAAATTCTTCAGTCTCAGTTACTTTCAGAAATGTGGGGGGAGGAGGAGACTGAAAGACCAAACTTTCAAATTCTTCACTTTCCATAATGCTCAAGAGCAAGACCTATGAGTTTCAAGAGAGAAAGATACCAGAAGAACCAAGTAAGAGGTGTGAACTTAAATTTTTCTACCAAATAAAGTTAGGATTGAGTTAGGATGAGATAATGCTAAGTTAAGGGACAAAGTGCCCTCGACCCTTTGTAATGCATGTCTGATACAAGTGATGTTTTGCAGGAACATCTAGGCAAACAGAATATGTCTAGTGTCTATGGATTTTTCCTCAGACAATAACACTCCAATAGCAAGCTGACTTTATACACTCATGACTTCAGTGGAAGCAGGAAATGAGCCAACACTGAATCCATCCTAATATCATGCATTGGCTGCTCCCAGGAGGCTCATGCCTGGCTCCCCTGGATATCTCTACACTTTCTGCATCCCTGTCTATTTGTTCTCTCCAACATAATTGCCTTCTGTAAGTACCATTCCTGCAGGTCCCTATGTTGTTACAGTTTTATCCAGTGAACAGGTTATTGCTAAGGTAGCACTGATTGATAATGCCTTCCAGATAACCTGCTCTCATCTTAATAGGAGCATGTAAAAATCTAATCTCCAAGGAATGATTGCAATATGATAGATATTGGAGGGAAGCTAGCTCACTAGGAAAGCCTTCTACTTCAGATGATATCACTCAGACAAACACTCACCTGTTCCAGCTATAAAATAATGCTGTGATTACCTCATTCACCAACCCTTTACCCCAACCTGCAGGTTCATGCCAAGCACATTGGCAAGGTTTCAAAGACTTTTCTACCCCAAAGCCACCTTCCAACTGCTAAAAATAATGCTTCTCTTCCCTTATAGCATAAAGAAGATTCAGTTCCGGAGTCACTGTCAGTGACTATTCAAACATTATGCAAATCAGTCAAATTTATTCTATGCTTTGCTTCTTCATCAAAAACCATGACAACAACCACAAGAATTTTCCATAATTCTGCCTACAAAGCTCTCCAGAAATAGTGTCTGTTAAGTTGGCTTTCAGCATGTAATATTAGAAAGATCAAATCTTTTTAAAACCACAAAGAGAATAAAGTTGCAGGGTTTGGTATTGTCAAGGCAGAGAGCCAGACTCCCTGCAGGCTTCAACCCTGTAGTAAGATTTCTCCTTTTCCAAGTTGGCTGGCAACTGCAAGACCTTTGCTACACACATAATGTTTATTGTTTTTCTCTCTCACTGTTATTCATGATCAAAACTATTCTAGAAGGCAGGTGTGGGAATGAAATATTGAAATATAAAGTATGACAACCATTAGATTTCAAGCTAAATTTTTGTAACCAATACTTAAATCATTTACACCACTTAAAATTCCATAATATTTTTTCTCTTAAAAGAACACAAAAATCTGGTACATTGCATGGCAAATTCACATAGAAGCAACTTAAGGAAGTTATCTTTGACTCTGTCCATAAGTGGTTAACTCCAGAATGCAAGGATTCTTGTAAATCTTGAATGACAATTATTCTTTACTCCCCTCTTTTTACTAGTAATGTTCTCCTCCTCTCCTTTTCTCCTCTCTCTCTCTCTCCTTTTCTACCTTTTTTGCTCCCTCTTTGTCTCTTTCCTTCCTTCCTTTTTAACTCTTCTTTCCTTCCTTCCCACCATCTCTTTTTTCTACATTTTTATAGCCAGATGATAAATTAGGATATATTTGAGTTTCTTTCTTAATTTTCAAGATATTAAATAAAATGCACATTTTTGTCTTAGCATAATTACTTATTAAATAAAATCAGAACAGATAATTAAGAGTTCGTAAGATAGCTAGGCAAAACAAAGGTGAATCCTATGTTTTAAATATCCTCTAATAGAAGTAAACAACTGAGACAGATAAGAAAATCTGAAAGCAAGAAAGATAACGACCTCATTAAGTAAAATGCCATGTATTGGTTTATATGCTTTTATTTATTTCAGTTTATTGTTGTATGCATGCATAATGTTGGGGAAAGGCATTACATATGTGCAATAGTATGGACAACAAAGGATGATTTTGTTTAGTTATTTCTCCTCTTACATCTTTACATGGATTCTGGGATCACATTCAGATCATTGAGGACCTTTACCTATTGAGCCATCTCACCAGTCTTATTAATTCCTCCTTTTCCATTTTTTTCATATATGCATGTGTTGGAAGGAGTGCATGCATGTGTGTATTCATGTTCCCACATATGTGGGCACACATAGGTATAATTGCTTGTTCTATGTAACATACTAAGTGGTCTTCTTCCTCTCTTCAGAGGTACATTAGTCATGTAATTAAGATGCTACATTACTTTTGTTCTGGTGAAAAAAGCTCCATATTTAGCTTCCAAACCTTGACTAAAGCACTTTGCAATGGAATCATGACCAGTGATGCTTTAAATAGGTAGGCAGTGAAAGTTGCTACACAGAGTTTTTTAATATATGGCTGCTTGAGGGCCATGCTCGTTACGACTTTAGCTTACATGGCATGTGTTGACCAAAAAAAAAAAATCATGAATTGTCAGCTTTCCTTCTCTATCTTCTTTATCTTTTGACTCTGGGAATTTTAGATGTCATGTGCTAAGCCTCCTGAAACAACCTGCTAGTGATGATTCTTTTTCCTAAACAAGAAAACAAATAAGAAGCTGGTTCTTGAGAGATATCTAACACGAGTTGCAGACCTTAGTGATGGACATGTTGTATAACAGCTAGAAGAAAAATAATGTTCCGTTATTGATTTTTACCCAAAGAAATTATTTCCAAAGAGTTCTCATGAATATTCAAGTTTCAGTTTAAAAACCATCTGCTAGGAACTCTATATTTCATTCTTCTATCCCAATGTATTCTTTAAACATATTCGTTTCTTGATTAGAAACTAATTCTTCATCAGAGACCCTACATTAATCACCAGGAACCAGGCCAGCCTAATCTCTCCCCATCCCAAAACTCAGGGAAATTTGCAGAAGAGGGGGTGGTAAGATTTTAAGAGCCTAAAGATGGGGTGGAGCAATGATATACAAGGTACTGTACATACGTTAGGGCCGAAGTAATCGTAATAGGTCTTTGCATGGCCTGCGCAATGACTGACCCCCCAAAGTCTAGCATGGATCACAGGCTCTAAGATCCTTAGAGGCAAGGGATTAACAGCCACAATAGTGTTCCCATACTAAAGGGGAACACAAAAAAGAGCTCTAGCTGAGTCCTTATACCTCATCAGAGAGGAGGACCCAGAGGGAAGTTTCAGATGCACACTAAAGGATGCTCCAGGAATGGGGGGGAGGGGCACTGGGAGAAAAGGAGGGAGGGGGAAAGAAAGGGGGAAAGGGAGGAAGGAGCAAGGGGAGGGGTGGAGGAATGGAGGGGAATGGGGAACCTATCAAGTTTGTATGAGTGGAAAAAATAAATTAAAAAAAAGAAACTAGTTCTTGTTAATCTTCAGGTGATTATCATTGTACTAATGTAATATTACTCCTCATTCATTTGCCTAAGCCACTGCTTGTATAATTAATAACCCAAATATTTTTCCTGTTATTTAATATAGCATAGCATTATCACAATATTATCAAAATACCAATGCAATTATTAGCATACAATTGACTTTGATGACTGAGAGGATATATAAGTTTTAAGAAGTAAAATTATAGTGAATTCTTTAAAAATAGAAATTAAGAATGCCTTGTAAATGTTGGATGCTTTTTATGTCCCAGCATTTCTTTAATTTTCTAAGTTCCGACTGTGCATTTGTTCATCTGTATATGATTTGTGTGTTGGAACTGTGGTACTGTGTACGAGGGGCAGTTAAGAATAACTTTCAAAAGTCAGTTTTTCTCTTTAGATGAAACTCAGATTGTCAGACTTCTATAGTTATCACCTTTACCTATTTTGCAAGCCTATGTTCCATAACAAATAGTTTTATTAAAACTTGATTATTCATACAACAAATATTAGCGTTGAGTGGCAATTTTCAGATTCCTTAAAAATTTACAATTAAATGAATTAGACTAGTCTATAGATTAAATAATTTGAAACAAAATATTTTTAAATACAAATGAAGACTAAAAGTAAATTCTAGCATTTTAAGACGTGGTAAAACAAATTATTGTCTAAGTATATTGAACCAATATTTCCTCTTATGTACTCTTGTTCATGGATTCTATATCTTGGCTATACTGCTTTTGAGAAAAGGAAACTCCACCTTGCCTCTTAATCCATTTTTTCCATTGTAACACACAAGTACAAAGTATATCATTGCTGACTTCATCGAGTGCCAAGAAGTTAAAATTATACCTTTAAGATTAGAGCACAAGCATTTAAAATTGCTTGATTGAGAATTCACTTTCTCTCTCTCTTTCCTCCTTTTATTCTTTTTCAGCAGAAAGAAATAGGTACTGCTTTTGAAAACTGTTCTCTATATTTCGTTAACTATCAACAACAATGTAACAAGCACATATAATTCAGACCTAATTGCTGCTTCTAGTTGTAGTAACAGGAACAAAACTGCAACAAAACGAGGTTCTGAGGCTCTTATGCTGATGGTCAAGTAATCTTGATGAGAACAGACTGCATGACAGTCAGGACACTTATGTGCTAAAAATGAATGTGCTTTACATCTACAATCTGCACATCCTCTCCCCCCACACTCACACACACTTTGCATGATTTTTGTACAACTGAATTAAGTGAATTTCAGATCCAACTACAGTGATATATCTCCAGTGATGATTTAATACGCATTCCTTAAACAGACCTCCTGCTAAGTTCCCTGATAATAATAGTGTACTTAGACAACTGGCATCTAGTGTGTGTAGATAAAGTGAGGCTTTGAGAAGGGGGAAAAAAACTTGAGACTGGCTGGGCAAATCCAATAATAGAAACAATTTATTCAATTCTGATTCTACAAAACAGGGATGGATATATGTGAGTTGGAAGTGCAATATTCAACAGGAGAATAATGGCATAGGATGACAATGACAAAGAATAGAGATGATAGACTTAAAAGTTATTTGACATAACTATAAGTAAAGTTGTGTATTTGTATTTGACGATGTTTATTTGATGAATTTGTCTCTTCATGACAAAAATGCTGAATAGGTACATATCCCAATTTAATAGAAAACACTCGTAAGTCAATATCTGATATTATACCAAATACAACAAAGTCAAAGATTTTCTAAGATTCAAAATAAGATGAAGATACCTACTTTCACTGTATTTATTCAGTATAATATTGGAAGTTCTAGTGAAGAGGCAGAAATATAGAGGGTCCAAGTTGGAAAAGAAGCAGTTCACCTGCTGCTACTTGAAGATGCAATAATCATATTACTATTAAAAAGCCAACAGAATCTTTTAAAATATTGATGCAACTAATAAATGCTAGCAAATTTGCAGCACACAAAGATAAATATCTAATCATTAGACTTACTACATACCAATAGCAAATTATCTGCATAGAAATCAAAAAAGGGATCCAATTCATAGGACAAACAAAAAAACCTCAAAGGAATAAATTTAACCAAAGAGGCAAAAGATTTCTAGAAAGAAAACTAAATATATTGATGAGAAAAGCTGAAAAACAAGAAAATAAAAGAGAAATATCCCAAATGCATTCATAGGAAGGCTCAATTATTTTATTTTTAAGGGTTTTCCTTTGATACAAACAAAATTAGTGGTTGTCCCTGCTCCCTTTCTTCCCCATCTGCTTCCACCCTCTCCTCCCTTCACCAATCCATCCCTCTTCTCCAACCCTTGTGACTGTCTACTTGTCCAAGTTTCCCTATGGATTTTCTGCACTAGTCAAGGATCAGACCTCTGGAGTAGTATTAATGGCCCTTCTATGGGTAAACCCACAGGTAGGATCCTCCCTTTTACCTGTCTAGCACCTGCCCCTATGATTCCAACTGCATATAGGAATTTCTCCTGAGATCCTCTCTAGTCAATGAGGTAATGCTGATATATAAGACTATACTGATGTGTCAGACATAGGGTCCTGGTAGATTCACTGCAGTGAGGTCCTGCATGCAGTACCCCTGTTGTGTATCTCCCCACCTTCACGATCTTGCAGTCTTACCACCCCCAATTTCACAAAATTCCCCAAGTCTTATTAAGATGGAAAGAGAGTCAGATGACCTGATTCCAGCTGAACATTTTAGGGTCAAAGATACTCTGCACTCTGATTGGTTGTGGTTATCTACTTCATTAATCTTCCATTGCAAATGATGGTGCCTTGTGTGAATGTTGGGGTTTTTTTCTTATCTCAGAATATAATGAAATGTATTTAAATGGTGGTTTACTATAAGGTGTTTATGGTTAGTATTAAGACATCTGATTCTGCCTAGTATCTATTTTCTCCAATTCTGCTGTTGCTTAGACAGTTTACATTACGGGACATGTGTTCCCTGACATGGGGGGAGGGGATTAGAAGCTAGTTAGCAGGTAATTGATTACCTGAAGACTAATCCTACCCACTCTTTGCTGTATCCTATTCCTGTTCGCCCTTCCCTTTTAAAATATTTCTTTGGTAAATGCCTTATTCATCTGTTCAACCTTGTCATTTTGTCTCACTCTTCTGGGATCTTCTTCCATCACCCTGACTTCTGTTCCTTTGCAGTTTGTGAGTATTGCAAAATTTTCTGTTTGATTACATAGACCTGAAGATTTCGTGCTAGTATTCACTTATAAGGGAAAACATGTGCCATCTCTCTTTCTGCATCTGGGATACTTCACTCAGTATAATTTCTTCCAGCTCCATCACCTTACCAGGAAATTTTATTAGTTCACTTTTCCTGATAGCTAAATAATATTCCATTGTATATTTGTACCACATTTTCATTAACCATTCATTGACTGTTGGACATCTAGATTGATTCTATTTCTATGCTATTGAGAATTAGGGCTACTATGAACATAGTTTTATATATGACCCTGTAACAGAGTAATGTTCCATGGGAATACTCCCATGAACAGCATAGATGGGTCATACAGTAGTTCAAATTTTAACTTGTTTTTGGAATCTCCAAACTGATCTCCTAAAGGGTTGTATAAGTTTACATTCCCACCAACAATGTATGAAGATTCTCTTCTCCCTTCATCCACGCCGGCATTGCTGTTGTTTTTGTTTTGGATATTAACCATTCTGACTAGCATGAGATGATATCTTAATGTTGTTTTAATTTGCATTTCCCTAATGACTAGGGAGGTGAAGCATTTTTAAAGATATTAGTTAAGAGTTTTGAATTTTGTCTTGTGAAAGTTTCTTTTTAGTTCTATGGCCCAATTTTCCAATGGGTTGTACCAATGGATTACAATTAAAGACCCAAATATAAATTCATATACCTACTATCAACTGATTTTTGATATACATGCAAAAAAATTTGGAGAAAGCACATTTTCAACAAATGGTGCTAACAAGTTTGGATATCTAAATGCAGAGGAATGAAACTGGACCCTGATTTGTCACCCTGCATGAAAACAGACTCCAAATGGATTAAAGACCTCAATGATAGACCAGAGACTACAAAACTCCTGATGAAAGAATACAAAGTACACTGAAACTGATTGACCTAGACTAGCATTTCCTTAATAGGACCCCAAATGTACAGGAAATAAGACTAACACTCGCAAATGAACTACATAAAAGTAAAAAGCTTTTGTTCAGCAAAATTCATTGTTTATTGAGCAACCCACAAAATGGGAGAGTATCTTTGCTAATCATTCATCCGATAGAGGACTAATATACAGATTCCACAAAGTACTCAAAAAATTAAATACCAAGGAAGGAAGACAATATTTTTATATGTTCATACTACTAAAAAATTTCTAGATTCAATGCAGTACCTATCATAATAATACCAATACTATCCCTTGCAGATAGAGCCAAAACCATACCTAAATATGTATGCAACAAAAAGGCTAAAGTGATATTGAGCAAAAAGAATAAATCAGGAGGCAGTACACTACCTGATATCAATGTATGCTACAAAGATGTAAATATCAAAACAGATACATAGACCAATAGAACAAAACTGATGATTTAAAAGTCTATAACGAACTGAATTTTAGTAAATGTTCTAAGATTATGCATTGGAGAAAAGATACTCTTTACAATTAAAAATAGGTATCTACACAAAACCAAAGACCATGAGAGTGTGAGAGAATAGACTGGACCCACAAAAAGAACGGTGGGAGGGTGGGAGATGACAGAGGGTGAGAAGAGAGGGAGGAATAGAGGGAGAACAAGGGAGGCAAAGAACATGTATAACTAGGAATTTAAAATATCAAAAGAAAGAAAGAAAGAATGAAAGAAAGAAAGAAAGAAAGAAAGAAAGAAAGAAAGAAAGAAAGAACCTACATGCAGAAGACTGAAACTACATCTCTAACTATCATCAAAAATTAGCTATTAATAAGAGATAAAGGAAAGACTGAAAACACTAGATGAGACAGAAGGGAAACCACAGGAAAACATGGACACTTAGAATTTATCTTAGTACCCAGCTGATTTAACACTATAGAATAGGTGGGGTGAACTCTAAGTGACAGAAATTTATTTTTGGCAACTCTTGAGCCTGGGGAAGTCTATGGTGAAATTATCAATATTGCCAGCATTAGCTGAGAGCTGGATTTCTAGTTCAATGAAAGTGTCTTCTCCCTGTATCTTCCCTTGGAAGAGGGAACAAGGCAGTTCTCCAGGGAGTCTTATAAGGCCACTAATTTCTTTCATGTGTTCAAAGGCTCCATCTACTGAAAGCATCACTTTATCAACTGGCTTTCAATTGACAAATTTCAGAAGAATGCACCATTCAGACAATATTAGGAATGAAAAAAATAACCAAAGAATTAAGTGGTAAATATCTGCACACACACACACACACACACACACACACACACACTCACACACACACACACATATATGATATTTTTAATGAAAGTAAAAAATGGTAGGATGGTCTGATAGAATATTCAAAGTTGATATAATATGTTTGAAAATAGATGAGAGAAAATGAAGAAATCTATAAGGCAGTATTGTTTCTACACTATAAATGTTAGCATGTTATTTCTAGGTAGATTGTGAAAACTTATATATGTATAACCTGAATAGCCACCAATATAATTAATTCATTAGATAAATTAAAATGATATCCTCAAAAACACAAGTAAGACTGCCCTGCCTGATACAAGAAAAGTGTCTGCAGTCATGCCTCACCCAGAGGAAGGGTCTGGGAACAGCCTGTCGTCCTCTTCCTCTTTCCCATCCACTGTGGCTTACGTTGAATCCATTCTCTCTTTAGACCCTTGTGTCTCATCTTTTAATCTGTGCTATTTCTGAAAACATTGTTAAAAATATACATACAGAAAAAAAACACGGGTAAGAGTAACTTGAAATATGAAATAAGTCATGAGATGAGTCATAAAAAATCACAACATTAATTAAAATCAGCAAGTAAAGTTTGAGTATTAAACTGTTTCCCTAAAGTCATATCTAATAAAATGAACTTCCAGAACTCTGGTCTGTGTTTATTTTTCTCTCTTAAGGGAGAAATACCCATGTAAGAGAAAGAATCTTCCAAGGATTTGACTTAATATGTGACTCCGGGTCAGCTCATGTCAACTTCTATTGACTATGCAGATACCTAGGGTCCAGGAAAGTAAGAATCTGATGCTGCAAATGCTCGGGGAAATTGCTGCAGCTTGTCTGAGAACAAGATTCTCTTTCCTCTCACACAGTTCCCTTCAGTTCTTTAGCCCCTTTCACTGCCCCATTACATCCAAACTACAAGATAACCAAACTACACATAGCAAAACCTCTGAAAAAGAATTAGTTTTACTCAAAGTGGTCCCCACAGGAAGATGGATATTTGTTTTAAAGGGCAAACGAGATGAGGTAAAACAAAAGGATAGTCACCCATTGAAGCAGAAAAACAACTGCATCTTCTAGGCAAAGAAACAAAACAACACCTCAAGTTTACAATGAAATTCACTTCATAAGAACAGCCCTAAGACAGCTCAATCCTAAATCATGCTTACCTTCTTTCCCAAATATTTTTATAACCTTGTAACCTTAGCTTATCACCTGAATTTTATTGTCTAATATTTACATTATCCACAATAGGATTTTTTCATATATGATCTGTGAAGATTAGCTTTACTTAGAGTAGTATTATACCAAAACAGAACAATTTTTTGTTACAACATTTATTATGTTGTAACAACTGTAACATATAATATATTGTTCTAACATATATCCTTTAGCATTCTTCCCAAGAAGGAATGAACATTTGACTACAACTTTCCAACCAGTGACATTTTCTGGATTCTTGCAGTTTGAAATACAAAATTAGTATTCTTTAGGATACATCAGTCTTTAAATGTATCCTTAAAAGTCAATTGTCAGATCATTCTCATGTTAGTATAGAATATGTATGTTCCTAGAAGCAACTCTATGGCAAAGTTCTAAAGCAAATAATTCAATTTAGATTCAATAAGACACATTTCCTAATGTCCTACTAATGATAACATGGAAATGCTCTAAGTAAGTACAGCAATACTAAATTATATACAGTATCGAAAAATCTGATTAAATAAGGCTTACATTTTATAAAAAGTTTTAATTATTGTTCTATTACTTTATCAAATCTATATTTTATCAGTGAATTCTATTCAAAACTCGATACTGGGAACACTCATAGTATTGGAGTTTGGTGTTTAGGCAAACAACTCATATGGTCTTCTCTCTTTTGAATCTCATGTCTCAGCTAGTATTAGCAGATGTGTAGTTTTCAATCAGATAATTAGAAAGCAATTACATTATTAAGGATCTTGAAGGAAAATAATGATTATTTTCTCTGTTGTAAATGGAAAATTGTGGATTGATGTTGGTTCACAATGAGAAAAAATTCCCTTCTTCCAAGGATGGCATTTGTCACACAGAGATTCTAGAGAAAACAGAAGTAATTAATATGATAGCTTCTCTGCCTTTGTTAAGTAGACTAAGAAGATCGTCAGAATTCTCCTTTCCTTCTTTCCATTTGATGGGTGGTGATCCCATGTCAGGGGAAGATCTGTGTAACCACAGGATGTGTTTCCACCCACTCATGTTCTGCTTAAGCAGCAGTCCCACATACCCATAGGATGTGTTTTCACATACTCATAGCTCTACAGGTGACACTTCCACAGATCCATAGGATGTGTTCCTACCACTCGCATCTGCACAAATCTTGGTTTATTTGTTTTTATTATAGAAAGCGAAAAGAGAAGACAACTCAGCTCCTTGACACTGACTTAGGCTATAATTGTTGAATATTCCATCAAAATCTCAGAAATCAAATTAAAAAAATGAACAGTACCCAATTGAACTAAAAAGTTTCTATGCATCAAACAATAAAAAGGGGGCTTACATTTTTTAAGAAAATTTTTGCACCCTTTACACCCCACCCCGCTCCACCAGTCGGGACGCGCACGCCCGGGGTCCAGCTGCGCCTCACCCCGCGCCCTAGGTAAGTCTCCGCCCGCGCACCACCCACCAGGACCCCAGGTCAGCCCAAAGGGACCGGGCTCCGACTCCCACCATCCAGCCAGAGCGGCGCGCGGGGCCGAGGGACGAGGAGGACCTCCCCCTGCGCCCGGGCCCCCTCCCAGCTGCCCTCCGTTTAAATAGTTCCACGCCGACGCCCCCATCCTCCCTTTACCCCACCCCGCTCCACTGGTCCCGGACACGGGCTTGGTCTAGCCGGACCTCACCCCGGGACCTAGGTAAGTCTCTGCCCAAGCCCGCCCACCAGAACCCCAGGCCAAATAATTCAGTTTAGTGAAATTGAGAGATCTCAAGAGTTAAAATGACAATGCCAAAGTCAAAGTGCAAATCCATGAGAAGCAACACTCAAGTAAACAAATTTCCCACTGAAGAAATTAATCCCATAATGTTAGACTCCAACCAGAACAAACCTGCGGAAAAAGGCCAAGAAAGCATGACCCAGCATAACGATTTTCAGAATATGATCATTACCATGTTCAATACTATGAAAGAGGAAATCCGGGAGGAATTACATAATCGAATCAATCGCTTTGAAGAGGAACACAACAGATATCTGGAGGAGTTGAGAAAAACAGTGCAAGAAACAAAAAGTGGCATAGAGCAGTTAAAACAGACTCAAGCAGAGTTTAAAACTGAGCTAAAAGACAAGTTATCTTCAACCCAGAATTCTACAGAGAGTCTTATATACAGAACTAACGAAGCAGAAAACAGAATTTCAGACCTTGAAGATAAAGTGGGAGTACTAACCAGCTCAATGGAAGAGGTTGATAAAGCCAAAAAGATACTTGAGAGAAATATCCAAGAGGTATGGGACACCCTGAAGAAGCCTAACATGCGTATTCATGGAATAACAGAGCAAGAATCTCAAAATACCACCCCTGAGGAAATTTTTCAAGCGATCATCAAGGAAAACTTTCTTCATCTAAAAAAAGAGAGGCCCATCCATATACAAGAGGCATTCTGCACCCCAAACAGATAAGACCGAAACAGAAGCACGCCACGGCAAATAATAGTTAAAACACTCCACATTCAAGATAAAGAACTGGTGCTGAGAGCTTCAAGGGAGAAAAAACAAGTCACTTTTAAAGGGAAACCTATTAAAATAAAAAATGACTTCTCAGTCGAAACAGTAAAAGCAAGAAGAGCTTGGAGAGACATACTTCAAGTATTGAATGAGCAAAAATGTCAACCCAGGCTGATTTACCCTGCAAAACTATCAGTCATGATCGAGGGAGAAAGAAAAACTTTCCAGCACAAAGACAACTTGAAGGGACACATGTCCACCAAACCAGGCCTTCAAAAAATGCTAGAAATGATACTCAAGCGTGAAGAAAAACACAGGTATATCCGGGAGAACAGAAGGCAAATATAACACCATTAAAAGCGAAGCAATATACTTATAAAAGCTACTAAACATAATAAATGTCTGGAATTAACAATAGTTTATCCATTATAACACTAAATGTTAATGGAATTAATTCACCGATCAAGAGACACAGACTACAAACTTGGATTAAAAATCACAATCCATCAATCTGCTGCCTGCAGGAAACCCATCTCACCACAAAAGATAGGCACGCTCTAAAAATAAAAGGCTGGTAAACAATTCTACAAGCAAATTGAAGCAGAAAACAGGCAGGGTAGCCATTATGATATCAGACAAAGTGGATTTCAAACCAAAGAAAATTATAAGAGACGCGGATGGATACTACATTTTAGTCACAGGTACAATTCACCAGGAAGACTTCACAATACTGAACATATATGCACCCAATACGGGCCCCTCCACATTCATTAAGAAAACTCTACAGCGTCTAAAGCAAGAAATCAATCCCCAAACGATAATTCTTGGGGACTTCAACACCGCCCTCTCAACATGGGATAGATCAACAGGTCAAAAGCTTAACAGAGACACTTTGGAACTTAATCAAACCCTGAAAGAAATGGACCTTACAGATCTCTATCGAACTTTTCACCCACGCACCAAAGAATACACATTTTTCTCAGCAGCACACGGAACTTTCTCCAAAATAGATCACATATTGGGCCACAAAATGAATCTACACATATGCAAAAAAGTTGAAATTCTAACCTGTGCCCTATCAGACCACCACGGCCTAAAGCTGGACCTCCACAACACATCAAACAAGAGAAAATACACTAACTCCTGGAAACTTGACACTATGATGCTGAATGAGAACTGGATTCAGGAAGAAATTTAAAAGGAAATTCAAGATTTCCTGAAAGTGAATGATATGAAAATACAACTTACAAAATCTCTTGGACACAATGAAAGCTGTTCTAAGAGGTAAGTTCATAGCTCTTAATGCCTACATCAAAAAAATGGAAACATCAGAAATAAACAACTTAACAATGCAGCTTAAAGCTTTAGAGAAACTAGAGCAATCTGATCCCAAAAGTAGTAGAAGAGAGGAGATTAGCAAAATAAGGAGAGAAATATCTGAAATCGAGATTAAGAAAACGATAGAAAACATCAACCAGTCAAAAAGCTGGTTCTTTGAAAAAATCAACAAGATTGATACACCCCTAGCTAAATTAACCAAAAGCAAGAGAGAGAAAACCCAAATTAACAAAAGTAGAAATGAACATGGAGTTATCACCACTGATATCCAAGAAATCCAGAGAATTATAACATCATATTTCAAAAACTTATACTCTGTGAAGTTTGACAACACAAAAGAGATGGATGAATTTCTAAGTAAACACAATTTACCTAAATTAAATCAGGAAGTTGTGAATTATTTAAATAGTCCTATAACATATAAGGAAATTGAGGAAGTAATCTCGAATCTTCCCATCAAAAAATGTCCTGGACCAGATGGATTCAACACAGAGTTCTACCAGACATTTAAGGAGTTAATAACACCAATACTCCTTAAACTGTTCCATCAAATAGCAAAGGAAGGAACACTACCAAATTCTTTCTATGAAGCTAATATTGTTTTAATCCCAAAACCTAATAAAGATTCACGTAAAAAAGAAAACTATAGGCCGATCTCCCTGATGAACACAGACGCAAAGATTCTCAACAAAGTCTTAGCAAATCGGATTCAAAAACATTAAAAAGATCATTCACGGGGACCAAGTAGGCTTCATCCCCGGCACACAAGGTTGGTTCAACATACGCAAATCAATAAATGTAATTCATCATGTAAACCAGTCCAAAGTCCAAGACCACATGATTCTCTTGATAGATGCAGAAAAAGCTTTTGACAAGATCCAACAGCCTTTTATGATCAAAACGCTAGAGACAGTAGGAATGGAAGGAACCTTTATCAATATAATAAAAGCTGTATACAACAAGCCCACAGCAAGGATTATGCTCAATGGGGAACAATTGGAAGCATTCCCACTTTGATCAGGAACTAGACAAGGCTATCCACTCTCACCACTTCTATTCAATATTGTACTTGAAGTCTTATCTGAAGCCATAAGACAAGAAAGGGACATAAGAGGGATTCAAATCGGCAAGGAAGAAGTCAAGCTATCCCTATTTGCAGATGACATGATCTTATACCTGAGTGATCCCAAAAATTCCACCAGGAAGCTCCTGGAACTAATTGAGAAGTTCAGCAGGGTGGCAGGATACAAAATAAATGTGCAAAAATCAGAGGCCTTCCTATATGCCCAGAATGAAAGAAGTGAAAAAACCCTGAAAGAAACAATCCCATTTACTATAGCCCCTAAAAAAATGAAATACCTTGGTATAAACCTAACTAGAAGGTAAAAGACCTTTACAATGAAAACTTTAAAACCCTAAAGAAAGAAATAGCAGAAGACACCAGAAGGTGGAAAGACCTCTCTTGTTCCTGGATTGGCAGAATCAACATCGTAAAAATGACCATCTTACCAAAGGCAATGTACAGATTCAATGCTATACCAATCAAAATCCCAAAGCAATTCTTTAAAGAAGTTGACCAAACAATCTCAAAGTTCATATGGAGGCACAAAAGACCCAGGTTTGCAAAAACAATCCTGAGTAACAAAAACACAGCTGGAGGTATTGCCATACCAAACCTTAGTCTATACTACAAATCCATAGTTGTAAAGACAGCGTGGTACTGGCTCTAAAATAGACACACAGATCAATGGATAAGGATTGAAGACCCAGATATAAGCCCACAAAGTTACAGCCATTTGGTCTTTGACAAAGGGGCCCAAAGAATCCAATGGAAAAAGGACAGCATCTTCAACAAATGGTGCTGGCAAAACTGGATCTCCACATGCAGAAGATTAAAGCTGGACCCGTACTTGTCACCATGTACAAGACTTAATTCCAAATGGATCAAGGACCTTGATATCAGGCCAGAGACTATAAAAACCATAGTTGAAAGGATAGGGAACTCCCTCGAGCTGATTGGGCTAGGCCAACAGTTCCTAAACAGACATCCAATGGCACAGTCACTGCTACCAACTTTCAACAGTTGGGATCTTGTGAAATTAAAGAGCTTCTGTTCAGATAAAGAGATTACAACACGAGCTCAAAGGCAACCCACAGAATGCGAGAAAATCTTCACTAACCACACATCTGATAGAACTCTGCTGTCCAGAGTGCACAAAGAACTTAGAAAACTAAACACCAAGGAAACCAATGGCCCAATTAAAAAATGGGCCCTGGAACTTAAAAGAAACTTTACCAGGGATGAAATTAAAATGTCTAACAAATATCTTAAAAAATGCTCCACTTCCTTAGCCATCAGGGAAATGCAAATCAAAACTTCCCTGAGATATCATCTCACCCCAGTCAGGATGGCAAAAATCCACAATACTAACAACGACAAATGCTGGAGAGGTTGTGGAATGCAGGCTCATACAATCACTCTGGCAAGCGGTCTGGAGATTCTTAAAGAAATTAAAGATTGAAATGCCATCTGACCCTGCTATTCCACTTTTGGGAATAACCCCCCATACAGCAGAAGTTCACCTCGATAGCACAAGCACGACCATGTTCATAGCAGCACTGTTTACAATAGCAAAGTCATGGAATCAGCCCAAATGTCCAACAGTTGACGAGTGGATAAGGAAAAGGTGGTACATCTATACAATGGAGTACTACTCAGCCATCAAAATGATGAATTACTGGAATTTGCCGGGAAATGGATGTCATTAGAAACAATTATATTAAGTGAAGTATCCCAGACCCAGAAAATTAAGCGCCGTATGTACTCCCTAATAGGAATACTCCCTAATAGGAGTACTCCCTACTGAGGGGGTGTGATCTCACCAGAAGAGGAGGGCATATAGTCTGGTAGATAAAAAGTAACCATTTTGCAAATGGGTGATAGACCCCTCCCTTACTGTGGTTTCCCACTTTTATTACATCTACCTTTGAATGTGCTTTTATCACAAGACTCTAACAGCTTTTTGTCTCTGGCCAGGGGGTAACATACAATGCCCACCAGGATGAAGTGAAGGGCATTGCAGGAGCAGCAAAACTGCAAAAGAAAATTAACAAACCACAATCCAGAACTTCAGAGACTCTATTTCAACCACCTAGAACTAGGCCAGCCTAATCTCTCCCTATTCTGAAGCTCAGGGAAATTTGCGGAAGAGGGGGCAGTAAGAGTGTAAGAGCAAAAGGATGGGAGGAGCAATGATATGTAAGATACTCTATACTAGTTAGGGCTGAAGCAATCATAATTGGACTTTGCATGCCCTGCGCATTGTCCAACACACTGTTGACCTCACAAAGTCTAGCATCTGCTAAAGGCACCAAGATCCTTGGAGGCAAAGGATTGGCAGCCACAGCAGTGTTCCTATACCTAAGGGGAACATGGGAAAGGGTTCAGGGAAAGGCCACTGGGTCCTTGTACGTCATCGGAGAGGAGGGCCCAGAGGAAAATCAGACATGCACAAGAAAGGACTCTCTGGGAATTGGGGCGGGAGGCACTGGGGGATGGAAAGGTAGAGGGATGGGGAGCGGGAGCAGGGGGTACGGGGGGAGAGGAGGGAGGGAGGGAACTGGTGTACCTAATAAGTTTGTATGAGCTGAAAAAAATATTTGCAAATCATATGTAATGAAAATGATATTACTCAGTAGCAAAAATATAAGTTGAAAAATAAATGGGAAATAAAACAAATAAATGAAAAGGGAATCTGAACAAACATTTCTTCAAAAAAGCATATAAATGGTCAACAGATAAATGGAAACATGCTCAGCCTCACCATACATCAGGGAAATAAAAGAGTGAATGTTATGTAAGTCTTTTCAGAAAGACATAGGAAGCAAGTTTCGAGTTGTGAATGAAGAGCAAAAGTGGATATGTGCAGTTCAGTGTAAGAATAAAGGAAAATGTGCTGTGTCCTACTCTTATTCCATCTACCTTTGAGTCTTCTCTTAAGATCTTCATTTAAACAGTTTTTTATCTTTGGTTAGGAGGTGATCTTCCATACCAATCAGGATGGAGCCAAGGGCGGTGCAGGAAAAGCAAAACTGAAAACAACAACAAACTATAATTCAAAACACCAAAGACCTTACATTAATCACATGGAACCAGATCAGCCAAATCTCTCCCCATCCAAAGCTCAAGGAACCTTGTGGAAGAGGGGACGGTAAGATTGTAAGAGCCTAAAGATGGGAAGGACCAACAATAAGCAAGATACTACACACGAGTTAGGGCTGCAGTAGCCATAATCGGATTTTGCATGACCTGCACAATGGCAGACATGTCAACAACCCCCCAAAGTCTAGCATGGATCACAGGGGAGAAGGCTCCAGGCAGTAGGATCTTTAGAAGCAAGGAACTGACAGTCATTATAGAGTTTCCATACTAAAAGGGTGCCCAAGAAAGGGCTCTTGATAAAAACAAATAAAGGAAAAGAAAATTTGGATGTCAGGAAATAAAGATATAAAGACAGAAGAGGAAAAACAAAACGAGGAAAAACAAAACAATCAATTAGTATGTTATAAAACGATGTCCCAGGAGGTTAAAAATGTTGTATGCCTAAGACAGCAATAATGTGATGCAAGAAGAAAAAAATGTGACTTAGATAATTAGCTTAATGTACAGGATCATACTTAGATGCCAATGATATAAGAAGGCAAGAAAGAATTTAGACAGCTAGATGAGTCCATAGGACCATACTTAGAAGAAATTCATGATTTATAGTGTTTTGATGAAGATTTGAGATATTTGAAAAAGTTAATGAATCAAAAAATTAGGCAGTTAACTCTGGGAGGAAAATATTACTTATTTAAAAAAACTGATCATAATACATTGAATATCTCTGCTATGAATAATATTTACAGAGCAATGATAATATGGGAAAAGAGTATTCATTAAGCACAAACTATGCTGCAACTGAAGTGAGACCATGGGTGAATAGAAAATGTGTGTACTGCAGCAGAAAGAAAAGGTATAAAACCTAAATCATATTCCACAGTGGAAAATCAAAATAATGTTTAAAGTTGACTAAAAAAGGAAGTGGAAGCTAAAGAGTCTTACCAATTCAATTAAGTAACTAAGAATTTTATGAAATACCTTTAGAAATTATTTGACCAGCATATTTAGAGCTGTAGCATAGTGAGGTAATGAGAAAAAGTTACATTTCACATACCTCCAGCCCTTTTCATTTAAGGGAAAGATACACAATGCACAAACAGAAATTAAATGTTTCTTTTATATTTTTAATGTTTTTGTTCTCTTTTAATTTTTCCCACATGAATATGGGAAATTTGTAATATTTTTTCACACCTTAATCCCCAATCTCAACTTCTATCCTTTTTTCCAATACAACCCTTCTTCTACTTCACCTTTTATTTCCATGTCTTTTCATATGTGTTGCCCATTGAGTTTCATCAAGATTGCCTTGGATGGCATATGACAGTATTTGCTGGATCATGAGTCATATATCAGTGGGTATATAGATAAGAAATCATCTTCCCTTCCCTCTCATCAGCATTAATCGCTATCAGTCTCTGAGGCCAGACTATGGTCTCTTGAGATATTTCCCTCTCCATGGATAAATCTTGATAGGACAAATTCCATGCAGGTTTTGTGAAAATATATATAACTGCATTGAATTCATGGATGCAGCAGATTTATTATGTCTAGAAGACACTGTCTGGCCACAACTCTCCCTCCAAGCTCTTAGGATCTTACTGCTCCCTTTTCCATGATGTTCCCTAAGCCTTAGAGTAGAGGTTGTAGTTTTGATGTCCTATTTAGGGCTGAACAGTCAGCAATCACTTATTTTCTTCACTTTGGCCCATTATGATTTTCTGTAATAAACCACTTACTTTACAAAAGAAGCTTCCAAGTTGAGTTCTTAGCTTTCCTACAATCTATGGGAATAATTACAAATGTTTAAAAGGTAATTTGATGGAGTGTTTTTGTAGTTAAAACTTATTAATTTACACCTTCTAGGGCCTATGTCTTCTTTTTTCATAGGTTTGTCTCCTGTTTTTCTTAATAGTACCAGAAATATGATCCCTGCTGAAAAGTAAGCCTGAGATCCAGTCAGAACGCTATAGATTGTCTCCTTGACATTCATGCCACTATTACACTGATGCCTGCTTCTTGCTAAGGTGATTGTTATTGCAGTTTGCAGCTCTAATAGATTGATAGGACTGTTGATTGTTTTCTCCCCCAGCAACTTGCATAGTCTTTACTGGTGCTATGAAAGCTGGCCAACAACGAAGAAGCTTCCAGACCAGTCCAGCTGATGTCAAATGTATCTTTTGATGGTCAGTTTCGAAAGACAACTAATGTAAGCTATAGTTTCTAATTATTGATGTGAATGTCAATGTCAGGTATTGTAATGATATTTATTATATAAATTATTGGTGAACTGAGTAAGGGATATTATTACAAAGGTCAATCTATGAGAGTCTTATTCCATGTGTTGAATGGATAAAAGCAAAACTGAGTTTTCCTTGGAAAAGAAATAATTCCACCTGTGCACTTGAGCCTTAGGTTCAGCTGGAGAGCACCAGCTTGTCCATCCTGGTGGCCAGTCCTGTGGCCTTCACTATCATGTAATTATTTGCAGTTTGTTCTGTTTCCCAAAGTAAACCATGTCCAAAACATATACAATTCCAGACATAGATATATAAACAAAGCTAGGTAAGAGTGATAAAGAATGAGTCAGGGAAAGTTATTGCTGTTGTATACTGGGTGGTCAGGAGAAGCTCAGTGATAAGATTCTTTGGCTGACTGATTGCCTTACAGGTATAATTTTTCATCTTTCCTTCCTCCAAGCCTTGCCATGAGTCTCTGAGGTACCTTTCCCAGCCATTGAACCTAGACTGACATTGTAACTTTCTTTCTCCAATGAGATATTAACAGATGATTGTGAAGCTTAAGAAATACCTGTCATAATTTTATAGGTCACTCAAGCTTTGACACACAAGGACTTACAGAAGTTTAAAAAGACTTCTAGCTTCAAATACCCTAGTTGAGGCTATACTAAATCAGTCAATAGGCAGTTGACTCTCAGACATGGATCTGCCCACAAAAGATTAGCAAACTTTATCTAGCTGACCAGTAGCTGAAGGCAGACATATGGGTAAGCCCAAGCAAGATCAATCAAATCTTGCTCACACTGGATGATACTTTTAAGGTAAATAAAATTTTATTGTTGGAATATCAAGGATGTGTTGTTAATGCTTATGATGCATCATTCTTACCTCCACAGGTAACATATAATATTTGAATTAACTCAAAGGAAGAAAACACTAAGGTCATACTAGAAGAAAGGCAGTATTCTAAGTAGCAGAAAAGGCAAGAGCAAGTTCTCCAGTGCAAAAGTCTATTTGGCATGTCCAGGGTTAGCAAATGGACTTTGTATTAGCAGTATATAGAAATGAGAATCAGAAAAAAAAGAAACAGACATAATTTCAAAATGACATAAAAGTAACTTAACTGAGTATTTCTTTCTTTCTGTGTTCTTATGTACTATGTTGTGGTCTTCTGAAAATAAAACTAAATGAAAAAGACCTCAAGTTTGAAATAAGTAATTTAGTCAAAACTGATTGTGCCATGTTCCTTAGTACAAAATCTCATTTTTCATTTCAGGGAAAATTAGACCACAGTGATGCTGAAAATTTCTGAATAAATTTAACGTTTGTGAGTGTAGGCTTGCTGGAGAAATTAACTAATAGTACTATAGCCAAATGGTGTCCTTCATTTACTGAAAGTAACTGATCTATTGGGCCATAAATGAGAAATTAGTCAGATAAGCTACTATTTTAATTGTGTGTAGCACTTGCACAGTTAATCCTTTTTTATCCAGGGCTGATTTAGGGTTTCAAGAGATAAAACCCTTTTGTTTGTATTATGAATGTAGTCTGATGGGTCCCACTAAACACTAACTCAATGGAATACACTTATAAGTAATAGAACTGGCTTATTTAGGCTGACTCCTGGAATTTTTGTTTCTGATTCTTACGTCTGCCAAAAACTTCAAAGATTAATTGTTCAGCAGTCCTCTAACAATACCAGCTACATTCAATTCTATTAATAGCTCATCAGAAAGCAATCATGGAATTATGTTGTATTTTCTTTTTTCAACCCATTGTTTAAATTCTTAACAATACATATTTTTTTAAAAAATTATCAGGGGCACACTCATACTATAATGTAATTGCTGAAAAGAAGCTGGAATGAACTGATTTGTCGTAAGCACTGTCTTTAAAAATGTAATAATGTAGTTATCATTTTAGCATTAGTAATTTTAATGAACTGAATTAGTCACGTTAGTTTTTAATATAGAAGAATGCCATTTTTATAGAACCCATACAAAGAAAAATATTTTTGAAAGTAATTGCAGATGATCATCTTTTACTGATGAGGTTTCAAAGTGCTTAATTTTCAAGTGGTATTCAGAAACAAGTATTTTCTTCTTTCCTTTAATGTTATAGAATAATTTTATGTGCTTTATGTTTCTTTTTGTTTTGTTTACCATGGGTTGGACTATATGCATTATAGAAGCAAACAAGGATACCATTATGTGATGAGTGTGTTTGTGTCTGCAACTGTGCATATATGTATGGACAGTGGTTTGGTAAACCACAGAGACCCAAAAGAAACAAAGGAAATATCATAAATTAGAAGCTAGGTATGTAGCTGTTGTTTTAGTTTTACTTTAACAAAGTAATATGTTCAGACTTTGTTGTAAAATAGGTTTATTTGTAATCATTTATTTCAAAAGACTGGTAAAAACCTAAAAATCATGTCTTTTCTGATTTTTTTCAAAATTTGTAGTTTCAATGATTTTATCAATAATAATACCTAAAAATAAAGATCCAAAGGCACACTCTCAAGGTCAGAAAATTCCTCCAACTATTTCTGGCTTGCAGGATATATTCTCTTTCATGGTTATTCGAATCAACCATTGATATGCAGCCTAAAGACCGATAATGCATATACAATGAGCATAGTTATGTGTTAATAAAACTTCAATTATATAACCTGAAATTTAACTTAAGATAATTTTCATATATCCTGAAATATTGTTTTCTTTCATCTTCTTTTAACTCCATAGCAAACAGAGAAGGAATTTATTACATCTCTTTTTTTGTGCTTCTATATTGTTTTTTATATGAATTTTTATTTTATTTTTCTACTTTACAAGCATACTGAATACTTATCCGTGCTTCCCTCTGACATCCCTCCTCTCTCATCCCTTCGTCAATCCCTTCCACTCTCTCCCCACCTTCTCACTTGTATGCTTCTATTGACCTCAGATTTCTACTCTTATAGGGGTTCAGGCCTCTGTGGTACACCACTCTACTGATAGGGGAATTTACTTTCACTCATCCAGCTTCAGTCCCTAGGATCTACTGTATGTTCTTATCTTTCTTGTGTTCCTAGGTAGTCTAAGGAGGCATGCTGGTATGTCAGTCATTATGCATGTCTGGTAAGGACAAATCTCACTGTAAAAAGTTCCTAGATGCAGCAATCCTCCCTTGAGTGGAATGTCTTGCCCAAAGTTGAAATCTCACTGTCCCCTCTTTTGTGAGGTTCCCAAAGCTTTAGGATGGGGAGAGATTAGGTTGGCCTTATTCTGAATGAGCCTTGCTGAGTTACTAGTACTCTGCATTATGGCTGTCCAGTTGCTGTCCACTTCATTGCTCTTCTACTGCTCTAGGCTGCATCCTGTCAGGGTGATGAGATCCTCTGCCTCTGTTGTAGAAGAAGACTTATAGGTTGAGTGTTAAGTGTTCTTCAAATATATGGGTATAGTACCAGCTATTTACAGAGCAGTTTGGTGTACTGTCTTCCTATATCTGTTTTTCCCTATTGATCTATTTCTTTTCCTTTTTTATGTTCTTGTTCTAGTTAACAGTAACAGGAAAGTATTTCATTCTGACAAGCAGATCTTGAGCTCAATCAGAAAGCTCTTGTTTGTCTCCTTGACACTTATGCCACTATTACACTGGTAGTCACCTTTTTCCATGATGATTTTGATTGCAACTTACAGATCTAATGTGTTGGTGGGACCTATGATTATTTCTCTCCCTCAGTAACTTCTAGTATTCCTTGGTACTACGTAAGCTCTCCAGCAAGAGGAATTTCTCAGACCAGCTCTAGTTGATACATTTTTGTCCATGTTCTATGATCCATTTGTGTTTTATCTTCAGTAATGAAATCTTACTGACAGTTTTTGGAGAGCAACCAGGAGCAATGCAGAAACCTACAATGTTTGAGGGCCTTTGAGACTTCTTTGACTGACATCTTATCAGGAAGTGTCACATTCCTTTTAATTCTAGTATAATTTTATCACTGGGTTCTAAGTAAATCCACTCAGGGATTTCCTTGATTTTTTTGTTTGTTTTGTTTTTTTGTTTTCCTCACTCTGTGCACCTCTGTGTAGGAACTGCCCATTCAAGGTCCCATTGTGGTTAGTTTCTACAATCTTAGAGTTTTTCTATAAGTCCCTCTGTCCTTACTATCTCCCATGCCTCCATTCCTCACTATGTATTTTCCCAATTATTTCCTTCCTCACCTATTTGTCATGGTATCTTAATCTCCCCTTCAAATGGTTTCACCCTAATCATTCTTTCTCACCTTCCCAGTCATTGATCTTTTTTCAATTTTCTGGTGCTTGCAGTAATTTCAGTCCAAATACATTAACAATGACATCAGTGTTAGGATACAAATACAAGAGAGAACACAGAGTGGTTAACTTCCTGTGTCTGAGACACCTTGCTCAGTATTAAATTTTCCATTTCTATCCATTTACCAGCAAATTCCATAATCTCATTCTTTCTGACGGCTGAATAATATTCCATTGTATGTATGTTCCAAATTTTCATAATCCATTCCTCTGTTGATGGACATGTTGACTGATTCCATTTTTTTGCTGTTGTAAATAGAGCTGCAGTGAACATAGATGAATTTTTATTAAGATGTAGAGTCTTTTGGGAATATTTCTAGAAGTGGTATAGCTCAGTCATATGGCAGTTCCCTTTTTAAATTTCTGAGGAACATCTACACTGATCTCCATAGATGCTGTACCAGTTTACATTATCACTAGCAGTGAATAAGCATCTCTTTTCCTCCACAACCTCACCAGCATTCTCTGTTGTTTGTGTTATTGATCTTATCCATTCTGACTGGGGAAAGGTGAAAATCCGTAACAGCAGACAATATAGAAATAAGCTTCAGGTGAGATCTGGTGCATTCAAGGTGGTAAAGGGACAGAGGGAGGAAAAGGAAGGGGAAAAGGGGGGAAGGGCAAGGGGATCCAGGGAGGGAGGGGACCGGGGTACCTATGAAGTTTGTATGAGTGGAAAAAATAAATAAAAAAGAAATAAGCTTCAGGCTTGCTGTGATGCAAAATAAATAAATAAGTAAAGCTCCCCAACTAAGCCTACCAGAGTGAAGTTACCCATAGGGCATCAGTTTTAAACGAGTAAGCTGAGTGAGATGAGTGAACTCAAGCCTGAACACCTGAATTTGACTGGAAACCAATATGGTAGAAAATGAGAAATGATTCTTCCAAGTTGCCCTCTAATTTAAATGTGTGCAATGCAGCTCACATATGCATGTGTGTGTGTGCGCATACACACACACACACACACACACACACACACACACACACAAACTAAATGCATTTTCTAATAACAAAATTGATAATAACCTGTCAATTTTCATATGAAGTGATTTTGATGTGATTATTATCCAAATAGTTGAGATTTTAATCATCTTTTTAGGTAAGTTTTGGAGTGCTATTTTATTACTTGCATAACTCTTTTGTATATTATTCCTTTTACTCTTCTTATTAAAGAATATTTTGAAAGAAAGATGGGAGAGTTAGGATGGCAAGAGACAGAGAGAGAGAGTGGTCACACATGTGGAAGTCAGAGGACAACTTTCAGAAATAGGCTCTCTCCTTCCATCATGTGGGCTCCAGGGATCAAACTCAGATTGCCAGGTTTCTGTGCAAGTGCCTTTACCCACTGATTCATCTCACTTTTCCTACGTTTAATCTTCTAACTTTCCAAAAACTGGTGTAACTTTGTCAAGTTGTTGGTAAGAACATGGAGTTTAAAAATTGCACTGAAGGTCATTCAACTTAAAAAACAAAAACTTTGATCTAGAACATAGTTCAACAAATCAAATCTAGTTCAGTGAAAATTTGTAATACTTCAAGAAAATTATTCTGGAAAACTGCCTAAAATATTCAGTACTCATGTTCTCAATATTTTGATCTTTTTGGAAATGAGTAGGAGAGCTTTCAAAAGAAATTATACTTGTCTTATCCTTCCCGCATGGAGGCTGTAATTCTGAGAAAAAGCTAATGATGTCTATGGAAAGAATTAAGTAGAATAGGTAATAGCACAGATGTCTCTTCTACATATCTTACAAAATTGGTAGCTGACACTTAAATTTCAAGGTAATAAGCATTATGTTTAATTTTATACTCTCATAAATGAAATGCCTGTTTTCAGCTTGATTATCAAAATAGCAGGCTATGTTCTCTATGTAAAGATGGCATCACTGCAAAACAAAAATATCACACCTTGAAGAATGTTTTAGAGGGTTGGCTGAAGAAAATCTTTGTTTCAGATCTTTTCATTGCCTCTGACCAGTTTTGTTAGCCTTCAAAAAAAAGTTACAAATAATCTATAAGCCTCATTTTAACACAAATTCAAAAATTAAATTTATGAATAAAGAATTTTGTTGGTTGGGTAAAGAATATAAATAAAACAAAGGGAAGCAGACCAATAATATACAATGTCATGTGATGAGGAGTGAGTCATTTTATTTTACAGAATTGCACACATCCCTTTAGAAATAATTATGATTGTGCTTGGAGAGATGGCACAGGGGTTAACCTCTGCCTGACAAGCAGAAGGACCTATACTCATGTAAAAAGGGCCTGAGCAGAGGCCAGATCACATGTAAAAATGCCAGATGGAAATGGCTGTGGCTTGTACTTCTTGCCCTGGAAAGTAAAGCCTGGAAAACCCCAGAACAAAGCAAAAAGAAGGTAGAGCAATCCAGGATAATTCCTGAAATCATCCTGGGAGCTCCACAAGCACACAGAGTGCCCTCTAATTCACACAGACACATATGCCATGCAGAGAGAGAGAGTGGTCACACATGTGGAAGTCAGAGGACAACTTTCAGAAACAGGCTCTCTCCTTCCATCATGTGGGCTCCAGGGATCAAACTCAGATTGCCAGGTTTCTGTGCAAGTGCCTTTACCCACTGATTCATCTCACTTTTCACACAGAAAAAGTATTTATTCTGATTGACAGCATGTGCTTTTCTAGGTCTTATGCATATGACAAAAATAAAACGTAATTTCCTACCTTATTAAATCTATATTTTATGGGAGAAGCAGATAAATAAATGAACTTTTTTTTATCAACTGGTAATAAGAGATGTAAAGACAAACCGAAATAAGAAATTGAAAAGACCAATAGAGGGAATTCTATATAGAGAGATTAGGCAAGAAGAAAAGCATATAAAGAGATATTGAGGCATACTGTGTTTAGAAGGAACAATGCACAACCCAAAGTTGGCAGTAGGAAAGTTCCTCAGAGTGAGCTGTTGAATGGTAGAAGGGGCAAGACTGTCACTGGAGTTGGTTCAAGAGAGGAGAGGAGCAAGGGAAATGGAGAAAAAAGCCATTAACGCTTTTGAAGAGTTTTCCTGCTAAGAAAACAGAAACATTAGGCCAACAAGTACAAGGTATTGAAGGATTAGAAAATTATTTCAGATGAAAACTATAATAAAGTGGTTGGATAGGAAAAGTTGATAAGGATAAGAGAAATCTAAAGATTTCAAGAACATGGTCCTAGAGAGTAACAGATGGGATACAGTGTCTAAGAAAAGGATTGTCTTGGACAAGGTAATAATTCATTTATGATTATGAGAAAGTTACTAAAATGTCAGAAGTCATAACATGTTTGTAATACATGTATAAATAATACATGTATAATATATGAATAAATAATTACAATAATTAAATTTAATTAAGTTTAGATCAATCAATTAATTTAAAAGTATGGGGAAAATGTTCTAGGTTAAAAGTAACATAATACAAGATAACATATAAACTTAAATTGGACTTTGATACGCAAAGAAATCTTAGGTGCAAGGTGGCAGGGTAGGAAACTCTAGAGGTCATTTCTCCTATGGAAGCAACCATCCATCTGGAAAAAACAATTGGAATCTATTACTTCAGTAACATGCAACCTAATGGACAAAAGAACTAGAGGAGCGCTCACTGAAGAGAGTAGCTGCTGGCCTTTCCTGAGTGAGCTCTGGGTGCAAACCAGCTTCACCCTGCCACCCTGCAACTGAGAGGACAGCAGTTCATGCTCCTGGAATAGGATGAGCAATGAGACCTTGGCCTCAAAAAACATTGCATAATGTGTTGGGTTGTATGATAATATCCTTATAAACCAGCATTCATGGTTTCTCTCCCTCCAGTCCTCTGGATAGGGAAGATATACACTTAAAAAGTTAAAAGCACAGAATCCTTTTCTCCCCTTTAAAGCCAGATAGGAATTTCAGGAAGTCTTCCTCTGGCACTTAAGCTGAAGAGCAGACTCAGATAGCAGACCTGTAGATGGGAAGATGGGGATACAAAAGATGAGTCTTTTCAGGTCATCAGGTCCTAATCTGCAAGGACGTGGCCTAACAGTGATGAGTTAGGTTTTGTACTGGAGGAAATAAAAAAATTTAATACATTGGAAAGAGCAAAGATTTTATCTCACCTGATGCTTTCTAAGAAAAGATAGCACAGGACTGGAAAAATGGCTCAGGGGTTGGTTAAGACTTTGTCTCCTAAGCAGAAGTGTTCAGATACCAGTTCCCAACCAAAAAGGCCGGTGGATATGGCAGCAGCCTACACTTCAGACACTGAAGATGGAACTTGGGAAAACATAGAGCAAATTAAAAAGGAGGTAGAGCAATCCAGATGATTCCAGAAGTGATCATTGAGTCTTCACAGGTACACATAGCCCTCTGGCACACACAGACACACCACACACACACACACACACACACACACACACACACACACACACAGATGCAAAGCAAAAGACAGCATAAATAATACAATAACAAAGACTTGAAACTTAAGAACAACCTATGCACAAATTCTATCAACTTATTATTCAAGTGATCTTAGATTAGCCACTTACATTTTGAGTCTCATATTCCATATTTTAATATTAACTATAATATTAAGAGACTAAAACAATAATTCAAAGGGTTTATGATAAGTCAAATGTAATTTCTCTTCAATGTTAGCTGTCTTTCTGATACACAATCTCACATGAGGAAGAGTTAATATGCTCTACATCCCTTCACCAAGATTTTTCCCAGCTGAAATGATGGGGAAGATTGATTCTTCACACTGTTCTTTTGCTATGGTTCCTCTAATTCATGTTTTACCATTCTTTTTTCTCTTACTATTGAGTCTTGAATCATTCATCAACTAAGAGGGAAAAACCTATAGCTTTCATGAAAAACCAGTGAAATTCTTTCAGCCACCCTACCTACTTCACCATGTCTTTTAGGCAATTCTACTCTGCCATTACTTACTATAATATGAAGGGAAGTACTACTATTTTTAAATTTTATGTATTGAAAGTCACACCCCATGTCTGCCCATTTGTCTGAAACCCACTTTTTCCACCTAAATATTGACTATTGAGTTTATGATGTCGGGAGGAGAATTTTTAATAAATTACACATTGCTTTTTTAAAATTATGCATCTATTTAACTTTGTTTAGCTATACAAATAATCTATCCTTCTTTATTCTTTTATATGAATAGGTATTTCACTAAAACTAGAAACGTTGTTGTACATCTGTAATTCCAACTTTGAAAAAGTTAAGATAGAAGGGTTGAGTTCAAAGACTCTAAAGTAAGACCCTATCTTAAAATAAAAACACTCGAATTCAGAAAACAAATAGCATAAATGGATTAATCAGAATAATCAAAACACTGAAACTAGCTATTTTTAAGATATACAAAATGTTTCTTAAGGGTAGAACATATTAATAGTAAATATTCAAACCATATTACAGTGGCTTGTATAACTTAGTGCTTAGGTCCAGACATCCTCTAAAACAAAATACAACTACTCTAGATGAACTTTATCTAAGAATCAAGTCAGCTCTTATCAGTGTTCCTTAGGTAGGACCTTAGAGTGAGTAAAACAAACAAATCTTAACCTTGAAAAATTGTAGGTTACATCATATTTTCTTCATATAAATCTAATCAGGGGTTTTATGTATGTCTGAAAATAAAACTATGCATGAAAACAGCATATTCCAGGGAAAGGCAGTCACACAGGAAATTAAAATAAAGGAATGGAGTTTCTCTTTTTGAATAAAAATATCTGAAAATTAGATCAAATGCAGAGAGTATTAGATCATATGAGTAAGCCTAATTTAAAGATTACCAAAAATTAATAAGGCTCTGTTTTTGGTTAGGTGCACAGAGAAACTGAAACATTGTTCTAAAGAGGGTTGATAAATTAATTAAGGCATATTTTAGGATTAAAAACAAATCTCAAGACTGCTAAGAATCACAAACATCTTAAAACAAAATAAAATGTAATCTTTAAAGTGTAGGCCATGACACTGTTCAGTATGCTTTTGATAAAATATTTTACTTTTTCTTAAATTAAATATTCAAAAAAAGTTACTCTGTGATTCTGTTTTTTTAATATCTGGTTATTGTCATCTGCATTTTATCTTTAAGTTTTACAGCATTGCAAATTATCCAGAAGATGTAGTATATTTGTACAGTGTGTGAATAATGTGAATGCATACATCTAGAGTTATTAATGATTGTTATACTTTGGCCTAAAATCATTGTTTAGGATACAGAAAGTACTGTGCAAATATTATATAAATGTAACAACATAGGCACAAGAGCAAATATATTAGACCACACATGCAGGATTCTAACTTCCTGTACAGAGGAGAAATCTTCTTTAGTAAAAGAGTTTGAGTTCAGGTTCAAATGTTGACTGCCATTTGCTTTTTCTGTCTGTGTGGGGGGGTATATGTTTGTATTTATTAGAATGCACTTGAGTGTCTATTGGGAATCATCCTGGATTGTTCTTCTACCTTATTGCTTTGATCTGGGCTTTCCCAGGTTCCACCTTCTAGGGCCAGAATTGCAGCTTGTTACCATATCTGCCTGAAATTTTTACATGAGCTCTGGAGATCTGAACTGAGGTCCTTTGCTATGAGAAGGCTTTAAACACTGAACTATCTCCCCGGCCTTGACTCTGCCATTTTCTGTTGTGTGAGCATGACATTTAATCTTTTTACGTCTTTATTTTTTCATCTGTAAAGTGAAAATGTTTATGATACCACAGTCTTCCTTAAGTGTGACAGAAACTGCCACCAGACATTAATATTGGCTGAAAACTGCACCTTGAATCTTCACTTGACTTAGCCAAAAGGTCAAGAAGCAATGGACTTCTCAATATACTGGAAAAGCAAAAGGTAGGAGCTGGGCAGATGGCCCAATGATTAATGTTCTGCTGTGCAACAAAAGGACTGGATTTGGGATTATCTGACCTAATGCAAAATTGTCAGGGGCATGTGTGATGGCCTATGTATACATCCAACCTTGGAAGACAATGCCTAGGAAACTCAAGAGCCAGCTAGCTAATCAGAGTAGTTCTATTTGATGAGCTCTGGATTTAATTGTAGACCCAGCCTCAAAATAATAAGGTAGAAGAGTAATCAAGGATGATTTTTTTTATCAAAATCAAAATAGCCAATCAAAATAATCAAGCCCCCACAAACACATGCATTTAAGTGTCACAAAAATATGTGTGCCAACATGAATGCAAACACACACACACACACACACACACACACACACACACACACACACACACATCCTCTACAAACATATACTTAAAATGGAAAAAAAGGTAAAAGGATATAATTAGTAAAGCTATCGTTAGGATACCTTGATTTACATCAAAGCTACAGCAATTTCAAAAAAAAAAAGGGCCCAGAAATCTGTCAGACAAAAAGAAAATTGCATAACACAGATGTGTAGGAGGCTTGTAATAGACTTCCTTTGACTATCTAGACATAAAACGTAAAAGCATACTGTAGCTATTTCTCCATTATACTGGTTACTCTTTTCTGTTGCTGTGCGACAATACCCAAAGTCAACTAAAGGGAAAAAAAGGAGATTTATTCAGCTTAAATTTCCAGAGGGAAGATACAGTCTTTCATTGTGGAAATGGCATGATTGACTGGCAGAACCCAGAAAATGTCTAGGTCACACCTATCCAGAAGGCTAAGAGCTGCAAAACTGCCTACTTCAAGTGCAGACTTCTCAAGGGCAGGACTAATTCACAAGGCCCACCCTTTGTGGCTACCTTCTTTCAGCAAGGCTCTACCTCCTAAAAATGCCATGACTTTCCCAACATATGAGACTTTGGGAACACATTTAAAACCACGATACTCCACCCCTGAACCCATAGTCATTGCCATCTCATTATGCAAGCCATACTCAGTCCAACTTTAAAAGTTTCAGCACAGACTACATCAGTAGTCCTAACACAGTCCAAAAGTCCAAAGTCAAAAGCCTCCTGTAAATCAAAAGATAAGTTATATACTTCCAACCTATAATGGCACAGAATAAACATTCCCATTACCAAAGGGAGGAATGGGGGCATATCCAAGAAAGATCAGTTCATAACAAGACCAAAAACCAGCAGGACAAACTCCAAATCTTGCAGCTCCATTTCCAACAAGTAAGCCTCCTACTGAAGCCATCTCAGTTCCAAATGACTTTGGTTCCACCCTTCCAATGCAGCTGTCCACAGGACACATCACTTTCTTGGGCTGGCTCCTCCCAGGGTATACATCTCTCCTTCGGAGATGCCCCATGTTGACTCTGGTATCTCTAACATCTTCACTTCTCAATGGCAAACCAGGCTTTAACTCCATCGGAGATGCCCCATGTTGACTCTGGTATCTCTAACATCTTCACTTCTCAATGGCAAACCAGGCTTTAACTCCACAGCACAAACTGTCCTTCTTGGACCTCTAAGCTACAGGCTTTCTGACACATGCTGCCTGGATTCCATCATTCTCTGAAATCTCGAAGGAGGGCTCCACCTCCTTCTTGCATCTTTGATGCCTCTAAAGCCAGAATCAAGTGGATGAGTTTGCCAAGTTCTCTATATCCTCCAGGTGGAAATTGCCCCCCCTTGACTCACAAGTGGTTCAGTTTCTTTGTGCTGATTTTAGGCAAAAATTTTCTTGGGCCTTTGCTTTGGAGAAGAAACAGAGCTTTCCTTTCTAGCCCTACCTTTTAGCTCTTTCCTTCGTAAAGGATTTGCATTCTTATGGGTTTGAGCCTTCTCTGAGTATCTTGCCCTCAGGGTAGGGTGTCTCCTATAATCCAAAGGAAGTACAGGCTTTTATTTAGTCACCATTCTGTTTTCTGCTTCTTTCTGGTTCAGCTCTTTAAATTTTCCATTGTATTTTTCCTCATCAGACCTTCAGTTTTTGATTCTTTCTGCCTGATTCTTTGTTCTTTCTTATAACTCTGAACAAGGGAGCTAAAAAAAAAAAAAGTCATGTCATACTGTCAAGACTGTCTTGCTTTGAAAGTTCTTCTACCAAATACTCAAATTTACCATCAAATGGATGAATGCAAAACTTCACTAATCTATCTGCCAACACATGGCTCCACTTATCAATTATCCATTCCAGCCACAGTCTTTGTTCCCTTCTGGTCCATCGCAAGCTGAGCTTCCACTGTCTGAGTTTGTTACAGCATTGTTTTCTTTCAAGCTCTCACAAGAAAGACTCATTTGGCTCTATTTCCAAGACACAAAGGCTTTCCCAGTGCAAAGTACCAAATTTTTCCATATTTCTCCCAATGAACAGTTCCAAAAGTACATTAGCCATATTACAGTATTGGCGTACTGTTGAGTGCCAACTTCTCTCAGCTTCATAAATAACGACTTCACTTTTTGGTACCAGACTCTTTTAGCCTCACACAGCAATACCCAACCTTTTTGGTACCAAGTTCTGTACTAGTTACTCTTCTCTGTTGCTGTGAGAGAACACTCAAAGTCAAGCAACTTAGGAGAGAATGGGAGATTTATTCATTTTACAGTTCTAGAGAGGAAATGCAGTCTTTCATTGCAGAAGTCACATGGCTAGTGGCAGAAACTGGAATAGGCCTAAGTCACTGCAGACATCTTGGAGGGTGAGGGCTTCAAGACTGCTTGCTGAAAGAGCAAACCTTTCCTAAAAGTAGAGTGGAACTAATCCACCTTAAGGCCCTCCCCCTTGTTTCTGCCTTCTTCCAGCAATGTTCCACCTCCTAAAGTTTTCATGACCTTTCCAAACACATGAGACTGTGGGGGACACATTTTAAACCATGACATCTATGCTATCATAATTAGAAAAAAATCAGTCCACCTAACCATTTAAAAAGTCAATTAGTTAATCTTCCTGAATCCATTTTCTGCCATAGTGAACATGTAAAATGTACAGTGCTCTTATATATTTTAGAGTCACATATGTTTGATTTTAATTATATAAATTTGTTTCCAATTCTATCAATTTCAGTAGGTCAAAACTTCTTAAATTATCCTATGATACTTTCGTACTATGGTATCCAAAAATTTAAAACAAGAGTCTTTAAAACAGTAGCATTACATCAACTCTGCCAAAAAGTTCATATCCTCAGAGAAATAGTTGGATCTGCTTTATGCCACTATACTAATCCATTGAATCCAATCACAATTGTTAAACAAACAGTTTAACATTACATTAGACATGGGACATAGGGAGGTAATAGATACTTTAAAGACTCTGAGATCATTTTTTCTAGATTATTGCAAGGTTTGAGCCTAAGATAAACAAGGAATGCAGATATTTCATGCAAGCTTGCCTAATTCCATGAAATGGCTTAACTTAGTTTATTATTTTTACATCTTTTACCTGTCATAATACTTGATACATCAACTTCAAAAATATTTAAGGAAGATGGTACATGAAGAATTACATAAGTGTGCAATTTGAGTTTTTCTAATATGTAGGATTTAATTTTTTTTATTTTCACATGTATGGCTATGTGGTTTAAATGTGTATGTGCTAGTACGTGAGTTGGCACACATACATGGCAACACAGACATATATGTGCTTGCTCTGTGGTGTGTGTGTGTGTGTGTGTGTGTGTGTGTGCATATAGAAGCTCAAGACTGATGTTTAGAATCATCTTTGATTTTTCCATCTTATTCTTCAAGGAAATTACTCAGTCAAAATAGAGCTAACCAATGTGACTAGTCTCCTTAGCCAGTTTTTTCTGCCTTCAGAGGGTGAGATTACAGGTGGAATTCCACATCCACTTGGCATCTGGTGCTCTTGTTGCCTAGAAATTACAATAACTGCTGAACTATGACCCCAATCTTGAATTTATTTCTAACGTGCTTCCATATAAGGGAAAATAAAAAGTCCAAACAGACACAAATGTACAAGTTCGCCTTCAAGACGAACACAGTCAGAATTTAAGAATCCAAAAAAACAAAGTAAAACAACTAAATTAAACTAAATGCAGCCTATATATCATGGAAGCAACTAATCCTTCAATTTTTAAATTAAATGATTCCCCAATATGAGAGTTGTCATTCATTAGTATCCCATAGAAAGTCTCTTGATATCATTTTTACTTAAAGTTTATCAACTCCCTCCCCATCTCTTACACAGTGAAGACTAACTTCCATGATTCAGTATAGATGACCCCTGATATTCTGACTCTTTTAACCATGGTTTTCCTAACTACTATTCTCATCCGAAACTTTTGTCTGTATCATTTCTCCTTTCAGCATCATCTGCAGTTTCATATACTTGGAATTCTTTGATCTATCATGCCTCTTTCAGGTTAAACCTCTTCATTACTGCTAATGTAAAACCCCTCTTTGTCTGTTTCCTTAAATGTGGGAATAAGCACTAACAGTAACTATAACAGTGGGATATTGAGTTCTTACTGTGTGCTAGGAATTGTCTTTCAAAGTAACTATAAGGTAGTGAATAAACTAAGAGCCATTAGAATCAAATTACTTGAGTTGCCATCTTGCCTATTTTTCCTAGGTATCTCACTTTTTGCATGCTTTTTCAATTTTTCCTCCATACAATGGACCCAATAATAGTACCTCATAAAACTGTAAAACATATCAAATGATTGGTATGGAATGAAGGCAGCATTCAGAGATGTACTTTCTCATCACAATGTATTTCACAGAAAGAAAATTAAGGATTATGATTAATAAGGACTCTCTAAATTTAAAGTTCATTGTCAATTAACCAATGCATTTTTCTGCCACAAAGAAATCAGCAAGGGCTGGAGAGGTGGCTCAGGGGTTAAGCCTCTGCCTTGCAGGCGGAAGGTCCTGAGTTCGGATCCCAGATCCCACGTATAGACGCCAGGCGGAAGCGGGGGCAGCCTGCGTTTCTGGTCCTGGTAGGAGGAGGTGGAGGCGGTCCATGGTGGTTCCCGAATTCGTCCCTGGTTCTACACACAGACAGACACACACACGCGCGCGCACATACACACGCACACACCCACAATTGAATAAATAATGATAATAAAAATATTAAAAAAAAAAGAAATCAGCAAATCTCTTCTGATGCCACTTATATGCCTTTTCACTATTACCACCCTGGGAGTGGGATCTGTGTTTTATTTATAGTTATAGTTAGGTGGATTGTCAGTCCCCAACACAGTCCAGATTGCTATAAAGAATTCAAATGCAAGATATAAAATATTTCTCTTCTTTGTGTGCCAAAACTTCAAAAGACAGTAATAGAATCTAAAGTTTAATGGATAAAGCAAATTGGATTGATATATAGGTAAGAATACCACACTTCTAACTAATATCAGAACTACAAAGGATTCTGTTTAGAACCCCAAGTTGAGAGTAAACTTAAGCATACCCATACCTTGTGGCTATTACTTTGGTAGTTATCACATCTTCCTAACTTTTCCAAATAATTTTTTAAATATGTATGGCTACTGCTCAGATAATGAGTACCATGCTCCAGGTTCCATGTTTTTCTAACTGTTTCTTCACAGGAATTTAGGAGCAAATATGGAACTTATACTACGTCTCAAGACTACACTATCCTATTTCCTGGATTTGTCAGGACCATTTCCCTATGAGAACTGTTGTGCTATTAGAGTTCACACTCAAGATCTAAGGAGTAGGAGTATTCCCTGAGTACAGCAGGTACCAAGATGGACTTGTAATGCATCTGGATGAGAATATCCACACTTGTCCTCATGAGGCCCTCACAGTAGATGAGAGTGTAAAGTGAGAAGGGCAAGACATGAGCTGGGGAACAGCACTTGCCCCTATTTTCACCCTCTGACTTGGAACTCAGAATGCTCCAACAAGTTCAAACTCCTATTTGCATTGCCAAATCATAGCAAAGATTATTTGTTAAAAGACAAAAATAGAACATTTTACTTAACTTGTTCTTTGGATGTTTTAACCAAATGTTATGGAATACGACAGTTTTCATTTTACTGAAACTTTATCAGTGCCAAAGGCAGCTTGCATGAAAAAATACACTTGCAACCTAAGCAAAGGGCATTAGTCCCTTTACCTCAAAAGAATTAAGAAGTAGATGGCTCAGGGGTTAAGAGTATCTTTTAAAGACAACCTACAGAATGGGAGAAAATCTTCACTAACCACATATCTGGTAGAACTCTGTTATCCAGAGTGAACAAAGAACTTAGAAAACTAAATACCAAGGAAAAAAATGACCCAATTAAAAAATGGGCCTGGGAACTCTAAAGAAACTTTACCAGAGATGAAACTGAAATGTCTAACAAATACTTTAAAAAATGCTCCACATCCTTAGCCATCAGGGAAATACAAATCAAAACCTCCCTGAGAGATCATCTCATCCAGGTCAGGATGGCAAATATCCACAATACAAATACCACCAAATGCTGGAGAGGATATGGAGAGAAGGGAATGCTCTTACATTGCTGGTGGGAATGCAGGCTTATACAACCACTCTGGCAATCAGTCTGGCAATTTTTTAAAAAGTTAAAGATTGAAATGCCATATGACCCTGCTATTCCACTTGTGGGAATAATCCCCCATACAGCAAAAATTTACTACACTGGTACAAGCACGACCATGTTCATAGCAGCACTATTTACAATGGCAAAGTCATGGAATCACCCCAAATGCCCAACAGTAGACGAGTGGATAAGGAAAATGAGGTACATTTATACAATGAAATACTACTCAGCCATCAAGAAAAGATGAATTAATGAAATTTGCTGGGAAATGGATGGAATTAGAAAAAAATTATATTGAGTGAAGTATCCCAATTATATTGAGTGTTGTATGTACTCCCTAGTAGGTGGATTCTAGTACCAAACCCACTTAGTGACATATTCAAAGACAAATCTCTGTAATACCTACAGTAATTGCAAAGATTACAAACGGGAGGGAGGGGAAGGAGGGCCCCCCAGAAACAAGGAGAGAGGGGATCATGCTACAGTAGAGAAAATAGGTCATCATCAAGTACTGTAAATAAGTAGTGAGACATCTGGTTAAGCCCACTCACTTTCCTTCCTGGTCACTTGCAAGTGAGAGGGTTTGATTTCACCAGTCAGGAAGGGCATAGAGTCTGGCAGACAGATGGTAACCATCCTGCAAATGGGAGACTGACACCCTCCTCACTGCGATCATCCTACTCTTATTTCATCTACCTTTGAATCTACTCTTACAGTAAGACTCCATTTTAACAGCCTTTTATCTCTGGCTAGGAGGTTACATCCAATACCAATCAGGATGGAGCCAAGGGCAGGATGGAGCAAAACTGAAAACAACAACAAACCATAATTCAGAACATCAGAGACCCTACATTAATCACCTGAAACCAGACCAGCCAAATCTCTCCCCTTCCTAAAGCTCAGGGATATTTGTATAAGAGGGGGTGGTAAGATTGTAAGAGCCTTAAAATGAGGAGGGGCAATGATATGCAAGATACTCCACACAAATTAGGGCCGCAGTAGCCATAATCGGACTTTGCTTGACCTGTGCAATGACTGACATGTCAATGACCTCCCAAAGTCTACCATGGATCACAGGCACTAGGATCCTTAGAGGCAAGGGATTAACAGTCATAATAGTGTTCCCATACTAAAGGGGAGCCCAAAAAAGGGCTCGGGCAATGCCACTGGGTCCTTACACCTCTCTAGGGTGGAGAAGGCAGAGAGAAGTTTGACATTCACACTAAAGGATGCTTCAGGGAATGAGAGGGGGAGAAGGGGGGAACTGGAAAAAAGGGGGCTGAAAGGAAGGGGAAAAGGGGAGGGAGCAAGGGGGATTATGGAGGGGTAGAGGAAGGGAGGGGACGGGGTACCTATTAAGTTTGTATGATTGGGAAAATAAAAAAAAAAAGAAAAAGTGTATTTCTCAGCTACTTAAATATTTTTATTGCTAAATTAAAAAAAAGACTGTCTTTTAAGCAGAAGGACCTAAGTTTGGATCCCAGATCCTACATAAAAACGCCAAACAGAATGGCCTTGGCCTGCACTTCCATCTCTGAAAAACAGAGCCTGGGAAATCCCAGAGCTAAGCCAAAAGGATGTAGATGAAATCCAGTAAGATTCCTGAAGTCACTCTTGGGCCTCAACAGGTACACGTAATGCCCTCTGATCCACAGACACATAGACATACACACACACACACACACACACACACACACACACACACACACACAGCACACAGCACACAGCACACATCACACACAACACAAAATAAATAGACATAAATAAAATAGATAAAAGAATTAAGAAGCTTAATTTTTTAAAAGCAGTAATACTAGTGGGGATATGGTTGGGTATTTCCTAAAAGTAGATGTAACGAGCATTAGTAGGCACCTTTGCTTTAATCTTAGTAATCACTGAAAAAGTGACTAACCTAAAGCTGTTTTAAGTTCTATTCTATAGCATGACAATTCCATAATGACTCCAATACAAACATTTCTTGTGCTGTGCTTTGTGCTAACAAAATCCACATGCAGAAAGGAGAGAAAGTCAGCAACATCAAGAAAGATGTTTGTCAAGATCCAAGTTCCCAAAAAAAAAAAAACCGTTTTCATTTACTAGCACAAGGAAGTTGTCACTTCATCATCAGGACAAGTACTTGTTAGCCAGACCTCAGTTTTGAAGACTTGATGGTGGACTGCCTGGTAAATAAAAGGCCCAGCTGTGCTTCCACACCAATAAGGAAAAGCCTCTTGCCAGTGTAAACGTGGGCAGCATTGTTCCAAAGCAGCAGCTCCCTTTCTTATCAGAAATGTGCAGGTCCAAGAAGAAAGTAGGGCGCTCTCAAAAGCCCACCTCTGTTCAGCAAAGCAAAGGCTCTATCAGATTGGTTCCCGTGGAAAGGATGGACGTTACAACATGCAATAAATCTGAAGTGGGTACTTTTTTCTCTTTAAAGAGAGGAAAAGGAACTGTGTGGCTTTGTAGGAAAGGAAACTGCCAGAGAATCCAATCTACAGAGAAATCAATTTCACACGGCCATAATTCAAGGAAATGGCGCTGTAAGTAATGACGTGGAAATTCATTTTGTGCCTTAAAATTTGCACTTTCTTCTTGGCTAATATTATTTTTGAAAACAAAAAACAGCTTAGTTCTTTTTTTTTTCTCATTATCCACTGTAAGCATTCTTGTTAAACATGGGAATCTGTGAAACAAATTCACACCGTGACTCATGACTATTGTTCTGGCTAACTTTCACACGTCTCATCCTGTATCGCTTCCCTTTTCTCAAGTCCCAAACGAGTAACAAAACCATCTTTTTAAAACATTCTGAATGTATAGTGAGAATTAGTCTGTTCACTAAATTTTCTTTGACTCTCTTCCCTAGTACTTAGCGTGAGGCTCACCCGGAAATCCTCAAATATTCTGTATGTGAATATAGAATACAGAATATATTGCTCATATAGGAACACAATTAGTATATTTCCATTTCTCCTCTTATTGAATTAAGGGAAGAAGACAATAAACTTGTCCTCATTTCTGCTTCTACTGAAAACACTTTTAACACATTTTGAATATCAATGGAAGTTATAACATCAGTATATTTTTTAAATATCCAGAACTTGAGGAACTGGGAAGCTCTTTAAAACTTGTTTGACTCTGGAAATTATGACAGCTATGACTTTAAGAGTGATCGCAAACATGATAATAGTTAGGGTAAAATTTTAAGCAAGGAAATAAATATTTTAATAGCACTTTTTAAGAAATTCAGAAGTAAAAATGTAATGTCTGAAGTCAGATGATGGAAAACAGAAGTGCCATGTTATAACTCTTCGATCAACATCACTTACAGAAGGATCAAAACACAAAGAAGGAGATGTACAGAGGTTATATTGCAGAAAGGAAGATTGAATCCATTTTTGATAAAAACTCACTTCAAGTACAATCCAAACAGAGTAGAATCTCACCCTTGGAATGACTTCAGAAATCAGTAGCACAATCTTATCTGACAAGCAAAGATGCTAGGTCTTAAGGTTGTGGCAATTTAACCAGAGTCACACTGAAAGGATCTAGCCCAGGGGAAATGTCAAAATTGCTGGATTCCACGCGCAATGCCTGTGACACGGTCACATTGCCTTTAATGTTCACAGAGCCTCCACTTAGTATAAATTTTAAATGCTAAAACCTCAGAATTAATAACTGTCAGTGATGATAAATAGATGCACTTTTCCTTAAGACACAGAATACATGAATGCAAATTCGCATAACATTCCCTTCATTTATCTGTCATTATTGTGCATCTAACACAATGGCACTGTCTTATAGAAGACATTGGGGCAAGAAAGAGCACATGACTAAGAATTCATTAGTCTCTTAAACACATGACAAAATTGTTCAGACTTTCAAGTTTTGTTTCCATAAAATCATGATAAATACAGCATCTTTCAGATCTTGGTAAAAATCAAATTAGATGACACAACTAAAAATACCCAATACTGTACTGGAGAGATAGATGGCTCAGGGGTTAAGAAACTGCATCAAAAGCAGAAGGTCCTGATTTCAGATCCCAGGTCCCAGGTAAAAAACAGCAGGCAGAAACACTGGAGACCCACTCTAGTGGGCAGAGCCTGGGAAATCCCAGAGTGAAGCAAAAGGGAAGTAGAAGTAACCCAGGATGATTCCCAAAGTCATCTTTGCTCCTCCACAGGGACAAACAGTGCCTTCTGATACACACACACACACATGCACACACACACACACACACACACACACACACACACACACTAAAATAAAATAAGTAATGTAACAAAAAGATTATAGGCATTTAAAAAATAATAAAAAAATCACCCAGTATTGTGCTTGCCACTGAGGAGACACAAATAGAATGTCCAAGATGAGAACTTAATATCTGAAGTTTATATGATAATATAACCTTAAAAATCAGCAACTAAGCTGTGTTTTAAACAAACGTTTATATCTTCATTAAGTATAGAAAAATGAAGCAAATGGCATTAAGAATTCATGATTAAAGAGCAATAAGGAGAATAAGAATCAGGATGAAGACAGAGCAGTGATCTCATGGAGAAAATGCTTTAGCTGAGTTTGAAAATAAATAGAGTTGGTTGATGGGTCAAGTTGACTGGCTAGGCATGATACAAACAAAGAACAAAGAACAAAGTCACAAATAAAACATCTAAGGCATAAGAGAATCACCAGATTGCCTGAGAAGTAGTAAAATCCAGAATTAGATAAACCAAAGCCACTCACAAAAGGCTTTTGTTGCTAGATGGAGTGATTTGAATTTGATAATAATATGGAGAACAGTCCAAAGATAAGAAATAATAAGGTAAAGGTAGGAATTTATAAACAAGTAATCTGACAATTAAGAGTATATTGAGTGATGCTAGAACAAAATTCTGGAGCAGGCATAATCCCAAAGTGAGGTGAGGCAGGCCTAATACAGAAGGTGGTGAAGAAGTGTGACTGGCCTCTGTGCAGTCTAAGCTCTTCAGAGACTGGCTCTTCAGAGTCTAAGCACGGTTGATGATCAAGGCTGCCTGAGGCTGGCCTCTCTGGACCAACTGACCCTAGCAGACATGGTGCAGAGGCAGTCTACAGCCTCTCTGAAGGGGTCTGTACTGAGCACCTCCCGCAGAGCTCTTCCTGCAGGTGTTGTTGACCAGGCCTCCCTACTCAGGAGAAAATGTAAAAACCTGTTTTTCCAGCCCTAACTCAAAACTCCAGCTTTTGCAACCCCCAGACCTGCTCCCCTTTAAATGATCTGTAACCCCTACTCCTGAGTCCGTAATATGTCAGGAGAATTGTCTTTTTTAGTACCAGTAAGGATATTCCCTTCTGAACAATGACACATTGGCCAGTCACGCGGTGACCTTGGTGGAGGAGTGTGTATTCAGGGAATTGGAGAGTTCCCTTTTGACTCATGCTACTTAGAAAATCACTAAAAGCCTGACAGTCACTTTTATTGGTAACACAGCTCTCTCCATGTCAGATCAGTTCTGGACCAGTGGCAGGAAAAGTTTAAAAATGTTGAACTTAGGGGCTGCAGAAATGGTTCAGGGGTTAAGTCTTTGCCTCAAAAGCAAAAGGGAACACAGTGCAAAATGGGCAACTCCCAGTTATCTTAGAAGCCCTCTGGTGTGGCTTGAGAACACACAGAGGCCTATCTTGAAGCCCAGCAAACCCCCCCATCCTAGTTAACCACTTCAGAGACAGACAAGGCCAGGCGACTTTTATCACTGAGATGTGGGTGAGGATGGCTTGCTGGAAGCAGAATGAATTCCATGATAAGGAGTGCACAAAAGAGATCCAGGACTTTTTGGATTGTTCTTCAAGAGTGCAGGAACCAGAAGGATGAAAGCAATCCAAAAGTTCCTGGGACAGTCTGTGAGTTTACCTCTCTCCAAAATGAGTAAGTCATTACAGAGGTTTCCTAACAAATCTCAGCTCAGCTGAAAATGGAGAAACGTCAGTGACTGGACCATCATTTCTGAGAAATGTGCAGAGAGGCATCTTCAGGATGTTTGAATTTGCAGGGCCCTGAATGTTTAAAGGGAAAAACGAGCTGAAATACTTCTTTTGCTCTTTAGAAACACATTCTGGAAGGACATTGTTTTCTCTTGAAATAAAACCCTCTGAAGAGAGAGGAAAAAGAGAAAAGGCGAAAACCAAAAGGGCCTAAGTTCAGATCCCAGATCCCACATTAAAAAAAATAAAACAAACAAACAAACAAACAAACAAAAAAATCCCAGACTGAAAAGGTAGTGGCCTACATTTTCAGTGCTGGGAGGCAGAGCTTGGGAAGCCCCAGAGCAAAATGATAGGAGATGGTGCAGTACAGGATGATTCCTGATGACATCCTTGGGCGTCCACAGGCACACATAGTGCCCCCTTCTACACTCACATGCACCTATCCACATACATAGTTCCCTCTTCTACACTTACATGCACATATCCACATATACTATACACCCACACCTACACAGAAAAACAATGCTGAATCTAAAAGTAAACTAGGTCTGAGTTCACATTGTCATTTATGTTTTAAGTAAGCCTACATTCTCAATCCTTAGAGATACGAACTATTTTTACAGAGTATTTGAAGGAGAAAATCTTAATATTTAAAAGCTACTTTTCAATTTTTTAACAAAGATCACAAGAATGTTTCAATTTCAAATTTATATACAACATGTCAAAAGCCCATATTTCATGATGTAGGCTAACTTAACAAAACTTTCATAGCACTGGCATTTGTAATGTAAGTCCAATAGTCAAGAGATCACTAAATTATTATATTTTAAAAAAACACAAATGAAAAATAATGAACTTTGGGGATTTAAAATCTCATACAACCAGGACAATGATTGAATATCTGACAACTCAGTGAAAGTAAGGAGGTAGGAAAAATAGGAAGGGGAGGATTTATTTACCTCCATGGTATTCATCTCCAACATATTCAATATTCAAGTTCATGCAAAAAGCAGTGTGTTTGTTTTATTGTGCATTGATCCTGCAATAGCAATCATGAGTTCTTTGGGGAATATTGCTTCAGAGCAATTGCTAGTGTAACTCATTTATCAAGCTCAAAGGCTAGGAGCTCATTAGTGCAAATTCCGTCAGGGGAACACATGTAGCTCCTTTCTCTGCTTCATCTGCAAATTTTATCGGCTCCTGGACTGTCACCCCTGTTGATACTGTTCTCAGGTCTCTTCCTCTTGGTCACCATCTGATCACATTCCCTAGAAGCTGCATAATGAAGTATTCCATCACTTAGATAACATAATACACAGTCACTTAAAAGTGGACAAAGTATGAATAAATGAAGGAAATAAGAACTGTTGTCTTTTTTCACCTTGTAAATTCTGATGAAGGCATCGATAATATAACATTTAAAGTACTATCCACATTGTGAGGAAAAGGTCTGCTATGAAACAGTTCAGAAGCCTGTGCTAACACTGCTGTTTCATCTTAAAACTCTACACGCAAGGGCCTCAAGTTTTAACAGCAGTATATTTCTCTGCTCGCCTATGAAACACCACTGCTTTTCAGAACAGTATTAGTTAAATCGATGTTTGACATACAGTTGTTTCTACTTTCCATTGTCTTTCAAAGCTTCACATCTTTTGTTTTTTATTATTTGCATGTTAATATATGCCCTTTTGTATTTAAAGTATAGGGTAGGCAAAGTACACTAGAAGTTAAATCAGACAACTTTCAAAAAAAAGAAGAAAAGAAACAAACACACATATTCTAATTTGCTTGGTTACAAGTAACCTACAACTAAGTGGATCTATGAAGCTGAGGGGCATACTTATGAAGCATATATGCACTATCCCCTCAGCAGATAGCTGCTAAGTCTGATCATTATGTACCATATTCAAATGTAGCATTTAATCAAATAGTTCTATATATTAATCTAAAGTACATGGATCATAAAAGCTGTCAGAGAAATGGTCATTTCCTCACAATCAATTAGGATGTTTCAAAAAAAGAGTGACAATATTTCTCCCTTTTAATGAACATATGCTTTGAGACAAACTACTAATCTCTACTAAAATAAGAAGAAATTAATGCATATTAGAGAAATATGTAAGACTACACTACTCGTAAACTAATTTATTTTTTAAAAAGGCATTTTCTGGTGTTTAGAAACTAAACAACACTTGTTTCTTGTGAATTAAGCTTGTTTTACAAAATTTTGTAAAGTCTGCCTTTACCTTGAAAGTCCTAAGCTAGGATCAATGACTGGAAATGATGGCTGTTTGCTACTTTAGTAGATGAATGACTGAAAATCACATTGCCTTATGCATACCTCCACAAATATATCATAACCCACATGCCATTTACTTTTTATTTTGGACTCTATAGTAAGATTATAACCTTACAGTAAAATCAAGCAGTGATCTTTTCTTATACAAGGACAAATTGTTTTTGCTATAAATACAAATTCAAATGTCCTGTTTCCTCATTTATTTCCTAATTACACATTTTAGAAAATGAGATAGATATTTAAAAAAAATGAATGAGAAGATAAAAATTCATCACTGCTTGAAGACAAAGTGCTTCAAGTCCCTCATAGGTTAATGAGGAGCATTATTATTGTTACAGATCAACACACATGTCACTTTCACATAACTAAAGGCCATTTCTCTTCAGCTGGCTATAGGCAGGTGGGAATACATGTTGATTATCCAAAGAGAATGACTGACATCTGCTGGAATATAAGAGAAATAAAAATAAGTCAAGTATTTTTTATGCACATAGTTTTTGTTTGGATATCTAGAAAAGGAAGCATAATGGAACTATAAATCCTTAGCAATAGAAACTTAATGGCGAATGATGGAAAGTATTGTAATGAGTCATTCTTTAAGGTTACTTTATGTTAAGTCCCATCATGATAACCTGCCCCGAAACAGCTACAAAACCTCTATAAATAGTACCGGTCTGTTGCCTGGAACTTCTCTATAACTCACTACTGACTTCTCAAGTCTCTCGGTTTTTATCAGTTTGACACCGGCCAGTCCTCTGCAATCAATCTACTGGGCTTTGCTAATCCAGAGCCAAGGAATTAATTGAGATTGTTCATTAAAGGACCAAAATACAATCTAGCCTCCACATGGAAAGATCCATACTAACAAACATTAAAATCTATGTTTTAAATTACACTTTTAATGATACTTAACATTTTAAAATTATTTCTTAGTGAGGAAAGGAGATAATTCTTTACTGAGAGCCTACTGTTATTTCATTTGGGTTTTAGTGTTTCATGTAGTTTGTTTTTGATGACATATGCCTGACTTGATTCATGCTCCAGTGAGTATCATAGATCAGTGGGGATGCTATTGAGAAAAGCATCCTCTTATTGTCATTTATTACTACTTCTTAATTGTGAAAATTTTGGTAAAGATAATAGAGATTGTCCAAAATATTGATGGTAGACTTACCCTTTCCTCTTGAGCTGGTCCTTCTCCTGGATATACTGTAAATGTTGAAGTAAAGAATGACCTGCTCTCAGTCACAAAACATTACACCAGGGTTCCAGAGAACCCATCTTCCCTTAATTTCATCATTAATATAGCAGTAAAAAAAATACTGAGCTTATTGGTTCATTGCTATTCTACAGTAACACACTCACAGAACCAGTGCAATTGCTGACATATTATACTCATTCATTAATAAAAAGAAGAGTTACTTACTAGTCTCTGTTTACCTGTAGTACATTTTAACACTCACACACACACACACACACACACACACACACACACATTGATAATGTTACCTTTCCTGATAAAGGTTGGGATATTTTACTTTTATATAATTTTAACTATTCTTTTGACTGAAAATAAAATCTATTCTTTGCCTAAAAATAAAAATTAACCATATTTAGAATTTAAAACACATACCAAGGTCTAAAATTGTTTGATCTATACAAAAAATCATTTGTGTTCAGTGCAACACAAGTTATCAGCTATCGTGTCAGCTTTTTAAGAAGTTAACACTGTTTTCAGACTTTAGCTGTCACAATATTTTGATATTTACCTCCAAAATTATGGATATCCTAGATATTAATAACAGTATTAATATAAAAAAGGAAAAATAACAAATATTATTTCTACAGCTACTCATATTCATGCATTAAAATATTACCATTTCCAAAAGCACATCTTTCTCTTGCTTAAATCTCCCAAGATAAAATATATTTTCTTGATTAGCATTTACTTAATTCTCCAATAAAATACACAAGCTATGTAAGAGTTTCTAAAGCTATGAAAGGTAAAAGAGGAAAAATGCTTAGTTTTCATTCATACTATCATATTTAGTGTTTATTTTATGTTTACTTTTTTAACTTTCCCACTTAAATTAAAAATGTAGGAGCCTGATATATTTCTGTACATAACTTTACACACACACACACACACACACACACACACACACACAAAACACCACCACCACCACCACCTCCACCACCAAGTGAATATTGAACTCAATGGCACCATCTAGTGGAGTTAAATGGGAAAAGGTATAATCCTTAAAACTAGTTTCTTAACTGGCATTGCTTTTCAGTCCAGTGCCCTCCAAAACCGATCAGAGAAATGATGGAAAACTCTCTGAAGTTTGTTTGCCACAATAATGTTATGTGCTTGAATATCACCTGACACTTGACAACAAAAATTTTTTAAGACATTGACAAAGTTCTTTTGTGAGGATGAAATGATCTATGTGAAATAATGTCTCACTCTAAACTAGAGAACCGTGAATTGCATAATCAAACTGGCCTGGATAAATATAATACCACCTCACCAACTAGTATTTGACATTAAGAAAACTCTATTATTCATTTAATGGATAAGTATGAACACATCATCACATACTATAAACCCAGGGAAGAACTCTGCAGTCCTCTGTGTTACAGGATTTCAACCTTTTCTGAGGATACAACATGCTTTATGCATGACTTGTGTGATATTAACTAAAGAATGGTCACAGAGTACACGGTATTTATTGTCTCTGACAACAACTACTTCATTTGCAAAATTGTGCTAACCCAGCTAAATTAGTGATCATTAAAGTCTCTTCCAATCATAAAATGTATTATTCTTTAAGTAAATGGTAGAAAATAGCCCCAATGTAAATGAATTGCAGGGTGTTGGATCCAAAAGGGGGAAATATCTACAGACTCAGTACTTAAAAGTTAATTTTGAAGCCAGAGTGAAATCCTAATTGATCCTACTTTTCCTAGACTGCTGTTATATAGCAGCTTTTTATCTCCTCTCCAAATCTGTATAGTAACAACTGTGAGGTTTTCCAAGTGTTTTTGCTATGGTCATGAAGTTTGTGAAGTAGAACAATAAAGGGAAGAAAGGAAACTTTTTAGTATTGTGGTTATTTTGCATTATTGCTTATAAATTCACATGCACAGGGCTTAAAGGAACAAAGGGTTTTATTTTGGCTCACTGATAATCTGGTTATAGTTCTTTGTCAAGCTTGGCAGAAATGCTGGATATGGAATACCAACACCAGGGCCCGAGGGAACTGTCCAAATGATATCCACAGGATGACTGAGGAAGGGACAATCCTTACTTGCCAGACCATCATGTCTGACCAAGTACACCAAAGGATGGCAATTTCCTTATCAAGTACCCTCCATCTTATCCACCTGCTCAGGGACGTCCACCATGAGCTGGGCTTTCCCAATCAGATAATGTCCTTCAGACTTGCTTTGGGTTTAATTCGCATTGATTCTTTCAAAGGTGCCCAGAGCTCAAACATTTAATAGTCAAGCTGACTCCTGTACCCAACTATAAAAGTGGGCCTATGACAGAAAATTTAGTATGTCTTCATAACATTGCATTATTATTTGAAGAATAAGGAAGCTAACAATAAAGTAATTAATGTGTAAGTAGTGCATGCAACTAGTCATGATATTTTCCACAATATGGCAAAAAATAAGAAGAAACTTTTCTGATTTCCAAAAAAAGGCTTTAAAGAAATCAAGACAAACAAGACCTACTGGCTCACATCTGTAGCCATGGGGCTGAGGAGCACTTATGAGGTTAAGATGAGAGGACGGTGAGCATGAGCACAAATCCAGCCTGGGAAACAGAGTAAGTTCTAACTGATAGAAAGTAAGACCCTATTACTGAAGCTGCAACACACGTGGATCACAGGACATGAACAAAAAACATCAGCTGTAACTGGTGTGGAATCTTCCTCCTTGCTTTATAGCTTGCATAGTACCAGAAAGCTAATGTGGAAGCTACTGGGAGAGAAAAGCAACCAAAGGCCTCACCAATCTGTGAAATCTGCAAGTTGCAATAACTATCACTATGGCAACATCTGAGGCATGAATATCAAGGAAATAGCCAAAGTTTTTTTAATGGTATTTAAGGTCTGCTTGTCAGAATGGAACCAATTCCTGTTACTGTAAACTAGAATGAGAACCTATAAAAGGAAAAGACATGGGTCCTAGGGCAAGAGCAGACTATGAATCTTTAGCTAGGAAGATCATACAATGAACTGCTTTACGAATACCTCTTATTGCACCTGTATATTAGAAAAGTATTCAGCACTTAACCTAGAAATTAGCAGAAGGAGTTTATTGCTGAAAAGCACAGCTTACCAAAATGTAGAAAATAAGTGACTGTGAACGGCTTGTCCAGAAACAGAACATGTATACTTCCCTTGTCCCCACCCTAAAGAGGGGGTGGTAAGATTGTAGGAGCCTGAAGTGAAACAGTGATGGGCTTGACATTATCTCCTGGACATTACAGAGTTATATGCAGATTTATGCACTGGAACTTTCTTATCAATACCTCACCATGGAAGTAAAAAGATCTCAAGAAGCTTCTCACCTTCTGAAAGACTGATGAGGACTAATGCTGATGGGAATGAAAAGGAGGATGCTTTCATTCCTCAATGATATACCCAATGATCTACAATACATTTTGGAGCATGAAGCTTGTCAGGCCTATGTCATCAAAGACAAACTAGATGAAAGACAGTGGGCTTCACAAAGTGAAAGATTTGAAAATAAGAGGGAGTCTGGCAGGGAAGATGAAGGGAAGATAAGGGGAAAAGGAAGGAGATGGGAAGTTGGACTAAGGTGTGAAAATTGAAAATATTATGAATTCACTATAGTCATGTATTCAACATCAAAAAAAGAATGGGAAAAAAGTGAGTTCTAGACTAATGTGGGCTGTATAGTTAGACACTGTCTTAAAGAAATTTAAAAAGAGATAAAATTAAATTTGGGACATCGGCAAAGGGCATTCTGTGCTACTGTAACAAAGTATCTGAGACTGTGAAATTTATAAAGAATGGAAATTTATTTCTTCTGGGTTTGAGTCTGCAAGTTCAGAATTAAGTCACTGACTATGTATGCCCAGTCACCTTACTCCAAGATAATGGTTTGTTGCAGCATCCATCCCAGTGACAGAAATGCTGTGACCTCACATGCAAGAAGTAGAGAAGGTGCAATGAGGGACCACTTTTTCATGGTGCCATTAGGCACTTATGAAGACACAGCCTTCATGATCTAGCACTAAACCCTCCTACTTCCTGAAACTGTTGTGCTGGGAATTAGGTTTTCATCCTATAAAAGTTTAATGATACTCAAATGGTAATATTTATGAGAAAGCAACTCACCAAGAAGAATCATATATAGGAAAAACATTAAGCTACTTCAACTGCATAACTAAATATACAATTTAAAAACTAAAATCTAAATAAAATCTACTGTTGGTAAGAGTGCAAAAAATGGTAAGCTTTATGAACTGTCATAATTTCTCTGCAAGACAAACTGATAACATATAACAAAAATAATCCTAAGATTTTAACTTTCCTAGTTCAGAAATTTTCTAAGCAGGGATATGTCCTGCATAAGTAATTAAAAATGTGTAAAAATGACAGTATTTGTAAACTAAAAAGCTCATTCAAGTAGCTTTAATGCTAAATTTAAAGACTGTAAATGCAAACAGACTACATTACTTCATATTTGTAATACATGCAATTGATGTTGCAGAAAAATACTTAACAACATAGTAAAATTTTCATTACATAATAAACAAAATAAGGGTTGGAAAACTATAAATATTTTTAAATCTTATTTTTATGAATATATTATTTGTAATATACAATATAAAATACTTCCCCTTTTCATGTATTAATACATTATTTATTATGAAATATACATATGCTCTTTTATTCTGGTATAGATTATGGGATTCCCAAATATACAAAAGAATAATTTGCTAGAGTACCTTACACAGATAATCCAGTGATTTTAATTTTGAGTGATATATTCTGAATCAGTTCAGCAGAAAAGAAATTATAAAAGGGCATGTAGACAGCTCAGAGATCTGGGGAGAAGAGCTGAAGGCATCTCTTTTCATAGGAGGTTTGCAGAAACAATTTCTTACATGACACTCTTAAACTGGGAAGAAACTGAAATTTGTGTCTCTCCATGGTCAGAATGCCAGTATTCTGTATTTAACTCAGGAACATTTCTTGATTTGATGACATAGTTTACTCTTCTCTTCTCTCAGACCAAGTTTTGAATCAGTCTCATGTGAATGCTTCTGCTGTGTAGAATCTACATAATTATTTGCAGCAAACACTAGATACATGCAAATCTAAGAATATAATGTATGTCCATGATCTTTTCATAAGAAAGTTGTGACAAACTAGTTTCTTTGGCAATCCATCTCTTTGACAGCATACCATCCATGTTCATCCTTCTTCCAGCATTTACATTTTTTAGCTGTATCTTTATCACCCTTAAGGTGATAAAATTGTCCCTGAAGATAAACTCAAATTTTCACAAGTAATTGCATTCATCACTCATTTTCTTATTCAGGTATGCATCCACTTTACCATTCTGTAAATCTTAGACTTTAAAAACAAAATTAAACAACAGCAGCACATAGGAACCAGAAATGAGCCAATGTATACCAGATAATACTAGGAAGAAAATATAGTTATTTACTGTAATTTGAACTAAATTGTAAAGACTTATTCAAATTTACAATATCTGTTATCTCCAATGATTTTTATGCCTTAAAATTTGAGGGTTTTACCTGTGAGATGACTCAAGGATTTATTTCTTAGAGTCTTAAATTATTTATTAGCTTTCTCCAAAAGTAGCTGGAGACACTTTAGTCTCCAAATTTCTAAGTATATGCTTCCCTTCTTTACTGTGTCTATCACCACATTTTTTCCTTAAGAAATTAAACAAATATTCACATTGAAAGTGTTTCAAGAGGAAAGAGACCTGGATGGAATATTCGTGTATTTACAGGCCTTGCAAATCTCAAAAGTTTTCAAATCTGAACAATAATCTTGGCCAAGGAAGAAGCAAAACTTCTTGGAAGGAAGTCAACAATCTAGCTGGTCAGTCAGTATTTTGGAATAAGTCCTCCCAGATGTAGACTCTCTCTCTCTCTCTCTCTCTCTCTCTCTCTCTCTCTCACACACACACACACACACACACACACACACACACATACAAAGTTACCAATAAGCAAGAAATCAATCAACAAAAGATAGTCTTAGAAGGAACAAAAGGCTGTGAGTAACAGAGATTTTAGAAACAAAACGAAAATTTACAAATACTCCAACAAAAACAAAACAGAATTAAGTAAATGAGCAGAGACTAGCATTAAAAAAGGGACAAACAGAACAACAACAACAAAAGTCATAGTTACAGTCAATGATAGATTAGACAACTAGAAAGGGAAGTTGTGTCTTGGAATTCAGATGCCAAGTTGAAAATATATTCAGAATGAGCTAAGACAAACACAAATGGGTATATGTATGTGTGCATATGTACAAATATATGAAAGAAAAGTTAGAGTGCTAAAAGACAATGTAGTGGGTAATATGTATGTAACCAGACTTTTTAAACCAGTTTAGTGCTATAGTAGAAAGAAGCGGATTAATTATACATTTCTATATATGTGTGTCATTATACGTTTTTCTCATTTATTCCCTTCCATTCCCTGCCTCTCTTGTGCCCACTGACCCTTCTAGTGGGTTTACTTCCTTCTCTCAGATCTACTTTTTAGTTTTTATTTAGTCACATTATTTCCTTAACTTTTGTCATAGATACAGGTGTCAACCTGACAATTGAGGGTTTGAGCTCTGGGCACATTTGTAGAGAATTAGTAGTTGAGTTAAGCCCAGAGCAAACTTTCAGAAGATTATCTGGTCGATGGGAAAGGCCCAGGCTATGGTGGGTAGAAACAGACCCTTGACAGGCAAATAAAATAAAGATCTGGTTGAGGAAGTTGTGGCATCCTTGTGTATACTTGGCCAGACATGCTGGTCTGACAAGTAAGGATTGTCCCTCTCTCAGCTGTTATGTGGAGATGGTGTGGCCAGTTCCCTCAGCTCTTGGTGTTGCAGTGGGCTTTTCTGCAAAACTGGACTAAGAAGTGTAATGGTAATTAAGAACTGTCACCAGACTATTATAAGAGGATAAATCCCTTAAGTCACCTACATGATGGTGATTCATGTAGAGTAACTGAAACAACTTCTCTATGTTTCTAATCTTTAAGATCATTTTCTCTTCTCTCACAATGCACTTCTAATTTAATGACACACACACAGACACACACAGAGACACATACAATTATGCATATAAAATAAAATGTGCACATGTGCCACACTTTGCTTATCCTTTCATCTGTTGATGAATATCTAGGCTAGTATGAGTTGTGGACTGCTGTGAGTAGTACTGCAATAGACATGGATGTACCTCAGAAATCTCCTTAATTCAAGTGCTGTGGTTATATACCAGGGAGGGGGAGAGCTATGATTTGGTAGTTCTACTTACAATATTCTCAGCAATTTTCACACTGATTTCTATAGTGACATTTTTGCATTCCCACCATCAGTGATCAAAGGTTCTTTCCCCAAGTACTGGCCAGCGTTTGTCATTTGTTTTGGGGGGATAGCCTTTCTGTATGGTGAACAATGGACTATCAAAGTATTTTTTTTGCACTTCATGGCAAAGAATGCTGAACACATTATCAAGAATTTATTGGCCATTTGCATTTCTTCTTCTGAAAATGGTTTCTTGGGCCTACTCAGCCCATTATTGATTGAATGGTTTACACATCCTAGATATCCAGCTTGATTGTCATGAATTGTGCTAATTTATGCTTGCCCTGAAATGTCTTTACTGGACTGGGGAGATGGCTCAAGAGTTAAGGCCTTTGTCTTTCAAACAAAAGGACTTGATTTCAGATTCCCAGATCCCACATAAAAAAAAGTCTGGCAGAAATGGTGGCAGCCTTCAATTCCTACCCTGGAAGTCAGAGCCTGGAAAACCCTAAAGCAAAGCAATAAGGAGATAGAGCAATCCAGCATATTACCTCATGTCACCCTTAGACCTCCACAGGAACATACACTCAAAGGTCCTCTTACACACACACACACACACACACACACACACACACACACACACACACACAAAGACATGTCCTTACCATCTTGTCAATTGTGAAAGACAACTTTGTTGGAGACAGTAATCTTTGTTGATATTATTTACTCCAAGAGTTTGAAACCTATTATTCTATGCTTTCCTACCTTACAGGGCTGCTCCTGTGAAATCTAGTGTTATTCTGCTACTTCTGCCTTTTTAGATAAGTTGGTGTGTCTCCTCCCAGTTTTTAATTTTGCTTCTTTATATTTTTTCATTTTGACCATATGTCATGGACAGGTTCTTCTCTGCTCATGTCTATTTGGGGCTTTAAATACCTCTGGTGCTTGAATATGTATTTCTATCTCTAGATGTATGGAACTTTCTGCAACAATTTCATCAAATAGATTGTCTATGCCTTTGGTGTTTACTTAGCTCCTTCTACCCTCTATATTCTGAGGTTTGGTCTCACATCCCAGAGTTCTTGGATGTTTTAGTCATGCTTTTTAAAAAAAAAATCAGAGTTTGAAATCAGTAATTCAACAACCTTGTGTTGAATTATCTACATACTATCATCTGCTCCTTCAAGTGAGCTTGTGATAGTTTCCACTGTATAGTTTTGTTTTGTTTGTGATGATGCATTTTTTCATTCCAAAATATTGTGGATATCCTCTTCTGGGTCATTTCTTGTGATAGCTAATACTGGGTGTCAACTTGACACACCTGGTATTAACTAAGGTAGGCTGAGACCACACCTGGTAAGATCACCTGAGACCACCTGAAGAGATTATCTGTGTAATACAAGACCTAGATCCCATTGAAACCTACCATAAGTGGGCCATATAAAAAGGAACCACAGAAAAGACATTCTGTAGCTGTGCTAGAATGGCCTTCAGCCATCACTTACTGGATTACTGGTCAGAGCAGCTACTAGCAGCCATCATCTGACTACTTCGGCCATATCTGTAAGCCAACTCATTATATTCCCTATTTATATATTCATTTTGTTAATTTTGCAACTCTAGAGAATCTGAGTAATACATTTGTCTTATTTATTTATTTTTTATTATTTATTTTTGTGTATGTGTGTGTATCAGAGGGCACTGTTTGTCCCTGTGGAAGACCAAGGGTGACTTTGGGAATCATCCTGGATTGCTTTTACCTCCTCTTTGCTTTGCTCAAGGGTTTCCCTGGTTCTGTTCACCAGATCTGGAAGTATAGGTTGCCGCCATTTCTGCCTGGCATTTTTACATGGACTTGGGATCCAAACTCAGAACCTTCTGTTTGTAAGGTAGCGTCTTAACCTCTAAGCCATCCTTCCAGCACCATTTATCATTTCTTAACAGGAAAGTTTTGAAATTTTCATCTTCATTTTTCCTCTTTATGGTATCTTTGAGTTAAGCAGCTAAGGAGGAAAGATGTGGGAGAGTTTTGTCACCTTGTTTTTCCATTTTACTTGTGTTTCTGTGTTGTGACTTACAACACGGAATGCCTTCTGCTTTTATTTAGACATTTTTGTAATGAGCAACCTACCCTGAAATTCTCAGTTACTAGTTTGTGAGGAGAAAACAAACTGCTCTAGCACACTAACTCTGGACTTCTAAAACTGTGACGAGAAATTCTTATTTATTGTTGAAGTCAAGCAATCTGTGGTACTTGTCACATCAACCCAAATACTACATTTTCCATACCGTGAAGCAATTTCTTCTTCTTTCTGACACCCAGTATTAGCTATCACAAAGTAAAATTATGTTCCAATGGTCAATAGAAATGAGCTTGGAAAGCAATGGAGGAGGTCCCTGGGAGAAATGATACTAGAGGCTGCTTCAGTTCACCCGCAGGCTCAATACCAACAGGAAGTCAGTGTCTGCCTGGATTTGACTCATGGCTGGCTCACCAAATCTCCAAACTAGACCTATTTTGCCCACCATCCAGTGTGCCAGTCACTGAGATGGTGAGTCCTGCAAAAGAATTTTAATGAGACAGCCAAGAGTGAGAAGCAAAACCAGCTTTTCTAGTTGGAATATTACAAAGAGCTCAAAGATTGGAGAGTGGCAGCACTTTAAAAGATAGCGAGCATTTTCTGGAATCCACAAAATAAACAGCTCTGTGAACACAAAAATTACACTTAAATGCAAAGGCCTTACTAATGCCATGCAGATCCTGCATTTATGATGCGAATTGTCAGTCATATCCTCAAACCTTAAAGCATGAGCAGAAGGTAGATTACATAAAGTGCATAGAACCAACACCAGTTAGTCTCAAATCAAGTGCCCAGCAAACTTCAAAATTATAGGCAAAGAATGTTGCTTGCCAAACAAATAATAATGCCACCAACACTTCTCCAAATTAAAAATCTAACAAATGAATGTAAAAAAATGTGAGAAGGGAGCAAGTCATAGTAAGTGGCTAAAGCACCCAATGTGAACAACATCAAAACAACAGATATTTGAAGTGACAGTGATATCCAGTTTGTGCTAATAAATTCTAAATACAAAAGAATGGACAACAACAGAATGTAGACAATGAACGAATTTGTGTGACTAAAATAGCATAAGGGACAAATGCTGCCTAGGACTCCTGAGGATTTGGAAATGTGTCAGCCAACAACAGGCAAAAAAATTCCAGCTCATGAGTAATATGTCCCAATACATTGCATCTTTAAGTACTGATTTAAGAACCATGAATTTAAGAATTTGTCCTGTCTGCATGATAATATTTCAAAGTAAACACTATATTTTGCACATATATGTGGACGGGTACGTGAGTGTGCACCTGGAACCCCAAGGGTGACATCAGGAATCATCCTGGATTGTTCTACCTCCTTATTGCTCTGTTCTGGGGTTTTCCAAGCTCTCCCTTCCAGGGTCAGAGTAACAAACAAGAGTGCAACCATTTTTACATAGTATCTGGATCAGAACTTAGGACCTTTGGTTTACAAGGCAAAAGTTTTTTAATTCTTAGGCCATCTCTCCAGTCCAAACACTAAATTGTTTAATTCAGTGAGTGAACAAATAAAGAGACAACCAAAGTTTCAATTAATTTAAAGTAGTACATGACAGGAAAAGAACAAGTAAAGCAACACATAATCTACAATGTTCAAACTGAAGGAGTAACATACGTGCAAATATTGTAATTTTTAACTATCAATTAAAGAAATCAGACATGATTTTAAGAATCTGGCTTTATGCTGTTGAAAAAAGATACATAAAAGCTCTAAACAATGAAACAATGAATATAAAGTAATGGAACTGTAGACTAAAATATCATTCCATATTCTTTCTCACTCTCTCTCTCTCTCTCTCTCTCTCTCTCTCTCTCTCTCACTCTTTCTTCCTCTAATACAGTTTCATGTAACTGAGGCAGACCTTGAACTCACTGTATAGCTATGGATGACCTTGAGTTTCTTCTAGGCAAACACTCTACCGACTGAGCTGTTTCTCCAGCTTCAGTAGCTCTTTTAAATGTACTTGAGTAGATTTTAGGTTGGAGACTCACTGACCATCTGCACTCAGAAGTGATAGGATTAAAGTCTGGTGTGGTGCTGTGACCTGCCACTCAGGAAGTAGAAACAGAATAATGTTTGAGGCTAGTCTAGAATACATAGGAGAGTCTGTGTACAAAAAAAAATGTTAGTCCGACTCTTACAGATTTATAATCTTTTGCCATGGAACTGGCTTGTGAGCTTAGTCTCAGTTTATGCTTCACTTTGTCCATTCTTTTATTAACATTCTGAAAGCTTTAAAAAAATTTTTGTGGAAGAGATAAATAAATTGACAGATACATTTGGTTCTTGTGTATAAATTTTCTTTTTTTTCAGTATAGCAAGGAGGGAGAGAGAGGGGAGAGAGGGAGAGAGAGAGAGAGAGAGAGAGAGAGAGAGAGAGAGAGAGAGAGAGAGAGAGAGAGAGAGAAACTATTTCTTGCTTCCACCAGTTCATAACACCAGAGGGCACTAAAGGACCAGTTATCAACTGAAACACTTTGGAAAAGACCCTAATGATCCTAATTAGCATTCCCACCTTTTTTCTCTATACACCTGACCTGCATGAATAATTTCCATTTGATAAATACAAGTGCTCAAGGTACAGAATCGAGCGAGGGTACTTTCTCCTGTAATGAATTTTAAAATTTAAATATGCCAAGTGTTGTCAGTTACATTCCTTTAAAGATGTGATTTCTAGTCAGTGCTGCTTTAAGTTCATCACATGTTGTTGTGTAAGTCCCAAATATTTAGAGTAAAAGCAGCAGGTCAGAAATAATTAGTGCATGGTTGTGCCGCTTGGATACAGGTGTCAGCTGAGAACTGAAGACTGGGCATTTTTAGGCACAGCCTGTGAACAATTATTTAATTAAGGCAAGCCTTGAGTAAGCCTGTGGAAGATTATCTAATTGACGTGAGAAGACCTTGCATGTGGAACATGTCCTGTTCAGATGGAGAGAGCTGCTTCAGTATTTTGGCATATAGGCCCTCTGGCAAAGGAGAAACTCTCTTTCTCATGTGTGGCAAGTTCCCTCAGCTCCTGATGCTGGTATGAACCTTTCTGGCATGCTGATAACTGTAACTAAGAATCTAGGAATAAACCCCTTGGTTCCCTTAAATTGTTTTTGGTCATGTATCTATCTGAAACATGAAGAAACACTAAAACAATACTATAATTTATTTATAATGGATAAAACTCCATCTGCAGAGTCAGTTACATCAATGCTGAGATACATAAACTTTGACATTTAGCTAACTTAAATAAATTTTAAAAATTTACAACCACTTGCATCACCCCTCATACCTTGAAGGCCCCCGAAGTTGATTCTGGCTCTGACTCTTCCTAATCCTTTAGAAAGGATTTCTTAATCTGCTTTCCACGTGGCTTCTCCATGTATCATCAGTGAAAGAAACACACCTGTCTCCTCCAACTTATAATCAAACTTACAATGTTACCAGCAGCAACTGTCTGTATCACGGTGTTCAAGGTTCATATTAAAGAATTGAAAGAGTGTACAAAAAAAGGGAATCAGCAAAGATTTTATTGAAAGCAGAGCAAAAGCACAGACTACATATGCTGCAAAAATTAATTCTGAGTTAAATTTACCCAATAGCAATGAGTTGCTGTTTGTGACTTTCTTTTATAAGACCAGTGGGTTGAGGAGTTACTTGCTAGGGTGGATGGAGTGTGGTGGGTTTATTTTGACCAATTGAACCATGTAGTCTTTGTTCACTGTGTATGCCATGGATGAAAAGGATTCTACTTATATAGCCAATTAAACAGTGCCTGAGAGGGGATTTTTTTTTTTTTTCCTGGAAGTTCACATAGAGCACAGTTTATGTTAACTGCACCTACATCCCAGTCTAGGCTGGTGTGGCCCACTGCCCTGGATGTTCCACAGTTGGTTACAAAAGGGAGTTTTTAGGGGTAACTGAGGAGCAAATAGGTCTGGTCCTGAAATAAAACCCTGAACTGAGCAAGGATACTAAGCACTAGCAACCTTCATTCTCTGCAGCTCATGAATGACTGTGACCAACTGCTGCAAGAGCCTGCTGCCATAACAACCTACTCTCCAACTGTGAGCCAAAACAAATCATTTTCCTTTAAATTACAGCCACTGGAAAGTAACTAACAGAGTTGAGAAAGGTGCATGTGTAGTGCAAGCCAGAGGGTCCCAGATGGCTTAGTTATCCCTGTACTTGTCTGCTTCCCCAACACCCTCTTTCTATCCGTTACAATGAAAAAGAGAGATACATAAGAATCTATGACTGTCGTTTTTGCTGAATACATTTTAAATGTCATTCTATATCCTTCAATTATTTAATGTGACAAACTTGTCATCAAGACTTAGCTTTTTTTGCGGTAAAAGAAAAAGCACTAATTCATTTCTCATTCGAGAAATGGATTTTCCAAAATGCTTGCTGTCATAGTTAGGTATAGGTGTCAACTTGACAGTTGAGGGTTTGAACTCTGGACACATTTGTAGAGAATTGGTAGTTAAGTCCAGAGCAAACCTGCAAGAGATTTAGTGGATAGGGAAGGCCCAGCACTCGGTGGGTGGGACTAGTTCCTGGGGCAGGTGAATAAAATGGAGGGAACTGTTTGAGAAGGGAACTGTTGTGTATATTTGGTCACATATGCTGGTCTGACAAGTAAGGATTGTCCCTCTCTCAGTTGTTAAGGGGATGTGGTGTGGCCTTTATCCTCAGCCCTCTGGTGATGGTGCATGTTTTCCTGCCAACCTGGACTAAGAATTGTAACCAGACAATCTTAAAGAAATTAACCCCTTGTTCACTTAAGCAGTTTTGTCATAAGCTGTAATGTAAAGGAAATGATAACATAAGTAACCATGCATCTGACAAAATATGTGGGTGAGTCAATGATCAAAGGTATCCATAGGCTCTGCATCTGCAGATCCAAGTGTGTCAGAAAGTTTGAAAAAAGTTGTTGCTTCCCTGTGCTCTGCAGTTTAGGTCTACAATAACCATGTCTGCAGTGACCATTTGTACATTTTTACAAGTAACTCTGCATACAGCATTTACATTGTATCAGAGATCATAGGTAATCAAAAGACAATTTGAACAATTATTACATAATACAAGTGTTGCACCATTTGGTTATATATAAGAGACTTGATCCTTGAACTTGGCAGTTGCAGGCAGTCTTGGGAACTAATCTCCCAAAGCTACCAAAGTTATATGGTCAACTGTAAAAAAAAATGTACAAATCACTTGTTTTCTTATTAATTCACACAGAAATGTGTATTAAATGTCCTGTACTAAAGTAACAAAGAAACTTAGACCACCTTGTATCTCACATATACAAATACAAAATCTCAGGGAAACAAGAGCTACAATACTACAATTTTGAAAAAATATCCTAGGATTCTGCTAACAAGTTTAGAATAGCAGCGAAATTAAGGATGAAGGCATGTGTTACAGTAGTGTGCTCTGAGAAACACGAATTGTTTCATGTGGCAAGCAAGGCTGTCTATGGTGGTACTAGAAGTTCTAATATGTTCTTAGGTGTATAAATTACATTCACACAATGAGGTCACACTCCTTTGGAGTCCAGACAGCATCAGCATCTTTGGCTAATGTTATTAAAACTTCGAGGAGACTTCACAAAGTACCTTTTACATATTTGGATTGTAGTCAGTGACAGAATAAACGGCACCAAAAGGAGAAAATTTTTCAACTTCTAGATCGAAAAAGGAAGATTATCTTAGCCATCTATGTATCATTCGAAAGGTATTTCACCTGCACACCACTCACAAGATAACCACATATACTATCATAAAAGAAAATAATTGGTTGATTCCTGCTGCAGTAATAAAGGGGACTGGTTCAATGTTTGGCATCAAATGAACACCAAAACTGCAGGGATTATTTTCACATGTTCAGTTACAGTGAAGTCTGTTACATACAGGTTAACACATTGCTCACCTAATGCAGAATCAAGTACTCAAATAGTATGGCTTTAGTGTATTGCACATGACACTGGCAATCCTAGAGTTCATAATGGACTTGGGACTCAGCCGTTTTGAGACATGTGTATGAAGTTTAAGGTGTATCTTTTACAGGTGTATCTTTTCTAAATAAAATTTCTCTTCATTTTGTTTTATATTTGACAACTGAAAGAAATGTGTGTATATATATATAATTTATAAAGGACAGATCAAAATTTATACTATTTTGGTGTAGGAGCTGTCATGATGCTGTATTTTAGTGATTTAACTGAGGGATATTGATTCACTGGAGTTCAGTCATTTATATTAATGAGTATTTAAATGCAACAGATGCCATTTTAAGTGAATGATTACCAATGCTAATAAAAAAAACAAAAATAAACTTGTCCTCTACACATTTTCTGTTTTGACAATGAATTCTGTGTCAATTGCCTAAGGTCACTGTCACAGTGTTCCTTCTGAGAAACTCTCCTGAGATGAAAGGAAAGGGATTCCCACAGTACCAATGCTGTCAGATGAGCAGTTGTAAGACAACTCAAGAGAAGCTCAGCAAGTACCCAGGGTTTTCAAATGTATCCTAGTATTTAAACTCATTGTTTTAGAGACACAATCCACTCTATTAATAGAGTTTTTCTATTTTCACAGTATTATCACTTGACCCTTACATTGAAAAGCCTAGGACACCAGAAAAATTAAGATTAAAAAAAAAAAAGCATGCTCCAATGAGGTGTCAATTACAAGGAACCTCCTTGGCTAGTTCACACAATGACTTCATCATCAACAGCATTTATTGGGCGCTTGATCACTCATGAGCAAGGCACAATGCTAAAGATACATGGATAAATCTGACAGCCTGCCCTCACAGGGCTTACAGTTTAGTCCAGGAACATACAACCTTCAGAGGTGATTACACTCCTCCTGATCTTACCTCCCCCGCCCCCCAACGCCATCCAGATCTTAAGTTTACTACACTTGGTTCCTTTTACTTCAGCAGCTTCACAAACAAAAACATAAATCTGAAGTCTTTTAAAAGATTCATACTTTTACTTATAAAGCAAAATTAGAAAAAAAATGTTGAATATTTATTGCAATTAAGAACTCACAAACATACATTTTAATTAGTATTGTTTGGGAATTTTTTGCAAATTTACTTTTTTAAAGTACACACTTTCCAATTTGTATAAAAACATGCAGTAACGTTTTTAAACATCTATTTGAACCACTGGTAAGTCTCATGGCAAGGTACACAGTCTTTACTAAAAACAAGGTAAGTGTTTGAAATGGACAAATGTTTGTAATCAAAGTACTTAGCTTATGGGGGTCTTCTGCTCCATAAACCCATTACATGTGAATTTGAAGTATTATAAAACAACTCCATTAATCCATATCCCCAAATCTAAAGCTTAAGATCTTAACACCCATTTCTTTACACTAATGGTTGACTAGGCCACCCAAAATCTGTAAAATAACTTCCCTCAAAGTCGAAACAACTTGTTCTATTATACTCTTAGGAGTTTCTCAAATTTTTTTCTTTTCCTTTCAGCAAACAAAAGGAAACTAAATTCAAAACACTGGTGAAGCAGTTTTTGTAGGTTTAAAGTTTTTGTAGGTTTTAAAGTTTAAAGTTTTTGTAGGTACATTTTAAAGTTCAATCATTTCTGACTTCAATTACTTAAAATAAGTATCTTGGAATTACTCTCTTTTCTCAGAATCATCTCTGCTTGGATAGTTCTGATTTTTACATTTAAGATTTAGAAATGTGAAACCCTGAATCTTTGTAAAGACTTGAAACTTCTTTAAAACACTGGGAATCAGTATATGATTTTCAAACTGAACAAGGTCAATTTTGCAAAATCCAGAATTATGATAAATAAATAAAGCTGTGCACAGCTGAAAATGAATTCCTGAGAAGCAAGTTTAGTACCACATTGGAGCTTTCTTATCCTGAACAGTATGCCTCAGTTAAGTGAAAATGAGAGCCTGTTTCTTATTGTGCTGTCTGGCCTTTTCCTAGGGTTCTTTGCTGACTGTGAAAAACAGCCTTCTCAAATAATTTTCCTAAATCACCTCAGTAATAACCTCACTAGTCTAATAGAGAACCACTCACCCTAAAGGTAAATAATTAGCTACTGAACTGGAACCTGGTCTGGTTTGAACATTACAGACTTGCTGTGCATGGCTTCCTTCATCAGAACATACCTAATTTTTGACACCTGTAGATTTTTAAGGTTACATATCTAATATTTGTTTAAAGTAAGTGAAATGAAATCTAAGGCATAAAATTTAATAGAAACTCAGATCATTACATGCTAATCTTTCAATCATCTTTCTGACTCAAAGTAATTTCCTATCCCATGTTTGCTGAACAGATAAACCAAATCTTGTGTACTTGTATATTACTAAAAGATTACTGTTGAAGTTAACCAGTCCAAGTCTGTAATTTTATAGATACAGAAACAAAGACCTTAAAGAAACTGCTGGAGTCGAGCTGCATCTACACCTCGGACTTTTCTGCTGGTATGAAAGACCCCTATGTGCATTTAAAGAATTACACCACATACAACAGCTGTTAATATGAACATAACTAAACAGTGACAGATTTCACATGAGGTAAATGCAACAAGTGTTGCTTTAAACTATTCCTAAAAAAGATTAGCCCTTTTGGGTTACTGCTGATAGTGTAACTATAGTATTTAGTCATGTTCTTAGGAGTAATTTGCAGTCATTGCCTCTGAGGATATTTATTTGATAACTAAAACATTTGGGTTAAATATGATCATGAATTCAATCATTTATAATGTATTTTATCTCTAAATTCCATGGTATAATTAGATTTTTCTAATACTTTTAATATAAGCAAAATGAATATGTATAGAGAAACATATTATAATTGTATTTTGTTGAAAACTAAGTCACTTCTATTCAGGGTGAGAAAACTCTTCTAGAAGTCATAGATAAAGTGTACAAATGTAATGTTTTACAAATATAATTGAATTTAATTAATTTGCAAACTAACATGTAAGAGAACAGCTAAACTCAGAAAATCAGATTTAAATTCAAGTTTCATATTCTGTTATTTGTGACTTGTGGGTTTCAGGTTCCTCATCTGCACAGAGCTAACACTTGTAGTATTTACCTCACTATTATTAAAGATAACACAAAAACACATTAGGTTTTGTGAATGAAAAAGCACACCACAAATATTATCACTACCCCAATATTAAAATCTAAACCTACAGAAAACTATAATAAGATTGGCATGCTCTTTAGAACAAATTTAATTCAGAGGGTTAAACCGTGCAAACAGTTTAAATTTTCAATAGCAATGCTATTACATTATACAAAGATATACAAAGAAATATACTGAGAGAAGTGGGGAAAGACACATATTTGGTTGACTTAAGATTTTTAAAACTAGTCTGAACTGATTCGCAGCATATAAAGAGGTATTTAGTCTTTAAGTAGAGGAAACTGAATTGTCACCTAGGAAAACAAGCATCTTGGGCTTTTCTAAGACAAATGGAATAATATTCTATCACTTGGCTTTTTTATAAACCAGACCCATAACAAATAACCACAAAATGTTTCCAGTAATCTAACATATACTAAGAGATAAAAGGAAATGCCTATATCTAAATCACATCCAATGTGAATTGCATGAATTCAAAGCATGAAATTCAAGAGTTTGTAGGACTCTACAGGCACCTGAAAATTTCAATGACCCTTCATGCTGATTTTATATTCCATAAACATTTCAAACACATGATGCTTATAAATCCTTTCTATCAAGCTGTCTTATTCTAATACTCCACCAAGGTAGCCTTATTTGTTTGTTGTAAATCTAAGTTCAGAAGCCCATTAACCTTTCACTTCAAAAATGTTTTTGGATATTAGTTCTTCCTTAAAACAAAAAGAAAAAAAGGAACAAAAACAAAAATGCAAGGGAAGAGATAAATGAGATATAATTCATAGGTATAAAAATATGTTGTGTCAAATTCAGAATAATTTAATAACTCTTTGTTATTTCATATGTATCTGGAAATGGGACAGACACATGTCCTGATCCTGTTACAAGAGGTAGAATTCCAGCATTTGGTACAACATTCCAAGACAGGGTCAAAGTGACATTCCTGTTTCCCCTACAAAAAAGACAACAGACACAAGTCAACAGAACAGATTAATTAAAACACTTTCAATCAAGTACATATCTGTTGGTACTTTACAACTATCTATTCTTAAAAGATATCCCAATCTCCAGAACATTTTTTCCTTATTATTTGAAATCTAAGATCAACACTAAAGAGAGATAAAGGCTTATATGTACCCCTTAACTGCCAAACTAAAGTCCCAGTGACAGTTAATAACAACATCACCCAAAAAAACTTGTGTGAGCAAAACACAATGCATATAAAATGAGATCAGAAAGAATGATGTAAAGTCTTCTTCTGGCATTACATTGATATGCAAACTACCAAACCAAAATCTATCCTGGTAGAGTAGCTTCATGTGCAAATTTGAAGTGTGATTTGGCCAAAGAGCTCTTGAATTTAGAGTGATCCAAGGTCTCAATTAGTCACTCTTACTTGCTCATTCTAATTAAGAGTAAACTGAAGTTCAGAAAAGCTAAAAGAACCAATACTAGAAACATAGATATCAACTGCTAGATTTGGTGTACTGCTTTCTCATAAGGGATCCCTGACTCAAGTTCAGAAATCAGACCTTTAATTAGACAGTGAATCTTCTACACACAAGCAAACTGTATTTGCTATACACTAACATAAAAAAATTTCACTCTTATTGTCTATTACATTTCTCACACTGGAAGAAAAATAGAGTCTGGACTGTGCCTGCCAGACAAGTGCTCCACCCTGAGGTAGATCCCCAGGGTCTTCTGATAATTCTTTCTAATAAAAACACATCACATCTTTTTTTCCCTCTCACATTTCATATTTTTTTAAAAGTATAAAGAATTGCTCACTTGAGACCATTTCCATCATCAAAGAAAAAGTATTTTGTTTTCATGTCTTTCAACAGCAACTTCGGATTATCACCTCTCAGAACAATCTTGTCCCACAAGACAACTTGGTTCAGAGCCTACATTAAAATGAAAATTAGATAACTCATTAGAAACAGCATCTTATCATTTCAAGTTAACACTATATGCAAGTGGTCTGATTATGAACAAATCCAACTCTGGTGAACTTGCTAAAATCTTAAAGTACAGAAAATGAGAATGGGGGCAATCTTTTCTCAGAGGGGGAAAAAGTTTCTCCAAAGGAAATCATTTCCTTTCCTAATTCGGCTCTGTTATGTAGATCTCTCACAGTGAATTTCAAAGTTTTATAAAGTTTTAGGAGGAAGAAGGACTAGACCCTAGAAGGACTATATTAAGTCCCTTTGCCCTGTTAACTTTTTGAGAGACTACCTCAGAGGGTCCTGGGTGGTGCTAGAAAAACAGTACCTACTTCAAGGTTAATACAGGTTTACTACTGCTAGACTACTTCCTGAAAGCAGCCAAAAGTTTAAATTATCAGAAAATCACTAAAGAGGCAAGAAGCTTAAGATGTTTCCTTTTACGTTAAAAACAAAATACATCAGGGTTTTATCATGGAAGAACTAGAAGTCAAACAAATCTTTAAACATTATCACAAACTGAATGCATTTTTTTTTTACAGTTAAATATACAAAATGCAAAACCACATCTGAGTTTGTACTTTTTACACTATTGTCTGTTAGGCTATTTGCTAACTGTATCAACTAATGAGGAAAGAGGAACACACAAATTGTAGCGAGGGCTTAAGTACCTTTAACATTAAGCAGAAATATTAAGGCTAAACAGCACAACAGCAAAGATCTCCCAAGACTAAATAACTATTCATAAAACAACAATCTATCAAATTCCAAATTGTTATCTTACTCGTTTTACTGAAATAGAGATTATACACATAATCAGATTATAGTCGTGGTAAAAATGACATTTACTTCAATAAATTTTGCTGAAACACATCAAATGTTTATATACAGTAGGTAATCTTAATTTCAAAATGTTTTTTTTGCTTTTATAAAGTTGATTGTGAAATCATAGATCAAATATTTCTAGTGCCCAACAAAACAGCTATAATAAAATATATGCTCAAAAGGATTAGCTTATTTGTTAACAATACCAATTAGTATACAGCCTGATTAACATGTTACCCCTAAGAACTAATACATTATCTATCAACTCTACTGATGAAAAACAGAATCTTGAGCAAAACCAAGCAGTGTTTAAATCCCACATATTTTGACTAACACCTTGTCACACGTTCAGTATGGTTATTAAAATAGATCATAATTAAATAATATTCAGTATGGTTCTTAAAATAGATCATAATTAAATAATATTCTATATAAACATCTGCTGCATACCATGATCACAACCCTTTTGGAGTAGGTATTACCTTGGCCAAATAGCTATGGAAACAAACTGAGCAGACCATTACAGAGCTAGCTGTATGTTAATGGCAATGGAGATATTGATACTCTTTAGTAGATGAAGGAGGTAGGAAGGGATCTTGGGAAATGCTAGCATGCAAGAAATGAATGTTATCTGAAAGGTGAACTCTATGAAGCAGCTTCCATGAGGTCCTTAGCACTGGAGTTTGTAATTAAAACCTGTTTTGGGGGTCACCCTCACCCCTGCAGGTAACCATGCATGCACATGCCTCTGCAAGTAAGCCGAGTAAACCCATTAGAGTTCAGCAAGTTGAACTTTAGAGAAGCTGTTACTTTGGCTTATCACTGGTTCCCTATCTCCCATGACTAGAAATTCCCTCTCCATAAGAAAAGTTAACATATTTATATCACAATACCTATCCTAACTACAACAAAAGTTCTAACTCAGAACTTATCACAAACCAGTCAGTTCAGTTTTAATCTCCTTAAAAGTTTTAATTAGAAACTTATAAGCAATGATTTATGAATACTAGCTTAGTATTCAGATTGAGAAGTCTCACATAATTTCAAATTAAGGGAAAATAGTTCTCAATAAACGTATCTAAGATTTGTTGTACCAGACTATCAGAAATAGGTGAGATTATGTAGTTTTATAATATAAAAATGTAATTTAATTCTGAGATGAATTTTAAACCTCAGATAATTCAAAGTTTTAACATTCCTCACATATTTGAACATAAATCTTCGTAATGTGAATTTTAATGAATCTTAAATGTATCCTTTCATAAAAATTAAAGTGTAAAGTATTTATCACAGTATGCTTAAATAATATACTTACATTATTTTTTGTTGAATATTCTGCTGATAAATAAAGAAACAACTGTTTGACATTCCAATCAAATATATTCTCTAGATGTAAAAGAGTTAAGGAATATAAAAATTACCAAAAAATGCAACAATCAAATAGATTATAGTCTTAAAATTATTCCAACAACACTGATAATAAAAATAGAAAGAGACAAGTGAGGAACATATTGAATAACTTATTTAATAGAAATAATTATGATGCATTACAAAATTTAGCCCATCCCATGGTCCCCTCCCCCCCCTAAAAATCAGCATCTTCACCTGACCTTGTAAGCAATGCTTGCTGGCATATATTCATTATTCTAATTAAAAAAAAAAAGAATCCAAAATTTACTTTTGTGTAACACACAACACCCAAAAGAATGAGGACTTAGTACTTCCAAACACTGGTGTACTAAAGAAAGACCAATCATTATTTAAAGTAGCACTATGCACATATAACTAAGCTAAAGCTATTAACCAAGTATAATAAATAGTTCAAGGTAGTTCTGGTTAACTTCTAGTAAAAAACAAAATGTCTCAGCAAACAAGATTCTTAGGTAAGAGGGAAGTGCTAATCACAGTAACCTTTATGATTCTTCCAACTAAAAGGACTGTGGAGATGGCTCGGTGTTGCTGGGCAAGCAAAAGGAATGGAGTTCAGATCCCTAGAAATCCCTAGGTGGGAATTTTGGCAGCCTATTTCTAATTCCAGCCATAGAAGTTTGAGAATGGGGACCCCACAGCAATCTGAATAATGGTGCTAGCACTATCAGTGAGGTCTGGGTATCTCAAAAAGAATAAAGTGGAAGAGAAATAAAGAATGAATCCTGATATTGACTTTGGTCCTCCACAGTCACATACATCCACACCTATGCAATTCCCCCACCCCCATGAGACAAACACATGAAATTGAGGGAAAAGAATGACAAATTGCTGACACAGTTTGTTTGATAAGACATTTGAGTAAAAGCCTATATATCATAACAGATGGATAGTTAGGGACTGTACATGAACTACTTCTAGATAGGCTGAGCTCTGGTAATAGTTTTCCTTCTTTAATATACATGATCTAATTAATTTTTATTGCCTAGATTTAAGCTCTCACATTTACATTTTGATCAATTTTAATGTTTCCATGAAGACTTTAAAGTATACACAACCAACTTGTGTATCTATAGTTTTTGAAAACTGTTAACGAGCAAATATTAATGCTGTTTTACTGATGAAAATTTGGGAACAAGAATTTAAGATTTGACTGATTCACTGGGACGGTCATATTCAATGTTCCTGAATGTCTAAATAATATACATCATAACTCAAAGCCAGAGAAAAAACAATGAAATATTTTCTTGAAGGATATCAGCATTTATATCAAATGTTATAAATCCAAGATCACTCCTTTCTCTAGGTCCAGTGAAGTCTTCTACATTTTTTCTGGAAGAAAACATAAAAGTTTTACCACCTTTCATTGCATCACATATAACCTCAAGTGCAAATGTACAATATGTGATATGTGAAATAACAGTTACACGACCAAATAAATGAAAGTGAAAGAAGCCTTAGGTATAAAAGCAATGTAAGCACTTTAATTCTATATGAAAGAAAATACTCAGTTTATTTACATATGCCTTAAGTGGATCTTTGAGAAAATCCAGGGCAAGATAAAAATTGCTAAAAAGAAACTGGAAATACTTTATGTCAAGCAGGTAGGGTGAAAGTTACATATGGCTACAAAGTGATATAACCCTACATGTCATTTTCTTCACTTTTAAGGAAAGGAAAAAGGTGTGAAAAAGAGCAAGAAGCACAAGAGCAAATCAACATTTGCCGGGTCTTTGATAAGCTCCGGGGTCTTCTAAATCCTAAAGAACATATAGTGGATGGTAATGCCTATTTGTAACACAAGCACATTTGAATTTTGAACAGTCTCTAACAAAAATTGACGTAGGACATACAAAAACTGCCATACCAGGCAGGAGTTCGTTATCAAGTAACTGGCTTGTTGGTGATTTTTGACGGAGAAAATATGCAAATCAAGGTGGCTGAACGAGTCAGCTCTTCAAGAACACACAGTGTAAATGGTGATCAGAATTAAACACACCATGTATCAAAGTCAAAGTGAAAGAAAAAAGGGGGAACTTTAAAAAAGTAACCAAATCTGTCATTGCGAAAGTCTGTGTTTAACATCCTCGCAGGTCTGTCTAGGCCGTTGGCTACCGAATGACAATGAAAGCAGCGCCTTGCATCTGAAGGCTGCTGTTTCAAACCGTCCCCAGTGCATCCTGACCTGGAAGCACCAACCCAACTTCGCAGCAGTTGCAAGTGTGCAGGGTTGCGATGGTAGAGAGATTTCAAGCCACAAGGGACACTTCAAGCAGGGCAAACTGAAAAGACGCGACCCCACGAGAAGCCCGGGTGGTCGCTCGGGACGCCAGGCCAGACGGGCTGCGGCCCCCGGTGCCCGAGGCCCCGCGCTGCCCAGCGCTGTCGTGCAGCTTCCTCATTGGCCAGGTGGGAGGAGGAGGAACAGGAAGGACCGGAGCACTGCCCAGGGGCGATCGCTCGGCTGAAACTCCACGCGAGCCCGGTGGGGACCCGACGCCCGAGGCCGAGCTCCGAGGGACCCGCAGCCGCCCGCGCCCACCCCGCTGCCCGGGCCCGGCCCCGCTCACAGCATGATCCGCGAGACGTGCAGCCGCACGGGGACGCTGCGGTCTTTGAAGGCGGTGGTGATGAAGCAGCCGAAGGTGAGCGCCGCCATCACGCTCAGCGAGAAGGCGAACAGGGAGTTCGCCCGCGACAGCACGGTGTTCATCGCGGCGGCTCTCACGCGCCCGGTCTCCGCGCCGCCCCCGGAGGTTCCCGTTCCCGCGACGGACCCGCTCCGCCCGACCCGCGCGCCGCCGGCGGTGCGCACGTTCCGGGAGCGCGCGCCCGCCGAGGCCCGCCCCCTTTCCGGTCTTTAGGCGCGAGCGCGCACACGTCTGCTCGCCCGGACACACCCACGGCGTGGGAGGGACCGTGCCTTGAGAGGACTCCTAGTCCGCCAATCAACGGCGACCATGGCGGGGGCGGGGTTTACAAGGAGACCCGCCTTCGTCGGGGCTCCTTTTGCCTGAGCCGCTGGGCTGTCACTCACAGGTGCCTTCTCTGGGTTGTTACTGCCGGTTCAGATGTGGTTGAAAATGAGGGCAGAGACTATCTGAACACCTGTTTCTGTGTGTGGTGTTCAGAGGCAGCACTTTATCAGACGCTTATTCCCGCCCTTTGTCATAGCTGCTCGAAGGTAGAAATTTGGCTTAAGAGCTGGAAAGAGGAGGCTCTGAGCCTTATAATCACCCACACCAGCATTCTGCTCCCTTATTTTCCTCCCCCAACCTTAGTCCAGCCTCATGCTTAGCTTTCTTCAGCCAGCTGAAACTCTCTTATCAGGCCACTTGTTACTTGCATTTTGACTTGAGAGTTTCTGAAGACTGAAAGGAGATCACTGGCTGTGGAATTTGCTTTACAGCACAAAATATGTAAGAATTTAAGGATGACAACCAATAAGGGAATTAAATGATCACATTCCCCATATCCTGAAGGTCTTTTGGGTTTCTTGATTTGAATATCCTGTTTCAACACTTGTTCTTTCCACACCAAGAACTGTTGCATTTAAAAATGAAATTCAGAGAGTCTGATAACATCCCCCAAAGTATTTTTTTTAAATTTGAGTCCATGAGCTAAAATAGGTTTAGAACATCTGTTACAGAATTCAAGAATATGAACCGGAAACTGATACTAGTTTATACAATCTGTTACTGAAACTTTGCTCTTTTGCATTTGTTACCATTCAGTTGATTTCTGTGCCACCACACATTTAGGATCATTACTAGCTTCTAGCATGTGTCCAGAGCAGCTCTTGGCCTTGAGAACACAACACTAATAAGGCAAAGCCTTGATTCAGATAAAATACAGCCAAGAAACGAAATAGATGGAGAAAAATCATGCATGTTCCACACCTTAATTTTCAACTTCAGATTGCCATATATTATTCAAACCAGTATCTATTAAGTCTCTTAAATGATGCAGAATTTATATTAATCACATTCTACCCTCTTGAATCTTATAATCAAGTATTTTAGTTATTCTGCCTGTTGCCTGTTGCTGATAACCAAACAGCTTAAGGGAACAAAGAATTTTATTTTCTCTTAAAATTCCTGGTTATAGTTGCTTGTCCAGCTTGGCAGGAGAGCTGACACCAACAAAGGCCAGGAAGCTGGCCACACCACATTTACATAATGGTTGAGAAATGAATGATCTTTACTTGCCAAACTAGTATGTCTGACCAACTATACAGAAGGATGCCAACTTCCTTAACCAGCTCTCTGTATTTTATTCACCTGTCCAGGGCCTAGTCCCACCAACCATAGGCAGAATCTGCCAGCCCCATAAACTAGACAATATCCTGCATGTTCACTCTGGGCTTAACTCAACTGCTAAATCTCTACAAATGTGCCCAGAGCTCAAACCCTCAACTGTCAAGTTGACACCTATATCTAATTAGGACATCAAGTAAACAAAAACAAAAGCAGAAATCTGACGGATTCACATACTGAGTCCTACAGACTTAGGAGATGAGGTGAAAGAAAGAATATGTACAAATACTCAGTACAGGACCTACACATAAATATATATGCAGCTTAGAAAAAGGATGGTTGTTGTCATAGATCATATTACTGATAATTTTAAGAGATACTCAGTTGTCTGATCCACATAATGCCCATGTCAGATGCTGTGATTACTTTTCTTTTTCCATGAGACAATAGGCATGCACAGCGTAAGGGAGAAAGGGAGATTTATTTAGCTTACAATTTCAGAAAATTATGGCAGGAATCACATAGCAGAAGGCATGATTGATGGCAAAAGCAGGAAGGCAAGAGCAAGAAGCATACTAGGCCACCAATCCTCAAAGCCCAGCCCATTTCATGCCTTTCTCCAGCCTGGATCTACTGCTTAAAGATGTCAGAACCTTTTCAACCATTAATACCAGTCAAAAATTCTAAGACATACGCCTATAGGGGGAAACTCACTCCCAAACCATGGCATAAGGCATTAGGCAAAAGAAAATCTGGGAAGGTAAGCTGAAGGACAGATGTAGGAAACCTGTCCTTGCAAGTGGGACTTCATATGAAAGAAAATTTAAGTTAAACAAGTCTTTCATGAGGTCTTAGAGCACAGTGAAGAACTAAAGATTATAGCTAGCACTGTAACAGAAAAAAAGGAAGATCAATCAGAGGCACCTTTCAGAGGGGAAAATCTTTATAATTTAGCAATCCCTTAGATAAGCTTGTAGTCTGTAAAAGCAAAAGAACGCAGAAACACAGAGAAAATTAAATGGTTCTATGATAAGCTTTGAACCTGAACAACTAGGAGTAACTGAAATACTTTAAGTTCACAAAAAAAGAATAAGGTAAGAATGCAATAGGAAATCCTTTTTTTTTGTCATTGTCTCAATTTTCTGCATTAGATGTCACTTTGCCTTGTTGTCTACTTACTATATTTCTCTTTGCTTTGACCATTTCAGTAGTCAATATTTACAACATACTCGTCTGTAATAATAGAGACAACTGAAATATTTATTTTGTACCTGGTTTAGGCAGGGAAATTCCCTTTTTTTTTTGACAATTCCACCTCTTTTGAGGTGGAAATATGTGTACACGTATCTATCACAATGTGTTATATGTTACCTGCTAATATTAAGGAAGAATCCATTCCTGTTTTATTGGGAGATATCAAAATATGAACAAAAATAGCACATGCACATGGGAGGAATATTTTCAAATGCATATTCCATGTTTTTTCAAAAGAATTATGATATTTTCTCCTCCACTAGTAACATTGACTATATGAATAAATTTAACATCTTAAGTCATTACACATTCCTGGAACAATTCTACTCAGGCAGGATGAATTAGCTGTCAATATACTCATTGGACTTTTTGCTATTATTAAATTTGCTTTTAGTTTTTGTAATTAATATTCATTGTGAAATTGATGTTTTCCTTTTTTGATCATAACAATCTCAGATGAAGAAGTGAGATAATATTCCTTATCTCCTGTCCATCAAAATATTTTAGATATCATTTAAATTATTTGATCTTCAAATATTGGTAGAAATTCCCATAAGATCTTACACTTCTATTTTGATGATATTTAGTTATAATTCTAATAATGTATATTTTTGTTTTTTACCTTCTTATGTATTATTTTTATTAGAACTCTAAATTTTTCTAAATCTACCTTTGCATTTGCTAATTCTTTATTGACTCCTAGTTCATTTATTTTTGTATTTAACATAATACTTTTTATTGCATTTTTTTCTTTATTAGCTTCTGAACCGAATAATAAATAATAAATAAAAATCTTTCTATACAAATTCTGCTTAGGTGGTTTAATCCTGTGTAATATCATGGGAGTCAGTCATCAAGATATGATTCTTAGGAAGTTAGTGGGGAAGAAAGGAGCATGTGGTCTGGCATGATATCTGCAATTAGATCCAAGAAACAATCCTGCCAGTGCATTGATTCTACTATGAAGGGAGGCAAAATGCAGTGTCAAAAAATATGAAAACTTAGGACTTCTGAGCTAAATGTCACTTCTTTGTATTAATTTTCTAAATTTATGTTATCCTTTCGAACATAACGTAGTTCACTTAGGTTATCGTAATTAGCAAACCGTTAATCTAGTGACAATTTTTGTAGATGAGATCCCAAGTGATTCCTAAGATGATGATGATTCCAGGGAGAAAACTGAACTTCTTCCATAACTTAAAAAACAAAATGGAAGAAGAAAATATAATCTGTTTCATCATGTTAGTTAATCAACAAATTACTGTTTTCATTTTAGTTAATTTAAATTTAATACACCAAGAAGAAGAGAGAGAGAGAGAACATACTACTGTGCATGTGTCACATTACACTTGTGGAAGTCAGAGAATCAACTTTCAGGAGTCAATTCTCTCCTTCCACAGTGTAAGCCCTAGAGATTGAACTCAGATTGCCAGATTTGCTCATAGTTGTTACCTGTTGAGCCATCTCACTAACCCCCAATTATTTGTTTTCATTAAATCTTTGGCTATTAATGTGTTTGCAGAGGGGACCTATATCTACTGTATTTTCCTCTGGTTTGATAGCTTAGAGTAAACTTGTAGCTCTTCTACTAAGCCTGGGGTCTTGCTTTGTAGCCTACGCTAAGCTCGAACTTTCAGTTCTGTCTTGTTTTTCTAGCTTCTAGAATTACTGTAGTGGGCTGTCATACTCCATTACTTATTTTCTAATTGATTCATTTGAGGGTTTGGGAAAAGAATACTAGAAAATAAACATGTAGGTAATAGATACTAGAGGTCAAAGAACATAACTTAGGTGTGTAGAAATAATCACTGGTAAATATTTAGCTTTATAATTCATTAGTTTAATTGCCTGGTTGTAAAAGAACTTAGTTTTAATAAACTTAAAATAAAGGCAATATATAGATTTGGGGAAGTGAATGATAATTGTATAAATTTGTCCATGTAAGGTGCAAGATGGCAGTAGGCAGTCAGCATAAGGTTCCTGATGCATTATATTGGACAATGTAGTGGAGTTTGGAAATAAAAATCACAAGAAATCTCTCATCGTTATGTGAGATGGGTGGCAGAGACAGAAAAGCAATGAGAAGATTGTATTTTGTAGTAATAGTAGTAGTAATATTGCTACAACTGGTATTAAGATTCCAGTGAGGGATCGCTGATTGATATTGTTGATATGATCATTGTCATAACCACAATTATTTAAATAATTTCAGAATTGAACATATGGGCTAAAGAATGATGGAGAAATACCAAATTGAAACCACAAAAAGTTTAGTAAAGGGACTGAAATAAAAGCTGTGGTGACAGAAGGCTAACATTCAATTTCTGTTTATTTCTGTCATGATTTGAATATAAGTGGGCCCCCACAGGCTCATAATAGACTGTATCTTCCATCTGGACCCACAGGCCAAATAAAATTTCCTTTTCTTCCTTAAGTTGTTTGAGCATTGTCTCACAACAGCAGTGAGAATAATTGTGACAATTTCCATTTCAAGACCAAATATATAGGTTAGGTTAGATAAGGGAATAAATAAATCTTTGCATAGAAGGATGTTCGTAAGTACGAAAACACTATGAATAAAAAATTATTGTATCTTTAAATTAGGCTGAGAATCATATCAAATTTTATATACTTTTTCAACCTATGTATGTCTTTAAATGTAGATAAATGCAAATGATAATTAAAATTTCCTATTTTTGAACCTTTCCAACTGCTCAAAAGATAATACTGATTAAATATACTTTCTCTTCGCACTTGGTAAACTACTATTGTTCTGCTAAAGCCAAAGAAGAAAAAGTTGAGTAAGTAAATTTTTATTTAATCAAGAGAGGGGAAGGACTGTGCAATATCAGCTGAAGCCTATCTTGACTCTCTACTGGTCTCTGAACAAGAATGAGCTTAGACGTACATGTGTTCTAAGTAATAGAGAAAAGCCTGTTGAGAGATGATAGGCGATAAGATATGTATTTTATGGTTGGTAAATGCATATATATGTATTCTAGTGCTGCCTATATGTAACCACATTTTTTCTTCAAAATTCTGGTTTAAATAATAAATTCTAGCATCATACCACAAATACAAATCAGCCAATATTGAGAAATTAAAACTTCATTCCAAATAGTCAGAAGCAGTTTTTCCCTCTCACTTTGTGCTAAAAACAGCAGGCTCTCACTGTTGACTCAATCTTTTTCTTTCTTCTAATCTCTTTTTCCTAGTTCAACCTAAAAATTCTTCTTAAATTGGTTCCAAAGGTTCCCAGTCCCACAAGATCAAACAAAAGCTCATATAGTGCTTGTCTGAGCCATGCAACATTCTCTAAAGAGTGTTTCTCTCTGCATGGATTTCTCATCCAACCATTACAGTCTAAGCAACTCAGTTATTCTGAACCATGCCTCTGCGGTTTAAAATATTCTTGCTAGCAGCCCTGCTCTTCAGACCTTTATTACTTATTTGGTCTGATCTCTGAGCATTGCAATCTATGACAAACTTCTCTGCTATTGGCTTTTTGATTTTAAACAAGTTACTGAACCTTACCTACATTACTTTCCTTATTTGTGAAATGAAGCTATTAATTCAGTTACTTTAATAGGCTTTCATGAGTCTGTTTAGATTCCCATAATAAAATCCCACAGGCAGAGTGCCTAAATAACAAATATTCTGTCATAGTTTTAGAAGGCCAAGATCAGGATACCCTTAGGATCAGTTTTTGATGAGGTCTTCCTTCCTGGTTTGCAGATAACATTTCTCATGATTGCCTCTTGTAGCCTTTTCTCTGTGTGCATGAAGATGCAATCTTTTCTAGATTGTGGACTACACATAACTACACATAAACTACAGCTCTTGAGAGAAGCTTCATATATATCAACACATAGAGGTGACACTAACCTCTGCTTTTTTGTAACTCCTGACTTTATTAAAGCATAATAATTTCAATGGAAAAGAACTTGGATTTTCCCCATAATTAACACTTATAGACAGTAAGAAAGAAAATATAGATGCTATTGAAGTCACAATATCACTATAAACTACATAATGATGAGTCAGTCAGTCAGTGGAAGACGAGATGATTCCAGGTCCTGTCAAGCTGACACTTAGTACTAACCATTCCAACAATACTGTTATAGCACAGACTTTCTTGACATTTTAATAATATTTGAGTTTATTTTGAATAGAACACCTAAAAACAAAAAGTTTCCATGACTTATTGTCATAATTAGATTCAGGTGTTATCAATTGAGGGTCTAAGCTCTGGGCACATTTAAACAGAACTGATAGTTGAGTTAAGCCAGATCAAACCTGCAGAAGTTTGTCTAATTGATGTGGAGCCCTAGCCCTTGGTGGGGGCATATAGTTCCTGAGCAGGTGGACAAGCTAGAGGGAGCTGGTTAAGGAAGCTGACCAGTTTGTTTACCAGACATGTTCATCTGGCAAGTTAAGGCTTGTCCCTCTCACCAGTTCTGTGGATTTGTTGAGACTAGTTTCCTCAATTCTTGGTATTGGTATCAACTCTTCTGCCAAGTTGGATTAGGAACTGTAACTAGACTATCATAAGACAAAATAAAACCAATAATTCACTCATAAGTCATTTGGTCATGAATTTATTGGCAACATTAAAATAACTGCAACATCTGTGAAAGTCATAGTCACTCTGCTTGATGGATGGTATTTAAAAGATGGATGGTATTTTAAAAGTTCTTTACCTTGGTTTTAACTACATTGACATGTGTTAAACTGTTCATGCGGGTGTCATTCTGATGGCTACATGCAACTAATGGTGACTGTTATAACCACAAGGAAGTGGCTGCTCCTGAATTCAGAATGGCATAAGCAAGAGGCTCTCTAACATATGACATTTGGGCAAGAGTAAAAAGATATGAAAAACTGAAGGTCAGCTGGCAAGGGGGAAGAGTTGTAATGCAAAAAAGAGGGTGAATGGGATTAGAAATTAAGGTGTGAAAATATAAATTCACTATATCCATTTGCTCTAAAAGAATAAAAACATTTTATATCTAAAAGTGATCATGAAAAAGTAGAAAACAAAAGAGAAACAAAAAATCATAAGCAAAGATTCTGTTTCCAGACACAGGCTGCTATGGATTGGCATATATTTTCTTAGGCACAGATTTCAACAGATGTTTGTGTGACAAAATTTGGAACAGGATTTATTACAAGCACAGATTTCCATCTTCAGATCTTTCAGATATTAGAAGAGAGATAGATGAAAATGTTGCTTTTACCATGTACAATAGCAGACTGCTTTTTTAAAAAAAATAACAAACACAACTATGATTCTAAACTTAAAATCAGTATGACCCCAAATTCTACATTTCAGTGAGAGCTGTACTCTGGAACACTAACTTGGAATTTATGCTACTTATCTATAGAATCGAATGTAAAGATAGTCAAATAACTGATGGTGATGAGGGTCACAACCAATGCGATGGTCAAACTTGAAAGTTCTTGATAAAATTATAGAAGTCCACCTCTAGTAAAAAAGACATCTAGGGTGCTGGGAGAGATGGCTCAATGGATAAAGTCTTTGCCTAGCAAGTAAAAGTACTGAGTTTGGATCCTTAGATCCAAATGCCAGGTCCATATATGTCAGATACTTGTAATTCTAATCCTGGAAGGCCGAACCTGGGAAAACCCAGAGCAAAGCTGAAAAGATAGAGTCATCCAGGATGATTTCCAATGTCACCCTTGGGCCTCCACAAGCACATGCATTTTAGTCTCTTTTGGTGTACAAACACACACACACACACACACACACACACAAATGATATATGGAAAGGCTTACACAGATTTAGTAGGAAACTGGTAATAACACTTCCAAAAGCAGCTTTCTCCTCTGGGTTTTTTTAGGAAGAAATTTTACAAAGACAAACATGATATGCATTTTCTCCAAGATTTAACTTCCTTGATCCTAATAATTCCATAAGAAAAAAAGCAGTGACAATTTCTTTTTCATAAGTAAAAAATAATTCACAACTCACTGCTGTGTTATCAAGAATGAGTTCTTTCCTCAATCAGTATGCTTCAGTAATATAAGCCCATCGCATAGAATAGAGTAACTACTATATAGAGTAATAGAATTATCGGGCTGGAGAGGTGGCTCAGGGGTTAAGCCTCTGCCTTGCAGGCAGAAGGTCCTGAGTTCGGATCCCAGATCCCATGTATAGACGCCAGGCGGAAGCGGGGGCGGCCTGCGCTTCTGGTCCTGGTAGGGCGGAGCCTGTGAATCCCGGGGCAGAAGGAGGTGGAGGCGTCCATGGTGGTTCCCGAATTCGTCCGTGGTTCTACACATACAAAGACACACACACACACGCGCGCACACACGCACATGCACACAGTTGAATAAATAATAATAATAAAAAAAATTTAAAAAAAACAAGTATAGAATTATCTAATTACTCTTCTATAGTTACATAAATATTCATTCCCCTGTGGCAGAAGACTATAAAGATTGCCTATAAGATGCTCTGGAGGTGTCTCTATCCATTTATGGAATGCAAATACAAATTTGCAAATTACTTTCATAAACATGAAACTAAAAGGGAAAATGGAAATGATGATGTTTTACTAAATGAGAAGAAAGTGCTCCAAACTAACCTGGTGACTAGAAATGTCTCAATTGCATTAAAACCATTACCATGAGACTTTTATAATAAGTTTCACTCTCTGAGAGAGAAGACAGTATGAAGGTGTGATAGTTAATCCTGGGTGTCAACTTGACATACCTGGTATTAACTAAGAACAGCTGAGAACACACCTGGAAGGATCAATTGAGACCACCTAAAGAGATTATACCCTCCCTAGATCCCATGGGAATTGCCAGTAATGGGCCATATAAAAGGGACACAGAATATAGGAAGGGAGATATTCCAGGAATACTCAAGCCATGTGGAAATCTGCTGTGACTTAGCCTGCTGTCTGCTTGCCAGCCTCAACCATGACGCTTCCGTTGCTTTGAAAGACCATATCTCTTTCCCCTCTGGAACTGTAAGTTGAATAAATCTCCCTTTCTGCTATAAGTTGATTGACTTTGGGTGCTCTCTCACAGCAACAATAAAGAGTAACCATTACAGTAGGGATGGATTTTCTTTTCCAGATATGTTAAGTTTGTACCACTAAAATAAAACTCACATTAAGAAGTTTCTTCTTATGAAGCTTATGGTTGTAAACAACATACAATTTGTTTGTGTTTTTTAATATGTTTGTTTAATACAGAGCTTTACAGTGTAAGCCATGTTGGCCTTAAACTTGCAGTCGTCCTGTCCCAGCCTCCCACATATTGGCATTACAGGAATGGATGCTCATCCATGCTTAGATTACCTGACAACTCTTGACAGACAATATGATGAAAATATATCCAAAATCTTTTTGTACCCACTCAGATATTATAGAGTTTCTATGATACACTAGTTTGTTTTCTCCATATGTTGGAAACAGAGCTAGGGTTTTAAGTAGTCTTATCAGTCCTGCTGTATCCTTGAAATTTTTGATAAATAGCAATTGATTGAGATTTAAATGTGACTTTGGATGCCCTACAGATATAATAGCTATTCAGATGAAAACCTAGACTGGAGATAAGGTGGAAGCTTCATCTCTACTCAACTTCTTAGTGTGCTTCTAACTAAAATTGAGCAGAATACGAAATTAGAAAAACTGTTTGGATCTGAATTTTGCTGAAGGGTGTTTGTTTGCTTCTTTGGTGTGTTTGTTACTTCTGTAACTCACAACAGCAAGTGGATTTTTATTTTGGATTCCAGCTACTGTGTATGTTAACATGTTAAGGAATATATTCCCTTTTAAAAATTGTAAAATTCAATAACATATTAAAAATGCACAAAAATGTGTTTCTTTAGTTATCTTAAAGTGATCACCCAGGTCCAAAAATATGGAATTTTCTTTTCCTCATCATACGACACAACCCCCAAGGATAACTGATAACCAAAATAATAAAAAACAGTTATGCTTTTGCCAACTAGCAATGTATTCCTAAACATGATGATGTTTAGGAGCTTATATAAGTCAAACTATACAGTACTACTTTTTATTTATAAAACATAATGTTTTTAAAAATCGTACACATGTACCTGTTTTTTTTTATATATATAATAACTAAATGCCAGAGCATGGGTCACCAGTGGTTTGGCTGAGTTGAAACTCAGTGGTGTCCCATTAATCCATTGAGGGCTGTTCTTGGTGCCAAAGGTACAGAACTAAAAATGTAGTTGCTCCACTTGGTGACTAGAATTTAATTCTATGCTTGTAGCTGTCCAATAGACCCCTTGATGAATCTCATTATATTTTTATTGATTTTTGAGTGGCCAATCTCTTAACTTCCTGACTTGCTACTTGGAAAACTGTACTTAGGCAAATAAAAGATGTTCCTCTTTAGGACCATGAACTGTAGCAACAAATCACAACTACTAAATGAACTATTTGGGTCATTTGTGTTCATGCTCATGGTGAGGGTCCATTTTTACTTTGTCTGCAACACTCAGACTGTCAGTTGTCAGATGCTGATGTCTAGATGCATCATCACACTAAACACGGTAGCTTATCTGCAACCTAGACGTGAGACATCCCAAAGATTTTATAGCTTTGATGAATAGACTACCACTGCTTCAGACATGTGATTCACTCCTATCTGAAAAGGACCTTTTTCTCAATGTATAAGGCTGCCTGTGAAACGGAGACATGACCCTGTTCACGCTTGGCAGAAGGACTGCATCAGATATTTGATGCTCACCTTGGCCGTCCATCATTCTCAATATTGTTAAAATATTTTTCTTGCTTATGATATTTTTTCTAATCTGCCCTAGTCTGCATCTGCTGCTGTAATCGAATGTTATTTGATAAGTAATTCATAATGAATATAAGCATAGCTGCAAAGACAGTGTCATGTTGGCACTTAGTGACCATCCAGTCTCTGCTTCCAAGACAGTGCTTTGCTAACCACATTCTCCAGAGAGGATGAACTCGGTTTCTTAGAGGACAAAAGAACAGAGGAACCAAAAGAAGCCCATTCCCAAGAACTCCTTTATTAAAACATTAAATACATTCGCAAAGGTGGAATCATCACTTAAAAGCCTCACCTCCCATTGACATTTAAATTTTTAAGTTTTTGGAGGACACATTGCAACCACAGTACTCCAACCAGCTAATGTAGCCCTTGTAACTGGAATATATCTTTCTTCCAATTCTTTTGTTAAAGCAGTAGCATATTTTTTAATCATAAAATCTACTCAATAGTAGGAAACTCTCAAGACATTGATAGATCTTCTATGCACTGTACTGGCTAGTGAAAATCTACATTGTTGCGCTTTGGAGCAATTTCTTCAAAACTAAACTATGGTTTTGTGTCCTCTTCTGGATCCATATGCTATAAATGAGAAGACTGGTCACTAAATGTGTCTCTCCCCAGAAGAGCAGCAGCCACTCCTCTGCTTCCTAGTAATGACCACAGGTAAGGAATGGGGAACTCCATAGGCATATTTTGAACATTGATTCTGCTCCAACCATTTCCAGTCATGAACTATATGTTCCTCTAATAGCAATCTAGGGTAGCCTGGTAAATATACAGTTTTAGTGAAGATTAGCAAAAAGAGGCACTTGAGGACTAATGCTAAACAATTTGGTCAATGAATAAGTGCTTAATTGATTTTTGCATTATCATGGTTATAGACCAAAGTTGTGGTAATGATGATTATAATGAATCACTGCTGGAGAATGCTTGCCAAGTCTTACAGTGAAGACCTAAATTTAGAGACGTAATATATCCTTATGTTTTATAAAGATTGCTTTGCTTATTTCATCCAGTCTTTCTTAGACAAAAAAAAAAAATCAGAATGTAAGTAGAGGATAACTAGGGAAAGGATAAAATTTTAGCAACTGGAATAAGCCATGAGCATTCTGTTGTAGGAGAATGGAGTTTAACAAACAAATTTTAAAAAGAAAGCACCATTGATATATGGAGATTTAGTAAAGGAGATATAAGACACATTAGAAAATCCTTATACATTTTTGTTTTGGGTATTTGGGTATTATTTCTTTTGTAAGGCATTTCTTTGTAAGACAGAGTCTCATTATATAAACCAGGTGGTCTTGAACTTGTGATTCTTCTGCTCTAGAGTATCAAACTCATACTTTACTTTTTCTGTGGAGTTTTTCTTAGGACATTGTGATTTACACAAAATTCACTGGGCAACTCTTTTACTTTTTTATTGTGTGTGTGTGTGTGTGTGTGTGTGTGTGTGTGTGTGTGTGTGTATGTCAGAGGGCACTCTTTGTCCCTGTGGAGTACCAAGAATGACTTTGAGAATCATCCTGGATTGATTCTACTTCCTTTTTGTTTGCTCTGGGATATTCCAGGATCAGCCACTGTTTCTTTCTGGCGCTTTATGGGGGGTTCTGAGAACTGAACTCAGAACCTTCTGCTTGTGAGGCAGAGTCTTAACCCTGAGCCATCTCTCCAGCCCTCAACTTTTAATTAAAACATCGAAGGCCTTTTTCCCCCTCAAAATGCATAGTTTTTTGAAATATATATTGTTAATTGTGTGTCCACAAATGCATGTGCATATGTGGGTGTTTGTGTGGTGTGTTATGTTTCGTATACGTGTGTATAGGACATGGCCCTGAGTGTATCTTCCTTTGCTGTCCTCTGTTTTATTACCTTGAGAAAGGATCTCTCATCGAATGGGAAATTAATTGGCTGGAAAGCTCTAAGAATCTGCCTGTCTCTGCTCCCCACTTCTGGGATTGTAGGTGTCTACATCCTTGACTGTTGTTTTTTTGTGGGTATTGGGGATTAGAACTCAGTTGCTCATGCTTGCAGAATAAATATTTACCCACTGAGCCATCTCCCAGATCCCTCCACATATTTTACATATTAATTTATTCAAAAATCTCTATTTTTAAAGCTATCAGTATGGGTATTGTAAGCATTTACCTTTCATAGGTGGTGAAACAGACATGCTTCATGTCTAATTATAATAACTTCTATTGTCTCAAATCTAGACTCTGCCCTCTCGAGTGTTTACATCTACCTCAAACATGCTTCTGTGCAATTTTAAAATAATCGTGTTCATTAAAGATAATGTGTGTGTTTGCTGTTATGAATTACTATGCCCAAAATAAGTAAATATAAAATGTATTTGTTTGAGTAGCAATGTTATTAAACATAAAGCAGCTGACTTAGAGACAAAGATGAGGAAAAGCAACATTGGAATATCCATGAATCAAATCAATTCTTGACTAATATTCAGTTTTTTAGAGAATAATCTTCCATTTTCTCCCTTTGCCACATCCTTATGACAAACGTGTGAGCAGACTATGGCTCACCTTATTTTGACAGAACTTTTAGTGTTCTTTTTTTAATTTATTATTTATTCAATTGTGCGTGTATGCATGTGTGTGCGTGTGTGTATGTATGTGTGCGTATGTATGTATGTATGTGTGTGTATGTGTGTAGAATCACGGATGAATTCGGAAATCACCATGGGCCGCCTCCACCTCCTCCTTGTTTACTCTGCCCGGGGATTCACAGGGTCCGCCCTACCAGGGCCAGAAACGCAGGCCGCCCTGGCTTCTGCCTGGCGTCTATATGTGGGGTCTAGGATCCGAACTCGGGACCTTCTGCCTGCAAGGCAGAGGCTTAACCCCTGAGCCACCTCTCCAGCCCCACTTTTAGTGTTCTTGTGAAATCAGGTTTCCTCTGGCCAGAGAACAATCTGTTGTTGGTATCACAAACCTCAGTGTGATGCCTATTCATCTTTGCTTCAGCAAAATGTTTTAAAGCTCTTATATCAACTTCTGTTGATATTACAGATTAAAACCAGAAGAGGGAGCTCTTTGTGGAACACTACTCCATAGGAACTAAATTTGAAATAAACAGAAGGCACTTTCCATGAAAAAGTGAAGCCAAAATGTAGCTGTAAGAAAAATTTTGGAGTGAGAATTGTTCAGACAAGGAAAATATATAAATACTAAACTAATGCTAAAGCAGGATTCACCTGAAGGCTTTTCCCAACTCTGTCAATTTGACATCTTATGCACTGAAAACTAAAACAAATTGCAAAATTGAAAGGAAATCTATCGTTAAAATATATTTGTTTCAAGTTCAGATCAAGTAACTGTTGTGCAGTTTTAACATCATGACATATTGAAGATAGGGTCTTCATCTGTCTTCTCACTGACATGTCCCTTGTGTTTAGGGACAATTGGCTCATAGACGTTCTCAAAAGTTATGTGTGAACAAAGGAGGCCATGTCTTGCCAAGTTGGTTAGTAGGTGATCACAGTTATTTAGTAGCGGTAAGTTAGGGTTTGATTTATAACTAGGAGTCATATATGCTTTTATGACTTTAGAAAGAACTATAAAATCAAGGGATTGCTTTTTAAAAAACTAAACATAGCATAAATTTTCATGTACTCATACAAGTCTATGAAGCAACCACTATCTCTTTTTTTTGGTAGGTAAACAAATAGGGTCAGAAAGGTTGCAGAACTTGCCATAAAAAGAGCAACTTACACTTGTTCACTTGCTCTTTTATTTCTTTAATCTGTATGCTTCCATGTTCATGTGTGTATTGAGGTACACATACATGTGCGTGTAAATGTTCATGAAGACCAAAGGTTGATGACTGAGTGTATTAATTACTTCATTGTTCTCCACCTTATATGAGACAGGGTCATTCCCTGAACCTGAACCTCACTAATTCAACTTCACCATTGGCCCACAATCCATGGGAATCTTCTTCAGTGCTTGAATTATTGGCACATACCACAATGCCTGAGTTTTTACATGGGTACCCAAAGCTCTGGACTCAGGTACTCATGCTTGTATAGCAAGCACTTTACTCAATAAGGAATCTACCCTGAATGCCTTGTGATCATCAAAGCAAATGCCTTGGCTTTTAAGATGTTTTCATTTATCTGATAATATGGCTTTGGTTAAGATAGGAACTGGATTATGGTCTAATAAAATCCATGTTGCGGTCACCATTCTCATTATTGTTTTCACATCAAAAGTAATCATAATTTCTTGAATCAGGAGCTATGGATGTCAATGTGAGAACAACTTAAAACCACAGTACTGTTGCCTTTTCAGTATATCAAAAACATAGTTTCCTTTTCTCTAGAACCCTGGGAAAATAAATAAAATGCCTGAAAGTACTTGTGATGGACACACTTCTTAGATATTGTAGCTATTCTTCATTATCAGCAAACATTTATTTTATATTTAGTATTGGCTATGAATTCCAGTATAGAAATGGATACATTTCTAACAGTAGAGGTAAGTAGAGGTAGGATTTGAATTTGATTTTAAACTGCCTAATATTAGAGGAAGATGTTCATACTGTCTTTTTTATATTTCATTCACCTTCACTAGACTTAATAGAGGAATGATGAAACCAGTTTTTTTTAATTCGACGTGTAGGTGGAAGAATTAACTTTTCCTCCTTTTCTCTTAGATGTAATGGGATAAAGGAAAAGTGATTTATTCAGATGCTGTGCTCTCATACAGTAGCTGACATATCTCATATGTGCAGGTTTAGTGTGCTTAATGCCATGCATTAGCTGATATAATATTTACACTGTGCCCTTGACCTTCTTCCTAGTTCCAGATCAAAGACACCAGAGGCTACAAAGGATCGGCTAGAGGGAAATGGTGGCTGACCACTTGGAAGTGACCACTTGGCCCCACAGATGTGTTTTAAGACTTTAATTGCTCATTTTCTATCAAACTGGAGTAAGGAATGGATCATAAAGCACAACATGTAATGTGTAAATCAGCAGAGAAAAGGAACTTGTGCCCTAGTGCTTCTCTCACTACGAAATAAGTATTGGATTGATAATTTGAATGGGACTGTGTTTAAACTATGATTTTTCTTGGAAGTTCATAACTGAAGTTACAAATGTGCTTAAAAGAACAGTGTTCCAGATGGTATCTATGTTTTTAAAGAAACTACAACTTAGAATTTAATTGAGAGTCATTCACAGATCTCACTTTTACTAATTAGTCACATTACAGGTAAATTATATATTCTGTCTTTTAGTAACAATGATAGTGATTCATTTCTGTGTCTAGGAATGCTGACCAAATTGCCAAGCAGAAAGTGCTTATATTAACACTGCAACAGTCCATTTCTAATGTGATCAAGGCCCTATTCTCTGGCCTTTATCATACCATATAAGAAGAAACTTTGCTTTTCCTAATCTTTTATATACATGGGTAAAAAAATGTGGTAAATAGAGCAGTTTATTCAGTACAAAATGGGTGAGTGGAATCCATTGGCTTCACCCCAATGAAATGCACAAACATTTAGACAAATGCTATTTATAGCCCACACATGGCACAAATGTATGATGTGAGTCACAGGGTGTGGTACAATGGAAGGCAGTGGGTAAATTAGACAATATGGGTGTTTTGGCACTAATGTTTGAATAACCTAGGAAGAACTGAAGAGAAACTGGAATCTTAATAGTGCTACTTCAAAATGTGACTTTAGTAATTACTTTTCTGTCAGTCTCTTTTCCTATGTGCTAGACCTAAAAGATGTTTTTGCATGCTTAACAATTCCTTTAGAAGGACATCAGACTATAGATCAGGAACATTCTTTACAAGTGAAAAAATGTGAATTCATACTGGTTTATTAACAACCAAAAGTAAGAATTTATTACTTTATGTTACTGTCAAATTCGTATTACCTTCCAACCTGCTTCAGTTACAGCTAGATCCATTTGTTCAAATGAAGGAAATAGAACATTACCTGTCCAAATCTTGCATACCTCTTTTGCCTACCTCTTACTCAAACCAATCTTTATTATTAAAGATAGCACTGAAAGATCTTTGCTTCTCCTGTATAGTAAGAGCAACTTTTCTAAAATTCCTTTAGAAATAGCCTCAAAAATATCTCCATCAGCCTTGTTTAGTCAAACATCTTTTTCTAGAATCAGGAAATGAAGCAAGTGGATCAAAGCTGGGTGAAATGTTATTCGTTAAATTAATTCTGAACTATGAACAAAAAAGCAAAGAAAAACCAAAGCTAATCCTATCGTAATAAATAAAACTGTTAAAAATTCAACTGTTAATTTTCAACTGGATTTTCCTAGGTGACAGATATATGACAAGAAAATATTTATTCTAAGGCAACTTCCGGTTGAGGCAGATCAAATTATGGTGTTTTATATAGCTCAAATTTTAAGATAGAATCTACGCTCATGTTTTAGAGAAAACCAGTAATTTTCCCCAAGGAGTTTGGATTCAGGTTAAGTTAATGGCCATCTTAGAGATGAATATTTCTATATGGCTTGTCATAATGCTGATAGAAATTATTGTTTTGGCCCATTACAATGGTAATTAGAGTTTCTGCATTTCTACTGCAGAATAAAGGATCACCTTTCTTTAAATTATGAGTGGACACCTCTTAAGATCATCAATACTACTAAGTGGTCTAGTCAAATAAAATAGAATATCTCTCATTTAACTTTCCCCAATGAAAATTTAAACAATTACTGCAATGATTTTAATCTTCATAAGAATGTCCCTTTCATTAATAATTAAGAGCATTCGATAGAACCTGAGACATGAGTATCTATGATGTTTCTTCTATAAATATGATCATGGTTTATGACAAAGGCATTACATCATAATGTCTTGACCTTAATGAGAAACTATGACCACGAGATTTGGTTTGCTTTTATGAAGTATCTATTTCTGTGTTAATAACTTTTAGGTAAGTAAAGATAAACAGAACTTGCCAAAATGGGAGTTTAGGCTCATTTCAGTTACTAAATATCTTTTAAAAATTCCAACTTGAAATGTAAACATTTATTTTTATTTCAATTTCTCCTACATCCTAAACATCTAAGCCTTCAGTATATTCTAAATATCTAGAAGATCTATTTGCTTTATTTTTTACCATGAGATTTCAAAAAACAAAAACTATGAGGTCTATGTTTTCAAAGGTGTTTTAAGTGTAGTAGTGATTTACCATATTACCAGTAACAATGTCTGGCTTCTGTCCATTTCATTTTTCAGCTATCATTAATCTTCACCATTTCAGGTAATTGGTTACATTGTATGCACTTTGTACAGATCATCTTCATGGCCCAGATCTGGGCTGGAAAGATAGTTGAGATGGTACTGAACATTAACTCACTACTTAAAATGTGTTCATGTAATTTTGTTGTATTTTATTTGACATTAGAGTTTCTGCATTTCTACTGCAGAATAAAGGATCACCTTTCTTTAAATTATGAGTGGACACCTCTTAAGATCATCAAATGATGCAAAACAGGCCAGATTCAGAAAGTTATATTGCATCTATATTTTATAAAGGAGTATGGGAAAATTGATATGGTTAAAGTACATGCTATACTTGGAAACACATTGTCCTTATGAAACCAAGCATTATGTATAATGACAATATACTGATATTTTTAAGTGAATGACAATTTGATAATTGCTGTACTTTACTTGTCCATCAGACAGCATTATTAAAAAGAAAATTTTATATCAATTGAAGCTTTCAATTAATAACAGGCCAATGCTAGAAGTACATTTAAAAATTCACTTCTTTTTGAGAATTTAAACACTAATCTAGATACATGATTGTATACAACTTCTGAGTGACAATCAAATATATCCCAGGCATGAAACGAATAAATAAATAAAGCCTCAGGACAAAATCCAATTTATGCAATAAGTACCCTTGGGGCACTAAAGGATTAGGGTGGCAAGGAGCTTGAAAGGGGGAAACAAAATATTGGGAATTCAAGGTAGGGGGACAGAGTAACTATTGTAAAATCAGCAAATATGCGAAAAAACAGAGCAGCAAGCTTGTTTTTTCTGAGGAAGTTGCTTTAAAGTTCACCTCTTAAAGCTGACATCCTGATTCCTACTGCATCACCTAGTTAGAGTACTGAGTAAAAGATCATTAATGAACTACTTCCATCAAGTTTCAGTCTCCGGTGGGGTGTGTGTGCATGTGTGTGTGCGTGTGTGTGTGTGTGTGTGTGTGTGTGTGTGTGTGTGCATGTATGCATGTTTGTATGTGTGTTTTTGCATATGCACACATGCGCATAGGAAGCAGTAATCTTGGTTTTCTGATACAGGGTCTCTCACTAAGACCTGGAACTTACCAATTTGGTTTTGCTGACTGGTTAAGGAACCCCAGGGATCCTCATGTCTCCATCATCCCAGTGCTGGGATTACAAGTGCATGTCCCTATGTTTGGCTTTTTATGTAGGTGCTAGAATTAAACATAGGCCCTCATGTTTATGTGGGAAAGCACTGAGGCCCCCACTAATAATATTTTCAAGACTATGTTGAAGCTAACGAAATGGATGTACAAATACTTTTCATGGTCTTTTGTATATTGACAAACGTTGAAGATATTATTTGGAAAGCCCATAATATGAAAAATGAGACATCTGATTAATATATTTGAGTTCATTTACTGTGAATAGATTTATTGAGCCTTTAGATTAGCTAATTAATTAAACAGTTAGTTAATAGACTAACTGGTAACACTTTCCAAGAAGTATTACCATCTCAAAAACACAGAAGTGGGAGTAAAGGAATTTATGGAAATAAAACTTGACATCTGTAAATAAAATCCTAAATAGTGAAATGGTAATGTTTTCTATTAGTAAAACAGAACAGATTTGGACTTACTGAAACAATGACGACAACCTTAGTGAATAGAAACGTTTTCTTAACCCAAAAGAATCCACGCTCTTGAGTAGCCTGTGTGGAGATACTTATTTATAATAGCACTTACTGGTAAAGAGGAAGGAGTGTAACCTTAGATAGGCACTTAGATGTGACTAAGGCAGGTTTATTTCTGATGCTAAAGCTCTGGAGGGAAAGTCACACTGTGACTCAGAGCATTGTGATGGTCCATCTGTCCACATGCTCTTCTCCAGTGTGTGGTCAGACATCACCATGCCATACACAAGACTCACCCGACCGTAATTGTGATGTATCTACTTACTTGACACCGTTTCAACATCAGCAGAAAAGATGACCATGGAATTGGTGTTCAGTGCTTCAGTAGTTTTCACCACGTACCAAATGGCATAAGCAATGTTACACATGAGTCCATTTATGCTCATTCTGTCTGTGACATCTGAAGACACAAAGGATTATTATCAAAGGGTTTGGTCATTTCTAATACAGTCATCAAATTTATGTTTTGAGGCAGCTCATTTGCTGGCAACAGAAACAATCTACTGCATTCAGCACATTTAATAAATGATCATTTTTCCCTGGCTCTATGAATATTTCATGTAAATCACAATAAACAGATAGGAGATGGCATGAAAAGCATCTGTTAAGATACAAAACCCCACAATGCTTATGTATATGATATACCACTGATAGATGAATGCCTTTCTGTACCAACAGCCACTGTTATTTCTTTATGCCCTTGTTCTTGTATTGAAACTTACCAGAAGGATCAAAGAACAGTACAAAAATAACATTCCCCAAACTCAGTACCTGTTGGTATATAAATAAACTATGTGTGACAAGAAACTTTGAATTTTGCATATTTTTAAATGCTGAAAGACTGATGAAAGAAAACATTGTTAAACCAGAAGAAAAAATGAAAATTGGAATAAAGGAATTTATGAAAACAAACTCACTCTACATTCAATGAATAATTTTATTCTCTTTTAATCTATGGGTTAAATGGTGGTATGTCTAAAAAGGCCTATGCAGTCATTTTTTCATTGATGAATAGGTCAGATTAGTACATCTATCCAAGACTGGATACCTAAAAAGTACATTTTAGTCCATTTAGTTTGGTTGTTTTTTAAACAGTCTTTATGGCACTGGTATGTTAACTTGTTAGTTCTTATATGTATATTCCATTGTCCCCAGAAATTCTTCTTGGGCTTCCCTACCAGAAGCAGACATTTTTTTTTCCTCTTGCTCTAAGGATGCTGTTTCTGATTTCATTTGTTTTTTCTCAAACTGTGAAATCCTAGTTGCAGGAATTGTGTTTATAATGGTCTTTCCATCATTTAGATATATAAAGATACTTTAAATGTGTTCACTGGGTGAATGATAGTGTAAGTTTACTAATCTAGCTAATTATTAGGAAAAATAATTTTTTGTATAATAGGAATATGAATATATATGGTTATTTTGATGGTTAGTTTTTAAGGACCAATTCATTAACCGTTTGCTGATTTAGCACATGGTCTACAAACAGTATTATTTCGAAGTCTTGAATCAAAAGAGTTTACTTTTTCACTATTATAAATATTAGTTACATGAACCATGGGAATACTATGCACAAAGTCCATTTTTAAAAATTAAATACCAAAAAAACAATAGGCATGTTCATTAGCATATCTGTCTCCCAAAATTCAGAGCAGAAAGTCTGAGTATTATTTTATAGTGAGAATGGAAAGTCAGGAGGCTTGGCAAAAACGTGATTCAGTTGCTTCCATGGAATATCATCAGACCAATAGGAGTTGGCGAGAACTTTTATGGACTGTATAAATAATCTGAGCCGTAGGCACCATTACCAGTTGATATTTTCTCTTCTCAGGACCAGCTGTTCAAGAGCATCCCGGACTAGTGCCAAGCACAGTGGAGACTTGGCTCTAACTGAAAACGGCCTCAGAATTTTCTACAGCAATGTCAGTGCTAGAAGAAAGCCGGCCATTCGCTCAACAGTTGTCCAATGTCTACTTTACGATACTTTCACTTTTCTGTTTCAAGCTTTTTGTGAAAATCAGCCTTGCCATCCTCAGTCACTTCTACATTGTGAAAGGGAACCGCAAGGAAGCCGCAAGAATAGCAGCTGAATTTTATGGAGTAACCCAAGGACAAGGTATGTTCATGATGACACTCTCCTGTTTCAGGTTGAGTTTAACTACTATTTGATCTGCAACCCAAGAAAACATCACGTGATTTCTCTATGGAGAATTTTGTAAATGGTGACTGGAAAAGTCTTATAACTTACCTCCTTGACTTCATAGAAAAGAATATTACAGTGTCAATGTTTGCGTGACATGGAAATCAGCATTAAGTATATGTCTTTTCTCAACAGCTCTTTACAAAGGTTAAATGTCATTTTCTACATTAGGGTTTTAGAGAATAATTTAGTGGTAACTGATTTCATTTCAGTCATCATTTGATATATGTAAGTTCTGTACTATTTAAAATCAAAGCTTCAGTAATATATGAAATAATCCATCCAGGCCTGGTGAGTTAGTCTGTAATACCAGTATCTCAGGAGTGTGAGCAGGAAGGGAGCAAATTCAAGGCCTGCCTGAGCTATAGAGTTGAGTTAAAGGCCAGCCTAACTAGTTCTTGGTGAGATTGTGTCCAAAATGAAAGGTAAAAGGACTAGGGATACAGCTCATACTTGAGCACTTGCCTACTGTGTATAAGGCCCTAGGCTCAACCCCGGTACTGAGAAAGAAATGAACCAATCTGAAATGAAATAATTGTTATTAAAAGCATATTTCAGAATTATATTTTGCTCAATTTTATATGATTCTAAAACTAAATTTCAAAAATGTATATTTATGATACATGTTTTCCTGAAGGAGTTGATACTGCTTTGCTAATTTGTGAAAATTGTTCATCAAAAGAGAGGATCGTGAAAGAACAAATTTGATACATGTGCAGCTGAGTGTAGTCATAGATTTTAGAAGAAACTGAAGTATAGAGCAAAATGAGAAGTGCTGCTACTACATATCAACTTTAAAGGTTGTAAAACCATTTGCCTTCTGTTGAAGGAAGATTCTATAGAGATGATTCACATGATGGCATTTTGGTCTCTTGTAGTCTTTCATTGCATTTCTAATTGAAAATTAATCAAGGCATTCACAAACATTCCATAGCCCAATAGCTTACAGGAAATTTAACTGCTCAGAATTAAAAGTGTGCTTGTACAGTTAGGAAACAGAGGCTGTGATTTTAAATTTGCCATATTGAGATCTATTTTCCTACAGTTTGTGACCCAAAGTGCTAGGTGGAAAGTTGACTGAAGGCAGAGTATCTACAGAGGTGTGTGAAGCACATAGAACTTTTTTGTTTTGAGGACAGCTACATCTAGCAAAGTTAGAAGTTGATGCATTCATTCAGAGCGAGAAAAATCTAAATGTTATATGCAGTACTCACAGAGACAATGAAGTGGAGAGGAAGCAGATAGTGTTCAATCCTTTACCATCCCCAGGTCTGCTTCAGAACTAGATTGCACATACTCAACTGTGTAAGTCCAAAAAAGGTGAAAAACTTGGTTGGTAAGTGGAACATTTATGTTGCCAAATGAAAACATAGTAATTAGATTTTAAAATAAAAGCTGTATTTCTAGACATGAGTAAACAAACTGTAAGATAAGAAAGTACTAAAAAATTTTTCAAGGGAATACTGTAATTTTATTATTTCAGGGTCAAATTTTGTCTACATTGTGAGAATTGCCTTATGTAAACAATTAAATGCTGGCTTTAAATAAATCATGGTCATACATTCGAAGGGCTGTAGGACAGTGAAAGAACCTTGCCACACATATTTGCAAGGAAACGAGACCCCCCCCCCCTCCCAGAATGGTCTTGTGGTTGTCATGAAGGCAGGTGACAGGAATATATAAAATGGCTCCCATGCTTTGTCCTGGCTTCTGAGTCTATCTTTGGAAATATTACAACTCTATTATTTTGTCCACAGATAGAAGGAAAGAAATGAAATCTCATTACCAAGAAACAGGTTTTCTCAAAGTATAAAATAAGAACAAAATTTTAAAAAGCTTTGTGCTTATCTCTTCAAAGAAACTCTCCTTTTCAATACCATACACCATTTTCTACATTCCAAGGATATGTACTTATAATTTTTATTCAGAGTAAACATAATTGTGTCCAATTTTATTATAATACTGAAAGAATGAATCAAATACGTGACAAAAATTCTTCCTTAATAAGGAAATATTTACTCTCTCCATTTTCTTTTCTAATTGGAATTAAACTATTTCTAATTTGCTTGTATATAAACATTTACCACTCAATTTTAATTATCATTGCTCATTCCAGGAATTTCTTCCTTCTCTCTTGAGATTATCACCTTTGTTGCATTTTGAACTAGGCTATTTTTTCCTGCTTTCGAGATTTAGTCAGATAGTGTTCCGATATTCCTGATGCACAGTGACCATATTCTGTGAAGGAAGAGCTGTTGTGTGTGTTTTCGTGTCTTTCCTCACTGGAGGAGACCTTGGTAACAACATTCTCAACGTCTGCCCATGAACAGTTAGCACTTTTGTAGGAAGGAAAACTGTTCATGATCCTTCTTGCTATTGTAATGCATCTCATTCAATGTACTAAATAAATGTGTTTTGTTTTTAAGCACTTTTCAATCAAACTTGGGGTCAATATGTGGCTGGTTACACCCCAAAAGGCTGAAAAGCCAAATTGTAGCTAAAATAGTGTAAAACATTTCTGAGTCCCTTTGCAGTGCCAGAAAACTTTACAAATCTATCTTTCCATGTCTGAAGACATTTTCACCCCCATCACACTGAAGAGACTTGTTCTTTGTCATGACTTTCTATTTACTTACAGTATCACTGTGGATGTCACATGCTCTGTAGAACCTCTGTCTTTCATAAGTCAAGTTTATTTTTTACTGTGTGCCATACTCCGAGATTGATTGTGAATCTAATAAGAATTAAAAGGTGCTTTCAGTGGTCTTATTAAACAGTGAAGAGATCAAAAAAGGTAATGGAGGAGTCGATGAATTTGTTGGACTCACTTCAAAGTCTTAGAAGACATTAACTACTAATAAACATCCCAGGGACATGTCAACCAGCAGCTCCACTCATATAAAAAGTCAGTAAGTTTCAACTTCAATCTGAGGCCTTGATGGAGCTTAGGACTTTTACCTTCAAGTGGATGGAATTCTTAAGCATCATTGGCATCAAGAAAATAGAAATGTAAAAATTATTTTTACCCATATGTAGTTTTAAAATCCTAAGCGCATACACATGAAAATTACTCGTATGTATTAGGGACGAATGAGTTTTAAGAACCAAGGTGGCTTTTTCACACATGGTCATTCCCATGTGTGTACATGCTTAGTTTATCCCAGAAATGAACAGAGACATAGATTTAGGCATTTACACAAGATATTGGAAGATTGAGTTGGGATGAAGATTTCAGGCAGCAGAAAAAAATTATATTGAGTTCAGGTTTGAATGAATGTTAGAATAAGCAACCTGGACCTTACTTTAAAGCTCATATGAGCTGTATAAACAGAACTGGGAAAATAGAACATGCATAAAACCATACTTGACAGTAGATTTGTTTAGTAGTAATCACTGCTGAGGAATGATGAAACATGTTTGCCAGAGCGGTTCCAACATTGCCATAAGGAGATGCAGGATGTGACATTATTTAAACTTATAAATATGTGGGTGTTTTTGTCAAAGCCTCGTTCTCTCTTTTTTTTTCTCTCTCTCTCTCTACATATGTATTTGTGAGTAACCATGTGTGTGTGTGTGTGTGAAAGTGGGTAAGAAGAGGTGACAAAGAGGTTCAGAGTAAGGACACAGGGAAGAACAGAGGAGAGTAACAGAACATATTTGTCATGAAAAGAAGAGAAGGATTATTTAGGGAGAGGAAAGGGAAGAGTTATACATGGAAAGGGGGTGTTAAATGAAGTATTAAATGAATAAAATAAAAAATAATAGATGCATGAAATGAAACATATTTCTATGTATAGTGGCTGAAAAGTTAATAAAATAAATTAGGGGCCTGACTAGTTTGGTGGTAATTGCATGGATTAAAAAAAATAGCCAAAAAAGAAAGAATGAATCTGATGACATTTTTTTAGTAACATTGCCATAGATGACAGTTGAGAGCAACTATGTGTCTCTAGAGTGTTAACCTTCCAGTCAGAGCTTTTATCGACCATCCACACAGATCAGTGTAAACTTCATGAAGATGGAAAGGTAGACTCTTAGTTCCCTGTAAGTCTGATGGGCCAGCCATCTTTACTACGAGCTGTCCATGAAAGTCAGGAAGTAGTAGAGCTAGAAACTGAAATTTATACTTATGGTTGGTTTAAATAATATATGGCTTTTCTCCCAAATTTAAAGTCATTAATTAGTATTTTAATTAGTATTCTGAGTATAATCTGACTTTCCCTCCAGAGTATTTTAATGTACCTGAAATTTTTTAACAGTTACTATTAAATAATATATCTGCATCTTGATATTGCTTTTCATTATTTTGTATTCTTTGGATTGAAAATGCACCTTTGAAATACAAATTTCATCCAAATTTGATGGTAGGTTAGGAGACCAAGTTACAGAAATTTCTTGAAAGTAATGTATCCTTGATGAGCTGATTTTAGAAATGATCTGAAATCAATACACATTCATTTCATGGTGAAGAGTTTATGGGAAATATGAAGTACATATAGATTTAACATGAAATACATGCAGGTTTATGTAGTGATCATGTTTTTAATATAATTTTAAATGCTACTTCCAGTCAAATTGCAGGAGCATTTGTGATTTCATAGACTTATATAACCTGTGTAGAAAAAGAAGCTAGAATTTGATTGTTTTAATTTAGTTTTTTATGACTCTGTGTTTAAACCCCACACTGCAAATGCTCTCCACCAATCTAACAATATATCTTTTAATTCTCCCTTAGCAAAGTACATCCTAAGTTTAAATTAACTTCAGAAACTAGACTTTAGAAAAGATATCAAAAATGTCCAAAGTGATATGCTTCATGTGGTTTTGGATGCTTCTGTATGATTGTGCCAGAGACTAGCTGTGCTAAACTACTCTCATAAGCTTGGCAATGGAAAATTTTAAGTGACAGATCTAAAGGAAACCTTCTTTATTGGCATTAATTATGCAAATGCATAAAGCATCCTGACCAAATTTTTAACACAGTTTCTGAACTTTCATAGAGCAGCTCTTCACAGGAATAACTGAAAACCAAGACAACAGTCATTAAATGACAAAAAGGTATCATGTTATTCTCAAAAGCAAACTGATTTTTTAAATAACATGCTTTAGTATTTTCCTAGCCTAATTATTTTTTTCAGAATGACGAAACATTTTTCTAGAAGAAACCATTGTAATCTTGCAAATTAAAAATGAATTTTATGTCTAAAGTGTCAAGGTTAGATGACTGTCAAATTTTAGTAAAGCAATACATTTATTCTTCCTATATTGTTAGAGAAATGCATTACTTTTAGAGTTAATAACCTTCCGTGGCTGCTTGTAGCTTGTCAGGGATCTTTATTAGTATATACTTCTTATTCATTTTGCTCCCTCTTCCTTCCTTTGCTCAAGGGTTTTCCATGTTCCACCTTTAGGCCGGAAGTATAAACTGCCAACATTTCTACCTGCCTTTTTTTTTTTCATGGGATCTGGTATCTGAACTCAGATTCTTCTGCTTGGGAGGCAGAGGTTTAACTCCTAAGTCATCTCTCCAGTCCTATTCTGGGGATTTGAATTCAGGTCCTTATCCTTGCATGAGCCAACTTCCAAGCCCAACTTTTAGCAATTCTTTTTTTTTTTTAAACCAACTGCCAACAGCAATGCTGAAAAATAGACCACGGTGTTATTAAACTAAAATGTTCAAATAATATCATCAGATTGGAAGAATATTAAAGATGTTGACAAAATTCTAAGCTGTCAGTACTCAAAACATCTTCCCTAGTGCCAATGAATAAACAAGTCCACTTTAAAATTTATGTAATAGAATGTTATGTAATATTTCAGTCATACAGGACTGCATTGTTCCTTGTTTTGTGACAGTTTTAAAATCTGTCTTTTGCATTTAAAATTTTTCTGGAAGAGTCTGAAGGACTAAGAGACTAAGATTGTGTTAGGAATAAGGTTCAAATGGCCCCTTCTTCTCTTTAGCTAAAATAACTCTACTTTCATGAATCATCCTAATTTCACAATTAGGAGTTATTTTCTTCAAAGAAATGGATAATGTTTAAAACTACACCATCCCAATTTATTTAAAATATGATTTAAGCTAAGCACATCATGAATAATTCTCTTATAACAGGATCCATCACTGAAATCCTTTCCGTGTTCTTTCCTAGGGTCAGAAGAACAGTTAATATCTGGGCCCTGCAGAACGTGCTTAACTTTGAAATGGCACAAGGGCAACTTTTCTTCCACAGGACAGCTAAATGTCATGGCACCTGTTGCTTACTGAGTAAAACAAAAACTTTCAGAAACCCACATACTCTTTCCAGAAGGTTTATATCTTCAACTACAGGCAGAATATAAACAAACTGAAACTGAACACCAAAATGCTGCTCCTGTTCTCAAAGAGAGGCACTGGCTCCCTTCCACTGTCAAGGGTGCAGCTTGATGGAAAGCAACAGCAGTGGAAGGAAAACTTGTCCTTTGACAATCTGCTGTTCACCATCTGTGGCCATTGTTAACTCTTTCTGCTGTTTTGAGACAACACTCATACAACCAGCTTAAGGGAGAATGGGAAGGTTTATTTGATTTAACATTCCAGAGAGGAAATGAAGTCCGTTGTGGCAGAAAAGGTATGGTAGTATCAGAAGCTTAGGTCCCTGTAGATATCATCATGGAAGCTTAGAGAGCAAGCAGGAAATTACAACAGCAGACTAATAGTAGAAGCAGGGCAGGGCTATCTAACATCAAGGCTGGCTCCCGGTGACATGTCTTTCTCCAGCAAAAGCTCCACCTTCTAATGGTGTCATAACCTTCCCAACCATTAACAGCAGCTAAGGATATAAACATAAGAGTCTGTGGGGGTGGGAGAGCAACTCACAGAAGCCCTTATTAAGAGGATGCCAGGCGAAGCTGTGCAGGTATAAGAGGAAGTCATTGTCCTTCTAAAAAGATTTCAGCACAGTAAAACAACAGTTCTATAATGAATGAAGTAGCTGTGATGACTCTGAGACTCAACTTCTCAGCTACAACTAAACACATCTTTAATTAAACACTGATATGGATTTCCACTTAATGCTCTGATTTCTAATTTACTTACTAGGGAAATGATAATTTCTAACATCCATCATGGTAAAGCAAGAGAGAATCTGTAGCATGAAATGTCACATAAAATATATATGACTGAATGTAGAAGGTGCCTAGTCTCACTTTACCCCTGAACTTGAGCTAGAGCAGTGGATTTGGAAAAGGGAACAGCATTAGCTCCTATTGAGTTCAAGTGCAACTGAGAGGATAAAGAGTGTCAGAGTGAATCTTCCAGAACTCCAAATCAGGGAGTGGAATGAAAACTTGAACATCTCCTTCTCTCTTTCCCACTCTCTCTAGTTAAGATAGAATTGCCCAAAAAATTTTATGATAAAAATTTTATGACTTCTTTTTAATAATCAATCAACAAATGAGTTTTTAATATTCAATCAATTGAAAAAGAACAATTATGGTTAGAAAGGTAATCTCCTGGTTTTTAACTCTTTATGAAAAAATCTTGCCAACCTAATTGATATTATATCCCAAGAATGTAAAAGAGTATCCATGTCAAGATTTAATGAAAATGCCATTTTTAAACTAATTTATAAAGGTTAAAGGCATTCAATCATAAAATTTTATAGGCATTTAAAACTTAATTTTAAAAGGACATACAAATGATTTTAGATCTGATTCTATAGAATTAAAGTGAACATTCTTATTTTATTATTTTTGAAAGCAAGGTAAAGGAAAACAAATGTGATTGTCAACTGACACATACTGCTCTGAAGGCAAATGATTCTTGCCAGACATTTGAAGAGATACTGGGTTATAATTGGATGACAAATGAAGGAAATATTTCAAACTCGCTGGGATTCTGGAGAAGGAGAATACAATTTACTAGACAAAATGTCACTTGGTCTTTGGAATAACTATCTGTGATACACAGGAAAAGTAATTAGAGAGTGGAAAAGGTCAGCAGATATTTGCAGAATGAATAAAAGACCCTAACTAGAGAAAATGGAGGTTAAAATCACATTGCATACAGCCAAATGACTTAGTGACTCTACCATGGTTATAAACTACTTTGACTGTGTGATCTTAGGAATATTGCTTGAAGTCTATAGAGCTCGGTTTTTTAACAGTAAAATAAAGATAATGAACTTTCATTGATGAATTTAAATCTTATATGAGATATAAGATTTAAAGATATGAGATATAGTTACTTACCTAAATCATTTCTCACTGTGTAAGGCAGATAGTTAACAGTGCATAAATGTTACTTTTTTATATTCTTCTTCAAGAAAATTCAAACAGTATGTAATTGGACATTTAATAACACAGAGAAGTACCAATAAAAAAGACATTGAATTATAACTAATGATGTTTGCCAAGGATTTGATGCAAACACAGAAGAATGTCAAATTGTGTCTATTAAGCATACACTGTATTTCAGTCTGTTAATTCATTATACAGATGATTTCAGAACTTAAGTGCTTGGCTTATGTGTATGTCAATTTAATCATAATGATTGGAGTCATTGCTAATTTCATTAAGTAATTGAAATCAGCTGAACATCCAACTAGAACTTATTGGTATTGAGGTTATTGCTTCTGCCACTCTGGTCTTTTCCACTGAGTGACAAAGCAAAGGGTCAGTGACAAAAGCAACACTCAAGTCTATGAGGACTATGGTGAATTTAGAGCAGCCAATTACAAATAACATGCAATGGAAATTTATGGTGGCTTTTTTATGGTCTATATCATAAAGTTGAGGATCCTTAATGTCCATCATTCCAAAGAACCAGACAGTAGCATCCTCTAAAATCCACCCTCCCTGAGAGCCTATTATTATTTTGTTTCATTTTTTTTCTGAATCCCTGGAGCCTGAAAAAGAAATACTAAAACAATAAGACTTGATTCTTTTAATTTTTTTATTCTACTGTTGTAGTTATTCTTTATTTTTCCTACTGGAAGACCATACTCATGTAACTTAAGGGAGAAAGGGAGATTTAAGGGACTTTAGGTTCAGAGGGGAGATATTGTCATTAATGGCAGAAAAGACATGGTTGACAGCAGAAGTTGGAAGTTGACAGCACAAGCTGCTTCGGGTCATGATTACGTCCTTGGAGGCAGAGAAAGAAGAATTAAGTGCTTGGAGAACCAAGCCCCCAAAACCTCAAGGCCATCCTCTTCTTATGAAGTACCTTCCTCCAGCAAGGTTCTATCTCCTAAAGGTGCCATGACCTTCATGTACATCAATCTAGGTTTTAGATTTTCATTTTAGGCTACTTTATGCTGGATCCATGTCCAAATCCTAGGATCTGTTTTAATTAGCAAATAGAAAGACAGAAGCTGGAAGTTTTGCATTAGACTATGCACATAACAGACTATGCACATAACTCGTTCCTTCATCTGGAGGCTTACGAAGAATTACAATGAGAGGAGTGCTTTATCTCCAACATTAAGATTCCTCGGGACTGTGCAGCAGTCAACAAGGAAGGAGAGAACAGCATTTTCCCCTTTTGTTACACAGAGTACTTGCAGAACATCAGGCCTAGTCTGCCAAGATGGGTGGCATGCCAATTTGGCATATAACATTGGAGTTGAAGCCAGTGTGATTCCTGCCTTTATATACTTCCTATTCTTAAGATGTACTTTTGAAAATTCATGAGGAAAACAAATCAGCATAAAATTTTTTAACAGCTGAGAGCACAGAAACCTTGTATAAACCCATGGTTAGTAGTGGTAAAACTATTTGTGGCTAGAAAGATGTGGAGAAGGATTATGTGTAAAAATTGTTCTTAAATTAAGTCCTTATCCTTGGTGCAGAACAACTATTGTCTTCAGCTTAAAGAACATTCCTTAGGATTCCATTCCTTACACAGATATGTGACTAAGTTGGCCACTAGTAGAGATGAAAAGTATTTACCAATGTAATAGAAGGCTAGAAATTGTTATTTTATGAGAATAGTAAGCCTCAAGCTATTCTAAATATGTTCATATATAAATATTCATTTCATCCTAATTGTTTAATGATGTATGTTTTTAGTGATTTTTGTGTGTTGTTATTTCTTTATTCTTGTACACTTGTTCACATTGGTTGGTATATGGTGTTGGATAGAATGTAGTGTGTTGGAAAGAGCAAAAGGAAAAGCAGAAGACACTCTGGGTTACAATGTGAGGATAACATCTGCCCTCTTACAACCTCTCTGCAGAATAAGAGTAGGCAGGATCACTGTTTTAAGTCTCTCTCTCTCTCTCTCTCTCTCTCTCTCTCTCTCTCTCTCTCTCTATTGACCTTTACTTTTGCAGTGAATTGGAGGCTTGCTTTGTAAGTCCACACAGTGGAAGTTGCTCTTTTTGAAGATACAACCCCACATTTTACCTACCCTGATAGTTCTGTGAAATTAATAAGATTTTTTCAAGCCATTTGTAAATCACTAAAGTAGATGATACCTGATCTCACCTTTGCCTCTTAAATGCCATGATATGTTCACATTTTGACTTTAAACAAATTATTTCTGTTCTAGAAAAGCTTTCAGCATAGAGAACTCATGTTATCAACTTTATTATCTCCATGATCTCAACTACCTTGCCACAGAATTTATAAAATGTATTCAACAGATCTGCCTCTGTTCACAAATGACAGTTACTCACAAGCACATCCATTTGGTTTTCAAATGATATTTCCTTTATTTCCTCACAATTACCCCCAAACCTGACCTTGTCAAGGTGACTTGGAAACACTGTAGAGAGTTGGCTTCTCAGAGACTCTAGAGCTACTCTCTGCATCTGCAAATCTCCTCATTCTCCCCACAATAAGTCAGCTGTTCTTTCTACTCCATAAAGACAAACACTCTCAGCCCAAATTGCAGAACTAACATCACCTAATGCTTTCAGAATTACAGCAGGTATTTAGAGGATCCCTGGACAAGCAGAGGAGAACAGGCAGTCCTGATAATTCTCAACATAGAATAAAGGTCATCAGAGAAGGAAGAGACAAAAGTTTCTTTTCCTTTTACCTATCAAAGTGGTTCATTTCTGTTAACTTTTTCCTTTGTTTTTAAAATTCTTTTGGCTAGGCTTTTTGTTGGTGACATTAATTGGCTGCCTGTAACAGGCTTCTTAAATGTCAACTTTATGATGCCAAAACTACTTCTCTTTCTTGTATTATGTGTGGAACAGGCCAGAGAAGTTAGTGTAGGGGTTGGATGAAGAAGCTGTCAGTCAGCTTTACCCATTTGGTGTAGGGCCAAGATGCTGTGGCTGCTTGCACAGATCAGCTGAGGTATCCAGATGTGCACTAGCTCTGTTTCATCAGCTTTCTCCCTTTGCCTACTGAGGTCTATGTACATTTAGTTCTGTTATGAGGAGTGCCAGCTTCTTTTCATGTCTTGAGAAGGCAGCTACTGACACAGACGTGGTTCCAGGTTTCTCTGCAGAATCCACTTCATCTTTGCCTTCCAGCAGTTCCACTTCACATAAGCACTCATAGCAAACTGCTAGTCAAGCCATCCTGTAGTGACTTCCAGCCTGCACCAGGTGCAGAGATTTCAATAGCAACCTCTGAAAAAGTAGACTATGTAATTTGGCATAATAGTCCCTCATCCCATAATAATCAGAGTGAACAAACTTTGACAGTTTGCTAAAACCTTCAACAAGTCCCTGCAAGAAAATAAAAGTTTAGACTAATCTCATTTATGTAGCTGCCAAAATCTTCAACAATTAGTGATATCCAGCACAAAGAATCAGCTGCCTAAGCAATTTATTATAAAATTATATCCTATTTTAAAAAAGATTCTGTCTTAAAATCAGGAAGAAAAACAATAATCTGTTGGGAGATATAACCTTGTTTTTTGAAGAAGAACACAATCAAATCTGAAATCTTCCTTTGAAAATTATTGAAGATTATTTGAACAAACTTCAGCCACTTTCTTTAATCAGCAGAGATAAACTGCATCTGAGATAGAAGAATGTGTGTAGACCTGTCAGCAACTTTGTAATTACAGTTTGTTTTCCCTGCTGGTTATCAAAGCCATTGAAACATTTCATCAGACCAAATTTCCGGCCTCCCCAAACTGTTTTCTATGCATTGTAGTGGATAGAAACACAAACAATGAAAAGACCTTTGGGTAAAATTATAACTGCAGGAAAAAGACATGAATGATCTATTAATAAGCACATTAATAAAACAAAAGCAATGCCAAAAGGCTAACATTAATTGAGGGCTAGTACTATCAATTTATGGATTCTGGAACATGAAATTACATGTTCATTCAAAAATCCTGAGAAGTAGATGCTGCTGTCATTTCTATTTTCCAGAAAAATTAATTGAAGCAAAGGGAAATTCAGTAGCTTCTCCCAGGTCAAACATTTTATATTTGGTTCGTTTGAGCTGCAGACTTCATCCTGGGCAGTTTAGCAAAGTTGATTTTACCCACTACTGAATTAGGCTAAAATGAATACCGAGGTTCTATTAATTTCTCTACTTAGACTAGTTAAATCAACTGCTAATGCAATTTATATGACATTTATAAAAGAAAATTACATTAATGAAAATTTAAAGGCTTTTATTTATAATGCATGATGCTTAAAATTAAATCATAAAGCTTTTTGAAATTACATAATTCTTTTGAATTTATATATTTAGCACAATACACAGGAAGATCAAGTAGCTTTTGAAAAATAGAATCAATATTTTCTGTTAAATTTTTTATTTTTCTTTTACACTGATATCTCCTTTTTCTATTTTTCCACAAAAATTTCAGCATTTTCATTCTGGAAAAATTTCAAAACTATATTAAATAGTGCAACAGTGGCACAAATTCTCATGAAGTTCTTTTGTAATTTATAACAATCTTGCTAATGAAAAGTAACTGTTTATAATTATGACATAACCTATGTATTGAAAATATCTCCTTTAGACATGCACTTAAAATTAACTTAGCTTTGGCAAGAATAACATGCAATCCACTTATTTTATGGCCAGCTTTAGCAGTTAGGGTATAGTACTGTAACCTAGCTATGAGAATTTCTAAGTTTTTGGGGACTTCTAATGTCTTTGACTCACAATCTTAAAAAAGATTACTTATGATGCCTGAGACTTATACAATTCTAAAATACCTCTAAAAGGATGCTGTAGTGATTGCCATTCATGTGTACAACAAATGTTTTTCCATCTTCATATTTCCAGAACATAACACCTGGTGGTTCACTAATTATGCAACTAAAAATAAAAAAAATACTTCAGTATCTAAAGTTATGATAGTCCAATGTGCTTTAAGTATTTAGATATTGTGAATTAAATATATATTTTGTTATTTCAGTACTTAGGAATTATTTATGTATTTAAAAAAATCACAATACTCTGTATACTTTAAAGCACTCAAAATTTGGGTCCATCTTTTCTTTAAGCATTGAACAGGGTATTTCTAGTGTTTTGAGATGACCTTATCCCTCAACATTAACAAACATTTGAACATAATAGAGCACCTAAAAGAAAAATAATTCTTTATTGGTAAAATTACCTGATTATTAAAAGAACAGATGATCTTTGACATTTTTTTTCAAGATCTACAATGAAACCCTTTTCTGAAACATTCGGTATTATTATCTTAAATTATGTTTGTTGTATTTTATATCATACTTCATATTTTTTAATTATATCAAAGTTGGTAAGTTTAGAAGACCTATTTACATAACATTTCTTCTCAAATGTCCTTTGTCACTGACTTCTAGGTTTTCCTGTTGTATATTTTTAGAGGCCAACCATTTTCCACTAATTTTGCCTTTTAAGTCCTTTGTCCCCTTTTTTTACTGCTTAATTTTAGTTAAGAGAGGAAATATCATGTACTATAAGATTAGTAACAGTATGTTTCCCAGCAACATTTTATAAGAAGTTACTGACTTTGGAAACAAAGGTTAACTATTGGATAACAATCACTCTAGATACTTGTTTTTGGCTTGACCTCAGACCTCATCTGCCTTCATTCACTACCACTGGGTCAATAATTTTAGGTACTCATGTTTAAATAAGGTAGAATTAGAAGTAAAATGGAGCAAAAATGGTGCCCAGAAATGATTCCTTGGAGTGGTGTGAACACATGGTCTTGTGAAACAGCGTCAACACAGCCTTTGAGGAGCGAATGATGGTCCGTTCCTGATGCTGCTTTGTAAGGGTGAAAATTTGCCACTGAGAGGTAGGAGGGTCTCAGGTGCAGTTTCTATCTGCAGGGAGTGAGTGACCCATTAGTAATTTACTAAGGCTGAAAATCTTATCTTTAAAAAAGATATTCAGGGGTTGGAGCGGTGGCTCAGGGGTTAAGCCTCTGCCTTGCAGGCAGAAGGTCCTGAGTTCGGATCCTAGACCCCACATATAGATAGTGGGGACGGCCTGTGTTTCTGGTCCTGGTAGGGCGGAGCCTGTGAATCCCAGGGCAGAGTAAACATGGAGGAGGTGGAGACGGTCCATGGTGGTTCCCGATTCGTCCGTGGTTCTACACACACACATACATACACACGCGCACACACGCATACACGAACAATTGAATAAAAAAAAAAGATATTCAGAAACATAGCTCTCTAACCAGTAAGTTAAGGAGTCAAATAATGTAATTATGGTATCATTGCTGATACCATAGACTGATACTGAAATATTTAGGATGAAATGATACACTGAAATTTGCTTGAAGATAATACAAAAAATGTTTGCAGAAGAGTAGATAAATTGGGCTGGAGAGGTGGCTCAGGGGTTAAGCCTCCACCTTGCAGGTGGAAGGTCCTGAGTTTGGATCCTAGACACCACGTATAGACACCCGGGGGAAGCGGGGGGGGGGGGCATGCGTTTCTGGTCCTAGTAGGGCGGAGCCTGTGAATCCTGGGGCAGAGTAAACAAGGAGGAGGTGGAGGCGGTCTATGGTGGTTCCCGAATTCGTCCGTGGTTCTACACACACACACACACACACACACACACACACACACACACATACACAATTGAATAAAAAAAGTTATAAAAAAAAGAGTAGATAAATTATAAATGATATAAAGCAGGTTTTGAGTTGATGATTATCAAAACTGTTTGAAAACCCTGGGGAAAATTCCATTCCAGGCTCAAGCTGTGAGGTATTTATTTTTATCTGTTTCTAGTAGAAAAATAATTGTTCATGATCTAAATCCTACTGCTCACAATCACATCCTCAAAAATCTTAATCTGCATATCACATACTCATTCACTTAACTAAATACATTTTGGAATCAATAAACCCTTTAAATACATGATTGGTCATGCCAAATTTTAAATAATTAAATTGAATTCATGTCTGAAATTTCTACCTTTAAGTGATCAGAAGTTAGAACTATCTTCAAATTAATTTTAATGTTTATTTGTTCCTAACCTGAATATATTGATTTCTGTCCTAATGTTTCTTAAGGTTTTGCTTTCTGGTTTGAAGTGTCCCAAAGTAAGAATTTCTTTCCTATGGAAGTCCCTCCATCACTCACATGGCTTCTAGTGAACTTCCTTGAAAATTTTCCAGTGTCAGCATCGCTTTTTTGATGAAGATTGGTGACTAGACCAGACAAAGATCTCCTCCATGTATTCAGACACAGTGACATTAGTTAATAAAATAGAGAATATGGGGCTGGAGAGGTGGCTCAGGGGTTAAGCCTCCGCCTTGCAGGCGGAAGGTCCTGAGTTCGGATCCCAGATCCCACGTATAGACGCCAGACGGAAGCGGGGGCGGCCTGCGCTTCTGGTCCTGGTAGGGTGGAACCTGTGAATCCCGGGGCAGAAGGAGGTGGAGGCGTCCATGGTGGTTCGCGAATTCGTCCGTGGTTCTACACATACACAGACACACACACACACACACAGACATACACATGCGTGCACATACACACGCACATACACACAGTTGAATAAATAATAAAAAAATTTAATAATATAGAGAATAAAATAGCCTCCTGAGAATAAAATTATAGCCTTTTCTGTCCCATATATGTCTTACAAGACTTAGCACTTTCTATTTTATTCTTCAGAGTAGTAACATTGGCCACCTAAAATCCACAGTATGTCTCAGATGCTTTCTCTGAAATTCAGTAATTGAGAGCTTATCATCATTTATGGAATAGCACTTCTATTACTTTCCTAGTCTTTTATTTGATATTGTTTCGCCTTAAAATTTTTGGTACTTATAAGACTTAATGATGCCTTATAACGTATACAGTTTGGTTTTGTATTTCTACTTGAGAAGATGTTTTATTGTTCTCTATGTAGAGATGTCACAGTACATCCTTATTTTTATATAGACACTCAGCATTCAAAGGAGTCTGCCACAAACACCCTGAATTTATTGTTTCTTCATTTTCAGGAAATCATATTATTAAATATACCAACTATACAATGAGCATACTCAATCGATTGAATCTTTTGTACTCATCCCAACTTTTTTTTTCTTTGTTCCACTTTGCTTTTAGTGAACTAACCATAAATTTCCCTCCAATTTCATGGTACTTACTTAAAAATTACTTTTCCTTTTCAGTCATTTAACATTTTTAGATGAAAAACTCCACCTCATCCTACCTATGAGCCAGCACACATTTCAGTGAATTACATAGGCATGGCTGAATCCAATATCTTTTTCCACCACCATCACTAAACTTGAAATTTACTTGCATCACCAAATGCAATTAAAAAAAACTTTCTTGAAATATTCTTAAATTTCTGGTTTAAATTTTCTTTACAGTGACACTTTTCTGAGTATCTACTTCCTAAAACTGGACCTATGAAATGACAGACTTAAAGACACCAAAAGGGATCACTATATGTAATGTATTTTAATTGTTTAAGAACAAAAATTGCCCCCATACTTAAAGCCTTCCTGTATTTATTTCACAATAAGAAAGCATAAAATTGAAACATAATATGTTTAAAGTTGAATTTTCTTTTAATTGGTTAAATTTTGAAGAGAAAATACACTTTGCCTTATCTTCCTTGATTACCATATTCTCTGTGAGTGCAAACTAAGGAGCAGGTGGCTAATTATCATTGGGGCAAGTGAATACCATGGACTGAATAGGCCCCTTCATTCTTCTTAAGTCATCCAGGAATGTGCCAGCCATGCAAACAGCCCCAGCTGAGCTGGCTCTGAGTTTCAACTTTACTGGGAATATCTAGGCCATTATGTGATAATACATTGTGCCCAATGGTCATACACCAACTTTTCTTTTGTAGATTAGTCATTAAACTTGTATAAATCATAGATGATTAGTTCACGCTATAGAAAATAAAGAACCATGATTTGTCCTGATGTCAGACCTGAAATAAGAAGAACGTATGTTTGGTACTCATTCATGAGTTTTTGTATATAAATACTAGTAATAAAAGGAAGTAGTCAGCATCAAGAAAGTATTTCATAGGAAATCATTTCACTCATGAAATATTTTATCCTATCTCTTGCTATATGAATGCAGATGCTCAATAATTTTCTCTTCTGTACAGAATTACAATAGATAGAGCCTTAAAAACACTGCTTGAAAAAAATAGGCACACATTACGAATCTCTCATCATTTTTCATCCTGTCCAATCTCACCATGTTAATATGATGAGCTGCTCACCTAATCCTTGGAGCCCAACAGCTCAGGGCTGCTGTTGACTCCATTATGGCCTGTGAGTCCACTTCAATTTTCCACGCCAGCAAAAATAACTGGCACATGTTTACTTTATCCTCTCCTCATTCCAGCTTCTTCTTCTGCCTTTTAGGGTGAAAAATCTCAGCCATACTTAATTGCCTGCTGATGTCCTTTGGTTTAGAAACAACCTCTGGAAAGATCACCATAGTGAGCTGCGCCTATATAAATAAGCCATCTCCAATTGTGCATTGAGGCCTATTCTAAAGTTAGATCCTCACAAAATTAAAACATGAGCTATCTACCAGCTGACCCCAATGCACATATAGTGTTTATTTCTGAGGATGAAGGGGAAAAGGTTAATGAGTCACTGATTGCTTCTGAGCTTTCTGGCTGTTACATTCTGTCTGCAGCTATTATCAGCAATTTCACATTTGACTGACTCGTGGAATATTGAAATAAGCCTTTATATTTTAAAGTTACAGCTCATGCTTTCTTTTACTTTCTATATCACACAAATAGTTAACTGCTTCCTATTACAGGGAGTCTTTGCTTTAAAAATAGAAAATGCTACAGCCCATCCCCCACACTGCATCTCCCAGCTGAGCTCCAAGTGTTTCTGAATAGAGTTCAGTGTGAAAGCATTCTCCAGCAGCACACAGAAATCTTTGTGAAAGTCTGAAGGGAAAGGACAAGTAGGTAGAAAGCCAGATGCTAATATTTCCTCTGGTTAGAGTACTTGCCCTCATGACACCTGCTTGTCACAGAAAAAAAAATGGCTAATCAAAGTATGCCCTCAGACATTGCTGTTGACGGGACCTGCATTAAGCAAATCCTCACGAAAAGAAGGCTAGCACATGTGGAGGAATGCTCTTCCAAACGAAAAGCTAGCTGGGGTATTCTGACCAGCCAAGGTTGGTACACTGCAGCCATTGCAATAAACTATGTTGACCTATTTTCGCAAATACTAACTTTAAGCTGTGAGAGCTTTCAAGAATACAGATTCTGAGATGTGAATGTTAAGGCATGGTAAAGAACTGCATTGCATTTTCATCTTTAAATGTGTGGGGAAATGCATCTGATGACTGACTTCTCCTTTGTGTATTAGAGAGGAGAGTAAAGTTTTTAGATCTTTGCTGCTCATTTTTCCGTTGAAAATGCTTAAGTTGAAAAGACTTTATAGGCATTTTAGAAATTCTGAATCATGTAAATTAGACCATCAACTAGAAGGACATGTTGGGTGATAAAATGATTACAAAAATTTCCTTAAAATGCACTGACATGAAGTTGCTTAATTTTAGTAATGGAAAATTATGTTTTGCCTAAGGAAGAATGAGCATAGTCCTGAAGAGGAGTTACAGAAACAAATTATTTGTTAAGAAGATAAGATACCTTAGCAAAAATTTAATAGAAAAAATAGATCAACAATGTGATTCATGACTGAAATGTTGAAAATGCATAAAAGATAAAGTTATACATGATCTAAACAGTTATATTTATTGTGTAGTAGAATTTGAAAAATTTTAACCATGATTATGTTTTAATAGCAAATTATTTTTAAGTAGGATCAAAAGTTAAAAGGATGAGAAAAATAGCAACTAGATCATTCCTCCTCACTACAAATATGCTTTCTAACTATTATTTTTATCAATATAATTAGGTGTAAGAAGATAGAACAGCACGGATGGAAAGTAGTTCACTGCAGAGAAAAAAATGAACAATCCGACAAATGTTTATTGCATCCTGAGTATGTGCTAGGTTTTGTGCTAGATGCTGGGAAGCAGTAGTAGGTAGTCTCATACCTCTCACTGTATTACAGGTGATTAATGTAGAAATGAATAGTATCCTGTCATTTCTTAAATAAGAATTACCCAACAATAGATATGTGGAAGATGAGGAAAAAGTACGAAGAAAAAGTTTGTAATGTTATGTGAACCAATCTTATTAGATGCATATTGTTAGGAAAAGAGAAGGAGGAGGAGAGGGGAGGAGGGAGGAAGAAGAGGAGAGGGAAGGCTAAGAAGAAAAGGAGGTGGAGGAGGGAGGAGGAGGAGGAGGAGGGAGATAGAACATGAACTCAGGCTTCATCCACAAAGTCTAAAGCTTATTCAGGAAGTTCCTTCCAAAACTGCAGCAAGGGAGTAGCAATTTCCCCACAAGGTGGAAATTACTACTGATTTGGAATCAGGGTTGCAAGTTTTTTAACAGTTGGAGAACAGAAGGAAGGAATTTTGGTCCAACTAGTTCATTCAGTTCTTTCCCAGCAAAATCGGAGTCTATCCAGTTGTCTGTTTTCCTTATCAGATCCTATTAATATTTTTACATTCTTGGGTGGGATCTCCGGTTGAGATCTGTTTCTGATCTCAAATTTATCAAGTGGGTCTCTGGTTTTGAGGTCTGGTTTCGAATCTATCACATATACTTCATATAAATATATATAATATAAATATATATAATATAAATATATATAATATAAATATATATAGATATATGTTCCAGAGGAAGAGAGAATGCCCACTACTGGGGTGGGGTAGGAGGCTGGTTTGCTAATGTATTTATTTATTTATGGATCTGGAGATCAAATCTAGGACCTCGTGTATGCCAGGCTAGTATTTAGCTACATCTACAGCCACTGGTATTCAATTTTAATCTGGCATCATGCTCTCCTTCTACTAAGCTGGATAAGAATTTCAGCTTTCAAATGCCTTATCTCATTTGAGCTTACATAGAGGTTGGAGCAGAATTCCAGAGAATTAGGGAACAGAACTGCCTTTATTCCAAGAGCTTTCTGTTAGTAAATGGACTGGCTAAGTCTGTTCACTTTTGACAAAAAAAAGGCAAGAAATATTCAGTCTCCATAACCTGATCATAAAACATGTGACTATGTGGAATGTGGAGGCTTAGAGCTTAAGACCTATCTTGTGCCTTGAGATCTTATTACCTCGCATGGAGACATGAATAATTTGACATGAACAAGATTCTTCCTGTTGCACAGGATCAGTATGAAAATCAACCTCTGTTGCTTACTGTCAATCTGTCTGATGACATGACTCTCTCTCCCCCCCTTCCTTCCTCCTTCTCTCTTTTCATCCCATTCTCTGTTCTTCTTTCTTTTTTCTCTCTCCTCATGCAATTAATCTAATTTCCTCCTGTACTTGAAATTTCTTTCTTAACTTAGCATTAACTATTTTCACATAGACTGAGAAAGAAAAATAGCCAAAAAACCCACAAAACACAGATAAATGACTCTGCAGCATAAGAGTTAAACGTAGTATAAAACATAATTGGAAACATTCTTTAGAGAGATATGTAAAACAGGCTAATTTAAGCAATGGAGGCAGCATTAGGAGAAAAAAAAGAAAAAGAAAAAGGACCCATTAAAGTTCTTGATCCCTAAAGTACAAGTTCTCAGGAGTGAATCTTAAGCAGTCATATTAGTGCAGCCTCCACATTTTGCATTATTTACAAGGTCATGGCCCAAATAGAGCTGAAAAGAGAGCAGAGCATTCACTTGTAGGTCATAACAAAGACTTTGGCTCTACTTTGGATGAGGACAGTAGCCAGTGGATTCTTTCTGACCTTAAAAATATTGCTCTGGTTCCTGTGTTTAGCACGGTGTTGGAAGGGGATGGGTAGAAGCATATTTAGGAGGCTTTTGTAAAAGCCAGATGAGAATAATGCTGACATGAACAGGGTATCAGCAGTGGTTGAGATACAATGTTTGGATGGTTGAGATAGAAGGGCTATCTTGGCGTTGGCTGTGGAGAAAGAAATTAAGGCTTATTCAGAGGAGTCTCCACTTGAAGCACTTGGATGAGTAGAACTGCTATTTACCAACTGGTAGATTTTTAGGGATTTCAAACCAAGAATTCAGTTTTTGGAAATAGTTGAATTGTATATTTATGTATATAGGTGGAGAAGTTGAACAGGCAGCTAGAAATGAAGTCTAAAATTTAGAAGAGTGAATTGGTCTAGAGATATAAAATCAGAGAAAATCAGCATGTTAGGTACTATTTAGATCCAATAGACTGGTTACTATCTCCTCTAGAGCTAGGTAGAAGGGAGATATAATGACTGAGTTTGAGACAATGATGTTCCAATGGTGGGCAAAGGGAATGAAAAAGGGATAGTTCGCCAATAATAACTGCCTCCTACCAGAGAAAAAAATGAAGGCTTGAGAAGAATAGAGTAGGCTTGTTTGAAGACATGTCCCCGAGATGACATTATTACTGTCAGCTGATAGAATGATTATCTAAACCAATAGAGAAATGAAAAAGGAATATCTGGTTTTAAAAAAAGATAGGAAGTTGTCTGTAAAAATGTCTCAAGTCATGAAAATGTGTGGGTGAATTACAGATTGTGCATAAATGTGTTTTGTATCCTAAAATTTTGATCATTCCTTATCTGCCTATATTTCTTATGAATTACAAGTAAGGAGAATAAGATGAAAGAAAGGATCATAATATTAAATAAATTATTACTATTCTGTTTGTAATAGGTAGCTAGAGGTCCATAAGGAAGATACATGACAGTTCAAAATATAATTGGTTGCATTTATGATGTTAAAAATTTGTTTAGTATTGTGACAGGTACTTCATTTACATTGACTGTATGGAATTATCTTCACATTTGTGGCTTTAAAAACTGAGCTTCAGATATTAATGTCCAATGAGTTGGAAGCATATATACTTGAGTTAGGAACTAAAGTCTATCTGATGACCAAGTTCCACATGCCCAATTCAGTTCACATTGATATTGGTTAATTCAGATTTGGGTGAAAATGACCACCCTCTAGAGCAGCACTGTTTTCTGAAAAAAATTGTGAACCTTTTTTAAAAATTTAAAGTTGCATATTCATGGTAGAAACAACTATCTCCACTTATTGAAAAGTTAATTGTTTTTCTTGCGATAAACTACAGAACTTTTTTTTTCCCTTTACCTTTTCTATTTGTCTAACCCCATGTATTAGTTTCTTATGAGATATTGAATGTTTCCTAGTGAACAGTAAGAAGTCAATTAGCATAAGCTTCATGTGAATGTAATTTACTGTATCTTTCTATAGCAGCCAGGAATATAGGTAAATTTGGTAGTTTCAGATCTGGGCCAATATTATGAGAAACTTTCAGAGAAGTGAAGAGACAAGGACAACTTCAGTCCTAAAGACCCTGCTTTTAATGACACACTACTTCCCTTTCACTGAAGCATGCTCTCAAGAATTTCTGTTAATCTGTTTGTTCCAATGCCCAAAACAGAGTTAGTACATGCTTTGTAATTTAATTTATTTGTAAACTTGTGAGTATTGATGCACCAAATGTTAATCCTAAAGCTTATGTAATGTATCGGTAAGAACATCCTGAATCAATGACAAAGTTTTAATTTAGAAAGGGTTCATAGTAGTTAGGGTATAGCTTGGTGGAGATTTACCTCACTGGTGAACAAGAATATATTATTTTATGCAGAAAGAAATTATAAAATACACTAACATTTGTCAATGAAGTAAGAATATATATATGAAACTTTTACTGTTTCTTACTTCATTAAAAATCCATGCTTCCTATAACTGTGATGTTCTTTCTATTTTGAGTAATATACAAGAAAAGTGTATGAACTCAAACCCCCAACATCTTCTGCACACCTCAGCTCTCAAAAAAAAATCTAGATATCATTTCATCGATGGGGCTAAGATTGAGAACAGGCACAGATTAAATAACAAAATCATCTTACATAACTGTGCCAGGAGTCAAATTACAATGCTTTATTTAATGACAGAGTATATGGTCTTAAGTATAAAAAAAACAATTAAGAATCAGGAATTTTGCAAATGACGATTTTTCTAAGGTTGACATTTTTAATTCTGGAGGTCAAATGATCATATTACAGGGAATTTAGAGCTCTTTAAGATGGCCGAACACAACCAGTAAATGACAAGTGACTTTATTATTTTTTGTGTATGTATGTGAAGATAAGAACAATGAGTCGGATTTACCTCAGCAATGGCTGGCTTGAAGTACCTTGGGGAGATGGTGATTTAGGTATGGTATAGATCCTTACAAGACTTTATAAATTTTAAATCATGAATGCTTTATCTTTAGAAATGTGATGTTTACAAACCTGAGCAGGCTCTCACCCTGTAAATAATATACCAGATGTCTGGGAACTAGTGTTGTTTCTAAACATAGTCAGAGTCACCCTGCGTAGCTATAGAGACAATGGCAGTAAGCATTTGATCAGAAAAGCTATAGATGTTTTTATCTCATACTGAAAAAATTATCTTTGAGAGTTAAGGAGACCTGTCTCTAATAATGTTTTACTTTTTTATTTTTCCACTTTTACAAACATTGAGTATTCATTTCAGCTTCCCTCTCTTTCCCTCCCTCTCATCTCTTCTCTTAACCATTCCCTCCCACTCCCTCCTACCCTTCTGCCTACATGCTTCTATGGACCCCCAGGGTTCTCTCTGGCTTGAAGGAGACCACTTTTAAAAAATTTTTAAAGTTTTTGTCCTAGATACACAGAGTGTAAGAAGATTGAAAATCTAATAACTAGTTGTACATGAAGATATTTATAGTTCATTTAATCTTAAGAAAGCTTACAAATCTGATATGAAGCATGTTCATATTGAAAATAAGATATTTAAAATTGTACTTATCGAAGTCTATAGTTGTTAACTTTCTGGTTTTGACTGAGCAATGCCAGATGGGGTGAAGACATTTCAAAAAATAAATTAGAACATGATCTCATAGACTTTGATGCTCATGTTACCAAGATTAATTACACAAATTCTCCAGAGAAACTAAAGGACAAGTGATATGAAGTTGTTCAGAAGTTAAGTGAGCAGAATTTAAAACAAATGACTTTTTAAATTGGGTATTGTTCATGTTCTATAAATTAATTCTTTAATATATTAATTCATAATTCTTTGCTATATTAACTCATTCGCTTCTTATTTATTAATTCAGAAAGAAAAAGTAGCAATGGTTCTTTATTTTGGCCTCTGTGCTATTGCTTTCCAAATGATCATATTCTCTCTTTCCAGCAAGCAATGATAAAATTCTTCTGATGACTAATACAGTCAATTTAATGAACAAACCATTAAAATGCTGAGAAAAAAACTGGCTGGGAGGAAAGCAATGGCTGTCAGTTGCATACTCCTTAAATGTCTTCATAATTCTGAAAAAAAATGGCTCTGAAATAAATCTAGTAGGTCATTTGTCTAAGCTTTTGTCAAGTACAGCATCTGTATTTACTAGGTAGATGATAAAGATAGATAGATAGATAGATAGATAGATAGATAGATAGATAGATAGATAGATAGAAAGATAGATAGATAGATAGATAGATAGACAGACAGATAGATAGACAGACAGATAGATAGATAGACAGACAGATAGCATAATCTATTGAAGAGACGATGAATGAAAGTGACTGTGAACCATAATAAATTCCTTCTCCCTGAAGTCGTTTTTTCCCAGAGCAGGTAAGGTTTCTCTGATTCGTGGTAAAAGCACCACCTCACCCCTAATGGCCTAAGCCAGTTTATTTTTTAACTCCAGGATAGTCAGAATGCTAAGAAAGCTGGAGTTACATTTAAAATAAATTTCGGTTAATCTAGGTTAAAGAAAAAACGGTATGTAATATTGAGGAAAGCACATGAATTTCAGGCATTGTGAGGTAACCCTTCTGGAGAGTTGGAAGAACTCTAAAGAGATGTACTTCATAATCCAGGTGCCTAGACCTGGGAGTAACACTTAAAAGTCATCAAGCTGAGGCTTTGCCCAGTGAATGGATGGGATTTTTCTCTTTATTCCTGCAGAATAAACTTTACACACTTTAATAGATACAATTTTACCAGCCATAAATGATGTTAGTGTTACCTTGTCAACTTCAGCAATTGGGTGCTACTGTCAGGTTCTGGGGGACAACCAAGAGTAACAGCAAAAGCCTATACCATTTGTGTGGTGCTTTCAAGACCTCTGTGATCAACATCTTATTAGAAGAGCTCTATTGTTTAATTACCTATGGATTCTGGTTGAAGCTTTGTAGGGCATTTTCCATTTTATTCTATCTTCCTCTCTGTGTTCCCCTGTGTAATGGATGTCTATTCTCACTCTTTTTTGAAACAAAAAGTTTTTTCGACATACTAATAATAATACTGGAGGCCTCTAACTGGTTGTATCTTGGAACCTTAGTGTTAATTTTACTCCCTCAGCCCTTTTACCTGCCTTCTCATCTCCCCCCTTAAGCATTTTTCTCCATTATTATCCTTTTCACCTTACAAAACCTATGGTCTTCTATTTCTCCTCCATTAAGGCATTCACACTATCTCTCCTTCCCACCCCTATTTAATGGTCCCTTCAAGTTTTCTGGATGTTATAGAAATTTCAAATTAAATACATAAATTAGAAATTGAATGCTTTTATTGCATATAAGCAAGTATGCAGTTTTTGTCTTTCTGTGTCTGAGATACGTCAGTCACTATAATATTTTTCAGTTCCACCTGTTTACCAACATTTCTTGATGGCTGATTAACATTTCATGGTGTATATTTGACTCCGAGGAAGTAAGTCTGTGAGAATATTTGTGAGGGATTTTATTGATTATGTTAAATTGATGTAAGAGGACCAATTTTAATTCTAGACAAGACAATTCCCTGGGCAGAAGGTCCTGCACTATATAAAACAGAGAGGTCAAGCCAAGCACTAGTATCCTTTCATCATTCCCAGCTTTCTGATTTTGGGTGCAATGTGACCAGTTGTTCTTCACCATGATGAACTTGGGCTATAAGCCTGAGTAAACTCTTTCTCCCTTAAATTGCTTTTTTTTATCAGGGTTTTTGGTCACAGCAACAGATAAAGAAACTAAGACACCAGCTTTCTGGCATAAGAATCAAGATTTACCTAATAAACAACTCCAGAAATTAACTCACACCAAGCTTCATTGGGTGAGCATTCTGTTATCAGTGTTTCAGGAAAGATTTTGGAGGCAACTTATCACTTCTCCTGAAGAAATTAATGTGCTTTTGTGTAAGTCAACAAGCAAAATAGGGGAGGAGATCATAAACATTAGCTCTGGACTTAGGCTATGTGTCCCTCTAACTGGATTATATTTTTCCTAGGTTTTATTTATCTTTCGAAAAGATGTCATAATTGTATATACCTCAAACTATAGTTGTAAGAGTTAAATGTGATCTTGCATATAGTGCCTATACAATATTACACACATAGTAAATGTGTTAGCTGTTATCATTGTTCATAAATCAATAGTAAAAAGAAAATGTACTCTTGTCCCTCCCCTCCCCTTAGAATTTTTATTCACAATAAAATACAAAATATCATTAGGCATAAAATGATTGATGACCCGAATGTGCTGTCTGCATCAGGCTTAGGCAGTTATTTTCCTCATGACATGTACCACAACTTATTCCATGGAAATAATTGGATATTATTTACAATATTATAGTGAAGCTTGTGGCTTGACTATGTGTGATTCATTATCACAAAAATCAAGAGCAGAATTTTTATATTGTCTAAAAGGTGGTAATAAGGAGATGGTCTACAAAACACAGCATTCTTCTGGACTTGTGCCCAGTAATTTTCCTAACTGGTTTTGAGAATCTTTAGATAGGGTTCATAAAATTTATATTTTTGACTAACAATAAAGTGACTTTAAGTTAATATATTAGAATTAATCAGTAGTTTAAGAAGATATGTATATAGCATGTCCCTTGCATTTAATGAGAGGGAAGATGTAGGAGACAGGAAGACAGGTGTTAGTAATTGTTATCAAGGATGAAATTAGGAAGATTTGTTAGTGTTGCTCTTAGTTTCCAACCAATTTGTTTAAATGAATCCTTTCTGGCATAGTTTCCTCATTTAATCACTTTAAAACCTCTAATATAACCTTTCATGCGTAATAACTGAACTAACAGGACCGAAATATTTTAATTACAGGAAAATCACTGTTATCCTTTCAAACCATCTGGTTGGTCACAGAGTAGGAAAGGTAGGGAAGGAATAATATGTCTTTTGGCAGAGAAGAAGAGTGGGAACTTCTAGATAGATGGGGACCACTGTTCACAATGGGGGGGTATAAAATACACATAGGAAAAGGAAATAGTGTGTGTGTGGGGGGAGACTAACTGTGTGATATCACCAGAGCACATGTTGGACAAGTTTGGGGCTGGGTACCCACACCTGGTACATGGAAAATCTGCACTTTGCCAGTGAACTTTTAGTAATATTGCCATTATTCCAACACCAGAGATTCCTTCTCCTTTTTAGGACTCACCTAACTTCGCTGTTTCAGAGATGAGCTTTGCTTCTTCACTTTTTTTGGCAACATGTTGCATCACCTTACATACCAGAATTTGGATAGTGTGATGTCTGAGGACAGGAAAAGTAACAGGGCCAGCTTGGAATGTGGACAGGCGAGTGTTTTGGCTACTATCACTGCTAAAATTACAAAAGCATAAATTTTCGGGTTTGTATGCAAAAGCATGAAATAGTTTCTCTGTGTGAACAATACTTAAAGGTAATTCAGTGAGAGTCCTAAATCTGAGGTAGATCAGTTCCAGAATATTTACAGTCCTCTGGGTGTGCAAGCTGTCTTCACTTCAGTTAAGTATTGGGATATGTAACAGGGTGACCTTGTAGAATGCTACCTGCGAATAATTTATGTCACATAGGAATTAATTGAGCCTGTTAGGTTTTATTTGACTCACAAAATTTTGTTCCCTTTCTTTTTTGACAGGCTCCTGGGCAGATCGTTCACCACTGCATGAAGCTGCGAGTCAAGGTCGTCTTCTTGCTCTGAGAACATTATTGTCACAGGTAAAAGTTACATTACACCTCAAAGTCAGCCTCCTGCCCAAGAGCACAAAGCAGTGTCACAGCAGATCAATTAAAAAGTACTAAAGTTGCTCAAATTTTACTTTAGTTATTTCATTTTAACTTACTTCATATGCCAGTAGTTTCTGGCTTACATTTGAGATTCCAGGATTATACTTTAATACAATCCTATATCATAGTATTTCAGGTCTCTGTTAGAATAATTTTGTTCATTGGTAGATAAATTAAACATTTAGTGAATGGATTTGTATGTTATGTATTAAGCATTGTGCAATGTATACAGCTAATTCAAATTTAGTTCTGTCAGATAATATACAAAAAGAGGTAATTTTATCAGATGTGGAAACAATCCATTTACCTTAGGGTACTCTGTAAAATGTTATGGGAATTCCCTGGAAGGCAATTCAGTTCCACATTTTCCTACATTCCAGAGTCACCAAAGGAGAAAAAGAAAAGCCTACACATTCCTTACAGAAACCAAAAGTAGCCCGACTTTGATCTGTGCATTTCATATTCCAAGCTTCTAATCTAATTCAAATGCATACTCAGTGTAGAGGTGCTAGTGAGTCCTGGCATCATAAACAAGGGACTTCTCAGGTGACTATTTGAAGATTATCAGCAAGTTTGAACAGAGACTCCTGGGATCATAGATGCCTCTGTCCTTCTCAGATATGTATTATGGCCACAGATTAATTATGGCACTTCACTTTCTCATCTGTGAGAGTACTCCCTGGTGGTGTTCAGATCTGTGACAACCATGTGACCGTGTTGCTCACCATTTCAAAGGTCAGTGGCTTCAAAGGGTAATCCCTCCTAAAGGGTCACGCAGTGCTCGGGAAGGCATTCCCAAGCTATTTCTCAACATGTCTCCTCTCCTCAATAGGCCAACCAAGAAGAGGGCACAGCTCCTCCAGAACAGGCTGTGACAGGGGATCTCAGCTTTCTCACATGCTGTCACCTGGCCATACTAGGGCATAGCAGAAGGGCAGCTTTCCAAACCTGAGAACTGGCCAGCATCTTGCAGTCTTGGAAAGGATAAAGACAGGATCTTAAAAATGTCCACTTGCTAGTGACAAAGACATGGTATGATCATCTAAGGTTGAGCCAACATTTTGCAATTCTTCTTGTACATTCTGGTAATGAATCACAGTATTCTGAAATGTTAAGAGGCTCTTACCTTGAAACTCTTCAGATGATAAGTGTTTGGAAAGATTATCAGCAAACAACGAAATTGATAGTGAGGTTCAGAAGGCAAAGAATCATGCTTTCTAATAAGATTAAATTATTTAGTATGTTATTGTGAATTTAGTTGGAGCACAAAAAGTGTGCATTTAGTTTTAGTTAGACAGCACAATAAAATGTAAACATTTTCTTCACACTAAGAAATGTAATAATTAAAGACATTATCTCATTTAATTCCTGTGACTACTCTAAAATTTATAGGTTAAGGTTTGTGTCCAAATTACCATAGTTACTGAATAATTGGAGCAGGCTTTAAACCGTAGTCTGATTTTGAAGTCCAGTTTATAATTTTAGTATGTAACTTCACCATATCTACTAACTTAAACATCTGTTTAGTGACGAATCTATAAAGCAGTTTACTAAAATTTATATTGCACCAGTCAGAATGGACTTATAACTTTATAGCCCCAAGTTGAACAAATGATCCAGGCTATAAAACATCTTTCAGTCTATGAAATTAAAAATAAAATACTCTCTCCCCCCAAAATTAAGAAAACCAAATTTAAAGAAATGTATGAAAATATATTGAAAAAATTACTTAGGCATTATTAGGCAACATGTAGTGGTACTACTATAATGCGGAAATTTTTAAGTTTTTCACATCACATATTTTGAGGTTGAAGATCATTAAATAGCTATTTGTACAGTGTGATAATGCACACCTATGTAATGTATAATGATCACATCAATGTGCATTTCCACCTCATTTTTTTGGTAAATTGTATCACTTAATAATTATGCATATATATTTATAAACTTTTCTCATTGCTGAGACTTAATCTAATAAGAAACAACTTAGAAAAACAAGGGGTTTTTTTAAACTTATGGTTTCATAGCAGGAGAGGTGTAATGACTGGAGTTATGCTGGGTAGTAAGACCTGTCCACATGGTTTGTTATATTCCTTTATGTCAGCAGCAAACTCTGGCTAGAACAGGTAGGGCTATAATCCATAAGCTCACACCAATGACCTACTTCTGACAGTTCTAATTCTCACATATTAAAGGTTCCAGAACCCCCAAAAAGCACAAGTAAAGTGGCTGGAGCTACAGATTAGACAAAAATATTCAGACACAGAAACACAAATAACATATGAAAAAGTTTTCAAGAATTGAATTGAGTGAAGAACAGTGATTAGTAGAGGTTAGAAAGAGTAAGGAAAGGGGAAAAATTGAAATCGAACAAAGGATCAGAAGGGACAGAGGAAGTGCTAGAGGGCTGTCAGATGACATCACGTAGCCTACAGCATATCCCATAAATATTAAGACATTTTGACCACTGCCCAGCTCAACTGCTAAGCCAAAAATTAATTTTCCAGTGACTTTTTCATCTATAAAACATCATTTGCTATTGACAGAATGGTATGAAAATGGCTTTCTATGCTTTTTTGCTTACTATAAAAATTATTCATATTTTTAGGGTTATAATGTCAATGCAGTAACTATAGACCATGTCACCCCACTGCACGAAGCCTGCCTGGGAGATCATGTGGCATGTGCAAGAACTCTTCTGGAAGCTGGAGCCAATGTAAGCATTGAAAATCGTTAACGATTTCCTTTCTATAAACTGAGAGTATCAAAGTTCACATCTTACTTTTCCTTCTTTCATAGTAGTTCTAAAAAAATAACAGAATGAAACCAAAACTAGTGAACAGCCTTGGCCTTCACCGTCTGAAAAGGGATTCTGACTACAGCATGAAGGCACAGCATGTTTATATTTAAGTTGCCTTCTATTTTCATGACTCAAAACCAGCAATGGATGAACATTCTTAGGCCCTTAACCTTAGATTTAACTTTGGAGGAGTTTCCTTAAAAAAATCCTCAATAATTTTACCAGGATGTGTTTGGGTACATGCCTGTAATCCAAGTATTTTGTAGGTGAAGGATGTAGCGATGAGGTGTTGAATGTTATCTTAAGGGATAGTGCTCTTGAATGTAACTCAGGATATGTGAGACAATGTTTTTTTTAACACCAAAGATTAAAAAAAAAGATGTCAGAATCACTAATGTATAGGATTCAAATAGCCGCCAGCAAAGCAGTTTCATCTATTTTTATCACTATTCCATTTTTCTTCCTTTCCTAACTTACTTAAATTTATATAATTATTGACTTGGTTTTTGTAGACACTTCAGTAAGGAATTTCCCATATATTTCAATAACCTGTGAATTATCTGTCCCATTATATTGAAGCTTTACAGTTTTTCTTATTGATGTGCATGAATTGAATACTTTGTCATATTTTACTGCACATTTTCCCAATTACCAGATGATATAACATATTTATTTATTATTTATTTCTTGTAAGTGTGTTTGTGTGTGTTGGGGGGCACTTGTTACACACTCAAAATAAGGTAGAGAGGTTCATGGACAACTTCCAGATGACTGTTCTCCCCTGCCCCCTTGTGGAATAACGTTATGGGGTCTCTGGTCTTTAGGCTTGGGAGCAAGGCAATGAATAAATATAGTCACTTGTCATGTATGAATTGTGGATCTCATTTTCAGATTTTTGGTTTGCTTTAGGTCAATGCAATCACGATAGATGGTGTGACTCCCTTGTTTAATGCATGCTCACAAGGCAGTGCAAGCTGTACAGAGCTTCTTTTGGAATATGGCGCTAAAGCCCAGCTGGAGACCTGTCTTCCCTCTCCCACACACGAGGCTGCCAGCAAAGGTTAGTTATAAGATTTTGTGTAAAGGGATAGAATTCCTTGACAGGCTTTACCTGTTTTATCTTTGGTTTATATTTCAGGGGATGCATTAATGGACATATATGTTCAAGGGGAGTATCATTAAAGAAATGTAAACTCACCTTTACTTTTTATTGGCAGGTCACCATGAATGCTTGAACATATTGATATCCTGGGGCATAGATGTTGATCAAGACATTCCTCATTTGGGAACCCCTCTTTACGTAGCTTGTATGTCTCAGCAATTCCATTGCATCTGGAAGCTTCTTTATGCTGGTATGTTTCCTTAAGGTGTCTTTCATTACTTGTATAAATATAGATAATTATTTATTCCTCTAAGTTTTTATAAAAATTATGCCTCATTGCTAAAAATGTTATCTTACACATGATCACTTATGCCTCTATAACCAACTGAAAGAACATTATTCCTGATGAGAATGCTTCAAAGTTCTCAGATAAATACACAATCTATATAAGATTACATATTTTATGTTCCAGAATTTTAGTACAAATAGTTATTGAGTAACTCTAAATGCCCTTCTTTATGAAAAGTCATAAAATAAGTTTTCCAAAGTGAAATTCAATGTTTCTAAGTATGTATATACTTGCAAACAAATCCATTAAAAATGTTAGTGATTGTAACTGCTTGGATAACTTTACTGACTACCAATCCTAAATACTCATGCACTTGACAAACTTTGTACTTTCTCTCCTGTACTTGAGAAGACTTAGTGACATTTTCCAATTACTTGAAATAATTAAGTTTCACATGTTCATTTTTGCTCCCTCAGAAACATCCCTTATCCCCCATTCCCACCATGAGACTGGAAATTCCTTCGACATGGATTGACTCTCTCCCAGGGTTATCTGTTATCAGGATGCCTCTCTCTAGTTGTAGATACTTAAGATATACATGAATGAAAAAATGAGTTTTTATAGTATCTATTGTTTAGGGCAGTTATTCACTCCAAGTATACTCAGACATTTAACTTTGCAACCCCTTTATGTATTAGTCATGTTATCTTAGCTAGTTTATAAATTTCTTTCAAGCAAAATTTATTTTCAGTATTTTATTCTCATTGCTCCTTGTAAACATGAGTTCTATAACAATAATACTTGGCAGATTTTAATTTCCAGCTTGTTCACCCATAAATTTTGTGTAACCAATAAAGTATATGCTCTATCAATCTATTTTGTTAGAAATATTAATCTTTCTGCAAACTTGTTTATTATAGATTAACAATATTAAAATTTCTTTAATATTGATGGGTTGCTATTTTTATACTCTATTCTGTCATAAAACTCGTCATAAAATTGACGAAAACAACAAAATTTATAATTTCTTTAATGAGTATTTGACTATGAAACATTATTTCTCCACTAAATATCTTAATATTTGTTTTAAAATATTGAAAGCTATTAATATTTACTGAAGGTTGAATATAGCAGGCAAACCATGATGGAACACCTAAGATCTATTGCTTCTTATTTACATTAATCTTGTAAATAAGATCAGAGAGCAGGTTCACAAAAGAACTGATGTTTTATCATCATTTCTTGGTTTGTAACCACCTATGTACTAGAAAAGTATATTTTTCACAGTATGAAATAAGTTATTCTTTGTGTATGTACTAATTGACTGTGGTGTTCCAGGTCTTATGTTAACATAATAACCATTGAAATAAATAATTTTGAACATAGGGTTATGTATATAAATGCAGATGTTTTAATTTTTTTACTTTAATGCAGGTATCACTGATTTTTTAACTTGAAAATCTTATTATGTTTTTAAATTTGTTTATTTTAAATTAGTGAGTGGGAATTAGCAGTCTAATCTTTATGCCTTTTGCCTAAATGATTCAGATATTTATATTGATGTTTTCCAAGAAATCAAGAATCTTTATTGAATTAAAATAGATGGAAAGAGTAAAAGCAATATGCTCTTGGATAATTCTCAGAGCCTTCATCTGTAATGAAAATAGGCATGTGTGAACTTAACCATGCACTGTTTATTATAACAGTAAATGTGATTACTTTTGAGATCATTCAAAAACTTGCAAACTTCATTATTTTGAGTATGTCAGAAAACTTTGAAATTATAACAAATGTGAGTACTCCCAATCTGGACATACCATTCTAACATTTTATATGCACAATATATATGAAATTTTATGCACACATGTATGCACATACACACACATACTACACACAATGTATGTAAGTATATAGCTCATTATCATAAGAGGTCTTTTCTGTGTCCTTCCCCAATTAATTATATATCATATCTTTTTATTTATGTGTTGATATACATAAAGGCAAATATTGGGATACTATATGCTGCTGTCCAACAATCCAGTACTGAAATTGTACCCCAATTGCTTATATATCATAACTCTTTATTTATATGTAGGTGCTGATGTACATAAAGGCAAATATTGGGATACTCCACTACATGCTGCTGCTCAACAATCCAGTACTGAAATTGTAAATTTACTAATAGAATTTGGAGCAGACATCAATGCTAAGAATACAGAGCTTCTGCGACCTATAGATGTTGCTACATCTAACAGTGCCGTGGAATGCATACTGCTTCATCATGAAGGTAAAGGGCAAATTGGAACATTTACAAATGCAAACATATGCTTTCCTAAAAATGAAAGGCTCTTTGTTAGATATAAAATAATATGACATGAAATTGTGAAAGTAGAAAAAAATTTCAGCTTAGGTCCTAACTGGAAGAAACATGCATAAGTTACTTTTAATGTTTTCAGTGCTTTAACTTTCAGATAGGTTAAATATGTTCAGCTTCCTTTAAGAACACATAATATATATTCGGAGGCAACATTAGTTAATTATATCTAATCACAGCCTCCCCCAACATTCGTTTATTTATTTACTTATTTTTCTATGATGAGATTGAACTCAAGGTTTTCAACATGCTAGACAAGTTCTCTCTACTCATTAAAATCTCCAAGCCCTTTCATGCTCCATTTTCTTTTGTGGCAGAGTCTCCTGTATTCCAGGCTAGTTTCAAACTTAAATCTGTGAGTGGCCTTGACTTTCTCCTAGGTTATGGGATTAACAGATGTGTACCACCATATCTGGTTTATGTGATGCTGGAGATCACACCAATTGAATTATATCCCAAGTCCATACTTACACCATTTTATGATCCATCTTCCATAATATTGTAGAAATGCAATAAAGAAAGACTTTCACTGTTAAAAACATTTGGTCTAAAACCAAATTTATTATGCATGGTTCAGAATCATGCTGAACTTTTCCTCAGCTTAAATATTGAAACATGGACTGAAGAAATGGCTCAGAAATTAAGACTCTGCCTTGGAAGCAGAGGGTCATGATTTCTGATCCTAGGTCCCACCTAAGAATGCCAGGCAGAAATAGCAACTTCTGGACCTGATGGGCAGAGCCTGAGAAATCTCAGGTAGAAGCAATCCAGGGTGTCCCCCTTGGTCCTCCACAGAGACACACAACACCTTCTGATACACACACACACACACATACACACACATATGCAAAAAATAAATAAAAATTAAATATTGAAACAATTTTTGATAAAAATACATAATTCAAATTAATTCCTTTTTAACATGTATCTTAGGTCTTGTGAGTCTTCTTTAAAGATTAGAATTTGTCGTGAGAATTTTAACAAAATAATTTTTAATCTTGAAGATTATAATGTTTTAAAGAATATTTTTGGGATATTTCTCAATGATAATAAGGTCTCGAGGAATATGCCTCAATGATAAGTTCTCATTAATAGAAGCAGTACAAATATCGACATAACTTTTCCTAAGTCATTAGTCACTGTATCATTGTCATTACCCTTTTTCTTTCATGAATATTTCTACATACAAAAGCTAATTTGGATCTTAACAAATTTACTCATGTTTTCTTGTAGCTACTCCCAGCTCTCTTTGCCAACTCTGCCGACTCTGTATCCGAAATTGCATAGGACGACAAAGACTCCATCTCATCCCGCAGCTCCAGCTTCCAACATTGCTGCAGACATTCTTACAGTATCGATAAAGCAGTCAATTGTTCTAAATTCTAAGTCAAAAATTTCCATTTCATTTGCATATGGAATATTTCATTAACATGTGGGAAAGATGGCCTAAAGGTGAGATAATTTCACCTAGAGAAGCATTAAAACATCAATTTTCATTTTAAGTATATTTTTCAGTATTATGTTTCATGACTTTGTATGGTCTTTGGGTTATGTTTAAAGCAACTACACATTATTAGTTATTTCACTGCATCCATCTGTCACTTTAGCAAAATTTGAGAAGCTGTCCATTTAATATTTTTTTAGAGTGGAAAAGAAAAATGTGAGCTCTTATTAAATTTTTAATTTGATTGTAAATTTATTATATTGCATTTTGAAAAGTCTATATTCTTCAAATAATGGATTAACTATAACTTGGCTACTGCCATTATCTCTGTGTTCTTAATAATGAAAGAGCTACTAATATGCTTTTTGAAATAAAGTTGATTCTCATTAAAAAACATACTGTGTTGATTGTGTACTTGCTATAATGATGAATTTCTAAAGAAATGATAAATTTTCTTCTCTATACAAAAAAAAACAAAAACTCCAAAGTTACCTTTTCACAGTAAAAAGATCTGTGATAGAAATTAGTAGATGGAATATCCCCCACTAAACCTATTTCATGTAAACCTAGGGCATGGCTCCTTGAGATCAACCTGCCTTCGTGGGACTGATCCTCCTCCTCCACTGGAGAAATTTCCAATGCTTAGAGAAAGCAGACTGAAGAAAACAGACTTCATGACTGACTAAAGAAAATGACCTGGGGTGGTGCTGGAGAGATACTAAAAAGGCCAATATGCTTGCTACACAAGCATGAGATTTTGAGAGTGGATCCCAGCTCACAGGTTAAAAGTTAGGGATAACAGCAAGTCATCCCAGTGCTGTGAGGGAGTCTGGAGCTTTCTGGCTGCCAGCATAATACTAGGTTCAGTGGGAGACCTTATCTGAAGTAAAGAAGGAATGTACTAGAACAAGATTATCTAATATTCTTCTTCTTGCAAGCTCAGAACCCTAGATTACATTCCAGGGGTCATCAAATCAAAATAGAGCTGTAGAAAATGGAAATATAAAGCTCTCTAAAAACTTCACCCAATGGTCTGGAGAGATGGCTCGAGGGTTAAAACTATGCCTTTCAAACAGAAGGACTTGAGATCAGTTCCCAGGTCCCACATACCAGGCAGAGATGGCAGCAGCCTACACTTCTGAATTTTGTAGGCAGAGCCTGAGAAATCCGAGAGCTAAGCAAAAAGGAGGTAGAAATCACCCTGGACAACTCCCCAAGTCACCTTGGACATACTGTGCTCTCTGACACATACATACACACACACACACACATTTACTTTCTTCATCCACCATATATCTTACACTGAACTAGATTAGAGATTACTTTAAACAAGATTTAAAAATTATAGCAAGATGATTATCATAGATTGTGTTGGAACATTTGAAAGGGAAATTCGTTATTATTTTTTGACCAAAGTATATATTTGACATTTGTGAAAATTTAGCAGAAACAGAATTTTAGAAATGAAGGTTCATGTTTGCAAAATGTTTGCTCTAGATAGAACTCAGGTTTTTTTTTGTTTGTTTTTTGCCTAAGCTTTCCTTTATCAAGTGAAATTGTGCAAACAGCCAATTTTGCAATGTATCACTCTTTTCAGAGGAAATTTTCAAATGGACTCAGTAATTCCTAACTTCCCCACTTCCACACCATTTTCTCCAGCCAGGGCATCCAACTTCAGAAGATTTCCATTAAATCCATTTGCAGTACTACTGTACATCTGCCTAAGCCTGTCCTCTGGGAGATTCAAGTGTGTCAGGGAATTGGGATTTACATAGGTAGAAATTGTCTGGGTTTGGTCAGATCATGAAGAGCCTTTGATTTAAGAGTGTTCTTAGCATGAAATTCACAAAGCAGATTTCTAGAAGTCAAAGGATAGCCTTCTTCTCTCTAGGAACACATACTACTCCAACCTGTATCTTGAAACAGCTGCATTTTCTTGAATGATTAGTTTAAAATATTTTTTTCAAGAGGTAGTTCAAACTCTCAGATTGTGTACCCACCCATCTGTCTATCCTTTTTGGGACCCTGTATGGACCTCTAATAACATTAGAATAAGGGTTTATTTATATGTCATTAAAATATCTGTCAAAACTATAGCCACTGACAAGTCTGGCACAGGCAGCATAAATAATGTGTCATTGCCTTCCCAAATGCTGGGCACACCCTGAGCAGATAGTAGGCTGGCTAAGAGGATAGTTAATGGTGTAACACTGAATGATATGCTGAGCCAATGGAAAATACTGGAAAAATATTTCATAAGCAATTACCAAGTGATCTGAGAGAGAGAGAGAGAGAGAGAGAGAGAAAGAGAGAGAGAGAGAGAGAGAGAGAGAGAGAGAGAGAGAGAGATTTATATTGTTAGTGGGCTCACAGATGTGCGACCATTAAGTCTGAGAGACGACTTCTGAAGGATGCATTGTTTTTGCCTGTCACTTACTGTGGAAGGATATTTGCCCTATGCTCATCTGCCTCATTTCCTAAAAAGATTATTTTTTTCTTTTCTAATCCACCATTTTCCCACATGCCTAAAAGGCAAATTCATATCACACACACACACACACACACACACACACACACACACACACACAAAATGAGGACACAGGACACAGAACTGAATGTATAGTACTTGGAGTATTACAAATATGACTTACTTAATCATCAAAACAACTCTATGAGGATTTTCCTACTTATTCCCATATTTAGAAAATAAAGATGTTACAGAACTTAACCATACTTTAAACCGATATTTTCAAACCCAGACTATGACATGGCAGGTTTCTTTCACTGGAAGAAGTCATAAAGATAGCCAGGCAACAATAATATGCTAATAAGCCTACTTCACAGTAAGCAGAAGACAGACATTCTGAAGTTTTCTTCTCTACTTTCAATTAGGTTGCACAGGCCATTAAGCCAAGTAATGAGAACTTTTTGGAGTTTTTGGACAGAGTGTACAATAGTCAGAACTTATTGTTATGCAATTGAAAATCAGATATTCAAGGTTAAATGTTAGAATCCAATTTAAAACTAATCTTGTCTCTAACATTGGTCCTGTAGGAGAGGGTGGAAAAGGCTTTGAAAGGTTTAATTTCAGCTTAATTTTTATTGTGTACTTAATTGCTATCTGTTGTCTATTTGAAATAAAGGCATTTATTAAATTTCTTGAAAAAAATAAGAACTTCCTCAAAGTCACTTACCTAATAAAAGATAGACCCAGTTTTTTAAACTCTGGGATTCAATTCAAAATCCTATCTTGGAAAATCCAATTCAAATGACTTGCTCCATTGCTGGTCCTAATTCATTTATTACTGTTATTATTATTATGATCATGGCAGAGTTTGTGTGTTGGTTATCTTTTCACTCATGTGAATCTCTTACAACAAGCTTGTACACAGCTAACTACTCAACAAGAGTTCCATCAGTGATGATGGAAAAGGGGATTTCAGTGCCATTCAATATGAGAGATGTGACCTCATGTGATTATTGTGTAGGTAAATGTAGGTCAGTGCTATTGAATTCATTGTGCTTAAACTGGATTTTATTCTTACTATAGACAGTCATATGAGGTTAGGGACATCCATATTGCATGTTGAGGATCTATCTCATAGCTTAAGAGAGTCTTTTAAGACAGGTCATCAAATGAGTGAGTCATTGGGCAAAGAAAAGGCACAGAATTTCCATTTTGTTTTTCATTCAAGCTGCATACAAATACATGCCAGTTTACTAATGATCACATATACTTATAAACAATCAACAAAATGCCATATTGTACCAATGTCTATCCCATATTTGTATTTCATAATATGTATTCATATTCAATATTAAATGCATTTTGCTATAGTTTTTTCATATTTTCTCTTTTTATTATTTTTCTACTTTATAAACATATTGAGTATTCATTTCAGCTTCACTCCCTCCCCCTTTCTTCCATCCCCTCTCTTCCCTTCACCATAACCTCCAACCCTTCCTTTGTGCTTATATGACTTGTCTACTCCTGTGGGACCTCAGGCCTCTATGGTATAAGAAGTTACATCTCTTCAGGCCCCCCAATTCTGTAACGTAGAGGCCCAGAACAATGGTAAGCCTAGGCCTAGGCCCCGCCCCTTTCATGTTGAAGACTCCGCCCAGCCTCTTCTGTTGCCGTGGAAACTCAGAAAGCGTCATGGCTGCCGCCGGCTCTGCAGCTGAAAATGTAGTGCTGCCGGTGGCATCCCCGTCCATGATACAGCCGCTTTCCCAGCCTCCAGCAGCTTCCATCCGGGGAAAGCCTAAGAAGTGTGTGGTGTACCCGCATCCGCCGAGGAGCTCCCGGCTGTCTCGCTCCGTCCTGCGCTGGCTCCAGGGTCTAGATCTCAGCTTCTTCCCCAGGAACATCAGCAGGTGCGGGAGGCAGCTTGGCTAAGGCCCGCGGATCCATCGCGGAGCTGGCGCCTGTATCGTGGTTCCTCTGCCGCCCGGCTGGGCCGCTTTAGCGCCTGGTCTCCTGGCCTTGGACCCTGCCAACAGCTTGTGCTGCTGTTGGAGCGCATGCCCAGTAAACATGCCTAGCGATGCTTCATACAAACAGGATGGGACATTTTGTTGATTTGTTTATTCAACCAGTAATTAAATTGCACACTTAAGCCAAAACGGACAGCTTTTATAATATAAATTCTTAAAAAGAGTCAATTTTTAGGGATTCTTGGTACTAATATTAGCAATTATCAATGTACCCTCCCTCAAAAATGGGATCCAGTTTAAGTGTTACCTGAGAATTAAAAAAAAAAAATGACTGTTAAACTGTATTTGCCCTGAAAATAACTGGCCGTTAAACTGGAATGAGGGCTAGAGAGCATGAAAATTAAGACCATGTATCTTGAAAATTAAGACCATGTATCTCTCGCAGAAAACTCCAGGATATTCTTATAAACATATCTCATATAAATGTTTGAAACTTTCAATGTCATTTGAATCATAGGGATTGTGTAAAATTTGATCATCTGTATTCAAAGAACACCAAAACTTGTGGCAATGACTTTAGTGAACTGCTTTTCCCCAGTAGGCTCTCCTTAGAACAATGATCTAGTAACAACTGTTTTCCCCCGTTTCAACTCAGGACTGGTCTTCAGGAAGCATCGTGGATACAGGATTTTCTTTTATAGTATGGTAGTTTCATTTATGAAAACAGTGGAATGAAGCCATTTTTACCCAGTATTACCCAATCCCAACCCCTTCTTCTTCCTCTGAAAACCTTCTTCCCAATCAGTCTCTTTCTTGGTTGTCGTTTTTGCATGTGTGTCTCACTGCTTTTCATCTGGATTTTTATACTAGACTGTGTCTACCCCCTTACTGGAACACCCTGTGGGTGGGTGTAGCACTGAGAAAGCAGCTTCCTTTCCTCTATTGTCAATAGTCTAGTGAAGTACTAAATGGGCTCAACCTCCAAAGTACAATATTTGTAAAATTAGTTTGGCAGCATGGAGAATTAGATTGTCATTAATTACAAAGTATTTAAATTATAATATTACTAATTCTACTTTATTTCTTCTTATGGTTCTGATACAGGGATTTTTCAAATGGCTTCCTGATTGCAGAAATATTCTGTATATATTTCCCCTGGGATCTTAGAATAATATCCTTTGAAAATGGAACCTCTCTGAAAATCAAGTTGGATAATTGGGCACAGATAGAGAAAGTAAGTTAGCCACCATTTTCTGCCAAGTTTGTTTAAGAAGGTACACTCACTGCTCATGTGACATCTGCACATGTCTATAAGTGACTATGTGCCAGGAATGTTACTTCCTTGGTAGCTAGCCTCCACAAAGGGCAAAATTTATGAAATTCTAATTGTTTATATTAGAACAATAAAGTGTTTTGATAGCATCCTAAGCACCAGAAATTTAGCTGAGATATAAAAGGCATGATTAAAATGAATTCACAGCAATTGGAGGGGTGTTTTTGTAGTTTTTTTCTGATGAAAATATTGTTTTTCTTTTGTTAAAGTTTCTAGCAAGGAAAAACTTTAAATTATCTAAAGAGCTAATCCACGGAACAATCCACTGTAAAGCAGGAGTGCCCGAAATATTGATACAAGAGGTTTACACTTTGCTGACACACCAGGAGTAAGTGCCTTGATATTTTCTAGCAATATAATTTAATGTACAATTTTAATAGTATAAATCTACACTAATAAAGTGTAGCTTGCCAATAAACATTTTATGTCTTATTTCCAGAATTAAAAGTATCCAGGATGACTTTGCGAATTTCACAGACTATAGTTACCAGATGCGCTTACCCCTGGTTCCCAGGTCTACATTTTCGAAGTCCATTAAAGATAACATTAGGTTATCGGAAATGTTAAGCAATCCCAATATGGTCAGCAATGAACTTAAAGTAGAATTCCTCCTCCTTTTACGAATGCTGCAAAGAAAATTAAACAGAAAATTGAATCCAGGTAAGTTTTTCCCTGGAAACAGGTGAGTTCTTCCAAAGTAATCCAAACTCACTGTGTTCAGTTAAACACTGTGCTCTTCTCTCACTGGCTGAATAGGAAAAGACTTGTCTTCTACTAGTGACAGAATGACATATTATAACTTATATTATGGCATATATGTAATGTATACTTATATGTTATATGTACTTATATATAATATATACATAATATAATGACTTATATTATGGCTCATTCTTCTCAGTGTATGCAGACTTTATTAATGCACAGGCTAAACATGTGTTTTTAGAAGAAATGTTTGCCAATCTATTCAAATAAATTTTTGTGGGGAAAAGTTGGACACATCAAAAGGTAACAGATGTTTAAATTTCAGCAGCATGTAAATCTGATGGAAAGAAGTCATACTGCCACCATTTACTCTAGATTCTGTTTAGGAAAGTATAGTGAGAAGTGCCTTTTCCATCCATCCTTTGTGGCACCTAGATGATTAGATCACATTCCAGGTTCATGCAAGTGACTGCAAAGTATCCAAAGCTCATGTCTTCATACTCCTAAGTAGGTATTAAAGTAAGGGAAAGATTCCCTCTCCCTCCTTCTCTCTCTCTCTCTCTCTCTCTCTCTCTCTCTCTCTCTCTCTCTCTCTCTCTCTCATTTCAGTTGATCAGACATCTAGACAACTCAATTTCTGTGTCACTAAACCTATTCAGGAACTATGTAGGTCAGTAAAATCCTCACCACTCCACCTTTGAACTCTATTTCCTAAAGAAAAGAGCTATTTTTTCCCTCTGGTCCCTGGAAAGGGGAAGGCAGTCACATGAATTCATGCCGACAAATTGGGAGAGACCTTTTGGATTCAGTCTTTAATATCTTTCAATCTCCTATATTTCGTTTCCTTGATTTATTCTGATCTCTGCCTCAATTCATGTATTTTTGAACAAAGGAGGAATTCAAGTTACTAATCCTTTTTGAAGGACTTTGTATTTAAATATTTGTATGTTTTCAACAGTACAGTTTTGCTGCAAAATTTATGGTATATTCATGTGCACATGTGAACAATATAAAGAAGTCTAATATCAATAAAATAAACATCAGTTTTGTTTATATAGCTTAGGAAATGGAACTTTCCATTTGCTTTACCTTTCCTATAAATCCTTCTTGATTATAATTAGCACATATTTCTCCAAGGGTTGTTCTTGTGTGTGTGTGTGTGTGTGTGTATGTGTGTAAAACACAAAGCATTGAATTCAAGATCTCACACATTATGCTGTGGATATGAGCTATATCCCTAACCCTCTTATGTATTTCTTAGCTTTTTAGTTTTAATCAAACTATGTAGTAGAATAAATCCTCCAGAAAGGTGGTTTTGTCGCTTTATATTGTAAAAGGGTCTTTGCATATATAACCAAATCATATACCCTAATCTGGTAATTGGGAGCTGGATTATTTTATGACAATCTAAGTCACATGAGCCTTTAAAGACAGAGATCTTTCTCCAATAGAAATTAGGGAAATGTATCAGATAGAGGAGAGAGATTTGAAGTGAGATAGGGCCTTGACCTGACTGTGGTGCACAGGGATCATAGAAAGCAGAAGAAAGTATGAACCCTACTTGTAGGAGAAAAGAGCGACTTTTGTCTGGTGCCATAAAGAAACAAGTATCTCACCCGTGCAAATCAAGAATATGACTTCTGCCAGCAACTTAATGAGCTTGCAAATTTATTCCCAAAGCTTCCAGAAAGGAACACATCCTTCCCAATACTTAAGAGTCCAGATAGAGGACCTAGATTTCAGTATTGAGATAGAAATGGCTGTTATAAATCATGAGTTTTCTAGCAATGTGTTATGATAAACATGGAGAATGAATACAAACTGCTTCCAGAAATAATAAATACAATCTGCTGTATTTAAATCGCTAAGTGGAGCCTTTCACCTTGAAGACCTTAACTTATCTGCATCTATGAAGAACAGCTTGTTTTAGCATAAAGTTTTGAATGGTCTACCCTTTCTTCACTAATTGATAAATTTGTTCATGATTCAGCTTTTGACAATCTTTGAACCTATTACTGAATTCTCTATTCAATTTGGTCTAAATGGGTAACCCTCTTTAGCACCCAGATTGTTGCAGTTGCTATTACTCTATAATTGCTAATAGCTCATGGAATCCTAGTATTGGTTCTTCTCTGAAATAACCTGTTACATGGACCTTTGTCAATCAATTTCCATCAATTCTGAGGTTCAAGCCTGCCTATTATGTCTGCATTCATATCTAAAATTCTTTCAAGCTTTTAAAAAATCTTTCTAGCTCTTGTTTATGTTCCATCTTTCATTTTTTCTTTTGAACTGAATTTTCAATTTTTTCTGATACTAATTTTGAAAAAATTAAATTTTCTATTACTTAGTGCTATCCTTATACTAAATTTAATGTATACCCCCTCTCTCTTAAGCTATAAGAAACTTGGAATAATATTTCCTAACAATCTCACATTACATTTATATATATTTGTGTGTGTGTATACAAAAGGGGACTTGAGTGTGTATGACTGTGGAAGTCCACGGGTGACACTAGGAATCACCCTGAATTGCTCAACCTCTTTATTGCTTTTTATTGCCTTCCAGGGCTAGAATTGCAGGCCACCGCCATATCTATCCAGCATTTTTACATAGAATCTAGGAATCTGAAATCAGGTTCTTCTGCTTTCAGAACAAAGGCTTTAAAACCCAAGCCATCTCTTCAGCCACACCCCCACATTTTAAATTACTTATATTCACTCAGTCTGGTTTGTTTTTTCTTTTTGTTATTGCTGATTTTTGAAATTTTTATAGCTCAGGCTGTCGTGAAACTCACTCTGTAGCCCTAGATGGCTTGAAGGCCATAGTAATTCTCCTTTCTACTGAATGTTGATGTTAAGGTCATGAGCCACCCCACCCAGCTAAATTACTTTTAAAACTGCAAAGTCGAACTAGACCTCATTGTTTTAGTCTTATATTTAGAAGTCCACATTGCATCTGTGTCTCGTTTTCTTCTGAAAATACCTTCTCCTTAGCCATGATCACCTTTCAAATTCTTGACTAGCATTCATTTCTTGTCTTGATTCTTGAGACTGCTGACTGTAAAAAGTTCTCATTTACTGCCAGTTAATAGGGATAATTATTGGAGGGTTACAGATGGGAGTATGTTTCCTATGCAGAGAGCATGACTGAAGAATAGGAGCAACCTAGGAGAAGGATGAACTACAGGGAGGGGAATAACCTTGAGGAGCAAAGGGAAAATGCAGAAATATTGTAATTTATATGATTTTTTAAAAGGAAGTATAAAAATAGCTTTGTCACTACTCATTGTATAAACCTGCTTATAAAATGAAACAGTTCCTATATGATTTATTTATGTGTGCTACAGAAATAAGTAAAACTAATTTATGTTGCTGACTCTTGGGACATTTTAGGGTACCGTCCGGGAGAAAAAATAGAGTTTGAGACATTGTCAATATATCACTTTTTTTAAATCTGTGTGATGGTGTCCCATGTGGTTTCATTTAAAACACTGAAGTTAAGTAATGATTTACTCATCTTTTATGTGTAAGTTTTGGATAAAACCACATGAAAACTGAAAGGGATATAAAGATACTTTCTTTAGAGTAAATATTAAAAAAAACAAAGTATCTTTAAAAGGAATCATTTTGAGCATCAGAGCTTGTGAGTAATGGGGGGAAAGGGGGTTATCTATCAGTGTATTCTTGTAATTCTTGGGAATACGCCAAAAGAGATGCTTAGATATCCTGCTTGGCTTTTTTCTTTTAAAGTGTCCTATAATTCTATCATGACTTTAGGAAATAACTTTTTGTCTTTATATTTTATAGAATGGTTTAACGTCAAACCAACAGTGGGAGAGATTACTATTGATCATCTTCCTGTCCAAAACTTGGGGCACAGATATTCAAAGGATTCAAGGGAAAGAACTACTTTCCGTAAGACTAGATTTTTTAACTTGTCTGATAAAGTGAATACTTTTAAAAAAATATTTTGTTGCATTAAAGTTTTAGAACAGGTCAAAGTATTGGTCTGGGCCAACATTTAATCTAAAATCAGGTATTAGCTTTGTCTGCAGCTGTGCAGCTTAATGAAGAGTACCAGGGATTTCTTCCCCCTCCCTTCACAGTAGTGAAACCATCAGTGTTCTTGTTAATTCTCCAGTAAATGTTTCTGAAACAAGTGAAGGTGTAGACAGAGTTCAAAACTCAATTCCTCTATCGTTGGAGGATGAACCAGTCCTATGGCACATACAGAATTTTAGATTTTCAGACTTCCCATCAACGGTACTACTGGAAGTAGTACTTTTTGCCACTTTAGAAGCTATTTCTATTACAGCAAACCTCAGTCTGTGGACCAAGTTCAGCTAGCCCATCATACGCTTTTTCTATTTAAGAGCAGTTTTTACATTTTGATGGTTGGAGAAAGACATCAAAACAGTGTGTCAAGGCACAGAAATTGATAGGAAATTCATTTTTTTTGTGATCATACAAGGCACAAGACATGACCACATATCCTCATTTTATGCCTTGCCCATGAATGCTATACTCTGCAATAGCAAGGTGAGCAGCTATGAGAAGGATGTTAGGGCTCACAAAGTAGAGATAGCAGATTTGAATAAAAATAAATAAAACATCCATTTATTTATTCATTATTTTTTGTTTGAGACAACATTTAACTAAGTATGTAGCTGAAGCTGGCCTTTAATTCATGATATTCCTCTTTTCTTACTCTCCTGACTGCTGGAATTACAGACATGTACCACCATTCCTTACTTCAACAAATAACAAATATTTAAGACACACTTTTACTTAAAAATTGATGTTTATTTGAAACTCAAATTTAACTAGAATGCTCTGTAGTCTGCTTGACAATCCTGCCATGAAGTCTGAAGTACTCACCATCAAAACATTACAGAACATTGTTTACCTCTATCGTGGTACTTTTCCTTGAATGCTGGTAGGGGAGTTCCTTGTTTATATTACATCTGATGGAAAAATCTCAAAAGATGTATTGTGCATTTTTAAAGATATGACTTCTTACAGTCTTTAATATGAAATATATTATAAACATAGAAAATGAAGTGTTTCATTTAAAGTAGTTTATGAGAGAAAGAGAGAGAGAGAAAGAACACATGCACATCATGGTTCATGGATGGACATCAGAAAACAATTTTTAGAAGTAAGTTCTGTCCTTCCACCATGTGATCTTACTGGGGTTTGAACTCAGGTTGCCAGGTTTGTAAACAGGTTCCTTGCCAGCTGAGCTGTCTTATCCAACCCAAATAAAGTAGTTTCTAATATTCTTTCTAACATAATGCCTTACTATTGTTTAGTATATTTTTGTAGCATCATTGTAGACCACATGTTCAGATGTTCTTCAGAGTCAATTTTTGATATCTAAATATGACATTTTTCATCATAACCCCTTAATCCATAATCTGTCTGAAGAATACTGAATATAGGATGATAGAGTCCAGTAGACATGACTAACTCTGCCCCTCTGAAAAACAGCTTCATCTTCAGATTCTATGAAGGCATCTTCTTTCAACTTATCACATCCTTTTCTTAGTGGTCTGTGTGGTTAAAGATATAGTGGGAACTGGGGAGATTACTCAGTGTTGAAAGTGCTTATCACACAAGCAAAAAGATCACAATTTAGAACCCCAGATCCCAAGTAGAACTCAGGGCAGATATGGGAGCTAGCCTATCATTCTAACCTCTGAAGGTGGAACCTGGGAATATTCAGAGAAATCTGTCTGTCCAAGCAAGCTCTAGTGTACCTCTGGGTTTGATTAGAGAGCCTGTCTTAAAAAAATAAGGTGCAATATCAATCAAGGATGATTCTGCATATTAACCTCAGTCCTTCACATGCAAATACATGCACCTACTCCCCCCATTTGTTCACACACAAACACAGCTACACATATGAACACAGTCCCTATAGCATATACAAATGAAAATGGAAAAAAATCCAAGCTCTAGCAGAATGGAATCTGTCAGTACGCAGACAAGGAACAGAGGTTATGATGCGAAGGACACATCAGGGAGAATTATTTTTTTCTGACTCTTGCTACTGCTTATAGCTAGTTGGCTATGACTGAGGATGGCGAAAGGCTCTGGGGTGTCTGATAGAAGGGTCAGAAGTAGTGGTGTGAATCATGGCACAGCTTCCTTCTTATGTTAGAAAGAGTCACAACATATAAAAATCAAATGCCTACTTTTATTTGATTCATTGAAAAATGTTTTTCATTCTGAAATTTTCAAATCTCATGTATTCCAAAAACTGCATGCCAGGCTGAAGAGATGGACTAGTAAGGTGAGACAGTGCTTGCCAAACAAATGAGAAGACGTTGAATTAAAATTCTTGGAACCATTTAAAAGTTGGACACATAAAGTGAGCATCTGTATCCCCAAAACTTCTATGAGTATGGGAGGCAGAGACAGAAAAATCTCTGGAAGCTTACAAGCTACTTGCACACACAGTGAAAAATTAACAAAGACCATATCACAAACAAGGAGAGAGCAGAGGACTGATACCTGGTATTGTCTCTTGACCTCTACAGATGTGTTAAAATGGGATTGTTTCTTTGGGGTTTTGTGTTCTAGAGATGAAGAATGAAACCAAAACACACGGAGAGGTTAAAGCAGGGATTTTATTAAAAATGAGAGAAAAGGGAAGAAACTCTTAGATGCTCAGTCCAAGAGAGGCAAGGAGGAAACTAGAGCCTTAAGATGGGAAAGCATTATAAAAGAGATAGCTTAAGGTCAGAGAGAACAGGGAGAGCTGCTACAAACATATGAGTAGGAGAAGACAAAGTCACCAAGGTAGGAGAGCAAGAAGAAAGGGTGGAATCACAATTGTTTTATGGTTGGGCACCAATAAGGAGCCTGGAGTTACTAAGAAAGTGAGGTAGAGACAGGAGGGGTGGAGAGCATGGTTCCCACAGGACCGGATATTCCTGTGTTAGCTGCCCAAAAGAAATTAAATTATTCCCTTACGTGACACACATACACCCATATTCACTGAAAGGAATGCATACATGCACACATATAGACAGAAAATTAAGAAAAATCTGCCTGTCAAGCTGTATGTGATGATTCATGTATGTAATTCCAGTATTGGTAGGCTGGGGCAGCAGGAGTCTGTTCTAAGTCAGTCCCTAATATGCAGTGAGATGCTGTCAATAAATAAATAAATGTACTAAAGTAAAACAAAATAATGAAAGGAAAAATGCATGTTATTATTACTTCAGATCAGGACTCCAAATTGAATGGACAAATACTTTTGCTACTTGATATAATACTATAAACAACTTCTCACTTCTTAGTGTTCTTCTTTATGACACAGTGGATGCTTCTTTATGCCATGCTTTAACTCCAATGCCTTTTTTAAAAATTTATTTTCTCCAATCATACAAGCTCAATAGGTACCTTGTCCCCTCCCTCCTTTCATCCCCTTCCCTCTCCTTTTCCCAGTGTTTCTCCCTTCCCCCTTCCCATTCCCTGGATCATCCTTTTGTGTGAATGCCAAACTTCCCTTTGAGTTCCAATGGTTTTTTTAAAAATCCTTTTTAACTGACCAGTTGATGGAAAGAGGCCATCACTATGTAAGGCAAGATGATGGACAGTAATTATACCTTCACTATATTTACTCAATCCTGTTCTGGTTACTTGGATTCTCTTATTGAAGACACACAAAGAATTGATGAGTGGTGTTACATTTGACTTTGGTAATTAAATGAATGAAAATATTGAATGCTAAATTATGTAAATTTTTTTAAAAATCAAGGAATTTTACTTCAAATCTATCTGATGAGAGGATGCAGAGATTATTTCAAGTCAGTGATCATTAACAAAGTTAATAAAAGGAGAAGAGAGTCACAAATGAAGGGTGGTAGGAGCCTTACTATTTAAGCATAGCTGTGCTCTCGCTGTACTTACAGACTGTTCTCAGAAATAGGGCAGAACCAATCAGAAGTAAAGTAGGTGGTTTCTTTATTGTGTAAATTTTTAACTCCAATCAGAAGTAAAGTAGGTGGTTTCTTTATTGTGTAAATTTTTAACTCCAAAGTTTTTCTTCTTGTTTCCCTAAATTTAGTATCTAACATAATTGTAGGCCAATAGAAGATATCACTGGCCATTGGCCTCTATCTTAGAACTGAGTGAACGACGGTCCAGGTGCCTAGTTTTACAAGCAGTGCACTCAATAAACTGTTTTGAACCATGTATACAGCTGCTTTCTGAAGCAATACCTAAAAAATAGTTGTCATATCAGATGCATCAAAATAAGCCCTGGATATTTTTAGGTACTGCTGGATGACATTTGGAGGTGGGTTCCATTCACATTTTTTAAAATCCGTGGCTATTATAATGCATGATTTAAACATTCCTTTCTCAAAAGCATTCAAGTTAATTGATAGTTGTGTAACTACATCACAAATGCAAACTGATTTAGTTGTATTTCTTTAATATTCCAGCAAATACAGACAATGCTGGCAATACACAAGGAGAAATTTACGTGAAGCAAAGTGGAAAACTACCTTTCAAGTTTGCTACAAAATCTGCAGAAATGCTTAAGAGACCATGAAAGACACCAGTCCAATGACTTTGAGGAAATATCACCATCTTTCACCACACCACAGGAACTTAATCAACTAGGCTTGTATGCATTTCAATAAAAAACAGTTATCCTAGCCAAAGCTGGCTAAAGAACATGTCTTTTCAATTTCATTTAACAACTATCCAATACCTATGTCAGGTATTGCTGAAAATACAAAATTTAGGTATTGCTGAAATACAAAATGTGATAAATTTTCATAAAGGGAGCAAACAATTTTAAAGGAATAGTGAAACATTGTTCATCATGGAAGCATTCTTTTGCACAAGTTTTGTAGGCATGTGCATCCTCATTGTGTTTTCATTAGAAACTGACTTTGTGATTGGTTCACATTATTTGCACAGCACAATCTTATATTACATCTTATATAAGTGATTTTTATTGTCCAGTGGCCCCTAAATATCTTGTTTATGTCCATGAAAAGCCTTAATTCATATTATTTTAAAGATGATCCTCCTGTCAATAAATTGTGGGGAAGTAAAACCCCACTTTCTATAAAAATATTTTGATTTTGCACTCTGGAGATCAGTGTAGTGATTTCTAAAGAAGTATTGAAATGCCATATGACCCTGCTGGGAATAATCCCCCATAATGCAGCAATGCACTACAGTGATACAAACAGAACCTGTTCATTACAGCACTATTTACAGTAGCAAAGTCAGAATCAATCCAAATGCCCAACAGTTGACGAATGGATAATGAATATGTGGTACATTTATACAATGGAATATTACTCAGCCTTCAAAAAAGACAAATTAATAAAATTTGACAGGAAATGAGTGGAATTAGAAAAAATTATATTGAGTGAAGAACCCAGACATAGAAAATTAGACACTGTATGCACTCCCTAATAAGTGGATCCTAGTTCCAAGCCCACTTAATGACATATTCAAAGGTAAATCTCTGTAATATCCACTGTAATCGCAACAGATTATAAAAAGGAGGGAATGGGAAGGAGGACCTCAAAAAAACAAAGGAGATAGGGGATCATGCTTTAGTAGAGAAAATAGGTCACAGTCAAGTATTGCATGTATGTAGCGAGACATCTTGTGCACCTCACACTCACTTCCCATCCTGATCACTTGGGACTGAACAGGTTTGCTCTAACCAATCAGAAGATATAGGAACTGGCAGATAGACTAACCATTGGCAAATGGGACACTGCCTCCCTGCCCCCCACTGCTTTGTTGTCCTCCTATTCTTCCATCTAATGAGTCTCCTCTTATATTAAAATCTTCATTTAACAGTCTTTTATCTTTGGTTAGGAGGTGACCTTCGATACCAATCAGGATGCAGCCAACTGTAATAGTGGTGGTGCAGGAAAAGAAAAACTGAAAACAACAAACCATAATTCAGAACACCAAAGAGCCTACCTTATTCACCTGGAACCAGACCAGCCAAATCTCTCCCCATCCTAAAGCTCAGGGAACCTTGCAGAAGAGGGGGCAGCATGATTGTAAGAGCCTAAAGTTGGGGAGGACCAATGATATGCAAGATAACTGCACACAAGCAGCAGCCAGAATTGGACTTTGCCTGACCTGCACAATGGCTGACACGTCAATGGCTCCCCAAAGTGTGACATGGTTACAGGGGAGAGGGCTTTAAGCAGTAGGATCCTTAGAGGTAAAGGATTAAACAGTCAAAATAGAGTTCCCATACTAATGGGGAGCCCAAGAAGGGGCTCCCGGCTATGCCACTGAGTCCTGCACCCTCACTAGGGTGAGGACTCAGAAGGAAGTTCACAAAAAAAGGATGCTCCAGGAGATGGGAAAGAGGAAGGGGAGACATTGGGAGAGGGGGAAAGAGGGAAGGAGATGAGGAAGGGCATAAGGGGGAGAGTACAAAGGGGGATAACTGGAGAGGGGAGGGGGAAGAGAGGACGGGGGTACTTATTGAGTTTTACGATTATAGAAAAAATATGGGAGAAAAAAATTGGTTCTAATGCACTACAGTGATACAAACACAACCATGTTCATTGCAGCACTATTTACAGTAGTAAATTCATGGAATCAATCCAAATGCCCAACAGTTGACGAATGGATAATGAAAATGTGGTACATTTATACAATGGAATATTACTCAGCCATCAAAAAGATGAATTAATAAAATTTGCCAGGAAATGAGTGGAATTAGAAAAAATTATATTTGGTGAAGGACCCAGACATAGAAAATTAGACACCATATGCACACCCTAATAAGTGGAAATTAGTTAACACCAGTCCTGAGCAAGTCTGTGGGAGATTAATTGATGAGAGAGGACCCACCCACAGTGGGTGGGGACCATTCCCTGGGAGGGTGGGATCATTTCCTAGGTACAGAGATAAAATGAATAGGACCTGTTTAATACTTTGGCATATACGCATAAAGCTACGCTGACAAGTGAGAAAGTTCCTCAACTCTTTGCGTGGATATGGCATGACCAGTTTCCTTGACTCTTAATGTTGGTATGAATTCTCTTGCTATACTGATGAATGCAAGCAAGAATCATGAGCAAGAATCTCTTGTACCTAAGTAGTGTGGGTCCTGTTCATCACTAGGAAGACCAAACTAGCACATCTACCTAGTTTGTTTTTGTTGTTGCTTCCATACCATTTATGCAGTGTGTGTGTGTGTTGTTGTTGTTTATGATACTATATCTCTCATTGGCCCGAAGTTTGACAAGTATGTTAGGCTGAGTGACCAGCAAGCACCAGGGATGTACCTATTTCTTTCTCTGGAATTGACACTGGACTTACATATGCCCACAGGTTTTTTTTTTGTTTGGTTTTTGTTTTTGTTTTTTTTTTGCATGGGTTCTTGTGATTGATCTCATGTCCTCATACCTGCATGGCAAGCATCCCCAATACACTGCAGTTTTATTTAAGGAGTAAAAGCACATGAAGATGTTGATACTTACATGTCTTTCACATGTAAGTAGTGAATTTACAGTCATACATGTAAAATCTTTACAAAAAGATTTATAGGTGCTTTAATGTAACCTCATTAATACTGTTATAATTTACTAATGCACATTACTGATACTAAATCTTATAATTGTGAAAGTCAGTTTTCAGCCATTCTTATCAGTTTTTTTTTTTAGATATTTATGAAGTTTTATTTGTGGTGTTAGCATTTCTATCTCAGGTGCTTTTTGGCTATCTTTCACATTTCATACATAATATTTAGGGAGAGAATTTAAGGGGAATCCTGACAACATAGACTACTTCTTGGCAATATATTCAGAAACTAATTTTTAATCTGTTCTAAATAATCTATTTCAAGTGAGTATCCTAACCAGATGTATGCAACTTACTTGATGGGAAAAAATGCTGAATATAGCATAGCAAGAATAGTATCTTTAAGGATAATAAAAGCAGTCTTCGATACTTGTGGAGATATTACATAGAATGATATTAAATTTGAGCCAATAGTTACATAATATTTCTTCACTGGGCATTGTATTCAACCTGTTACTCACAACCCTGCTCTGGTGAATTTTCAAGAGTGCTAGAGGAATCCCTGTAAATAGAAAAATGTGCAGTCGTTCATAGGCTTCATTATATAGCAGATAATTGAATTAGAGCAGCAAATATAGTCTCAGTGGGTAACCTCAAGGCCTTGAGAGTTGTGCTCATACATGCCACTGGTAATAGCATGTCTGAGGAACTAGTTCAGAAAGGCTCTTTGATATAGGAAGGAATGAACTTTTCTAAGAATCACAGTGATTCCTATAGAAAAAGAGTATCTCCATCAATTAGCAGAATGCTTATATGGAAACACATGTTACCATGATATGTAATTGTTGTATATAATGAATATACTTCTTTATAAGAACAAGGGTATCTAGTAGCCAGTGCTTCTCAAAAGTGGAGGATCAGCTTCTGGAACCACCCATTGATGTAATTTTCCTAGTTTTCTGAATAGGATTACAAATTAGATACTTTAAATACAAGAAACTGCCTCCTCAATGGTGCTATTAGAGGTGAGACTTAGTAGTTAACTATCATGTTAGACTTTAATGGCAGCATGCATTAAAACTAAAGGGACCTAGGGCCAGGGAGATAGCTCAATAGTTAAAATGCTAAGTGGTTATGACAGTAATTCTAATCCCTGAAAGTGGAGTCTGAGACTTCCCAGAGCAAGTGGGCTAGTCAAATTAGCTTTATGGGCAACGTCTGGATTTAGAGACCCAACCTCAAAACAATACGGTGGAAGAGTGATTGAAGATGATTCCAGATATCACCTATGGGTTTCCGCAGATATCAGATGTACACCCACACACATGCAAACATACACATACCCCATATACACATATACAAGAAAAATGGAGAAAAACTAAAGGGACCTAAAGTGGATATAAAAATCCCTTTTTTCTGTTGTATTAATGTTTATTTAGTTAAAAGTTGTGCTATAGCTCAGCTACATTTAAACATTATACACACATATGTATGTATATACATGCTTAATTGGGCCTGAAAGCTGAAAAGTACATATTTGATCTCTTTAGGCACAAATTTCTCAAAGATTTGGTACAATAAGCTTTTATTAAGATATCCTTTCTATATAACTGGGACACTAAAAGTAAAATATTAAAAATAACAAATGATTTATGAAACCCTATAGAATGCCTTTTGATTTAAAACTGAAAAAAGGAAATTTTTGTTCTTATAAGGAAATCAAAAAATTACCACTATTTTAATTAAACCAGGATCTAGAAACACATCTGGGTAATTTCATGGAAATATGTGCATATATGCATGTGCATATATATATTTAAATGACTTCAAATCATATACTTTCAGATAATGCAACTCATTCTAATGCCATTTTGTTAGTTACCTTTAACTTTTATAGATAATTTTTTCCTAATCCTTTAAATATCACTCTTCAAAAATGTATACTTAAGATTGCAGAGTAACATTTCTCTATTATTAGTAGCATAAATATAAATTCATATTTTTGGTAGGTTTTCATGCAAGCTAGAAAATGAAAAATTTTCATAAATTATTTTTCTGTTTAATATTAAGGCATAATTTGCACAGATTAACATGATAAAATGATACAGATTAACATGATGAAATACAACTCTGATGAATTCATATTTATAGTTAATTTTAAGCTATAAAATATAGCTTAAATGATAAGATAACCCCTAAATAAATCTAGTTTACATTTTACAGAGAAATTGGGTGTCAATTAGTTCTATGGTTTTATTCATATTTTATTACAAAATATGGTCTTTATGTATGCTTTTGAAACATAAGAGCTGATGATTATTTTATATATGCTAAACTTAATAGTATCTCTTGAAGTATTTGAAGTAAAATTAATAGGAAAATATTAATGTTTTTTAAAATTAAAAAATTAAAATTAAAGAAGTAGAAAAAGGATTAGACTAAAATTTTCAAGTGTGGAATTTTAGAACACATGTGCCAACCAATAGAAAAAAAGTGAATTACAGATTTCACTAAGAATTAAAGAATCTCAGATCCACATCAGTCATCACATTATTATTGCGATAATTATGACAAGTAAATAATATTATTTTCATATTTAAGAAACTTGATACAGAAAATATAAAAATATTTTAAATACACAAGCCCAAAGCAATAAAAGTCACAATTATATCAAGTATGTGAGCTCACACTTTAGTTAGACAAAAACATCTATATTATAAATATAAGTAACACAAGGTTTACTATCAAGGTACTACTCCTCTATTTTTTTAATTTTTTTATTCAATTGTGTGCGTATGCGTGTGTGCGCGTGTGTGTGTATGTGTGTATATGTATGTGTGTGTGTGTATGAACCAAGGGCGAATTCAGGAACCACCATGGACGCCTCTACTCTCTCCTTGTTTACTCTGCCCCGGGATTCAAAGGCTCCGCCGTACCAGGACCAGAAATGCAGGCCGCCCCCACTTCTGTCCGGGGTCTATACGTGGGTTGTAGGATGGAAACTCAGGACCTTACGCCTGCAAAGCAGAAGTTTAACCCCTGAGCCACCTCTCCAGCCCCAGCACCACTCCTCTTAAAATGAATTAATTTCATAAATTTGAAGACAAAATTCTATTTCATTTGAATTGTATCAAACTCTTCATAACTATACTTTCAATATTTTAAAAAATTATATTTTTGTAATATACTCAAAATTTCAACTTGGATCTCTTTGGCTTACATAAATTTATGTCAAACTAATTTTTATGAAGACAATCTGTGGGCTTATTAAATTAAGGATCAACTGAATAAAATACATTTTAATATTCAGTATACTCATTCAAATATTCATTAAATAATTTCTATAGGCCAATGTTTTAACAAATAGTATTTGGGTAACTGTAATGCTTTGTGAAGCATATATGCAACTTAAATATTATCTTCCTTCTAAATTTTAATTTTACAATTTATAAAGGAGATAATTTATTTTGAAATTATATAGATACTTTACTTTTCAAAATTAATAAAATTTAATGTTTTTAACTTATCTACCCCATGACCAATCCTTCTACGAAATTTTGACACTTGGACAAACAAGATTAAGGTAATATTAACCCCCAAAGTTCCTTCTTATAAAAACAACTAAGCAACGGAGAAAAATCTTCTGTCAAAATGGATTGAGTCGTATGCCAGTTCCTAAAGGTGAGAATGGATTCACCTTTGCCCACATCAAAGCATCATTCAAGGAAATAGCAGACTTCCCATCTTCGAGAAAATACACAGGACCCTGTGCACAGAGTTGAGAAAGGACATCATAAATTTACATTATTTGAAAGTTTTAGAAACAAATCACGCAATGAGAAAATTTTAAGTCAATATTAATGGTAATTTAAGAGTATAATAAAATACATTTTTAAATACTACTGACTATAAAACATTTTCAAGTATCATATACTTTGATGATTGTCAAAATAGAGCTTTATTTTATAATTAGAATTATTTGTATGTAGTACAGTGCTATCAACAAAAAATACTGCTATTTACTAAGGGTCGCAAAGTTAACTTATTAAAGCACATATTCTAGTAATAGACTTACATGTATTTCATTAACTTAGTCATATAGCTGATAATAACATAAGTGTTGAAAGTTTGAAAGCCTGGAACTTGGACCCTACTCTCCAGACATAAAGAAAATATAGCTTCATAGGTGCGTGTATAGTTTAAAATTATGCTCAGTCATGTGCCTTAAGGTTCTTTAAGTAATGTAGCCATATCACTTATTATGTATATTCAGAGTAACTATGAAAAAGCCCTTTTATCTATATTATCCAGTTTTTTGTAATATACTATATTAAACCCAGAAGTTGCCCATAGAACTAATAAAGGAAAGAAAAGCTTTAATTAAATTTTAATGTTATCAACTTTGGGGGGGGTATAATTTTTAATGATATATTTTTATAAGGAATTTATTAGTAGTTATTGAAAAAGCCCACCATTGAATTATTTAGCTTCATATTAGTAGATACTTAAATTTTTATAAAATAATACAAATGTATTAATTTCCTATTTAAAGCAGGCTAGAAGAGTAGTATTTCATCTACATTTATTAATTAATGCATACATTTGTGAATAATTTATATGTCCTTTCCTGAATGCCAGTTTTGGCATGAACAAATAATCTGGGCTCTTTGGGGCCTTTTGGCTTTCTGGGATGATGCAAAGGAACCTTAAGAGAAAAGGGAACTGTAAGTGGTACAAAGGACCACTAGTGATACTGTGCATAATTCCAAACTTTTATAGATTGCTGTCTTCTGGCTTAGAATTGACTGGGTAAGTTACATTAATAAACAGGTTGTTTCATTTATTTTGAGTAGCTGCTACAAAAAAATGCCTTGTTTCTTAGTTTGATGCATCAATATTATAAATGTATTTTAAATATGACATTAGAAATAGAAGTATTCCATCCATTTCAAATGTATATACTCCTGTGAAGTGAGGTTTCTTTAGATTGATTGTAATTTCTTCATGGAAGCAGCTTTGTTTACTTTAGGAGGACTCCTATACTACAGTGATGAAGACTTCTCTGCTTCTTCAAAATAGTAATACCTCTGGGTTACTCTTGAAGGCTCTGCGTATCATTCATCATCATTAATTTGATTGTACATTAGGAACCAGTCTCTGGGAACTATAATAAGCTTTTAATCATCCCTCAAAATGAAGCTGGTGATTTTCAATTACTGAAAGTTCAGTACATCAATGTAAGATTATAAAATATGGAAATAATATGCATTTATCAGTTTTTACTTTATTATGTTTGTGAATCACACATGGAAGATTAAAAAGTTTAATCTATATGATTGAATCATTTGTAGTTATTTGTCTCATTTATGTAATTCCCTGATGAAATGCAGTATATATATTTTAAAGCATCTTTGTTAGTAACACTGTTAAGTGTATTTTTCAAATGTCTTTATAGTAGAATTCAATAACTATGTACGAATTTATTTCAATGGGACAGAGGTTTATTTGCATTATTACGAAGGCACCAAGGGCAATATTTTCTTATGGAGTCCAAAATCTCTTTAAGTCACAGATTTTATTGAGTTATATTTATTTTTAGGTAATTTTAGGTTTACCTGGATTTTCAGTCCCGTAAGACAGGAGATATGAATGTCTGAATGACTTGGGAGATTTGATCCAGTCACATAATCAGGGCCAATAAATCCTCTGAGTGGTTCTTCCTTCAATCTCTTCAATAAAGTTGCATAAACTATTCTTTGTGAGTCAGAAGGGGTCATATGTGAAACATCTTCTGATGATCTATATTTTAAGTAGATGTCAAAATTTCATTTGTAGAATGATGTTTACATTTACATTAGAAATAGTCTTTGGTGGCAAGGGATTAACAGTAACAATAGTGTTCCCATACTAAAGGGGAGCAAAAGAAAGGGCTTTGGGCAATGCCACTGAGTCCTAACACCTCATTAGAGTGGAAGACACAGAGGGAAGTTTGACATTCACATTAAAGGATGCTCCAGGGAATGGGAGAGGGGAGAAGAGTGGGATACAGGGAAAAAGAGAAGGATAAAGGGGGGTGAAAGGAAGGGGAAAAGAGGGGGAGGGTGGAAGGTAGACTGGGGAGGGATGGAGAGAGGGAGGGGACCAGGATACCTATTAAGTTTATATGATTGGGAAAAAAATAAACATAATAAAAAATAAAAATAAGAAATAGTCTCTGGTGATAATTTATTTTTTTATAAACAGAGTCCATCTATATTAGACTTTAAGTTATAGAAAAATGAAAAAAGATAAGAAAAAGCACATTATAAATTGTTTCTGAATTTATGCTAAACAAATCAAGATTCATTTTTCCTAAAATTGATAGAGAATATGCACATTTATTACAACTTTGTCTAAAACTTTAAATTCTTTATGCATTTCAGTTTTTATATCATATTCACTCACTGGTTGGCAGACTGAGTGCAAGCTCTCCATGCATCTAATTCCTCAGAAAGATGTTCAATTTTTAAAGGCAGTGATACCACTCGACGTTTTAACAGCTGACTGAAACATGTGAAAAAAAAATCACCATCTGACATGAAACTAATATATCAGAAAAGACAAGTTAACTTTAGGAATTTTAGATGTAATCATTATTATTCAAGAATATTTGTGTACACATAATTTTGTACACAGGCAGGTGTTCACTTAGATATTCACTATTTACATTTGGCAACCTGAAACCACCAAAATACCTGGTTGGATGAGTAACAGAGTAGCTAAATGTAATGTATAATGTATACAGAATGGTTGTACAAGTTAAGCACTGCTGAATAAAAGGCACAGAGAGAAAGAACACTTAACTGTAGCCCTATTCATTTAATCATGGGTAGCAGAAATATAATATCACCATAAAAGAAAGAACATGGAACATGAAGATTTGACCAGAGAGATATTTTACTTCTGAAAATAGCAACTTTGAGTATGGAGTTTAGGGCAGTCTGCTTGTGTACACACATAGGAATGTAGACAGATGGTATCATGGTTTGAAATGTGCCCCTTACAGTCTCACTCCTTTGGGAATGTCATGTCATCTTTAGGAGATGGAGCCTTGCTAGAGGAAAGCAATCACAAGGGGGTAGGCCTTGAAGTAGATTAGTCCCACCCTACTTCTAGGAGAGGTCTGCTTTTGCAGCAGGCAATCTAACAGCTTTCTGCCTCCAAGATTCTACGTGACCTAGGCCTATTCCAGCTTCTGCCACCAGACATGTTACTTCCACCACGAAAGACCATATTTCCCCTCTGGAACTGTAAGCCGAATAAAACTTCCTCTCTCCTGCTAAGTTGTTTGACTTTGGGTGTTGTGTCACAGCAACATAAAAGTAATAGTACAGAAAGTTATGTCTGAATATCAAACCACGGATTATATCATAGTGGTGTTATGTAAAGCTAATAACTCTGTAAGACTGAAAATAGAACGAGAACAGGAAGGAGTGGAGACATGAAAACAGGGTAAGGGACAGGAAGAAAGGGGAACAAAAAGAAAAGGCAATAAAAGAGAACAAAACTATGAATAATTAAATATTTAATGAGTTATGGAAGCAAATATAAGGAGCAATCCAAAATAACACAGATGGAATAAAAGAAATTACAATTGAGTTCTCTTTAAGTTCTCTTTCTTAACTACAGTGTTCTAAACAATTTAGGCATAGTCTGTCATGTCAGGTTTCTCCCACCTTTCAAATTGAAACTCTTGTGGTCATTCTTTCATTTTTTTGGTTTTCAATGTTTGAGAAAGAGTTTTACTCAGAAGTCCAAACTGGACTGTCACTCTCTATTTAGTGTAGACTGGTCTGGAATTAATAGCAATCCTCCTGCCTCACCTCCCCACAATGGACTTAAAGTGTGAGTCATCATCACTGACTTCTTCTTATCTTTCATGTTAATTTAAAAGGCCGTTTTCTCTCTCTCTACTGAAACTGTACATGATTAAATTTATTGATTTAAGTGTATTTTCATGAGAAGGTGATTTTTGAAGTTTGGTTTGTAGCCTGTATGGAAATAATTCTTCCTTCAGTATCCTGGTAATATTATTTTCATATTATTGATTAAGTTATAGTAGAAAATAGCTTCCTCATAAGAGTACTGTATGAGAAACTTTCTATTTCTCACATGATCCTCATAATACAGGATACTTAAAAAATGCTTATTCCTATATTTTCAGCAAGACTTAAAAAGGTCACTTACTATGCCACCTAGCAAACTGGGAAATATAAGATCTGGTTAAATAGCAAAGATGGCTTTAAATTCAAGATCCTTGAATTTTATTGTAAATGTGATAAATTTTACACATAACAACTGAAGTTTAGCAAGCTGTTAGAAGTCTACAGCATTTGGCTAGAAGGTGCCTGATATGAAGCTATTGTTTTTTCCTTCTTTCCAGTTATGGTCATCCTTTACTTGAATTTGTTTGCCAAAGAGTTTGGAAAGGAAATAAATGTGATTTCCCATCTTTTAGAAAGTGGTGCTAAATAATTATGGCAGTAAAATGTAGGCATAAAAACCAAAGATGGACTTTCTTTCCTGAATTAAAGTATCTGGCTCATGAAAGTCCTTTGTAATCTCTTTTGTTCTCACTTCTCTTACTTCTAAAGAATAAGCCTGATATACGGTAGTCAAGCTAAGCTACCTTGTAATAGTAGGAACCTATCAAGAGAAAAAGAAGTCATGAATTTCAATGTGGAAGGAAAGAAAGAATTCAGAATCTCCATAAAATCACTGGAAAACTCTAACAGACTTAGAATGCCTCTCTGAAGTGTCCTGACAGCCAAGATCACACATTCTTACATTTAAATCAGTTTTAGGATCTCCATTATTTTTAGTCTAATGCGTTTGCAATTTGTAATTCCTGCTATTTATACAACATAAAGTGAGTGAATAAATAGATATGCACGATACTACATTGTGTACCTTCTGATGAACTTGGAGACTATCTCAGCAAAAAATTACTAATTTCATAGTAAAAAATATTTTTTTACCTTGTATATTCATAAAGTGCTGGAACGATACTTTGGTACTGTCTCCTGATAGCCAATAATGCACCAATATAACCACATAAAATGAGTAATTCATTTCGAGCTCTAAAAGAGAATATATTTCTTTTGAAATTCTGTAGTTTGAAGTACAGGATGTTACTTTCATGCACAATGTGTATAGGTGATGTTATATTATTATTGGTGGTATTTATAGCAAAAAATATGTATAGAAACTTTCCTAAAATGGAAGAAGTTGCTACATTTGTCAGTTAACAAATTAATCATTGTTATTCCAACATTTATGTCACAAATTAAAATTTAAAACAACAAATGTTTTTTAAACAATATTTGGTCTTGCCTGTTTACTCTTTTAATTTCCTTCCTTCTTCCTTCCTTCCTTCCTTCCTTCCTTCCTTCCTTCCTTCCTTCCTTCCTTCCTTCCTTCTCTTTCTTCCCTTCTTACTTTCTTTTTCTTTCCTCCTTCCTTCCTTTCTTTCTTTTTCTTTCTTTTTTTCTCTTTCTTTCTTTCTTTTTCTTTCCTTTCTTTCTTTCTTTCTTTTTCTTTCTCTCTCCTCTTTCTCTCTCCTTTCTTTTTCTCTCTTCTTTCTTTCTCCTTCCCTCCTTCCCTCCTTCCTTCCTTCCTTCCTTCCTTCCTTCCTTCCTTCCTTCCTTCCTTCCTTCTTTCCTTCCTTCCTTCCTTCCTTTTTCTCTCTTTTTCTCTTTCTCTCTTTCTTTTTCTTTCTCTTTCTTTCTTTTGTATCAGAGATTTTGTGTATCAGAGGGTGCTGTGTGAGAGCCTGTGGAGGCCCAAGGGTAACTTCAGGAATCATCTTAGATTGCTCTAACTCTTTTTTGCTTTGCTTTGGGGTTTCCCAGACTTTGCCTGTCAGAGCTAGAAGTGCAGGCTTCTGTCATTTCCACCCACATTTGTATGTGGAATCTTAATTCAGGTCTTTTTCAAACCCTTAAACCCTGAGCCATCTCTCTAGTCTCTAGCCCCTCCTTGTTTTTCTGTGTGCTTGGGACAGAACAAAGGTCCTCATGGGAATTGAACAAGCTTCTCCTACTCATGACTGACCAGCCTGCTGACAACTCTCTTCTTTTCCTTCATCTCTAAGTGATGGAGTATGCCCAGGGAGGAAACAAATGGCATCTACTGGATTTCCTGCTGGGTGACTTTTTTATTTCATACACTATTTCACCATTTTCCACACAGATAACAAAACAAAAATATCCTAAAATTTCTCTTATGAATTATCCCCAAATCATAAGTGCAACATTCTCTTTAAGTGGCACTTGAATTTAATGAATCGGTCTATTTTCTGGTAATAATAGTCCTTCTTCAAGGTATATTTCAATATTTTACATATAATGAATGCTAAATATGACTACTAGTGCTTTGAAGACTTCAGGCCCATAACCATCTGAAAATGAATCTGTCTTCTTTGAACTGGGTGAGAATGTATATACAGACACACACACAAGTATATGAAGCAGATATTACTAAATGGAACAATATCAGTTGTTCATTACAACCTTACCTTAACATTCTCTTCATAATATAAAAAAATAGAATTCATTTATAGATTCAGCTACCTTTGTAAGATTGTCTTATTTCTCAATTCAATCACTGAAAGTTGTGTCATTATCATTACTTTCATAGTATTGCATTAACTAATTTTTATATTTTAGAGTATAAGTACTTACTCGGTACATGTATGTAAAACTAATTTTTCAGTACGGATATAACTCAATAAGTCAAGCACAGGGTAAATGGTATCCAATGTCCAATTTGAATTACTGATGTATTCTGGCAAAATAAAATAAGAAAATTAGCTATAGTTTCAAAATTTGATCATCTAATTAAAAATAATTTGCCAGTCAATGCTATTTCTTTATTTCGCATGCCAAAAACATTTTTCTATTCACTATCTCTAAGTCGCTGTTTCATAAAAATCAAGAAATGTGCTATATTTTTATCAGTCATTTTTCTCCTTTCAAAAAAGGAGAATGCTTTTTATGTGAATTGGCACAGTGAATGGAAATAACAAACAGATAGGTAGACTTAAAGTTATACTACCAAGTAGAAACTCACCTTTGACAAAGTTAATACCAATAGGAAGAGCTTTTTCAGGCTCCTGACTTAGTAAATAATACTTTATACTTTCAAATACATTGCCATCTGCATGGGCCACTTCAGCTAACTCCATACATTCTTCTATCATAGGAAGCTTGCACTAAGGAAACAATTGGACATAACTTTGTAAGATTTGTACAAATAAAAGCAATAATATAAGTCCTAAATATGCCCATATTCCCAGTTTAGTTCATTAATTAATTAATTTAAATTTATTTCCCCAAACAAATGTAAATGAAGTACTTGTAAGTGGAAATTATAGAAATATAATTAAGATCTAAAAACATATGTGAAGTCATTAACTGGTGTGTCAGTTTTTCACTACACCAGATATTTAATAATAGATATAAGAAGGATTCATGTTTTAAAGGTTTTATGAGTGTGTGGTAACACACAGTCAACAATAAGCTTGTCACAAAACCCGAGGTCCTGATTTGGGATCCCCAGTGCCCACTTAAAAGCCAGGTATATATTTCTGTAATACCAGAGTTGCTGGTGGGGTGTGAGGGCAGGGGAGGAGACAGAATCTGTAGAGCTCACTGGCCAGCCAGAGTATCACTATATACACACAGTGTAGTGGTGTCTCAAAACACAAGGTAGAGGACACTCAAGGAAGAAAACACACACACACACACACACACACATACACACATACTACACATATTCATACATACACACAAGGTATCTCATTATATACATATCTTCACATGAAAAGTGGTACATAGAAAGGACTGTGGGTTTAGCATTAGATACTTAAGAGTTGTAATTCTCACAATCTTTCATTAATTATAGCTAGATTCCTTTCTTCTGTGAATTTACCTTCTTTTTTAATTGTAACAACACTCCATGTTATGTGAGGATTAAGACATAAATACAATTAAGCATTTAGAACAGTGCAAAGCACATAGTGGAAATCAATAAACATTCTGCTCTAACATCATTTTTGCTCAACCTATAGGTATCCAAATGTGAATATAAGACTATTTATTTTGTAAGGTTATTTCTATCTCCTTCCATTCCAAACTAGTTAATTTCTTGACAGCATACCTTCTCATGAAGATCATTTATTTCTTCATTACATCCTGGGTAGAAAGCGCAGAGTTTCACTAAATTCAGTTCATTATCAGGAGTCATCAGAAGAAGATCAGCTGCCAGATTCCTGTTCACAGAGCAGAACAGCTTCATTTAGTAAATGATTTAAAATTAATATTTATAGCTGGCACAAAAGAAAAATATTCACATAATATAGCATTTGGCTATTATCTAAACAAACAGTGTTAAAACACAAGTTAATCATGAAACTTCCTGAAATGTGGCTTACAAAAACCAAAGAATATGAAGATACCAAAGAACATAAATATACTATCAAATACTTAAAAGTATAACCATGATATTTTCAAAATTATTCTCAATTTTGTTGCAGAATAATTTTCTGCCAACCCACTATTCTTGACATTCACATTTAATATCTTCTTTACAGCTTTACCTCTGTTGTGTGTAGCACTGTATAGGAAAACCAAATATCTAAACTTTTAAACTTTCACATAAGAGCATTTATATACCTAAAAAATTATTAATATTTGATATGTTATAAAACAGTAATTCATTTACAAGTTTTAAAAACAAAATCTTATTTAATTTGTAAATGATGTTATTGCTGTTTTAAAGTTAGGCTTAATGCGCTATAAATTATGTTACATTTTGGAATGTAAAGCAAGATGAAAATATTTAAAATGCAGTTCTTAGTATATAATAAGCTCTTAAAGCAGTAAATGATTATTTTAATGAATAATAAAAATTAAGCTAGATAATACCTGTATCCAACTGATGGAAAGCTGAAAAGAAGATATTGAATGTGAATATCAAGAGTATCAGGAAGCAAATGAATTTTTATCGATATAAAAATATAAAAACAAAATGACATTGGGTTTATGAAATTATGATTACTCTTTTAATTACATTTTTGTTGATTTTTTAATCAGCAAGACCCAATAACCATGTAAACTACAAATTTCTTGGGAAAAGCAATGTAACTAGTATTGTTTATTCCCAAATTGAAACTTTATCCTGCTTTCTTATATGCATTTCTGTATCTATGTAAAAGAAGAACTTATGGAAATGAATTACTAAAATACAGAAGCTATTTTTATTAGGAGTAACAAAGATATATCACTCATTGAAAGATTTTAATTATATTTTCAATATAATAATAATTTGATACATTTTAACTTCACTTTTTAAAAACTGATCTCAATTCACTCAGGTTAGATGGTAACAATTAGTGTAGAGCCAGTCACCTTTGTAAATTAATAATTTGTTATTTTTTAAACTTTGGAGGAGTATAAAATTATGCAATTTCCTATTCATTCTTATAAGAACATAACTGCAAACTCAGAAATGCTCAGTGCTCAATACTAAATAAAATTAAGTATAAGGCTGATTTTTGGATTTCAGTATATTTGAATAGTAGAGTAAGAGTTTCTATCATGGTAAAATTACTAAAAATTAGAATGATAAGATTTTGATATCTCTAAAATACTGTCAGAATTTAAGGAACCCATCTTTCTAAAACTTCAGCAAAACAATCTTTGTTACTGTTCCCTCTTAAAACAAAATGACCTTATTTTCCTTGTTTTAAACCAGGTCTTATCTGATATGCTTTCGCTGAGTATAGTATCATGACCTTTTGGACTTTTCTCCTGGTCTAACCAAGAGAAGGAGATCTAACATGTTTTTTTTTTTTAAGTTTATTTTTAATTTTTTTATTATTATTCAACTGTGCACATGTGTGTGTGTATGTGTGCGCGCGTGTCTGTCTGTGTGTGTGTAGAACCACGGACGAATTCGCGAACCACCATGGACGCCTCGACCTCCTTCTGCCCCCGGGATTCACAGGCTCCGCCCTACCAGGACCAGAAGCGCAGGCCGCCCCCGCTTCCACCTGGCGTCTATACGTGGGATCTGGGATCCGAACTCAGGACCTTCTGCCTGCAAGGCGTGAGGCTTAACCCCTGAGCCACCTCTCCAGCCCAATCTAACGTGTTTTGAACCAACTTGAGACATCCAGTGTAGGAAAAAGTCTCATCAAGTCTCAGGAAGTATATGAAATTAACAAGATTCCCAGGTCTCCTCCCAAGGTGAAGAAAGCAGTAAACAACTGCTGCTAGAGGAGACTCCCAGCCAGGTAAGTAGTCTGTAAGCCAATCAAACGCTCTGGGGTCCTTTTCAGACTGGGTGTGCTCTTTGGTAATGTAGCTGTCTTTGAATCATCCCTGCTCCAATAATCTATCTTTATCTATACTTTGTAAATAATCCCAATAAATTCATTGGTTCACCAAGTTGGACTTTGACGCAATAATTACTTTGGTCTTTCACGATATCCGTACCTGGGGTGAACAAACATTTATGTGCTGTCTCATCAGAAAAAGTATGACACATTAGGACACAAAATATGGCAAGATAAGAGTACATATACAAAATTTTAAAGTGCAGGAAGTTGTGGTCCTGAAAAAATACACATTTTTTGTCTCATGAGATTTAATGCATGAAGCATTATAGATTTCCATTTGGGTTACCTTAGAAGGGGGTCATGGTAGGTTTCATTATATGATCATAGGAATTTTTCACCTTTCCAGCACTACCCTGCCTCCATTTCCTCCTGTAATCACATCCTTTATATAAAAAAGAGATCTTGCATTTTTAACATGAATTTCTTCAAATGGAGTTTACAATATTCAAAAAACACATATTATTATAAAATTATTCTTTCAGTGTAAAACCTCTTACCACATTGGAATCATCATGCATTTTCTTGCCAGTAATTGTAGAGCATAGTGGGTTGCTGGTGCTGCAGATTCCCCTAGTACAGTACCCATCGAGACTGCCAACTCCAGTTCGTTTCCACGGATCAGGTATGCCATAGCAAGCTTGCATATAAGAAACCAGTTTCTTCAGTTGCATACATGCTGAGTAGGATCACCATTCCAAGATCAAAATAGATAAAGCAAGACTAACTTCCATAGTAATTACTCTTAAATATCATGATTACAATCAACAGTCAATATTCCTACAAAGTTTGTGTGAAGTAACTGTAATTTCTAGATGGAAAAACTGAAAATTTTCATAGTGACTTTCTTTTGAGGTGCCGATAATGGAACCTAGAGTTCAGTACATGTGCTCTTCCACTGAGCAGCATCCCCGGCACTTTGCTCCAATGATATTGTACTGTATGTACAATGTGTCATTTAATTTTTCCATAAGAAGAGAATATTAAATCTAAAAGCATCCTCGAGACTGGCCAACAATAATAAATCGTTGCCTAGCTTATTATAAATATATATTCTCTGACAAAAGAATAAAACAAGTAAGTATAGAATCTACAGTATTCATGTATGCTGATTGGACATGTATTCAGTTTGCAAACATGGAACACCAATAACTTTGTTTTTCCCTTCAAGTACCACATAAAACCTCAAGATATTACATCAATCTGAAGTGTTTTACCTCAATATTATCAATTGCTAGATGGCAACATGAAGCCAATACTGCTCGACCATCCTGAAAATACCATTCTGCCAACTCATCAACAACTTTGTGCAGGAGTCTAGAAAGAAAAATAATACATGCTTAATATTAGCCCAGTAATTCCATCATAAAAGTTAATGAGTATCCTTTTATGGGTGATCGAGAGAACAAACAGGATTTTATTTGATTTCTTCATCTTAAATGTAAGTCTTATTTTTTTTGTGGGGAGAATAAGGAATTCAGTTTTTCTAAATGTGTGATGTGACAGATTGCTTCCAGTTTTGGTCCCTATAAGTAAAAGAAGAAAGGCTTGGTTTTTAAAATTTACCATCCAGTAAAGAATACTTTATAACAGCCATGGATGCCATTGACCTTAGAAAAATTAAAGTTTGAAATGACAGTTTTTAAATTTCCAGTGGTATACACATATGGCTTGTATTTGTCTTCAAAATGCCAAGTTTAGAAAACTGCAAGAAACAGGCAAAAATAAAGGAATACATTAGTGTTAGCACATTGTGTTCTTAATATTTTCTGATATTTCTGCCCTTTCTGAGTATTCTAAATGTTTGAGTATGTTATTATCCCAGTAATAATAGGAGCCAATTGAAGGAGAATGGGGAAGATAGATGATTAATAAGAAAAGATTAGAAGACTAAAATTTCTAGCTTGTGTCCCTTTAAAATAACTATTTGGATTTCTTCTTTAAAAGAAGAGTAAAGTTGGGATGGAGAGGTGGCTCAGGGATTAAGCCTCTGCCTTGCAAGTGGAAGGTCCTGAGTTCGGATCCTAGACTCCACGTATAGACGCCGGGAGGAAGCGGGGGTGGCCTGTGCTTCTGGTCCTGGTAGGCAGAGCCTGTGAATCCCAGGGCAGAGTAATCAGGGAGGAGGTGGAGGGGTCCATGATGGTTCCGAATTCGCCTGTGGTTCTACACACACACACACACACACACACACACACACACACACACACACACACCACACACTCGTGCTCACATACATACACACACACGCAAAATTGAATAAAAAAAATTAAGAGTAAATGTTATTCTACATGTATCATGCGTTCATGAGGTTATGAACAGATTTTTGATATTGCATATTCTGACCTTACAGAGAAATATTAACAACCTGAACACGTGGCATTGACCACTGCATCCTCTCTTACAGGCTTGGTTCAATTCTTAAGGGGTATTTTGATATTCTGGAAGCCATTAAAATATGTATTTGTTAGGTCTACCTTCCTTTTATTTTTCTCTTCATATAGAAATGGATTTTCCTAGAGAACTAAACCATGGTGAAGAATGTATTTGAGCATGCGATAACAAGTCCTCAGTCCATAGAATAAATGTTGAACTACATTACTTTCTAAAATTCTTAAAGGCAAATCGGTCATCAAACAATGACCCAAATAAAAAAATGCATCACTCACTCATTGAAGTCTTCCTTAAAGACGTCTTCAGAATGTGAAGTTCCTTTTGTTGTAGAAACATGTAAGGTTTGCATATTTCCTTCACTTGCGGCCTGGAAATCAATTATAGATTTACTTCACCTTTACTTAATTACTTGTAACTAACCAAATTCAGGTGATTGTTTTGAGAAAATTACCTTTAATTTATGTTTGAAAATTTTAGTAAGATTTGCAGATAACCTTAGAATTTAAAAAGAAAGAAAATATTCACTTCATTGTGATTTTAAAAAATGGCTTCTCAAACTTATAAAAAAACAATCAGCAAAAGTCTAGGGATGATTATAAGAGAGGAATGATTATAATCACAATGATTGTATGCTTAAAAATCTACTTTAAGATCATGTAATCTTAAATTCAATGACTTACATGTTAAGGCCAGCCTGGAGGGTAGGCAGAATCCAGGTCATCTTTTTTCCACCTACATTCCCACCCACCCAACATTATACCTGTCTGCTGTATCTGTGGGCATATACCTGTGCAACAAGCAGAGCCTCTTTAAGCTGGCCTCTCAACATAAAAAAATTGACGAGTTTTTTCACATCACCAATGGCTATACAGTATGGAATGACATCATCCTTATCTTCCTGAATTAATTGGTCTGCTCTCCTAAAGAAATAAATATGATCTTTGTCATACTAAATTTAATTAAAATATTAATTGAAATGTTTTCAGCTGCAATACATTTTCTAAAAACATATTTAAAATTTATAGGTTTCCTAGAAACTTAGGTTGAGATTTTAAAACAAGATCACTTAGCGAAGGCAAATAAAAACAATATAAGATACTTATTTTTCCAAGAAGCACTATGCATTTTATACCTTTCTTATTGCTTATACATCACAAGCTAGTCTCGAACTCACTATGTAGTCAAAGATGATCTTACCTTTACATCTTGAGTTCAAGGTTACAGACATGTGCCACACCCCTGATTGTAAGCAGTGCCGGGGGTTAAACCCAGGGCTTTCTGCATGGCAGCAGGCACTCTGTCAACCCAGCTTCATCCCTACCCCATATGTTGTGTTTTATTCTTAATATTTATGTAGCTCATAATTAGAGACAAAGCAGGTACAAACATACTGTTGTGCCTGTATGGAAATCAGAGGACAATGTTTAAAAGTTGGTCTTTCCTCCCATTATGTGGACTGTAGGATCAAAGTAATGTCAGCTTTGGGCTCAGGTACCTTTGCCTACTAAGCTGTCTTGCTGGCTCTTTTTTCGTATATCAAATGACCCATATACTTCATGTCTTAAAATTGGTATGACTTGTCTATTAAAATGGGAAATACATTTGATTGTTAATAAATTGTAAGCATATATATATATATATGATAAGATTACCCACTCTTGATCAGATTAATCAATTGTGTGGTTATGTGACTAAAATTTTTTAAATTGTTTCATAAATATCTCACCTTAAATAATTTAGAAATCATAAATAATATATCATTATATATGATATTTTATGACTATATAACATATATGATATGTGAGTATATATAAAATATATATTTTATATACAAGTATAAAATTAAAAGTTTTTCTTCACAACTTTTAAAAAATTTTTGATAATATGTGCTGAGTATCTCTTTAACGTGTATATATTGTGCTTATTTAATTTTTTGAACTAAAGAAATAAGAGTTTTATTAGCACTGAGGACCCTGTAGCCAAGTGAACTATCGTGGTTAAGGTGGTACAACATTGGAACTGAAGAGATAACTTAAAGTCAGAGAGGACAGTGAGAGAGCTACCATAAGCAGCATGGTGGACAGAAGTCTGAGGAGAGTCCTTGGGCAGGAGGGAAGAGAACTTTACTAAATTTTTATTTTAAGGATACATGCTAGAATATATATTAGAGTTATTTAATTTTTATATTTTCATGGTATGCCCAGAAATACAAAATTAAAAGTAATTTTAAAAATGACATGAATGTTGATAATAGAATGCAGAATATTGTGACTCAAGTTGTGTGTGTGTGTGTGTGTGTGTGTGTGTGTGTGTGTGTGTGTGTATGTGTTAATCCTTACTTTGTTAACGTTGTTTGAGGCATGGTCTCCCTACTCTCTGTTGCGAAACTGCGTATGTCTCTCTAGCAGGCTGTGAGCTTCCAGGAATCCTCCCTTCTCCACCTACCATCTCACCAAAGAGGACTGGGACTAGAGATGTGTGCTCCTGGTTTTACATGGGTTCTGGTGATTCAAATTCATGTCCTCACAGTTTCATGGCAAGCACTCTACCACTGTTTTCTCTAACCATAAAGAAATTTAAAGAAAACTCATGTACTGATATGAAAGATGTGAAGAAGTCACGATCTTGAAGATGTGACAAGTGCTCATGTACCTGTGGGAGCATTGCTCTGTCTCCTGCATCTCCTCCCCATCTGACCATGAGTCCCTCTGTCTATCTTGAAGGTTTGCATTAACTGTCAGCCTGATATCTAGAAGGCAGACTTCCAGGCATACCTGCAAGGATTCTTCAGATTAATGTTGGCATCTGAAAAGGCTTGTGAAGAATTGTTTGATAGAACTAATAATATGGGAAGACCCGGTTCATTGTATGTGGGAACCATTTTGGAGGCAGAGGATACAGAACTTGAGAACTGAGAGCAACCAAGCATGCATTTATCCATTGCATTGTGCTCTCAATTGTGGATGTGATGTGACCATTTCCTGCCAGCTCCTCCTGCTGTGACTATAACTCAGAATTGGACAAATTAAACCTTTTACTCCCCATTCCCACATTACTCTTCTTGGGTATTTTATCACAGAAACTAGAAAAGAAATTAACACACCATCTTATGTCTTAAGTGCTTTCTTAATAATCAGTCTAGTTAATTCCATCCCTAAGATTTAACCCATTTCCTTCAGAAATAAATTGTTTATTTAATTTGAATTACCATTTGAATTATACTAGAGTTCAATTTGTAATATATGGTCAGGGATATTTACCCCAAGACACTCACAAGATTGGCCCCATTAACCTTCCTTTTTGTCATGGAAGAAGGCTCACCAGTTCACAAAGTCAGAACACAGAAGCTCATGAGAGACTCTAGAGGCAGCATTCCTCTCTCAGATAACATCTGAAACCTTAATAATTGGTGGAGAATCTTTGTTGGATGTGTAGTTGACTGTATGTACCCCATGATGTTGTAAATAATCTCAGTTAAATTCATTGGTTCATCAGGCTGGATTTGGGTGGATTCATTTCTTTGATCCTTGGTAGTTTATCTGAGGTGAATAGGTCTTTGCTCCTCCCCAGGAAGTATTGTGTCACACAATACTGGGACATTCCCCAATTGTCAATCTGATATCCTTGCTGTAGCTATTTAGCAACCAATATTTTCCTTGGAATTTTGAAACCATTCTTGCGGAGATTGTCAATTAATCTCTCTGAGTGACCAGATACATTACAAAACTTGGGATTCGTAGGAAGAGCATGCTATGATCATTTAGACTGAATAACAGAGAAAAAAACATATATTGGTTTTAGAAATAATTGAAATGCAATTGGAAAAATTTCCCATCTTCCCAAAGGAATCAGTACTTTCCCTTCCTCTTCTGGACCTGCTCTCCATAGTGTTATGGTGCCTCAAACTGCTTTCTGCCCAAATATTTGAATCCTTTAGTCCTTATAAGGAAAAGAATATCCTCATTGCTTTCAGAAGCTCAAAGCAATCTTCAGATCAACATGCTTAAAGCAAACTAATGATTCCATGTGCCATTTAACCAAACACTTCTTAATTTATTGTTTGTTGTGCTTCTCCTTTGTTTGGAAATCCCAGTCAATAACAAAGAACCTCCATTTAGTTTTTTATGCTTAAGACCTAAAGATAATCCACAATACCACACTTTTATGTCCATTAGCAAATCCATTTCATTGTAACTGCTAATATTTCAAATGAATTTGACTTTTCTTTATTTCCTATGTGAAGCTTCTTGCCACTGTAACTGCTCACTAAGCTTGGAGTGCATCTCCTAACATCTTTCATTGACTTATCTTTCCTATATCCTTGAAAGTTCAGTTCAATTTTAACAATATCGATTGGACTGTTCCATTACAAATTAGAGAAAACCATCATTTTAAAATATTTATTCTATCATCATTATTTGTATGCATGCAAGTGTGTAATGTTTGTATGAGGGTGCATATATAGTTATGACTCAAGTGTGCAAGTCAGTGGACAGTTTTGTGCAATCACTTCTCTTTCTTTCCACTTTTTTGGTTTTGGGGACCAAGTTCATGGTCCTCAGGTTTGTTCAGTAAGCACGTAACAAGCAGAACCATCTTGCTGGCCCTTGATCACATTTAAAACACACTGACATGGGCTGGAGAGAAGGCTCAAGGTTTAAGACTGTCTCACAAGCAGAAGATCCTGACTTTGGATCGATCCCAGGTCCCACATAAAAATGCCAGGTGGAAATAGAGGTGGCATGCACTTCTGGCCTTGGTGGGTGAAGCCTGGGAAATCCCAGAGTGCAACAAGAAGAAAGTAGAAGCAATCTAGCATGATTCCCGAAGTTACCCTTGGGCCTCCATAGGGACACACAGTGACACAGTGCGCTTTGATACATACATTCACACACACACACACACACACACACACACACACACATAAAATAAATAAAATATTTTAAAACACATAGATACCTTACCATTTAAAAACACTGTAACAACATATCAATATAGTGCTAGATGTTAGAAATGTATTAATATATCAGCAAACAGAAAAATGAAGTAATCTTTAGTTTTCTTCTGTAAGTTATTAATATTGAATGACTACAGCTTGGTTTTAAATATCACTCTCTTAAGCGTATCTTGGGGCAAAAACATGGATTTAAAGTACCCTTCTAACTTGACTTTATCAAGTATTCATAATAGCAATAGCATTTGTAAACCGATTTGCAGGGGTAGAGAACTTCATAAATATCTGGCATGCAAAGAGTCTGAAGACTAAAGTAATCCACTATTTATATTGCTGGGAGAGTGGATGTCAAGAACCAGTATACTTTTCAACCAGCAACATGAAATAATCTTTCTAGATTTCATAGCTGGCATTTATTAATTTTTATTCATGTTCATAATTAGCGATTAAATCTCTCCTAAACTATGTACTAAAAAAGAAGAAAAAATCACTTTATAATGTTCAAAGATATATAACTACACTTTGACAATATTTTTACTCACCTAGCACAGTGGTTGACATACAATGGGCACTAAAAAACATTGCTGAGTATGCACATTAGAATAGAATACACAATAATTGCTACATTTTAAGTAGAAATGTGCTCTGAAAAGAATATGCTAAATTACTAATACATGGGACCTGTGAATGTAATTTTATATGAAAAAAGAATCTTTTCCTGTATAATTCATTGTTAATAAGGATTTACATTGCATTATTTCTAAATCTAGTATGATTGTTTTCATGTAAGAAAAATGAATTTGAACACAGACACAGAGAGGAGGTACTATTGAGGTGGGGAGTAGACAGACACTAATGGAAGCTAGAGAGATAGACACAACACTGGTTCTCCTTCAGAGCCTTCTGTGGAAAGCAACTCTGCCAACAAATTGATTTTGGATGTGTATTCTCCAAAAATGTGGAAGAATAAATCAGTCTATGATCATTTAATACAATGATCTCAGGTAAGTAATGCACCTGAAGAGAAAAATCTTACTGTACTGCACTCAGAGGACAGTAAGACTCCTGACTGTTTGGGCCAATACTTACTGCAGTCTCTCCTGTACTTAAAGAATGAGAAGTGGCAGCAATTAGTGTCTTTCCAGAGAAAGCATTCACAGTCCTACAGAGAACAGTAACTCTACAAACTTTTGATAACTTTCAGAAAGTCTTTCAGCTATGTTTCAATAACAAGCACTTGTCGGTAAACTTGCTGGTCTTTTGTGTTTTCCACTGTAAAGGGGGAAATTTGCCCTCTGTTATTTTCAACAGAAGTCAGGGCAAATGTAAGAATGCTGAAGTGAAGTGATTTATAACCAACTCAATTTATAGCAATAGTAATTAATAATTCATTTGTTATTTAATATGACTCAAACATAAGAAACCTCAAACTACTACTATGTTTATATATTCTTTCTGTTTTATATGACTTTTAAATATCTGTTTGGACACAGACTCTCTGGTTTACCTCTGCATTAACTTCTTCCAGTATTTCATGGAGACTCCAGGTGCAATTGACAGGGCTTTGTCCCACTAGGATGGTAGGCAAGAAGAGCACAAACATACTTATTTGTATCACATATGTAATTTTTCCTCATTTTTATTAATATATATTTATAATTTCTACAGCTCTTAGAATTTCAGGAACAGTTTTGTGTGTTATTAGATAATGCATCCCACATGACCTAAATAACAATACATTGCAGAAAAAGGTGAAAATTCTAAGAGGAAAACTCAATCCTGGAAAGAGAGGTTACTGTTAATTTCATTGAATATGCACATTGAATATGCCACTTGTTTCTAATTTATTATTTCCTTACTTATCTGCATGAATTTTATTTATAAGTGTTATTTCTTCTTTTTAATTAAAACTACTTGTCATTTTAAAAAAATAATACATAAAGCTCTATAAAGAGCTTGCTATTAAATGACATTTCCTTGTAATCGTTACTTCAAAATATCAACTTGATGTTAAGTAAGGAACTGAAAAGAGTATTCTGTATCACTGAGAAAGTTAAATCTTCATCTTAATTAAGGCTCTGAAACACTAGAATTCTGGTGTGATAGAAGTAACGAAATTGGTAGTAAACTTAAAAACAAAAGTATTAAATTTCAAATAGATAAATTTTTAAAACTATATATTTAAAATCATGTAAATTTAAAAAGTCTGACAATATGTTTTTAAGAATTTTGTCTTAATTGTAATGTGAGAATATGAAATAGTAAATCTGGAAATGTGGATTCTATAATTTCTGAGTAGGCTGTTTCTATTGAAAACAACTCTTGTGAGAAGAACTATTTCCTTAATTTCAATTCTAACCTTGCTAAAATTTTAGTTTCTCATGAAGAGATGATCACGAGCACTTGTCTACATGCCTACATTTCTGAAGCAGAGTTTTACAAATTATTAAGTCAGTTGGTCAATTGGTACTACAATACAACTGATCAGCTTCATAAATAGTTACCTAACTGAGAAAAGATTTGACCTAAGGGTGTTTAAAATTATGTGCTTAATATAAAGTTCTGTAAAGAGTTGAACTATTCAACCAAAGTTAATTTATTCAGTTTTTCCTGAATTTTCTTTGTAATAGTGCCCAATTAAAAATGTGACCTTTAATCAAATTTTTGTAACTTTATAAATAAAAATTTTACAATACTCATAAATTCAATAACTTTTAACTTGAGTTTCCTTTTTTATAATACCTTTAGGTGTGATATTTTAGCATTATCGGGAGTTCATATTTGATTCAGGGTTTGTCTTTTAAGTGCATGGGACAATAAAATAGTGGATTAAATTTAATTTTTGTATATTTTGCCTATATTAGTTTTACTTTGCTTTATTTATTCATTCTTAGTATCATTCTTTTTTTTAAACATTTTTTATTATCTCCGCTCATACAAGCTTAATAGGTACACCAGTTTCCTCCCTCCCTCCTCCCCCCCACCCCTCTGCTCACCCTCCCCTCATCCCTCCCTCCTCATCCCCCAGTGCCTCTCCCCCACTTCCCCGGAGAATCCTTTAATGTGCATGCCAGACTCTCCTCTGGGCCCTCCTCTCCGATGACATACAAGGACCCAGCGGCATTTCCCTGAACCCTTTCCTTTGTTCCCCTTAAGCATAGGAACGCTATTTTGGCTATCAATCCCTTGCCTCCAAGGATCTTGATGCTTTTAGCAAATGCTAGACTTTGTGGGGTCAATAGTGTGTTGGACATTGTGAAGGGCATGCAAAGTCCAATTATGATTGCTTCGGCCCTAACTTGTGTGGAGTATCTTGCATATCATTGCTCCTCCCATCCTTTTGCTCTTACACTCTTACCGCCCCCTCTTCCGCAAATGTCCCTGAGCTTCAGGATGGGGAGAGATTAGGCTGGCCTAGTTCTAGGTGGTTGATATAGAGTCTCTGAAGTTCTGGATTATGGTTTGTTGATTTTCTTTTGCGGTTTTGCTGCTCCTGCAATGCCCTTCACTCCATCCTGATGGGTATTGGATGTCACCCCCTGGCCAGAGATACAAAGCTGTTAAACTAGAGTCTTGTTATAAGAGTATATTCAAAGGTAGATGTAATAAAAGTAGGAAACCACAGTGAGGGAGGGGTCAATCACCCATTTGCAAAATGGTTACTTTTTATCTGCCAGACTATATGCCCTCCCCTTCTGGTGAGATCACACCCCCTCAGTTGTAAATGATCAGGAACGAAGTCTGTGAACTTAACCAGATGTCTTCCTAATAGGTGGCTCCTAGTACAAAACCCACCCAGCCCACCTAGAGACACTCGACGATAAATCTCTGTAATACAGTAATTGCAAGGAGCATTCTTAATATCATTCTATGTAACTAAAAATTCACTTAAGAGATTTTAAAAAAACTATCAGTTGTATCCTTCCCAACTTATTCTTTTGTTTTAGTGAATTAATGTGGTAAAAAATTTATCTTGGTCTGAAATAAATTGGTTTAAAAGAAAAAGGAAAAGACCTATGAAATTTTAAAGAAAGGATTATACCCAGATGATTAACACCCAGGACCAAGAACAGACTCCTTACCTTTTATTGTGTTCTGTTTACTACCTATAGGATTCCACTATCCTAATTTTCAGTACCACAAAATAACCACATATTTTTCTGGTTTTTGTTGTCAATCATCTTCCAAAGTTGAGATCTGCCCAGTGAGCATATTTATTTAGATGATCCCAGTAAACATCCCCATTTTCACTGGGATGAGATCCACTCAGGAGAGATTCCACTATGAGCAAATCAGCCAACAAGAACCCTTCAACAGTGATTGCAAATTCAGCATGCATGAGAAGAACCTTGAGCACTCATACAATCAGCCAACAGGTCTGAGGTGAAATGCAAGTGTTTCTAAGTGGGTGGAGTTCTAGTCTTTATCTTTACTTTATTATCTTAGGGTTATATACTAATGGCATCTTGACAAGTAATCAATCAGAGATGAAAAATAAAATATTTTAATACATAAAATTAATTACATTCCTAATACTTAGAATGCTATGGTACACCAGTTAATTGCCCTTTAATTATACATTACCTCTCCAAGTTCAACCATAAGTTCACAGTATCTCTGAATTTGTCCCAATCTCAAGTGTATTTCGGCGGCTTCCTTCAGTCTTTTCTCTTTGGTAGGTACGCCAATACCACCTCCAAATTTAGACATCTTGACTGTTGTTAGCTCCTGGGCTTCAGACTGGATAAAAAGAAAATTAAAATTATATGAGAGATGGCTATTGTAATGCTTATAACACTGGACACAAAATGTAAAAAAATCAATAGTTTTCTCTTTAAAATATTTATGGCATATCTTTTAACAATATTTTTGGCTAAGTTTGCAGGAGTGTGTACTGGGAAGAGGATCTGAAACTCCCACTCCTTATTGTCTTCAGTTGTGAGTTAACCATTGCAGATGCTGAAAGGCAGTGATGGGTTTAAAAAAAACTGAAGTTATTTAAGAAGCTCTACCACCAGATCTACACAAAGGCCAATGTATCTCTCCAATGACTATCTAGAATCTTAGAAGATACAGTGGTTCTCAGAGAGTGTCTCAGGGACAGGTTCTAGACAAAGGGAGAGGAATCTTTCTATGAATGATTTTACACACTGAAGATTCCCCTACCAACACATGCACCCCAAAGTGAGTCCTGTGATACAAGCAAAACAACAGATGGGGGGTGGGGGCAGAACAGGATGGATGAAAGGAGTGGAGGGTGGAAGAAGGCTGTGTGAATGGGGAGGGTGGTAAAAAAGGAAAGTGGTGGTGGAGGTGATCAGAGCAAAGACATAAACCTAGTTTATTTGTAAATAAAGAAACGATTTAAAAAAACTAAAGTTTTCCAAGAAAAATGAGACATTATAGGCTCATTTTGGATCCTCTATTATAACAAGTACTTCTGTTACAGACACCAGTTTCAGCTTCAAGAGTGAAGGAAAGTGTCACAGTAGCTGCAAGTCCTGGCACAATTCTCTTGCAGTCTAAAACTGTTTCTTCTTTCTGATCCCAGAATAGGTCTTGTTGGTGCTGAACATCATCTCTGGCATAAGAAAACTATGAATTCTGTACTCACACTCATTAAAACTCTATGAGCAGTTTTACTATAGCATTCATCAGTATTTGGTTCTCTGATACTAAATCACAGTAGTCTATGTGCCTTAATCATCTTAGGTATCAGGTGATTTTACTAAATTGCAACTGATCTTTGAAGGATGCCATGGGATTCAAACTATGTAAACTACATCCATCTTTCCTTGTTCTCAAATAATTCATGCTTTCATGATTTTTCAATTTCCTCAGTATTTCACTCTAGCGGGCGTATGTACACACACACACACACACGCAGTATGCATAATATAATCTTAATAATGAAAATGGAGTACTTAAATTAGTACATCACATTCATGCACTTCACTTACTGTTCTAAATTTTATCAGATGTTTCAAATGCATAATTCCTTTGCAGTAGTTCTGAGGAAGCAAGCTATCATCTTGCCCTTTTAGCACAGCCACCAAGTTCCACAAGTTGTCACTGCCACCTGGAGGCTAAAAAGTTGACACAGAAAAACCAAAGAAAAAATACTAAAAAAATTCTCCCATCATTCTGCTTTTTCAGAAATCTCATAATGTAAGGAAATAGTAACTGTAGCTTATTTCTCTTATTTTAGATTTTATATCTGCTTTTTTAGACTATACAAATTTATGTGGAAAGGCAAGCAACTCAGATGGACACTGAATGCAACTCGGATCAATTTTGTGAAAATAGTTGTGATCCAACTAACAAGCCAACAGAATTTTGTTCACCTTTAATCCCATAGTACTTACTGACAAACATTCTGAAAAATACTTTAGCTTTTTCAGTCGAGTATTACCCGCTAGTTTTTCTAGTTTTTGCTTAATATCTCTTGATACTTTTCCACACAATAGAGGAGGAGCGCCTTGCTCAATGGCATTATCTGAAGAAGAAAAAGACATGTCTCAATGAAGAAATTTTCTTGCAAAACATTTTATAATATTAAAATAAAATTCATGCACATATTCAATACCAGTGTTCCCGATAATTTCTTCCCAAGATCTGTCTGCCAGAACATTTATTTGTAAAGGGGTGATTAAAGGTATTAATGACCACAGTCTCACTGTAGAATCACGAGAACAGGAAGCCATAGTGAATGGACGACTTGGATGGCAAGTTAAACCTGATGGGGAAAAAAATGCCTGTTTTAAGTTAAATCAAATTCAGTATTTCATTTATATGTACTTCATCAAATACAGACAGAATTAATGCTGTGAAGAAGCACAAATAACTGAATGTTTCTCAGAGTACCCTTCAGTTTTCAGTTAATAAATATAAGAATGTACAGAATGTAGTTTATTCTGTAAATAAGCATAGAAAGTTTATGATCCTGAGTGAAACTGTTGAAATTATAACTCATTTAGTGAAGTAGCAAGTATACTGTAGTTCCATAAATGGATTGAGGTTCTATGAATTAATGGGCATTCAGATGACAGTTACACTTTCAAAATGAAGGATGGGAAGCCTTTCATCTTAGAATATCAAAAAATAAAATTATTTTATACCCTATGGTCCAGGCTGCCTCAACTAGAACTAGTGACATAAAATATGTGGACATGAGTAACTAAACTTGGGTTACATCCTATAAATAAGATCTTAAATTATTTTTCCCTTTTCTTTATAGATGAGTTCTGCTCATAGATGCTTTCATACATAGATATATTCTGATTTCTCTCCTATCTTTTCTTATCTTCTTCTCCCCAAACCAGCCTTTCTTCCTGCAAGTCTTCCTTTCATAGTCATGTATTTTTGTTTTGTTTAATTCTTAAGCCATCAACTCAACCATGGTTTGAAACTGAGAATAAATGCAAAGATAATTGGAATTAAATGATAGATACAAGAAAAGAAATTTGGTTTTTTGAAGGTAGTTCAACTTTACTAAATAAAAGAATACTAATTTTAGTACCCACAAATAAGTTAAACTATTATTATACCTACAATTTCCTTTATAGTAATGGTAAGGGAAGTAAAACCCAACCCACAGATCTACAAATGTACGTGTGCACATATACAGAGAAAGTCCAAAACAACAAAAGTAACTAACTTTTGATTGTTTCTAATGATTCTTTTGACATCTTTTGTGATGCCGATAATATAAAAGTAAACATGCATATTTCAAATGAGAAGCTATTATGTGAAAAAGAAGTTATGTGACTTCTTTAAAACTACTGCATTGCTCAGAAATTTAGTTAACATATCAAAATAAAAACACACAAAAAGTTTACCATATACATCTGCACCGTGATCATATACAGTATCCAAACAAGTTCCGCCCCGAGTATCCCATACTTTTATAGTATAATCCCAGCTGCCAGAGATTAACAGGTAGGGAATCTCAGTGTTCCACATCAACCCCCTCACAGGTGCGGTGTGTCCACTAAGAACATTGATGCAAGCATCTTGAGTATAATCCCAGACTCGAACAGAGCTGAAAATAGAATAGTATGCATACTTTATGATTTATTTAAAGTATTAGCATGGTTTAAATCAGCACAACTACTGTCTCCTCCCTACTCCAGTGTTCTTTAGAAAAAATGGAAGTTTTTCTACTAGTTAAGAGACATCTACAGACTTAGTTTAGCTGGAGACTCAAGGAATAGAATGTCTACATTTTGTTCCCAGCATCCCAGCAAGTACCCTTGTCCAGTCTCTGCTTGTAGAGAGTTCCTAACCTTGTGCAAGCCCAGATGCCTGAATTGATAGGAAATCTTTGCATATACCCTGCTTTGTATATGACACTATGAAAGTACTTCAGAACAGCAATATATGAAGTCCCTTGGTTTGATCAAAATATCTTGAACACTGCCTCAGATTCTTGGAAATGGTCAATCTACAACAGGCTCTTACACACAAGGTTACTATTACCATTATTATTTCTTAGCACATTTAAAGAGCATTTTAGGATTGAAGAGATGGCAGAAGGTCCTGAGTTCAGATCCCAGGTCCCATGTAAAATGCCAGGCCGAACAGCAGTGACCTGCACTTCCCACCCTGGTGGGTGGAGCCTGGGAAATCCCAGCGCAAAGCAAAAATGAAGTAGAACCAATCCAGAATGATTCCAGAAATCACAACCTTGGTCCTCCTTAGGAATGCATATTTACGTATCATAAATACATGCTCTGGTTTGTCTTCAGATTTTATAAACCTTTTCTCTTTTAAATATCATAAATATATAACATGTATGGATAACAGGAATTGCTTGAAAATTGCACCATATTTTTATTTCATTAACAGAGTAAATCATACTTTGATAGTTTTTTCAAATTATTATGAAAAATTTGATTATCCAGTATAGAGTTTATCTCAGATCAAGAGAAAAACATAAACAGTTGATTTATGATGTTAGATTTACAAATTACAGAACTTACAAATAAACTTGAATAAAATTTAAATTCTATTTCTATTGAACACTTTCCAAATGTGTGTATTATTTATATAATTGACTACTGCAGACATGTTTGTACTTTATCTTCTAAACTATTTCACATATGGAGAATCAAATACTTCTGTATTTGCTAATGCCAAGTTCAAAGTCAGCAAGGTTCATTTAAAATTCTGTTGCATATAATGGACCTATGCATCCACTAAGCTGGTTTCCAAATGGGTCTTGAACCAAATGTCATGTGATAACCCAAATTTATTAACCTACTTTTTGGCATCAACAGAATTAATTGCTTCTATTTACTGCTATGCTTTCATATTGAGAAAATATTAATTTGCAACAAAACATTGTAGGACTGGTGAAATGGCTCAGAAGTTAAAATTGCCTTGCAAGCAGAAGGTCCTGAGTTCAGATGCCAGGTCCCACATAAAAATGCCAGGAGGAAATGGTGGCAGCCTCACTTCTGCCCCTGGTGAGTGGAGCCTTGGTATCCCAGAGGAAAGCAAAAAAGAGGTAGAAGCAATATCCAGGATGATTCCAGAAGTCACCCTTGGTTCTCCAAAGGGACACACAGTGCCCTCTGACACATACAGACACACACATTCACACACATATATGCAAAATAAATAAATTTTAAAAATTGCAATGTTATGGAAAAGTCCACTAGGATAGGTGTCCTTGTTTTTAAGACCTAAGTATTCAAGTCACAATATGCTTTGTGATAATGAAGAACTTTAATATGAGCCATGGTATATAAGAATTGGCAAGGATTCTCAAAGAGATCTCGATATTAAATAGTAATTAGTATGTTCCCTACAACTTTTACTACTGTTTAGTTTAAAATGTATTAAGATACCATACAGAATTTTAAAACCTTCATTTATGCAACTAGTGACTACTACGGGAATAAATAACCGGAATGGAATAAAGACTCAATTTTAGTTAAAAATCAGTAAAACGCTTGTTGTTGTTTTTAAACTAATGTGGAGATACAGTGATAATATCATAAATTAAAGTATGTGTATTTTTACACAATATCCATACTAAAACTCACATTTCAGATATTAATTTGCAAAATTTCTTATTATTTCTACTAAATTGGAATTTATGTAAAAAGTTCCAGGCCAAACTGTTTAACCTCTCAATAGAAAGCTTGAATACTATGAACAATGACTTATATTTGTACAAAGTAAGATTTATTATATTAGTTTATGTTATCTACAAAGTTATTAAGCTGTACTATGTAAATATACATTGGACACAATTTTAAAGTTTTACAAATACAGAAAAAAGTTAAATTATACCAATTTCTAAAATATTTTCTCTTCATACAAAAATTTATAATCAGTTTTTCCATTACATTCTTGATAAAATACGGTGCAATTGTTTTCCATATTCAACATTAGAATGCTATTGAAAACAAACATTTTATGTTTTGTAGGTATTTTCAGATCTTTTCTTCCTCTGCATATCCTTATAAAATCAGTTTTCATTAACATTCTTGCTAATGAGGTAAAAATAAGCATTCTATCAGTACTGTCAATATGACACTGGGCGGGGGGTCTTCTCCCAGTCACACCTGAGAAGAATTCTTGACATTGAGAATGGCCTCCTGGAATACCTTTTAAGAAACTGCTTTAATTACATGGGCTAATGAGGGGAGACCCAATCTTTAGCAGGTGGCAGCATCCTCAATACCATCCTCTGTATAAAGATGGAGAGATCAAGTAAGCAAGCAAAATGCATGTATGCATCCTGTCTCTTTTCTTGATTCTGAATACAATGTGACCACTGGCTCTGTGTGCTATTACTTCCCTGCAATGGACTGTAACCTGGAATTGTGAACCAATTAAACTCTTTTTCTCTTAAGTTGCTTGGGTTAGGTTTATTTTTTAAAAGACAAGAAAATTAGAATCCAAAAATACATACCCATCATCAGAACCACTGCAAAGAATTCCCTCCCTCAGAGGAGACCATTTCACATGGAACACTCTTGCTGTATGTCCAAAAAATACTTTCAAAGGTTGATTTGAGCTGGTGGCTACATAGTAGACACGAACATTTTTGTCTTCACAGCCAGTGGCTATCATGTCTCTGAAATGCCATTAGTGGAACATTAAAATATGATTATTTTTGTATTGTTACTAATTGAAACCACTCTTAATTTCTAAAGATAGAATATTTTACTCTTTTAATATTTAAAAAATATATAACATATGCAATTTTGCAATTGTTCATACTGTATCAATGCATATTATAGGGCTATACTAACTTAACTTTGAGGGCAGGAAATAATTTTCTATGAAATAATTTTATGCTGAGCACTATATAGATATGTCTGTTCAACATTAGATGTGCTATGTGGTATGTGGTAGGGAACAGAATGCTAAATATAGAGGTGGACAGTGTAAGTAAAGGTCTTTAGGTGAAAATCAGCTGACTAGCACAGGAAATTGGAAGCTGATGTGCCTAAAGCATTGAAACAGGAAGAGCTAGGACTGGAATGAAGTAACAGCGTAGAGAGAAACCATATTAGACAGCACTTTCAAACCTCAGTGTGGATGGATCAACAAGTATGCTAATTAGGGTAACATTCTCAGAAAGACAAAAATGTCATGTTCTGTGTCATATACAGAACCTATCTTTTGATGCCTGTGTATGCATATAAATAGGGTAAGTGTACATATAGGATATGAAACTAGTAATTATAACATGAAAGGACAAAAGGGGACTGTGGAAGGCAAAGTAATACACTGATGACACAGAAGCAGAAAGCGTCCAAAGACATGCCAAGGGAATTGAGGGAAAGATATGAAAAGACAATAAATAAAAACGTTTTTTACAACACCATGGTGAAACCCAAATACTGTGTATTGTATGTTAATTAAATTTTTAAAAGTAAATGCAAATTGACCTCCACAAAGTTCCTACTGAGATGGTTGCTGAGACCTTTCTTTGTTTCCTAATACAAAAGAAAATCACAAATTGAAAGAATCTTTCAGTTGTTATTAAAAAAGTCATCATCTCTAATTCTGCAATACACCTGACTTAATTAAGTAATATTTTCTTACAGTTTATAGTTTACATTTTGATTCTACAGCTAAAGGGAAAGTATTCAAGAATTTACACAAGAACGTACACAAGAATGTACACAAGAATGATATGTACATTTCTGTGTTTTATTATGCTTTGTTTTACAGGCTTGGGAGCAGAAGACAGTGATTGGCACATATTAGGCAAACATTCTGCAACTGAGCTGTATCTCCAGTTCTCTTAAATGTTCATTCTGATTGTAACAAACATTCTGCAACTGAGCTGTATCTCCAGTTCTCTTAAATGTTCATTCTGATTGTAACATAAAGGATGTGAGAAAAGAGCCAGTAGAAAAATGTAAAAATTGGCAGGACTTTGATGGAATCTATGCCCATTTTAATTTTAAACTTGATACTTGGGAAGTGCCTTCAAAGAACACCCATGAGGAATTATCTTACTAAGGAATTCTTCTGCTCCCCAGGAGTTAACCCTGCAGGAGATTGTTTTATTGCTTTCATTGAGGTGGAAGACATGCCATTCTAAGCAGGACTGTCCGGTCCCTGGGCAGGTGGAGAAAGAACAGGTTGGCTATTGGAAGAGTCTATCAGATTAGAAAGCAAGTGTGCATGCATGAGTCCTTTCTGCTCTTGACTTTGGTTATGGTGTGGAACAGCTGCCTTGGCTCCTGCAGCTAACTCTCCTGTTATGGTGAACGGTATTCTAGAATTTTCAGCATGAACACATCCTTTGTTTCCCTAAATTGTTTGAGTCTGATGCTTATTGTGGTGACACAATTTTAAAGAAAGGTGAATTTTAATACCAATCAAATAAATATCCAGACATTATAGTTTTAATGGCAGGGGAAATGTTTGTGAAAAGATATTTAGATGGAAAAATTGCAAATAGAAATTGAAAGCACTAGTCTTGTATTAAGAGTTTGTGATATCAACAATTATTTGTGTTTAAAACAATAGATGGGAATGAGGGATAGCAGGGTTGTCTGTTCCTTTTTGTCTATTTGTATTCTTCATTAGTTTTATTAATTATCAGCATTATCTAAAGCAAATACTTAATGAGAATTGACATCATCTATAGTCATAGCTCTGAGCTTTATGTTTTTATAAATTTCTGAAATACTTATTATCATTTGGGAAAAATAATTCTTACTTGTTATTGTGGCTCCAGTCACAACCAAATACAGCAGCAGGGTGTTTGTATTTGTGTATCACTTTACCATCAATTGTTCGAATAATACTGCAAATTAATTATAACATGTTAAGAGAAAGCCATTCTAAAATGCATAATTTAAGAAATCAAAGTCATATGTCAAGCTTCAAAATAAATATTCTTGGACAGAAACCATGATTCCAAATTTCAGTAAACATTTATAAGTACTATATATAGGTTATATTAACAATTACAAGCATATTTCTAAAATATAATATGAATGTGGCTATCTACTTAAAACAAATTAACAATGTAACAAATTCTGAACCTATTTTCTTAGATTTTTTTTTAGTCAAAGAAAATATTTTAGTACAATTTAAATCATGATATGGACATTCTATTTTCATCTTAAAATAATTTTATTTGTTTATTTCTAAGGTTGAAAGTTTATACCATTTCACTCAAGATTTATGTAAATAACAATATTTTCCTGGTGTATTTGTAGCAATATAACTCGAAATTTAGAAACTCTCAACTCCTATCATTAATTTTAATCATTTTAATATGAAAATTAATAAGCTCTGAAACATTGCTGTCATTATCTCCATGCAAGGGCTATTGCTTCCCTACAAGAAAAAGAAGCCATGCATAAATTAATGTATTACAGGTTTCAAAAGTCTTTGGAAGACACTCTTAAGCACCATAAGGCCTGCCAAGACTTCTAGAGAGAAGTAGTGATTACTGCTTAAAAACACTAGTCTCTGAGTATAATGCATGACAAAGTTAATTGGAGTCAACCAAAAACTCTTAAGCATTTTTTTATAGTTGGGCATCTATCAGTTTTATCATGCCTTAATGAGGAGGACAACTACGTAAAGGTGTTATTTGTCCAAAAATGAGCTTCCTGGTAAAGAATCTTTGATTCTGCTTTTTTGATTTGGGTCTTTTTTCTTTGATTGTTGTTTGTTTTACATTGAACTTGATTTTAAAAAGAGAATGGGAAAATCTAACAAAGTATAAAATGTCATATTCTGAATAACTGTAACTACATTTCTCACAGATGATTATACTCTTGGTGAAAGGCTATGATTAATGAAAAGTTTTTCTTTTTATTTGTGTGTACTTGCTTGTGTGTATACCTGTGTGCTATATGCATGTGTGCATAGTATATCTGCATGTGTGTGCATAAGTGTGCATATGGAGGCTAAAGGAAGGCCTGGGTGTTATCTATCACTCTCCACCTATTACTTTGTTCTAGTGTCTCTCTGATCCTGGAGCTCACATTATCTCAGCTGAACAGGAGGCCAACAAGCCCTAGGAATCCACCTGTCTCTGCTCTCTTGGGTTCTGGGGTTACAGTTGTAAGTGGCATGCTTGGCTTGTTACTTAAGGGATGGAATCCAAATTCTAGTACTAATTGTATGGCAAGCACTGTTAACCACTACGCTATTTTTCCAGCCTGGAAGAATTTGTTAAAATATGATAATTCGTTTATTACATATTCTTACTTAGAAATTTCACTTTTTCGAGGAACTAACCAGAATTAAGAATGCACATGTGTCTATAATACTGTGTCCATAGAAAGGACATTTTCTACCTGTATTGCCATATCCCTATTTGCAAAGCTTTTTGTTTTTGTATATATAACAGAATCTACAAGACTGAGAACATCTTCTGGATTACCCAATACTTCCTAAATTATCTGTTAAACTGAAATAATTCTTCAGGCAATTCTCTTTTAATTGTAAGTCATTTAGTGTTTTCACTTAGAATGCAACATCTGAACCAGGCATGGTGGCACATACTTGAAATCTCCTGATGAAACAAGATCAAGAGTTAAAGGCCATCTTGGGAACACAGGGAATGCAAAGCTAACCTGAGCTACTTAAGATCCTGTTTTGAGAAAGGAAAGACAAACAAACCAAAAGATAAAATAGAAAATTTTTAAAAGATTAGAGAGGTAATTTGGTTCACTTAACAACTTTAAACATCATTGCATTGCTCTTTATTAATAATACAGCAATATACACTACAGGGGTGCTTAAAATATTCATGATGATACAGCTGTTACAAATAAGACACACAATGAGAAATATCACATGTTAACTAACTTGAGAAAATCATATACCCAACTCACCAGAACCCATCACCACTACTGGTTGCTATTCGTTTGGAATCTTTATGACTCCAGGCAATGTAGAATATTCCATTTTTTCCATGCTTCAAAAAAATACAAAAGTTCAACAAAAACAATCCAATATACTTTTTATTTACTGCTTTTTAAAAATTACTTTTCTAGTAGGAAATTATTCTAAATGATGTTAATAGAGACATTATTATTCCTAAGAATATATATATTAAGAATATATAAAGCTGTCACATAAGAAATAGATTTATTTAGACATAGATTGAATAGTTCTATTTTTTGTTGGACTCAAGGTAAAGTTACAAAATCTATTTATTTGCCCACTCATAGAATTAAATTTTGTTTAGCTTTTGTCCCAATGAATGCCAGTCTGGAATCAAAGATACTTACATATCTGTTTTGAAACCTGGACTACTACAGCTATAATGTAAAAAAATGTTATGAGCAATTGTTTCTATTAGTTGTTTATTTCAGTTTCAAATGTTTATATTTGTTGAATAATAAAAAATAATTAAAATCATTCCTGTAACATATTCCTCTTTATCAAGTCTGTTATCTTCATTTTAGGACAAGGAAAATACTTAGTAGGTACAGTTGCAAATCATGCTATGAGAATTTTAAGGAGTAAGAAATTTATTGTACATAGAAATGTCACTCCTAGAATGCAAGAATTAAAGATTATAAATAAATACATTCCCAGATCACTGTTTAAGCCAAGTCTACTTTAAAAAGTGCTTAACTTGCGGCTGCTTTTTGTGTAAAACTAAAGCAACTTTTTAACCTCAGTGTTTATGTTGCATCATTAAGTAGCCATATGCCTGTGGGAATCAAGGAGTGGAATATCATGGCTTGAAAGTGAGTTGCTCTCCCACAAACTCATGTGTTTGAATTCTTAACTATTGTTAATGCTTGGGAAGGTCGTCGCACCTTTCAGGAGGTGGATTATTATTGGAGGAAGGCATGCCAGTGGGGATGGACCTTGAAGTTTGGTAGCCCAGCCCTGTTTCTTGCAATTTGTTCTTATTTGACTCCATGATGCCTTCAGTGGCCTTAACTGGATTCCTCCAGCTTTTGCCTCCAAGCCATACCTTCTGCTTTGAGATTCCCACATTAATGGTCTCTATCTCCCCTCTGGAACCAAAAGCCAAATAAATCTCCCTTTCTCCTTCAACTTGTATATGAGTATCATAAGTTGTAAAGTAACCACAACATTAGTATTCAGTATTAAAACAATAATGGTTTTAACTGTGTTGTTGAATACTGCAAAAGAAATATTTGAATGGAAGAGATGTTCCTTGCAAGGAAAAGTCTGGGTTGCCAGAATCAGATTGGAATTGTTGAAATGTGAATGAGCAGATATTTTAGGTTATGAAATTCCAACATCTATAAAAAGAAATCGCTAGTTCTCTTATGCAAGGATAAAATTTTTGAGTCTTGATCGCAAGTACTTAGACACCTGCTAGTATATATATTCCCCAATAAATCCTAGTGGGCTACATATGTGAAAAGATGTAAAGTAGGAGGGAGTCTGGCTGAAAAAGAGAAAGTAAGGAAAGAGAAAGGGTTGATGAGATTAAGTAGTAAGGGTTGAAAATGGCATAAATTTATCACATAAAAACTTCAAAGAATAAATGATATTAATAACTTTTTCCTTCAGGTTCATTCATATTTCTTATTTTTGTGGGATAAATTGTTCTGGTGATTGGTGGGAGAGGCTAGTCATCTTGGGATTGAAAGTATTTTTTGTTTGCTTTTATTTCCATGTATTTAGGAAAAGGGAAAAATAGAATCTTTATCAGCCTTATAAAATATTCTTTTTTGGAGTGCAAAATTGCAAAAAACAATGGTTGATACATTTTCTCTCTGACTCTGTTAGATAACTGGCAAATGACCTGAGAGAGTGCAGCTATTTGACCACAAACTCAAAGGGATAAAATCTTATTATAAATTGTCTGAAAGCCTCAAACACATAAACAAATTTCAAAAAAAATTATGTATGCTCCAATAGCAGCTGCTTAAAATAAGTGAAATATCAAGACAGTGAGGTAATCCTAGATCTTATTCCTATTTCCCTGATTCACATCTAACATACTATAACTAAATAATACATATCTTCAAATAATTCACAGAATTCAGTAAGATATAAGTTACGAAAGTCTAAAGATACACACAATCTTTGGCATTATACATAGGAAAAAGAACTGAAGAAATAAAGTGTAGAAAAATGAAGGGTACATGGAAAAAGAAAGGAGTCCTTCACTCGAAAGTCAGAATGAAATTTCTTACCAGTTGTAGGATGAGAAACTTCACAAAAGTAATACAATTTCCTGCGAAAATTGACTACATAATGACCATGTTGCTTCTTCATGGAGGTTATTGCTAATCAGATTGAGAAATGAGCCATGCTTAAATCCTAAGCATAGGATTCTTAGTTGTAAACCCTTAACTTTTGGAGAATTTCACAAACAAGATTATGCACTTCGTTTATAGAAAAAAAACTGTCTTAACTATCTCATGGTTATGATTCCTTTGACATTATTAGATAGTAGCTGGATAGTACAGGCCTTAGAGGTCATTGAGGATGGATACCTACTTCATTAACAGCAGCTGCTAAAACTAGAAAATAAAGCCATTCTTTTGATTACAGATCAAAAGCTGGTGATTAGAGTTGAGTCTTTGTTCATGGGTGGAGACAAGCCAAAAGATTTTAAGATTACTAACCAGCAAGATAAAGAACAATGACAAACCATTGTCTGTGCCTTACTCTCAAAAGTTTATCTCAATGGGCCTGTCAAACATCTATTAGAAAAAAAAATCCTTTCAACAAAATTGCCTGTCAATAACATCTAAGAAATATCATATGTTTACATAAACTTGTATGATGACACCACATGCCTCTACAATGATTTCTTTGGTCAATATCCACTCATCCCCTGAGGACACTTACTCCCTTTAACTCTGTAATATACTCTTCTAAATCGTGTTCTACAGGTTGTGTCCAAATGCTTTTAATGGAGATGGTAAGGACTAAAGAGCCTAAGACAAATCTGGCTACATTGTGACCTATATTTTTGTCTTAGCCTGTAATCCTTAGTAATGTACTTATACCTCATAAGTCCTTAGCAAGCAGGAAGTTATCAATTTAGGCATGACTTTCTTCCAGATCATTGTCTCAGGTGTGCACTGATCTTTCCTTAGGCATTGCTTTGTCTCCCTCACTGCCCATGTTTAAACTTACATTGAATTCTTTCTTTCATTCCCTCCCTCCCTCCTTCCCTCTCCCTTCATTCCTTCCCTCCTTCCTTTCTTCTTTCCTTTCCTTCCTTCCTTTCTTTCCTCCTTCCTACTTTCCTTCCCTCCCTCTTATCTCGTCCTCTTCTTTTTCTGTTTCATCCCTTTCTAAACTGAGATTTTTCTTCAAATTGAATTCCACTATAATTCTTTTCTTTAGGGAAGTCATGAACCAGAAGTATCTAAAAGAACACCTCAGGATGGAGTTATGGCTACCACTGACAGTTTCAGGGCTTGTCAAGTAATGAAAAGTCTGAGAACTGAAAGGCAACTGCAGAAACCATGGAATTCAAAGTCATCATTTGTCCTTTTGTTTTTAGGCATATTCTGTTTTCTTTTTTATTTTTGAAGCTTTCATATACAAATGCAATGAGTGTGTATGCTTTATCTTCTAATGCTCATCCCATCCCCCCTTGCATCCATATTAAAAGTCATCACTTTTAGGTGTTGTAAAACAATCCTACTTATTTTAAAAGTTATCACTAGTAGAACCAGGCATTTCAGTTCGGAGGCCACTTCCAGTAGGCACATTGTCTTCATGAAGCAGCCAGCTGCCATTTGAAGAAGAGCTATTGTGACGCCTTCCTTTGCTCACACTCAGGCCAATAAGAGAAGTAGAACAAGACAGTGCTCAAACAGTCTACATGCATGCTAATGAGGCTGTTAATATATCTTCCTGGAAGGAAAGTCAGGGTCAACAGCCTCTCCTGCTTTAGTTGTACATGGTCATGAGGGTTGCTAAAATATATGGAAAGTGAACTAGGGGACATAGCCCCAAATGAGCCATTTTGCTGAGTAAGGAACTTCCCAATGGTGTACCTTCATTTTGAGTTTGTCTCCTTTGCTTTATTAAGTAACCCTAACATACTCATTGGTTCACAAAGCTAGAATTTTGTTTTTATCTGTAACTTGATTTTTCTTTATTTCTCCACAGGAAAAGTCAATAAATACTGTGGCAATACTTTGGAAATCTAAATGTAGTCTTCTTCCAAGTATTTAATATTTTCAGAATTTATGAAAAAGATAACGAAATCCTTTGAGTGTTCAATGAAATTTAAGATGAATTTTTATAAACATCTACAATTCTCAGAATTCATTCCGCTATCTAAATATCTCTGTGGAACTTCTTTTAATTGAAAGAACATAGCCTAATAGTGCTATCTACAACATTCTCACAAAATAATACAGGACACTATGCCATCCAAGCAATTAATTGATCTTACCTCATTAAATCGCTGTACTATTTTGCCTTTTTGAATATCCCAAATAAAAGCACCATTTCGAGAAGTTGCACCAGCAATACAATTCAAATCACCTTAGAAAATAATTGGTTGGAAAGTATATATTGAATATTTGCAACAAATGCAATCCTAATTTATTATCAAGCTCAAATTATTACAATTCCCTCCAAATCACTAGCAGTTCCTAAACATTGTCAATGTTCCATTTACAACTAGGTATATTTTAATGCTTATGAAAATGTGTTACAAGTGAATCAAACAATTTTTTTTCAATATAAACTGTAAACAAATCTACTTTTAAGAAAAAATAATTCATAATAGAAGTGCTGGTAGGTGAGCATGTAGTCAAGGGTCTAAGCATTCTTTAGAAACCAATAAAAGAAAAGATCTTCAGTAGAAAAAAGGAACATCTGTCTCTAACTAATTAGGAGGAACTGTGTCAAAGAACAATTGTGATGCATTATCAACGATAAAAATCATATTTCTAATTTGTTCTCATTCCCTCTCTTTTCCATTCTTCCCTTGAGATATTTATTCTAAAATGTAAAGGAAATTATACAATCATCCATATTCTATTAAAAATCCTGACTATTAAGTCATCACATAATGAAAAATAAATGGAAAAATTTTCCATTTTATAGTATTCTCTTTTCAGACACGAAGCTGTCAATATAAAGAATGAAAGCATGCTGTCTGTAAGATTAGCACTTCTGTTTGTGATGATGTCTTCACATTTACGATTGTAATTTAGGTTTTAGTTTTGAAATATTTTTGTTCATGGAATACAAATAATACACTAAGAGTGGCAAGTAATGTCTTTACTAGTCTTCTGGTCACTGTAGGCTGTGAGGAAAACATAAAATAGTAATCCTTTTCTATATCACGGAACTCTGAAAATCTTATTGCTACAGCACTCCTTAACTGATGTGTGCTCATATGAATATATGCTTAAGTTATTCAGAAATTCCAAAAGATTCACATGTTCTTTAAAGTTATATGAATATTTGAAGGGCCATTAATTCAAAGTTCAATATTCTTACATAGGAAAACAGGTTAAAACCAAAAAAATTACACTGATCATTAAATGACAAATTATATTATATAAATAAGTAGATTTAATTTAAAAATTATATAAAGTAAAAAATTCATCTAGGTCTATAAAATTATTTGTTGCAGAAAATTAATGTTTCAGCAGAAAGAGGTTTCATTGTTAATTCTTTTTTGATGTGTGTATGTGGGTATGTAGATGGGTGGGTGTCGGTGTGTGTGTGTATGTGTAAGAAAGGACATTTGAGTGACCAAGGGTGACATTGATGCTAACCCTGGATTTCTCTCCCATCTTATTGCTTTTCTCTGGGAGTTTCCCAGGTTCTGCCTTCCAAAGCCAAAACTGTATGGTAGAAAGCAAAGATTTTAATCCCTTAGCTATCTCCCTAGCCCAACTCTTTTTCATAAACAGAAATTTATAAGGTAGCTTCTGTTGTGATTAAAGAAAAAATATAATATAGCTTAAAAGTTTTTAGATTTCAAAGCTTGTAATTATATAGAATTACACTGTGACAGTTGAGATTTCCTTTGACACATAATTATTCAGATTTATAGGGGTTCATCCTGCAAAAACCATATATTCTCATGTCTAGAAAACAATTTTTGTTTTAATTTCATGAAAATTTTCATGAAAATTTTTATCATTCAGAATGTGTTGCATGTTTCTAAGTATAACTATACAAATATAGCCAATATTAGACAACTAAAGATCATGTTGTTGTGTATTATAAAACTGTCATACTAGAAGCACAGGAATAAAAGTACTTCTGCAAGTTGTCATGATAAAATCTCATAAGCACCAAAATGACCAAATGTTGGTATAAATTTACTCTAAAATCAGTTGGAACAAGGCAAAATCTAAAGGAAGATAATCTAAATGTAAATAAAACTCATGAATGTGTTTTTTTTTCTTGATTTTAATCGAAACAATCATTTTTACCTGGAGCCCATGAAAGGGAAAAAATAACTCCTTCATTACCAGGGGATGTATACAAGGCAGTTAATGTGTTTATATCCCAGACTTTTATGGTGCCATCAAATGAAGCTGTTGCTAAGAGATTTGGGTCATCAGGTTTGAATTTGCAGTCAAATATAGTTTCCACATGTCCCTAGGAGAGAATTAGCCAAAAAAAAAAACGTTGTGAAAGTCTTCATTTCCTATAAAATGCAATGCATAATAAAATCCACACATTCGCTAGTTTTCCAAACATTAATGCCAAAAATAGAGGTAAGGGAAGAAATACCATACAAATTTGGAATTGTCACAAGGGTCGAGCTGATATTATGTTACCTTTGTGTATCCTTTATCCAAAATGTTTGAGAACAAATGTGCATTGGATTTCAGATTTTTCTCAAATTTTGAAAATTTTCCATATGCTTAGTAAGATATTTGGATAAAACTCAAGACTAAACAAGAAATTCAATGCAATTTGTGTAATATTTTTAGTTTCTGTCTTTCGACTGCAATGTGTGACATGATAGCTGTTGAATTTTCCATTTGTATTCATACATTAGCATTCTAAAATTTCAGGCTTTGGAATGTTTCAGAGTTCAAATTTTAGAATTAGGAGGGCTCTACCTGTATTTTGTACAGATGTAGATTTTATTCATTCTTTTTTACAGCAAACACATTCTAAGATCTCCAAATGTCTCATATTATTTCAAATTCAATTTTTATACAAAAGCCTTGTTTTCTTTAAATTTAAATTTCAATCAATAAAATATTCTTCTGTTCCTTATTTTTTGGAAGGGTACTAGGATGATCATTGAAAAGGCAATTAACTCTAAATTGTTACTATATATTTTTATGACAGCGTAATAGCTGATCAGGATGAAAGTGAACTAAAAATGTACCTATGCAAATATTCTTTTTGATACTTCAAGATCATCTTGTATTCTTCAAACAATTTCTCACAATTTTGGCAGAAATAGGGACAATCATATATGCCATAATAGTTAATGACTGATTTTCTATTCTTTGGAACACTAAATACTGGTTCCTATTGCAGAATAATTTGATTCACAGCAATCTAAGTAAACATTAATAATTTAAAATTTAATGTTCACACCTTAGATATTTTAAGCTTTTTATCATTTTATGAATATTCTAAAGTTGTCTCAACTAACTACAAAAAGTCAATATATCTTTATCTCAAAAACAGTTTTTTAAAAATATTAATACAGCGCGCGCGGGCCGAGGGACGAGGAGGACTGCCCCCTGCGCCCAGGCCCCGCCCCAGCTGCCCTCGGGTTAAATAGCTCCACGCTATGCACCCATCCTCCCTTTACACCCCACCCCGCTTCTCTCCCCCCCCCCCACATCGGGACGCGCTCGGTGCGGGCTTCACCCCGCGCGCTAGGTGGTGGTAAGTCTCCGCCCCGCGCACCGCCCACCAGGACCCCAGGCCAAATAATTCAGTTTAGTGAAATTAAGAGATCTTAAGAGTTAAAATGATCAATGCCAAAGTCAAAGTGCAAATCCATGAGAAGCAACACTCAAGTAAACAAATTTCCCACTGAAGAAATTAATCCCATAATGTTAGACTCCAACAAGAACAAACCCACGGAAAAAGGCCAAGAAAGCCTCACCCAGGATAAAGACTTTCAAAATATGATCATTACCACGTTCAATACTATGAAAGAGGAAATCCGGGAGGAATTACATAATCGAATCAATCACTTTGAAGAGGAACACAACAGACATCTGGAGGAGTTGAGAAAAACAGTGCAAGAAACAAAAAGTGGAATAGAGCAGTTAAAACAAACTCAAGCAGAGTTTAAAACTGAGCTAAAAGACAAGTTATCTTCAACCCAGAACTCTACAGAGAGTCTTATATACAGAACTAACAAAGCAGAAAACAGAATTTCAGACCTTGACGATAAAGTGGGAGTACTAACCAGCTCAATGGAAGAGGTTGTTAAAGCCAAAAAGATACTTGAGAGAAATATCCAAGAGATATGGGACACCCTGAAGAAGCCTAACATGCGTATTCATGGAATACCAGAGCAAGAATCTCAAAATACCACCCCTGAGGAAATTTTTCAAACGATCATCAAGGAAAACTTTCCTCATCTAAAAAAAGAAAGGCCCATCCATATACAAAAGACATTCCACACCCCAAACAGATATGACCAAAACAGAAGCAAGCCACGGCAAATAATAGTTAAAACACTCCACATTCAAGATAAAGAACTGGTGCTGAGAGCTTCAAGGGAGAAAAAACAAGTCACTTTTAAAGGGAAACCTATTAAAATAACAAATGACTTCTCAGTCGAAACAGTAAAGGCAAGAAGAGCTTGGAGTGACATACTTCAAGTATTGAATGAGCAAAAATGTCAACCCAGGCTGATTTACCCTGCAAAACTATCAGTCATGATCGAGGGAGAAAGAAAAATTTTGCAGCACAAAGACAATTTTAAGGGATACATGTCCACCAAACCAGGCCTTCAAAAAATACTAGAAATGATACTCAACGTGAAGAAAAAAACAGGCATATCCAGGAGAACAGAAAGCAAATATAACACCATTAAAAACGAAGCAATATACTTATAAAAGCTACTAAACATAATAAATGTCTGGAATTAACAATAGTTTCTAAATTATAACACTAAATGTTAATGGAATTAATTCACTGATCAAGAGACACAGATTACAAACTTGGATTAAAAATCACAATCCATCAATCTGTTGCCTGCAGGAAACCCATCTCACCAAAAAAGATAGGCACGCTCTAAAAATAAAAGGCTGGTCAACAATTCTACAAGCAAATGGAAGCAGAAAACAGGCAGGGGTAGCCATTATGCTATCAAAGTGGACTTCAAACCAAAGAAAATTATAAGAGACATGGATGGATGCTACATTTTAGTCATAGGTACAATTCACCAGGAAGACTTCACAATACTGAACATATATGCACCCAATACGGCCCGTCCACATTCATTAAGAAAACCCTACAGCATCTAAAGCAAGAAATCAACCCCCAAACGATAATTCTTGGGGACTTCACACCGCCCTCTCAACATGGGATAGATCAACAGGTCAAAAGCTTAACAGAGACACTTTGGAACTTAATCAAACCCTTAAAGAAATGGACCTTACAGATCTCTATCGAACTTCTCACCCACGCACCAAAGAATACACATTTTTCTCAGCAGCACACGGAACTTTCTCCAAAATAGATCACATATTGGGCCACAAAATGAATCTACACATATACAAGAAAGTTGAAATTCTAACCTGTGCCCTATCAGACCACCACGGCCTAAAGCTGGACATCCGCAACACATCAAACAAGAGAAAATACACTAACTCCTGGAAACTTAACACTATGATGCTGAATGAGAACTGGATTCAGGAAGAAATTAAAAAGGAAATTCAAGATTTCCTGAAAGTGAATGATAACGAAAATACAACATACCAAAATCTCTGGGACACAACGAAAGCTGTTCTAAGAGGTAAGTTCATAGCTCTTAATGCCTACATCAAAAAAATGGAAACATCGGAAATAAAAAACTTAACAATGCAGCTTAAAGCTTTAGAGAAACTAGAGCAATCTGATCCCAAAAGTAGTAGAAGAGAGGAGATTAGCAAAATAAGGGGAGAAATATCTGAAATCAAGATTAAGAAAACGATAGAAAAAATCAACCAGTCAAAAAGCTGGTTCTTTGAAAAAATCAGTAAGATTGATACACCCCTAGCTTAATTAACCAAAAGCAAGAGAGAGAAAACCCAAATTAACAAAATTAGAAATGAACATGGAGTTATCACTACGGATACCCAAGAAATCCAGAGAATTATAACATCATATTTCAAAAACTTATAGTCTGTGAAGTTTGACAACACAAAAGAGATGGATGAATTTCTAAGTAAACACAACTTACCTAAATTGAATCAGGAAGTTGTGAATTATTTAGATAGTCCTATAACATATAAGGAAATTGAGGAAGTAATCTCGAATCTTCCCACCAAAAAATATCCTGGACCAGATGGATTCAGCACAGAGTTCTACCAGACATTTAAGGAGTTAATAACACCAATACTCCTTAAACTGTTCCATCAAATAGCAAAGGAAGGAACACTTCCAAATTCCTTCTATGAAGCTAATATCGTCTTAATCCCAAAACCTAATAAAGATTCACTTAAAAAAGAAAACTATAGGCCGATCTCCCTGATGAACACAGACGCAAAGATTCTCAACAAAGTCTTAGCAAATCGGATTCAAAAACATATTAAAGAGATCATTCACAGGGACCAAGTAGGCTTCATCCCCGGCACACAAGGTTGGTTCAACATACGCAAATCAATAAATGTAATTCATCATGTAAACCAGTCCAAAGTCCAAGACCACATGATACTCTCGATAGATGCAGAAAAAGCTTTTGACAAGATCCATCAGCCTTTTATGATCAAAACGCTAGAGACAGTAGGAATGGAAGGAACCTTTATCACTATAATAAAAGCTATATACAACAAGCCCACAGCAAGGATTATGCTCAATGGGGAACAATTGGAAGCATTCCCACTTCGATCAGGAACTAGACAAGGCTGTCCACTCTCACCATTTCTATTCAATATTGTACTTGAAGTCTTAGCTTAAGCCATAAGACAAGAAAGGGACATAACAGGGATTCAAACAGGCAAGGAAGAAGTCAAGCTATCCCTATTTGCAGATGACATGATCTTATACCTGAGTGATCCCAAAAACTCCACCAGGAAGCTCCTGGAACTAATTGAGAAGTTCAGCAGGGTGGCAGGATACAAAATAAATGTGCAAAAATCAGAGGCCTTCCTATATGCCCAGAATGAAAGAAGTGAAAAAGCCTTGAGAGAAACAATCCTATTTACTATAGCCCCTAAAAAAATGAAATACCTTAGTATAAACCTAACTAAGGAGGTAAAAGACCTTTACAGTGAAAACTTTAAAACCCTAAAGAAAGAAATAGCAGAAGACACCAGAAGGTGTAAAGACCTCCCTTGTTCCTGGATTGGCAGAATCAACATCGTAAAAATGACCATCCTACCAAAGGCAATGTACAGATTCAATGCTATACCAATCAAAATCCCAAAGCAATTCTTCAAAGAAGTTGACCAAACAATCTCAAAGTTCATATGGAGGCACAAAAGACTCAGGATAGCAAAAACAATCCTGAATAACAAAAACACAGCTGGAGGTATTGCCATACCAAACCTTAGTCTATACTACAAATCCATAGTTGTAAAGACAGCCTGGTACTGGCTCCAAAATAGACACACAGATCAATGGATAAGGATTGAAGACCCAGATATAAGCCCACAAAGTTACAGCCATTTGGTCTTTGACAAAGGGGCCCAAAGAATCCAATGGAAAAAGAACAGCATCTTCAACAAATGGTGCTGGCAAAACTGGATCTCCACATGCAGAAGATTAAAGCTGGACCCATACTTGTCACCATGTACAAGAATTAATTCCAAATGGATCAAGGACCTTGATATAAGGCCAGAGACTATAAAAACCATAGTTCAAAGGATAGGGAACTCCCTCGAGCTGATTGGGCTAGGCCAACATTTCCTAAACAGACATCCAATGGCACAGTCACTGATACCAACTCTCAACAGTTGGGATCTTGTGAAATTAAAGAGCTTCTGTTCAGATAAAGAGATTATAATGCAAGCTCAAAGGCAACCCACAGAATGGGAGAAAATCTTCAGTAACCACACATCTGATAGAACTCTGCTGTCCAGAGTGCACAAAGAACTTAGAAAACTAAACACCAAGGAAACCAATGGCCCAATTAAAAAATGGGCCCTGGAACTTAAAAGAAACTTTACCAGGATGAAATTAAAATGTCTAACAAATATCTGAAAAAATGCTCCACTTCCTTAACCATCAGGGAAATGCAAATCAAAACTTCCCTGAGATATCATCTCACCCCGGTCAGGATGGCAAAAATCCACAATATAACAACGACAAATGCTGGAGAGGATGTGGAGAGAGGGGAACTCTCCTACATTGCTGGTGAGAATGCAGGCTCATACAGCCACTCTGGTGAGCCGTCTGGAGATTCTTAAAGAAATTAAAGATTGAAATGCCATATGACCCTGCTATTCCACTTTTAGGAATAACCCCCCATACAGCAGAGGTTCACCTCGATAGCACAAGCAGGACCATGTTCATAGCAGCACTGTTTACAATAGCAAAGTCATGGAATCAGCCCAAATGTCCAACAGTTTACGAGTGGATAAGGAAATAGTGGTACATCTATACAATGGAGTACTACTCAGCCATCAAAAGTGATGAATTACTGGAATTTCCCAGTAAATGGATGTCATTAGAAACAATTATATTAAGTGAAGTATCCCAGACCCAGAAAATTAAGCGCCATATGTACTCCCTAATAGGTGGCTCCTAGTACCAAACCCACCCAGCCCACCTAGAGACAGTAATTGCAAGGATTATGAACAGGAGGGATGGGGTAGGAGGGCCACACCAGAAACAAGGAGAAAAGGGACCATGTTACAGCAGGGAAAATAGGCCTCCACCAAGGACCCAAATAAGTAATGAGACATCTGATTAAGTTCACAGGCTTTTGTTCTTGATCATTTACTACTGAGGGGGTGTGGTCTCACCAGAAGAGGAGGGCATATAGTCTAGCTGATAAAAAGTAACCATTTTGCAAATGGGTGATAGACCCCTCCCTTACTGTGGTTTCCCACTTTGAATGTGCTTTTATCACAGGACTCTAACAGCTTTTTGTCTCTGGCCAGGGGGTAACATACAATGCCCACCAGGATGGAGTGAAGGGCATTGCAGGAGCAGCAAAAACTGCAAAAGAAAATCAACAAACCACAATCCAGAACTTCAGAGACTCTATATCAACCACCTAGAACTAGGCCAGCTTAGTCTCTCCCCATCTTGAAGCTCAGGGAAATTTGCGGAGGAGGGGGCGGTAAGAGTGTAAGAGCATAAGGATGGGAGGAGCAATGATATGTAAGATACTCTATACTAGTTAGGGCTGAAGCAATCATAATTGGATTTTGCATGCCCTGCGCATTGTCCAACACACTGTTGACCTCACAAAGTCTAGCATCTGCTAAAGGCACCAAGATCCTTGGAGACAAAGGATTGGCACCCACAGCAGTGTTCCTATACCTAAGGGGAACACGGGAAAGGGTTCAGGGAAAGGCCACTGGGTCCTTGTACATCATCGGAGAGGAGGGCCCAGAGGAAAATCAGACATGCACAAGAAAGGACTCTCTGGGAATTGGGGTGGGAGGCACTGGGGGATGGGGAGGGAGAGGGGTGGGGAGGGGGAGCAGGGGGTACGGGGGGAGGAGGAAGGAGGGAGGGAACTGGTGTACCTAATAAGTTTGTATGAGCTGAAATAAAAAAAATTTCTAAAAAAAAATCAAAAAAACATAAAATTTGAAAACCAGTATAAAGATGGGACACTTGCCAAAAACAAAAACAGTAAATGTGAAAGAATGGATGTTAATGTAATAATTATTTTAAACTTGCCCATTAAAAAGATTCCTTTAAACCTTCATTCAAAGGTAGCTGTACAGATCGTGCTAGTTAAATGCAAATGTCAACTTGACAGTTGAGGGCTCATCTTGTAAGCACATTTGTGAAGAACTGGTCGTTAAGGTAAGACTGGTTGAGCTATCTTGCAGACGACTGCTTAGAAGATGTGTGAGCACCCAATCTATGGTTGGTGGGACCGTTTGCTCGGCATGTGTATAGGATGGAGGGAGTTGGTTCAGTACTTTTGCATACTTTGGCAGACTTTTGGCAGGTGAGGAGGTTTCCCTCTCTCAGCAATTTCTGTGGCTGTGGTATGGCTAGTTCCCTTAGTTCTTGATGTTGGTATGAACTCTTCTGCCAGGCTGAACTATAAACTGGAACAATAATGAACTCCTTGTTACCAGACAACAACAAACAGCCTGAATTCAGAACACCAGCAGTCCTACAATGTCACCTGGATCCAGGCCAGCCAAATCTTTCCCCATCCGGAGGCCTAGGGGAACTTTGCAGAAGAGGGGGTGTTAAAACTGTAAGAGCCTAAAGATGGACAGTTCCATTGCTGGACAGGTTACTCCACTCAGGATAGGGCAATCGAAGCCAGGAACTCTTGGTAATGGGACTTGATCCCATCAGACCTGCACAGTGGTGAATATGTCATCATGCCCCCATGGACTGGCGCCAATCTCAAGAGAAATAGTTCTACACAATAGGATCCTTAGGGGCAAGGAGTCAGACAGAGATAGGGGAGTACCCATATCAGTGGGCCACCCAAAGAAGTGTCTCTCTGTCTGCCACAGAGGCCCACACCCCCATGAGAACAGAAGATACAGAAGGAACCCCAGGACCATAGAACCAAAGGACAAGAGAATAGGAGGGAGTAAACTGGGCCCAGGGAGTGATGGGAGGGTGGGTGGGATTGGATGGAAGTGGGAGTGCAGGGACGGAGGGAGGGAGGAAGGAAAGAGAGAAGCAAGGAGACTGAATATAAAAATATAAATTTGATAAATTTATTTTAAAAAAAATATTAATACACATGTGCAAGAAACATCTCAAGCTTATACAAACCAAACATTGTGTGTAATAGAAAGAATAAGCACATAACATACCAGTTCCCTAAGAAAATCCCACTTCTTGGCTCCCATGTCATAAAGCCCAACTCCACCATCCAAGAAACAGCATACAACATGACCAGGAAGAGGAGGAAATGCTTGATTCTGCTTCAAACTTGCGGGTGGAGTTGCTTCACTTGTGGAGGATGTGTAGTGATTTTTGTTTGGAGACTGGACTGAAACTGAGAAGGAGAAAACAGCAAGCGCTGGTCAACTGTTTCCCGTTGGAAGGAAACCACAAGGTTTACTTTGTAAAGATGCTTCATTGTTTTCTTTGACTTTTCCATATTCAATGGAATTTCAAAAATATGGAAACACAAACACAAAACGACTATATTGAAGAAGTATATACAAGTACAGGTGAAGAATTACAATCTTTTCAGATTGTAATTTCTCCCCGCAGATTAAAGTGTGGCATGGTTGGTTTTAATATAAATTCCCTCCAAAATATTAACATAATGACATCTTCCTTCGCATATTCAAGCACACTAATATGTCGATATTTGTCTCCTTAAAGCAAAAACCACTAACGTCCAAATCAATGAGAACAACTTCTTCAGATTTAATGCTCCTGTAAACTATTGAACTAGCAATTATTAATTATATACTGAAAAGAGTATTTCATTTAATTCATATATGCAGGACTATATCTCAGTGCCTTCTTTTTGATTAAATGTAATAAAGTCTAATTTGTTGTATTCATTACAGATATTGAGTCCAAGAGTTATCAAAGTTCAAATTAGAATTAACAAATGATAACAAAATAGGCATCTGGTAACAACCAACTAAGTTCAATGAAACATTTTTGACAGACTGTTTAAAAGTTAATATGATCCATGACAAGTCTTCCTAATATTTTAAATAGCTGCCAGTATGCATATTCATTATAATCTTTATGTATCAATATATTTGCAATTTTTGTTATCTGTAATTAGTATGTCTATATTTTTAAAATTCAAGTGTCATGATAGTTCTTAGCCCATACTTGTGTATTTGAAAAATAAAGAAAATAAATTTGGAAATCCAATCATAGATATTGAGATATTACTCAAAGTGACAGCATCAGTATGTGCCTCTTTAAACTTTTTTATTTCTGTCCAATATATTCGAGCTACTTTTATAATAAAAATATGAAAGAAATGATCTATAACATCAAATTTTTTCCAAGATATGGAATTCACAGCCATTAAAATTAGAAAGTAACTCCAGCAGGAAAAAATGCTGTTGAAATAATATCAGGCTGCCAATATATTCATCACTCCTGATACTTCTAACCTCTCATGTTTGCAGTCTCTGGAAGTAGTAGGACTCCATAGACAAGCTCAAATTTTCAGAAAGGACTGCCGTTCAAATATAGTGACTTCCAAGTCAAGCTATCCCTATTTGCAGATGACATGATCTTACACCTGAATGATACCAAAAACTCCACCAGGAAGCTTCTGGAACTAATTGAGAAGTTCAGCAGGGTGGCAGGATACAAAATAAATATACAAAAATCAGTGTCCTTCCTATATGCCCAGAATGAAAGAAGTGAAAAAGCCCTGAGAGAAACAATCCCATTTACTATAGCCCCTAAAAAAATGAAATACCTTGGCATAAACCTAACCAAGGAAGTAAGAGACTTTTACAATGAAAACTTTAAAACTCTAAAGAAAGAAATTGCAGAAGACACCAGAAGGTGGAAAGACCTCCCATGTTCCTGGATTGGCAGAATCAACATCGTAAAAATGACCATCCTACCAAAGGCAATATACAAATTCAATGCTATACCAATTAAAATCCCAAAGCAATTCTTTAAAGAGGTTGACCAAACAATCTCAAAATTCATATGGAGGCACAAAAGACCCAGGATAGCAAAGACAATCCTGAGTAACAAAAACACTGCTGGAGATATCACCATACCAAAACTTAGTCTATACTACAAATTCATAGTTATAAAAACAGCCTGGTACTGGCTCCAAAATAGACACACAGATCAATGGATAAGGGTTGAACACCCAGATATAAGCCCACAAAAATATAGCCATTTGATCTTTGACAAAGGGGCCCAAAAATTCAATGGAAAAAGAACAGTATCTTCAACAAATGGTGCTGGCAAAACTGGACATCCACATGCAGAAGATTAAAACTGGACCCCTACTTGTCACCATGTACAAGAATTAATTCCAAATGGATCAAGGACCTCGATATAAGGCCAGAGACTATAAAAACCATAGTTAAAAGGATAGGGAACTCCCTTGAACTGATTGGGCTAGGCCAACAGTTCCTAAATGGACATCCAATAGCACAGTCACTGCAACCAACTCTCAACAGATGGGATCTTGTGAAATTAAAGAGCTTCTGTTCAGATAAAGAGATTGTAACTCGAGCAAAAAGGCCACCCACAGAATGGGAGAAAATTTTCACTAACCATATATCAGATAGAGCTCTATTATCCAAAGTGCACAAAGAATTAGACAACTAAACATCAAGGAAACAAATGGCCCAATTAAAAAATGGGCCCTGGAATTTAAAAGAAACTTTACCAGGGATGAAATTAAAATGTCTAACAAATATCTTAAAAAATGCTCCACTTCTTTAGCCATCAGGGAAATGCAAATCAAAACTTCCCTGAGATATCATCTTACCCCGGTCAGGATGGCAAAAATCCACAATACAAACAACAACAAATGCTGGAGAGGATGTGGAGAGAAGGGAACTCTCCTAGTTGCTGGTGGGAATGCAGGCTCATACAGCCACTCTGGCGAGCTGTCTGGGGATTCTTAAAGAAATTAAAAATTGAAATGCCATATGACCCCGCGATTCCACTTTTGGGAATAACCCCCTATACAGCGAAAATTCACCTTGATAGCACAAGCACAACCATGTTCATAGCAGCACTGTTTACAATAGCAAAGTCATGAAATCAACCCAAATGTGCAGCAGTTGACGAATGGATAAGGAAATGGTGGTACATCTATACAATGGAGTACTACTCAGCCATCAAAAATGGTGAATTAATGGAATTTGCCAGGAAATGGATGTTATTAGAAACAATTATATTAAGTGAAGTATCCCAGACCCAGAAAATTAAGTGCCATATGTACTCCCTAATAGGTGGCTCTTAGTACCAAACCCAACTAGAGACACTCAAGGAGAAATCTCTGTAATACCTACAGTAAGTGCAAGGAATATGAATAGGAGGGATGTGGTAGGAGGGCCACATCAGAAACAAGGAGAGAGGGGACCATGTTACAGCAGAGAAAATAGGCCACCATCAAGAACTGCAAATGAGTAATGAGACATCTGGTTAAGTTCACAGACTTTCATTCCTGATCATTTACAACTGATTGGGTATGATCTAACCAGAAATGGAGGGCATATAGTCTGGCAGATAAAAAGCAACCATTTTGCAAATGGGTGATTGACCCTTCCCTCACTGAGGTTTCCTACATTTATTATATCTACTTTTTAATATACTCTTATAACAAGACTCTAGTTTAACAGCTTTTTTCCTCTGGCCAGGGGGTGACATCCAATACCCATCAGGATGGAGTGAAGGGCATTGCAGGAGCAGCAAAACTGGAAAAAAAATCAACAAACCATAATCCAGAACTCAGAGACTCTATATCAACTACCTGGAACTAGGCTAGCCTAATCTCCCCTCATCCAGAAGCTCAGGGAAATTTGTGGAGGAGCGGTGATAAGATTGTAAGAGCACAAGGATGGGAGGAGCAATGATATGCAAGATACTCTACCCAAGTTAGGTCCGCAGCAATTATAGTTGGACTTTGCATGCCCTGTGCAATGTCCAACACAGTATTGACCCCTCAAATTCTAGCATTTGCTAAAGGCACTAAGATCCTTGGAGGCAAGGGATAGACAGCCACAGTAGTGTTCCTATGCTTAAGGGGAACACAGGAAAGGGTTCTGGGAAATGCCACTGGTTCCTTGCACCTGATCAGAGAGGAGGGCCCAGAGGAGAGTCTGGCATGCACATTAAAGGATTCTCCAGGGAATGGGAGGCGGAGGCAATGGGGGAAGGGGTGAGAGGGGGGAGGGGAGGGGGGCATAGGGCGGTGGGAGGTTGGAGAGAGGGAGGGGACCGGTGTACCTGTTAAAGTTGTATGAGTAGAAATAAAAAAAAAAAGAAAAAACAAAACAAAAAAACAAATATAGTGACTTCCAAATATATACCATCACCTATTACATTAGCAAAATAGTATTACTTTGAAAAACCATTTCAATATTTAGTATTTAGGATAATTAGGATAAAATGACATGAGTAAAATGGAATTAATTATCCTAGATTTGTAAAATCAAATGTTCCCGATTTTATTTTTTTTATTCAATTATGCGTGTGTGTATGTATGTGCATGTGTGTGTGTGTGTGTGTGCCTGTGTGTGTGTGTGTGTGTGTGTGTGTGTGTGTGTGTGTGTGTGTGTGTGTAGAACCACGGACGAATTCGGGAACCACCATGGACCACCTCCAACTCCTCCTTGTTTACTGGGCCCGGGATTCACAGGCTCTGCCCTACCAAGACCATAAACGCAGGCCCCACCCCCGCTTTTGCCAGGCGTCTATATGTGGGATCTAGGATTCAAACTCAGGACCTTCTGCCTGCAAGGTAGAGGCTTAACCCCTGAGCCACCTCTCCAGCACCGATTTGATTTTTTTTTATCTACGCAGTTATGGGGATGTTATTGGTTAAGGAGCAGCAGATGTAACTGAAAGTCAGTTTATTTTCTCTTATTTTTAGTAGAAATCCCAATTCTGCTACTTCTTACAAAGATTCTGATATTTTTATAACATGTGTTTCATATTCTTCTTAAATTACAGTGTTGATGAATAATAATCAGAAAATGAAAATTAATCAAATAATTGATAGTCAAACTAGACACATGGATCTTCTATATTTATGTAATTTTAGATTTGTTATAGCTTGTAGGCTGTAAATAAGTCATATTTAAATAAAAATTCTCCCAGTGAGGACAATTTTATTAAATCCCATCCTTCCTGGTGATTCTCAACATCCTATCTTCCCCACAAAGATAATTTAAGAATATTGGGATACTAGCTTTCAATAGGAATTTAAATATTTAAATTGGTCCTAAGTATTTTCATTTTAGAAATACTCAGATTATTCAGCTCTTTACCAGCTCCATTTGCATGCATATTATCAAGACTATTTATAAAATATCTGTCAGTAGTGTATGTATACATTGGTACATGTCACTTTATTTGTAGTTCATATATTTAAAGTATTAAAACTTTTATATTTATACTTACATTTTTTCTTTGGAGGAGAATTAAGTACATGTAAACAATGAAATCCTGTTTTCTTTAATTTAAAACTATCCACAGGTGTTGTTCTTGAAACATTCCAAATGCGTAAAACACCCACTTGAGAATCTATTCAGAATATTTAACATGCAAATATTAGTGAATTTTGCTTGAAATTAAATTTCCCAGTTATAAAAGTAATCAGTTTGTCACATTTTCAGTACTAATCACTGATACCCTTCAAGCATTAATTTGACACATTAATCAAAGAATGTTGAAATGCTACTCCATTATGAATTTGGGCTAAATTAGATAAAATGCTTATCTTGCTTCTATTACAACTCTTTTCACACTTGAACAACTTCTAACCCAATAATGGTACTGATATAGACACAAGAACATTCCATTGGCATCCACTTAATTTAGGAAATTGTTAGACAAAAGAAACTCAACTTCTAAAGTTAAGCAATCCTTCCTATTTTGAAACATCCATCAATTATTCATTGTTCAATTTCCGTCAAATAAATATGCCTTCAAACAAAATAGAAAATTCCTTCTCTTCCCAAATTCTACTTTATATAGTCAATGGCAGTTTTTCAAATAAGGAAACACGAAATCATCATATAGCACAATAATTTCATTACAAGTGTGGACATAGGTCCACACAATGCTCATAATTATGTATAGTGGTATAAAATGGAAATGGTCTGAAAGTCTATGAATGATAACGTTTGAGAAATCCAGGTATCGGGAAATTTTTCAGCTATAAAACAGGAATGAATTCATAACATTAATGAATCTTGAAGACACTATGTTGAGTAAAAAAAAGCAAGACACAAAAGTCCATCTATTGGATAAATAATGTAATGTCCAGAGAAGAAAAATTTAGACAGAAATAAATTAGCAGTTTGTGTGTTTATGTGTTTGCTAGGAGACTGTAGGGAAGACTTGATGGAACTTGGTTATTAATGGTTCCAGGTTTGGTGGGAAAAATTGATGTAATTCTCTAGAATTAGTATATAAAGAATTGAACCATATCCTTTAAAAATGGTGAATTTCACGGTGTGCAAAATTTATCACAATCGTAATGAATATATTTAAAACTCTTCATGTCTCCCATTTTTTAAATCCCTTGATTTTAAAGGCTACTAAGATTTATAAATTAAAAATTCATCTGTCTCTAAGTTTAAATTAGTTATCAAAGAAGTAAAGAATTCTACTAGAATGTAAAAATGATAAAAATATTATTCATTTTTAGTAAGTAAATAAATGCAGCTTTTATAGAGCAGTTGGACGTGTTCTTTCTCCTCAGATCTCTCTTTTTCTCTGAACCTAAGTAAATAGTGAAAGAAGTGAGTCACTTATTTCCTAACTACTACTCCTATATTTTCCCAACTTCCCAGACTTCATTTTACTTAACTTTTATGATGAAGCAAGCATCCTTTCAACCCAATGATTAAACATTGATTTCACTGGTAAACTTGGCTGAAGTATTGAGGAACACCTTAACATATCTGGTGGTGATATGTGAAAATTATTAATGAGGGCTAACTGAAGTCTTATCAAGGCAAAAGAATTTGCCTTTTCTGGTTAGCACATTGATTATCTTTCCACCCTTGAAACTATTTGTCACTCGTTCACACACACACAGACATCTGTACAAATACAAATACACATTCAAATATAAAATTATTAGATTCATTTTAGTTTCTATTTATGTAAGCAACATACTATATAAACTAGCCATTTACAATGATAGTCTAAATGTGAGTCAAGAAGTTTCACACAAATCAATAATATACAACAATTCACCTAATTTCGTTAAAGAATATATTTAAAAAACTGGTAAAGAAGGATAAATGTACCTCCAGTAATAAACATGCCAGGAGCACTGGGAACCCAGGCTAAGCATTGTACAGAAGCTGCCGCACTGGGAAGATTAAATGTTGTTATACAACAAAGTGATTCTGAATCTATTAGGCGAATTCCATAATGCAAATTGGCTACAAGAAGATAGTCTGTGGAGAGCGGGTCCCATTCAAGGGCTGTGACTGGATCCTCTTCATCAGTTCCTTCAAGAGTGTCAGGTCGCAGTACGTGTTTCTGATTTTTATTACCTATTTATAAAAGATGCATATTTCAAAAAGTCATAAAAGTTAAACATTTGGCTCATATTTCCTCCTTGTGTTTCACCAACCTCTGAGAATCCTGAGTATGTGAATTTAGCATTATTATGCAGAAGAGACCTCAATTCAAGTTCTCAGGTTTGTACAGAAAGTGTTCTAACCTACAGAGTCACCTCCCTGGCACCACATCAACTCGTTTTCTTTTTGGAATCTTGATATTTTAATCATAAAAAGTACACAAGCAATCTATAAAGTTTTGTACTGTCATCAGAAGAGGAGCTGATAATTTTTAATTTGAATGTGTCACTAATGTTGTACTTTATTGTACAATATCAGCTTGCACATCTTGTCAGATTAGGAGGGAAGTCTGTAATAGAAATAAATCATTAAAAAGATGAAAATGGAAACTTTTAGACTAAAAAAAATACTAGTTGTTGCAGTCATCTTGAATGTTGTTGGTAAAGTAACCATTAAGGGAACAAGGGCTTTATTCTCTTATTACTGTCCAGTTACAGTTGTTTGTCCAGTTTGGCAGGACAAGGGAACTGGCCATATTCACGTAACAACTGAGAGAGGGATGATTCTTACTTGCCAGACCAGTATGTCTGGCCATATAGACAAGAATACCAACTTCTTCAACCAGCTCTCTGTATTTATTCATCTGCCCAGAGCCTAGTCCCACCCACCATGGGTTGGGGCTCCATCACCAACTAGACAATCTCCTGCAGGTTTGCTCGGGGCTTTATTCAACTACTGATTCTCTACAAATATGCCCAGAGTTCAAACCCTCAACTATCAAGTTGATACCTGTGCCTAACTGTGACACTAGTGAAGCAAAATATTGGGGTGGAAAAATTAAAAGTAACATGTAATCATAGATTTGTGGGAAACTGTTGACTTTGAGACTGGATGCCTAAATTAAAAAAAGAATGACATAATTAACATTTTCCAAAATTGGTACCATTGTTAGGAAAAAAATAAAGAAAAATATTCTCGGAAGGAGAGCTTTTTCCTACAATTGAAGAAATAAATGACTTCTGTTTGCTTCTAAAAGGAAGACTATCAGCGACAAGAGGCAATTTCACATTGGACACTGTCATAACTGACTTTCTAGCATGAATAATGTAATAAGAGATATTCATGGCATAGCAAATGATTCAATTTATATTTTCCTATAATTAAAATTAAAAAAGCAAATTTTATGATAAGCTTAGTCCAAGAATATAACCTGAAGCAGCTAACAAAGTATCCAAGATATTTCACTCTGAACTTCAGGGTTCTTAGACATTTCATATGAAAATACTACTAGCTATTACACTAAAGAATAAAATAGTGTTTTGGCAGTTGAAAGGGAGTAGGATGCACAAAACCCACCTAGACCAATAAAATAGGATTGCTTTTTTAAAAAAGGAAATGTTGGCCACAGACACATATATGCATACAGTAGTGAAGGGTATCATGCAAAGACTACAGTAACACTATTACAATAGAGGGCCTGAGACTTCCTTACTACCTTCTGAACTGTCCATAATTTCCCATTATTATTCTTAAGAACTGTAAGACAGTAAGCTTCTGCTTTTCTAAGCTGCCCAGGTTGTGTTGTGATTTACCTTGGCTGTAGTAAACCAACAATATTTGATGACTTTGTTTCAGACACACAAATTATTTAAAAATTACAAAATTTGGGGAAAAAAGTCATAGTTTTTATTACCCAAATACTTTACTTCCTAACCTACATAGAAATCTGGGACAGGGAAAAGCAGGGGGTGCATTTATGATTACTTATATTTTCTATTTCAAAATAAGTAACAGATGCCTCAATATTTTGTGCTGTAGACACAATATAATGTTTTGATGTCTTATATCTTCACATTTTTGAGAATGCTAGTAGAGTGCTTCTATAAAAGGAAGACAAGGAAAGTCTTGAAGGAAGTAAACCGTAGTGGAAATCACAAATTATCAAAGATATAAGAATGCAATTAGACTAAAATAAATCTTCAAAACCATCTTCAAATCTCAGACTGTATGAAAATACAAGGAAAAACTGTCACAGCCAGTGAACAAAATTGAAGGGTATATATCCTTAAAGAGATTGGTTTAATAATCCAAAGAGGGGGGCTGGAGAGGTGGCTCGAGAGGTGGCTCGGGGGTTAAGCCTCTGCCTTGCAGGCAGAAGGTCCTAAGTTCGGATCTTAGACCCCACGTATGGACGCCGAGCGGAAGCGGGGGCGGCCTGCGTTTCTGGTCCTGGTAGGGCGGAGCCTGTGAATCCTGGGGCAGAGTAAACAGGAGGAGGAGGTCCATGGTGATTCCCGAATTCGTCCGTGGTTCTACACACACATACACGCATACACGCACACCCACACATACATACACACACACACATACACGCGCACAATTGAATAAATAATAAAAATAAAAATTTAAAAAATCCAAAGAAGAAGAAGAAAGGGGGACTGTCCAGCACATGGCCAATTTTACTGCCTGTAAGTTGTACTCTGAAATAAGGAAAACTTCCAGAGATGACAAGGGCACGGAAAGTGAAATGATATTCAACCTATTGAAAGAGAGAGACTGAAAAATAGTGCTTGACTATGAGTCCTAACGTTCAGCTTCAAAACAAAAGAGAAATTCATCATGGAAAATACCCAAGAGAAAGTAACCTTGCAGATTTAAAGTTGAGAGAGCAACTTTAAATGAAGCAATTAATCCTCATATTATCTTCAACAATTACATGAGATTACATGAGATCATATTAAACAAGTATAACCCAGATAGAATGGAAGATATGTACAAAAAGCAGGTGGGAAGCAACAAGGAAGTGTGCTGCAATTGTTTCCTTGTGTACTTCAATGAAAAATAATAGGCCTTGTTTAAAATGTATTTTAAGATTATCAGGACTTCTGCAGTTTTCAATGATCTTATACATACATGTTTTTTTTTAACTTAGAAAAGCATGTTTCACAATTTCACCTGTTTAATTTCAACCGTTTTTATTTTTTTAATTGAATGTACGATATTTAGTAAAAACTAACTATCTCATTTTCTAAAGAACTTCTGTACCTATCCATTACCTGGTCAGTGATCACAGACACCAACAGAGATTCCACTTAATTAATTAATTAATTAATTAATTAATTCCCACTTAATAACGCTTAATTATGAGAGGAGGAAGTTCAAGTAACACTTTATTATTCATTTAAAGTGTTTATTTTGCCTAGATTCTAGAAATGAAACTAAACTAATTGTTAGGTCCTTTATTCAGTAAGATTATCAACAACTTGAAGGATTTCAAAGAATTTCTGGACCTTCTGCATAAGGATAAAAGCTTTTAGTAAAGAACAGTGATATCACAATAGTGTCTTCACAAATTGTAAGAAAATCTTGTTGTATAGTATTCAGAAGTCTTCAAATTTGCCAGCTACATACTCATGTTCATTTGGCTTATTTTCTCAATAAATATGCAGATGTGAAAGACTAATGTGAAAATTAGAAACACTGGACAAATGACTAGTTTGGGTTAATTAAAAAATACACCTGTGCTGAAACCATTTTAATGCTCATTCATAAAATTTACTTCAAAAGAATATTTGGAATCAGCAAAATACTACATAATATTTTCACAGTTATTATGTCTAAACTGCAATGCTGTGATATGTAACATTATGTATTGCTGTAGTTTAGATGCAGAGCATTCTCTAAAGAATCATGAATTGAAGCCTTATGCTACAGTTATGATGCTACTGAGAGGTAGGGATCTTTAAAAGATATGGTCAAGTGGGAGGCCATTGGAAGCATATCCTTGAAGGAGATAATTAGACTCTAGTTCCTTTCCCTTCTCTTGACATCTAGCCATAAGAACAGATTCCTTAGTATGTTCCCTTTCAAATACGAAGTGCTTCTTCAAGTTCAAAGCAACAGGGACAAATTATTATTCATGGACTAAAACCTCCCAAACTATGAGCCAAAATAAATCTTTCTTCCTTTTAATTTCTTCCATCTCAAATATTTGTTATATTAACAGAAGACTAATACATGCCCATGGAAATATATATATATATATATATATATATATATATATATATATAATATGATAAATATAAGACTTTACTAATTAAATACTTACTGGGTTGAAAAATGGATATACTTCCATCAATGTGACCAAATGCAACTTTTCCCTTTTTCTGAGCATGCCACCTAAATACACAGATATCTGACATAAAACTCTGAGCCTCTTTGTGAATAGTCACTCCACTGTCTGGTCCTGAGATGGTCCAAATGAACAGAGGTCCTTTATGGGAAACAAAAGCTACAGCATCATAGGTACTCCAGCACCACCTTAGACAAGCAGGTGTACCTGAAAACAAGTACAGAGAGGCACACAATAAAAAGCTGGCATGAGTTTTTGCATAGTACATTTATAAAGCAAATTAAAACTACAGAAATCATTTCATTATTTTAGAAGAATCACTTTCTTACTAGAAAAGGGTCTTATAAGATAATTCTGAAGATCACTGAGAATGCATTCAGAAACTTAGGGTGATACTCGCTTAGTTAAATGACAATAAAAGATCATATGCTTCATGTACTCAAAATATATTAAAGATTTATTTCAGTAGACTACATAGCAATAGTTACTATTTCTGATAATAAATGCTGTATAATGTATTTAAGAATTTTTGTTTGTATTGTATTAAGAATGTTTGTTTGTATTTAAGAATTTGTATTAAAGATAGAATAGCATAAGCTATTTTAAATGGTCTTAAATAACATTGGTAAAAAGTTAAGTGTAAGAAAAGATAATGCTAGTATAACTTATTTAATAATAATGAATGCTGCTATTGTTAACAATCTATAAACTTCTAGAATTTTTGTTTAAATTTCTAATATTGACTCAGATGAGTTCAACAAAGTATTTCCAACACAACTCAGATTTATGTGAATAATAAGAAAATAAAATATAATAATGAATGTTATAAATTCAAGGGAGAATAAGAGTTCATTGTAATGTTGCTTTTATTGTTATTGTTAAATAAATCTTAGGTAAAATTGGTACTATAGGAAATTTATGATTCTAGAGAGATCACAGAGTCTCCTATTGATTCTTCAAACCATATATGCAATCAAGTGGAATTGGAGCAAGTGGGCTTGTACCTAAAGGATAAGCAGAGCTTAAATATATTGAGTTGGTAGGATTTCCCTAGAAGAGAAATTCCATGAATAATGAACAAGATTTAAAGTTCTTAGTTTAGATTTGAATTTAATTTAATATTCTTTGTTTAGAGTTAAATTCAGTTTATGCTAATGGTTTGTGTACTCTAACAAAGAGAATCTGGAAATCTAATACCTAGTTCCATACACTGATAGCTATGGTCACTAAATAAATTTACATGTTTTTCAGTATGTTAATAGAAAAACTTCCCTACCAAGGATGAAATTGAGTATAGTGATGCAAGTCTGCAGTCCCAAGGAGAGGCCACACTGGGCTGCATAACAATTTCCAGAGAAACAAAGATCATCAGGAAACAGGGACACAAAATGTCTTGACTGAGGCTATCAACCACTCTTTCTATATCAGATAGTTTAGTAATTGGAATTTTTCTCATTGGTGTACTAAAATCCTAAAGAAAAACTGCATAATTATATTAATAGATGCTCACTAAATGGTTAACTAAAAGGTATCTTTCTCAGAGGTTGTAGAAAACTTTACGTACTATCTAATTATTGATTATTGGAAGTGGGCTAAAAACAAGCTTTATGAATTTGTGATTAAAATATTAAGTTTGTCTGCATGGTTGCTGATAAATGACCATCAAACGGCTTAAGGGAACAAGGGTTTTATTTTCTCTTATGATTACTGGTTACAGTTCTTAGTCCAGCTTGATGGGAGAGCATGCACCAACACCAGGGCCGAGGGAACTGGCCACATCATCACCATATAACAACTGAAAGTGGGACAATCCTTATTTGCCAGACCAGCATGTCTGCTGACATATTTTACTGAATTTTAAAAATATTCTTAATGAATTTAATTAGAGAATACAATATGGCAAATATACTAAATACATCGAAAAATTTCAAATAGCATTTTTTTTTTTTTTTTTGGCTGTTCCAGCTAAAATGTTTACTCTCGAATAGCCTGGATTTTGGCTGCCCTCCCCACCTACCTTTTTTTTTATTTTTATAATACATTTTTTATTATTATTTCAGCTCATACAAACTTAATAGGTACACCAGTTCCCTCCCTCCCCACCCCCCGAACCCCCTGCTTCCACTCCCCTCACCCCTCCCACCCCGTCCCCCCTGTGCCTCCCGCCCCATATTCCCAGAGTCCTTTCTTGTGCATGCCTGACTCTCCTCTGGGCCCTCCTCTCCGATGACGTAAAAGGACCCAGTGGCATTTCCCTGAACCCTTTCCCATGTTCCCCTTAAGCATAGGAACGCTGCTGTGGCTGTCAATCCCTTGCCTCCAAGTATCTTGGTGCCTTTAGCAGATGCTAGACTTTGTGGGGTCAATAGTGTGTTGGACATTGCGTGGGGCATGCAATGTCCAATTATGATTGCTTCGGCCCTAACTTGTGTGGAGTATCTTGCAAATCATTGCTCCTCCCATCCTTTTGCTCTTACACTCTTACCGCCCCCTCTTCCGCAAAATAGCATTCTTATTACTGAAGAAAATCTTAAAATTGTCCACAGATTCTCAAAACTATGATTATATATTAGAATAGGATAAATTAACTCTGAATGAATAAAAGTATAATTGTCGTGTCTGAGTTCTCAACTCAATGTTAGTTTCATTATTTTTTAATTTTTTTATTATTTGTGTGTGTGTGTGTGTGCATGCGCACATGTGTATCACAAGGCACTATGTGCCTGTGGAGGCCCAAGGGTGAACTGGTGAATCACCTTGGATTGCTTCTACCTCCTATGAGCTTTGCTCTGGAGTTTCCCAGGCCTTGCCTTCTAGGGATAGAAGTACAGGCCACCACCATTTCCCCCCTGGCATTTTTACATAGGATGAGGGATCCAAACACAGGACCTTCCGCTTGTGAGACAGAGGCTTAACCCTTGAGCCATCTTTCCAGACCAGTTCATTATTTTTAAAGAAACTGACTATAGATTTATATATAGAAATGTATTACACATAATTGCAATTAATCATTGAATTATGTGATATTTAACACAAAATGATAATTATTTTATCATTATGGGGCAAAATTAAATAAGAATTATTAATGATAAATAGAAAGAGGATCATGATATTATTCAGATTCACAAAGAACTATTTGTTTGAACTGGTACTTGTAAACCTCTATCAAATTATATTTAAAGCCATATAAACCATCAGCAGTACATAAAATACATGCGTAAATTTTTCATATGTGCTAAAGATCAGAATACATCAATGAAGAGACAAAACTTGCCATTTATTTCATTAATAAATCTTTCTTAATTGTCGTTGGTATGTTTATTCTGGAAATTTCTGTATTAACTTTAAACATTAATTAAGTTTTGTGTTGCTATGTTTTAGTTAATCCATGAATAATTATTTAATGAATTTTTTTCAGTTTTATAAGCACATTTTATGGCATTAGATGCATTTCTTGCATTAGGAAGTTCAAAGCATTACTTTAAAACTCGGGGTAATAAAGTTAATAGTGATTCTTGAAATGAAAATACTTTATTCAAAAAAATAAAGGAGTGATAAATTCACCTTTTATGTTGTCAAGTTTAGCAATAACTTTCTGTTCTGCAACGTTCCAGATGACCACTAAATTATCAGTGCTGCCACTTGCAAAGAGATCAGGGTTGTGTGGACACCAGGAGATTGCTGTGATTGTTTTCTTATGCTCAGACATAATTGCATAGAGCTTGAATTCATTATACTGGTGATCCAGCTGGAAAAAAAAAAGGGTAAACTACTTTAATGCTCTTCTTTCAGATAATATGCTATTCATTAATGACTACATTACACAAATAAATGCCAGGAAAATTAGTTTACCTAATAATGCAAACATGAACATATTTCAAGTCTTGTTTTTTTCATTCAAGTGTGCTTAATCAACTGAAAGAAACCATTTGGGAAAAAGGCGAAAGAACTGAAATCTATTAAAATTAGTAACAAAAATTATACTTTTAAACATGTACAATTTGGAACTGGCTTCATTTTCCTGTATATGGATATATTTGAGTATATAATTATTGGTTAGCTTACTCTTCTTAAATATTTGTCATAGAATTTCAGGCACAAAATTTGAAAAAGAAAAAAATTGTGATTATCCATTCAGTTTCATATCACCCTTATCTCTCAGAGATATATTTGCTTTGCTTAATAAGCCCTTTATTTAGATAGAAATAAAAAAGAAGATGAGAGTAACTTAAGAATAGCAGAAGCACTTTATAAGAGGAATTAGGGGATGAGAAGCTTGGGGGAACACAGTAAAAAGGAGACTGAAAGCTTTCTAAAGCTAATGTAGACAAGAAAGCTTGCGAGTGTCTACTGTGAAGGAGAAAGCTTGTTATGTCTACTAAAGAAGAAAGTTTGCTATGCCTAATATAGAAGAGAAAACTTTCTATGTCTAATGTTGAAGAGAAACCTTGCTCATGTGTAATGTACAGGAGAAAACTTGCTTACTCTCATGCAGAGAAGGAAGCTTGTGCATGTCTCATGTAGAGAAACCAAAGGAATTGAAGGAAGAAAAGTTATAATGAATTTGCATCTCCTCTACTCAGCATCTTCACACGTATGGACTATACAAAACCTTATTCTCCATTGTGGAAAAGGAGATGTTTATGGGTTAAAGTTGTTACTTACCCAATTTTAACATACTGCACTAGTGGTGAAAAAATTATGCAGTTATAAAAATACATTTTCATTCAAAATAAAAATATTTTAATCAACTGAAGCGATTTGATGTTCCAAGAATGTTTCCTAAGGGCCAAAGAATGGACTCAAATTTAAGAATTGAAAAACAAAGAAGACACTCTTACAAATGAAAGCAAGTTCAAAGGCATCCATTTAATGAAATCCTTCAAGAAAAGGTGAAATGCAGAACACGAAAATGCTTCTGTATGCCATCTAACCTGAACAAAGAGAAAATGTTCTCCAGACTTGCAATGCAGACAAAATGAATTGGTAAGCACAAAGATGCAGTCTGAAAGTACATGAGATGTTTTAGAAAATCGATTGCTTTGAGTGTCTCAAACTCACAGTAGCAATGAAACAGGTCAGAGGATCACAAAGACCCTCAGATTCATTCTGGAGAGCTTGGACACTAGCATTGGAAAATGAAAGTCAGTGGAAAATTGTGGCAGTTTTAAATGTCAACATGACAAATGGAAATTTTCAGATACTTCTAGGAAGAATTACTTAGTTATGCAAGGCTCTGAGCAAGCCTATAGGAAACTAATAGATAACAGATAGTTATATCGAAAATACAGCTCATTCCTCTTCAGGGAGATAAGATTGGAAAGGAATGGGATGGCTTTTGGCAGTCTAGTAAGGTAGAAAGTATGCAGTCTTCCAGATATCTTCATGAATGTGGTAGGGAATTAGATCCTCTTGGTGACTTTCCTGCCACAGTATATTTTATCATATAGCCATGAACATAAATAAACACCCTGCTCCCTTAAATTGTTCAGATCATGTCTTTATCACATACGAAAGAGACAAAAGTTTTAAGATTTCAGTTTGTTTTATAAACAACTAATTATACAAACTATACTGTATCAATTACTGTAGGCAATGAAATTGCAGTAGAGAGTGTTAAGTAAATGCCTTAATAGTTTAGGAGATAAGATACAAATAAGGAACTAAAAGATACTAAATGTAGAACTTCCTTGTGTTACCAAGAATACAAGTTGTGAGAAGAGGGAGTAGGAGATGACTGTAGTTTAGACGGAAAGTTGGATGTGACACTGAGCTTTCACTCTGAATTTAAGGACAAAGCCTGAACTTGCTTATAAAATGTTTTTATTTCTTTTATAGAGAGAAAATTAGGAGGCTATTGACTCCAGTAACTGGAAAATGGAACAGTTAATTGAATGGAGCTATAATATAAAAAAATTACAAAAGTTTTTCTCACAAGAATATCTCAATATAGCTGTGCTGATTTTAATAATCCTTAATATTTACATTCCTCACCCTATTAGAGAACATTTTCATATCAAATTATTGCTGAGAATGGGAGATTAACATGCTCTGAAAGCTTAAAACTCTTAAATTCCCAAGATACTGAACTGGGATGTAAAACAGGGAGCAGAGTGTTTGCCTAGTATACTGAAAACCCTGGATTCAATCCCCAGCCACGTGGCACCAGCCCTGTGGCACATGCTGGAAATCCCTTTACTAGGGGAGTGCATGTGGGAGGATCAGAAGTCTAAGATCATCCAGGAAGATTAAAAGCTCCAGGGCATCATCAGTTCCATAGGGGCTTGAGTCCCTGTCTCAAAAACAAATGGGCAAATTAGCAAAGCCAGCCTAAAACCTCAACAAAGATAAAATACTAATACTGTTTAAATTAAATGTTTCTCATGTGATAGTTTCATAACATTAAAATTATTTGAGTATAATCATAAATTAGGAATAATCAAGATTATTTGACCTGGTACACATAGATGGCCAGAGTTGCACAATAAGCAAACCGGTCTCCATTGGCAGCACAGACATCTTTGTTCCATGGCTGACATCCAGCCGCCAGCAATCCCACTTGTCTGACCTGTGACATGGTTGCCTTAAAAGCAAGTGTGAAGAAATGTTAGTCACTTTCACCATTTTTTTTTATTTCAGCTCATACAAACTTATTAGGTACACCAGTTCCCTCCCTTCCTCCTCCTCCCCCTGTACTCCCTGCTCCCCCTCCCCATCCCTCTCCCTCCCCATCCCCCAGTGCCTCCCGCCCCAATTCCCAGAGAGGCCTTACTTTCACCATTTGATAAAAATTTTAAACGTTTAAACTAGCCTTTATGCTCTAATAATACTTATCTCTAGTAATGGTTAATACATGATAAAAGTATTTGAAATTCCTAAGTATATACCAATACCAAAGCAGGTAATATAAATAAATAAATAAAAACCCAGGAGATCCTTTACCAGCTGAGCCATCTTGCCTGCCTTTCTTTACTTTTTATTTTGAGATTGGTTCTCACTAAGCAGCCCAGGTTTACCTGGAACGTAAACTTGTGATTCTTCTGCCTCAACCTTCCAAGTAGCTGCAATTGGTGGGCTTGACACTTGTTGAAAGCTGGACATTTCAATCTAATAGTGAACTGCTGCTGGAAATGAGATTCTGCCCTATTCCTGAATCTGCGATATTGCTATTCTGTTGTTTTTTATCTGCGTTGAGGATCAGCATCAGGTATAAACTTAAGGGCTACCCAATTGTTTAAGCCTGAGCCTCTTTCTGATCATTTCTAATTTTCTCTCCATGAGTTTTTTTAATTCCTAGTCCTTAAGGGCTAACTCACAAAAATGTTTTGTAAAAAGGAGTTTAAAAAAGGAAACCTTTTGAATGATCTTGTAATGGTTGGGTCAGAGTAGGTTCTTCCAACCATGTAGGCAATGGGTAGGTGCTGCTTTTCTGTCTGTCTATCCCTTTGACCAGAAGCAGCAGCTGGAGATCAGAACACAGTACTCTGATACATAAGGAACAGGGTGACTTTTATGCACCTCCCCATGCAAAATATCTGTGGTAGAAACACACAGCTTCCTACTTTGGGATTTGAGATGGTGGGCAGAAAGCCACTACTAGGCTAAGAACTAAACTTCATAGATAGTAAGTTTAACATTCAACCCTCTTCTGCTGGAAGATGCAAGCCTTTACATAGTCCAGCTATACCACAGACAGATTCTCCTAGTGTATTTGTATAGGCAGGATATGGCTGGATGTTTTATTATCTTTTAGCCCAGAACAATATTCCTTTATTTGGATAGAGCATAGTAACTTTATCTACCCATATGCTGAAGGACTTACTGGTTTCTGTATCTCGATTCATTATTTTTCAATTTCCAAAATTCGGTAGTGTTAGCATTTCTTCATTAGCTTAAAATTTAGCAACTTTCTATTATCAAATTGCTTTTGTAGATCTTTGATATAATAACTTAAAACCATATGTTTATCTGTTTGTTTGTTTGTTTGTTTGTTTGTTTGTTTATTCAGTTATTTTGGTGGAGAGTGAGACAGGGTCTTCTTATATAGTCCAGTCTGGTCTGGAGCTTCACTCCGTAGCTCAGCCTGGTCTCAAACTTCTAACAACCTTTTGCCATTTGTCCCCAGTGTGCTGGCATTATAGATCTGTGATATGACTCCCAGTTTTAACTCCTTTCAAAACTTGGAGTTGAATAACCTCTGTTTTTGTTGAGTAATGCATGCTGCCAAGAGGAAAATATATTCCCAAAAGCTTGTCCTATCTTTGTTCTCAGCATGAATCTATATAATTACTAATTCTGCTTTACTAAAGAGAAAATACTCAGCTAGTGGTACATTTTAAAACTGTTTCTAACTTTAAATATAAATTTTGGGTTGGCGAGATGGCTCAAAGATTAAGATTCTGCCTCCCAAGCAGAAGGGCCTAAGTTTTGTTCCTGGATCCCACATTTAAAAAAAGAGAGAAATAGGTAGATATGAAGGTGGCCTGCACTTCTGGCTCTGGAAGGCACAGCCTGGGAAATTTCAGACTGAAACATAAAGGAGGTAGAAGGAATCCAGGATAACTCTCAAAGTCAGCTTGATCTCCATAAGAATGCAAAGTGCCTTCTGATACACACACACACACATAAATGAATAAATAATAAATTAATTAAATGTATAAATCTTAAAAATGGCACACATAAAGGTTTACAAACATTTCATGGACACAAATGAAATATTGCAGATAAGTATTATAAACCTTACTTATCTTCACTTAATAATGTTGCAAATTTTCTGAACCATGTAAGTGTTTGCATGTGTACTCCATGAATTTGTTACTTCAGAATACAAAATCTTTGTTGCCCCAAAATATGCACACTTCATCAATGAAATATTAAATGCTGCAGTTTCTGAAGATTTAGACTTATAATGGATGAGGTAGTAAGTCCAAGAATCATGTCACTGCACATGCAATCAGCAGTGTCAGTAATCATCACTACAGCTTTCACAGGGGGTTGTTTTCATTTTTGTGGACCTAAGTTGTACTTTTCCTCTCAATCTCATTTCATGTTAAATACACACACACACACACACACACACACACACACACACACACACAAACACACACACGTATGCATGCATGCATGTATGGTGATCAGTGAAATATGAAAGAAAATAAGTTATGTATATTTCCTGCATTCATTTTCGTAGGTTAACAAGGTTCAGTTTTGAATAGGTAAAAATTTCATATGATTTCATGTGAAATGAAATGATAACAATAAAAAGTTAAATATTGTGGAATTATAATACTATCAAAGCCGAATAACAAAGGTAAATAAAAATGAAGTTTGTTTATTGTTTGTATAAATATGTCATGAATTGTACTTATGTTAGAATACAACTTGCTGTTCTAAATATCAAACTTATACTGGTGTGTAATTTTTCAAACTGTTTTGTTAGTTTATAACTCTAACTCAGAAATTCAGCTTTTATTATACACATTTAAAAAACTCAAAAACTTTTCTATGATGATTATATTAGATAAATATGCATATGCATTCAAACAGGAAAACAAACTGAATGTTTGAAAAAATTAAATCCAATGTTCACCTGCCATTTGTCGGTATTTGCAAAGGATCTTTCATTGTCATCAAAAGGTATGTGAGAAGTGACCAAAACTTGAGCAAGAAGGAGTTCAAACTCACAAAGAGGTTATGGTCATGTTGGGTTAACCTATTTTTCCATATTAAAGAATAGCTCCACTTTTATTAAATGTTGGAACCAGGAATTCATTCACAAAGGCCTGTAGTTGTACTAAGGCTAAAAACTGTCCCAAAGGTACTTCAAAGTAACATAAAGTTTAGTAAAAAAAACACTTATATTAAAAGCAGTTCCAATGCCCCTAAATTTTACCAACATCAATGTCTTTTCCTATGGAGAAACACACAGATTGAATTTGCAAAAGAAAATTGCTTTAACACACAAGAAGTACATTCGTAATATGTTTAAAATACACTCACATTCTACAAAGGGTGCTGCCATTGTATGGTAGTGTGTCTGTATTCAGTGGAATTTGGAATTCTACTGTTAAGCCCATGAGCTGAGATATTTCCATGATTTTTACTTCATTATGTCATTATTTAAAATAGGAATTCAGGATGGAAGCTTTTTAATAGGTCACAACTTCTTTTATAAAGAGTGCTTTAAGATTCACATTGTATTATTCTGATTGACTCCAGAGATTTATCAGTTTGTCCACAACAAAGGGGAAAATACATATGTATGTATGTACATAAATAAGGTATATTGTATCTATATATCCAAAATGTCATGCATTGCATCAAACTTATAATTCAAAATTAGAGTGGGAAAGTATCTTCTGTTTATTTGACTATAACAAAATGCAAAGAAATACAAAAGATAAATATGAACTACTGTGTATTTTCCCCACAATCTTCCTTTAAATACCAAAAAATTGCTATTAAAGGGAAAATAGTGGGCTGGACAGATGGCACATGAGTTAAGCCTCTGCCTTGCAAGGAGAAGGTCTTGAGTTTGGATCCCAGGTCCTAAGTAAATACACGTAACTTCTGGTCCTGGTGAATAGAACCTAGGAAATCCCAGAGAGAAGCAAAAAAGAGGTAGAAGCAGTTCAGGATGAACACACACACACACACACACACATAATAAAGTAAAAAAAATTAAAAGAAAAAAACAGTAAAAAATATACTGCATTTTCTAAGTTAAATCCATTTTAATATGGCACATTTAAATTTTTTTTTTGCTTCTGGTATAATAAATTACAACACCGTTTTTAAAATGCTGTGCAGATGTTGCCATGATAACAATGCAATTGCTCTCAAAACATAGTTATAAAATATTTTTAATCACTATGGTAATCCTCATAAATTTCTTTGTATTTTCTTGGTAGTAATATAATATAAAACATTAGTATGCATCTAGTCTGTATTTAATTAAATATTTTCATTTATAGGAAAAGATTTATCTTGAAAATTAATGCTCTTCTCATACATCTTACATACAAAATAACTCAAACCCAAAGACTATCTGAAAATTTTTTGTGAATTCTTCTAGCCAGGCTAGTGATTCAGGCTTTTAATCCCAGCTACTTGTAAGACTGAACTAGAATAGGAAGTTCATAGCCAGCCTGGGTAACTTAGTGAGATATTTTAAAAAAATAAACAGTAGAAGAGTATTGTGGGTATAGCTCATCAGTTAAACATTTGCTTAATACAATATGGGCCCTGGGTTCAATGTCTATAGCTGTAAAAAATTATCTAAAATTGGAATAGGAAAAATATCTTTATTCAATATATACTTTTATTTTTACTTCTGCTTTAAAATTTACAAGCATCTGTCTTATCCTCAGAGTTTTGCAATATGAGAATATATACAACATTCTCTCTCCATGACAGAATAGAGCTTTATGAGAAGCAAAGCATGGGGAAAAAACACACAGAATATTACAAGATAAATATAGCTTACTCTTTGTAGTCCTTCATACCAATCATCTTGCTCAAACCAATGTGAAACGTAAGTCATCCAAGCCATAGACTGTACTTTAACCAAGGCAATTGGAAACTCAGCAACAGAATAGTCAGCACCTAAAGTAACAACAATGTGTTTCAACTGATCAAGTTTCACCAGAACTTTCCTCATGAATCATATTCAGAAAAAAATCTATTACTATAAGAATACTTCAAGTAAGTTGGGATCATTTACAAATATCTGGTGAAAGAATGCTAAGCCAGAAAGTACAAGCTTATACTAAGGAGAAGAAAAATAAAATTGAAACTATGTTGTATATTTAGAGATGGCTATTGAATATTAGACTTTTGGTGTATAATCTAAGACTATCTTAGATTTGAGTTTTATAAGAGATAAACAAATAATTTCTTCTAAAAGTTAATGGGATAGAAAAATTCAGAAGAATAGCAAATAGGTAATAAGTTTTTATTTCTACTTCAGAAGGTAAAAACAGGAAGCTAGATACATATATCTTCTGGGTTAAAAAAAGGAAATGTTAATTTTTTGCATTTACTTCTACCTCAGAATTGAGAGATGAATCATTTTTAAATCTACCTAACCACTAGTCATGTTGCTAACTCAAACATTTTACATTCCTGAATTGTTTAATATAGACTCAAGGTTGAGTAGAGAAAAAAAAATCATGTGAAATTACTTAAGATTGATCTAGTTTTAGACACTTCTGGAAAACATTAGATACTAGCCAGGGATGAAGATAGCCACTATTTGAGTGTTGGCTCTTTTGCATTGACAGGGTCAAGGAATATCAGCTTTGGCTCTACAAAAGAAAGGTGCACTTGTTGAAATGTTGACAGCAGTGTAGTAGGTTCAGAACAGTCAATTGTGGTTTTTTATTCTCCAGAAATATTTTCACTGGTATGTCCTTGGAATTTCAAGTCCAGAAGTTTGGCCATAATAGAAAGTCTCGGGAGGGCCAGAGAGTCTTGTTTCATGCCATTATATTTTGAAATCTTCCTTGAATCTGACTTTGGCCTCTTATCTTATCGCCGCCCCTTTAGTTCTTACATAGCATTTCGGCATCTCCTGCCGGTTCCCACCCTTCTCAATGTCCTGTCTATTTTCTGCCATAGTTCTTTTTAATCCTTTGGAGTATGAGTAGCACTGGCCCACCACCATGATGACCTGGTCACTACTTCTCTGGCTCCAAATGCTCTCCTAATAAATGCAACCAAGTCTACCACTTCCAATCTCAGTTTCACTGTAAGCTCCCTACCCGGCTTAGAACCTTCAGACTCTTATGTAGCCATTTAACTATTAATGTTTAAAATCCAACCTATCTCACTCAAGTAAAGTTATTTTTCATTGTGATCACCATATCATACTCTAGAAAGTCTCTTGAAAACATTGACCTTTGATTCTTTCATCAGCTGCAACTTTCCCTCCTTCAGTCTTATCAAACTATTTTTAGAAAATGCTCTTCACATCCTAATGACTCTCCTTTTTTTAATTTGTTGAGTTGTGTATTGAATAAGTTCAAATAACAGATAAGCAAAAATATGCCAAATGCAGGTATTATAAACATTTTAAAAGTAAATGTTTGTTTAAGAATAAAATGCTGTTATTTTTTTCAAAATACAGAATTGGATCCAAGAAAACAATTGAATAACATAAGGCATAATATTTAAGGCAAAATTCACACAGGTTATACAAAGTTAATATAATATCACATTTTTTAATGTTCTGGGATAAAGAGGAAGAAGCATAAGAACTGAAATAGCTTAAATATTCTTTTTAGAGCATTTGTCATTATAAGGTAACATACAAATCTGATACAATAAAACTTCCAAAAAACAAAGCTTTGTGGCCATATCTTATTTATGAAACACATTTTGCCATCTTTAATTCTGTATATATCTATAAGATAGTCCTAATTCACAAGGCTTCAAATATACAAATTTAAGAAATTAGATCATACAGAATTATTTGACAAAGTAAAAGGAACACATTTTTCACATCTTCTGCTGGTATTTTGAAGTCACCAACTTTATGAAAAGCCAAAATACTGGTTATTTAAAGTTTCTTCCATTGTGTCTTTATTTTCCACGAATTTCACACAAGCTCAGAATGCAAGAAACCTCAACATTACATCATTTGTTGTAAACTGACCATTGGGAGTTGATACTGTTTCTCAATAAATCAGCATTGACCATTTAAAATAGTAAAAATAGTGATTCTCTCAAACATCAACTGCAGATAGAATTAACCAACTCACTTACTTATCTTTTTCAGTTTTTCAGTATCAATTAAATAGCAATGTTAACATATCTCAGTTTCTTCCTCACACTGGAATGTTGAATAAGACAGTTTTATCTTTATTCATGACCTAAGGAACAAAGTATGTTCTGTTGAATGAAGATGGTTTTTCTGTCATGGATTTCTTCCAGGACAGTATGCAAATAAACCTCATTAAACTACTAGATTTTAATATGTACAGAACTGATTTCCTTATATTAGTGACTGAGTCTACCACTGTGTAATTCCTAGTAAATGTGGACCAAGAATAGAAAAGATGGAGGCATTTACGTGTAATACCACTAAACACAAATACCACAAAACCATTGATAAACCACGCTAATAATAATAACGAACAATTTTACATGCTCCTGAGATGAAGCAGCTTAGGAACTGCTGCTATATTTTGTGATATAACATGTGTTTTTAAAAATAAAATACCCTATACGATAATACAGTTTTTCATGGGGTCCCTGATCCTTGTGGCTCTGATCTATAACAGGATAATTGCATGTACCCTCCTAAAAAAAACCTCCTACACACTCAATGGGCGCAGTTTCAGAGAGAGCAATCTCTCAAGATCAGTTTTTCTGCCTCAAGTCAAATGCAAAAGATCACAACACTATCACAAACAACTTATTAAAGGACATAATGCTCCAAACTTTTGGTTGAGTGGAGGATATAAGGCACTTACTTTTGGACCCCCAAAGACTTCACTACCTAATATTAAAAAGATTACAACTATGAACACAATATAAAATTACAAGCTACTGAATTCACTAATGTTATTTATTATATAGGGTAGAATGTAGAGTACACAGTTAGATATGGTTAGGAGTGTTTTCCCTATGCAGTGAAATCAGAACTGCATTACAAATTGTGCTGCCTAGAAATCATACATAACAGCCTTTACTATAGTCAAAGGACCAGCACATCTCAAAAAACTCAAGAATTTGAACAAGTAGAGAGTAATATTTATGACAAAAACTACTTTTAGATGAAACGGGAAAAATTTAGGTAAATATTAGGTGTTTTTAACTAAAAACAGCTAAATAGTTGAATATATTATAACTGATTAAGTTATGTCTACAAGCAATCATATTAAGATTTACTAAGAAAAACTGTCAGTAATTTGTTAGTATTTTTTCCATTTTCATATATATACCATTAGCTTTTTCAATAGGTAAATAGCTACTAATAAAATACTTTAAAAACATATAACTTTTTGTATATATTTTTTAAAAACAATACAATAAAAAGGTAAACATTACAGGATAGATTTAGTGACAAAGACTCATAGATGTTGCAATAGACCAGTTAGTAACAACTTTAAAGCAATTCACTATTACACTAAAAGGCTTTCTTAGCTCAGGATATGGCTGGGTATCTCTGACTTCTCTTCCTCTGCCCTTCATTGCTTACAAAGATTTTTTTTTTTCATTTAGTGATCAGCCTCTTCAGTCTTGATATTTACATCTGGTAGAAGTGGGGTACCATGTTACACTGCACTACAGAGGGCTGTCCTGTACTGCTTTGCATCAATCTCCAAATTCCCACATTTATTTCATAATGCATAATTCACTTCAAATGAAAGTTTTTTTTATGTGTTTTTCTTTTTTCTTTTTGGTTTTCAATTGGTCGGACAGTATCATGTATGGAAATTTATTCTTAAAATTGACAATCCAAGTTTAAATATCAAGACTTGTAGAACAAGAGACACATGTTTCAAAGAAGAGTATGGGAAAGATGACTTAAACTTGTAACCCCAGCATTTGGGACGCTGAGTCAGGAACATCGAGAGGATGTAAAAATGGGAAACAGAGAATTCAAGGCTAGCCTGGGCTAAACAGCCAAATTCTGTCTCAAACACAAAACAACAACAACAATAACACACACACTCGCACACACACACACAAACACACACACACACACGCATGCACGCCTGAAAAAAAAAATCCAAATGCCTCTGCTTTAATGAACCTTTCATCTCTTGTACAGACTAGTTAAGTGGTTTAATTATTTGTCCCCTGCTTTTGCTGAGATTCCCAAACATGAATTGTTGTTTATCTATTGAAATGTCTAAATGCTCTTGTCTGGAATGTATACCGTCCTTTCAATTGTGTATGTGTGTGTCGGGGGGAGGGGAGGGTGAGCTCTTCCATTTTTATGACCCATTTTGAGATTCTGTGTTTTAAAAACTTTATCAAATTCAGAAAAATATTTATGTATGTTAATGTCTATGATTTGTGCAGATATAAACCGATTCTCCAAAAGCCAAGTATTATGTCTATTCATCATTTTATACAACATGAGTATCAGTTTCAGGAACGGAAACATACAAGGCTAGGAATGTCTGCCATCTAGTGGCAGTGTACACAAACAGCATATATTTCAAAAACTTGAAAAGGATACTAAGAAAGTGAAATGAAAAAAAAAAAAATCAATAGTAATTACTATGCATATCCTTGCAGGAAAATGGCTAACTAATGCATCTAGGAAAGAATGTTTAATTATTAAAACACAAAGTTAAATTGGTCAATAGGCTTTGTAATGATATCAAGTACACAAGCATGTATTTAAGCAAAATTCCTTATTAGAAGTTTCAAAGAACTCTCCTCTAAACATAAAAACAGACTCCCATAACAATAGTTACAGTATATTAATCAGTCTAAAATATAGTATTCTACAATGTATCATAAATTAAGTATTTTATGAGTTATTTCTCACCATAAAAATGGAGTTCCAAGTTAACTGCTATGGAATATAATTTGGTTTTCCAAGAAATATATTTTAGCATTATACTTCTAAAGAAATAAAAATGTAACCCCTATCAAATTTCAAGGAAAATCATTTTACTTTTTAGTGGTTTGATACAGCAGAAATCATATAATAAGCTATTCAAAAGGTTATTTACTTTTTGATAAGGGTATATTTTCCTGACCAAAACACATTTTTACCTTTGCTATTTCATAGAATCGAGAGTATATGAATTCAAAATATCTTTTGAGAAGTCTTTGCAAAATGTATCGGTTGTGTCTATGTATGATCTATGGGGCACATGTGTCCACAGATAGCCATAAATATGAACCAACGGATTTGTAGAAGACAAAGTCAGGCTGTGACACAATAAGTTTAAACACCCCTGAAGACAGATCTAATAGCAGAGTAAATAATTTTAAAGATATGAGAAAGGAGATTGCAAGGCTGATAAGATTGCTCAGCAGCTAAAATGCTTCCTTTACAAGCAAAAGTGCCTGAGTTTAGACCCACAGAACCCACATCAAATGTTGGGTGCCAGGATGCCCCATCTGTAATTTCAGTATCAGAAGGCAAAAACATGGATCCTGAAAGCAAGTTTCCTAGCTAAGCTAGCTTATGGGCTAGCTCTATGTTTAACTGAAATGCCATACCTCAGTACATAATGTAAGAGGGGAATCTATGATGATTCGCTAAATCATGTATGCATAACTGCACAAATATTTGAACTCCCACACATGTGAACACACAGACTTATCACACACATTTGAAATGAAAAATATCAGCAAAGTCAATAAAAACAATTGAAATGTGTATTAAAGGGTCACGGATAAAAACCTTGAACATCTTATTGAAAGTTAATATAAAACCTGAATTCATTTTATATGTTTGAAGCCAAGAAAAATATGTATTCTAGATATATAATCAAATTTTTGAAAATCACAGAAAAATGAAAGGATATTTTCAAATCATTCACTGGATCGTAAATTTGAAATCTTGTTTCTATAATCCATAATTCCAAATAAGCACCATTCTAATTGTAATAAATACAAATATTTAATTAAATATAGATAAGATTTTACAAATCATTTCTAAGTCACTTCTCTAACTAATTTCTAAATCTCTAATTCTTCTTTAAATCATTTCTTCTCAATATGTGCTTCTCAGTTGACTGCTGCAGGTTTGCTTTGAAACTTGATAAAAATGGAAATATCTAGATCACATCTTTAATTTAAATCAATCAGAATCTTAGAATGGAGTGTGTATTTTCTTATACAATAAAACATAAAAACTGACCAAGTTCAAAAACAGTAGGAAGAATTTGGAAGGAAAGGTGTATCTGTTATCTTCTAACAATAGGCTCGATTCCTAAATTTCTGTTATTCCTGAATTTACTTCTTGCAATGCTTGGAATTTTATACAAGCATGTAGTACAATCATGAGTCTCTTAAGAGCTTAAATGATAAAAATAGGTCACAATGAGTGCAGAATTAGCCTACTTTAAAATCCTGGATTACATAGTACATAGAAGAGAGTAAGATCATTATGACAATTTTAGTTGGGGCTCCCAAAGTGAGTACTTACACCAGTGTAAATTCCAATTTGATCAACAAAACCCATGCATTATATGTAAAAAGAAATGCAGTTATCTTTAGTAACATCAACCTACACAGACTTACTTTTACTTTACATGTATATAGGCATGTGTGGTCACATGTGGGCAGTTGCATGTATGTGTGTGAGTGTGTGTGAGAGACTGGAGGGCAGACAACCTTTAGTTGCATCCTCAGGAACTCTGTCCCACTACTTGGAGGCCAGATCTCTTAGAAATAACTGATTAGACTAGATTGGGTGACCAGTGAACTCCTGGAAGTTCTCTGTCCTGGATTACAAGGCTGCACCACCATGTTTGGCATTTTTACAGGAGTTCTGTGGTCAAATTAAGGGCCTTGTGTTTGCAACAAATAGACCCCATAGTGCTATATACTTATTTTTTAGTTTCCTTGATTTTATTTTCAACATTATGTGGAGTTGGATTTATCTGTGTCTTTGGAGGATTACAGCTTGTGTGTGTGTGTGTGTGCGTGTGCGTGTGTATGTGTGGCAGTGGCACAGTTGTGAAGAATTAGTGGTTGATTTAAGCCCTGAGCAGGCCCGCAGGAGAGTGTCTAATTGATGGAGAAGGCCCAGCCCATGGTGGGTGGTACTTTTCTCTGGACAGGTGGATAAGAAGATGCAGGAATGCGATTCAGGGAGAGCTGGCATTCTTAGCTCCACTTGGACAGATGTGCTCTCTGCCAGTTCCTTAGGCCCCTGGTATTGATGTGAGTTCTGCTAAGCTGGACCAAGAGATGCAACTGGACGATTGTGAGAAAGAATACAACCTCTTAGTCCCCTCCAAAATGTTTGGTCACATATTGCTCATCGATATGAAGGCAAACTGTGACAGCCTCCCAGCACCTTCTAGAGAGAAGGTGGAGTCTCATCCTAACTGTATTCTGTGGAGTTGGATTTATCTGTGTCTTTGGAGGATTACAGCTTGTGTGTGTGTGTGTGTGTGTGTGTGCGTGTGTGTGTGTTGCAACATAGAAATAATTATGATGGAGGAAAGCAGTTCACTTTTACTTAAACAGGTTCATTCCTAATATTTTCAGTGTGACCACTCCAAATCAGCCAAATATCAAGTTTGTATGAGTGGAAAAAATAAATTAACTAATTAAAAAAATAGAATGGAATGTGTATGTGCAGGCCAGAGGTGCAGGCTGGGTCTTTCTCTCAATCATTTTCCACCTTACGTCTTTTGAGACAGAATCATCTAGGCCACACTAGCTAGTCAGCAAGTCTCTAGGTATCCTTTTGTCTCCACCACTATTTCCCTACGGCACTGGCGTTTTAGTCATACAACTATGTCTGGCTTTTTTTTTTTTTTTTTTTTTTTTTTTTTTATCTAACGTGTGCTGGTCATTCCAGCTCAACTCCTCAGCTTGTAAGACAGGAGCTTTGCTGACTCAGCTACCTTCCCAGGCTAGAAAGTTACTTTGTAACTAATATTTTCTTAAAACTTCTAGAAAGCAGGTCAGCCCACAGGGACCCGGCTCCGACTCCCACCATCCAGCCGGAGCTGAGCTCGGGGCCAAGGGACGAGAAGGACCTCCCCCTGGGCCCGGGCCCCGCCCCAGCTGCCCTCGGGTTAAATAGCTTCACGCCGACGCCCCCATCCTCCCTTTACCCCACCCCGCTCGGCCAATCGGGATGCGCGTGCAGTCCAGCCAGGCCTCACCCCGTGACCTAGGTAAGTCTCCGCCTGCGCCCGCCCACCAGGACCACAAGCCAAATAATTCAGTTTAGTGAAATTGAGAGATCTTAAGAGCTAAAATGACAATGTCAAAGTCAAAGTGCAAATCCATGAGAAGCAACACTCAAGTAAACAAATTTCCCACTGAAGAAATTAATCCCATAATGTTAGACTCCAACAAGAACAAACCCGCGGAAAAAGGCCAAGAAAGCCTCACCCAGGATAAAGTCTTTCAAAATATGATCATTACCATGTTCAATACTATGAAAGAGGAAATCCCGCAAGAATTACATAATAGAATCAATCGCTTTGAAGAGGAACACAACAGACATCTGGAGGAGTTGAGAAAAACAGTGCAAGAAACAAAAAGTGGCATAGAACAGTTAAAACAAACTCAAGCAGAGTTTAAAACTGAGCTAAAAGACAAGTTATCTTCAACCCAGAACGCCACACAGAGTCTTATCAACAGAACTAATGAAGCAGAAAACAGAATTTCAGACCTTGAAGATAAAGTGGGAGTACTAACCAGCTCAATGGAAGAGGTTGTTAAAGCCAAAAAGATACTTGAGAGAAATATCCAAGAGATATGGGACACCCTGAAGAAGCCTAACATGCGTATTCATGGAATACCAGAGCAAGAATCTCAAAATACCACCCCTGAGGAAATTTTTCAAACGATCATCAAGGAAAACTTTCCTCATCTAAAAAAAGAGAGGCCCATCCATATACAAGAGTCATTCCGCACCCCAAACAGATACGACCAAAATAGAAGCACCCTGCAGCAAATAATAGTTAAAACACTCCACATTCAAGATAAAGAACTGGTGCTGAGAGCTTCAAGGGAGAAAAAACAAGTCACTTTTAAAGGGAAACCTATTAAAATAACAAATGACTTCTCAGTCGAAACAGTAAAAGCAAGAAGAGCTTGGAGTGACATACTTCAAGTATTGAATCAGCAAAAATGTCAACCCAGGCTGATTTACCCTGCAAAAATATCAGTCATGATTGAGGGAGAAAGAAAAATTTTCCAGCACAAAGACAACTTTAAGGGATACATGTCCACCAAACCAGGCCTTCAAAAAATGCTAGAAATGATACTCAACGTGAAGAAAAAAAAAGGCATATCCAGGAGAACAGAAAGCAAATATAACACCATTAAAAACGAAGGAATATACTTATAAAAGCTACTAAACATAATAAATGTCTGGAATTAACAATAGTTTCTAAATTATAACACTAAATGTTAATGGAATTAATTCACCGATCAAGAGACACAGATTACAAACTTGGATTAAAAATCACAATCCATCAATCTGCTGCCTGCAGGAAAATCCATCTCACCACAAAAGATAGGCACGCTCTAAAAATAAAAGGCTGGTCAACAATTCTACAAGCAAATGGAAGCAGAAAACAGGCAGGGGTAGCCATCATGCTATCAGACAAAGTGGACTTCAAACCAAAGAAAATTATAAGAGACACGGATGGATACTACATTTTAGTCACAGGTACAATTCACCAGGAAGACTTCACAATACTGAACATATATGCACCCAATACGGGCCCCTCCACATTCATTAAGAAAACCCTACAGCGTCTAAAGCAAGAAATCAACCCCCAAACGATAATTCTTGGGGACTTCAACACCGCCCTCTCAACATGGGATAGATCAACAGGTCAAAAGCTTAACAGAGACACTTTGGAACTTAATCAAACCCTTAAAGAAATGGACCTTACAGATCTCTATCGAACTTTTCACCCACGTGCCAAAGAATACACATTTTTCTCAGCAGCATACAGAACTTTCTCCAAAATAGATCACATATTGGGCCACAAAATGAATCTACACATATACAAGAAAGTTGAAATTCTAACCTGTGCCCTATCAAACCACCACGGCCTAAAGCTGGACATCCACAACACATCAAACAAGAGAAAATACACTAACTCCTGGAAACTTAACACTATGATGCTGAATGAGAATTGGATTCAGGAAGAAATTAAAAAAGAAATTCAAGCTTTCCTGAAAGTGAATGATAACGAAGATACAACTTACCAAAATCTCTGGGACACAACGAAAGCTGTTCTAAGAGGTAAGTTCATAGCTCTTAATGCCTACATCAAAAAAATGGAAACATCAGAAAGAAACAACTTAACAATGCAGCTTTAAGCTTTAGAGAAACTAGAGCAATCTGATCCCAAAAGTAGTAGAAGAGAGGAGATTAGCAAAATAAGGGGAGAAATATCTGAAATCGAGATTAAGAAAATGATAGAAAAAATCAACCAGTCAAAAAGCTGGTTCTTTGAAAAAATCAACAAGATTGATACACCCCTAGCTAAACTATCCAAAAGCAAGAGAGAGAAAACCCAAATTAACAAAATTAGAAATGAACATGGAGTTATCACTACTGATACCCAAGAAATCCAGAGAATTATAACATCATATTTCAAAAACTTATACTCTGTGAAGTTTGACAACACAAAAGAGATGGATGAATTTCTAAGTAAACACAACTTACCTAAATTGAATCAGGAAGTTGTGAATTATTTAAATAGTCCTATAACATATAAGGAAATTGAGGAAGTAATCTCGAATCTTCCCACCAAAAAATGTCCTGGACCAGATGGATTCAGCACAGAGTTCTACCAGACATTTAAGGAGTTAATAACACCAATACTCCTTAAACTGTTCCATCAAATAGCAAAGGAAGGAACACTTCCAAATTCCTTCTATGAAGCTAATATCGTTTTAATCCCAAAACCTAATAAAGATTCACTTAAAAAAGAAAACTATAAGCCGATCTCCCTCATGAACACAGACGCAAAGATTCTCAACAAAGTCTTAGCAAATCGGATTCAAAAACATATTAAAAAGATCATTCACGGGGACCAAGTAGGCTTCATCCCCGGCACACAAGATTGGTTCGACATACGCAAATCAATAAATGTAATTCATCATGTAAACCAGTCCAAAGTCCAAGACCACATGATACTCTCGATAGATGCAGAAAAAGCTTTTGACAAGATCCAACAGCCTTTTATGATCAAAACGCTAGAGACAGTGGGAATGGAAGGAACCTTAATCAATATAATAAAAGCTATATACAACAAGCCCACAGCAAGGATTATGCTCAATGGGGAACAATTGGAAGCATTCCCACTTCGATCAGGAACTAGACAAGGCTGTCCACTCTCACCACTTCTATTCAATATTGTACTTGAAGTCTTAGCTGAAGCCATAAGACAAGAAAGGGACATAAGAGGGATTCAAATCGGCAAGGAAGAAGTCAAGCTATCCCTATTTGCAGATGACATGATCTTATACCTGAGGGATCCCAAAAATTCCACCAGGAAGCTCCTGGAACTAATTGAGAAGTTCAGCAGGGTGGCAGGATACAAAATAAATGTGCAAAAATCAGAGGTCTTCCTATATGCCCAGAATGAAAGAAGTGAAAAAGCCTTGAGAGAAACAATCCCTTTTACTATAGCCCCTACAAAAATGAAATACCTTAGTATAAACCTAACCAAGGAGGTAAAAGACCTTTACAATGAAAACTTTAAAACCCTGAAGAAAGAAATTGCAGAAGACACCAGAAGGTGGAAAGACCTCCCTTGTTCCTGGATTGGCAGAATCAACATCGTAAAAATGACCATCCTACCAAAGGCAATATACAGATTCAATGCTATACCAATCAAAATCCCAAAGCAATTCTTCAAAGAAGTTGACCAAACAATCTCAAAGTTCATATGGAGGCACAAAAGACCCAGGATAGCAAAAACAATCCTGAGTAACAAAAACACAGCTGGAGGTATTGCCATACCAAACCTTAGTCTATACTACAAATCCATAGTTATAAAGACAGCCTGGTACTGGCTCCAAAATAGACACACAGATCAATGGATAAGGATTGAACACCCAGATATAAGCCCACAAAGTTACAGCCATTTGGTCTTTGACAAAGGGGCCCAAAGAATCCAATGGAAAAAGAACAGCATCTTCAACAAATGGTGCTGGCAAAACTGGATCTCCACATGCAAAAGATTAAAGCTGGACCCGTACTTGTCACCATGTACAAGACTTAATTCCAAATGGATCAAGGAGCTTGATTTCAGGCCAGAGACTATAAAATCCATAGTTGAAAGGATAGGGAACTCCCTCGAGCTGATTGGGCTGGGCCAACAGTTCCTAAACAGACATCCAATGGCACAGTCACTGCTACCAACTCTCAACAGTTGGGATATGTGAAATTAAAGAGCTTCTGTTCAGATAAAGAGATTACAATGAGAGCTCCAAGGCAACCCACAGAATGGGAGAAAATCTTCACTAACCACACATCTGATAGAACTCTGCTGTCCAGAGTGCACAAAGAACTTAGAAAACTAAACACCAAGGAAACCAATGGCCCAATTAAAAAATGGGCCTTGGAACTTAAAAGAAACTTTACCAGGGATGAAATTAAAATGTCTAACAAATATCTGAAAAAATGCTCCACTTCCTTAACCATCAGGGAAATGCAAATCAAAACTTCCCTGAGATATCATCTCACCCCGGTCAGGATGGCAAAAATCCACAATGCAATGAACAACAAATGTTGGAGAGGATGTGAAGAGAGGGGAACTCTCCAAATTGCTGGTGGGAATGCAGGCTCATACAGCCACTCTGGTGAGCCGTCTGGAGATTCTTAAAGAAATTAAAGATTGAAATGCCATATGACCCTGCTATTCCACTTTTGGGAATAACCCCCCATACAGCAGAGGTTCACCTCGATAGCACAAGCACGACCATGTTCATAGCAGCACTGTTTACAATAGCAAAGTCATGGAATCAGCCCAAATGTCCAACAGTTGACGAGTGGATAAGGAAATAGTGGTGCATCTATACAATGGAGTACTACTCAGCCATCAAAAATGATGAATTACTGGAATTTCCCAGTAAATGGATGTCATTAGAAACAATTATATTAAGTGAAGTATCCCAGACCCAGAAAATTAAGCGCCGTATGTACTCCCTAATAGGTGGCTCCTAGTACCAAACCCACCCAGCCCACCTAGAGACAGTAATTCCAAGGATTATGAACAGGAGGGATGGGGTAGGAGGGCCACACCAGAAACAAGGAGAGAAGGGACCATGTTACAGCAGGGAAAATAGGCCTCCACCAAGGACCCAAATAAGTAATGAGACATCTGATTAAGTTCACAGGCTTTTGTTCCTGATCATTTACTACTGAGGGGGTGTGATCTCACCAGAAGAGGAGGGCATATAGTCTGGCAGATAAAAAGTAACCATTTTGCAAATGGGTGATAGACCCCTCCCTTACTGTGGTTTCCCACTTTTATTACATCTACCTTTGAATGTGCTTTTATCACAAGACTCTAACAGCTTTTTGTCTCTGGCCAGGGGGTAACATACAATGCCCACCAGGATGGAGTGAAGGGCATTGCAGGAGCAGCAAAACTGCAAAAGAAAATCAACAAACCACAATCCAGAACTTCAGAGACTCTATATCAACCACCTAGAACTAGGCCAGCTTAGTCTCTCCCCGTCTTGAAGCTCAGGGAAATTTGCGGAAGAGGGGGCGGTAAGAGTGTAAGAGCACAAGGATGGGAGGAGCAATGATATGTAAGATACTCTATACTAGTTAGGACTGAAGCAATCATAATTGGACTTTACATGCCCTGCGCATTGTCCAACACACTGTTGACCTCACAAAGTCTAGCATCTGCTAAAGGCACCAAGAGCCTTGGAGGCAAAGGATTGGCAGCCACAGCAGTGTTTCTATACCTAAGGGGAACACGGGAAAGGGTTCAGGGAAAGGCCACTGGGTCCTTGTACGTCATCGGAGAGGAGGGCCCAGAGGAAAATCAGACATGCACAAGAAAGGACTCTCTGGGAATTGGGGTGGGAGGCACTGGGGGATGGGGAGGGAGAGGGGTGGGGAGGGGGAGCAGGGGGTATGGGGGGAGGAGGAGGGAGGGAGGGAACTGGTGTACCTAATAAGTTTGTATGTGCTGAAATAAAAAAAAAACTTCTAGAAAGTTACTTTGCAACTAAGGTTTTTAAATAAAACTTTTATATGGTAAGTTCAGACACATATATCTTGTATGATTTTAAAAACTTGTTCAAAAATTTTTCTTTAGGGCTTCTTTGGTACAGTATTTCCCTAAGCATGTGTGAGAACCTAAGTTCATGTGTGAGAAACTAAATTCAATTCTCAGCACCCTGTCATCAGAAGATGGTAGAGTACATTTTGCAACAGAATAAGTATTTAAAGCCTGAGGTTCTAATTTTGAGAAACATTCTGTATGTCTTTGGTCCTCATCTACACAATACTGAAATGTCCCTACCAATTTATGGTCATGTTTACCTCTGAGCTAAACACTAGAAGGGTGTGGTGGCTCATGCAACTGTAGGGAGGCTCAGAGGGAAGGATTGCTTTGAGTTATAATTCAGTCTCCTTCTCATTGTGAGATCCAACATAATACTTTTGTTGTTACTAAAATGTATATTGAAAATTAAAACGATTAAATGGTACATCTTCATGATTAAGCAGCTACTCAATTTTCAAGACTTCATGTGGAGACATTGGTAGTAGAAAATGAAAGCTATTTTACAGCACATTAAACATGAATGCCATGTGTAATAATTGTTTTCTCTTTCTAGCTACTTGAAAGTAACTTTTTGGTTTGTGTATTTTGAAATTTAACTTATTATGCTTCATTATGAATTGGAATATCCAGAACACAAAGGCATGCTAATATTTAAAGAGTCAAGATCTTGAGAGAAGTAAACAAACCTAAGAAGATATGTTTAAGCAACTCTGTCTTTAACTTTTACTAAAATCTCTGAGCTTTTAGAACTGTGAAAAAAACATTGAATGTTTTAAACTCCTTACCAACACATGGGATTTTATTTCATGTATTTCTTGCTAAAATTTCCTAGAATCTGGTAATTATAAAATTTCACAATAAATAAAATAAAATTGATGAATCATTTCCTACTTTACAATGTTTATATTATGGCTGTTTCCATGTTATCTTACATTAGAATATAGAATTTCAAGCTTTTAGAATGTAATCAATCTATCAAATTATACTTTGTCAGAACAAATAAAATAATAAAAATTACCATTATCATTATATACAAAAAAGTTATTTAAAGTAGTTGATAATGAGATTGGATGGTAAGAGCTAGTATCTGTGACTTCAAATTCAAAATGACTGTCCCTATTTTTTGCAAAGTCTAGCCTATTTAAAATGTTTGAACTTCTCTTAAACATTTCTAGTAAACAGTGATGCCATTTTTTTCTCTACATATATAGATGCATGCCACCAGTTAGTTGACTGTGTGTTATTTTGTTCTATCTGGCTAGAAATGGTAGGTAAATGAGAAGCTATGGATATGCTTATCTCTAGCAAAGTTAGCTTCCCTCAGTGTTGGTAAGTCTGAGTGATGGATGAAAACAGCAACCTGAAAGTGAAGGCAAGCCAACAGACCTTCAGGATACTGCTCTCAGTTTGGGCTTTGCGATCCTTGACCATAATTCTGCAAGACCTCTGGAACTATCCTTATGATCAGCACCTGAGTTTTCTCTTCTACTTGCCTGTCTCAGACATTTCAGGTTCACCTTCGGTTATCAGTGATCACTGCTAATATACTGTCACCTGTCTGGATAGTATTTAAAGAAGCAAATCACCCAAAGCAGATTGTAAAGAAACTACTGAATCAAGTGTATCAGCAATGATTTAGGCACAGACATCTCCTCCCACTGGGAGTAGGATGCCAGCAGATTGAAACTGTGGGTGAATCATGACCTATCTGGGGTCCATGCTGCCACTGACACAGTCAAATGGTGGCAGTTAAATGGTGGGCACTGGCATGTTGCCTTGCGAAGTACCCTCTCCCACTCCCAGGGATGGGAATCAGCAATATAGTATACATGGTGCCAAGCAGCACTCAGGACCACAATAATAATGATCTAAACTTATTTATCAGTTTTAACAGTGCATCTAACAGTAGATTGCAACTGCTCAGTGGCTACATAGGGAAAAATGGATATACTAGCTGTCACTCACATCATTGTCATTGTACACTAGGATAGAACTGGTCGTTTTATATTATTACCCTATTAATTATTACCAAAGGTAACATTCCTTTTATGTAAAGTCAAAAGAAGAAAATAGCTTTCCTCTAGATTTCATGGCTGTAGCATAGATTATCTGGGGAAATTTCTAAAATTCTCTTCAGGTATCTATATGTATTTTCTTGCTCCCAATCTCAAAGGCAAAGTATTATCAATGATAAAAGAATAATATTCATGTTACCATCATGGTTTTAAAATAGTAAAAGTGCCAGTCTATAGTTTAGTAGATTTTTGATGCAAAAAAGAAGCCTGAGGTAATCTCTATCTCCTATCTCCTAATAAGATCTCTATGGATTAAATATGGATTAAATATGGAATGATACCTCCTGAAGACAACTGAAAGTTACATGACTAATATTTCATACCTCCACATGTGAATATAATATTACAATGGATGGTTGACAAATTGGTCATTCATTAATCTGAAATAGTTTCCTTTCTTGGATATATCAAATTTCATATAAATTCTGAAATGTGAGAAGAGAATATGAATCTTTGAAATTGATGGAAATTTCATTTTATCTTCATTACAGTGTTTAAGAAAACAAAACTAGGTAATCTGTAAAATTTACATCGTTAAAATAATTTCAACCTATTTATTCATATTGGACTTCTAAGACCCAGCAGGGCAAAACACATAAGCAAGCAAAATAAAACAGGTTTTACTCTTCTCTGCGTAATTTAAAAATTGCCACTGGCCCATCTACTTTCCATCCATAAGGAGCATAAGATTTTTAATAAGACTAGCTTTTCTAAACTAAATTCATGTGCAGCTTTCTAATATATGATATTACTGAATGACTAAAAAAACCTTTAAACTTTCAACATACCAATGTTTAACTATAAAATAAAGAAAATGAAGAATTTTAAATCATTTAAATGCATATCATATTTTGCTCAGAGATGCCTATGAGTCTTTCAACATTTTCTTTAGTATAAATATAAGGGAAGTCAGATCAATATGAGTGATAAATTTTACTTAGTCTTTTTATATAACACAAATGTGTGGCATTCACTCAAGGAATACATGTCTTTCCTCGATAGATGTGTCTTCTGAAATAAGCTATTACTTCAATTCAATTTATAAAACGTTCTGGGAACTCTTATTAATTTACAATGTGCTACTTCGAATTCTAAATGATCCACAAAAGCATGTTGAACAGAATTTTCTTTTTTTAACTCATTTTTTTGTGTGTGTGCATGCACACGTGTGTGTGTGTGTGTGTTGTGTGTGTGTGTGTGTGTGTGTGTGTGTGTGTGTGTGTTGTGTCTGTGGACGACCAAGGATGACTTCAGGAATCTTCCTGCATTTCTTCTACCACCTCTTTGCTTCTTTCTGGTTTTCTCAGGTTCTTCCCATCAGGGTTGGAAGTCAGTCACAGCCACCCACTATTTCCACCCGGCGTTTTTATATGGAACCTGGGATTCAAACTCTGGAACTTCTGGTGGCGAAGCAGAATCTTAACTCCTGAGCCATCTCTCCAGCTCCACTTTTTTGGGGTAACAAATTTTCATAGCCACTTAATTGCTTTATTGAATTTTAAATCATAGTTAAAATACACGTTGCTCAATTCAGCTGTCTGTCTCCCAAGACATAATGGTAATAATTTTCATGCACATTGGAGTAGGAAGCACACAAGTGAATATCTTTTCTACAACGACTGCAACCATCTCTAGGGAAGTATAAGCTGTCCACATGAGGGCGATGTGTAAGGCAGTTTATAAACCGACAGGTACGTGAAACATTGAAACCCTTCTTGAGTTCAAGCCTAAAAACTTCCCTTAACTCACTTTCATCCAACCAGTTTTACAATTGCACCTAGGAATGATATCATTGTCCTAAAAATAACAATTTTAATCTCATATTGTTTTAAATTGGTTCCATTTGATGCCTCTTAAATAAGGGACTCAATTTTTCTTACTTTTCTTAGAATGATATTTCTGAATACACCTAAAATGTAGTCTCCTTTCACACTTACTATAAAGATATTGAATTTGAAATCAATGTAATTTGTTTTGATGCATGATCAAACTTTTCAACTACATCTCATTCTAGTCAATTAATTTTAATCATAGAGTTTTTACTTTAAGAATTTAGGCCTTTTTTTTTTTTTGGTTGTTTCTTTTTTTTATTTCTTCCACTCATACAAAGTTGATAAATACCCCCCATTCCCCTCCTTCCCTTCACCCCTCTCTGGATCCCCTTGCTCCCTCCCCCCTTTTCCCTTTTCTTTTTCCACCCCTTCCCTTTCTCCCAGTGCGCCCCCCCCCCCCGCCCCTATTCCTGGGCATCCTTTAGTGTGCATGTCTAACTTCCTTCTGGGTCCTCCTCTCTGATGAGGTGTAAGGACTCAGTAGCATTGCCTAGAGCTCTCTTCTCCTTTAGTGTAGGAACACTATTGTGGCTGTTAATCCCTTGCCTCTAAGGATCGTAATGTCTGTGATCCATGCTAGACTTTGGAAGTTTAATGATATGTTGGTCTTTGCTCAGATCATGCAAAGTCCTATTATGATTACTTTGGCCCTAACTTGTATGGAGTATCTTGCATATCGTTGCTCCTCCCCATCTTTAGGCTCTTACAATCTTACCGTCCCTCTTCTGCAAATTTCCCTGAGCTTTAGGATGGGGAGAGATTAGGCTGGCCTAGGCCTTTTTCTTTTAAATGTTTGCATAAAAAAGTGGGTATTTGAGGACCAGATAGGAAAGTATTTTAATGATTTACACAATGTGTAATGTACTTCTATTTGATTCAAATTTTTTAGAGCACTTCTTTTTCAATAAAAAGTTTTGAGCTTTGTTACAACGTAATGCTCAAACCAGGACAGTAAATTACCTCTACAGGAATGTCTGGCAAGCACACTCCTGAGAATACTGTTCTACAATAAACATTTAGGCTTAATAGGTTTTAGGCTTAATAATCTTAAATCCATGTATGTAGAAACAGAGTTTGCATCTAGTGGTTTGGATCCTTGCTGTTTTCTCAGTGTGTCTTGTAATAACGAGGTATGAAGCTGCAAAACTCGTGGGATTAGCCCATTAGGCGCCGTCGGGGAGAAAGCACTTGTGGGCTGGGGCTCGGAGTCCTAATCTGAGAATTTAGGGGTTATTAGAGGGACGCCAGCGTGTTGGAGCATCGCCTTCTTCCATCAAACACTGACCCAGCTGTCACAACCTGCAGCCCCACTCGCCCCTTACCTGGAAAAGGATGCCTCAGCTGCAGCAGGGGACAACGGCAGGTGCTGGAGCAGGAACGGCTGCGCCGAGGCCCCGCCCACGCGGCCGGCCCCGCCCTATCACCACTTAGCTCGACTCAGGGGCGGGGCGTTTTCCAGTTGCTCCCTGCAGAGCCGGGAGTAGCGGGCAGCTCTTCTCAACGTCCCTCCCTAGAGATACACGTGACAATCACTCTGATCGTTGATTGGACTTGCCTAGGGCGGAGAGGCAGAAAAGCCTGGTGACCTCTGGAAACAAGGCTGAGTGTGGTTACCTAGCAACGGGCCTACGTGTTGAAGATGAGTTCCTAAGCACTGGGAGTGAAGCTTCAGGCGAGAGCCTCTGCAGCAAAATTGAAAGGGGGAGGGTAGAAACTGTAAGCCACCAACGTTGTCACTACTTAACGCCACATCGAAATTTTAGTCTAAGAAAACTGTAAATCAATAAGCAAATGCGCTTACCTCTCCCCTAGACCTGAACCACTGCCAGGAATGTACATTCAGAAGGTTGTCTGAGTGGGCTTGAGTAGCTCCAGACAACCTCCGTAGATGAGATGGTGTCTGTTAGCCACGAGCAGTTAATATATCTGTCCCTTTAGTGTGCAAAACTGATATTTTTCATGTGGTTGCTTATAAATCTTTGGTGTTATCCATTCATTTTAGAGTTTGCATGTCTCTGAAATCTCCTCTTTCCTGTGGCCTTTGTCCAATACAGTAGAGAAAACAGGTCTCTGTGTAGTTGACATTGATGATACAAAAAAGGGTTGTCCTCCAAAAAAGAATAGAGTTTATACTGAGCTAATTGTTAGCTATAATCAATCTGCAGAATCTCCCGCACAAGTATGACCTCCTCCCATTTTTAATGTGCAATTTGGGGGAGGGGCTGAGTGCTTGTTCCCATGAGTGTGGGCAGCAGCATGTGGGCAGATACATGTGCATGTGTATGCACATGAATCTGGAGACCCCCCGGTTATTTTTAGTAATCACTCTTCCAATATTTTTCTTTTGGAGACAATGTTATCAATTCCAGAGTTTCCACAAAGTTGTAGTCTGAGTAACCAGTTTTTTTCAGAGGATTCCCAGTCTCTGCCTTCCCAGGTTGGCATTACAGTCAAGTTTCCATGCCTGAGTGAATTTTGCATAAGATCTAGAGACCCAAACTGAGGGAGACTTTTGTTGTACCACAAGAATTATAACCACTGGCCCATTTCCCCAGCCCCAGTGTGGATCTTTCAGGAACCCAGTTCACAGAATATAGTGCATTTAATAACATGTCTAGAGCTTTAATTATATGCCAGGCTCCGAATACTTTGATAATCCATCCCTATGAAGGAAATCCCCCAGAAATAATTCCTACCCATCTGTACAGTATAATTTTTCTGTTTCTTTCCACCACATTTCCTATTCTACTATTCCTATTCCACTATTCTTGCTGACACTCTATTTTATAAATATAAATTTACTTAAAAGTTGATTCTCCTTTATTTTAGGCAATAAACTTGTTGAATATGGAAATCTGTTATAATTCTTTACCCAATATATATTAGTATCTAATAAGTAGTAGGTCTTTAATAAATGTTTGGTGTATGAATAAATAGATAAACAAGTAAATAAGTACACAGAGAAATTGCAAATGTGGCACCTAACAGAACTTGAAGCATTAAATTGTTAAGTAGTGTTATATAAAAGTGTTACAAAAATGACTTCAGAAGAGGGATTTGGGGAGAAATTTTCTTTCACAGTAGTCAGTAAATAGAACTAAATAAACAAACTGGATTTTACCTGAGAGAAAAAGACTATGCAACATGAGCATAATGGGAAATCATGCCATTACTTAAATTAATTTTGGCTTGTTTGCCTTCTTTGAAGGAGCTGAAGGTCACTATTCAAAGACATGAAATGGCATAGTGATTGACAACAAAGGGTTAAGCTGAAAAATAAGAAACCCAGATTCTGGAAAACACATAATTCTGTATTTAGATTAAATGTTGACTTCTAGGGGCTAAGAAAAGATATGAAAATCAGTAAAAGGACTAGAGACATGGCTTTCTCAAAAGCAAAAAGACCTGAGTTTAGATCACTAATCCCCTTTAAAAACACCAGTCAGAAATGTCAGTGGCCTGCATTTCCAGTTCTGGGAGGTGGAGTCTGGGAAATACCAGAATGAAGCAAAAAGGAGGTAGGAGCAATCCAGGATGATTTCTGGTCACTCTCCCACCTCCACAGGCATACGCAGTTACCTCTCTCTCTCTCTCTCTCTCTCTCTCTCTCTCTCTCTCTCTCTCTCTCTCTCTCTCTCTTTCTCTCTCTCTCTCACACACACACACACACTCACTAAAAATTTAAAAATACAAAAAAAAAAAACCTCAGAAAACTCAGAGCATTTCTTTTAGGATTCTAATCTTGGAATTTGTATAAGATGATATGGAGAGATGAAAAACATGAACATTTGCATGAAAAATCTCACATTCATTATAAACCACACAGGTGCCCTGGATTAGGAATAATGAAAAGAAAGGCAAGGGTAATATCATAAGAAGCATTAATATGGGGGGCTGGAGAGGTGGCTCAGGGGTTAACCTCTCTGCCTTGTAGGCAGAAGGTCCTAAGTTTGGATCCTAGACACCACATATAAGACTCCAGGTGCAAACGGGGGTGGCCTTCGTTTCTGGTCCTGGTAGGGTGGAGCCTGTGAATCCTGGGGCACAGTAAACAAGGAGGTGGAGGTGTCCATGGGGGTTCCCGAGTTCGTCCATGGTGCTACACACACACACATATATACACACACACACATACATACTCACATGCACACACATGTATACACGCACAATTGAATAAATAATAAATAAAAATTTTTAAAAAGAAGCATTAATATGAAACTATGTTACAGTTTTGATTTGTAAGACATTTTGTAAGTATAGAAGTGAACACTCAACAATGTACCTAAAAGAGATGAACCCTCCAGTTAAGAGTATACCTCAATGCAACATCTGTGAGTGTCTTACTGTACATTCACAATTTAAACACGAAATAAATATTGATACATGGATGTCATAGAATGAGCATACATATCCACAATACATCTATTCATACAATATTGATGTGTGCACATAGGGCTGCTTCAGTACTCATTCCTTTGCATTTTTGCATAATTTGGTTGATTAGATTTCAACAAGGCATTTGGAAAAGTATAAGCACAGCTAGATTCAAGGAAATAATCTTATTTATACAGAAAACAATCATATTTATAAAGAAAACATCTCTTCACCCTCCATTTCACTCTTACTCGACAAATATATGATTCAGGGCTCTCATCATATGAGGGATAATTGTTAGTCATTCAGGTTGACTGAAAGTTTCAGAATAATCATAATTATTATTTCTCACCATTTCAAGTACACAGAGTTCTTCATCATTAAATTAAGGAGTCAAATGACTCTAGTCAACTATTCTTCAAAGCAAGGCCTGTTCTGTCACTTTGAAAAAAGTGTTCAATGCAATTTAATGAGGCAAATGCCTTTTTAGTAGCTATTTTGAATTTAAAAGAAAAGCCAGGAAAAATCTCTCCATATAAAAGTCAGGGAAATTTTAGTCAAAGGCATCTATCTGTAGAGTCATCTAATTGAAAATGGTCATTCAGTATTTTTAGGATAAAATTCATAAGGGAACAGAAATGTATAACTGAAATATCTAAGCAATCCAATATGTGAAGTACACAAAGAATTAAAATTTTTCTACATGTAAAAATGTGTAAAATTGAGCTAGGGAGATTGCTAAGAATATAAAACTTTTGCTCCCTAAGCTGAAGAACCCAAAAACCTGAACTTTAGACTTAATTCTAAGATCTCCTGGAAAAATGCCTGTAGAAGTGGCCTGTAGTTTCAACACTGAAAGGCCATATCTGGAAAACCCTAGAGCAAAGCAGTAAGGACATAGAACAATCCAGGATGATCCTTGATGTCAATCTTTGGCCTTCACAGGCATACACACTGAAGTGCACTCTTATATATGCCTGCATACACATGTATACCCACCCATATTGAAAACACACACACACACACACACACACACACACACACACACACACACACTGTCTAAATTGAAATGACTTTTAAGAAATATGTAATTACATCCACAATGTTGACTATTAAGGTAAAAATATTAAAATTGGACCTTTGTGATCTTATGGCTTATATTATCACTTTTTACTCTTGTATCATATAAACTCAAATTAATCAATAATGGCAGAATATTTGAAATTCTTATCTTTAGAACAATATTAAATGCTACTTTTAAATAGCATATCATAAGCAAAAAATAAGTTTCCTTATGGCATTTCATATTTCGTTCTCATTTGTTTGTTTGACCCCTTCTCTATAATCTTCTTCCAGCCCTCTTCACATCCCCATATAAACAAATTAAAATCTATAATATCCATATGAAGGAAAACATGCTTAGCTTGCTGAATATAACACTTTTTACCTGCCTCTATTTCTAACAAAAATCTGGTTTAATTTATGGTTATGCTTGAATAGAATTCAATTCATGTATGTATTACATTTTCTTTATCCATTCATCCATTGGCAAACATCTAAGCTGGTTCATAGAATAATAATGGTTGAATTATTTATTTATTAATTTAGTTAAGAGTATTATGATAAACATATACGTTTAATAAATTTTAGGTTTCTGTCATACTTGTTTTCTTTTTTGTTTTTAGATTGCAGTGTATGACCATTTTTTCTTTTTGTCTTGTCATGGGATTACTCTCTCATTTTACCGGAATGTAACTCCTTTGTAAATATATACTAAATTTGCTTTACTATCTGTGATTATTTTTATATGTTTATATGTGTATAGGTATAATCCATTTAAGATTGAATTACATATTGAAAACAAAAAACACATGACCACAATTATTTATTAACTTTGATAAGAAATGTAGTATATGGACTTTTCTGTATTATAAAATACAGCCAGCCACTCTACATGTACATTTGTCTATGGTTTGTTCAGATTATGAAGTAAAATTTCTGCGTCATAATATGTATGTGCATATATATGTGAATTTTTCAAAATAAATGCTGTTTTTGCTCTCCACCTATGCTACAACCAGCAATGGTGAATATTTTTGTTCATAAATGTTACCTTTTTCCAAGTTTCCCTAATCTAATAAATGGGAAAATATCTCCATATAATTTAAAGGTGTGGTTTCTGAACTTGATGAAATGAAAATGTTCTGTTTATAATTAATCCATTCTTTTGATTATTTTTCTTTTACATATCTTTGCTGATTCTTCCTTAAAAATATAAGGGATTGATGTTTGCTAGGTAAACCTATTGAAAACCTCTCCTGTTCATCAGTTGTTGAAGATGTTCAGTCATTACTCATTGAATTATATATTTATTTTCCATTTCTAACATTTTAGTTGAATTGTATGTTAATTCCTATCTGTCATAATGTTTTCAATTTTATTTTCATATTTCTGTCTGTGTCTTCTTGTGTTAAATCTGCATGATTTCCGTAAATCTGTCTCTGTATTTGTATCAGGAATAACCATAGCTAATGAACCAGTATCATCACACTTAAATTTTAACGTAGGACTTGAGTCAACCTTTGTTTAATTTTACCTGCTGCAGACATAGAAAATTAAAAAAAATGGTTTAACCTTAACTCAACATAATGAGTTAGATGAGTTAGTTAATGAACAGATACATTTATTGAAACAAAATGAAATTAGTATGGCTAAATTTACAAATTCCAAAGTCACGATTCCACAATCAGAAAAGTTGATGTATCCCAGGAAAATTTTAAAATATTCATGTGAAATTTGCCTATGAAGTGAGCGGATTCACTTTCTGAAATCTCATCAAGGATACACTTCCTGTCTTAAAAAGCATTTTGCTGGTCCTTGTTTTTATGACACATTTCACTTTCACAACTAGAAATGGCCATCCTTTGACACAATATACATTTCCACTTGTTGAGGTTCCTAATTTATGCACTTTTACTATTTCCCTGTTATTTACTTTAGATCTTTGATAACTCTTTGATAACTCTTTTTTGTTTCAATTTCTTGTATGTATAACAGTAAGTGAAATGATGTTTTCATGTCATAGTCTATATTGTAAACCATTATTATTAAAATTGAATTATACAGACATAGTTAAATTATTTTTTTAAAATAACAATATTCAAAGCTTGCATTCTTTTTTATTTCCTCTAATATAATATTCAAAATTATTTATATAAATGTAACTATAAGTGCAACTACTACAAATCTTATAATACAATATTTTTCTGTTTACCTAGTAATGTGTCCCAGTGACTTAAATCTGATGTTATTGCATACATTTGCATCTTGAAAACAAACGTATTATATGTATCAAGATGTAATTTATGTACATTTATTCTATGAAACTTGAATTATTTAATAAAACAGCTTCTAGAAAAATGAAGCTATTTAAGGAAATTAAAATTTAATTTAATTAAAACTTCACCTCTCAGCCACAGTTGACACATTTCAAGTCCTTAATGGTCTTATTGGTTTAGTAGTTGCTTAATTAAGTACAACAAAGAACATGTCCACCATTACAAAGTTATATCTTTTTTGTAAATGTATAGACAATAAAAACTTGGGATTTGCAAACTATACAGTCTCTATTGCAACTGAGAGCTCTCTTATGACACTCTACTGTGTGAAAATCATCATAGACCATACACAAATGAATGAATGTAATTATGTCTTCCAAAAATTTCATTCCCTAACAAGAGGCAAACTGAGTTTGACCACAGGCTATCATTTCCCATACTCTGCTACAAAATTGAAAAAATTATGGAGAAAATGAGATAATTGTTACATTATAAATGGTATGATACCTTTGTCAATTGAAACTACAAATAAACTACAAATATGTAAATTTTGCACCTTTAATATAAACAAAATTGACATGAATTTGCTTATATACACATAAGCACATATTGTTTCCTCAGAGAAATGCTGGTTAAATATTTTCGTTTTTATTTATTTTATTTATTTATTTTTTATTTCTTCCACTCATACAAAGTTGATAAATACTCCATTCCCCTCCCTCCTTCCACCTCTCCCTGGATTCCCTTACTACCTCCCCCCTTTTCCCTTTCATTCCCCCTTCCCTCCCTTTCTTCCAGTGCTCCCTCCCCACCCTCCATTCCTGAAGCATCCTTTAGTGTGCATGTCTAACTTCTCTGATGAGGTGCAAAGGACTCAGTAGCATTGCCTAGAGCTCTGTTTTGTGTTCCCCTTTAGTATAGGAACACTATTGTGGCTGTTAATTCCTTGCCTCTAAGAATCCTAGTACCTGTGATCCATGCTAGACTTTGGAGGTTCAATGATATATTGTTAATCATATTAATTTTAAAAAATAATATTTCAATCAAATGTGTCCCAAGTAGGTTTGGTTTATATTGTGTTTGGTATGCATTTTTGGCAACTCTTACCTAATATAGATGATATTACTGTAATATAACACTTCAGTCAGGGCATTCAGGGTATGTGCTCTTGTGCATGAATGTGCATGTATGTGTATGTGTGTCTGTGCATGTGTGTGTCTGTGCATGTGTGTGTCTATGCATGTGTGTGTATATGCATGTTTGTGTGTGTGTATGACTCTGGACTTAAATAAAAATTTTCTAAGTCCTAAAATTGAAAAATTATACAAAAATTGTTGACACTGTGCCACATCCTGAGGCCAGGTAAAACTGAGGTTCTTAATTCTGGTTTTAGAAAATAAGCCTTGAGCTTTGAAAACAAAGTAGATGTTGCTATGTATGAGAGTCCCATGTGAAGCAATTTGCTGAAAACATTTCAGAAGACTTTCAGTCCCCAGATAATTCTTTTTTGTTTTAAAGATGACTGTCACCATTTACTTTTGATTCAAGACTGAAGAGAACACCAGATTGAAGAGAAATTCATTTTTTGCCTACTTTGATAACTCTAAGATCATAAATCTAGCCTTCATAAAAAGTTTGTTCAGAGAATCACAGGTTTCCTTTGACTTTGCTTTTCAAAAGCAGTTATGAAATCAAACCTCAAGGGATTTCTCCTGTGTTATTACAATACTCCCAGTTCATGGAATTCTTGAATAAAAAAGTAAAGGAGAAAGAAAAGCCCTTGAAAATAAATGGTTGTAAAAATATGAAGACAATAAAATATGAAAACAATACATTATATTTTGCTTTTCATAGAAAGTAATAAATTGATGGGTTTTCTTACCAGAATATTTTTTTCTTTTTTAACTTATTAGAATATTTTAAGGAACATAATTTGTTTTGGCCTTTTAAAGTCAGTTTTATTTACATGTATTTTATATGGATTTTAATAGTTCTTCTACCTTAACCTCCTGATAAGTGTGTATCATAACATATAGTATATGTCAGATTTAGAGAATCATGCCATCTTTTTGTATATTGATTGTCTACACTGCTGGTTTCTTTCATGATAGCTTTATCAAAATATAAGTTAATCCAAATTTTGTTCAGGAGAAATTAAATTATAAAGTAAAAAAATAATCTTTCCTAAAAGTATAGTGTGACCTTACCAAGTAAGTTACTAAGAAAATAATCTAATAAATATATAATATTTGTCTCTCATATTTCTCTTAAATAATATTTCTCTCTCATAATTATCTTAAATAAAAGTTAAAGATTTTAACTTTATCTTTGATAAATTAAACACAATGGTTATATTTACCTTTCCTAAACTTCATGTTGAATAATGCTTCATTTTAAACTTGAAGCTTAAAGATGATTTTCATGGTTTGAATTGTCAACCTCGAGTTGTATGTTTAAATCCTTAGCAGATTTTAAGATTTGTGTCAACTTTAGGCTGGAGGAAGCCTAACTCTGCTTCCTCTCCCAATTTCTTCTTTCTTTCTGCCTCCATATTGGCTGCAGTAGCCTGAACCACCTTCTAGCTTCTGCCTCCAAGTCATCTTTATGCTATGAGATTCCCACTACAATGGAATATATCTCCTCTCTGGAACTGTATGCCAAATAAATTTCACCATTCTCCCTTAAGCAATCTGTATAAATGTTGTCTCACAACCGCAGAAAGAAAAGTTAGTGACAATAAGGATCATGAGTCAAATCCTCAGAGACTCATATTATTCTTTAACTCTTCAAATCTATGGCATTTTAATATAGTTCTCTATATTATATTAAGTCATTTTTCCTCTAGGTTATTAATATGTGGATAAATTCTTAAAGGCTTATAAACTAGTTATGGTGGCTCACTCCTATAATCACAGCACTGGGAATGCTGAAGAGAAGGCGAGGAGAATGGGGGCCAGAAACAGAGAGGAATGAATAATGATCATTTTCCATTTAGTGGGAATAATAGTACATTCTTTTCTATTATTTATTTATTTACTTATTTACTTTGTGTATACGTTCGTGTGTGTGTGCGTGCGTGTGTGTGCGCGCGCGTGCCACTGTGCACCTAAGGAGATCAGAGGAAATCCTTGAGAGCTTGTTTCCCACCTTCTACCCTGTGGATTCTCAGAATCAAACCTAAGTCTTGTGTAGCAAGTGTCCTCTCATAGAGCCATCTTGCAAGTTCCTTAAATTCTTAATTATAATAAAAATAGTATTTCTTTGCTTGGTAAAGTGTGGAGTTCAGATAACCATGTTTCTGATATTATGTGAATGAAATAACAGAGCTTCTGTTCAGCAAAAGGTATTTTTAACCAAACCAAAAGACAACCAATTGAATGGGAAAAAAAAAAAACTTCACTAGCCAAACAGCTGATAGAGGACTAGTGGCCAAAGTGAACAAAGAACTCAAAAAATTAAACCCCAAAAAGATGAACAGTCCACTTAGTAAATGGGCCTTAAAATTTAAAAGAAACTTTTCCCAAGATGACCAACAAATACCTTTAGAAATGTTCCACCTCTCTAGCCATTAAGGAAATGAAAATCCAAACGGCTCTGAGATACCATCTCACCCCAGTCAATATGGCAAAAACCCAAAACACATACAATATTTACAAATGCTAGAGAGAATGTGAGGAGATGGAAATCCTCACATATTTCTGGTGTGAATGCAGATTTGTACAACCACATTGGAGATCAGTATGGATGTTTCTAAAAAAAAGTTAAAAATTAAAAAGCCATATTAACCAGTATACCACTATTAGGAATATTCCCAAAGACTGCTTCATCTTGCTATAGAGACTCATGTACGTCCATGTTCACTGAAGTACTATTCACAATACAAAGTCATGGACTCAACTTAAATGCACAACAGTTGATAAATAGCTATGAAAATGTGGTACATTACACAATGGAATACTATGCAGCCATCAAAAATGAATTAATGGGGGCTGGAGAGGTGGCTCAGGGGTTAAGCCTCTGCCTTGCAGGCGGAAGGTCCTGAGTTCGGATCCCAGATCCCACGTATAGACGCCAGACAGAAGCGGGGGCGGCCTGCGCTTCTGGTCCTGGTAGGGCGGAGCCTGTGAATCCCGGGGCAGAAGGAGGTGGAGGCGTCCATGGTGGTTCCCGATTCGTCCGTGGTTCTACACACACACATGCACACATTCGCACGCACATACATACACACACACGCACAATTGAATAAATAATAATAAAAAAATTTTAAAAAAATGAATTAATGAAATTTGCTGGTAAATAGATGGAGTTGGAAGAAATTATCCCAGAAACAGAAAGACAGATGTCACAGGTTTTTTTCTTTAAGTGGAACCTAAACTGAGCCCTCATAATGAAATAGTCAAGGGGAAATTTATATTATATCCATTATAACAGCCAAGGAATATAACTTTGGAGTAGCAGAAAAAGACCAAAAGATAACAGAGACAAAGGAGCACAGTTAAATAGATAAATAAGATCACTGTAAAAAAAAAAAGCCCATAAGACAAAACTGAATGTCTATCAAATATATTAAAAAATGCTCCACATTCCTTGCCATCAGGGAAATACCAATCAAAACTACCCTGAGATAAAATCATCTCATTTTGGTGAGGATGGCAAAAATACACAATACAAATAACACCAAATGATGGAGAGGATGTGGAGTAAAGGGAACTTTCATACATTGCTGGTGGGAATGCAGACTTATACAACCCTGGAAATTCTCATGCAAAATGCAGATTTGTACAATCACATTGGAGATCAGTATGGCAATTGCTAACAAAGTTAAGGATTGAAATGCCATATGACCCTGCTATACCACTACTGGAAATAATCTTCCAAAATGCAGCAATTTACTACAGTGACACAAGCACAGCTATGTTCATTTCAGCACTAACTATAGTAACAGAGTCATGGAATCAACCCAAATGTCCAAGAGTTGACAAATGGATAATGAAAATGTGGTACATTTATACAATGGAATACCACTCAGATGAATTAATGAAATTTGCCAGGAAATGGATGGAATAGAAAAATTATTTTGAGAGAAGTATTCCAGACATAGAAAGTTATATACTCCCTAATAAGTGGATCCTAGTAGCAAACTCACTAATGACATACTCAATGGTAAATCTCTGTAATACCTACTATAATCACAAAGGATTATAAATGGGAGAGAAGGGGGAAAAAAAAACCTCAAAAAACAGGAGACAAAAGAACACACTTCAGTAGAGAAATTCGGCCATGGTCATGTACTGCATGTAAGTAGTGAAACATCTGGTGTAGCTCACTTTCACTTCCCTTCCTGTTCACTTGGGACTGAACAGGTTTGATCTTCCCAATTAGGAAGAGTATAGCAACTGGAAGTTAGATGGTAACCAACTGACAAATGGTAGACTGTCCCCTGTCCTCCACTGCTTTGTCCTCCTCCTATTCTTCCATCTAACTTTGAGTCTCCTTTTATATTAAGATCTTCATTTAAACAGTCTTTTATCTTTGGTTAGGAGGTGACCTTCGATACCAATCAGGATGCAGCCAATGGTGGTGCAGGAAAAGAAAAACTGAAAACAACAAACCATAATTCAGAACACCAAAGAGCCTACCTTATTCACCTGGAACCAGACCAGCCAAATCTCTCCCCATCCTAAAGCTCAGGGAACCTTGCAGAAAAGGGGGCAACAAGATTGTAAAAGCCTGAAGTTGGGGAGGACCAACGATATGCAAGATAACTGCACACAAGTTAGGGCTGCAGCAGCCAGAATTAGACTTTGCCTGACCAACACAATGGCTGACACATCAATGACTCCCCAAAGTCTGACATGGATCACAGGGGAGAAGGCTTTAGGCAGTAGGATCCTTAGAAGGAAAGGATTAAACAGTCAAAATAAAGTTCCCATATTAATGTGTTGGACCCGCCCAGGATTTGCCCCAGGGCATGGCCAAGCACATGGGACTAAAGATGGCGCTGAAGGCTAATGTCCTGGGTGTTACCCTGATCACATTACGGGGAGCCCCTAATTGGCTTTCAGGTATTGACTTGCCTCCTGTGCTGATTGACATTGGACTTCACCTGTGGAACTTGAAGGTTGCCTTAACCTTTCACGCAATTGGCTGCCCATTTGGCACCATCTAATTACTTGTCTATATAAGCTCCTTTGTTTCCCCCAATAAACTTGAGATTTGCTTCTGACAAACTGCCCGTCCAGTGGTCAAGTCTCTGGGAAATTGAGGCGGAGGCTGGGACAGCTGGAACCTGCCTTTCTTCATCCTCACAGCCAGGAGCTGTGTTATCTTGTGAATGAGTGTGTGAGTAGGTGCAGACATGCCTCACCAGGGGTGAGTGGACTCTATACTAATGGGGAGTCCAAGAAAGGGCAGCAAGATTGTAAGAGCCTAATGATGGGGAGGACCAACGATATGTAAGATCTTAGAGACAAGGGGTTAAACAGTCATCATAGAGTTCTCATACTAGTGGGCAGCCCAAGAAGGGGCCCCAAACTATGTCAAGCTATGTCCTAAACCCTCACTAATGTAGATGACTCAGAGGGAAATTCAGTGCCCACATAAATGGATGCTCTGGAGGATCAGAGGGAGAAATCAGGAAGCACCAAGAGAGGAGGAGGGAAGGAATAGGGGTGAGGGGGGAAAGTGCAATGGTGGATAATGGGAGAAGGGAGAGAGAGGGAGAAGAAGAGGGGTACCTATTGAGCTTGCATAATTAGGCAAGAAAATGGAATAAAAATGTAATAAAAAGGGAAAAAAAAAAGCCTGTAAGTATTGAGATATCTGGTCCTTTTTACTATCAGTTTCCTTCCCATCCACTGTTGCTTAGACTGGTTTACAGTACTGTGCATGTGTTCCCGTCATGGGGGTGGTGGGAGTGGCTAGGGGTTAGAAAACAAGTGATTGGTTACCTGGAGGTCAACCCCACTCTCTACTGTTTCCTATTCCAGTTTTTCCCTTTCCTTTAAGTCTTTTCTTACATAAAGTCCCTTTTATAACACTTTCTTATCTTTGGATAGAAGAGGATCTCAACGCCTAGCGTAGTACAAGAGAAGTGAACTAGATAACAGCCAACCAGAATGCAGAATACCGGTGACCCTGGACACCTGGACTCAGTCCAGCCAAATCCTCCCAATCCTAAAGCTCAAGGAACCTTTCAGAAGAGGGGGCAGCAAGATTGTAAGAGCCTGAAGATGGGAAGATGAAAGGTGGACAAGACATTCCACTCAAGGCAGGGCGGCTCTCCAGGAACTCACTGCAAAGACTTGTCCTTACTAGACCTGGACAATGGCTGACAAATCAACATATCCACATAGATTAACAAGGATCTCAGAAGGAATCCTTTCAAGCAGTAGGAACTTTAGGGGTTAGGGCTAGACAGTGAAGGGGAGTGCCCTCTCTGTGGGTCTGCCCAAAGAAGGGCCACTTGGTCTACTTCAGACGCCTGAACCCTCACCACTCACTGGAACAGCCCCTGGATCACAGGGGCAAATAGGAGTGTGGGAGGCAGTAGGATGGATTGACGAAAGAAGAAGCGGGAGGGAGGGAGAGTAGGGGGAAAGAGGAAGGCAGGGATTATTACTCATTGTTTATTACTCATTGTGTCTGTAATACTGGGAAAAATGGAACAATACTATGACAATTGTAGCTTTCCTAGTGATTTTCAAAGGAGAAATAACTGTTGGTTGCCACTAGATGACACTATTTCCTCCTTACTAGAGTTAATATGATGGACCTGCAAATCCTACCAGGTCAGACTCTATTTATATAAAGTCCATTCATTTGAACTTGTTTGATTGTGCTTTATTTTTCTCTTAAGCCAGCTTGTTCATTTCCCAACCCAGAAGTGATTTGCTAACTATTAAAACCAAAGAAACAAAAAATCTAGCAAAATCCATCCACCAGACTCCTCCTCCCAGAGGTACTATGAATCTGTATGAAGCAGGAAACTGTTTCTCTTTTCTACCTAGTTTCAACCTGGCTTTTCTCTTCACACTTAGATGGATGGCCCTACAAAAGCAATGGTAAGGGGTGAATATGGAACAGTTACATCTTATTTGACCATTTTGCCCTTAAAATACCAACCCTGCTGCTCCTAGCATTAAATGGTGCATCAAAGGATGGGCATAGCACAGGAAGGTAACATAAGAGGGAAGCATGTTCAATAACAACATGTAATGTATTTATATATGTTTATTTATACAACTTTATACAACTAAAAGCAAGCAATTTATTGGTAAATTGACATGTGCTGTTTAAAACTGTTGGCAGTAGACTCTTGGGATGAGAAGACTTTACCTTGTCTGAGACCCAAACATGTTTATCTCAAGTATCCTTCCAAACTTCCTGTCCTGGGTAAGGCTCGATCCCTTGCTCTGAAAAAGAGAGGGAAGGAGACAGCACACAACTGAGGGTATTTAAAAAAATGCGTCCTAGAGAAGGTAACCAAAAGATGTTACTATTGTTTAATCCCATAATGAATCTATCTACAGTGAAAAAGAGAAGCTGGAAACTTTGTGGAGAAAATGTTCTGCTCTGCTCAGATCTCTCATTTGAGAACTCCAGCTGACTGTCTCAATGCTTCTTTCATTTCTGCTGAATTGTGTGCCCCTGATGCTCGTCTGCTACTGTTTGCTCTGTCACTTGAAAGCACCACCCAAATGCACGCTGCTCTGCCTGGAACTCCAGATCCGAAACTCCAGTCAGCTGCATCCTTGGGGTGCCCCCAGTCAATTTCTGCTGGATGTGAATTTGATAATGTAGCCTTTTGTTTGTTCTCTTAATCAGACCACTCCTATTGTCTCTGTTGATGTTTCAGACACTTGATTTGATGATGTTTTGCTGTCTGCTGCTTCTCTTCATTACTTATTGCTGGCTAATGTTTTACTTTTACTTTATACTTGATAAACTTATTTAAAATCTAATGTCCTACTGTTGTAGATCATTATCCCAGCCATAAAAAAACAAAGCAAAATACAACTTTCATTACATTCCAAAAGTCAGGAACTCAAGATCTTGAGACAAAACTTGTTTAACTTTAGGCCTTGTTTAATGGATGAACTGAAAGTCCTAATTTGTTATCTCTCCTTCATAATTGCTACAATACGGAATTGTTTCTTTTGTCCACTAGAGTCTACTTACTATCCAAGAAGTCCACTTCTTACCTACAATACTTGCTTTTATCTCAGATTGCTGCATCATGGTTTTGTTCTAAGAGAAAAAAATATAGCCATTCTAAAATACTGCCTTTGAATATACTCTAAAATACTGCCTTTGAGAGCTATGAGTGCAGAGGGAGGCAGAAAGAAAGAAACAACTGCTCTTTCAGGAGTACCCAGTGCAAATTTTTGGTATTTGAAGTCCATGAGGGCTCCAGTAGAAATAAGAGATATCTGTCTATGTTTCCTTCAAGACCTAATACTGCCTTTTGAAAGTAAGTGTCTTCATTGCCAAAGGAATCACAAAATAAATACAAGTGAAGGTGGACCATGTGCATATATGAGAAAGACATTCTTATCTCTGAAGTTAAAATGTCAGAAGGATATAAACAGAGACTAAATTTTTAGGCCACTTCTGACAAGTGAATATTGAATGTTGATAACTAAATGTTGATAACTGAAAGATTTACTCAACTAATTTAACATATGACAAAATTTAATAACCAAGAGATTTCACTTGCAATTATCCCCAAACAAATCAGATTCTCTGGAAATATGATGCATTGATGAATTGAAGCTACATGTTCACCGACAGTACAGAAGAGACAGTTTTCTCTTAACAGTCACTTTTCCTTCCTATACTTTTGCACCCTATCTTTATATATCTACCATACTAACTACATTTGGGACTTTAGACTCTCCTATAAACTATAATAAGGGAAAAACATTTTTATAAATTATAGAGTCCACAATCCCAATATATTGTGTATTTTGGAAAACATTAGTAGAGGTTCTTTTGTTGTGCTCTCTTCCATGCCTACAAAACAAACCTTCTTTAGGTTTTCATGTAATGATTTGCCAAGATGAATTCATGTTTTAGCATTGATACATGCATGTGTGCATCAGAAGACACTGTGTATGTGCTCATGGAGGTCCAAGGCAATTTTGACAATCATCCTGGATTGTTCTACCTTCTATTTGCTTTGCTCTGGGGTTTCCCAGACTTTGCTTTTCATGACCAGAAATACAGACCACTGCCATTTCTGCCTGGCATTTTCACATGGAAATGGGATATGAACTCAGGACCTTCTGCTTGTGAGGCAAAGGCTTAATCCCTCAGCCATTCCTCCAGCCCCATACCAATACCTTTTTTTAAAAAAACAGATATCTGCACAGAAAAATACTTTAAGAGGTTCTTATTTTTGCTATCTGAACATCCTATAGATATCAGAACAGAAGGAAAAAGGAGGTTTTATTTGATTGTTAGATTGCAATCAATTTGCATGTTTAGATATTTGTGTACATTAATAATTAGTGTTCTCAGTAATCAGTCTTCTACTCTACAAAGGGGCATGCTCTCTTTACTTAGGTTTGGATGTAGAAATAAGTGAATCTTCAAGATACCTGCCACTGCAGAAAAATCCTTCTTAGGAAATGTCCAAAGGAAGGAAAGTGAAGCCTCACAACCTTGTCCTAGTTATACCCAATATCAATAAGAAGGAATAAGTATAATTATGAAAATTTAGGTAATTTGAATGTCTGTTGTACTCAAGGAAGGCCAATTAAAAGAGAAATAAAACCCACAATATGGATAATTAATAGCCTTGTTAGACTCTGAGTACTTGTTATTGCATAACCCATACACCTCAAAGGAAAGGCACTATTCCTTAATTTAAAGGACAGCACAGTGCCATAATCCATACAAAGGTTGCGGCTGAGGGGATCATGCTACAGCAGAGATAATAGGCCACCATCAAGGACTACAAGTAAGAAATGAGACATCTGGTTAAGCTCACAGACTGTCCTTCCTGGTCACTTGTAACTGATGGGGTATGATCTTATCAGAAAGGGAGGGCATACAGTCTGGCAGATAGAAGGTAACCATTTTGCAATGGGAGACTGACCCACCCCTTACCGCAGTCTCCTACTCCTACTCCATCAACCTTTGAATCTATTTATAATAGGACTCTAATTTAACAGGTTTTTATCTCTGGCCAAGGGGTGACATCTAATACACATCAGGATGGAGCCAAGGGCATTGCAGGAGCAGCAAAACTGAAAAAAAAAATCAACAAACCATAATTCAGAACATCAGAGATTCTATATCAACCACCTGGAATCAGGCTTGCCTAATCTCCCCCCCATCCTGAAGCTCAGGGGAAGAGGGGGCGGTAAGATTGTAAGAGCACAAGGATGGGAGGAGTCATGATATGCAAGATACTCCACACAAGTTAGGGCCGAAGCAAGTATAATAGGACTGCATGATCTGCGCAATGACATATCATTGACCCCTCAAATTCTAGCATGGACTAAAGGCACTAGGATCCTTAGAAGCAAGGGATTAACAGTCACAATAGTGTTCCTATATTTAAGGGGAACACAAGAAAAAGTTCTAGGAAATGCCACTGAATCCTTACACCTTGTCAGAGAGGAAGACCCAGAGGAAAGTATGACATACACATTAAAGGATGTTTCAGAGATGGGGGGAGGGGGCACTGGAAGAAAGGAAGGGAGGGGGAAAGGAAGGGGCAAAGAGGGGAGGGAACAGAGAGGTCCAGGAAGGGGTGGAGGGAGGGAGGGGACAGGGGTACCTATTACGTTTGTATGAGCGGAAAAATAAATAAATAAATAAATGAAAAACAAAGGTTGCTGCTGAACATCATTGCTTCTGCAGAGTCAGACTGCTGTCATTCTGGCATTTCACACTGTAGTTTAGTCATAGGCGCTGCTCAGTCAAAGAAGTTCAGTGGTACATATGCTGTTACGTTATGAGAGGCTTCATTAGCAAACATCATTCCAGGAAACACAAGCAGGATGAAACAGGAAGACAGTAAAAACCAAGTGATGGCTCAGAAGAGATATTTAATTTCTCCTGTCTCTACTGATAGACAATCCTTGTGCACCCTCTGAATTTGACGCTGCATCCTGTGTGTATGATATCTGCACTTCTTAATAAAAGCAGGTACAAAGCACTTCAGAATGACAATTCCTAAAGTCCTCTGGTATTTATCATACACTTGGCAATGGTCACCGACATGGTAGACAGCTAATGGATTTCAGTATTCAGAATTCATTGCCCTTTGTGGAAGAACTTAAGAGATCTTATAATTCAATAGAAAAAGAAAGAAATTTGCACTAGAAAATGAGAAGCAAAAATGTCTCTTTTTTATTAGAAAAGTATGTAGGAAACCAGAATGATGTTTATGCTATAAGATGTGGCTAAAGAAAATACTCCAGCTTTCTGGGGATGATCTTGGACATGACTGATTGATGAGTGAGCATTGTTGTTGTACAATAATTCTTTTTACTTACTAGCTGACATTCATTTTAAATTAAATAAGTACTCAAAAATGTCTTTTCTTTAATGATTATTACTAAAACTTTCTGGCAAATATAAAGAATCTCACAGAGTTTGTATGAGTGGAAAAAATAAATAAATATTAAAAAAATAAAAAAATCTTAAAAAAGACATCAAAAAATCTAAAAAACTCACAGAAATAATTGGTACAGTTTATTTTTACATAGAAGAGCTAGAAAACAAAGTTTTATGAAATTATATGATCACAATGGAGCATGCTGGGGGAAAACTATAGAAGCATTCTTCTTTATTTTATTTTTTTAAAGCAATCCTTTTATTATTATTTATTCAATTGTGTGTGTGTGTGTGTGTGTGTGTGTGTGTAGAACCACGAGCGAATTCAGGAACCACCATGGACGCCTCCACCTCCTTGTTTACTCTGCCCCAGGATTCACAGGCTCCGCCCTACCAGGACCAGAAACGCAGGCCGCCCCCGCTTCCGCCCGGCATATGTGGGGGTCTAGGATCTGAACTCGGGACCTTCCGCCTGCAAGGCAGAGGTTTAACCCCTGAGCCACCTCTCCAGCCCCCTTTATTTCATTTTAGTGTGTATGTGTATGTATGTTTCACAGGGGACTGTGTACCTGTGGATACACAAGGTTGACTACAAGAATGATCCTAGATTGCTTCTACCACCTATTTGCTTTACGTTGGAGTGCACAGTCTGCTGACATTTCTGTCACAGATCTGAACTGAGGACTTTTTGTTTCCAGGCAGAAGCTTAGTCCTTGACCCATCTCCCTGGGCCATAGAGTCAAGCAAAATGTACTGTGTTTACACTAATTTCCTACTGCTATTTTCATTTATTTGCTTATTATTTCAACAACCTCTTGACTAAAAACTGTGACATTGGCCTTTGCTTTCTTCTGAGACAATAAACTCAAAAAGACTCATTTCTGGGTTGAAAAATGCTGTTATGTAATAGGAGTGATAAAAAGCAACTCTAGTGTGAACGTGTTATAATCAAATTAGCTTGTGGAGTTTTGGAAATGGAAGTGGATTTGAGCAGTCAGGACTGTTTATGTAGAGAAAATTAGTGTCACGATGACATCTCATTATTTCCAAGTGTTTTAATTAAGTAACAATAGAGAAATAGCAAAATGAATTGTTCCAAAACAAAGATGCAAGTCTAAAATTTCAGGTCATTTAAAAAATTTAATGTTGGTCCCCCTGTTCCAATCATGGCAACTATAGAAGTGGTGTTCCCAGTAGGTGTGCTGTCAGCCAAGGCTGTCTGCAGGACAGGCCATCAGTGCAACACACTATGGTATCTCATACTTAGATATGTTAGATATGAGGCCAAGCAAACACATTATATAATAGTTCTGCTTTAATCAGAATATATATTCTATAATTGGTATTATCCTCTCATGTCTTAATTATTTTTTTAATAGTTTTATGGTTCCATTTATTTTTCCAATACTAATTCTATCCAAATACTCTTTAAGATTAGTGTAGGTCATTCAGTTAAAATCTATTTTATAGTTCATTTTCTTCTTATATAATAATCATTTGAATCAGCTATATTTGAGTAATAGTTAAAGTAATGATCTTGAATATCTATATAATACAGGGCTGGGTCTGATCATAAAAGTAGAACTTGTCTAGCATGTCCAGGTTCTTGATTGGATTTCTAGTCTATCAAACAATTTAGAGTAATAGCTTGAACAAAAACAAGTAACTTAGAGCAATGCACATCATGATGTTCATATTGAACACAGAACAAGAGCTAAGTTTTTTTGCTAGCAATTAAGTAAATAGGATTTAGCTCTGGAATGTTGGACTTCTAAGTAAAAATAGCAATTGATAATTCATGAAAAAAGGAAAGTAAAACAGTGCTTAAATTCCTTTCAGTTTTTTTATTTTAAAATATTTCCAGTTTTATGAAAGTGTCAAGGATATTAAGAGCATTTCCATGTACCTGTTAAGTAGCTTTCTTCACATGTGATCAGTCACAGTTGTTTTATTTTACTGATGTTTTTATTTCAACTATATGTGACGATTCAGTGCTTCAAGGTTGGATCTTTGAGGAGTCATTATAAAGTAGGACCTTTGAGGCTGTGAGTGGATAAATTACCTTAAGGATTCATAAGCTAAGGAGGTAGAAGAAGGCAGGCCTAGTTGAAAAAAGTAGGCCATTAGCAAGTGTCTCCTTTAAAAAGTAAATTATATATGAGGATTTCTCTCTCTCTCTCTCTCTCTCTCTCTCTCTCTCTCTCTCTCTCTCTCTCTCTCTCGCTATCTCTCTGCTAGTCACTATGAAGTGAAACTGAAGCGAAATGCTTTCTTTCTCCACCATGATGTACAAACTGGACTAAAAGTAACCAAGCCAAGCAACCATGGGTTGAGTCTTGTGAAACTGTAAGCAAATTAAACTTTCTTACATGAAGGTGGTTTGTCTTCGGTAGTTTGTCATAGCATTGGAAAACTGGCTGGCATAACCATTGCCAGTTAATGCTAAGGTTTATTCTCTTCCTTAGTAACTATGCATATTACAGCAAGCAATTTAAGGCTAAGATATATAAATATCCTGTCACTTATCAGACTTTCATCCACTAGTTTTGACATAAGCTAATGACTCTTTTAGAACCAATTAGTATGATAATAGTTTTCAAATCATGATTATCTAATTCTATAATAGTTCTGCTTTAATCAGAATATATATTCTATAATTGGTATTATCCTCTCATGTCTTAATTATTTTTTAATAGTTTTATGGTTCCATTTATTTTTCCAATACTAATTCTATCCAAATACTCTTTAAGATTAGTTAAAATCTATTTTATAGTTCATTTTCTTCTTATATAATAATCATTTGAATCAGCTATATTTGAGTAATAGTTAAAGTAATGATCTTGAATATCTATAGAATATGGTCTTTAAGGGTGGCATTTGGTGATCTTAAGACAAATAAATGTTTGTCACTCACTAATTTGGAGTTAGAATGCATCACGTATTTCAAATTTGCCAGATCTAGATCATTTTTTTGATAATAGCATTGATAATAGCATCAGAATAGGGGCTTCAGAAAGATGTTTTCAATCACAATGACTTTCACTTTAACTTACCTCTATTTAAACTATCTGGAGTTATATGATGATATAGAAAGAGCTTAGTTTTATATTATGAATGTGAGTTACAGAATGTGTGCCCTAACATCAGTTTGTTGCAAAAATGCCTTAAATATATGCATAGATAATGCCTCAAATATACACAAACAACATTATACATATATACACATAAATACATCAATGACAGTATTTAACTTTATCAAGATGAATAGAAATACAAATTGAAATGCTATATTCTGCTTTTATTCTACAGATTTTTCTCTTCATATATGTATAATAGGGAGGTATAAAATATTTACTAGCAAGCAAGCATAATCTTTAAATTTATATATATTTTATCTCAGGATATCAAAATGTGATAATTTCTCAATTTTATCACCTACTTAAAAAGAATGACAAAGGTCTTTATCTTCAGAAAGTGATATAAATTACTGATTGTACAAAAAAATAAAAATTATTTTGTAAAAATATTGAAACTGTGAACATTCAGCCTTGAAACTCCACACCAATCAAGGCTCAGGGAACAGCACAAGAAAAATAGAAGTAAAACTGTAAGAGCCTGAGGGTGGAAGGTGTGCTGCCAGACACTATCCACATTACCCATGGACTCACCAGAGATGGACCCAATTCCTTCCACAAGACCTGCACAAGATTTGAATTATCACTTATAAATCATGCAAGGAACAAGATCTTTTTTTTTACTTGAGAATTTTCTTTACTTTTAATATATATATATATATATTTTTTTTTTTTTTTTTTCTCAATCATACAAGCTCAGTAGGTACCTCGGTCCTCTCCCTCCTTCCACCCTTCCCCAGTCCTCCTTGCATCCTCCCACCGTTTTCCCCTTCCTTTCACCTCCCTCCTCTTCTCCCAGTGCCTCCCCCCTCCCCCTTCCCATCTCCTGGAGCATCCTTTCCTGTGAATGCCAATTTTCCCTCTGAGTCCTCCACTCTAGTGAGGTGTAAGGACTTAGTAGCATTGCCCAGAGCCCTTTCTTGGGCTCTCCTTTAGTATGGGAACACTATTATGACTGTTAATCCCTTACCTCTGTGATCCATGCTAGACTTTGGGGGGTCATTGACATGTCAGTCATTGCGGAGGTCAAGCAAAGTCTGATTATGGCTACTGGGGCTCTAACTTGTGTGGAGTATTTTGCATTTCATTGGTCCTCCCCATCTTTAGGCTCTTGCACTCTTGCTGCCCCCTCTTCTGCAAGTTTCCCTGATTTTAGGATGGAGAGAGATTTGGCTGGTCTGGTTCCAGGTAATTAATGTAGGGCTTTGGTGTTCTTAATTATGGTTTGTTGTTGTTTTCAGTTTTGCTGTTCCTGCACCACCCTTGGCTCCATCCTGACTGGTATTGGATGTCACCTCCTAACCAAAGATAAAAGGCTGTTTAAATGAAGATCTTACTATAAGAGGAGATTCAAAGGTAGATGGAATAGGAGTAGGAGACCACAGTGAAGGGAAGGGGATCAGTCTCCCATTTGCAGGATGGTTACCATCTATCTCCCTGTCCCTATACCCTCCCTGGTTGATGAGATCAAACCCCGTCAGTCCCAAGTGACCAGGAAGGAAAGTGAGAGTGAGCTTAACCAGATGTCTCACTACTTACTTGCAGTACTTGATGATGACCTATTTTCTCTACTGAAGCATGCTCCCCTCTCTCCTTATTTCTGGGGGGCCCTCCTTCCCCTTCCTTCTTGTTTGTAATCTTAGGAGCAATATCTTAAGAGCCTCCTCACACCTCCGTGAGAGACTACTGAGTATTAATTCAGGTTAGTGGAGGAGTGAGGGAATATGGCAGGGGGCAGTAAGTGAGTACTTTCCACTGATATATCAACCATGTTCTAGCAATCATCATGTAAAGGTTAAGGCGTGTGGTCCAGATGAAACTTAGTGAGACATTTATGCCAATAGACAGAAAAGTGTTAGGGATACTGGTTGGGAAGAAAAGGACTCATGGTGGAAAGGGTTGGGGAGAATTGGATTGGGAAATAAAGGATAAAAAGGACATAAATTCATTAAATTCATGTATGAAATTCTGAAAGAATAAAAAACTGTAAAAAATACTGAAATGGTATACCATTTAACTAAGTATCAAATATGAGTGAATTGTACCATATTTGTTGTTTAATGGCTACCCAGTTTCATCTAGCATATCTTCAAGCTTCATCCATGTTGTAGCATTTATAAAATGTTCTTTTTCTTTTAGGCTTGAGTAACTTTATCTTGTGGGTGTGTACCGTCATATGGTGATTCACTCATACACCAGTGGAAATCTACAAAGCTTTCATAGTTAAATAATTGTTGCTAACTCCACTTTGAATAATGATGTGTAAAAATCACTTCTGTACCCTGTTTTCAATATAATTGGTTATAAAATAGAAATAGAAATGTTGGGCTTTGATTTTAATTCCAATTTTAATATTTGGGGTACTTCCATAGTGTTTTCATAGCAGTGTGCAATTTTATATTCCCACCAGGAATACACAGGGGTTTCACCAACTTTGCATCTTCAGACTACCTGTCATTTTCTTCATTACTTTCATATTAGTAAGAATGGGGTGTTCTCTCCATGTAGTTCTAATTTTCAAGTCTGGAACAGTGTGGCTGAACATCTTTTCACATGATTGTCTCTTCGTTGAAGAAATGTCTGTGTAAGTCAATTTTTCTTTCTGAATCTTGTTTGTTGCTAAGATTTTAGACTTCTCTCTATTCTGAATATTAATCCTAGATCAAACATATGAATTGCAAAGATTTTTCTCCCATGCAGTGAAATGCCTTTGTACTCTGCTTATTAAGTAAAACCAATTATATTTTCAGAGATGGATGTTTAAAGCATATAATTTTCACAGTCTGAATATATTTGTAGAGCAGAATATAACTTCATCAAAAGGCTGAAAAGCTTTTGAGAAAAAAAATGGACAAAAGAAAACTTAAATATATTTACGTGCAAGGATTTTAAAATGTCCTGTTTTTAAAATGACACTGCAAATTTTAAATAATCATATTATCAAATTGGCTCTGAAAAAAATGATATTTTATGCATAAAATTAGTTTTAGAAATTAACTTCTAATCTTTACTGGATGTGATTTTCACATGACCATCCAGAAGATAACTAAGACATCTCTTATGCTGATAAAACGGTTAGCAAAGACTGAGCGATTTTCATTTGAAGATCAGTGAGATGAAAGGAAAATGACAGTGGCAAAACTTTATAGCTTCACAACTCCTTTTGCTCTTTCATTTTCTGTAAGATAAACCACTGTGTAATTTTGTCAGTTTGCTCTAGTCAATTCAAAACTCAGATGTATTTTGCACTGTCATAGCTCAGTTATGGTTTTCTTTCTAAAATGATTTATTTTTTCTGCCAGAGCTCCAGTTTATGATTTTGTCAGAATCAAGAATTTCTGTGCACTTTTTAACCCAATCACTTCACTTGGCAATTGCATCTCTTTGACTATCATTAGGGAGCAATCCATAGGTGGTAGTGAACTAGTTACTGACTGGAGAATTCCAAGAATGGTGGATTGATGTTAACTCTGTTGGTATTCATCATCTTTGCCTTTAGCAACTGATGGTTTCTGTGTACCTCCTGTTTCAGTGAGATAGTCTTCATACATACAATGAAATATGAAAGCTATCTTTTGATGCAAAGCCAATTATCTTAAAACTTGATAGCTTAAAAGAGTGATGACTAAATTGGTGGAATTGGCTGGGATCCTTCAAACATTCAGGTGATAGCTATCCTAAAATACAAGATCCACTGACATTAGTGCTGGCTACTGCCTGAGGCATTTCATTCCCCAAGTTATGCATATTTCCCCATGGCTCCTCTTTACCAGAATATTTTATCAAGTGACTCAAGTATCTGAGGAAATACAAGTGGGAAATACAATGTAGTTCTTTTGGGCAGAGTCAGAAAGTCAATATGGATCAAAGGTATGAGAGGTATGTGCTTTTTCCTGGAATGAATGGTGCATGCACACAGAGAGGAGAAATTGTTGAGCTGTAATATTTGAAACTTTTATGAGAGAAACATATATTATGTTACACAAATGAATTTCTCACATTTGTTTGAAATTATTTTACTTTTTTATTATCAGTCCAGCTGTTTTGCATAAAGAATAGACCTTAGCTCAAATATGAAGCATAGAACTGAACTCAAGTCACTCAATATATTATAAAATAATAGTCATTGAGTTCCAGAATGGAAATATGATTTAATGTATGTTAGATAAGTAGAATAAAGTTGATACTTCTAGTCACTCTGGGAAAGAGACCAATTCTATTTCCTTTAAAAATATTTTATTTATTTATTGTGTGTGTATATCAGAGGACATTGTGTGTCCCTGTGGATGAAGAAGGGCAACTTTGGGAATCATTCTGGATTGCTTCTACATCTTTCTTGCTTTGCTCTGGGATTTGCCAGGTTCTGCTCACTAGGACCAGAAGTGCAGGCTGTTGCCCTATCCACCTGGTATTTTTGTTTTTATTTTTCTGCCCATACAAACGTAATTGGAACCCCTGTCACCTCCCTCCCTCCACCCCTCCCTGGACTTCCTTGTTCCCTCCCCCCTTTGCCCTTTCCTTTCCCCCCTCCCTCCCTCTCTCCCAGTGCCCTCTCCCCCCATCTCTGAAGGATCCTTTAATGTGTATATCAAACTTTCCTCTGGGTCCTCCTCTCTGATGAGGTGTAAGGACTCAGTGGCAATTCCTAGAACTCTTTCTTGTGTTCCCCTTAAGTATAGGAACACTATTGTGACTGCTAATCCCTTGCTTCTAAGGATCCTAGTGCCTTTAGGTCATGCTAGAATTTGAAGGGTCAATGATATGTTGGTCATTGTGCAGATCATGCAGAGTCCTATTATACTTGCTTTGGCCCTAACTTGTGTGGAGTATCTTGCATATCATGACTCCTCTGATCCTTGTGCCCTTACAATCTTACCACCCCCTCTTCCGCAAATTTCCCTGAGCTTCAGGATGGGGAGAGATTAGGCAGGCCTGATTCCAGGTGGTTGATATAGAGTCTCTGATGTTCTGAATTATGGTTTATTGATTTTTTTTTTCAGTTTTGCTATTCCTGCAATGCCCTTGGCTCCATCCTGATGGGTATTGGATGTCATCCCCTGGCCAGAGATAAAAACCTGTTAAATTAGAGTCTTGTCATAAGAGTATATTTAAAGGTAGATGGAATAAAAGTAGGAGACCATGTTGAGAGAGGGGTCAATCACCCATTTGCATTTTTACGTGGGACCTGGAATCTGATCTCAAGACCTTCTGCTTGTAAGACAGAATCTTAACCCCTGAGCCATCTCTCCAGACTATCTCTTTCTTAACTGAATTGAAACTAAAGTGGTTCTGCTAACAATGATTAATAAACTGATGATCTGTCAGAAGCTAAATTCAATGACACGAAGTAGAGTCAAAACCTGAATGGAGGAAACTAGACCCATATGATATAATTTGAAACTGGCAACCAGCATGTTAGAAGACAGAATCACCTTGGTTTTCTGTATTGTGATCCATGTCCTTGTCTCTGTAGAAGATTTTGGACTGTATTTAGTAACCAAAGAGTATTTTTAACTAATATAAACTGAAAAGTGAAATAGTCTTTACGGCAGTTTCTTTCCTTGCGTTCATGGCTCAAAGTTCAAGTGTCTTGAAGACAAGGGAGTAAAGAGAAAGAATTTTTCTGTGATAAACACAAAGATGGAATAAAATATTTAATATTAAGATTGCCATATTCTCAGGTTTTAAATTGGGAAAGAGTAGATTAAAAATCATCTGGGACCTGGCATTGCTTTAGGGTAGGACTGCTTAAACGTTTCCCCCTGAGAAAAAAATTATATAGACAAATATTCACTGACAATGAATCAGAGAGAAATTTACTTTTTAAATAACTGGACGTGAATATAACTTAATCATTTATTAAAGATTAATTAGAATTTGCATGCTAACTATATGAATGTGCTTGCTTACTTCACTGGAATCTTGCTGAGTATTTGAAACTGAAGGGTACCCATCTTCACCATTTTCGGATTGATTCATCTTTGGATTTTATTATTATCAATGCTGAGAAGACAGTTTTGCTGTATAAAAATGGGAGATATTTTATACAACTCACACTTCCAAGTTACTGTCTTTCATGGCATGTGAGTCACATCTGGAGTCACAGACACTGGGTATATCACATCATAGTATGTGCAGAGGGGAGAACTTGGTTGTATGCCTGTTTGTCTTCCAATGTTGAATTAGCTCCCTCTGTCTTTATGTACCTGCTTAGGAAATGATCCTGCCCACTCTATGTTGCATCTTCCAACATCAATTATGCCATGAAGACAATCTCCTACAGCCTTGTCCAGAGACCTACCTTAGCTAGACAATAACTAGTATCTCATAGGTATGCCCAGGGACTCGCCTTCCAAATACCAAACTGAAAGTGGCTCTGCCCAACTCAATAAAACCGGTCTAAACATAGTCTTACAGGAATTCCCAAAGATTTTTCTCCTGCATGATTTTAAATCTCATCAAGTTAATGATCAGACTGATCATCAGACATAAGCATTCACTGGCCATTGGCAACTCTTTTTCTAATATTTTTCAAGGAGCCATATAATTTCCTAGCACTGCTGTTTTGTTAGGTTACTCTTTAAGCCTATTTTATCTTTACACAATAGTCAAATAGAGCTGTGTGTTACTCTTTTATTTATTTTTTAGGGGGCTCCAGCTCGATGCATGTACCATTCACATGAAGAATAAAGAATAAAAATCTTTTAAAACTATAAAATCACTACATGATTTTTGACTTTGATCTTCATGGCAAGTTAGGTCTGATCAGTAACTGTGAACATTTGTTTCCGTATCTATAACAAGGGAACAATATGGGAAATTTGAAGGAAAGAAGAGGTAATCAATATGAATTATTCACCAAATGCCATGACCCATATTAACATAACAAAGAGGGAATTCTAATCTGATATAATATCTGCAGTTCTTTAAAATAGCTCTGTTTACAGTACTTGGCAGTTTCAGAAGCTGTACTTTGAATTTAGTGAATCTCAAGAGATTATATAATTTCGAGTTTTTATTACAAATCTTGCAAAGAACTTTTCGTGGCAGTGGCTGGCACTTGCTGAAACTATAAATAGATATGATGCTCCCTCCCATAGAGAGTAGGGGATAGAGCAAACAAAGTTAAAAAATATCATCAATATTAACGATGTGAAAAATATGCAGGAAACAAAGCAGATTAAAATTTACCCTGTGGGACTTTACTATACAACTTTCCATTACCATAATAAATATTCGGGTAAATAAGCTTTCTAAAGAAAAGATTTAGGTCAAAGTTTTGGAGAAGTAGGTTTTGGCTATCTACCCTAAGTCTTTCTCATGGCCAAACTACTTCTGGAAAGTTTATGAAAGTGCTACTCTGCTATAGATAAAGATTCCTCACATAGCCCAGCCTCCTGCAAGGCCTTCCCTCTACCCACCATCAGTGTTAGAGCCCAAGTCAGAATCACCATTTTGCATTATATGCCCTCCAAATAAAATGTCCTTTAATCTTCCCAGTTTGGGAAGGTGAAGGACCAACAAAATCAACCTGAGGCTACAACCTCTCTGCAAAAAGTCAAGGCCTACATATGGTCAATGCAAGATACTTCACCTTGGAGCTGAAGAAATAGCTCAGTGATTAAGCCTTTGCCTCACAAGCAGAAGGACCTGAGTTAGGATCTCAGATCTCATGTAAAAACTACAGGTGGAAAAGGCAGAATCTGGGAAATCCCAAAGCGAAGTAATAAGATGTAGAACAATCCAGGATGATTCCCAAAGTCATCCTTGGTCCTCCATAGGTACATCCAGTGCTCTCTTCTACACACAAGAGGACACACACATATACATACTGACACCTACACATATGCAAAAAAAGAGAGATTTTTTCACCTTGATATCTATACTTTATTTTGACCAGAAAAAGAGAAGAATGAAACTAAAAGCAGAGTTGAGCAATCAAACACTAGGAATGCATCAGAATTAGGCATATCAATGCTAAATCAGCAAAGAAAACCATGAGGAAGTCAAATTATGATATTGACTCTTACCCAGAAGAGAATCTGAGATTCTTGGAGCCCAGAGAAATGGTGTGGAAGATCAGTCAAAGTTTGGACACAAACAGTTAAGAGTGTAAACTAAACATGAAATAAAAGTAGCTCTGCAGTGGCAGAAATGACAGTGCCATAGTATATGAAGCTATTTAATCTTTATTGAAAGCATTTAGTCTCAAGAACCAAATTAAGGTGGTATGCAACAGCTCAAAAATCTTCAGAATTATATCTAAATAATTTTCCAAACTTTCTTCCTACAGCTATCAGAACATAAAAAGAAGACATTTCAGGACTAGTTTTAGGCAAGGCTGTTGGCCACCACCTGGGTGAAGCTTCAGAAAGAACATTTTTCATTTTCTCTTCCCTTATACTATTTTGTCTTTTCTTCCTTGTTATATGAGAGAAGAGATATGTCTGTGGCAACAAATACAATTAAAAAACATATATTGTAAAAATCCCATATGAGTAATAACTACAATTGTCACAAGAGACTTCACTGTAATTTTTCAAAAAGGCTCTGAATATTTCAAAATTCTCTTGTAACCCACCCCTGTAAAAAATTACTGTCCTCAAAATAAACCATTTGAAGAAGGGAGCAAATATAAAAGGGATTATATTTTTGACCTAAAGCTTCTTGTTTCTTTTTTTTCTTTTTACTAAAAAAGTAAGACCTGGGGAACACAGATGAATGATAACAACTATCATGAAGGCACTCATTAACTTTTGGACGTGGTATGTCTCCCAAACTAGTATGTGTCTCCAAATAGTTATGTTACTGAGACATGGTAGAAACTTTGGAAATAGGACTTCATGGAAGAAAGGTTGTTTCAGTTATTTTCTCGCTGTTGTAAAATACCCTGAAAAGAGCAACTGAAGGGATTTATTTTGACTCACAGTTGCAGGGGGATACAGACCATCATGTTCGGGAAGACACAAAAGCAGTCATGGAGGGCATGGTGGCTAGAACAGGAAACAGAGAAATAAAGGAAGTAAAGTCTCAGGACCTACCCCCAGTGACTCATTTCTTCCAGTGAGGCTCAATCTCCTAACATTTCCATAACTTTCCCCGGGAACACTACCAGCAGGGATCACTGCTCAACATGTGTGAGACTATGGGGGAAATTTCACATTCAAACCACAACACAGAGTATTTCCTTGAAGGAGACATAGGTGCCTTAGCCCCTCTCTCTTTTTCTCTTTTCTTCCCAGCTGCCATGATGTGAACATCCTTGTTCTACTTTACATTCCCTAACACATGAAAAGCAAGTAAGTCAAATGTCCAAGAACTGAAACCGTGATTCAAAATAAATGTTTCCTACAAATTGATGGTGCAAAATATTTTGTCACAGAAAAAGAAAGCTGACACACAGTCATTCCAGTATTTGTAAGACTAAAACCTATGAATAATAAAAAAAGAAATAACACAAAATCATATGACAATGGATGGAGCTTCCACTTCCTGGAAGGCTAGTATCTTTGCTATCTGCTCAAGGACTCAGGGTTAATCCCTGTACATTTTTCATACATAAAAATGACAATTTTTCATCATTTTCTTTCCTATTTGTAGACTATTTTCACTCATTCTCTATAGTGCATTCATAATTGCACTGAACATTTGTGTAACTTTAAAATCTAAAGTTATCCAAATGCATTTGTTATCTACACTATGCTTAGTTTTCTTTCACCTACAATGGCTTCGGTATAGTATTTTTTCTGGTTCATTTCTTTAGTGTCTTCATTTTATTTATTTATTTATTTATTGCGTTGTTTATCATTAGCTCCTTTGCCCTATAGTTATTAAATCCTTGGGTGCTCTCCTTCCCAATTTGATATTCTTCACTTTTCTCAATCAACATTCTCTCTCAGAGAGTTTAAAACTTTGATAATTATATCTGGCTGGAACATCAAATTTCAGTTGATGACCTGTAGTCATTCTATCAAATCCCTTCATAATGAAAATTTCCATGAACCAAAGCATTTTAGAGCTTTGTATGAATTATCAACTTTATTTCCAATGAATACAAATAGCTTCCATATTTTAAAAGAGAAATGGTAGTCATATTTCCTTAGGACTGGCTAAAAAGTGGTCTAGGCAATAAGACTGATTATATGGCATGAATGGGGAGCTCTATAGAGATAGGGCTTTAGGAAAAAAATACAATTGTAAGATAAGAATGAAAAACAGAATGTCAAGAGCTAGCATTGTGAATAATATCTCAGAGATAATGAATCAGTTGATATCATAATTAGATATAGATAACAACTTGATGACTAAGGTTTCATACTCTGGGTATATTTATAAAGAATTGGAAGTAGAGGAGGAGTCAAGCCCCTAGAAGACTGCAGGAAATTATCACATTGATGGAAAAAAGACCCATTGTAGGGTAGTTGGCATTGGTGCCTGAACAGGTGAATAAGATAGAAGGAAGTTGGCTTTTTTTTTTTTTTTTTTTTTGGATTCTTTACCATACATGCTGGCCTGGCAAGTAGGGATTGCCCCTCTCCCAGTTGTCCTGTAAATATGGTATGGAAGTTCTTTCAGCTTCTAGTGCTAATGTGTCCTGCTAAGCTGGACAAGAAACTGCAACTAAGAAATATTAGCTAAAATAAAATTCTTTGGTGTTACAGTCTCGGGACCCACCGAGACCCTTGAGGGCGGGATTAACTGGTACAGTTCAGCAGCGCAGACCCGGAAAGTCAGGCGAGTGGCAAAGCAGGCTCTCAGGCTCTTTTATTGTAAACATCGGACTGCTTATATACCCCGTGCAACCTCCCAGAAGTCTCAGCATGAGCTTTGCTGAGTCATCCTGACCAGATTGGTCCTCTCAGGCAGGTGGTTTGACGTGAGCACCAGGCGCCAGCATCAGGCGCGGCAACAGGTGTAGCTTGGGGAAGTTGCATTCGCGCGTGTGGCCCATACAGATCATGCCTGAGTGGCATGCTACCCAGGTGGAGGTATTGTAAGTAATGTTGATCAGAGACCTTAATACAGGCCTGCCTGGTCCGTTCCTCCTACACCTGGGATGTTTAAGCCATTTGGTCATGAACTTTTGGCAACATGGAGAGTAACTGCAGCAGTTGATATGTCAATTAAATCTGAATTCAATTTTGCAATTAAGTGAAATGATGGTTTTGTATTTGTATGGCCATTGTAAGATAAACATATGGACCATCCAAAGGACACAGTATCATGATTTTGATTATTGGATAATAGTGTTTGATGTACTCTATTTTTAGTATAGATCAGTTTGATAATTAGATACAGGTGTCAAGTTCGTAATTAAAAGATTGAACTCCAGGCACATTTGTAAGCAATTAGTAGTTAAGCCTTGAGCAAGTCTGCAGAAAATTGTCTAATTGATGGAGAAGTCCTGGCTCATGGCAGGTTGGATTATTCTCTGGATAGGTGAATAAGATGAAAAGTGTTTTAGTAAGTTTAATATTATGTATGCAGCAACACACTGAGATTGCTGAGATGTTCAGTTCCTGAACTGAGTTAGTAAGACCAATGCATTTCATTAATATGTACTTTAGCTGATTCAGTAAATTGGTATTCTTTTTCGTACTTGGCCAGACATGCTCTCCAGTATGTGATGTTTGCCCCTCTCTTAGAAGTCCTGTAGACATGGTTGTGGCTAGTTCTCTTGACCCCTGGTGTTGGCATGAGATTTCCTGCCAAGTTGAATTAGGCTGTAACTGGTCAATCTTAACTTAGAATAAAACTCCTTATTTCTCTAAACTGTTCGATTATAAATTTATCAGCAACATGGACAGTAACTGTGACAGCTGAGATTCTCATAATTTCTTAAAATATTTTTGAATTGTGCACATTGGAAGACAATCTTTTCTCAAACATGTGCCAATCTTTTTGGAGACTGAGATGTAGTGTGGTAAACCAATGAATGTTTCTGGAACATTTTTGCTAGGATGACTTTCACTTTCCCAGATGAATTTGAACAACTGCCTCCAAGTACTACCTGACATTTATCCTCACTTTATATTACCATTAGCATTACCATGCATCAAAACCATGAAAGGATAATATTGTCTTATGAAAGCAAATGGTAATGAACCTGAGGAGATTTTATATCTGAGTTTCATTATCTCTATTGAATTAGTATCTGAGCATTATTCTTGTTTGGAATTACATTTCATGTTTGTCAACTTCTAGAATGGTGGTGTACTTCTGAACAATGTGTTGTTCACTTTTCACTTTTATTGACTACTTCCTTTCTCCTCTCTCTCCCCTTTAACTGAAATGCATTTGTAACATCATTGCCAAGAGAATACCTCTTCCATTATGTGAGAGATGGATGTGCAAATGCTTCTCTATCACTGTAAGGATATGGACTATGTGTCTGTGTATTCTGCTAAAGATATCCTTTCCTTTTCTTTTCTTTTGTTTTTTATTTTTTTTATTATTTCTTATTTATTCAATTGTGTGTGCGGTGTGTATGTGTATGTAGAACCACAGACGAATTCGGGAACCACCATGGACCGCCTCCACTTCCTCAGTGTTTACTCTGCCCCAAGATTCACAGGCTCAGACCAGAAATGCAGGCCGCCCCCGCTTCCGCCGGGCGTCTATACATGGGGTCTAGGATCCGAACTCAGGACCTTCTGCCTGCAAGGCAGAGGCTTAACCCCTGAGCTTCCTCTCCAGCCCCCATCCTTTCCTTTTCATAACAACATATCTTCTCAGATAGCTATTTCTTCTAAGTTAGCAACTAGAGCTGTTACTTTATTGTTCCAGGCTCATGACACAGATTTGTCCACTTTAGGGTGTGCTCTGTATGAAAAGACATTTAAGACCCTTTGAGACTTACTTTAATAACTTCCCCAGGGTAAATCCTGAAAGAACTAGGTCAGAAGCCCATAAAATTATGTAATATTTTCTACCTGGAAGGCACATTAGAGATCACATTTTTCAGATATTTCATTATATAAATTAGAAAACCAAGTCCAGGTGTATCACTGGAATAAGCCATAATCAATAACCCAGTATCTCAGACGGATAGTCTGGTACTCTCTCAGGAAGACTTCCCTGTTGGATGAAGTCCTTAACTTTCCAGGTGATTTATTGGTGTGTGTGTGTGTGTGTGTGTGTGTGTGTGTGTGTGTGTGTGTTTAGGACTTCATGATCATATTAGTTAGATTCAAAACAAGAAAGATTTTGTAGATTGCATAATAAAAACTAAAGAGAATTTTCTCTTCTTCCCGATTTTATTACAACCTTATTAAGAGAAAAAATTGTGCTGAAAACAAGAGAAACAATACAGACTGAGAAATAATCTTATCAAATATTGTAATTTCTTCTAAAATTAATTTTTCTGAGTCCTCCCCACCAAGTTAGATATCCTTATCCTGGATAACAGGTTGGGGTGGGGTTCTGAGTATGTGTGTGTGTGTGTGTGTGTGTGTGTGTGTGTGTGTACTTAGTGTATTTAGATGTAAAACATTTGCACTTAGCTCTTCAGAAAGTGCAGTGGCCAAGTAGGGGGCTTCTGAGGAGTTCCACAGCCTGGGACAGAGGGATCTAGATTTCAGTCTGAAGAGGCAGGTGGGAAGAGGGAGGGGTCTGAGAGAGGCAGTGTTTCCCAGGCTCTATAGAAAGTCTCCTCTGGGAGGGGCGAGGCTGTCACTGGCTGGGGAGCTGGGAGCCAGAGCGCGGCTCGGAGAAGTTGGTCAGGAGCAGTTGGTCTTTCACACATCTCTGGGGACTTCAGGAGAACCTTTGGATATGGGTGAGTGCACGAGTCTGGAACTAGCGTCTCAGAAGCTTGGAATCTGAGGCGGGTCCCAAGGACGGAGAGGTCTGTGGTCCTTGGATTGTATCTGTTCACCAGTGGGTAACTTCTTTCCGCAGCCACTGGTCTGCCTCTGGACTTTTCCAGGAAGGAGAGAGCCCCGAGGCTGTACTTGCAGGAACGCAAGGTGCTGGGAGTTTACAGGAAGAAAGGAGGGTGCTTAGGGCTCCAGCGTGGCTAGCTCTGTGCGGTATTTGAGGGAGGAAAGGGTTTGAAATAATGCGAAGATTCCAGCAAAAGCGTTATAATCATGTGTTTCCACGTTTGTATATATGATTTGGGAGGTAAACCGAAGGAAGGCATGAGAAACTTCCTAAAACTTCCAACTCATAGGTTCGATACAGAAAGGAGTTGGGCAGAGTAAGGTCTAGGAATAATTCCTGGTCTCTGTGGAAACCAAGTGTCGATTTGTACAAAGGCTCTGAAACGGAGGCAGAAGGCTGATTCTTCCTAAACTAGACCTGAGTAAATAAATGGTGAATTTAGAAGAATGTCCAGATTGGAGCAGGTCCCCGGACGGTAGAGCTCTGCTCAATTTAGCCCGCTCCAATTTCTGGAGAATCTTTTTTAGTTTTGTGCGCAGTTTGGCACCGTCCCAGAAACGCTTGGTGTGGGGTGGTTAAACTGGTTGTTGGAGTACACAAACCCAGCACCAAGAAAAAGTGTGTTCTTGTGAGAAAAGTTCTTAAAAAAGCAACGAAGAAGTTAGAAAGAAGGTATTACTCACTGTCCCGGGACTCGGCTTGGTTTGTTGAGCTTATGGGTAAAGTACCCGCACAATATTGCATTGCCAGGGTTACTGATTAGCAACCCTCTAGCAGCTGGGATTTACTATGCAAACGCTGACCGAGTCTCACTTCTTCCGGTCCAAGTCCATCACTCGCCCCTCCCCCGCTGCCCTTGTGCTTTGTTGTGTGGGATTTTTTTTTTTTTTTTTTTTTTTCTGGTGTAAAGGAGGCCTTTGGGCAGACCTGCTCCCGCTGTCATTCCTAAATTCCCACAGGCTCCAGAGTGAGGAGATGCTCTGACTACTAATCGGTGGGGTTTATAGACACCAGCCAACTTGGAAGAAAAGAAAAAAGAGAAGACCTAGGACATTTTTGCCTATGAATGTTAGCCGTGATCAAATCTTTAATAGTCTCTTCTTGCTTGACCAGTACAAGAGTCTTAGAAAGAAAAAAAAAAATAGGGTCTTTGAATGAAAGTGTTGGAAATGATCTTCAGAATGGACTGTCTTTTTAAGTGTGTTCTGAAAAGCTCTTCCTTTTTTTTTAATATAGTCATTCTTTAACATATAAACTTTTTTTTAAATAAAAACAGAGGGGAGCCTCCCTTAAAAAAAACAGCGAAGTAATTTGACAATATGTGATCTAGTCATTGAGTCTATTAAAAAATATCAAGATACTATTTGGATCCAACACATACTATGTGCCTTGATAAACTGAAGTGTGAGTTGGCTGGCTATCAAAGGTTACATTTTTCAATTTTGAAGGTAATTATTTCTTTAGTTTGCATTTTCACACTATAAAAAAATAACTTGTTTTGGCTTTTTACTTTGACACTCATGGATAAATTACCCAGTCTAACTTATTCATACATGTTGTGGCAGAAGATGTAGAATAAATAAATAATTGTTAAGGTTATCTGGAGTTAGGTCAGCAGTTCTCAAAGATCTATAATATGACAGATGCATAAAATCTACTTCTTCCTTCAGTCAGGAGTAAGTTATATTTTCCTGTCTCATGTTGTGTACACACAACTCATATAGGTGTCAGTTACTCAGTAGGAGAGAATCAGCAGAGAAACAAGGGAGAAACCAGAAATCAGGAAAGTAAAGAACAGATATACAGCAACAGACTTCACTGTTTACAGATTCAAGACAATAATCAGTGGCTCAGAACTGCAGCACAGATTGCTAGGATGATAAGGAAACATTATAGAATAAACCAGCAACTACAGCTAGTTTTCCTGATAATTGTGACAACTGAAAAGTACAACTTAAAGGCAAATGGTGCGATGGAGGTGAATGTAATCATTAGTTGTGGTCTGTCCAAGAACTCTCTATTCTATCATTGTGGAAGAGTGAGACTAATCGGTTAATCAAATAGTCTGAATTATTTATAGTCATCATATCTATAATACATAGGCAAATTTTCAAAAGTAAGTTCTTTGCAAAGTAGGCAAATTGAGATTTTGGCATCTCTTAACTTTCTCCTTGTATTTTTTTCCCAATCAGTATTGGTTCGTGTATGTATGTAGGAGCACTTTCTTTTACTCCAAAATTCTCTTCTTTAGAAATGTTTCAAAATTAATTCATACTGAAAAATAAGGGACTAACCATTGGCTAAGCACACTTTCATTTAGCTACAAAGTTAACTTTAACTACAAGTTTTCTAATACTGAAATTTCAGGCTTCAGTGAAGATGTAAGTCAGAAATATTTGAAATTTCTTCCCTAAGCACATTAGCCTTTGTTCTACATGGCCATATGTATTATATATTTCATATATATGTGTGCTGACAATATAATTTTTTTCATAAAAAATCGTGGAGCAAGTAGCACTGAACTTGATTTGGAGAGATATGAAGGTTTGGGGAAGAAAAAAGATAATCTAATTTTAATAAACTATTTTTTTTAAAGCAAGAAGGAAGTAAGTTCTGGGTAGCAGTACAACATGGAAGTGGGTAACAAATGGATCTTGACTTTGGAAAGTCTAGAGCAGAAAGAATTTGAAATTTACATGTTAGAAAACAGATTTATAGAAAGGTTTTATAATGTTATTGGTGTTTAATGAAGATACATTGAGCATGTTGTTTAAAACAAAAAATCATTGGATACAACAGTCCAAGTAGTATTGAAACAGTGCTGTATAGAACAATGTGACAAGCAGACATATGTGGTGTGCAGAAGGTGGGTGAAAAACTATTAAGAAATATTGGAAATTCATGCAACTGGTAACAATGAGAAGAAAGAATAAAATGTATTCTTTGGAGAGTAAAACCTCTACAATTGAGAAAGTAGTAGGCTTTTTGATAAACATACTTTAAAGAGACTCCAGATTGTTTATTTTTCTGGTTGCTTTGTGCAGCTGGTAAATATCAGATATGAAAGGTATTTAAGAGGTTATGGTCAGATGTTTAAACAACAGTGTTTATTAAGCATGAGCCATATAGTGAAAATTTAATGGGAACACAAAAATAAAAAGAAAAAAATCCTTTAGCATAAAGGATGAACACCATGGCTAACTCATTTAAAAGTAAGAGTATTGGTTAGCGGGAAAGAAGTAAAAAAAATAAGTGGCACTTAAATGGAGGAGAAGAATACCAAGTAAACATATGTACAAATGCTTTAATATTATAACATTGAAATACAACCATTGAAATGTGTCCTCCTAAATATTTAATAGTGTATCCAGAGGCTCATACATGCTGATGAGGAGAAAAGTTAGATAGAAATACTTTGGGTCATTCAGTTTCAAATACAAATGGGATCAGTTAAAGATCTTAAAAACTATTTAACAATTTGGACAAAGACAATGAAATACACCATTTTCTCAAGGTCATAATTTTATTGCAGGAAAAATATGGCACACAATAAGTGGCTAAAAACAAGGTACAGGTCCTATAAATCCTTGAAGATCTTCTATCCTCTTTTGTTTATATAGAAAAAAAACATTGTAACTTTATGTAGCTCAGATCATTATTCAGTAATAATTAGAGAAAGAAAACAAAAACTAAATTGCAACTATATTCAGTAGGAAAATTAAGAATTTTTTTATTTTTGTGTAGCATTTTTGTTTGTGTATGTTAGAGAGAGAGAAAGAGAGAAAGAAAGAGAGATACATATATCATGGAGTGCCTACAGAGCTTGGAGGATAACTTTTAGAAGTCAGTTCTCTCCTTCCAACATGTAGGAATGAAAAGATCAAACTTATGTCACCATGTTTATACATAGATACCTTTACACACTAGAACCATACTGCCTGCTCTGGTAACACTTTTTAAGGATCATTTAAGAACTTATTGTTTGAATATCATTTAAGACCTGATTATGTTATTTTCTCTTGCAGTTCACCTGCATGGTTGCTGATAAATGACCATCAAATGGCTTAAGGGAATAAGGGGTTTATTTCCTTACAACTGTCTGGTTACAGTTCTTAGTCCAGCTTGACAGGAGAGTATGCATCAACACCAGGGCCAAGGGAACTGGCCACACCATCACCACATAATGGCTGAGAGATGGACAGTCCTTATTTGCCAGATCAGCATGTCTGGCCAAGTGAACAGAAGGATGCCAACTCTCTTAACTAGCTCTCTGTGATTTATTCCAGGGCCTAATCCCACTCACCATAGGCTGGACCTTCCCCATCAGCTAGACAATCTCCTGCTGGTTTGCTCTGGGCTTAACTCAACCATTAATTCTCTACACATGTGCCCAGAACTCAATCCCTCAACTGTCAAGTTGACACCTGTACCTAACTAGGACATTTTCCCTGGGCGATTATAATGATATGACAATATCATGAGACAGAAAAAAAAAAAACTAGCACTATAGGAATTTCTTGTGCTATTGTAACTATTCTCCAAACAAGTATATTAAAATAATTCACTATTGTATCTCATGGCTCTGTGGGATGACTGCTGAGCAAGTTTCATTTGACATAACAGCTTCTTGCAGTGTCAGCTGAGGATTCAGTCATCTGAAGACTCGATCAAATTGGTTATAATAATTCACACAAACATGCAGCTGGCAGTTGACCATGCCTGTTTATGAGCTCATATTTAGCCATGTTTGCTTTTTTTTTCCCCAAAATAATAAATGGACTCCAAGAAGGAGAATCCTAAATTGAGTGTTCCAAGAAACCCCCAAAGCAGCCAGGTTAGCATCAAGGGAATGTCCCAGAATATCCTTTCTGCCACATTTATTGACCATAAAATCAAGAGCAGTAAGATTCAAGGATATGAGACTGAGCATGTTCCCTTGAAGAAAGAAGGATGATGGGAGGATTTGAAAGGAACCAATTTATCCATCTCATTCTTAAATATTTCACACACATACAACTAAAAACTTGGCACAGTTCTTTGAAACATGATGAATGACTGGCTCTCTAATTAGAAATATGACCTATAAAGACAATAACATTGACTTTCACAACACAACATTTGAGAGTAGAAATGTGTGCCTTTGTAGAAATGTGTTGGTTGAATACTGGAATAAACTGTACCTAAAATAGCTGTGAATAAAATCAATTTGTCCTTATTTTTGCTTGAATCTGAAGTTCTAAAGGAATTGAAATTACTGTTTCAGTTATTTTATTTAGGTCTGATCTTGTGTCATAAATTAGAATATAGTTCAACTGGCAAAAATCTCCATTCAATACCTTCTTGTCACAAAAACTAAATGCTGGGGCTGGAGAGGTGGCTCAGGGGTTAAGCCTCCGCCTTGCAGGCGGAAGGTCCTGAGTTCGGATCCCAGATCCCAGGTATAGACGCCAGGCCGAAGTGGGGGCGGCCTGCGCTTCTGGCCCTGGTAGGGCGCAGCCTGTGAATCCCGGAGCAGAAGGAGGTGGAGGCGTCCATGGTGGTTTGCGAATTAGTCCGTGGTTCTACACATACACAGACACACACACACACACACACACACACACACACACACACACATACACACGCGCGTGCGCACATACACACGCACATGCGCACAGTTGAATAAATAATAATAAAAAAACAAAAAAAACTAAATACTTAGTGATATTAAGGAACTTGCTTCATTTTTTAAGAGTGTATTAATACTAAAGAATATATTATTTGGATTTCTATGATATCATTAGAGGTACAATGAAATTTATTGTGGGGAAATGTATTTAAATTAGCCACACAAGATTTCATTTATTAAAACTTCACATAAATCTTCTTTGGTTATTTTTAACTGACAAATGTTAGAGCTGTCATTGTAACAATTATTTTTCCTAGACAATTGAAAAAAGGAAAATTTACAATGAAAGAGATGAGTTCAAATTCAGAGACGGGATTTACTTCAACTAAGAAATTAGTTGCCTAAGGGCTGGAGAAGTGGCTCAGGGGTTAAGCCTCTGCCCTTGCAGGCGGAAGGTCCTGAGTTCGCATCCTAGACCCCATGTATAGATGCTGGGCAGAAGCGGGGGCGGCCTGCTTTTCTGGTCCTAGTAGGGCGGAGCCTGTGAGTCCTGGGGCAGAGTAAACAAGGAGGAGGTGGAGGCGGTCCATGGTGGTTCCCGAATTCACCTGTGGTTCTACACACACACATATATACACATGTACATCCATGCACACATGCACAATTGAATAAATAAAAAAATCTAAAAAAAGAAGTTAGTTGCCTTGAAAAAATTGAATTCCTACTGTGCTTGAACATGTTTATTTTTGTTGTTTTTTTATCCTCAGGGTCATTTAATTTTAAATTACTCTAAAAGAAAGTAGAGTTAAGGATAAATAATATGAAGCCACATAAAGCTGTATGTTTAATATCTACTACCTAAAAAAAACCAAACAACTAGCCAATACACATTCTGAGGAAGACTGTATGTTAGTCATGTAAATAGTTTAAGCAGAATGATGTACGGTAAGTCAAGAAGGTTAAATGACGTGCATCTAAAAGAAATCATTGTTTAACTTGCTAGCATACTTACTACTTATTCTAAGAGCCACATGCATAAATATTTTGCCATTTTATAAGCTTTCTTGTTATAAAACCTCTAATTGTCTTATAATTTAAAGAATCTGTTCAACAATGGTCTTGAGTCAGACTCTTAGGATTAAATTTCAAAAGATGCAGGCTTGATATTTTGTTCTGCAATGTTAATGTGTAGTACAATTTATTTTGAGGCTGTGTTGAGCGATGAAATCTCCAAAATGCTTATCTTTCACACCATGGTAATTTTGCCTCCCTTTACAACTATGATTACTTTCTTATAGCTAACACATTATTTTAAATTTAACCTCTTCATGACTTAAAAGCTTATTACTAAGAGGCTTACATGCTTCCATACTATTTCATTACAAACTTAAATGAAATAATGCTTAAATTTACTAGAAAGCCTTGTGCAAGTTAACTGTGTATAATTAAGCCTAGTAATGGCAGGAGACAGAACAGAAGGCCAAAGTGTTGCGTGAGTAGATTTTCCAGAACAGAATGAGGCATATTACTAAACCAAAGATCTTTGCCAGATGACAAGCACTTAGGCAAGAAAGGCTAAGGGAGTCAACTGAAAAGTAGTTCACAGTTATTCAAAAGGATAAAAGAAGAAAATAGAACAGAAATAGAACAGAAAAAAGTATTTTTTAAGGATTTTAAAAATTTATATCTATTGAAACTACAGATCCTTTACAAAAGGATAAAGATACAAATTTGATCTTATAGATGAGACTTTTTGCACTTTTCTTTTCCATTTTATTATTCATTTAGTGTTTCATGTATGAATGCAGTGAAATTATGATATTTTCATACCATGAGCCAAATCCCATCCTCCTTCCTTTCCTATTACAATACTTCTTCCCTATCATTCTCACTCTCATTTTCATGCCTTTTGCATGTATGGTCAACTGAGTTTCTTCTGGGTTACCTTGGACAGCATGTGCCTAAGCTCTTGCTGGAGGATAACTACTATATCACATTGTCACAGTGCCACAAAACAAGCAAACAAAAAAAGCAACAAAATGAAATGATGATGATGATAAAAGAAATAGGACCTAGGGGAGAAACAGATCAAAACAGACATAGGATGATGGGATTCCTGAGTAGTTCACTATAGAACACTACAATGAACTTTGAAATATATAGATATAGCTTTAAAAATTGCCTATGAAAATGACTTATGGCACCTGAAGATTTTCAAATAAATCAGTATGTTTCTTGATTGCTTTAATTTATTGTAGTTTTCCAGTAAAAAAAATCCCGCCCATAAATGTTTTTTTCTTTAAAATTTTATTATTATTATTATTTATTCAATTGTGTGCATGTGTGTGTATGTATATGCATGTGCGTGTGTGTGTGTGTGTGTGTAGAACCATGGACGAATTCGGGAACCACCATGGACCGCCTCCACCTCTTTCTTGTTTACTCTTGCCCTGGTATTCACAGGCTCAGCCCTACCCGGACAAGAAAAGCAGGCCGCCCCCGCTTCTGCCTGGCGTCTGTCTATATGTGGGATCTGGGATCCGAACTCAGGACTTTCTGCCTGCCAGGCAGAGGCTTAACCCCTGAGCCACCTCTCCAGCCCCCCATAAATATGTTTTGATGTAATAGGTACAATTGTATTTGTTATTCTTAAATATTTATTTACAGGTAACATTTATACCTGAATTAGAAGGAATAGGCAGGAAATATATAATCTATAATAAAGCTATTAATTAAAAAGGAATCATACTGTAGCCAGCTCCTTATCAGTACTGATTTCAAGAGATAATCACTTGTGATTTTGTCCCCAAACATATATGATTAAGCTATTAAATAAATCAAAAGAGTTGAAACATACTGTGGTTCAATTCTCATCCACAAAGCATAAGGAGACAATCTTTTATATCCCACACAAACTCCAATATTATTAACTTATGTTACTTTTATTTACATGTGTAAAAGAGGCATGAGATGACTGAAGATAAATAAGTAACTAATATCACATTATACCCCAGATCCTCATTAGGTAAAGAGAAGAATGGATTCATAGCAGCACTTAGATCTTTTTTGGTTAGGAATTTTGCCCTGGTTTCAAACCTGATTTTCAAACAGATTAGAGTTCTAAAACTTGAGCCCAAAGACTCGGCATTGTTCTTTTTCTATCATTAGACTTTTTAACCCAAATTGCTATTAGATAATCATAAATTATCACATAAAATTCTTATTAATTTATGGATACATGACAGAATAACTGTTAACAATTAAGTTTTTATTTCTTACCCTGCTAGCATTCTAAACTTGGAAAATATTGTTATTATTATACATGTATATTTCTGGTTTTCAATTTGGTTTGATTTGTTTGACTTTTGTATATATGCGTGCAAAGAGTGCCCTTAGTCCTAAAGAGATTATAACTCCAAGGGAATCATTTTACAATTCCCAGAATTGGTGTTTATTTTAGCCACTGATAATGTTCACTGCTGATAAAAGTTATTATTGTGATTAAATCTTAATCTCTAAATCTGAAACAAAGGGTTTTTAGTTTTCCTGAGACTTTGTGTGTTTGTCTATGTATGTGTGTGTGAGTTTGTATGTGTGTGGATGTACATGCGGATGTGGATGAGGAGACCTGAGGTTGATGTTGGATGTCTTCATTGATCACTTTCTAATTTATTATATCATGCAAGGACTGTTTCTCACTGAAGCTCAAATTTGTCACTTCAACTAGCTAACCAGCTCGCCTTGGAGTTTCCCATGTCTGCCTCCTGAAGGCTGGGATTACATATGGACTTCCACATCCTTCCAGCTTTTACTTAGGTTCTGTGGATCTGAACTTCAATCCTCATGCCTGTTCATCAAGCATTTTATGCACCAAACCATCTCCCTTGCTAAGAAGAAGAGAATAATATCTACTAAGAAAAAAGTCATTGCTGACTTGTTTATTTGGGATATGATATTTCACATTTGTTATTCTGTTGCTAAAGAGAATAATTCAAAAGAAAATCGCTAAATGAAGTATTTATAAAATCTTCAAAAGATACTGTACTACATTTAGTAGACATTATTCTACTTAAGTATGTCAACAGTCTACTTCAATGTGTATGTGAAGGCACACATAGCACATTCTGGATAAACAGAGCTTCTCCTCATTCCCTATTTGGCTCTTTTACTGACTAATACAGAGAAAAGAATATTTATCCACTATATATGCACAGAGTATATAGTGGATATTACCAGAATTATCCATTTCTGTTACTATTTTATGTGTTCTTTAATTTCTACGGAAAATTTTAAAATAAAACACTTTGTTAATTATACATCAGATAGGAAATTAGTGATGTTTCAAAAGAGGAAAATGATAGTTACTATCAAGAGAAAGGTTAGCATTAGTCTCATTAGCCTCATTAATCTCATAGCATTTATCTTAATGGACATACCTTTACCTAATACAGTAAGTAGATTTTGGTTCAAATAAACTGAAAGGTAAATGATACAAAAGTCATAAATAAGTCATAAATGGTAAAACAAAGTGACAAAATATTGTTAAAATATCCAGATTACCAAAATGTCAGTGACAATTCACTTTTCTCATTATATCTTCTGAAATCATTGCTGTGACAGAAAAATTTTATAGATAGGGCCACCAGCCATTGCATTCTGGAAGATGATGGAAGTCTTCAGAAAAAGAAGACTTTTTAATTTATTTTGGTTTTTATTGAGCATTTGTTTATTTATTATTTTTATTGAGAATTTATTTTCAATTGAGCATTTATTTATTTATTATTTTATTTATTGAGTATTTATTTATTGAGCATTTATTTTGGTTTTATAGAGCATCATAGGATGATTCAGTGAGATTAGTTGTAGAGATCTGCCAAAGAGTTGATTAAAACAGTTGTCCAGTAATGGATGGGATTGTAGGCATGAGCAGTCTTCTGAATGAAAATCTTGAAGAGAAAGTCTAGTGATGTTATCAAGAGGTAGAGGTGGCAGAGATGGTTATGGGGAGCTTCAGAGGATTTACAGAGGTGAGTGATCAAGCTCTGGGATCATCTGAATGGTCCAACTGCTTCTTCCCCAGCCTTCATTCAGAATTTACTATGATTTCCTTATGGATTTTTCCATCTACTGGAAAAGGATGTGGGGCCACACCCAAATCGGAATTATAGAAGCAAAATAAACAGTCCCCTAGTGTGCAAGCCAATTCCCTGTTCTGTGAACCACAGTATCTTATCCTTTCAATTTCCTCATTGTATTGTTCCAAGTCCAAACCTTCCCTAATCACTGCCAGTTGCTTACAGACCTGCTCAAGTTGTTTTCTTTCCGCTACAGCCTGTCATGAATTCTCTTTCTATTCAACGCAGACTTCATGGCCAGAGATACAACCATTTTAGTGTCATTTTTAATTTCTTAAACAAATACACAAAGAAATAGTTGACACTGTATCATTTTCACATGCATATGCATTATACTTGTTTATTCAGCCCTTCTCTCCCTATCCTTCTTTCCCTCTTGGTGATCCCCATCTCCCCCTTCATTTGTTCCCACTCTGTTTTCACATCACATGTATTTCCTTACTGTCCCTTTCCCATGTTCCCTCTATTTTAATTTCTCATGATCCTCTCATGATCCCTTCTACTTGCTGATACATAACCATTCATGCACAAATATTCTTTACTTCTATATCTTCAGTGAGCAAGAGTCTGATTGCTATAACATTGTTTAGAGAAACACTTGATATACAGATGAAGAAAAGCATTCTGAGTCACACATTGTAGACCACACCTGTAATCTTAGCACTCTGGAAGCAGAGGCATGAAGTTTGCTGCAAGTTCAAGGTCAACCTGCTGTACACAGTAGCCAAGTTTATATAGGGAAACCCTGTATAAAAACAAACAAGCAACAACAAAAACATTTTGTTATGTGATCATGCAATTGCAGCACTGTTAAAAGTGAGGAACAGCCATTTGGGCAAAATAGGTTACAGTTGTTATAGCAAAACAGCTATTAGGAATAATGAGAACACAAATCTGTCTTTGATTCATTAGAATAAGATATAGAAAAGGTTAGAATTCCAATGAGAAAGTGGAAGGAATCATCAAGTACAAGTACCAAACAAACCCAAAATATTTGTAATTTTGTAAATTGCCAGCTAATTAATCTTTATGCCAGATCTCATGTCATTAGATAAGAGAATGATCTGGATGACTTCTGTCAACACAATGATGCAGGATAGTTGTATCCAAAGATGTTCCATGACTTTTGTGATCACATCCATGATGTTTCCTGGAGGTTAGGTAAGATGATGAGTTTTACAGAAGATTGAATAATTCCTTGAAATTATACAACTGGTTTACTCTATAACTTAATAGAACTTCCAATCACCTTTAAAAATCTAATAGGTTATTGCCATGATCCAAGCATAAATTATAATATTTAATCCAAATATGTGAATACATATCATTCATTTAAATACCTAAACCTAGTTAAGTATCAATTATATTAGTAGAATATTATACCAAACAAATATAAGTTTAAAATATAAAATTTAAAACCTTTGGTTTTGCAAAAATGTGACATAGTATCAGTAATCACAACATACCAGTGAAAATTTCATTATTTAGCCTTATGAAAATTTTTACCTTTCTTAAACTTTTGTAATAATTCAATATATTCATACTTACTTGAAATGAAGGGAAAAGAAAAAAAGACTCCTTTCTCTTAACTTCAGTTTCACAATCTTACCTTTAAGTCTTAGAATCCTGGTGCTCTCTTCCCTTTTCTTTTTGGCTATTTTCTTTTTTCCTTTCTTGTTTTTTATTTGGCTTTTAAAATTCAAATGATGTGTTTGAAGAAGTCTATTATCCTTGGGCTGAAAGACTCATTCAGTTCTTTCCTATCTTCTATGTTAAGTGCTGATCCAAAGCAGCATAATTAAAACAAAACATAGAATAATTAAAACAATTCACTCTGAATAGGTAATTAGAAAACTAATTAGATATTTGTAATAATGTTTTTTATACTTTTCACAAAAGCCTCCTTAAGTTAAAATGCCATGCTATGTACAGGCAAAGTTCTAATGAATTTGTCTGGGGACTATCCCTCTTCTGGGAGGAAGCACTCTAATATGTAATCTCCCAGTTCCTTCAAGGACTACAGAATTAAGGTACAAGTAGCTGTTTGCTTCCCTCAAGTTGAGCCCTTCTGTTTTCTTTGTCACTGGCTTTCATCCTCTGTTTCAGTGGCTGTAGCTCACTGTTTATTTATTGGCTGTTTAGTATGGAAAAACATCTAGTCTTTCAACATTGACGACAAATCAGAGTAATGAGCCTGCCCATCACGCTACATTGGGCATAATCTTTGCCTGTTAGTCTCTTGGCTGGTTTTGCTTTACTTGACTATCCTGAAAGTTTGAGAAATCTGATTGCTTTGTGGTTGTTATTTTCCCATTCTTATTGACACTTGCCAAATCTTTTGTCATGAATCTTTATACTCATGACAGCTTCTAGGTCAAATCTCAGTTTTGATCATTGAATCTTTAGAAGTAAAGCTAAGGATTGAAGTAGTCAGCTCTTTCAATGAAGGCAATGGATACTGATTAGCTGCATGGTGGCTGTTGAAGTCATAGCAACAAGTCCTTCTTACTATATTTTAGGAATCTTAATTAAATTTCTTTGTTTTTGGATGCATAACTATAAAAAGTTTCATCTCCTGGAAAAAATGAATTCATTTATTTCAGAGAAGAACAACTTTAGAGACAATAAAGAATTCCAATATTAATTTCTGAACTGTTAAACTATATGATTTCATTTCTTTCTTTAGTCATTCCTTCCAATTTTTAATTATAATTCCAATGGACTTAATCTTTTAATTTTAAACTGATTATTTTCCAAGGCATTTGGTGCCATTGCTGAGGCTACCAAGCTAAACATAGCCATCATCAACAAGAAGAGGAATTGCAGGTAGATCCTATGGCTTGAAATATCAATTTCATTTTCAACAAGGACTCAGGGAAATTTCTTGGCAAAAACAAAACAATTTGAGCAAAAAAAGTTACCTGCTCTTAATTCATCTTGCTAAAGAAAAATTAATTTGGCAAGATACTTTATTTTTATATTAAATTTGCTACAATAAATATATAACAACGGATAAAACTGGATTATCTTACAAATTATAAATATAGTTAGAATGACTATACAAAAACATTTTCGTGCCACAGAACCATGAAATTTAAACTTTTTCTCTGCAGGGTAATAGAAGGGAAAATGTTATGTAATTTCACTTTACTGAGCATTTGAAGAATATTTTAAATTATCTAATTTGATAATTTCTAAGTCAACCTGAGTAAATCACACATAATTGGCAAATTAGGTTATGCTCATTTTATGTTTTGATTTAGGAAAACTTCTTTTTAATATTTTAATACATTACCTTAGATAAGCAAACTAATTTCACTAAGCTTCAGTTACTTTGTGTTTTTTTTAATCTTTTTTATTTTCTTTTGTGTTTTTATAGAAGGATAAAAGTAAATATTTCAACAAGTTGTTGAGATGAACAAATATGTAAATACATATAAAATAATCTTACAAGTCTCTAACCAAGACAAAAATTATGTCTCATCTTTCTCGCCATATATATATAGAGAAACTAATGCAATAATTAGATCTTTACTTAATACAATAATTAGATCTTGGGTCAAATAAAAAGTAAATGATTCAAACCTCATAAAAAGTTAAAATACATAGAATATATATATATGCATATATACACGTATATATATGAGAGATGGTAGATAGACAGGCAGGAATTCTCATATAACTTGTGGACCTTTAGTGCTGGAATCTTCGGCAGGCATGGTGAGGTGGCAAAATGTTTATATTTTTAGTTTAGGAAGATTATTCTAGCACTAATGGAGGATAAATGGTACATGAGAGATAAAAAATAATAAGCAGTATAAGGTCTGCTTTATAAAAGACATAAAATACCAAATAAGATTCTAAAAATAACTAATCTAAATGGGTCTTGAAATAATTATTCCCAAATAACAATTACTGGAATGGAGGCATGATTAACATTAGTTTCTTTTACAGATTTTAAAAGAAAAAACTATAAAAAGGGAATACACAGGTCCTAGGGGAGTACAAACTATTAAGGTTTAGCTATAAAGAATTTTTATCAAACTGTACCTTTTAAACATTTGTCATTATATCCATAGATTAGAGGAGCACTCAGCACTCAACCTAGAAGGTTTTTTTTTGTACTGGAAGATGTTTATTACAGCCATCCAAAGGGCAGAAAATAAGTGACTGTAGACTGTTTGACTCTAAAGATTTAGTTATCTACTCCCCCTACCCTCCCACTCCCCCCACCACAGCACACACCCAAAATCTCAAGAAATACCACAGAAGAGGTGATGGTAAGAATGTAAGAGCCTGAGGGGCAGAGAAATTCAACCAGATAGTATCATCTGAATGTGACAGGGCTGTTGCATCCATGAACTTACTACAGCTGTGTACCTCCTACACAGGATTTAGCCTATCAACATTTCACCATGGAAGCACAAAGATTTCTAGAAGCCCCATGCCTCCCTGAGAGATTGTTGAGGTTTAATGCTACATATGGTACAATGGGAAGGGAAGATGCATTCTTCAGTGGTATAGCCACGGACACATGATTCATGCTTCAGCAAGTATTTAGGCACATGCCCTCCCAAACAACCCAGAAGAAAAGTCATGAAAATAAAAAGGGAACTGGTAGAGAAGAAGGGACATAATTGGAAAAGGAGGGAGATGGGATTGGGGGTTAAGGTACGAAAATATCATAAATTCACTGTATTCATGCATAAGGTTCTAAGAGAATAAAAAGAAATAAACATTTTAAATAAATTAACTGAAAAAAGAAGCCATATGTCCATCAAGTGAACACAGAGATATATTTAACTAGAATTTATATAGATAAAATTACTAACAAAATGAAAATAGAATTAAAATTTATCAACTGACCTAAGTATCTTAGATGGTACCAAAACACTACAGGTATGTCTAATAAAATTAAGAACAGAATTAGGGTACTTGTTCTCGCCATCCTAATTCATCCTAATTCATCACTGTTCTGGATTCATTTATCATCATCTAAGATGATGTGTTTCTTTACATAGTGCTTTGAAAAAAATTCTATGAACATTATATATATATATTACATATAGTGTTGCTTGCAACATTAACAAAATTCAATGAAATTTTGAAAAACATTCATATGTTTTCATGATATATATTGGAGGAATTATTAATACCATATAGATTAGATTCTTTTAGAAATGTTAAAATGGTAGGTTTACACATAGAAAATATATAATTCTACTGTGTCACTCTTAAGACAGGCCTAACTGTTCTGAAATTATTTTCATGATACTAGAATAAAGACGTGCTTTTTAATATTATTTACTTGAGAGAGAGAGAGAGAGAGAGAGAGGAGAGAGAGATGCCTTCCTATGTGGGTTCTGAAGATTGAACTCAGGTCTTTGTAGAGGTACCTTACCCACTGAGCTATCTTGCTGACTCCTTAGAAAAGTAGTTCTGAAGCATAAAAAAAGTAGTTTGAAGAATAAAAATAGTAAAATTTTATAAAAATCTGACAAATTTGGCCATGTCAAAATTTAAAGCATCTTTATGTCATTAAAAATAAATTATACAAGTCAAATTATAAAACAGCATGTTAATATACATGCACACCACTTGTAAATAATTTAAAAAGACAAATGTTCTAATAGGAAACCTAATAAGTAAAAGAACAGGAATTTCATACATGTATTAGTTTCTGAAACAGAGAACCAGGCAAGGAGGAAGAAAAAAGGGAAAGGGCAATACATGACCCTACCATTCTAGATGTAGTACATAAACTGAAAAAAATAGTTGAAAAAGTTGCTGGGTTTTTAGTACATTGAATATTCCTTCTAGAAAAGATATCTCACATTCTTCCTCTAAATTTTGGAATTTCTTCAATTTCATTCAGGGTCAATGTACAAAATCTGTTAAATGTTAGTGAAACATAGTCAAAGAGAAAATGTTTCTAAGCTACTTTTAATTAAAAATCACTGTAAACTTGGACATTAAGAGGTAATTGATGTTCATTTCATTTTGAATTAAATTTGATATACATAGCTTAGCAATTAAAAGTATCTGCTTTAGGGGCTGAAGAGGTGGTTCAAGGGTTAATTAAGCCTCTGCCTTGCAGGCAGAAGGTCCTGAGTTCAAATCCTAGACCCCACTTATGAAGTGGGGGTGGGTAGGCTGTGTTTCTGGTCCTGGTAAGGCAAACACAATTGAATAAATATAAACAAACAAACAAACAAATAAATAAATAAAAGCATCTGCTTTAACTAAGTTCACTAAGTCCAATCTCCAGAAACCCATGTGGCATAAAAAGAGAAAACTGACTTCTAAGTGTTGTACTCTGAACTTCAAACATGCATTCTAAAATACAAGTGTGCACATTCTCATTCCTCCCCTCCCTTTCCCTTCCCTCTCCTCCCCTCCTTTTTCCTTCCCCTCCCTTCCCCTCTTCTTCTTAATATGTAAATTCAGTTTTTTCTCCCTAGCTCTTTTTCTGAACTTCTGCTGTGGCTCCAGTTTTATTAGAAAGACCTTAATAACTCAGGTCCTACAGAAGTAAAGGTTTAATAGGATGGATATTTGTTTTTGATCATGGATTTGAATTGGACTTCTGAAACTAAGAACAGAATAATTGACTTAGTCGTAATTTTTTTTGCTTATTCTTTTTGCCATCTAGAAAATTTGAGTTTTAATAACCTCTTAGGCAATGTTTTGATTAAATATTCAGCAGCATAGATTGATGCTTGCTTAAAAAACATTAGTTCATGGAATTTTAATTGAGGGAGTTTTGTGTTTATGAAATAATGACTAAAATTTTATGTACATTATAGAAATTGTTGGTGAAAGCTACATTTATCTGCAAACACAATATTCTGATCATATGATTATTTTAAGTAAGGAAGACAACAATTTGAAATTTAAAGAAAAATTCATAAAGAGATAAAAGTATTTGTGGAATATTTTTCTATAATAGCTCCATATTTTAATGTATGTAATTTTTACTTAAATTGGAAGTTTCAGGTTTTACATAGCTATGCTGAAATGGAAAATACTCTGAGTTCCATATAATGCTTAATGGGAGTCATGTAAATGAAATTGCATGGCTAGCAGGGTTCTCAATCATTAATGTGCATCAGAATCACTTTTAAAGCTTTTAAAGCTTTTTAAAGATCTTCTACAGAAATGGAGCCTCAATTAAGATTAATGCCAAGACACTGGTATTTCTTTAATAGTTCAGTACTTGAATCTAGTATGCAACTAAGATTTAGATTTAGTGGGATCCTGTGTTTGTGTGTGTGCGTGTGTGTGTGTGTGTGTGTGTGTGTGTGTGTGTGTGTGTGTGTGTTTGTGTGTCCTGCATTCACAGATCATTGGAATCAACAGTAGATATCTCTTTCAATTGCTTTCAACCTTATTTTTTCAAGCAGGCTATCTAGCTTAATCTCATGTTCACTCATTTAGCTAAGCTAGCTGGCCAGCAAGCCCCAAGGATCTTCCTGTTTCTGTTTCCACAGTGCTAGGATTTTGAGTATCCATCATTATACCCAACTTTTATCTTGGGTTCTAGAGATCTAACTGAGCTCATGCTTACATGAGCTTCCTGACTGAGCTATCTCTCCATCCCCCATGATTTTGGCACTGGGATGTAATGTGCAGGCAACATTGAGAAAACCCGAATTAGACCTTTACAGTCTTTTATTGCTGTACTAGTAACTGATTTTTTGATTAACTCATAAATATATAAAAATAATATCTACATTTTAGTAGTTCATGCAAGAAAGATTTTTTACACATAAATCGTAACACACTCAATTTGGGGCAGTTATATAGAAGCAAATTGAGAGAGCGTGAGCAAATTTGCTAAGTGTTATCATCATCACCTCAAGGCCTCAGAGTTTTCCACATAACAAACGAAGAATCTTGCATTCACAGATTTGGAAAAGTCATTCAAGGCAGTTTTTTCTGGTGATCACCTCTCTCTGTCTTCTGAGTTTCTAGAGTTGCAGGCAGAATGTCATATTCACCTTAAATACAATCTCTGGTCCTCACATTTGTTCAGTCATTACACACTGCAAACCTCTCAGCTATCTCCCTATTCCTCAATGTTTTAATAATACAAATTATTTTAAACTACAAGCAATAGGTGAGTTAAAAATAATAGAGAGAAAAATCAATGGGGAAAATAGTGTTAAGCACATGAGATGATTTATTAAAGCTACATAAATAGAGGTGTTGAAGGAGAGAACAAGATTAGTGATAGTTTGGTTGAGAGACATGGGATATTTCATGCTTCTGGTCCCTTCTTAAACTGTTTCCATGTTTTCTAGCATTTCTAGTCAGAGAGTGGACATAGGAGCTGATTCAAATCTTTCTACTGTGTTTTCACAACAGTAGTTCTGAAAAATAGTTAACAATTTTTTAAATTGCAATTAATATCTGCAGTGTGGTTTGAGATTTACTGAAAGCCACATTTATTCGTCCTGCCCCCCAGATTTCATTGGTATGTATGATTAAGTCAAAGTGATTTAAATTATTCTACTTGACCTTTCTAATTACCTCACTTTGCCTCTGATAGTTAGCTTCCTGCAAATTTGTAATTGGATCACATCAAAGTTTGTCACATCTTCAAGAAGATGGACCCTACAGAAAACAACAGCAATCAAACAACAGCCATGTTCTAAAGCCTTATGAATTTCTTTTTGAGATTAGATGAGAGGTCTGATATTTCTTATACTGTTTTTTTTTTATTTCAGTTTTTCTTTTTCATATAAGTTCTGCTGAAGTGGATCTATGTTGTTTTGAAGATCTAACATGGACACATAATGCATCAAGACTTAATAGTCCTTGACTATTGAAGTTACTAAACTCATAGAATTAAGTCTTCCTAATTTTGTCACATATAATGCTTTAATCCCTGATTCATATTTGGGCAGCCTTTCGAAGTGCATATCCACTATTATTCATAGGCTTTAGTCTTGCTAAAATAGTGGTGTTAAAATATTAACAGTCATGAAACAATGGGTATATCATGATTAAGTCATTTCCGATAGCATTCAGTGAGTATTCACATTGTTCATGACATAGAATATTGCCCCATGGATTCAACAATGGTAATATAAAGATGGTAGATTTAACTAATCTTTTAAAATTTAAAAATTGATGGAAATGTTATTACTACAGAAAAAATGAAGCAATTTTACCATTATCAACAACAAAGTAAACTTTGGATAAGTACAGAAAAGTATGTGTCAAATAACAAAAGAGTAATGATGCTCTCAGTAAAGATACAAAGTATAAAGATGAAAAATGCAGCAGCAGGACTGGAAAAATGGCTCAGGGGTTAAGATTCTGCTTCACAAGCAGAACATGAGCTCAGATGCCAGGTCCCACATAAAAATGCCAGGCAGTAATGGTACAGGTGTGCACTTCTGATCCTGGTAGCTGGAGCCTGAGAAATCCCAGAGCAAAGCAAAAAGGAGATACAAGCAATCCAGGATGATTCAGGGACACACATTGCCCTCTGAGACATGTACACATACACACACACACACACACACACACACACATAAAAAAGTTTTAAAAAGCTCATAAACAAAGACAAAATAATACCTTATACTTCTTTATTTTTGAATATACCAAGAAAGAACATCCCATCCGTATTGCAGATTATAGCTTTGTCTTTCATGATATTCATCCAGAGCTCCTTATTTAATAGTGTAGAGCCTGAGGCCCTCCAAAGTGAAATGGTTTATCAGTGATTGTGTGACTGATTAAAGACAAGGAAATCACTGCTCCCTCCTAGACAGCAAGTCTGCTGGACAAATAGTCTCTTTTCCTGCTGTGTTTGTACTTTTTTCATCTTCTTGCTGTAGTTTTTAGATGACTAAAGCTGAGTTCAGTACCATAGCTCCAAAAAATTCCTCTTATTTCAGAATAGAGTCGTGATTTTTTTATTTCATTTTTTTCAAAGTGTACAAAATACTAAGAAGAAGGAATTTCATTAAAAGAGGTTTATAGTCTGCAAATCAGGTTCCAGTAGATTTCTAGTATGTACAGGAAACTTTACATATTTCTTGTATTTCAGATGAGAATAAGAACACTAAAGGAATTTCTTATCCTTGAAGTGTTTATGTTTCCACAGTTATCACTTCAGTCAGTATTTGTAGGTTGCAGGGATCACACTAAATGCTTACAAAGCCATGGTTATATTTCTCCAGATGTAGAAGTGTATCCCAAGCCTCTCATTTTAATTATCAGAGGGCATAAAAGTTTGCTTATTTTCAGTTGACCTTCATATCATTTAAACATATAAGGACCCATACTTTTCAATAGTAACCATTCCATAGAAAATTGAAAATAGTTGTTACTTAAGTAATATTTTCATTTAAGATCAATTATAAACTTCAACTTTACAATGCATTTGCTTGTAGTCCTTTGAATCATGCTTGAAATAATGACTGAAATGAATTTAATGAACAATAATGAGTTTTAGTGCGAATTGTGAACAAATATATATGAATGATTGCTTTTATGGAGATATCTTGAAATATCGCATTATTCTTAAATATATCACAGTGAAGTAAATTTAAAACAAAAATTCTAGTACTTCTTAGTAGCTAAATCTGAAAACATTAGTTTATATTTAATAAATATCTGAGCTAAGCTGAGGATCTCTGAATAGATTAATAAGCAAGAAATTGCACGTGAAGAATCATAATGTAGAGGGAAAAGGAAAATGAGCGGTACCCTGGGAGAATTTAGGTCAAATGCACTGCATGTGACTGTCTTCTGACTGGAAATGTTTTCTTTTTTTTAAAGTAGACAAAAGAAAACAATGTACTTAGCCACATGTCCTAGTGGAGTGACAGCCTAGTCATGCCAAGGAAATAGTTATTTCCACTCTCCCAAAGGCAAGATAGCTCATGCCTTATTTGCACATGATCTGTTTTGCTTCTACTAGTTTCTGTTTATAAAAATCAAAGGACTGTGAACTCTGCAAACTGTACCTAACTTATCTCTGGATATCAGTACCATCTCTTTCTTACTTGCTGTTTTCTAGAAAAATATATGAAGTGCTTTATTTTGGAGGCTTCAATATAGGACAGAAACTACCAGCAGTAAGTTCAAGACCAGTGCTTTTAGCACTCAGTTTCCTTGGTGCCTTTTTCTTCTCAATTTTCTCTCCCTCATGAGAGGGATATAACTATAGAAACATATGTAAAGGAGTGGAAGCCAGCAGATTAACACAGAATATGCATAACACTATTCTTTAGAAATGTATTTAGTGCTCATTTTTTTTAAAAAAAGAAAACAGTTTAAAAATATTTTTACACATATTTTAGACATATTAAGCACCTAGTTCATTTGGATCAGCTTTGAGAACAAACATGGCTTGGAAGATAGGTTTATACAGGTTTTGATAAGTTGAAATCTGCAGACAATACAATTTTCTTTAAATAGCTCTGTTTTGGATTGGTTTTGCTTATAACAGAAAGTATTTAGGAAGCAAATCTCAATGGGGACTCTAATGACAAGATTCTCGGAAGTCTGGCAGCAGTGTGAACCTTGCTCTGTACACTTTAAGTCAGGATGATATTAGGACTGTAGGAAAACTCAGTCTGCTCTATGTTGAAATATAGGACTGGAGGAAATGTCAGTGTTTGGTGCTGTAAGCAAGCAGGTTTTTCCAGGGTGTGTGTGCGTGTGTGTGGGGACAGGAGACTGGTCTCTTTAGTTGGTATCCTTTGTGTTCCTAACTGAGACGGTATTGTATTTGCAACTTTTACTGAATTCCCCAAGAATGCCCCGTGCTGGTCCATGGCATGATATCACTTCAATCACTGGTTTGGTTCTTTGTAGTTCAGCCTGTGTTTTTCAATGGAAAATATGAGGGGTGGGGGTGGCTGTGAGATTCGGGTGATACTGACACTTGGACTCTGGAGACCCAGGCATCAGAAGACTCCTTCCCAGTTTCCTCATTTAAATGGAAGTTGTAGCACAGGAAAAGAAAGTCTTGTTTGTCTTAGAGTTGTTGTTTCTGCCTTTTAATCTAACCTTTCATTTAGGCACAAGAAATTTCTTGAGACTTTAAAGATAAAACTTTCTTCAATTGCCTTCTCCTTTTTCTTTCTTCTTCCCTCTTCTCCTTAGAGATTGTGCTGTTTCACAACCCTGAATAAGACCCTTTAAATCTCATTTGAATAGCTAAAGACATAAGCTCAGGAAGAATGTCCAAGGTCAACAGTTACACCACCTCCCTTTTCTATATTCCTTATAGCTTCATATTTTATAAACATTTCCTAGTGTATATGCACACACATATACAGATACATTGCCATTTACAGATATACAAATCAATCAAAAATTAGATTTTAGTTTATTGTAATAATTTCTTAGTATTTTTTCTTCAATTGACATAATTTAATTTTTCCATTGTTATTTATTTTATTCTTGTAAATGTTAGCATATTAGACTGCCAACTGGTCCATATGTTCCTAGTAACAAGACTGTGACCTTCAACCTTCAATTTCCTTTTCTGCTGTAGAGCAAAAATGTGGTGTGTTTTTGTCAACTTCAAAAAACCAGATTTCCTGTGAAAACAAACGTTGTTTATTGAGAGGTGGCAAAGTGCATAGTCACTTTATTTTTATTTCCAGAGAATTTACCAAATATTTTTTTAGTGGGAAAAGTTTTCTTTGATGAAAAGGAAATGAAGACACAAAGAGTGAGAGCGAGAGAGAGAGAGAGAGCGAGAGAGAGAGCGAGAGAGAGAGAGAGAGAGAGAGAGATTGAAATATTTTAGTGCCACTGTGTTTTGAAGAGCAATAATATCTGCAAGGTATTGCAGAATTGGCCTTGGAAATAAAAATAATATTTTTATTTTTCATGATTAGCGAATATTCATCTTCAAATGTCATTGCTTAATGTTCTATAGCATTTTAAAATTAATAAGTATTATTTTAATACACAGAAAAATATTATTTTTTAATTCACAAAAGAGTAGAAAGTATATAGAATTTCAATTTACAAATTTAATCTTCCTCACACTGATAAAATCAAGGAGTCAATAATCAAATCATCACTACAAATAGAAGTTGATAATTTACCTTACTCCTTCATTCTTATAAACACATTCTGAGGATTTTGACAGATGTCAAAAAACATGTATCTACCATTCAGGAACCATATCCATGTTCTTGTGCTCTAAAAATCCCCTCTGATTCCACATTCATCTCTTTCTTCTTTTCCCAGTCACTGGAAACACTGAACTTTTTCTGTCTCGGCAGTTTTGTTTATTTCCAGAATGTTAAATATTTGGGTACTGCATTCAAGATTCCTTCTTACCTTTCTATTACTTTGCTATAAATATTGCATTGCATGCTGTACTATGGTTAATGCAATCATTTATTGAACAATATTTTCACTGCTTTTAGGTTTTTCATAGTCGTGAACAAAGATACTTATATAAACACGCATAAACACGTTTTTTATACCACAATTTTCCAATGGTTGAAAACATAAAAATTATCAGATCATCATTAAGAGTATGCTTTGTTGTATAACTGACAATCTCTTCCCCAGTGGCTATGCCATTTTGCATTCCTACCATATCAGTAATGAATAAAAGGCCTCTTTGGACCTTCACAGCATCTGGTACTGTCATTGTTCTGCATCTTTGCCATTCTTACAAGTGTGTAAGTATATCCCACTGGAGTTTTAATTTTCAGGTTTCAAATAGCATATGATGTTGAACATCTTTTCATCTTTATTTGAATCTTTACATTTTCTCTGATGAGATGTCTCTTTAAAATATTGTATAATTTTAATTGGGCTGTTTGTTTTTTTTACTTATTATTTTACTTAATATACAAGCTCAATGAGTAGGTATCCTCACCCCCCTCTTTTCCCCTTCCCCTCTACTTCCCCTTCTATTATAGTGAGGGTTCAGGACTCTGTGGCATACCTTGGGCCATACACTAATATGGGTACTCCCTCATATCTGTCTAACTCCTTGCCTTTAAGGACATTTTTGTAGATAAATGATACTCACATATTTGGGATATCTCATTAAAATGATGTTTTATTGAAATTTTTCTCCTGTTCAATGATTTTCCCAATGATTTTTCCATTTACTTAAAGGTATCTTTCCTAGATCAGCAATTATTATTAGCAAAAGCTACAAGAATATGCTCTTGGTGTTCTATTTAAAAATTCATCACAAAATTGGTCACTTAGATTTTTCTCCTGTATTATCTTCTATGAATTTAAAATTTTACATTTCATATTTAGGTCTGTGTTCTACTTTATGTTGATTCCTGTGAAAGACTTAAGAACTCTGTTCATATTTCATTTAAAACTCGGCCCCTTCCTCATTTAAATGTCCACCATTGGTTGAAAAGTCTTCATTAAATTATCTTGACTTCAAAAATCCATGGACTTCACATAATTGCTCAACTATTGACTTTTTATTTTTTATCGTCCTTTGATATTATATTCTCTCTCTTTCTCTCTCTCTCCTCTTTCTCTCTCTTTCTCTCCCTCCCTCTCCTATCTGTACTGCTACAACTTTGTTGTAAGTATGAAAGTTGTTAAGTCTTCAACTTTATCTTTTTCTCCTTCAAAATTATTGGACATTCTGTTTGTTCTGTTTGCTCACTTGTTTCCTTTCTAAAATATTTGCTATATATTTATAACCTACCTGTTGATACACTAGCCAGGATTGTCATTGGGGTTGTATAAGTGGCATATCAACTTGATAAAAACTGACAATAAAAATATTGAATCTTCATCTTCATATGGTTGAATATGGAAATTTTTTTAAAATGTTAACTAGGGTTTGGTGCTTAGTAGCAAGGCCTTTCCTAGACTTGGTTCAAACCATACCATTACATAAAAGCAATGGCAGCAACAATGTGTTGATACACTGGTAGAAATAAAACAGTGAACCTATTTGTTTTTAGTGCTTTCTGGTCCTTATTAATTAAATTGTTAATTTGATTAACCTTACCTTAATTTGGACACATATAACAAATTACCTAGCTGGGTAGCATAAAAATATTTATTCTCCTGAGTTTTAAGTCTGAAAATTTGAGATCAGGGTGCCAAGATGATCATACCCTTGATAAGTGTCTAATTCCTTTTTATAGACAGCAATCTCCTTATCTTTCTTTAAAGGAAAGAAAATCAGCTAGGCTAACTAGCTCTCTGTTTTCTTCAAGGAAATAATAACATACTGTAGAAATTTTGTAGACTCCATGTCTTTTTAAGGAAATCATGCCTCCATAACTTTGATTACCTACCAAATCCTTACCTCTAAATATTATATGATGATCATTTTTGTGGTGTGACACTTTCCTGGGGAGACTTCATACAGTAGTCTATTCACTCCAGATTGAAACTTGATCACAGACCAAAGTAATGATTATTACAAAGTCCAAATGGAGGAACTAGTGAGTTTATTGGGGTTACTTATAGAAGTGTGAGTGATGGTTGGTTACAGAAGCAGCATGACTTAAATGTCATCAAATATGCCCATCCAACATGTGGAAGCTGCAACTCTGGAGCTCTCTGCCGCATGGTTTGTTCCTAGAGGTGTCTCTTCCAGACTATGGATTTCTCAGAGTCTCCTTCAATCTACTTGCTGGCTATAGTCTTCTCCCCCCAGCAATTGTTTATGGTTTTTCCTATCCTTGGAGAGAATCCCACCACCACCCCTCCACACACATATTGTGATTCTTATTAGTTTCAGAGGCCTTCAGAGCCTAAACAGCTATTTACTTGGATGTACACAACATCTTCTTATGTTAGACTGGGGACAAATTCTAAGATGGCATTGAGCTTTGTCTAGAGGAACTCCATGTGATGCTTCTGAACACATGAATTTTCTGGAGCATAAACATTCAGTCCATTGCATAGGTCTGTTTTGTTACAAAATTTCTTTCATATGAATTTTAATAGATTGTATCTCTGAAGGAATTTACTATTTTATTTTACCAAATCTTATCAAAATATGATGGCTTTTGGGGCTGGAGAAGTGGTTCAGGGGTTAAGTCTCTGCCTTGCAGGTGGAAGGTCCTGAGTTCGGATCCTAGATCCCCACCTATAGACGCCAGGCAGAAGCAGGGGCAGCCTGCCTTTCTGGTCCTGGTAGGGCTGAGCCTGTGAAGTCCAGGGCAGAGTAAACAAGGAGGAGGTGGAGGCGGTCAGTGGTGGTTCCAGAATTGATGTAGTGCCTGTGTTTGTTGTGTACCAGAGATCACTGTGCATGCCTGTGGAGGCTTAAGGGTGACTTAGAGAATCATCCTTGATAGCTCTACCTCCTTTTGGCTTTGCTGTGGGATTGTCTCAGGCACTGCCTTCCAGGACCAGAAGTGCAGGCTTCTACCATCTTGGCCTATCATTTTTACCTGTGATCCGGAATTGACGCTCAAGTCCTGCTTGCCAGGTAGAAGCTTAACTCCTGAGACATCTCTGTGGCCCTCCATGGTACTTTAGATGATGCTTTCACATCTTCTTTACAAATGCCTGTTCAATGTTATAGTTATCTTTAATTATTAATGATTTTTGTATTATTAATTCCTAGTTTACTATCAATTTCTAGGTTCATTATCTTATGCTGTAAAAGTATTTTTGTGACTCAATGATTTTAATCCTTTTTGTTTGGGTGCATTTACTGACAAAAATTGTCTCTACTAGTGCCGTAAGGACTACTTTGAGTGTCCCTACCAAAATTCATGTTGATATTTAATTCCATTGTGAGAATATTTGGAGAGCAGCAATTCAAACTAATGACAGAATTTGAGGGAGAAGTTAATGTGAAAAGTAGCCCTTAATCCCATAAGACCACTTACTTTATAAGAAAGAGACAGTTATTAAGACATAAATGTTTAGTTCCTTAAAGCGTATCATGCTCTAACTGCTGTTGAGAAGAGCGCCTTGCCAGCAAATATCATGAGATATTACAGTTAGATCTTTAGCTTTCTAGCCTTGAGAACCAAGAGAGCTATGTTCTTTTCAAATTACTTGATTTGCTATAATACTAGAAATCAGACTAAGGAAGTGAAGTGTTCTTCATGAGCTTTGGAAGGCTTTGTATTGAGATATTGTATGCTGTAAGTGTCACTTAGAGTCAGTTGATGATTTCTCTGTTTAATTTTACTACTTATATGCTTTCTATTTAAATGCCTATTAATGATAAACTAGTGTTTAATTCTCCAACTACAATGATAGATTCCTTTTTACCTTTGTGGTTTTTTCAGCTCTTGCCTCATTATATTGATAATCTGTGATAGGTATATAAATATTAAGGCTTATTTACATTGTAGAGAAGTGGCTTCATTTTCATCTAATACTTTTTTTCATTATTGATAATGTTTCTGGCTCTCAAGTTAGATGTTTAAAACTAATAAAACTATTCCAGCTCTGTTTTGATTCATGCTGGTAGTGTTGTGGACCAAATTGTATGCCCCCAAATTCAGAATGGACTTGTATTTGGAATAGAGTGTTTAAAGTTGTAATTAAATTAAACAGGGTTATTAGAATGGCACTAATCCAATATGAATGCTGTTTTGTAACAAGAGGAAACTAGGACACAGGCATGCACAGAGGGGCCCTGGGAAGACAAAGAAAGGTGACAATGACTATCTGTAGACAAAGGAGTCAGAACAAAGGAGTCAGATCCCAGAACAAAACTTTGCTGATATTTTCCTTTTTGAAAAAAATATGGAATACTTCATGAATTTGCAAGTATCCCTTGTTCAAGGACCATGCTAATCTTCTCTGTATTGTTCCAATTTTAGTATATGTGCTAGCAAAGTGAGCACTATTGCTTATACTTTCACGTTGCACTTCTAGCTCCCAGAACTGTGGAAAATGAATTTCTGTTTTTTCATCTACAAAGTCTATGTTACCTTATCTGGGTTTCTCTGGGAAATTAACATAGCATAGTATCCTGTCTCTTTCCCCTTACTTTTAATCCATGTCTTTACAAATAAAGATGAATTCTGGTACACTACAAATAATTGGATGCGGTTTTTGCAAACTTTGATAGTATCTTTGTTTTAAAGCTTGTGTATTTATACCCTTTCCATTCAAGGTATCTATTGATGAAACTGTACTATTATTTACCATTTTTGTTAATGTTTTGTGCTTACTACTCTTGTTTCTTCTGTCTTTGTTTACTTCTTGTCTTCAATTGCTTTCTGCTTTTTATGATTTTAATTAGGTATTTACTAGGTTCCACTTTTTAAGTCTTAATGTAATTACACCTTTAATTTTTTAGTAGTAGGTGATATTTTACTTTTTGGTATATATTTATAATAAATCATGATCCACCTTCAAAGATTCTTCTTTTTTAAATCAAGAATTTCTCCCTCCTTTTCTGCCTCCTTCCTCTCCTACCTTCCCCTCCTTTAACCAATCCATCTTTCTTTCTCCTAACACTGCTTAATGTAGTAGTATAGGTAGTACAAACAACTTTTTAAACAGATTATTCCAAACCACCCCCTTTATCAATGAATTAGCAGCATCGTATTCGTACATATAATTTATTACTCAGTACATTCTTATCTTGGATAAAATACAAGCTATCAAATCAATTAGAAATATGGAAAAGAAAAGATTTTATTTTACTTTGATCTTTTTCCTTCTTTATTTTTCTCTCTTTTCTTAATGTAAGCTCATATTTCTGGCTTGGGTCATTCTTCTGTTTGGAACCCTTCTTGACATTTCTTACTAGGAATTCTATTAGTAGCCAATTAATCCTTGAATCTTCTCAAGCTTATATCAGTTAAATGCATTGTTTAGAATAACAAAGATGATTATGTGTCATAGTTACATCCTTAGTCTTAAAACAATTTTAGGCTTTGTTCCTATTTACTTTTGAACTGATTAACATGTTGGAGTGTTAATAATGAGGACTCAGATCTTGAAGAATTTCAAGCTGAACTGACTAATCTCAAAGTACATAAATTCTGTGCCTAAGTATTCTAACAATGCTAGCTTTTAAAAATATTTATTTTATTATATTCATATTATTTAAAAGCTTATTCTATTTGGCAACTCATTTGAAAATGTTTAGTTAGAATACATAGGTCTCAGTTTTGGGGTTTAACAAGAGTGTAATAAGAATATGACTGAGAACATTTATAAATTTCAAAGTACAACATTTGTCAATGACTTGGCCATATGTGTTAACGATGCTACTTAGTGGCAGTATATCATGCTCAAGTTACTTAACATCTTTGGACCACAGTATCCTTCTCAGTTAGATGTGTTGGGGACAATGGATTCTATTTTAGTGTTGGTGCAAGGATGAAATAAATTTGTAAGTTGTTCAAACTATAACTGGAATTAATATCCACATAATGTTAGTTATTATTTGTAAATGACACCGATAATCATACTCTCATAATTGTCATTTGGAGCCTTAATCTGTTTATAATATTTTCTAAAAATATCCTGAGTAGTACTTGCATATTTTTTGTCTTTACTCTAAATTAGTTTCTTCTTGTTTTTTAAAGGCTAAGAATATGTGTGTAAAGACAAATACAGAAGAGTAGTATTGGCAAAGCAAATGTTCACCTCATGACTTTCTAAAATTGACTGTCTTGTCTTACAGAATAGCAAAGGCTAGTCCTCAAATTAACTGTGCATAATCAAACATACATGATGAGTAAACTATTACTATTTGAAGCCCCAGATCTCTTAATCTTGTGATTCTCTGATCATCTTTTCTTTTCTATTATCTGTTTCTAAAGAAGTTTCAAGTAAATTCTAGTGGAGCTATCAATATTCTGCATGCATGTGGTGTGTGTGTGTGTGTGTGTGTGTGTGTGTGTGTGTGTGTGTGTACACTTATCAGAGAATACTTTATAGATAGATACAGTTTATTGATGACAAGCATGCAAAGGCAAATGAAAGCATTTTAAATGATGAAATGGGAATCTGACAACACTGTGAGTTCCCATTCTCTATAGAATATTAAATTGTGCCTTACAAAGATTGACATGCTGTTGTTTATTAAATGTGAATATGGGAAGAATAATAAATTACACAAAAGTGTTTTAAATCTTTGTCCTGTATGCCCAATAATTGTTTATTAGAAGAAAATAATATTCAGTTTTCAGCACTGCCACAATTATTTTTCTTTCTGCTGCTTGAAACTACACTCAGATATAAGTTAGAGGGAAAAAAAGAGATTTATTTTTCTTATGGTTCCAGAGGGGAGATATAGTCTATTTTGGTGAAAATAAATGGTGGTGGGCTACAGAAGTTTCAGGTGGATCAGGTCACTATAGTCATCACAGAGGCAGAGAGAACAAGAGGCAAACTGCTGGAAATAGGGCTGAACTACCAAAAACCTCCCCCCATCTCCATGGTGAGCCATCCCACAACAATTTTCCACCTTCTAAAGGTGCCACTATTACTCAGTTATTAGCAAGGCTTCACCTCCTAAAGGTTCCACTAGTACCCAAACATTAACACCAGCTAAGAATTCAAACACATAAGCCTATAGGGTACAACTCACATTTAAGTGAGCCTTAATTTATACACTGTGCTTTAGATAAGGATATTGAGTTATCCATAATACTAAATTCATCTCATCTTTCTTATGGGAATTCAAAATTTGAATATCCATTCAGAATTTTAGTTATTGTGGATTGTAATCACCCTTCTCTATAATAAAATACAAAATCATCTCTCACTAGTTAAAGTATTTTAGTGAAATAGGTGAAACATAAAAATGCTGCAAACAGGAGAGAGAAATAATTTTCAAAGTAGTCGCTTTTTGTAATTATATTTAGTTTTATATCATATAAACTTTTTAGTATTCCTTTTCTAAAAGTATTATTTTATTTTTATATGTATCTAAAATATATACATATATATGTCACAACAGGGTAAACATATCTAGCAAACATTTGTTTCATTTATTGTAGTCATATATTCATTTTACTAGCTGTTATGTTAGCCAGTGTGTTATCTTCTTCTGTGTGTGTACTGTTCTGTGTACATCTTTATATATGCGTGTGAGACCAGAGATTGATATTGGTTGTCTTCTTTTTTAAATTTTTTATTATTATTTATTATTTATTCAGTCATGTGCGTGCCTGTATGTGTGTATGTATGTGTGTGTGTGTGAACCACGAACCACAGACGAATTCGGGAACCACCATGGACGCCTCCACCTCCTCCTTGTTTACTCTGCCCCAGGATTCACAGGCTCCGCCCTACCAGGAGCACAAACGCAGGCCGCCTCTGATCCTCTCCCCACTCCCCACCCTCCACCCCCCACCCCCCACCCTCCACCTTCCCCCTCCCGGCATCTATACTTGGGTCTAGGATCCGAACTCAGGACTTCTGCCTGCAAGGCAGAGGCTTAACTCCTGAGCCACCTCTCCAGCCCCTTGGTTGTCTTCTTTATTCACACACTGACATGGTTTGAAATGTGAGTTGCTCCCGGCAGGCTCATGTGTTTAGGAAGGTCTTGACACCTTTAGGAAGAAGGCAGTCACTGGAGATGACTTGAGGTTGCCTAGCCCCACCCTGCTTCAGTTAGTCTGCTCTTGAACTTATGGCAACCTCCATGATGTCTGCAGTGACTTAGGCCACCTCCAACTTCTAACCCTAGCCATGCCTTTTCCACCATAATGGACTGTATCTCTCCTGTACAGCCCTAAGCTGAATAAATCTCCTTTTCTCCCCTTAAGTTGTTTGATTCCGAGTGGTGTCTCACAACAAAAGAGAACAGTAACTGGTATATACTCCCTTTGTCTATTATTTTTTGGTTAAGGTCTCCTACTGAATCTAAAGCTCATGGTTTTGGCTAACCAGCAAGCCCTAACCAGTGGGATTCATATGTCTCTGTGCATTGTGCTGGGATTACAGGTATGTGCCACTGTTTTCTGGCTTTAGTAGACCAGAACCCAGGTCCTCATGCTTGAGCAGCAAGTATTTTGCTCAATGATTTATCCCTCCAACACCTCCATCAATATTTCTTGAGCACATTTTGTAAGATTATTTGATTTTTCATTTAGATATGCAGCATTAGCAATTGTACAGTCTTTTGGACAATAGATTAAATAGAAACTTTTGTTATAAAGCTGATTATATATTTAGATACTAATTACATGTTTCATGCTTTTATCACATTTGTAGGTATGTGAAATTTGATCACTATGTGAAGAAAAGAAACATAGTTCTCCGTGTTGGTGGTGATGGAAGGGGATGGATTAAAGTAGCGTTTTTGTAAAGACCATTTAAGAAACTGCGTATCTCATGATATCAGAGTTTCCTTTAGGGTAAATCATGTCTTCATTTGGAACCTTAGTAATGTGGCAAAGTGGGCAATGAAGATGTTGACTGATAATTCCATGGTTCATTTTGAGATACAATTTGCATTCTTAGGTAATGGAATGTTAATATATTCTCAGTGTCCAGAGACCTCTAGGAACCTGTGGAAGCTTGTGTTTCTTGTGAAGGATAAGAGGAAGGAAATGCAGTATCTTTTAGAATACAGTTGGGCTGCTTTTCTATGTTATCCAGAAAATGAACTTAGACATTGATTTTGAATGCTGTTATATGGTTTTTCAATGTAAGTGGCTTTGAAGTTACACAATATATAATTACACTTTGTGTATCTGTAATCTAATGCTACATGGTAGGACAATGAACTTGTTTCTGAATGAGCAGTAGTTTCCTACTCTTTAGAGGTTTTTTTTTCTTTATCTGACTAACATTCAATTATTTGGAAGGTGAATGATGCCATTTCCACAGGAACTCAAAGCGTGTACAATGTACTAACATTCCCATTTTCTTAAAACACTATGAAAATATAGTATGTGTATTAGTTTCAGACAACACACACATGCACATAAAATGATGAAAAAAATGCTAAGATGACAATTGCATTATAGTTATAAGGGTAGCCACAAACATAAATTAGGTTACTTTTATATCTTTATTGTTTATACGTGCTATACAAAATAGAGTGTAAACATTGGTTTGGCTTTGCAAAGAGCTAACAAGTAATTTCAGTCCACATTATAATTTTTTTGGTTTTATTTTAATTTTATAACTTCAAATTATAAGAATACTATTTAATATTGACTTCAATATACTTGTGACTGTTAGGAAAGGCACTGTAATATTAAGAATTTGCTTTGAATCATTTATAGCTATGATAAGCGATGCATTTCCTCATGCATTTCTGACTTCCCCAAGAAAGACTCACTTCAGAAAGGTATTCTGTATGCTGTTCTCTTTAGTATTTTGTTTAAAACTGTGGATTTTACTTCATACTGTGCTTTAGAAACTATAAAGTTGTTACAGTTGTTATGACATGCAAGATACCCCACACATGTTAGCTGACATAATCATAATAGGACTTTGCATGACCTGCACAATGACCAACATATCATTGAACCCCCATAGTCTAACATGGATTATTCATTCATTTTGATATCAAGGGTCAAACTTAGGTTTTCCCACAGTTTAGGCAAGGGCTCTACCACTTTGGGTTATAAAACATTGAGTGACATAGGATTTATGTGTTTTTTTTACATACAATTATGGAACAGACTCTTGTCCTCAACTCTACCTTCTCCTAGAAACTTACACAGAAATTCTAGTATATATTTTGGTTTTCCAGAAACTTTTGGAATTCTAAATAACATTTCTATTTCTTTATATATTATCAAGAAATTTGCTCACTAGCAGACTTTTCAAGATCTTTTTGGAGAATTTTTTAAGTCTTGTGTTTCTAAAATTGTCAAATGCAAGGTCCAGCTCAGGAATTTGGGCTTATTGGATATGTGCAGAAATGTGTTGCATATTTTATTTGATGTGACTGCTATGGATGTGCATTTCCAAGGGGCAAGACTGCTCATTCCAAGGTTGCTAGGAAACTGTTTCATAGCTTTCCACTGATGGTATTTGATGACTATTTTAAGGTATAACAAGTAAAGTGATTTTGATATTTACATTGCCATCCATGAGAATCAGCAGAGAGAAAAAAATGATGGAGTTGTTCTTGGCTTGTATCTTTCTTTAGAAATTAGGTGATGCATAATCAGTCAACAACACTCTGGCTATCAGCAGTCTAATACTGACCTTTTTCCACATAAGTGGTATTTATCTCTGTTTTGCTTTTACAGTCTGTCTCTTTGATCACACAATATAGCATACAGAGACATTCAACTTCTAAAATAAAGTAGTCCACAAGTAATGTAAACTTGGGTCCTTCAACCTTCAAATTTGATCATCTCTCCATCTCCATTAGTATAAGCCATAGTGTAAGCTTTTGGCTTTTTTTATACATTGACTATAGAAACATCTTTCTCAGTATTTCTTAACCCCATGCTTATCTTCTCTCTGTACTTCACAGTCTCTGCTTTTCTATAACTATGGATCAGTTAGCTCTCTTACCTATGTTAGGTCTTTAGGGTTTCTTCTTTAACTTCAGGATCTGTAGTATATACTTCACTGTTTTTTTCCTCAGTTTCTCTGTTTACATTCACCTTCCACAAAAAAAAAAAAAGTTGTGGTTTCTTTGGTTGGCAAAAACCAAATTCTCAACTTCTGAGATAGTATGCTATGGAACAAAGGATGGTTTTCTCTGCTTCTCAGAATCCTTCTTGAGAGAAATTGTGTAATTTGTCATATATTCTCAAAGATAAGATATTAAATCTGTTTAGTGATCACTGTCTCATCACTTCACTTTCTCAGCACTGTAGCTAGTTGGACCTGTTCCTTATCTCTCTTTTGCTTAGATATCACATATCTTTCTATTTGCTGTCAAACAGCCAAGGAAGGTATTTCTGTTTCCAAGTTAAACAGAAAAATACCTTAAGTTCAGAGTAATTTTAAAGCTTCAAGAAACAGAGGAATGCAAGGTTTGACTTGTGGGTAACTATATATACCTAAAAGACTGATTTTTGTTTTGTTGTGTTTTGTTTTAGAATGACCATGATCTCAGAAGACAGATGTATATAATCTTTAATAATTTAGGGGAAGAAGACAAATAATCTCTCCTTTTCTCTTCGCTCTCTCTCTCTCCCTCACTTTCTCTTTCTCTCTCTCTCTCCATAAATGTACCAACATATCAGCTCAGATTCACTGATCTTTAGACTATTCTAGGACTTCTCTGAACTCTTCTGTTGAAAATAGTAATTAGTACCACATAGCATAGTTTTAGTGGGTCCCAGTTATATACAGGTGTCAATTTGATGGTTGAGGGTTTGAGATCTGGGCACATTTATAGAGAATTGATGGTTGAGTTAAGCCCAGAGCAAACCTGTAAGAGATTGTCTAGCTGATGGGGAAAGCCCAGCTTATGGTGGGTGGGACTAGGCTCTGAACAGATGAATAGAATACTGAGAGTCAGTTGAGGAAGTTGGCATCCTTTTGTACACTTGACCAGACATGCTGGTATGTCAAGTAAGGATTGTCCATCTTTCAGCCCTTACATGGTGATAGTGTGGCCTATTCCCTCAGCCTTGGTGTTGGTGCATGCTCTCCTGTTAAGCTGGGCTGAGAACTGTAACCAGACAGTCATAAGAAAATAAACCTCCTTGTTCCTTTTAGCCATTGGATGGTCATATATCAACAACCAAGCAGGTGAAGTGCTATACCATCCTAAGTCCATTTTAGCAGTTATTATTACAGTTGTTATACATGATATGAGTCATCTGTATGTTCCATTGTCTCACAGGAATATAGTGTGTCCTAATAATAAAAATATATTAGCTAAGAATCAATGTAATTAAGGGAAGAACCTACCACATACTGCTTGCAGGGATTACATTCTTCTCAATACTTTGTATGACATATTTTAATATGTCTACATACTTTAATAAACATATAGTTTAGTTTTTGTGGAAAGATGCTCTCCTCAAATATTTTGACATATATTAGATAAGTCATTGTGTCTATACAATATTTCTGTCATTGTACATTTAGCATAGATTCCAACAGAGTGAATTTATGGGTTTTTCATTGTAAAAATGATTATGGGAATATTATAATACAAAATAAAATTTCCCTTCCTCTGATAATCTTTTTAGTTTTTAAAATCAAGGATTATAGGAGCTGGAGAGGTGGCTCAGGGGTTAAGCCTCCGCCTTGCAGGCAGAAGGTCCTGAGTTCGGATCCCAGATCCCACGTATAGACGCCAGGCAGAAACGGGGGCGGCCTGTGCTTCTGGTCCTGGTAGGGCGGAGCCTGTGAATCCCAGGGCAGAAGGAGGTGGAGGCGTCCATGGTGGTTCGCGAATTCGTCCGTGGTTCTACACATACACACACACACACACACACACACACACAGACACACGCGCACATGCGTACAGTTGAATAAATAATAATAATAAAAAAATTTATAAAAATCAAGGATTGTAATGGCTCAAGAGATGGCCCAAGGATTAAGACTCTGTCTCACAAGCAGAAGGTCCTGAGTTCAGATCCCATGTCCTATGTAAAAACACCAGGCGATATCAGTAGTGGCCTGCACGTCTGGCCTTGTTGGATAGAGCCTGAAAAATCCCAGGAGGAAGCAAGAAGGACTTAGAAGCAATCCAGGATGATTTCTGAAGTCACTCTTGGTCTTCCACAGGAACATACAGTGCCCTCTGATACACACACACACACACACACACACACACACACACACATATAAATAAAATATTTTTAAATTAAGCATTGTAGATATGTAGAAGGCATGTTCCATTCTCAAGCGGAAAACAAAAAAAACAGAAACTTCCCATTATACAACTCTCATAACAAAGGATTGTACTTTTAGAGAATGTGCTCTGTGTTGAACTATTGCTTATTTACTATCTACTCTTGAGATTTACTTTTGAGGTCAAGCTAGCCTGGAACTCACTCTCAGGACAGTGCTCTGCCTTTTCTTAAGTGCTATGATTACAAATATGTGGTACTATAAGCAGCTACCTTATTGTATGATTTCATAGTTGCTAGGAAAGCATTTACAGAAATATCTGAACAAAAGAAAAATAGCTGTGGAATGGTTGCGATGATAACATCTTGATTGCATACTGGGTTGCAGTATTCTTTATTTTCATGGAACAGTCCTTAAGCCAAGAGTCCATAGCCACTGTAGTCTCAATTCATGTCACACACACAAGATCAACAATTGAAAAATACTTTACTTCAGTCCCTCTGGGAGCATCCATTATGCCATCACTTCCTTATGCCCAAATTCTCTTTGACACAGATAGTAATAATATACTAACTTTGTGAGTGTGTTGACTTCTAAATAAACTGCTTTTCTTAATGGCAAATTTTGTGTGCTTTTAAGAGTTTCTGAATTAATATTTACATTTTTCTTTAGTAAATTATAATTATAATATAATTATAATATGCATTATTTACATATTATATTAATATGTTTTTCTGACTACTGAGAATTGTATTCTTTTCACATAAGAATTTATAAAATTCACTGGAAATAAAAATCACTGATGAATTTGAGAGCCTATAAAAGGCTTCTACTTTTTATTTCATCCAAATAAATATTTTAATTCAGAAAATCTAAATAATTTTTAAAAGGTTGTTTTCAATACGCTTTATCCTAGGAATGTACTAAATGTGAAGAATGAATAGATATTGAGGTGTTATCAGTTTCACTTCATCTTCTTCCGGCACTTGAAACCAAACTACTAAAACGTTCTGGAAAAATTAGCTAGAAAACACGCCTTCATTTTTTGGTTGGTTCCAAGGAATTTTTTCTTGATAAGAATAATTAAGAAGTGCTAGGTACAGATCCAGTCTAATAGATCTTCCAGAATTTATTTATTAAACATAAGCAAAAGCTTAAAGGTCAAGTAAAGATGCAATATAAATTTGTTATTACTTCACTTTCAATTAAAAGAAAAACACATTTTTCTTATGTAAAAGGAATTACATTTTTTTCCATTCTAAGCAAATGGAAAAATACAGACAAACATATAAAGACATTAGAGTCACTTGTAATCATAGAACACACTGATAGCTACTTGCATTGAGTATTCACTTTGAAAATATTTTAAGGTGTTTTGGGGTGATATGGGTGCTTGATCAGTTGCTCCTTTCAGGTGCAACTACCTGGTTCCTTAGTTGAATGGAAAGCGTTTGAGGAAGACATTTCCAGATCCTCTTGCATACCAGAGAATCCCACTTTGTCAGTAGAAGAAGAAAAAGGCCTCACTGTTCTGAGGTAATTAACATTCGCAAGATTCCATAGGCTTAATCTTATTTATTTATTCATTGTGACTGTGTGTGTGTATGTATGCGTGTGTGTGTATCAGAGGGCACCTTGGGTCCCTGTGGAGGACCAAAGTTGACTTCCAGTGAATTTTCCTGGAATGTTTCTACCTCCTTTTTTCTTCACTCTGGGATTTCCCAGGCGCCACCCACCAGGACCAGAAGTATAAACCACCACCGTTTCCATTTGGAATTTTTAGGTAGTGCCTAGGATTTGAACTTGGGATCTTCTGCTTGTGATGCAGAGTCTTAACAAACCATTTAATGAATTTATGGAACATACCATAATTTACATAAACAAAAGTATAAAAAGTTAAAGCACAGTGAGTAATTATAAACATTACAAAGTAGCCACTATTAGACAAGCAACAGTGAGTATAACACATACTTAAGTCACTATCTGCCTTCTACTATCGCCAGAGTAGTTTCTTGATGAACTCTTAGATGTTAGTACCTCCAGGGAGAGAAGATTTAGTAGTTCATCTATAGACACACCTGCCTCACTTGATAACCAAATAAATATCTAATTTGGAGGTTCTGTCTCAAAGTAAAAAACATAGAGGAAAAGATCAAGTCAGCATGTTTTAGAGCTGTTAGTAAACATATATGGTGATGTTCATTACATAATCCAAGGAGTAATCCTTAAAACACTAAGGTATATGGCATACACCCATGAATAAAAGGTCACTATCTCATACTGTGAACCACTATCCTATGAATCTACACCGTAAAAGTCGCCCAAGACAAGTTTACCTTTGCTACATTTTCAGACTTCAGGTGAATTCAAACTTTCATGTGAATATTAAGTTTTCACATAAAAACATTAATTTTTGCTTGAACTTATAGTTACTGACAAATTCCACAATATGCTCACCTATCATGTTACTTGTAACCTACATTTACAAAAATTTAAGATTTTTAGAAGGTTGTTACCATAACCATTAGTTTCTAATAGCTCTTAAATTTGTGAAAAGACTTTTAAGATCAGCATTTCTGAAATACTGCTCACCTGTTTCTTCTTATGAGGGAACTAATACCATGTATGAAGGCTACATATTCAAGATTTAATTACCTTCCAAAACCAAACCTATGACATTGAGAAACAATTTCAACCTATGAATGGACAGGAAACAAGTATTTAGTCTATAACATGAGGATACCATGATACTTAAGAAAGGATCTTCATAGGGTTTAAAAGCTACTAAGTTTTCTTCAGGCAACCTCTACAGTTACTAACTCTGCAAAGTGATGTAGTTGGAGAGGCAACAGCTATCTCAGTACATGGTGCTATATTGGGCAATAGTCTCTCAGAGAAAGAACAGAAATTCATTTACTGTTCATTTTATTTCATGTGTTAATGCATTCTCACATGTGGTAATTACTCAAGTGTGTATTAAGTACCAGATGTTTTTAATAAAATCTACTTATACAATGAGAAACCTAAATCGATATTTTTGTGTTTATCTTATAAATAATAGTACTGGGGAGTAAATATGATATACTTGAAAAGTAGTCATCAATTCTAATTTTGCAAGCGATATGGTAGGAGCCTTTTGTTAAATTGTATGTATTTTATAAAATTACTATTTTTATTACTGTATGGAATGCTGTCTGCTTTATTAGCTATTTGAGAAACAAATTTAAAAATCACTGGCAAAATGTATATTATATCAAACTGCAAACTATTAGGATGAATACTTTGAAAATGAACACAGATTTGTGGCATTTTTTCATAGTTGTTTATCCTTATTTTTGAGTTCTTAAATCTTATGAAAGAGGTGAACATATTTTTACATTTCTTTCTTCAGGAGAAGTTTTCCCTCTAGTGGTTACTGTGGAAATCACATGAATAATTTTCTGATGCTGAATGTACAAAGGGAAAATAAACTGAAAAGAACTGAAGTAATCTGAAATGCCGACAGTCTCATAAGAATGCTGTCCAGTTGGATTTTAAAATAAAACAGTGGCATTTAGATTTTGAAAAATTTTTTTACTTTTTTCCCCATACTTTCTGATGGACTGTAGTGAAGATAATGCTTAAGATATCCAGGGCTTTACTGGCTCCAAAATAGACACACAGATCAATGGATAAGGGTTGAAGACCCAGATATAAGCCCACAAAATTACAGCCATTTGATCTTTGACAAAGGGGCCCAAAAAATCCAATGGAAAAAGAACAGTATCTTCAACAAATGGTGCCGGCAAAACTGGATCTCCACATGCAGAAGATTAAAACTGGACCCGTACTTGTCACCATGTACAAGATTTAATTCCAAATGGATGAAGGACCTTGATATAAGGCCAGAGACAATAAAAACCATAGATGAAAGGGTAGGAAACACCCTCGAGCTGATTGGGCTAGGCCAACAGTTCCTAAACAGACATCCAATAGCCCAGTCACTGCTACCAACTCTCAACAGTTGGGATCTGGTGAAATTAAAGAGCTTCTGGTCAGATAAAGAGATTGTAACATAAGCTCAAAGGCAAACCACAGAATGGGAGAAAATCTTCACTAACCACATATCTGATAGGGCTATATTACCCAGAGTGCACAAAGAACTTAGAAAACTACACACTAAGGAAACAAATGGCCCAATTAAAAAATGGGCCCTGGAACTTAAAAGAAACTTTACCAGGGATGAAATTAAAATGTCTAACAAATATCTTAAAAAATGCTCCATATCCTTAGGCATCAGGGAAATGCAAATAAAAACTTCCCTGAGATATCATCTCACCCTGGTTAGGATGGCAAAAATCCACAATACAAATAACACCAAATGCTGGAGAGGATGTGGAGAGAGGGGAAATATCCTACATTGCTGGTGGGAATGCAGGCTCATTCAGCCACTCTGGCGAGCCATCTAGAGATTCTTAAAGAAATTAAAGATTGAAATGCCATATGACCCTGCGATTCCACTTTTGGGAATAACCCCCCATACAGGAAAAATTCACCTCGATAGCACAAGCACGACCATGTTCATAGCGGCACTGTTTACAATAGCAAAGTCATGGAATCAACCCAAATGTCCAACAGTTGACGAGTGGATAAGGAAAAGGTGGTGCATCTATACAATGGAGTACTACTGAGCCATCAAAAATGATGAATTAATGGAATTTGCCAAGAAATGGATGGAATTAGAAACAATTATATTGAGTGAACTATCCCAGACACAGAAAATTAAGTGCTGTATGTATCCCTAATAGATGGCTCCTAGTACAAAACCTACTTAGAGACACTCAAAGATAAATCTCTGTAATAACTACAGTAATTGCTAAGATTATGAACAGGAGGGATGGGGAAGGAGGGCCACACAAGTAACAAGGAGAGAGAAGCCCATGTTACAGCAGAGAAAATAGGCCACCATCAAGGACTGCAAGTAAGTAATGAGACATCAGGTTAAGTTCACAGACTTTAGTTCCTGATCATTTACAACTGATGGGGTATGATCTTACCAGAGGGGAGGGTGTATAGTCTGTCAGATAGAAAGTAACCATTTCACAGATGGGTGATTGACCCCTCTCTCACTGTGGTTTCCTACTTTTATTACATGTACCTTTGAATATACTCTTATAACAAGACTCTAATTTCACAGGTTTTTATCTCTGGCCAGGGGGTGACATCTAATACCCATGAGGGTGAAGCCAAGGGCATTGCAGGAGCAGCAAAACTGAAAAAATAAATCAACAAACCATAATCCAGAACATCAGAGACTCTATATCAACCACCTGGAACTAGGCCATCCTAATCTCTCCCCATCCTGAAGTTCAGGGAAATTTGTGGAAGAGGGGGCAGTAAGATTGTAAGAGCACAAGGATGGGAGGAGTAATGATATGCAAGATACTCCATACAAGTTAGGGCTGAAATAATCATATTTGGACTTTACTTTATTGACCTCATAAAGTCTAGCATTTGCTAAAGGCACTAGGATCCTGGGAGGCAAGGGATTGGCAGCCACAGTAGTGTTCCTATGCTTAAGGGGAACACAGGAAAGTGTTCTGGGAAATGCCACTGGGTCCTTGCATCTCATCGGAGAGGAGGGCTCAGAGGAGAGTTTGGCATGCACATTAAAGAATGCTCCGGGGATGGGAGGGGGAGGCACTGGAGGATGTAGAGAGGGAAGGGGGAGGGGAGGGGGGAACAGGGGGATAAGGGGTTGGAGGGAGGGGGGACCAGTGTACCTGTTAAGTTTGTATGAGTGGAAATAAAAAGAAGAAGAAGAAGAAGAAAAAAGACATCCAGGGCTTGAGGAAAGTCATGGATCTGTGCACCCCTCAACTGCTGGCGTGTATGTGAATCACTTTCATACACTGGATGAAAGTATGAATTTTTGGTCTTTCTTAAAGGTAACGCTTTTCAGAAAGCGTTCCAAAAGGCAGGAATACTTTAATTTTTTGAGAAGCTATGTGGCTTAAAACAAAACAACTAAACAGCAACATCAAAGAATCAAAGAAACCAGCACAGACTAACAAGTCTGCACCCGTCTGTGTCCTGTGCCTCCTCTGCAGCCCCCTCTGCAGGTAACTCGGTGCCCTGCATATTGCCATCTTTGTCCCTCAGACTCTCTGCACTTGCCTTTACTGTGCACTATTTTGACATGCCTTCTACCACATCGCTGGGTCCCATGATCTTCTCCCTACAAACCTCATTTACTTCATAAAGGTCTTTCCCCGACTGAACTAAAAGTAGGTTTTTGTCAGTTAATTTTCATTACATGTTTTTATTTTACTACAGAACACTAATTACAATTACAGTGTGCATTTCATATATTCTTTTTGTTGATCTATGTCTCTCCCTTATAGAAGCTGAAACTTCATGGGGCAGATTTATTCTTCCTATGTCTGACTGCATTCCCAAACCTAGAACAGTGTTTCCTACTTAGCCAATGTTCAGTATTGGTCAGCACAATGAAGTAATGAATAGGAAGTGACATGAACATGAGCTTATGGTATCAATTGTTTAGCAACAATTTTGGTGAGTACTGAATGGTTTGTTGCATCTGAAGTTTCACTTTTCCATCTTGAAAATCACTTAACTTCTTCATTATACTTAATTACCTTACACTTAAATGAGGTTTGTGATAGTTTTGCAATTTTTTTAATTTATTTTTTTCCACTCACACAGACTTAATAGGTACCCCAGTCCCCTCCCTCCCTCCACCCCTCCTTAGGCTCCCTTGCTCCCTCCCCTCTTTTCTCCTTTCTTTTTCCCCCCTTCCCCCTTTTGCCCAGTGCCCCCTCCCCTCAATTGCTGGAGCATCCTTTAGTGTGCATGTCAAACTTCCCTCTGGGTCCTCCACTCTAATGAGGTATAAAAACTCAGTAGCATTGCCTAGAGCCCTTTCTTGTGTTTCCCTTTAGTATAGGAACACTATTGTGGCTGTTAATCCCTTGCCTCTAAGGATCCTAGTACCTGTGACCCATGCTAGATTTTTTGGGGGAGGGGTCAATGATATGTTGGTCATTGCAAGGGTCATGCCAAGTCTTATTATGGTTATTTCGGCCCTAACTTGTGTGGAGTATCTTGCATATCGTTGCTCCTCCCCATCTTTAGGCTCTTACAATCTTACCGCCCCCTCTTCCACAAATTTCCCTGAGCTTTAGGATGGGGAGAAATTAGGCTGGCCTGGTTCCTGGTGATTAATGTAGGGTTTCTGATGTTCTGAATTATGGTTTGCTGGGTTTTTTTATTTTTCAGTTTTGCTGTTCCTGCACCGCCCTTGGCTCCATCCTAATGGGTATTGGATGTCATTTCATAGCCAGAGATAAAAGGCTGTTAAAATAGAGTCTTACTATAAGAGTAGATTAAAAAGTAGATGTAATAAGAATAGGAGACCGCGGTGGTGGGGCAGTCTCCCATTTGCAGGATGGTTACCATCTATCTGCCAGACTCTATGCCCTGCCTGACTGGTGAGATCAAACCTCCTCAGTTGCAAAGTGACCAGGAAGGAAAGTCTGTGAGCTTAACCAGATGTCTCACTACTTACTTGCAGTACTTGGTGGTGATCTATTTTCTCTGTTAACATGATCCCCTCTCTCTTTGTTTCTGGGGGCCTTCCTTCCCCTTCCTTCCTATTTATAATTTTTGCAATTATAGAGATTTATTTTTATGTTTGTCACTACGTGGGTTTGGTACTAAGATCCACCTATTAGGGAGTACATATGGCGCTTAATTTTCTGAGTCTGGGATACTTCACTCAATATAATTGTTTCTAATTCCATCCATTTCCTTGGCAAATTCCAGTAATTCATCATTTTTGATGAGTGAGTAGTACTCCATTGTATAAATGTACCACATTTTCCTTATCCACTCATCAACTGTTGGGCATTTGGGTTGATTCCATGACTTTGCTATTGTAAACAGTGCTGCTATGAACATGGTCATGCTTGTGCTATCGAGGTGAATTTTTACGTATGGGAGATTACTCCCAAAAGTGAAATGGCAGGGTCATATGGCATTTCAATCTTTAACTTTTTTAAGAATCGCCAGGCTGATGGCCATAGTGGTTGTATAACCCTGCATTCCCACCAGCAGTGTAGGAGAGTTCCCTTCTCACCACATCCTCTCCAGCACCTCCTTGGTGTTGTTTGTATTGTGGATTTTTGCCATCCTGTCCTCAGGGAGGTTTTGATTTGCATTTCTCTGATAGCTAAGGATGTGAAATATTTTTTAAAATATTTGTTAGACATTTCAATTTCATCCCTGTGAAAGTTTCTTTTGAGTTCCAAGACCCATTTTTTAATTGGGCCATTTGTTTCCTTGCTGTTCAGTTTTCTAAGTTCTTTGTACACTTGGGATAATAGAGCTTTATCAGGTATATGGTTAGTGAAGATTTTCTCCTAATCTATATGGGTTGGATTTCTGCTCAGATTACAATCTCTTTATCTGAACAGATGTTCTTTAATTTCATAAGACTCCATATGTTGAGTGTTGGTTGTAGTGACTGTGCTATTGGATATCCGTGTAGGAACTGTTCACCTAGTCCTATCAGCAAGAGGGAATTCCCTACCCTTTCAACTATACGTTTTATGGTCTTTGGCCTTATATCGAGGACTTTGATCCATTTGGAATTAAATCTTGTACATGGTGACAAGTATGAGTCCAGTTTTAATCTTCTGCGTGTGGACATCCAGTATTGCCAGCACCATTAACTGAAGATGCTGTTCTTTTCCAACTGGATTTTTTGGGCCCCTTTGTCAAAGATCAAATGGCTGTAGTTGTGTGCGCTTATATCTGGGTCTTCAACCCCTATCCATTGATCTGTGTGTCTATTTTGGAGCCAGTACCAGGCTGTTTTTATAACTATGGATTTGTAGTATAGATTAAGGTTTGGTGTGGTAATACCTCTAGCAGTGTTTTTGTTACTCAGGATTGTTTTGCTATTCTGGGTCCTTTTTGCTTCCATATGAATTTTGAGATTGTTTGATCAATTTCTTTAAAGAATTGATTTGGATTTTGATTGGTATAGCATTGAATCTGCATATTGCCTTTGGTATGATGGTCATTTTTATGATATTGATTCTACCAATCCAGGAACATGGGTATCTTCTATAATTTCTTTCTTTAAGGTTTTAAAGTTTTCATTGTAAAGGTCACTTACTTCCTTGGTTAGGTTTATACCAATTATTTCATTTTTTTAGGGGCTATAGTAAATGGGATCATTTCTCTTAGGGCTTTTTCACTTCTTTCATTCTGGGCATATAGGAAGGCTACTGACTTTTGTATATGTATTTTGTATCCTGCTACCCTGCTGAACTTCCATATTAGTTCCAGGAGTTTCCTGGTGGAGTTTTTGGGATCACTCAGGTATACAATCATGTCATCAGCAAATAGAGATAACTTTACTTCTTCTTTGCCGATTTGAATCTCTTTTATCTCCCTTTTTTGTCTTATGGCTCCAGCTAAGACTTCAAGTACAATAGTGAATAGAAGTGGTGAGAGTGGACAGCCTTGTCTATTTCCTGATAGAAGTGGGAAGTTTTTCCCCATTGAGGATAATCCTTGTTGTTGGCTTGTTGTATATAGCTTTTATTATATTGATAAAGGTTTCTTCCATTCCAACTGTCTCCAGAGTTTTGATCATAAAAGACTGTTGGGTCTTGTCAAAAGTTTTTCCTCATCTATTGAGAGTATCATGTGGTCTTGGATTTTGGACTGGTTTATATGGTGAATTACATTTATTGATTTGCGTATGTTGAACCAACCTTGTGTGCCTGTGATAAAGCCTACTTGATCCTCGTGAATGATCTTTTTGATATGGTTTTGAATCCGATTTGCTAAGACTTTGTTGAAAATTTTTGCATCTGTGTTCATCAGAGAGATTGGCCTAGAGTTTTCTTTTTTAAGTGTATCTTTATTAGGTTTTGGGATTAAGACAGTATTAGCTTCATAGAAAGAATTTGGTAGTGTTCCTTCCTTTCCTATTTGATGGAACAGTTTAAGGAATATTTGTATTGTTTGTTCCTTAAATGTCTGGTAGAACTCTGTGCTGAATCCATCTGGTCCAGAACAGTTTTTGCTGGGAAGATTCGAGATTACTTCATTGATTTTCTCATATGTTATAGGACTATTTAAATAATTCACAACTTCCTGATTCAATTTAGGTAAGTTGTGCTTACTTAGGAATTCATCCATTTCTTTTTGTGTTATCAAATTTCACAGAGTATACGTTTTTGAAATATGACCTTATGATTCCCTGAATTTCTTGGCTATCAGTAGTGATCACTCCATTTTCATTTCTAATTTTGTTAATTTGAGTTTTCTCTCTCTTGTTTTCAGTTAATTTAGCTAGGGGTGTATCATTCTTATTGATTTTTTCAAAGAACCAGCTTTTGACTGTTTGATACTCTGTATCATTTTCCTTATCTCAATTTCTGATATTTCTCCCCTGATTTTGCTAATCTCCTCTCTTCTACTGCTTTTGGAATCAGACTGCTCTTGTGTCTTTAAAGCTTTAAGCTGCATTGTTATTTATTTGTGATGTTTCTTTTTTTTTTTTTTTTTGATTAGGCATTAAGAGCTATTAGGACAGCTTTCACTGTGTCCCAAAGATTTTGATAAGTTGTATTTTCATTATCATTTGCTTCTAGGAAATCTTGAATTTCCTTTATAATTTCTTCCTGAATACAATTCTCATTCAGCATCATAGGGTTACATTTCCAGGAGTTAGTGTATTTTCTGTTGTTTATTGTGTGTGGATGTCAAGCTTTAGACCATGGCAGTCTGATAGGGTACAGACTAGAATTTCAACTTTCCTGTATATGTGGAAATTCATTTTGTGGCCAAAAATGTGATCTATTTTGGAGAAAGTTTCATGTACTGCTGAGAAAAATGTGTATTCTTTGGTGTGTGGATGAAATGTTCTATAGAGATCTGTAAGGTCAATTTCAGTAAGAGTTTCATTAAGTTCTATTGTTTCTCTGTTAAGTTTTTGACCTGTTGTTGATCTATACCATGTTGAGAAGGCAGCATTGAGATCCCCAAGAATTATCATTTGGGGGTTGATTTCTCACTTTAGATGCTGTAGCGTTTGCTTAATTAATGTGGAGGAGCCTGTATTAGGTGTATATATGTTGAGTATTGTGAAGTCTTCCTAGTGAATTGCACTTGTGACTAAAATGTAGTATCTGTCTGTGTCTCTAATGATTTTTTTTTTGGTTTGAAGTCCACTTTGTCCGATAGCATGATAGCTTTTCCTTCCTGTTTCCTGATTTCATTAGCTTGCAGAATTTTATGACTAGCCTTTTACTTTTAGGATGTGCCTATCTTTTGTGATGAGATGTGTTTCCTGAAAGCAGCAGATGGATGGGTTGTGATTTCTAATCCAAGTTTATAATCTGTGTCTTTTGATTGGTGAGTTAATTCCATTGACATTTTGTGTTATAATGATGAACTTACTTTTAATTCCTGACACTTTTTATGTTTAGTGGCTTTCATAAATGTGTTATTTGACTTTTAGGTTTTGGTAGTATTATACTTCCCTTCTGTTCTCCTGGATATGCATGTTCTTTTCTTCAAGCTTGAGAGTACCTTTTCTAGCATTTTTTGAAGACCTGGTTTGGTAGATATATAAGCCTTCAAGTTGTTTTTGTGCTAGAAAACTTTTCTTTCCCCCTTGATCATGACAGACAATTTTGCTGGGTATATCAACCTAGGTTGACATTTTTGCTCATTCAATACTTGAAATATATCTCTCCAAGCTCTTCTTGCTTTTTTGTTTCCATTGAGAAGTCATTTGTTATTTTAAAGTGGCTTGTTTTCTTTCTCTCTTGAAGCTTTCAGCACCTTTTCTTTGTCTTGACTGTGGAGTGTTTTGACTATGATTTGCTGTGGCGAGTTTCTATTTTGGTCATATCTATTCGAGGCACAGAATGCCTCTTGTATTTGGATGGGCCTCTCTTTAGATGAGGAAAATTTTCCTTTATGATAATTTGAAAATTTTCCTAAGGTGTAGTATTCTGGAATTCTTTTCTAGTATTCCATGAATGCGCATATTAGGCTTCTTCAGGGTGTCCCATAACTCTTGAATATTTCTCTCAAATATTTTTTGGCTTTAACAACCTCTTCCATTGAGATGGTTAATTCTTTCACTTTGTCTTCAAGATCTGAAATTCCGTTTCTGCTTCACTAGTTCTGCTAATAAGACTCTCTGTTGAGTTCTGGGTTGAAGATAACTTGTCTTTTAGTTCAATTTTAAGCTCTGTTTGAGACTGTTTTAACTGCTCTATGCCTATTTTTGTTTCTTGAACTGTTTTTCTAAACTCTTCCAAGTGTCCATTGTGTTACTGTTCAAAGTGGTTAATGCAGTTATTTAACTCCTCCCGGATTTCCTCTTTCATAGTATTGATCATGGTAATGATCATGCTTCAAAAGTTGTTATTTTGGGTCTGGCTTAAATATATACATGGGGAGAATACTTTCTGTGCTATATAATAACATGATTTCTGTTTATTTAATACATTATTTTCATTTGTATTTTTATATCTTCATTGATACTCAGTTTCTTTTCTGAAAAATAAGATAGTCCATAATTTAAAGGTTCTCTGACATTTACATTATGCCACTTTATTTTGTGTTGCATAAAATGGTTATGACTGTTGACACTCATATATATGGATTTCTCACAGCTCCTCTAGCACAAATAAATGGTTAAAAAGCAAAAAAAGAATAGCCTCCTTTCAAAAGACTTAGTTTTTAAACCTTTAGTTAGGTTTAATCAATCTCATTAGAAATTGCTTTACCTATTTTATTAGAAATTGTTTTGATTAGTTCTCATATTTCTTCATGGGTTGCAGGCAAAAAAGTGCACACGAAGTCTGTGGAATCAAAGCATCTGAAATGACAGCTTCTATTGTCACATCTCCTGAAAACTACAGTGGAAAAAGTCCATAAAACACAGCATCAGGGCCTGTGTTATTCCTGGCTGCTTTCACGTTCATGCGTGTCGTCTGTATATTAGAACTTGTTGCCTCATGCAACTAGGAGACAGGTGGTTTTTCTGGAATGCATGGCAAAAAGACTAAAATTCTACACACTGAATTTTTTGTTTGAGCTCTCTGCTCTGTCGCGTTCTTTCAGCCTTTCTAAAAGAAGGGAGAAGTGCACATATTGTAGCAGGGCTCCCTTGAGCACACTCTTATAGAGCTAGAGCTGTGAAACTCTCCAAATGTGACAGCAGTCAGAGTCTGTTGAGTCTATTATGCATATGCATCTGCACATTTAGAGAATAATACATTTTAATCTATTGTAACTGAATGACTTGTAATAAAGTTGATATGCGTTTTATTGCAGACTTTAGAAATAAACAAATGAAATACCGTTCATCGTTGGCTTCTTAGGCTCTTCCCTTTTGCACACATCTTTTCCTGTTCTTGTTGCCATGGTTACTGGTTTAATCATGATGCACAGAACCATTTCTAATTACAGTATATGCCAGCATAAAAATTAATCCTTTGCATATCTTAGGCCATAAACAGCTTGTAGCTTGTTTTTTGGCACTTTATTACCACATATTCTGAAAAAGACATTTGCACATGATTTTAAACCTGTTATTATACTTTTTGTTATTGAAATGAAAACAAGTCTCTAAAGTGATTGGATACCAAAATAACTGATAAGACACATTTTTATGAAAGTTTATAACAAGTGAAACATTAGTAGTTCTATTCCTAGTATATTGCTAGTGGTACATTTAATCTTACCTTATCAGAATCTAATATGAAATTGACATGAATCAAATGTTCATCATAGAGAAGTAAAAATTATATTGTTGTGACCAAGCATTTGCACCAGAATCCATTATTTGAGCACCAAAAATGATTTTCCAGATAATGGGCTGTTTATAAGAAATCTCCTTATTCAGTTTTGTAACTTTCACTGAATTTTTCATTGACAATTTTATACATGTATATAATATATCCTGGTAACTGTAATCACTTCATTTGCTCATTTCTTTCCCTCCCCTATTATATATTCCTCATCTGTACAAATTTTTCCCACATTCTTGCTTTTTGTTCTATTTTGACATGCACTGGTTTTAATCAAGGTCTGTGTGACTGTGACTTATGATTACACATTTAAGAAAATGCTTGTCCTTCCCTCAGAATCCATCAGTAGTCTTTAGTATGAACAAGAATGTTGATAGAGCTGTCAAGTGGGCAATAGAATGCTGAGCTTTAAGGCAAGCCATAAGAAAGCCTGTGGGAGATTATCTAAATGATGAGGGGAGTCATTCCCTGGGTAGATAGATAAGATGGAGAGAGTTGGTTCAGTAAGTTAGTATACTTTTGTCTGCAAGAGTGATAATTTATTCCTCTCTCAGCATTTTCTGTGAATGTGTTTTTTACAGTTCCCTTGGCTCTATTATTGGTATGACCACTCCTGCCAATCTGGGCAATAAACTGCAACCAGAATCATAAGCAAGAAAAAAAAAACCCAATCCCTAAGTTGTTTATCAGCAATATAAAGAGAAACTGCAACAGGGAGGGGCTAGGACCTCATGTGTCCTTCCCCATCCCCAACTGACTGTTGACAGGCCAACACAGGCAATCACAGTTGCCATGAGGTTCATTTTTAAAGAGTCTCTTAGTCTCTTAGATAATTTAGTACAACCTAATGTTTCCTAATGTGTTGAAAACTACAGAACCAAATGCAATGCAATCAGATGGATGATAAGAGAACATTACATCTGACTTCTTAGCCCCTGTTCCAGTAACTGCTGATCTAGTTAAAGAAAATAGTCAAAATGAAGTCATCCCTATTCATGTTCATTATGACCTTGAAAATGAACAATTATAACACTCAAAAATCATCAATTCTTGGGAGTCGCCTCTTTCTTTCCACATGGGATAGGCTAGCTGACCAGGACGAACAGCACAGTGATTTCCTGTCTCTCCATCACATACAGTCGAAAGTGCTGGAATTGGGCTGGAAAGATGGCTCAGGGGTTAAGACTCTTCCTCATAAGCATAAGGTCCTGAATTTGGGTCCCGGGTCCAACACATAAACACCAGGTGGAAGCAGAAGTGGCCTGTACTGCCAACCCTGGTGTGCCAAACCTGAGGAATTCCAGAGTAAAACAAAAAGGAGGTAGAAGCAATCCAAGATGATTTCTGAAGTCACCCTTGGTCCTCCACAGGGGCATACAGTGTCATCTGATTCACACACACACACACACACACACACATACATAGATAGATAGATAGATAGATAGGTAGATAGATAGATAAGTTTTAAAAAGTGTTGGGATTATAGACAGATGCATTCCATTGCATCCACCTATTTACATGGGCTCCAGGAATGAAAGTCAGGTTTTCCTGATTGTATGGCAAATGCTTTTACCACTGCAACTTTTCGTTGGCCCATTTGTTTGTGTGTGTGTGTGTGTGTGTGTGTGTGTATTGGCCTACATAGGCCATAGCCTTAGCTCTGAAGTTAGCTTTTTAGGGTTCTATTATGAGTTGGTTTAAAACATATCTGTATCAGGTTTACATTGGTGTGGGAAATGTGCACAATTAAAAAAAATCACAGGACATAGAGTTTTGTCATTTCCCTCATTCTAAATTTTTCTCTTAAACATTGCAGGCATTCCCAATATTCATTGATAAGACTGAACATATTTCCATGAAATACAGTTCTATTTCTAAATAATAAATGAGCCAATATACTTCCATCGTTCTGTCTGGCAATCTTATGTTACTATGTTCCTGCCTAGTCTGGCATGGCATTTTTTTTCATAGCATGTGTGTGTAGTCTCATAAATATTATGTATAGTCTGGTAGTCTGGTAGTTTGGAAGTAGGCTCTGTTATTCTGTTTGAGATTATGAGGAAAACCCATGACTGCCAAATTACAAGTGTTTGCCTGTTAAGATTAAACAAAAACAATTTTTTCCCACCACAAAGATAAGACTCTTCCTGTATCATCTCTTTAAAATCATCATACACTGTCCTAGGCTAGGAAAGGCATCCATATTTAAGTTACTTGTTATTTTAATATAAATGTTACATTTCAGTTGACTTTTATTCTGACTTTTCCATCTGGTAGATTTACATTACAGTTAATGAGCACATATAATGAGTATATTACCCTGTTAACTGAAGCAGATTTAAAATTAGTGAGCTAGTTAATTGCCATGTAAATTGCTGGAGAATGGCCTCTCTTGAATTGGAAAAGACATATTTATTGGCTTTTTCATGTGGTATTTTTAACTTGCCTAGGAGCAAACATAAATCAGCCAGGAAAGTCTAATTCTATTAAGTGGACTGTACTGGTTTAAGGGAGATAAAAGTCTCATAATTTAGATAACAGAGTTTGCATCAAGAGCACAGACTATTAATTTGTTTACAGGTCTAAATACTCTTGAGATGAAATTGCAGACATTGAAGTTGCTAAATAAGTCTGTCACTGTTTTTTTCCCCTTAGGGATTCTGACATTGTAATGATGACTAGTACTAAGCATATTTGCTTGAATAATACTGGGTTTCCCTCAACATTTTTCTTATTTTCTGAATTCAATCCAGAGATGTGACATACATAATCTAGGCATGTGATCACATGCCATTAGAAAACAATTATAATCTGGGTGAAGATCCTAGGTATAAGTATTTTTAAAAAGTAGCTAACATTTAACGGCTGGAGAGGTGGCTCAGGGGTTAAGCCTCTGCCTTGCAGGCAGAAGGTCCCAAGTTCGGATCCTAGACCCCACATATAGACACCGGGCAGAAGCGCGGGTGGCCTGCGTTTTTGGTCCTGGTAGGGCGGAGCCTGAGAATCCCGGGGCAGAGTAAACAAGGAGGTGGATGCGTCCATGGTGGTTCCCGAATTCGCCCAAGGTTCTACACACACACACATACATATACACATGCACACACACACACACACACACACCACGCACAATTGAATAAAGAAAAAAGAAAAAAAAGTAGCTAACATTTAAATAACTTGATAAATTATTTGTCAACTTTAATTAAAAATTGAGAAGTAAATTAGTATAACATGTAAAAAGAAATATATTCAGACGATTTTTTCCATTCAGTTAAAAGCATATGTGCAGGAATAATTTATTAACAATTTTCAATTTAAGTAAATTGATTAAAAGTCATAGTATTGACCAAATGAATCGCATTATTTGATTTCTGCTTTTGTTCTGGCATTAGTCAACTAAAGTTTTTGTTTGTTACAAAGGGCTATTCATTTAATGTGACTTTTCTCTTAAATCACTTTTTAGATTTTACTTTGCATTGGCTTTGAATTTAACTTCATTTCAAATACAACTTATTATAATATTCAAGTAAACATTTAAGATATGGTAGTGCCTTTTACATATCCCAGAATTTTATTTCTTGTGCTAACTGTGCTCATTTTTCTTTAAGCTGTATATATTTCTTCTCAGTATGATTCTATTAGAAATGGAGATTTCTTAAATTTCTATTGTGGTAATAATAGTTTTCATGTTCTGCAGCTGGCAATAAGGAAACTAGAGAAAGGCAGTAAGGCAAGTTTCTTCACTCTCTGAAGGTAACCAGTTTCTGTACTTTGTACAACGTAATTCGTGGTTACAATAAAATATTTTGAGTTGTTTTTCTTTTTTGAATATCCATCCCAAAATGAATGAGAATTTCCTGAGAGCTGTCATAGTCACTATTAGTGAAAAGAGATCCATCATCCAGGTGATCATTCCTTCCTCCCTCTTTCCTTCCTCCCTCCCTCCCTCCCTTCCTTCCTTCCTCCTTCCTGCCTTTCTCCCTCCCTTCTTTCCTTTCTTCCTTCCTCCCTTCCTTTTCATATATGAAGAGCTGGGAAGGTGTGCTTTGGATTTTATTTATATAGCAGCAACCCTCGTAATTCAAGAATGGCTGAAGGAAACTTTCTTAGTAAAGATGTCCTTTCATTAGCATAGTTGAGAAATGAGCATAGAGTTCAATTAGATTGAGAGATTAATATTCATCCTAAATTTAAAGTTATATGCTAAGTTGTAACCTATGAATTTAAAATGGTGTTTTCAGAAATAATTTTGCTTTCTTTTTGTTATGTACAAGTATTTACACAAAGTGTTAGGCAGCAACTTCATATAAGGAACTATACTTTAGGGCAAACATGAAGCAGTTTAGTCATCATGTAATTTGTCATTTATCATTTATGCCTAGAGGCATAAATGTTAGCTGCAAAAATTAAAAATGGAAAGAAAATAAATTAAGTGAGATGACTTTATTGCCCTGCTGCTAGGGGGAAGAAATCTGTAAACATTTATAGATAGTTAATATTTTATAGTTATTGAGCTAGTTTATTTCAAAAGTTGATGTGAATTTTAGAGCTAAAGATAAAGCATTTCTGCATCTCCTTTGAGCAATATAAATTTTAGAGTTTAAGCAGTATTTTTTGGAAATCATGATGCTGACATTCAAATGAGACAACAGTTTATATATCATTTATCTTGTCTTTAGACTTGAGTGATCATTTAGAGTGTTTTATTTCATGCTGACATAAAATTAGCAATCTAATTGAATGATTTAGGTTTTAATTAAGAAGTAATTTATGTACATATATGAGTCTGATATATCTGGGCTTTCCTAGGTACCTCTTATGTGTTAATTGATGCAAATTACGAGCCCTGTATTTTAAAAGGAAAGTAAGTGCTTTGAAATCAACTTTTATGATTGTCATTTCATGGAGGAAAAATTGCCTACTAAGGAATTGCACTTTTAAGTGTAAAGGTGAATGAAGTTTGACAAATATGAAATGGAAATGACCACACTGTCACTTTGAAAGCTCACTGAGCATGTTGCTAGATGTACAGTCCCACCATTCTACTTTTCCACTGTAGCCTGCCTCCACCTTCTGTACAATTTAACATGAATGCATATACCTTCTGTGTTTGGTTCCTTTCATTCAATGTCAAAATTTTAAGATTCATGCATGTTACTCTATGTTTAATTTTTTTGTAAATGTATGTGTATACATGTTTATGTTTATATGACTCTGTATGTGTGTGTCTGTATACATGTGTGCGTGTTTGTGTGTAGGCCAGAGGTTGACATCTGGAATTTTTCTCATTTGCCATTTTTTGTTAGAAAAATTTACTTTGACTTGGATCTCTCTGCTTCCACTAGTTTGGTGGGCCAGGAAGCCCAGGCACTTGCCTGTATCAGCCTTCCCAGCGCCGGAATCTCAAGTGTACTGTTGAAACCAGCTTTTTTACAAGAGTGCTGGATATTGAATTCAGATCCTCAGGCTTGCAAGGCAAGTACTTTATTGACTGAGCCATCTTTCTAAGGCTATTCTATATTTTCATGGCCCCTTTATCCCTTTCTTTCTCTTTCTCTCTCCCTCCTTCAGTCCCTTTTTCCTTCCCTCTCTTCCCTCCTTCCTTCCTTTTTTTTTTCTCCTTAAGGAACTTGGGAATAAACTAAGTTTCCGATGGATGCTATATTTGGACTTTATTACTGAGCTCCAACCCTAATCTAGTAATCCTTTTCTTTTATTTACTACTTTTGAGTATAATTACTAGATCATAGAGCAGGTACACATTAACTTTGAAGACTATCCCAATATTTTTTTCATAAAACTAACAGTCCCATTAGCAGTGCACAAGACTCCATATTCTCATTAACAGGTATTGTTGACATTAATTATTCCAGAAGGCATGTAGGTTATCTTCATGGAGACTTTAATTTAGATTATCCTGAAGACTGAAGAAGTTGATTACATTTTATGTATACTAATCATTTGTGTATATTATACCTAATGAATGAAATTGCTGACTTTCTTATACTGAGTAGTTGAAAGAATTATCATCTCTATTTTTTAACTTTTTACTAACTTGTGTCTTCAAATTTAGAGAAACTCTACATTTGAATGCTGCTCTTTTATTATCTCAGATGCCACATTTTATATGATCCATAAATAGTAGTACTTTAACGAATAGTGTGAGCTGTCTCTCTTGTCGATTTTCTGTCTCATCCATGTTTTTTGTTCATTGTTAACTTTTTTCTGATTTTCTTTGGATTTTATTTTCTTATTTACTATGCTTGATTTTTAGGTTTTTAGTCATTGCTCCAGGGTCTACAATATGTACTTTTATCTTGTTAGAAGCTACCTTTATATCCTGTTGCCATTGTGTATTTACAAATTAAGAGTACTAGGTCTATCTATTTCCCTTTCACCTTCTCATGCTATTATGGACATCTATTTTACTACAATGCATCTTATATATCCAGAATAATTTTTCATTATTTGTATTTTTCAATAGTCACTGTTCCACCAAAATATCTTAAGAATGAGAAAAGATCTTTGAGCCTTTTTTGTTTCATACTATAAAAATCTTACAGATAAAGTTTAATAAATAATATAAATAAGAAGATTATATATTGTCTCAGACTTGGTGGCTATGACCTCTAAAATCAAGTCATCAACAGGATCAGTGTCTGATGAAGATTGCTTGAGGGTTGCTTTATTTTTATTTATTTATGTTTTGGCATGGGTGTTCTGGTACCAACACAGGGTGGAGGTCCAAGGGTGTCACCAGGAATCATCCTTTTTTTTGCCATCTTATTGCTCTGCTCTGGGGTTTTCCAGGCTTTGCTTTCCAGGGAAGGAATTGCAGGCCACCACCACCATATCTACCTGGCATTTTGACATGGGATCTGAGGACCAAAATTCAAATATTTTTGCTTATGAGGGAAAGGCTTTTAACTCCTGAGCCATGTCCCCTAGCCCAAGAGTGGTTTACAAAAGACATCAAGATGGTTCCTTGATGTTGTATCCTGTGGATAAGAAGAAAGCTCTGTCTTCATGTGGTGGAAAGCTGAAGGGCAAGAAGGATTTCTGAGAGATGGGCAACCTCACTTGCCAGATATAATGTGGTCAGTTCCCTTGGCCTTTGGTATGCGCTTTTCTGTTAAACTGGAATAAGAACTGTAATCAGACAACCATAAGCCAGAATGAAATCCTTTGTCCTCATAAGCTCTTTTTTTGCGAAATTTTCAGCAAAATGTAGGCAAACTTCTTCAATAGTTTTATAAGGTAAGGTCTGCTAAAATGGATTCTCCCTTTATATGTAAGAAGGACTTTATTTCATTTTTACCACATATGGAATTTAAGTTTGGCAGGTTAATTTTCCTCCCAGACTTCAAAAAACAGCATTTCATTACCTTTTCAATTTAACTAGTAGTAAAATGTAGAGAATATAAGAGACAAATAGAACTCGAACCACTTTGTACATTGGTCTAAATTATATGTTCAATAACATACAATGTCAGAAGGTGTGCTAAAAGCCCTTTATGAATATATAATATAGTGGATGAAGAATCAATTTCTACACTTCAGAATTAAATAATGCTTAAATATAGTATTGTCTGAATATTTGAATACTTCTCTCAGCCCCAAGTGTCTTATCAGAATGATAATACTTGCCCCAGTGAATGGCTATAAAGATTCTTTCAGGAAAAGAAATGCTTAAAAGTATACCTGGGTCAATCCCAGTGCTCAGTAAAATTCATTAAGCTGCTAATAACAGCAATAATACATACTATAGCAGGAGATAGTGTTTGCTAGAACTGTTTTTTTTTTTTTTAAATTAGATACAGGTTTTTTTCTAAAGTAACATAAGTAAACTACAAAGAGCTAAATACATCACATTATTAGTGATTTAGTTTTATTACATATTGCTGTAACCAAACTCAGTGGGAAAAGGGTTTAATTGTCTCACAATTCCAAGTTATAGTCCCTCATAGCACGTAAATTACAACAGCAGTGCCTAAGGAACTGGTCACATGACATCTATGTCAGGGGCAGAGGTCAAGAACCAATGCATGCCTGCTAGCTAACTTGCTTTTTCCCTCTTTACACTGCTCCAGAGCCATCAGTTTAGGAAAGGGTCCTGACCACAGTGGGCTGGGTCTTCTCACATTAATCAGCAAAACAGCCCGGGAAGTCAGCCATGGTCAAGAGGTTCTTTCTTAAATGGGCCTGGACACTTGTAGCCAAGATGTTAGATTAAGAATACAAATTACCACAGTTAGATAGTTAATTATACATATCTATGTTGTGTCTTATATCATTCTCACATTGCAATATTTAGTATTAATGAGATTATTTTGTAATCTATCTTACTAAAGTTATAGAATACTAACTGAGAAGGAACAGGATAAGGATGTAGGAAGAAAAGAATGTACATGATATCTATAGGAAGTATGCCAGGATTCTGGATTGAAGTCTTCAAATTGTTTGAATAGCTTTTGTATTTAAGAATGCAAAGGGATTAAAGTGAAGTTCAGCTTCTGAAACTCAAATGAAACTCACTAAGCAAGAAAAAAATAATTGTGTAAAACTTAAGATGAGTATAATTATCTAAATTTAGGCTGTGAATTGCAGAAAATAAGCTGTGTAATATCCAAATGCTCTTTAGAAAAGTAAATTCTTATTGAAACTCCTTTTCAAAAATAAGAAGTATAAAAACTTGAACCATCAATCTTTTATTGTTTTTTGTTATTATTATACTGATCAATACCAAATATCTTTTGTTTTAAAAAAAGATATTTACACAGATGTAATTTCAATAAGCACTAAATTATTCTGATATTTTTGTTTTCAAACTTAATAATGCTCTTTACAAGCAGCACCAGAAATTTACTTTTTAATTTTTTAAATTTATTTTTCACTTTTACAAGCTTATTGAATATTAACCCATGTTTCCTTCCATCCCCCTCCTCCCATGCCCCTTCTTTTCCCTCATCAGTCCATCCCACTTCTTCCTACCCTCGAGCCTGACCACGTCTATGGACCCCAGGGTTCCATCTTGTTTGTCTACTCTTGTGGGGATTCAGGCCTCTGTGGCATACCAAGTTGCTCCTCCTCTGGTCACCCCACTAATAGAGGTGTTTTCCTTCACTCATCTAATTCTAGTCCTTAAGGTTACCCTTGTGTGAATATACATGAATAAAGTGAATTTATGATATTGTTACACCTTAATGTTCAATCCCAGCCCCCTTCGTCTCATTATATCTTCTTTCTTACCACTCTCTCTCATGTTTCCACATCTTTTCACATCAAGGCATTTTTTTGTGGAATGTTTTAATTAATAAAATCTAAGCACATCAATTAAGAATGAAAATATTTCTTACCCTGATGATTGTGACATTGTTCATCTCTGCAGCTCATCTAACCATATTTGTACCATATCTGTTGGTGGATGTATTGAAAATATAGAGAACCTGAGTGAAGGAAGCAAAGATTATACACACACACACGGCAATATTTCCATTGTTTGATATCTTTGTCATACTGTTTGCCATGTAATGTTCTATGTGTCAAGAATTTAGACATTCTGCTTTATAATTTATTAGGTTATATACTTTATTCTCACATTAAACTGGAAGCCTCAACACATCAAAAATAATCGATTGGCTAATATTCACAATTGTTATAATATATAAGTGTGTGGTTCTGCATACATTTGGGTACATGATAGGATTAGTGTCAATTCAACACAATATCATTCTCCTCTAAATGGAAGAGTTTTAACAGGAAAAAAAGTAGGATAGACAGACTTAGAAAGGAATTATAATATATATATACACACACACACACAGAATATATATATGCTTCTTTTAATTCATGGGTATTTTATTTGTATTTTAATAACTGTCTAAAATCTTATTTAATGCATGATTTCATAAATTATTTGTAGATGAATGCAATATATTTTTTAGAGAATAACTAAGAGCATAAAGTCTGTAAGAGCAGCCCAGGACTTCTAACTCATGTCTAATTGAAGCTTACGTAATGAGGTTTCATAGTGATATTTACCATTCAAAATATTTTGACAGAAGTATGGACATAAAGATGTTCCTTTTTGCTTACGAAAGTCTTCTAAATTCAGAAGAAAGTCATTAGTGTTCTAAAATAAAGACCTTTGTTTTGTCCTGTGTCAGAGGTCTGTCATCTTAAATTTCACTGGCATTTCTGAGAAGGATATAGCTATTAAAATGTTGATTATCTGATTTAACCAAAGATTTGACACCACTGAGAATTTATGTGTCTCTATTCTACAGAAGCCTTAGATTCATGAGGGAAGTTGTCTCATCCACGTTCTGCATTGGTCACTAAATGGACAAATGCTCCTTATAGATGCATACTATACATCTGCCTGAAAATGTTTTCAGAGATATTCTCCATGTGAATCACCCAAAGATAAAATGATTAATAATAACCTCATCTCTCTGTTACAACTTCTTTATTTTAGTTTTAAGAGTTTCATATTAAGTAGAAATTCCTACAATAATCCCAAAGTCTTTGGCAAAATTTCATCATAAACATAAGTGCATTAAAATACAATGACACAGGTTATTTATGCTTTATGTGTTGTGAACATGTTGATTCAAATAGGAAAACAAAGTATCCTCTGTTTCCATGGCTGAGTGTTTTGGTGCATTTTGAGCTCTCTGCCCTGCCCACCACATGCCAGCCAAGCCCATGCAGTTCCCACTCACTTGGGCAGTAAATATTTCCTTTTTGAAATGACTCTGAATGAATTCTTCTTTTGTGCCAAGCTCTTCATGATGGCTTTTTGGTGTTCATTTAAAAATTTTAGATAGAAGAAATAATTGTGATAATGCAGTAATTCCTTATCATTTTAAATTTGTAATGCTTTTTCTAATATCTTGTGCCCAAGAACCACCTATAGACATAAATTAAAGAGAAAAAAAGATGAATGATGCTCCTAGTTAAGACTTTATGCCATTACAGCAGAGTTCCACATTATTTTCAGAACAATACATTATAGTATGTCATCTTACTTATTCCAACCACTCTCATCTTAATTAGCAGGTATATATTCATTAAAGGACATTTATTAAACTTTAAACACTGATTTTTCTAAGTCTTTACAATTGAAAAAAGAATATGTTCACTGCAGGACACTTACTTTACAAAGAAAAACATAATTACAAAGAAAAACATAATTACATGAGAAAGGTGGAAGCTTTTCCATTTCCTGTAAGTTTTCTCTATTAAAATAGTACCAGTTTCCGCATATGTTCCTTAAAATTTGAGGACCATAATTTTCTAAACAGCAGTGATCCATCCTCATCCCTTATGGAAACCTAATAAACCTAATAATTTAACATTTAGGAGAAAAAAAGTCTAGAGGAAAGAAAGGTTTATAATTAAAGAAGAGTATCCAGGCAACCCTGATTAAAGGCAAGTCAGGGATAAGGTCTATTTTCATACTCAGGTTTGCTGTCTTCTGGGATCAAGATGGCTGCAGCAATGCTGGCCATAATGGTCTAATTCAAAAACAGGAAGGTGAGCATAGCCTGAAAGCTTCCTCCTCTCTGAGCAGTTTTAGTCTCCCATTTCATCTGCTTGTGAAGTAGATAATTTGCCACTTCCTGATTTATTTATTTTTTTCCTAGGTTCAAAAAGTCAAAACACAGACTCTAGGTCAAATGTCCTTTTTGCTACACATGCCTATCTTGCTTTACAATGCACTAACTTTGAAGGGAAAAATCCTCAAGCAATTAATCTTTTCATTTGTATAGCTTACTGTATATGCATTTTCATACTAGCCAAATTAAGGGACTAGCAAATTTGCTTTACATGCAAGCAATTAAATCTGCTTAATCATAAGTTAGATCATACTACAGATTTGACTTTTTTCAGCAGAAAATTATTTATAAGTCAATAGCTGCATAGATAGCACAAAATATATTTGGACTTATGCCATTGTGATATCATACATAACTTCTAAAATAATAGCCCAATATCAGATACAGAAATGGAGGAAAGATAATTAAAAATGGCTTTGCATAATCAGTGATATTTTAACTTAGGCATGTAAAAAGTCATCAATAGTTATAGATATTTTCCAAGAATTTACATTGTTTTTTTTTTACTTTATTTATTTATTTATTTATTTTTACATTGTTTTTATAATACTATTATACTATAATGTTATTGTAAGTTCATGTGAAGTGACCTGTATCCTCTGTGTCAGTCTTTGCCTTGATTCCTGTGTAAGAGAGATCATCTGAGCTAGTTTTACCAAGATATAGATATTAAAATTAGATTCCTTATTTATTTCTTTATTATACCTTGAAAATGGCTTTGTATTCATGAATTTTTTTCTCTTACTTGAGTGTTTCAGAGTAGAGACATAATAAGAAACCTTGGAGAACTCTTTATCTTCAGTGCACAGCAAGGATATGTGGTCATCCTCAGTCAATATCTTAGGATCTTTGGGGATTATGAGATATAAGCATTTGAGCACATACATTTCATAAGTATTTTATCATAAATGTTAGATGTAAGACTCTATTGTTGTGGCTGAAACGCTGAAGTCAAGACATAAAAGTGTACTATACTGGAACATGCAGCACATTTGGGTCCCACAATATACTATCTTACTGGAAATTCAACAGTGGTATCTTCCTGGGAAGAAAACTAGTTCATTTTATTCCTTATCATGTATTTACATATTGTTATAGATATGTCAACTTGACAATTGAAGTGTAAGCTCTGGGCACAGTTGTAAAGAATTAAAAGTTGAGTTGAGCCCCAAGCAAGGCTATAGAAGATTGTTTTTTTAAGAGGTAAGGTTCAGTCCATGATGGGTGGGATTAGTATTTGTGTAAGTGAATAAGACTGAGGAAGCTTGTAAAGGAAGTTGGCATTCTTTGTGTGTATAAGACCAGACAATCTGGTTTCACAAGTGAGGAGTGTCCTTTTAGTGGCCCTGTGGATATTATGTGGCTCTTTGCTTCATCTCATGGTGTTACTGTGAAATCTCCTGCAAAGTTGGACAAGGAACTTTAACCAAGAATTTTAAGTCAAAATGAAATTCTTTGTCCCCTTATGGTGTTTGGTCATGAATTTATTGGCAGCATGCAGAGTAACTACCATATATCTAGGTTCATGTCATCTTTGTATCAGTTCAAAAAGATAATTGTATGAACAATTCATGTTCTGCAAATTATAATGGTAATGTGAATACTAAGTCAGTGAATAGGATTCAAACTCATTTGTGTTAATTTTTTAAAGGTTGTGGTCAGATACTATATAAACTGTGTCCTCTACTGCTTACCTTAGAAGCAAATCATCTTCTTCCTGCCCCATTCTTCTTCTGTGTCTTAGATCACTGCCTTGAGAAATCAACCATCAAAGCAAGACTACCAATCTCAAAAAGTTTTCAATAATAACTTTTTAAGGGCACAACAATTTAGGTTAATTTATCTATTATTTTATATTATATAAAACAATTTTATAGTACATGAAAAACCTCACTTCAAAAACAAATACAAGAAACTTAGTAAATGTGATATACCACTCTGATTACACCATAAATACTTTCTGCAATATAAAACCTCTTCCCTTACCATCTAAACCACCATATAAAACTGGTTCTACCAGTTAAACTCATTGTATGAAGACAGTTAAGGCGTCCTCCTCCTTTTCATATAAACCCTTTGATGTGTTTGCTATTTAATGTTATTTAACAGGTTATGGAATACTTAATATTCTGCATACCTACTTTCCTTTGGGAATAGTGGTGGTTCTTGGCTGTTTGGTGGGAGTAGAGCTTACACTTCTTTAGAAAGTTTAACTAAAATACTAAAATTTTCCTAACTATACATGAACAAAATTTTTCTCTTACTTCATACAGATCAAAGGTTTTAAAGGGCATCCATGAAATCATGAATATGATTTCAAATCTCTGTTGACTACAAAGCATCCTGATAAGGGTTTATTTTGATACTTTGGAGCACTTGTTCCTTATATTTTTTTAAAGAAAACAATTGATCATGATTGTATAGTTTTTTTAAGAAGAATGGTTTAAATTTATCTATGCAAATGGCCTAGAAGTCTGATCAAATTTGTGCCTACATGTGTTAGATGGTTTGCAATTTATTTTTAATACCAAGATCTTCTTTCTAATATGTAGTTTTGAGCATGATTGCCAAATTATTCCTGTCTAGTTACAGTTGCTCTCATAGGATCATGTGGACCTTACAAAGGACTCTCCTTTGCATATATATGGTTATAATAATTATTTTGTACATAAATGATAACATACATAGAAAATATTTATAGAAATTTTATGATTATCAAATGATATTTCAATGTAGTGCATCTTAAAGTTCTAGTAATTAAGCTAAAAGTACTATGAAGAACTACAGAATATTGATGATGATTAGAAAGGTCAATTATTAACAAAATTCATTTGCCATAGCTTATTTCCTCATAAAACCTCACAATTTTTGCTTCTTTTTGGCTGATTCCTTGCTCCTTTTCCTTATAAACTCTGAACAAGAGCACTAAAAAGTTACCATGCCACACTTTCAAGACTACATTGTCTTGACTTCCTCCACCAAGCACTGGAATTTAACTTCAGACAAGCTTTCAGGTTGAACCCAACCGATGCATCTCCATTTTTACTTTGTCAATTTTCTAATGTGGTTTTTGTTCCCCTCTGAATGATCGCAAACTGGCTTGCATTTCTCACAGTATTACTCTCTTCCTAACTCTCACAATAATAGCCCATTTGGTTCTTTCTTCAAGACAAAAAGGTTTTCCAAGAGCAAAGTTCCAAAGTTATCTGTATTTCTCCAACAGACAATTCCAAAAGCACAGTAGTTACATCTTAGCAATGGATTTTACTGCTAGATACCAACTTCTCTTAGGCCTGCAAATAACAGCTTCACTTTTTGGTACAGCATTCTCAGTCTCACACAACAAAACCCTACTTCTCAGGTACCAATTTATGTACCAGTACACTTTTCTGTTACTGAGAGACACCACTGAGGCTCAGACAACTTAAGGAGAGAAAGGGAGATTCATTCAGTTTACAGTTCCAGAGGGGAGATACAGTCCTTCATGGCAGAAAAGGCATGGTTGGCTGGCAGAAGCTGTAGATGACTGAAGTCACTGCAAACATCATGGAGGCTGAGAAATGCTGCAAGCTCCAGAGCAGACTCTCATTCAAGCAAGGTGGAACAAACTGACTTTAAGACCCACCAACTGTGACTGCCTTCCACCAACAAAGCTCCACCTCCTAAAGATGCCATGACTTCTCCAAACAACTAAAGATTCAAACACATGAGCCTGTGAGGACAACTCATTTCAAACCATGGCAAATGGATGATATAAACAGATAAATCAAAAAAGATCAGGACTTGTTAACATTTCTTTTCACAAAATACTTAACAAGAAGAAATTGAAGAATGGTGGTCTTAGTTTGGTTTGTGGTTTGAAAAGTTACAGTATACCAGAACAGAGAAGGTCTGACAGCAGGAGCAGGAGGGAGCTGTTTGCATTGTGATACAGACAGGAAGTAGACAGGGCCCAAAACAGCACCACCAACTGGACAGCACCATGTTCAAACACCTGTAGGGAACATATACATAAAAAACATTGCAAACATGATCCTTGGTTCTTAATTATCAAATGCAGCACATAGAAATATGTTATTTCACATAGTGCTAACATTAACACATTTCTGTATTTCAAATATCCTTTTAGAAGCCATTTTCTCTCTCCTTGTTTTTTGAAATTTTTCATGTTGCTCTGCATGTGTGGACTACAGGGCTCTTTTGAGGCACATGTACTAGTAAGAATCCAGGCATCTGTGGTAGTACGAGTGGCTCTCCAGTGAGGAGACCTATAGGTGATGAAAGTCCCCTTCTTTAGTGGGGTATTTGGCTCAGTTTTTCTGATTGTAATTATTTCTCTTGAGATAGTCATTCATTCATTGGTTTGTCAACCTTTGTGTAGATCTGGGGAAAGTAGGTCTAATCAGTGAATTCATGGATTCAGCGCTCAGTAATGAGTGGATCGTCATGGAATGTTCAGCCCTAAATGGGTCTTAAATTACTGGAAATTACAGACAATAATTTAAGACTTTTTAAAGAATTTTTCCAACTTTCCTTTTTTAAGATTAAGAACAACATCCATATCTGCATCTTCCTGTGTATATGATAAACATTTCTTCAGAAGCCATTGCAATGTTATTTTGATCATTCTTTATTTTCCCAAAGATTTTTCTTTTTTGGACTTTTTTCTGAAAACTTCCACATGGACCTTGGTAACTTATTTAATCATTACCTAAGCCATTTTTGCATTTCATTAAAATATGACACTTTTTTATTGTCCTAAAAGAAAACTCACAGGTTGTATATCTGAATTTCATCAAAGTGAAGCTGTTATTTGTAAAGCTAAGAGAAGTTGGTATCTAGCAGTAAAATCCATTGCTAAGATGTGACTACTGTGCTTTTGGAATTGTCTGTTGGAGAAATACAGATAACTTTGGAACTTTGCTCTTGGAAAACCTTTTTGTCTTGGAGAAAGAACCAAATGGGCTATTATTGTGAGAGTTAGGAAGAGAGTAATACTGTGAGAAATGCAAGGTTGTCTGAAGTATTCTTTTGCTATAATGTAACCATTATTTTCTCTTATCTGCTGCCAAGTTCAATGTCGAGATTTCAAGGTATTGCAAGAAATGGTGTTATAGAAAGTTCATTGTGGAATTAAAGGTTTATATAATAAGACAGGTAGAGAACTTGAAGTTTACCTTTCCATTATCATGGGACTGATTACTGAAATGATTGTTCCATTTAAAATAAGACAGCTCTTTTTACAATCATTCTAAGTTTTATTGGAAACCAGTAAAAATGGATCAACTCCTTAAAATTATAACAATATATAATTCCCTACCTATTTACAAGGCAACCTAACTTTCAGTGATAAAATTTCTTCAGAGTATCTCTCTGGAGTGTGCACATACTTTACAGAACTTTCTCCATGTTGGGCTGGGATTTCTTGAACCATTTGTTATTATTTTTTTCTTCTTTTTTAAAATATGTCTTTTTATACTGATTCATTCTGCCCACATACCAGATCACAGTTTTTAACATGTCCATCTCAGATTATTTTTGATGTTTCTCCCATTTTGTGTTTTTTTTTTTTAAATCAAGACGGATGAATGAAGAGAAACCATTTTTTAGGTGGATTTTTGATAGCTTTCTATGCTACTATGATAATATAGGCACACAGAAATAAATTCTAGTTGACTTGTTTTGACCTCTTTGTCCTTGTTAAAATTACAGGTTACTTTTCCTGTGTAAGACTTCTTTTTTCAATTTCTAGCTCTCAATTTCATACTTTAATTTGTTTATTTTTAGCAATTCACTTCTTAGAAATCAAAGCAATAGTCAATTCTATTGCAGGACCTCACAATATACACAAGAATCATGATTAGAAGAAAATTATAGTTAAAAAAACCCATAAGATGGAAGTCACCTTAAATTTTATAAACCCTAGATATAAGGAAATGTGGCTGTGTAGACGGAGAGGAGAATAAACCTGCCTGTGATTAAAACATCTGATATATGATATTTACTTTACCAAGGAGATCTTTCCTTACTGCCCCACATCACAGAAAATATAAAGAAGACTAGTGATCCAATATAGTATTCAGTAGACTCCTATAGAATAATAATATATGAGACCTGGATTTCACATCTTTATCAGGGTAGCTTTAGCATAGTATTCATACCTAAAGTAATCTTGATAGAAAATAGACTCTGGTTTTATGAACCTATGAAATAGAATAACCATGACCACAAAATAACTAAGAGGTATAAAAATTAAGGTATTTCATCACTTAGAAAGCTCTATTATTAATAATAGTCTGAAAAACCTCTTGTTCCTTTATTCTGGGCCAGAGAAACCAAGTCCAAGGCAGAAGTGGGACTGTTTGATTCATGTGAGTTGTCTCAGACTTAGTTATCTGAACCTTCTGATTACTCTATTTGAATGTATTAATGAAGGTTAACAAGGTCCTAGAGCTCTGATTTAAGGCTTCTGATTTAACAACTTGAATTGTAGGTTAAGTAGATTCCTTTGTTCATTTCCTTTGTTCATGCTAGCTTTCTGGGTTATTTCCTCCCCCAGGGCGTTCTTGATATGATACAAATGGGAGAAATCAATTAATTAATATAAATTCATAGAAAATCAAAACTAGATTCAAGAAGTTCATGCTTAAAATTCCTCATGATAGGTTTTGTAGCTAGTTTATTTTGCAGTCTCTTTATACCTTGCTAAGAAAAGGTACACGAATTATTCTAAATTCTTTCAATCTAATAAATTTGCCAAATATAGGATAGTTTTGATTACTTTCCAAGTCTGATGAGACCCAGCAGACAGCCTACGTTGTATCTTTGATCTACCTTTCCTTGTCTATTTCATGGTTAAGAGATCCAGAAAATGAAGAAAGCCAAAAATTAGGTTTGTGGGCATGCTTTGTAACACTCCACATTGAGCTGCAACTCACAGGAAACAAATGGGAAGAAGTAATGGAGAAAAGCATGGGGAGAGATATAGTAAGGGATTTTGAATACAGTAATTTCACATTTGTCTTTGTACAGTCAGCTCTCATTAAAGAATGATAATAAAAGAAGATCAGCAGGATCCCAATAACAAGTTCAGGTGACTATCTGAAAGGTTAGAGTGCCCAGACCAGATTTCCCTTGCCTCTGAGATATGCAAATGAGGCCTTGTGGAGGACTGATCTTTGGAATATAAGGGAGGCAAGATAAGAGAGATAAAGTCTAAATAGTTATGGGACTTGAGAGATGAGAAAACCTCAATCAAAAAGAAGCAATCAAGATAAAATCCAAAGAAATTAGACACAAAAAGACTAACACATTGTCATGGTAGCATTACTGGCCTTCTTCTTTTCTTCTATTCATATCTGTATGACTGAGCTTCTCATAATTTTTATTGTTTATATTATTCCATCTATGAAACCCATCTTTCTTGTCAGTTTTTCCCAATATGGTCTCTCATCTTTCTGTGGCTGATTCACAGAAACTAATTCCTGCTTCTCCTCTTCCTCCTCCTTTTTCTCCTTCTCCTCTTCTAAGCCTACACCCAGTGATTTGCTTCCTCTAGGTAGCTCAGCATCCTGAAGGTTCCATAACATTCACAAACAATATCAGCAGCTCAGGATGGTAACAGAACTTAATTAAATATTCAAACACATGTGCCTGTGGGGGTCAAATCACATATGAATCACATATTTATATACTTAAATATTATTCATCTACTGAGTTAATAAATAAAAAATCCTAGATGTTTTTAGGACTATCTTTCTCTCCCTAAAAGTAAGTCATTTTCATGAGAATATGAATTTGTTCTTTTGTCTATATTCTTCTTCTCCTGACTGGAGACATGAAAAAGCTTTCTTCTTTACTCTCTCTCCCTATTCTTTTGCCATGTGAGCTCATCTTGTTTCTTTGTGGTATCATCTGAAGCTTTAGCTTTCAGAAACTCAATGGGTTCAACCACATTAAAGCATCATATGATTCTTTCCTCCCCTTTAGGAAGTCTTAACTTTGCACATTAGCTAACTAGGTCTCTATTGAATAGGATTAATCATTTCCCTTATGATTCTGCTTCTCCCTTTCTGATTTGATTATTTCTCTGTGTTATTTTAATGACATCAAAACATGAAAAGAACAAAGCTTGTTCAGTCTTCTTTCATTTCCTGCAATTAAGTTGTCTTCAAGTCTATAGTAGCTTTTAAATATTTCTCCCCAGGTCGCAATTTCATGTGTATAATCTTAGTTAGATTTATTGCATTACCTGTAAGAACTATCTAATTGATTTTCCTGCTGTAAGAATATCTCCTGATTTTCAATATGACCAACTCATTGCAAATTTATCTTTACATAAAGAATAATTTTCTTCCTTTATCACTCTTCAAATCTCTCTCTGAATACTTCACTGTTAGTCACTGAATAGAGTTTAAACCAATTCACTGGTGGGGGGGTTACACAGCTTACTATATTACCTATGCTGGTGGTCCTATAAAACTTTTCAAAGTTGGATACTGAAGTAGACATTTGGGGTGAAGTGCAAGTGATAGGAGTTAACACAAAGTATATGTGCAGCCTTCTGTTATGGCTCATTTGAGCACATTAGTGACTCTGCTTTGTATGGCTGTCAAACCTTTGGGATTGTGATCTAACCAGCAAAAACAGTTAAGGACTGTCTTGAAGATGATATCCATTTCTGACTCTGGGCCTCAGGAGCTCTCCACTTCTAATCTACCATGATGAGAGTAAGTTCTATCAAGTATGTGCACGCCAGCTCCATTTTGCCTTCTAACATGATGACTATATCTTCCTGACACTTATTCAAAATAAATCCTTCAATTGCTTCTGTCAAATATTTGATCACAGCTATGAGAAAAATAACTAATACAAGTAAGAAACTCCAGTAAAACACTGTGCTTTATATAGTTTTTTCATACCAGAGGAGAAAAAAGCCCTTGTGAACACAGAGTAATCAAAATATAAAAAGGTTGAAATTAAGAAAGGAGCTTTAGGATGTTCAAGGTTCACCTTTTGGGTTTTGGTCTCATTATTACCAATTGCATCTTCCCAAACTTGTTTTAAGAATTCCACTCAATAAAAAATGAAGAACAGTTTACATAATGGAGTGTTGTATAGCTTAATATGTGGCATTGCCATTCAGAATATATGACAATAGTCCATTTTGATCAGCCCAAGGCTTGGTGTGTTGTTTGTTATCCTGGTTTATCTGGGTTTGGGATGTGTCCATGTTTGCTGTGGTCTGTGTATGAGCAAGATATAATCCATGTTGTACCAAGATGTCTGACAGAAGTAGGCAAGTGATGACCCACAGGCCAAAGCTTTCCAGCATTTTTAAAAACACTAGAACACAGCCCTGTTCATTCAATTACATGTGGTGGTTTGGAGCGAAAATAGTAAAGTCAAAATAGTTGCTTCTGAGACCACTTGGCTCGCAGTCTAAATATTTATCATCTAACCTTTTAGAGAAAAAAATTACTAAACCCTGATTTGGAAAAATTGAAAAAGGCTATCACTACAGTTTGGTTTCTCACACTAGAGGAAGGAGAAAGTGTGTAACAAAAACAAGGAGACAATCACTATGGTTAAGATAAGAGTATTTTAAAGGTGCCTAAGACAAATTTTGAAACTCCATACCTAAGATTATAGCACTAATTTATGATGATAAACTCAGTCATGCAATTGTTTGCTATTTCTTCCTTGTTCCTTTCCATTAATGAGCCAAAGCTGGTTGAGAAATAGATTATTAATGGGAATAAAAGAAAAAAAACATAACATTAAGGAGGGGAAGAGAAGGTAAGCTTACCTGGAGTGCCTAGCCCTCTGTCCAATATTTATTATGGTTTGAAGATTGGTTATTTCTTAATTATTATAATTATATTCAAAAGAGAAAACTTTTGTGACATAAAGACACTGTGAACTATTTGTAATTTGAAACATTTCCTCCTAAGAATGCATGTTTACTAGCACGTTATGGATTACATTTGGTTTCACTGAGTACTTTGAAAGTTCAACAAAAAATAGGAATTGTACGATATTCCTTGAGTTATTCATGTTTAATATCACATGTGCTTGATTATACTGTTCTGTATAAACATAGTGCCCTAACTAAATAAACTATAGTTATTTCTTATTGAGCATTCTTTTAACTCAAAAGTGTTTAAACTATGGGTTAAACTGTGAGTGTGGGGATCATGAAAAATCTGCCAACATTTAAGAGTTTTTTGCATGCACAAAGACCCAAGGTCAAAGACTTGAGGAGTCCAAGGTGTCTGCAAGCCCTCACCAACTGGAATCATGTGACATCATTGCAGGGTAGGTTTGGGTCTCTACCCACCACCATACACAGTTTGTTCTCTCATTGCACACCACTAACTAATACTCAAAGTACAGAATGTTATAAATTACAGTATTTTTACTTGACATATACAGTTTTGTGTCCTTACGGAGTCATAATGGATTCATTCAGAAAACATAGATTTTTAATATTTTCCTGCCATCATTGATTGGCTTTTGTCATATTAGTATGTCTTTGGATTGTATCATGTCAGAATAAGTATCGTAAAAATTGTTATTTGATTGTTGACTTAGTTTTGTAAAAGAACTTATTAAATTAATTTTGGCTTGGGATTGGGATAGAGTTTCCAAAAATCCTTGAAATTGCACTACACTTACTTGTTTTGTTTTGTACTATACATTTATGCAAAGAAATGTTCTCAGATCTGACAGATGTTGTAATTGCAATTATTGGCCAACTCTGAAAAAAACACTGAATACAGTGTACAGCTGCAGAATCAAATATTCAGTCAAGATTTATTTTTTATTATACACAAGCATATCTATCTCATTAGTATGCAATTCTGTTTTTGTCTACAATTCATGATAAAGTTACATATATATATATATATATATATTTCTCAAAGGACCATCCTAAAATAATTTATTATCAGTCAGTTTGCATATACAGTTATTTTGTAGATGTACCCAATATCCTGTAAAAATTTCTTAGCGAAGAGGATCCATGAATGCAAAAATTTAAGATCTGGTTCAATAGCTTTTCAAGGAAATTGCTATCTTTCTCTGCTTAGTCTATTCAAAGTCTTCTAACTTGTCTTTGAATTTCTCTTTACTATGTGCGAGCAATACAATGTGATGTGTGAGCAACACAATGTGATGTCACAATTTAATTTTTTGTCCCCCCATATATTCTTTTTTTACTTATGTTGCATGGTAGTAGAAAGTAGTAATCACAATGTCTTTGGAATTGCTTAATTTTATGCTACAATGAATAATTGTGAGGCATAAGAGTGTGCAGAAAGCAAAATCTAACTATAATAAGCTGGAAGAAACAAGATCTGTGTGTTGAGACTGTCCTGTGTCTGCATCATTTAGATGTAAGTATTTTTCTTTCCTTTCATGGCAATGTTATAAATTGCTTCAGTAGAGTAGAGCGATACAGAATCAGAAGTAACCTTCAGACTTCTGTTATTTTTTCATTTGTGGAGCTGCCGTACTTCTGGGTAATTGTCTTGATTGCCATTATTCATCTTGATCTTTGACATTTGGGATGTGATGAATCTATGTCAAGATTATACAGATTTAGGTTTTATGGGATACCAGAAAATATAGATATAATACAAGCTCATTTGTATGACTACTCATTCTACTACTTCAAATAGAAAATTTTTGAGAGTAGGGAATTTAATGACATTTAAAGAGAATCAAACAGTAAAGAGTATTTAATAAATCTGGAAATGGAAAAAAAGAGGAATCTTACATAAACTTGAAGACTTCTCAAATGTATGCATATATTTAGGTGAATTAACTTTCCTGGGGTGCGGGTAGACTTCTGTCTAGTTCATTGGCAGATTCAGCTGGATGAACCCCATCAAGGAGACCATAGTCAGTATAATTTACTCTTTGGGGCAGAACAGAATGGATGTGTTCATATAGGACCAGAGATAGAAATCATGTTCCATTGCAGTGTTGCCAGAGAAATAGAAGTGGGTCCATCCTTAATGACTTTAAAGCCCAGCTTACTCCTCTCTTAATAGAATGACAACCAGGAAGTTACTAGAGTAAGTTAAAGAATCCAAATCACTGTGAGGCATCCACTGAGCCTGTCAACTGCCATGGCTGAGAGGTAAATTATACTTACGAGGATTAAGGAGAAATGCTTGCTATTTAATTGTAATGACACCAGGTTATTTATCCACATATTAAATGATTATTCTGGTGTAAGTCCAAAGATAATTTTACACATTAACAGAATCTGGAACACAATTCCCATTTTCAGATGGCCATGATCAGTTGACCTGTCTCAACGACTGGTGTCATTGGTAGCAAAGTTTTCCAAACTTTATTTTGCATTCTCATCAGGGTAAATTTCTAACTAAGCCAACAATCAGCATCTCTACTAAAAAGGAAAACATGTGGTCTCCATATCCTCCCTAGATCAGCAGCATCAAATTTAATTCATTGTGCTTGCAAGAAAATGAAATGCAGGAAGGTATAAGTATATTTCAAAAGATTCTGACTGTGGCTGCTATGGGGGAGGTGGTGATACACAGCTAGGCAAGCTTAGAAGCTGTGGAAGGAACAGAGCTGTGTTTCTGAAAATCACCATGGTTACAGTCTATAAAAATAATGAGGAGAGAAAAATAAGAGCATTGGAGTTTGAACATTTCTTTTTTTTTTCTCCCCTCGGGTTGTTTTTTATCTGACAGCATGAAAAGATTCTTGCTTTAGTATTGTCTTAAGAAAAGACCAAAAGCAAATTATCAATTTCTCTTGCAATGCTCACTGTCAAACAAGGGAAAATGTCGGGCTAAGTCTCTCCTCTAGATAGGCATGTCAGGTTTAATGAATCATTGTGAAACATCAAGTCATCTTTTAATCTGACTGCTGAGCTCCAATCAAAATCCAGTGATTATGTCTTTCTCCCACTCACTACATTTTAGGCTTATTATCTCTGATGCAGTGACTTCATCTTGAATTTCAATGCTTCTTGCATCCAGCTGTGGCCATTGATTCACTCACTGAATTTGATGGTGTTAAGCACAATAAGAAAGATGACTTAATGATTCTTGATATTTACTGTCATTCAAACTATTCTGCAATATTCATTATCAAAAGAAGTCCTTGTTGAAATGTCATTTGTTTGTACTCCCCAAATGCTTCTAGTAAGCAAGTACACAAGGAAATTCAGTCCGCATTAACTCGCTCGATTATTGAGAGAAAAGATAGGTGCTCATGTTCAGTTAGTGTCTGCTCAGATGCTCTTCTTAATAATGAAAGGAAAAAAGGGAGAGCATTGCATTTCTACAGTCTAAGGAAAAGGGAATATGTTTTCTGAGATTTAATACTCTTACCCAGTATGAAGATTAATACTTTTAGATAATGATTTCTTTACATTGGAGAATAGAAACTGCAGACACATAAAAGGTATTGGTATCCATCCCATTCCCCATTTGCCTAAAATCTGGACATAAATTTCTACTCCTAAAGATGCTCCCATGGCAGAAAGTATAATTGACTCTTGATCATTGGAGATGTGTTTAGACTCAGTGCATAGATGTCCCATAAGAGGAATCTGAATAACAAAAATAGCTAGACAAGCCTTATCTTCTATTAGTTCCCCTTATATATTTGTCCCCCAGACTTGACCAGCCAAATTCTAAGCAGGGGCACAGAATTTGACATGTTGTTAAAAGAATTCTCCCTTTAGATCAGAATAGAAATAAACAAGTTTACTTAATACACTGCAAAGAATGCAATATGTTTTGCAGTTAAGTAGAACTGACTGAAAATGGTTCTAGTAAAGTAGCAAGCTACTTTATTTGAGATTCTTTGGCATGTAGTTCCCACCACACAAATGTGGGCAACCCTAATCAGCTGTATGTTCAGTCCTGGTGGTTAGCATGAGCTATACCTCCAATTTTCCACCTTGTAATTCTGTCATTCCCATTATCAGGTGGTGGCTAATTGTGAGTGATTAGCTTGCCTTGATGTTCTGAAATTTTACCTTTGGGAGAATGGAGACAGAGACATGATTTTTCTATTTAGTGGGAGATTTCTGCACCTGGCTTGCATCTCACACCCATTTTCTTTCAGTTTCTCAATCACAGCCTTCTTTCCACATTAAACCCTCCAATATTTAACACTCTTAAAGAATTTACTGTTTTTTTAATGATTTATAAACCACTGGATGTACATTTCTCTTTGAAACATTACTGTTGTTCTTGAAAAACTAGATATTCATATTTAATAAACTGTTTCTCCTATTATCTCTCTTGAAGCAACTTAAGTTACATATTTGTAGTATATTGGGCAATGAATTTAGGGAGACTTGGGAAACATTTTTCTTTCCTTATACTATCTCTTTCTGTGGAATGAACTAGAAATGCCAAAAATTAATATTGATATAATGACTGAAGATGCTAAAAACAACCTCAATGATTTCTTATGACATGTTTTAAAATGGGTATTTTCAGACCATTTTAAATTACAATTTGATACAAAACAAAATATTAGAAAAAACATTTAGAAATTGTGAGGTTAACTTATTAAGAGATATTTTCATAAGGTGTATGAACTTTGCTGACAGGAATAAGTCTTACATATTTTGAGTCTACTATACATTAATCCTCTCTGTACCATGTGTTACTGCCAAGACTCGGTGTGCTCACTACATTACAGAAGTCAATTAGTGCAGAGAAGCAAGGCAGTGTTAGAAAAAATACTTCATTGTGATGAGCAGGTTCATCCGAAATTCATCAAACTATTATAATCATGACTATTAACTAAATAATGGATTATTCTATATCACTGTAATGGTTATATTTTCATTAGCCTGTGTGCCATTGATATTAAACACTGAGCATTGAAGAATGGGGTCATCATTTCCATTATGTCTTTTATAAAATTAATTCTTATCTCTTTAGGAATATTTTATATGTCTACATACAAGCTCTTTATCTCTATTTTTATAAAGTTAGAAACATACTAGACAAAAAAGTATGAAGTTGAATAAAATTGTTTTATGGGCCTTTGTAGAAACATGGTTTCTGAGTTGAGAGAAAGGAAGGTTCTACTCTGGGTATGACCTGAAAGGTGATTAGAGTTTGATCAAGCAAAAGAAATAATGCCATAAAAGGAAAGAAAGTTATAGGAGAATACAGAAAGAATGTCAATACCAAGAGTCTGGAGACTTCCACTCCATACATGTTCACTATAGAATGAATAATTGGGACCAGGTGAATAGCCAGGTTGGTAAATACTTAGCATATAGACATCAAAACATGTTTCATTATCAGTATCCAACTGAAAATCTAAATATGGTTGTAAACCTACTGCTAGGGATAAGAAGACAGCATATTCTTGGAGTGAGCTGGCCAGCTAGATTACTATAATTAATGAGTCTTTAGTGTCAGTGAGAGCTGAATGCATTTCCAGACAGTCTGTGTTCACAAGGCCACTGCTGGGCATCAGGATTTCCTATAATGAAGTTAGATATATTTCTATAAACATAATGAATGACCAAAGATACTCCCTGATGATTAGCTTTTAGGTCCTACTGCAGTGAATAAGAAGCAGTTTGGAACTCAGTGGTAAAAAGTCAAACATGGAGGAAAGTCAAAGGCAATTGAGTATCAAATCTTGGAATATTTGTAATTGCATTTAGAAAATTTTGAAGTTTATGTGGCCACTGATGAGCAGCTATTTAAATGACTTCTAGGCAAGAGGAAAGACACGGTCAGATTTCCACGTTATACAGAGTACCTTCAAATATATGAGAAAATGCATTGAAAGAGCATAGAAGGGAATAATCAGATGAATGAACGGAAGGAGAAATGACTACGGCATCTAGACAATATCTATCAAGTTAGTAGCCTTTATTTTTTAATTTACTTGCTACATCAAAACAACCTGTCAGGATTCTGATTTAAGAGTCTGTTATTTGGCATGTTTCTAAATCCTTTTCAACATAGAGGAGCTAAAATTGTTTCTTGTGAACTTCAACAAAATATAGGCATTATTTTAGTCAAACAGAAAATGATTCTAGTGCAAGTACAGACATTTTAGAGATTTGGTAGATTTTTCTGCAGCTCTTAAATATAATCTGAATTTATCCTGAAATCTAAGAAGTTCATTGACTCAGTTCATAATGTAGTCATTGACACATTTCATGTATTTTTTTTTTCAAAGGATTTTAGGATGAAAAGCTTTGTAGAGTCTACTAGTAAACTTTTTTCTCTGGAATTTTCAGTGGTATGCTTCTTTAATATTAACAATCTTGAATTTAAAAGTGTAGGTCTGTAATGTTTTTCCAGTGTGGGTAAGAGGTTTATTTGAAGGAACAACTAGAATGACAATTAGAAGAATAATTAGAAGAGACAACTAGAATGATTGTCATGTATGGGTACAATTATGTCCTGTGTTTTACTGAAACTTGCCAAATAAACCAATGTAAGATCATTTGCCCACAGTTCTACACCTCATCACTCCCTGGTGAGTGTATAAGAGATACTGACAGGTTCAGCAGTTTACATCTCACAAGTTGCCCTCTCACCTGGCTTCTGTCAATGGCAGAAGTAAAGTGAAAATAGGGAGTGAAAGGGAAGTAACTATAGTATCTCTTATTCTTTTCTGGCTCTATCACATCTCATAACAGCTGCTGCTTTGAACCTCCAGTTCCCACAAGTAGACACATCACTGCCCATTTATTTCCACTGACTCTGGACTGCATTCATACCACCTGTTTCCTCTAGTGGATGCCTCATATGAATTCCTAACTGCCTCATGAAAGATATTATGTAGGTCTTTCAGCATATCCACAGAAAAAGATGTCCAGGTGACAGAAAGATAGACAACAGAACCAAAAGTGACAATCAAATTCAGCCTCTCTTTATTGAGGTATAAAATTGACCTTTGAATACTGACTAGAATGACAGTTGCTTTACCAAAATACCGTATTTCTCTTCAGATACTATCCTACTTTGGCCCTCATCTACTTTATTAAGTTCAAATTTGAAATATTCTGTTTTTTGAAAATTTTCTTTGTTTTAAGGGAAACAACTTTAGAATTTTCCTCAACTTTAGTAGACGCTTTATAAAAATTTAAAATGTTCTGAGTCCATCAGAATTTGGAATTTTTTTTTTAGTGTTTCCCCCCTTAGACTTCCGCAAAGGAATTATTTTCTTCATATTTACATTTCCATGTGTCATCATTATAGTACAGAGCTGTCTCTGATAAATTCTTACCATAACATAAAGCTGCAGAAAAATTCTTGTGATTATTGAAATGACCAAGCAGTTGATTCAAAAAACTAATGGGTTAAACAACACAAATAAACTTTATATAAAGAACAAAAAAATTAAAAATAAAAGGCTGAATAATGATGTAAGGGAAAACAGAGCCGAGCAATATTTGCAAGATTTGTTCAGCTCTCTCTATTACGAAACATCCAAAGCGAGCAGAAGCAACAGGATGTCTTGCATGTCAATGGTCTAAGCTGAGCCATGGGATACTCAGTCCTATCTTGGGTCTTGCTATAGAAAGTCTGGAAATAAAATAACCAAAACTATCTCAGTAAAAGCTTTATTAAAAACAAAATACCTAGACATTCCAATCTCAGAAGGAAGATGCAGTTTTAATGAGCTTTAGCCAGTGGGCTTAGTTACCTTCTACCTATCATCAGAAATAGTTCCTCAGTAATGAGTCTAGTTCATGCACCACCATATCTTGGGTAGTCATAATAGTTTCAAGAGAGCAGAAAGGGAAGATTAGGAAGACTGTTATTTGCAAAATGGGATGAGAAGTAGGGATAGTTGTAAGGGGTATCTTCAGAGATAGTATTACTCATCAAGTGTAGCAAAACATTAAATGAGCTAAATGAATAAAAGAATAAACAATAAACAAGATAATTAAAAAGAACATGCCATATTTTGAAATGTGTGTTGTCCCAAACAGGCTCATGTGTTTGAATCTTTTGCTGTTTGCGGAGGTAATAACACCTTTAGGAGGTGAAGCCTTGCTGGAGGAAGGCAGTCACAGGGGATAGGCCTTGAGGTGGATTAGTCCCACCCTACTTCTGGAAGAGGTCTGCTCTAACAGTGTCAGTCTTACAGCTCTGATGGATGTGACCTAGGCCTCTTCCAAACTTCTGCCACCAGCCATGCTATTACCACCATGAAAGACTCCCCTCTGAAACTGTAAGCTGAATAAATCTCCCTTTTCTCCGTTAAGTTGCTTGAATTTGGTCGTTCTCTCACAGCAACAGAAAAGAGTAATTAGTAGAGAATGCAATAAAATTTCTTAGGAATGGTCCATTACTTCAAGCAGGGTCATTCAAGAATGTTTTCATGAATAGTTATTACATATATTACAGCTTGAAGGATGCAAAGAATTTAAAATATGTGGAAGGAAACCTTAAGTGAGAGAAAATAACATAAACAATGACATAAAGTGACAAAAATAGGTATACAAGGTATAACAAGTAGCACATTTTTGAAAAAAATGATTTTTTGTCATTTTGTTATTATTTCCGTGGAGAAGTCTCATATACATGCAGTCATGTATACATACCATGGCATACATGTGGAGATCAGTGGACAAAAATGTGGAGTCAGTTCACTCCTTCCATCTTTTCATGCGTTCTTAATATTGATGTCATATTTAGGTTTGCGAACTTTGCTTTTACCAACTGAGCCATCTCAGCGGTCTGTGGGTTTTTTTTTGTTGTTGTTCAAAAAGTTGCTAAAATAGCTTTGAATGAAATAAAAAAAATCTTGATTTTCTGTATAAACATGTCAGTGATTCAAATTAATATACTTGTAATAGAATCTTCTAACTGGTCATAGTAATATTAGCAAGATAACTTTTCATTAATGTAACTTTTGCATATTATCAAAAGTTGGCAAAAGGCACTTGCTTGTCAGTAATTTTAAGCCACTAGACTGCTTCCAGAACAAGCCTTCTGTCTGAACATACATACAACATATAATATGACAGCAAGAACAAACCACATAGAAGGTTTTGGTACTGCATGTTGATCTCTGTTCTTGGCGAGATTACAGCATCACAGCTTGCAATATTGTGAATCATAGCCTGCCTTTTCATTTTATTCTTTATTTAGCACTATAATTATCTAAATGAGCTTTGAAATTATGATTTGAGCTTCAGACTAGTCTCTGACTCTGCTATTCCAAAATATAAATTTGGTTCAATGCTTTATTTGCCTAAAAAGAAAAAGAGCAATGCAATTTTAAAGACAGAGTTCAACATCCCACCACCTACCTTTCTCCTTTACACCTTCCCAAGGCATAAGCACTCGAATGAAACTGCAGTGATAATTTTGGTGTGCGTATTTATACTAGTTACTCTCACTTGTCAAAACTCCCAAAGATCAGCAGTAAAACACTAACAATCATCCCTCAAGATCCATGGTCAATGGCTCTAAAAACCCCTGAAAGTATCAAACGCTGCAGATTACCGTGCCTTATTTAGAAAAAATGTCCTGTTATACCAGAGATATGGAGGATCTACTTCATTGGGAAAATTAAGAATATTTAGGATGGAGAATGCACATCATAGGCATATTAGGCCCATAGGGGAAAAGGATGGTGGAGTGACTTGTTCCATATGTGGGTGCCGTATGTATGTCCATGAATAAAGAGAAACTGACATGAAGGGAAAGCCATGAAAAAGAAGAGTTTATTTAGAGTTGAAGACTTAGTCCCAAGGGAGCCATAGTTTAGGCTTAAGGGGTAGAGCATTAGAACAGAAGAGAGAGCTTAAGGTCAGAGAGAGTAGGGAGAGAGTTGTCTTGACAGCATAGCCAGAGGGGAAACAGGAAGGGACAGGTAGAGAAACCTGAAGACTTGGAGAACAGGAGAAAAGAAAGCCTAGGTGGGGTCATAATCTTTTATTCCCAAGGAATTTCCCAGTGGGTACCTAAAGGAAGCAGAGCCTTAAAGACCAGAGGCATCGTCTTTACAAAATGAACACAATTTAAGGTGAGAGCTTCACAAAATGGCAGCTGTGACCAATAAGGAAGGTGTGGGTGCTTGGGTAATAAGGTACTAAAAGGAATTAATTGCAGATTTGGAATTGTGTTTAAGTAGCTGTGGTAGGAATTCATGAAGTCCTTGCTCTGAGAGCTATTTTCTCTTTGGAAGCAGCAATAACTCTAAGATTGAACATCTTAATAAATACCACGTAAAAAGAGGTAAGAATAAGACATGACTAGGTATGTGGTTGTACTAAAGAGATGGATTGCTCATCATTTCTGCTAAAGCATTGATGTTTGTAATTTGATCAGTATTTCTTGTTTGCCTTTATTTAATAGGAATTTGAAAATGAATTTTTAGGTTAACCCAAATGATCACCAAATGATGTTGATGTTAGTTCTGTGAGTTGTTTTTGTTTGATAGTATACTGTGAAAGCCACTTTACAAATTTGTTAAGGTGAGTTCCAGACCAGCTCTTTGCTGTTGGTCATACATTTCAGGAACTTCTTCTTTGATATTGAGATGCACATGTACATATAGATCATATATTCCATAAATAACTTCAATGAATTTTGTTTTAATGTATATAAATGGCATCATATTGTATACATGCTTCTTAATTTACTTTCCAAAATTCATTCTTGATGCTCTCATTACTAGATTTTAAAGAGTGGGTTTTTCAACTGAGAGGTCTTTTTCAAGTAGCTCTCCAGAAATAAACAGTATAAACTTTTATACTGACTTGCATTGTTTCTATTTCATTATATCTTTCCACTATATTGATTATCAAAATTAAAAGTTGTAGTCTACTATATATGCAATAAACTTTTATCTTCACATGTTTCTTTAATTTTAGAGAATCTGCATATTTAATATGCCTTTCTGCCATTTGAATTTCCAATTTTGTGCCTGTTTGGTTACATATTTTTTCCCTTTTGCTTCTTGGTTTGTAGTATATTTTGTCAATATTCCCATGTTGTGTACACAAATTATTGGTAAAGTCTGTGACTTATCTTCCATTAGTAACAGTGTTTTCTTAGCTGAGAGTTTGAAATAAAAATATGATAAAATTTATTTTATAGTTTTGTATCATTTTTCTTTTAAATAATTCTACCCTATCTGGGTGACAAAAATTTACTCACTTTAATTTTCTTCTAAGAAAGAAAAGTCTCCCTTTCTGAGCTAAAAGCTACAGACTAAATGGCTCATATTCTTGTTCTTTGGTTTTTTCACTTATTTTCAAATGTTTGTGGTAGTTGTATGTCTATACATATGTGTGTGATACCAGAAAGAGTAAGAGAAAGAGAAAGAGACCTTCAAGTGTCCTTCCTTAACTTTTCACTTTGTTTGAAAATAAGTCTCTTTATTGCTATTCTGTAAACCAGGCTAGATGGACTTCAGGCTTCAGGAACAATTTTTCCTTAGACATACTGAGATTGTAGGTATTTCTGTCTCTATGTCCAGATTTTATGTTGGATCTGGGAATCCAAATTAGGTTATCAGATTTGCATGGCAAGCACTTTTTCTGGTAAGCCATCTCCCAAACCCCAATTTTAATCACATGTTATTTAAAGACAGATTTGACTTGTTGCTGTTTATTGGTGGTTGGTTGGTTGGCTGGCTGGCAGGTTTTGAGATAAGGCTTGTTTAGCCTGGATAGTCTTAAACTCAATATGCATGTTTGAATGACCTTGAACTTTCGAACCTCTTGCCTTCATTCCAAAGGGAAGTAGCACCACACTTATTATTAACCTCCTGTTTCGGGGGTGTGAGTTGTGGGGGATATTAAAGCAATACCAAGAGCAAGTGAAAGACTTCTTATTTTGCCACAATTTTTTTTTGACACTTTCTTGTCTTCTGCCCATGGTACTGATACAAGTCTAGGGGTAGGATTTCATTTTCCAACAAAATTCAAATTATTAAGTGAGAAAAATAATAAAAATGTTTGCATTTATTTTAAACAGAACACAACAGGACCAGTTATCTAAAGATTGGATGAGATTTCTAGAAGATGCATGGAAGAAGGAGATTGGAAATAGGAAAGAATGTCATACCCTTAGAAGGAGTTTAACTGCCACATGGCAAAGAAATTAAGAGTCTTCAAGAAAACACTGTAGAAGCCCAGAGTTTCAGAAAAAGCATGGTCAGACTTTGGAAGCAAAAGAACAGGGAAAAAAGGCAAGGTCTTCCTCCCTGAGCTGAAGGGTCCTGAGTGAATGGCTCATGTTGTACATCATGATACCTCTGTGCCCTGCTTCAGTTCATATCCTCAGAGAAAGAGAAAGAGATTCAAGACTTTTGGGAAGAAAAAGTATATAATACACCCATCACTTTAACAAGTCTCCAGGTGGATCTACTATCTGAATGATGGGAGAATAGAAGTCTGTAAGTAAAAGCATGGAGGGAGGGACTTTGAGATTTAGCTTCCTGAGGGGCAGTCTGCAGGCCACATGATTGACAGATTTAATTGTATTACCTTCTAAAGGAGACAATAATTATTCCCTTTCCAACCAGGGCCAAGAAGAAGTGTCTTCCTTTTAATGGAGTCAGCAAATCCCGGAATCCCCACCCTTCGATATGTGATTTTAACTCTCCTGGAACACAAATGTGATGCTTCCCTTTATGTGGTTACCAGGGAAACTGGAGGTGGTATCCAAACCTGAGCATGAAGGACGAGTCATCCTATATGATTTTTATTCCTGTTAATATCTGTCCAGCTATCTTTTGCATTTGCTATAGCAAATTACTGACCTTTGTACTGCTTTTTTTTTTTTACTTTGCAGTTCTCCTATATGATATATATATTTTATATGCATTCCAAAATATTCTTGAATTTTAGCAAAATCCTTTTTATGTTTCAGGAATAACATATTCCTTCTTAGTTGTTTAGCCTTATAGAATAATAGATTTCAATAGATATTTGAAAGGCTGAGTTATCTTTTATTCATGTTTAAGTATCCTTGGATTCTTCTTTGAGATTAAATATTATTTTAACATTTCATACTATAATTTTTAAAATTTCTATTTATAAATACAAACAAGCTTAATATTTTCCTTCTGATATCTTTATTTGTTTAGTGGCAATACATTGAACTTAAAATATTTATTTTTTAAATCTGCAACATTTTGCCCAACATAGCAATTACTTTACTTTAAAGGTTTATAGACTGTCATTTGATATTGGACCTAACTATTCCTCACAACTAAATATTTAGCTACTTACTCATTATTTAAATCATTATTATGAAATTCAGGTTTGCTTTTGTTTGAAACACCTGAAATGCCCATTTCATCAGCATTTTAAAAATAAGTTATTTTCTTCTTTCATAATTATGTCCAGCTATGTCTAATACTTTCTTTCTCCCTTTTTTGTGTTTGGGATAGAACTTGTTCCTGGTGTTGTCAAATGTTTTAGAAATTAAAAATACCTATTTTAAAATAGTATCTCTTATATCTGTTAATCTTTATTATTTGTTAAGTTCTATGTTTATTGTTTTATCTTTGTCCCTAACATCTAAAAACTTTATTTTCTGATATTGTCTTAGCTTGACCTCTTTCTAAAATATGAGTTACAGAGATGGCTCAGGAGTTTTTTTAATTAATTAATTTATTTATTTCTGCTCATACAAGCTTAACAGATACACCGGTCCCTTCCCTCCCTCCACCCCTCCCTGGACCCCCTAACTCCCTCTCCCCTTTTCTCCTTCCTTTCCCCCCCTCCCTCCCTATCTCCCAGTGCCTCCTCCCCGCCATCCCTGGAGCATCCTTTAATGTGTATGTCAAACTTTCCTCTGGGCCCTCCTCTCTGACGAGGTGTAAGGTCTCAGTGGCATTTCCTAGAACTCTTTCTTGTGTTCTCCATAAGTATAGGAACACAATTGTGGCTGTTAATCCCTAGCTTCTAAGGATCCTAGTGCCTTTAGTCCATGCTAGACTTTGAGGGGTCAATGATGTGTTGGTCATTGCGCAGGTCAGGCAAAGTCCTATTATGATTGCTTCGGACCTAACTTGTGTGGAGTATCTTGCATATCATTACTCCTCCCCATCCTTGTGCTCTTACAATCCTACTGCCCCCTCTTCCGCAAATTTCCCTGAGCTTCAGGATGGGGAGAGATTAGGCTGGCCTGGTTCCACGTGGTTGTTATAGGGTCTCTGATGTTCTGAATTATAGTTTATTGATTTTTTTTTCAGTTTTGCTGCTCCTGCAATGCCTTTTGCTCCATCCTGATAGGTATTGGATGTCACCACCTGGCCAGAGATAAAAAGCTGTTAAAATAGAGTCTTATTATAAGAGTATATTCAAAGGTAGATGGAATAAAAGTAGGAGACCATGGTGAGGAGGGTGTCAGTCTCCCATTTGCACAATGGTTACATTCTATCTGCCAGACTATATGCCTTCCCCTTCTGCTGAGATCATACACCATCAGTTGCAAATGATCAGGAAGGAAAGTCTGTGAACTTAACCAGATGTCTCATTACTTACTTGCAATCCTTGATGGTGGCCTATTTTCTGTGCTGTAACATGATCCCCCCTCTCTCCTTGTTTCTGGTGTGGCCCTCCTTCCCCTTCCCTCCTGTTTATAATCTTTAAAATTACTGTATTACAGAGATATATCTCTGAGTGTGTCTCCAAGTGGATATGGTACTAGGATCCACCTATTAGGGAGTACATATGGTGCTTAATTTTCCATGTCTGGGATACTTCACTCAATATAATTGTTTCTAATTCCATCCATTTACCAGCAAATTGAATTAATTCAACATTTTTGATGGCTGAGTAGTATTCCATTGTATAAATGTACCACATTTTCCTTATCCACTCGTCAACTGTTGGACATTTGGGTTGATTCCATGACTTTGCTATTGTAAATAGTGCTGCTATGAACATGGTCGTGCTTGTGCTATCAAGGTCAATTTTTGCTATTTGGGGGATTATTCCCAAAAGTGGAATAGCAGGGTCATATGGCATTTCAATCTTTAACTTCCTTAAAAATCACCAGATGGCTTGCCAGAGTGATTGTATGAGCCTGCATTCCCACCAGCAACTAGGAGAGTTCCCCTCTCTCCACATCATCTCCAGCATTTGGTGTTGTTTGTATTTGTGGATTTTTGCCATCCTGACTGGGGTGAGATGATATCTCAGGAACGTTTTAATTTGCATTTCCTTGATGGCTAAGGATATGAAACATTTTTTAAGATATTTGTTAGACATTTTAATTTCGTCCCTGGTAAAGTTTTTTTTTAAGTTTCAAGGCCCATTTTTTAATTGGGCCATTTTTTTCCTTGATGTTTAGTTGTCTAAGTTCTTTGTACACTCTGGATAATAAAGCTCTATCAGATATGTGGTTAGTGAAGATTTTCTTCCATTCTGTGGGTTGCCTTTGTGCTTGAGTTACAATCTCTTTATCTGAACAGAAGCTCTTTAATTTCACAAGATCCCATCTATTGAGTGTTAGTTGTAGTGACTGTGCTATTAGATGTCCATTTAGGAACTGTTGGCCTAGTCCAATCAGCTCGAGGGAATTCCCTACTCTTTCAACTATACTTTTTATGGTCTATGGCCTTATATTGAGATCCTTGATTCATTTAGAATTAATTCTTGTACATGGTGACAAGTACGGGTCCAGTTTTAATCTTCTGCATGTGGATATCCAGTTTTGACAGCACCATTTGTTGAATATAGTGTTCTTTTTCCATTGGATTTTTTGGGCCTCTTTGTCAGATGGCTGTAGTTGTGTGGGCTTATATCTGGGTCTTCAACCCTTATCCATTGATCCATTGATTTGGAGCCAGTACCAGGCTTTTTTTTACAACTATGGATTTGTAATATAGACTAAGGTTTGGTATGGTGAAACCTCCAATAGTGTTTTTGTTACTCAGGATTGTTTTTGCTATCCTGGGTCTTTTGTGCCTCCATATGAAGGTTGAGATTGTTTGGTCAACTTCTTTAAAGAATGGCTTTGGGATTTTAATTGGTGTAGCATTGAATCTGTGTATTGCCTTTGGTGGGATGGTCATTTTTATGATGTTGATTCTGTCAAGCCAGGAACATGGGAGGTCTTTCCACCTTCTGGTGTCTTCTGCAATTTCTTTCTTTAGGGTTTTAAAGTTTTCATTGTAAAAGTCTCTTACTTCCTTGGTTAGGCTTATGCCAAGGTATTTCATTTTTTTAGGGTTATAGTAAATGGGATTGTTTCTCTCAGGGCTTTTTCACTTCTTTCATTCTGGGCATATAGGAAGGCCACTGATTTTTGTACATTTGGTTATATCCTGCCACCCTGCTGAACTTCTGTATTAGTTTCAGGAGCTTCCTGGTGGAGTTTTTGGGATCACTCAGGAATAAGATTATGTCACAGAGATAGCTCAGGAGTTTAAACCTCTGTCTCAAAAGCATAAGGTCCAGACTTTGGATCCGGAACCCATGTAAAAATATCTGCAGAAATGGTGGCCACCTACAATCCAGCCTTGGGAGGCAGAATCTGGGAAACTCCAGAGCAAAGCAAAAAAGAGGTAGAGAAATCCAGAATGATTCCAGAAATCCATGGAGGACCTTGGTCCTCCATGGTACACACAGTAATGCTCTAGTGGAACATTTTTCTTTGGATGTTTTTGAAGTCATCTTTATTATCTAATATTTAGCAATTTCCTATAAATACAGGTGGAAATATCTTATTTACCCTCTTAGAACTATTTTATGCTTCTGGAATCTTAGTCCTTGGCTCCTTTACAAAAATGAAATAAAATTAAATAAATAATAAAATTAAATAATATTCTGATATTGTCTTAGCTTGACCTCTTCACCTTCTCAGCTTGGAAATTCCATTAGATATACAGAGAATTACTGTACAGCCTCATCTCTCATAACAGCTGCTTTTGTATTCTTATATGATACTATTAACTTATGTCCTTATATAACCAGTCCAAATGGTGAAATACAGATATACTGAGATTGGGAAGTAAAAAGACAAAACATATATGCTTAAAATGTGCAAGTTATCACTGAACTCCCCATTTAATTTTGTGAAAACATCCTTGTATCCATTACATGGGTTAAAGGCATAGAACATTTTGAGTCACAGGTTCCTTAACACATATGTATCTCTGTCAGCTTTGTCTGTCTTAGACGGTTTTTGTGTGTGTGTTTTTTTAACCTAGTTATACAAATTCAAAAGGTAGTAACCTTGTCCTTCTATCCCTTCCTCCTCCCCTACCTTCTTATTTGCTTATATGAGTGCTGAATTTCCTTGAGTTTTCTACACTAGTAAGGATTCAGGACTCTGGCATACCTTGGGGCCCCTTCTTTGGCTGCCCACTAATATGGGAGCACCATTATATCTAACCTTTGCCTCTAAGGATTCTACTGTCCGAAGCCTTCTCCCCTCACATCCGCTAGTCTGTGGGGCTAACCACAGCCTGTCAGCCATTGTGCAGGGTCAGGCAAGGTCAAATCACATTACAGCAATATTCTAGCTAAAGCAGCCCAGACTTGCATAAAGTACCTTGTCTGTCAGTGGTTGGCCCCATCTATAGGCTCTTACAGTCTGCCGACCTCTCTTCCACAAGATCCCCTGAGCATTAGGATGGGGAGAGATTTGGCTGGTCTGGCTCGAGGTGAACACTATAGGGTCTTTGGTGTTCTGAATTATGGTTGGTTGTTTTCAGTTTTGCTGTTACTTCACTGCCCTTGGCTGCATCCTGATTGAGTGATGGGGCCATCTCTTACCCAAAATAGGCTGTTTAAGACAAGGTCTTAATATAAGAAGAAACTTAAAGGTAGAAGGAAGAATAGGAATAGGACACAGTAGTGAGTGGGGTCAGTGTCCCAGTTACCAATTGGTTACCATCTAACTCCCAAGTCCTATCCCCTCCATGACTGGGAAGATCAAAGCCGTTCAGTCCCAAGTGAGCAAGAAAGGAAGTGAGAGTGAGCTGTGTCAGATGTCTCACTACTTACAGGCCCTTCATGACCTAATTTCTCTACTGAACTGTGTCTTTTATCTCCTTTCTCTTGAAGTCTTCTTTCCCCTTTCACCCTAGTTATAATTCTTTGTGGTTATAAAGGTAGTTACAAAGATTTACCTTCAAGTATGCTTAGACTGTTTTTGGACTTGGTTCCCACCACTTAAAATTCTCTTCCTGGAGCTGGGGGGATGTCTCAGTTGATTAAAACCTTTGCATTATAAATACCAAGCAATATCACCAGAATCTGGTTTCCCCAGAGCCCAATAAAAACGTGGGATTGAAAGAGGGGAAGCCTATAATTCAAGCCCTGGAAAAGAGAGTTTGGGAAAACCATAGCAAAGCAATAAGGAAGTAAAACAATCAGTGGCGATACCCACTATCACTCTTGGGTCTTCACAAGCACTCAAATGCACCCTTGCATGCACCCTATATACACTTACATGAAAAAATCTGTTTCTGACCTCCTTCTTTTATGATGTATATTCTAGCCCAATTGCATTTTATTGTGTGGTTTTGCTACTTTGTTGTTCATTCTAACAATAAATATATATGTGCAGCTTCAAGGTTTAGGATACAAGGAAGAACATGACTTGGAATGATGTTGAAGTGTAAATGTTTATGTGCCAAAGGTCTATTCCTGAAGTGTGGCATGACTGGTTCAGAGAGTGTTTGCAATATTGAGATTTAGTTAGTTTTAAACGTTATACTGATTTAAATTTCTGATTTAAAATATGAGATTTCCTATTACTTTGTATTCCCACCAATATTTAATCTTACCCACATCTCTCATTTTGTATTTGTCTCAACTTTCTTGTTTGCCAAAAAAAAGCAACCTTTAACCTTTTTGTTCACTTCAAGGAAGCACTTGATCCAAATATGAAAAAAAGCTTTCACAAGAAATGCTTCCATAGGATTTCTAGGTACAGTATTGAAATCAGTGGAATTTTAGGCCAAGAGACTAACGTTTGCTTTATTTTTATTTGTTCCATTCCATGACACAATTGATAATATGCTTCTATTAATAGTGTTCATATTCAGTTTCTATAATTGCAGAATTTATGAAAACAAACAGTTATGATTGTTGAAACTGATTAAATGATATGAGTGACTTCTGGTGTATGAAAATATTGAAAGAAATTGAAGGCAATGAATTAATGTTCTCTGCAGAAGTTCACAGGTTGAATCAGGGAAAGAACTAGAAAGATTTCTAGTTCTATTAATTCTTACTCAGCTCCTTTAAACAAAGTAATAGCAAATATTCAATAATCAGAGACAAATAGGAATGTGGTTTATATTTATATGAATGAGGTACATTGAATTTTAAGGAAAAGAAAAGCATACTTTTGATGTAACAAGATTGAATTGAATTGATTGATTGAATTTATTTTAAAATCAAAACATTTCATAATACCATTCAAGGAGGTTGATTTTTTATTTTTTCATAATGTGAGTTAATGTAGAGAAAGCTTAATTGTGGATTGGGAGTATAGACCAGTCATAGAGTATTTGCCTAGAATGTATACTGTCAATAATTCAATTCCTAGTATAGCAAAAAAGCAACAAAATATTAGTGGCAATCAACAGTACTATGGAAATTGGCAATAAAAGCAATGAGGAAAATTTGAGCAGCCACTAGTGTTATAATAAAAAGACTAATTTTACTTAATTTTGCTACCTGATTCTGTTAAAATTTTTGCATGCTTATAATGATTTTGAAATATGAATCTGTATTCCTTAATGTACATTCCATGAGCTGAAAAATCATAGGTCATTTGTTTCTAATTAGTATCCAAACAGTGCAAAACATATACTAGATTGAGAAGACAGTAAGAAAAACAGTTACTTGAAATTCCTTTCAAGTGATTTTTAGATGTTGATTGAATATCACAATGATACTATTTGATTTTAAATATTTTGTTAAATAGAATGTATTGCTAAAATTAATTTCCTTTACTCTTTATTATTTTTTAATGTGGCTATCAGAGTATTTAGAGTTACATATACAACTCACATTACTTTTCTACAGTTAGTGCTCCAGAAATAACTTAGATGTAAATAGTTTATAACAAGAAATCCAAGCCAATTGCAAAGCAAAGTAGAAATATGTACTTATGATCCCATCCAATAGTTCTCCAACTGGCTTCAGGAATACTCACAGTCATACCTGTTCATCTTATTCTAGCTGTTTACACAGCTTTTTTCCTCATTGCACTTGAATGCCCCTTGATAATGGGTTCTTAAAATATCTCTGATTATATGACATAATTTCACAAGTTTTAAAAAGTTTTGGTGATCATTAATGCAGCTTCCAGCATCTTATGACTTGACTAATTGGTGAAAACCTGAGCATGTGCCTGGGATTCTGCTCTTATTTTTTCCTTTTTTAAAAGTGCCTTTAATTTTCATATTTTTAAATATTTTGTGTGTGTGTGTGTGTGTGTGTGTGTGTGTGTGTGTGTGTGTGTGAAACAGAGAGAAGAGAGAGAGAGAGAGAGAAGAGAACTGTATTTCCCTGTGGAGGACCAAGGGTGACTTCTGGAATCATCTTGGATTACTTTCTGTCTCCTTCTTGCTTTGCTCTGGGCTTTCCCAGTTTCTGCTCATAAGGACTGGAAGCACAGGCCACAAACAATTCCTTCCAGCATTTTTACATGGGATCCAGGATACGAACTCAGGACCTTCTGCTTGTGAGACAGTCTTAACCTCTGAGACATCTCCAGCCCTCCACTTTTAATTTTCAAAAAGGAAAGTTAATTATTTTCTCATCTATTTTGTCACTATGTTTTCCATAAACTCCTCTTTGTATTTTTTTCTCAAAATATTTTGGTTTTAAATTTTTTTTTAACTCATCAGTCAGTACCTCTTTTTGGATTTGCTCTCCACATTTCCTTATGCTAACATGGTACCTAACTCATACTATCCAAATAAATAAATGTTCTGAAAATGCAGATGTTTATTATTCTAATCAGTTTATCCCCTAAGTATTTAACATTCTCAATTGCAAATATTATTGTTGCTTTATAGAATGTACACTTAGAAAAGACTTGTTAGGTATTTTTTAATAGTGTTGTTTATTCAACCATTCAGTAATAACCTAGTGTTCTTTGGTAAGCAAATAAAAAAATTTAAAACATTAACTTACTGCTTTAAATGGTTTATGTATAATGTTTGTATAACAAAGTCTTTTACTTGAGTCTTCTGATATTTCTGTACAATGATACTCAATTGTCCATTTGTAAGATAAGAGCATACAATAATAATGATTGTCCTAGTATACCTACAAGCATTTACTAAATTATCACCTAATGGTGGCAGTTGACTGTCCTTCCCTCCTCAGCTTTCAGTGTAGGAAGAAGTAGAATGTCAATCTCTATATTGAGTCTTTTGTCTACGCTTACTTCAGGGCAAATGTTTCTTCCTGTTCTTGGATGGTTAATATTTTCCTTTCCTGTCCTTGGTAAGGAGAATCATCAAGGCATAATCTTTTTGACAGCTAGAGGCTATTTTTTGCTTCAATTTTTATTATTTGGGAGCTGGAGAGGTGGCTCAGGGATTAAGCTTCTGCCTTGCAGGCGGAAGGTCCTGAATTGGGTCCTAGACCCCATGTATAGATGCCTGGTGGAAGAGGGGGAAGGGGTAGCCTGCCTTTCTGGTCTTGGTAGGGCAGAGCCTGTGAATCCCGGGGCAGAGTAAACAAGGAGAAGGGGGTCCATGGTGGTTCTCTGAATTCGCCCCTGGTTCTACACACACACACGCACACACACACACACACACACACATGCACAATTGAACAAATAATAATAAAAAATGGTCAATTTTTATTAGAGTTTCATATGCGAACACAGTGAATTTATGACCTTAATCCCCAGTCCTATCCCCCTTCTTTTCCCATTATGACCCTCTTTTTCCCTGTCAGTCTCTCCTCTTTTTTTCACATCTTTTTGCATATGTGGTCCACTGCATTTCATTGTCTTTAATGGAATATACCAACACACTTGCTAGAGAATGAATCATATATTAGTGAGGAAAGCATCTTCTTTTCTCTTAGTCAGTTGGACTATGACTATATGCTGCAAATAAAGGCCTAGAAGAAAATTTCACCATTCTTTATAACCCTATTTATCATTTAGCTAGGCTCTTCTTTCTTCCCTTTGTCTACTTTACCTCAATGCTGAAAACTACGTATGGGGCACATTCCGGACTCTCTCTGATGTATATGAGATTTAGTGGGGGGCAGGGATGGCTATAAAAGCAGTGATAAATGTGTCTGGATTTTCCCCCTTCCCATTCTTGGCATTTCATTTAAGCTAACACCAAGAAAATTTCCCACTTTCATGTTCCAGTATAACCTTTCATGTCCGTTTGGTGTTATCTTCTTAGGTGGCATTTTTAAATGTCTTGCATCAAGCATCCCACAAAACAGACTTGAGTGAAAGGATGCTGTTGCCATGGTACTGGAAAAACAGCTTCCAGAAAGAAGTGTATCTCCCTGAAAACAGAAGTGAAAACTGAAAATAGATACAGTGGAATATTTTCTCCCAAAAAATTAAGGACAAAAAGTACAGTATATGTTAGTAACAGGAAAAAATATAATTTTAGTTTTTAAAAATTGTTGTTTTAAATCTTAACTTTTTAAACAGTATTAATTATGACTTTGTTCTGTTATATGGGAGATATAGTTGGGTCTGTAATTCAGTTTGGTAAAGAAGTCTACATTCTTAAATTTTGAATACAAACTACTTCATGAAACTGCTCATCTGAGACGCATGAGACCGTCACCACACTCCCTGTAGGATTCTTCCCACATCAATGCTATTTTCAGATATAAGTACCATATGGGAATAAAAATACATAGAGGAATCACAGTGCAGATTCTAGAAGGTTTGAACTGGTTGAAAACTTGTCTAATCTTCTCAATTTATGTGTAAAGATGAAAATGATAACAAAGGTTATCTGAGTTATCCAGTGAAGCAGATGATAAGAAATGAAATTAGGGCTTACACATAGATGCTATTACTTTTTGTCAGTTGTTCCCAGACTTCTTACTTCTTATCTGCCATTACTAAGAGTTCTCTCAAGAGCTGGTCTACCCATGGGAAGTCAAGGCTATCAAAGAATTGCTGACTCTGTACAGTGGACATTTTGTTTTTAAGATATCTGTTATTAAAATGTCTTAGATCTTGAGGTGTTCTTGAATAATGTGATTTTTTTTTTTTTGCAAATTGCTGAGCCTGGAAAAATTCTGTTAAAAATGTAATTTTTCTCTTTCTGAATATGTATGCATCTTTAATTTACAATGGTATCTGTAGGGATGTGATATAAGATACCAATACCAAGAACCAGCATCTTGGTAAAATTTGTAAAACATCACATAACTGATTGTGAAAACCATTTTGACCATCAAATGATTACTGTGTAGCTGACTGCACTTGACTGTAAAACAATGAGTTTCTGTCCTTTAGTTTTAACTAGTTTATCTAAGTTACTGCTAATTCCATCTCTTCAAGATGACTCCAGTATTTAATATCCCATGATTACTGTTACAAATGCTTTGTCTTCTCCTGAAATCTCCAAACCATGTGTCTGTCACAGTTGTGAGCATAAGGGTTAGTTTAGGATGTGCTAAAAGACATACATGTCTAATGAAAGTGAAAGGAATTTTTAGGTTTTATTTTTTATGTTTTCTGTTTGTTTATTATTTGGGACAGGGACTCATGTAGTCCAGGCTAGTCTTAAACTTCCTATTTACTTGAAGACAACCTTGAACTCCTGAATTTCCTGCCTCCACAACGCAAAATACCCAGTATATAAGCTTTCTAAAAGTTCATGGTACTAAAGGACTCTCATACAGGATAAGACCAAGATAGTTTTAAAAGCCAAAAGTGTCCTAGGATTGGGTGTGGTTCTTTGGACCACACCTGAATCTATCAGGACCCAGCTCTTAGGTAAAGCATGCTTCCAACTTTTCTGAATTCTCATATCTATTTTCATTGTCACTTAGTCATTGACTAAGTTTTAGGCACATACATGGTTCTTGACTATTTGGGATGAGAAGCAAGTTGTTTATGCATCTGTTTTTTAATGAGTAGCAATGACATAGATTGCAGCACATACATGCTGGGACTTAAGTAATGCCATGAAAAGAAATCAAGTTATATAAAGAGGAAGGGAAAAGTACAGCTCATAGATTAATGCTTATCAACAATCTTTTTTTCAGTTTCTTTCAAATAAAAATTTTAATGTACAGATTTTAAATTTTTAGCTTCACACAACAGGAATATAGTGAATTTATGATATATTCATCCCTTAATCCCATCTCCCCTCCTGTTCCCTTTACAATCTTTTTTGTCCACTCCTACAAAATTGATAAATAGCCCATTCCCTTCCTCCCTTCTCCCCTCCCTGGAACCCCCCTGCTCCCTCCCCCCTCCCTTCCTCCCTCCCCTCTTTCCCCCCTCCTGCCCCTTCTTCAGTTTCCCCCCTATTTCTTGAGCATCCGTTAGTGTGTTTGTCAAACTTCCCTCGGGGTCCTGCTCTCTGATGAGGTGTAAGGACTCAGTAGCATTGCCTAGAGCTCTTTTTTGTGTTCCCCTTTAGTATAGGAACACTATTGTGGCTGTTAATACCTTGCCTCTAAGGATCCTAGTACCTGTGATCCATACTAGACTTTGGGGGTTCAGTGATATGTTAGTCATTGCAAGGGTCATGCCAAGTCCTACTTTGATTACTTAGGCCCTAACTTGTATGGAGTATCTTGCATATCATTGCTCCTCCCCATCTTTAGGCTTTTACATTCTTACCACCCACTCTTCTGCAAATTTCCCTGACCTTTAGGATGGGGAGAGATTAGGCTGCCCTGGTTCCAGTTCGTTAATGTAGAATTTCTGATTTTCTGAATTATGGTTTGTTGATTTTTTTTTTTTTTGTTTTGCTGCTCTTGCACTACCCTTGGCTCCATCCTGATGGGTTTTAGATGTAACACCCTGGCCAGAGATAAAAGGCTGTTAAAACAGAGTCTTACTATAAGAGTAGATTCAAAGGTAGATTGAATAAGAGTAGGAGACTGCGGTGAGGGGGAGGGGTCAGTCTCCCATTTGCAGGATGGTTACCTTTAATCTGCCAGACTTTATGCCCTCCCTGTCTGTGAGATCATACCCCATCTGGTGCAAGTGACCAGGAAGGAAAATCTGTGAGCTTAACCAGATGTCTCATTACTTACTTGCTGCCTTTGGTGGTGGCCTATTTTCTCTGTTGTAACGTGATCCCGTCTCTCCTTGTTTCTGGTGGGGCCCTCCTTCCTTCCCTTATAATCTTTGCAATTACTGTAGGTATTAAGAGATTTATCTTTGAGTATGTCACTAAGTAGATTTGTTACTAGAATCCACCTATTAGGAAGTACATATGGTGCTTAATTTTCTGTGTCTGGGATACTTCACTCAATATAATCTTTTCTAATTCCATCCATTTCCCACCAAATTTCATTAATTTATCATTTTTTATGGCTGAGTAGTATTCCATTGATTCACCTCAATAGCACACTGTTTATAATAATAGCAAAGTCATGGAATCAACCCAAATGCCCAACAGTTGACGAGTGGATAAGTAAAATGTGGTATGCTTATCAACAATCTTACAATATTTATTTTCAAATTCTTTGTAAAGTCCATACCTGGGTTAATTGAAAAGATCCTTCACAATGCTACAAATCGTCATTTCCTATTTGTTTCAAAACAGGGATCCTTGGTCTCAATAATGTCTATTGCTTTTAGAAATACATAAATCACAGATGTCAATTTTCATCTGCAGTCTCATTATTAACACCACTTTTCTGATTACTTTTCAGAAATTTACCTCATTTCCAAATCATTAAATCAAAAAGAAAAGGTATGCATATATATATAACTCAGATATAACTCAGACAACTATGTGTTAAACACTCTACTACTGAAATGCACTTTGGGCTACAAACTTGCCATTATCTTCTGCCTTAAAGTTTTAGTGTCATTACACATTGCTGCAAGAAAATACTCGACCCAGCAGTTTAGGAGAGAAAGGGTCTATTCCTGTTTACAATTATGGACTGTAGTCTATTATGGAAGAAAAGGGAGTTGTCTGCATTATCTCCATAGTCAAGTGGAGGGCAAAAACCAATGCATGTGTATTTGTGTACTTTTACTCAACTACATTTTTGCTTCTTTATATATAGTCTTGGATCTTTTGCCTAGGCAATAATCTGATTCACAGTGTGAGGGTCTTCTCACCTTAATTAAAATAATCAAAACAATTCCTACAGGTGTAGGATTTAGAAAATCTATCACAAGTAAGCCCAGAGGCTTGCCTCCTACTCTTTCATTATTTTGTTTAGAATGTGATAAATGTTTTGTTAGTAACTGCTAAGTTAAAGAAATGATTTAATACATTAGAAGAGACAATTCTAAAAAAATCCTAAAAGAAGATAGATTATAAAGGAAACAAATGTTTGATTTCTAGAACATGACTTTTTTGATATTCTAAACATGCATGACTATGAGCACTTATTGACTGAGCTTCTTGAATTATAAACTATTGATTTATTTCCATATTAGCCATAAGCAATAAGAAAACCCAAGAAATAATGTCATATACATTATGCTTTGCAAATATTGGGCATTCATTTTAGAACAGTATATCCTGGAAATAATGAGTAAAACTGATAGATTTGGAACATATTTTAAAAACTTAAATATGATTTTCTTAGCAAAAATGAAATTAATAAGTGGAAAATTTTCAGTAATGTAGAAAAAAGAATCGCTCCTTAAAATTTTGATTTATTTAAGTTAATTTAAGCTTTGGTTATACTTCCATCCAATTTTTAACACTAATTTTGTGGGAAAATATAATAACACCATTGAATAGCATATAAGTCAGTGACTGCATACATTAAAAAGTGTGTACATCTATTTAAAAAGGAAAATGTCACTGTGTTCAATAATGTAACTTTAATATTTCATTAAAAATGTTTACAGTTGTCTTTCTTTTCTCTCACTAAGTATTTGTCTGTCAGACTTGCTAATGAAGTTTAAACACAAAATTTATAATATTTAATTTTCAAAACAAATATCTTAATCTGATATTTAAACATGAGTAACTAGGTAAATGTTGATTTTTTTAGCTATTTAATGATATTAACTAAATAAGCTTAAGAAACCATACATAATCATTATTTGTGTGAAAATTAACTTGTCAGTATATCTACTCAAATAAGCATTGACACAAACAAAAACTAAAATCACCCCAAATATTTTACCTTTCTCTTTCCCAAAATACCCTAAATAAAATCAGTAAGTGTCTATGTCACCTGTAAATAACTTCTTCCTAGCACTGTATAACAATTAATTAGCATCTTTTTTAAACCCAAGGGATATAATCTCATCAATCCCAATAAGACTTGCTAGAGAAAGAACTCTGAGAATCGCATTTTGGTTTCACAGAAGTGTAAATTTTAGAATCTTATTTTCACAGGAAGGTTATACCATCTGTCTACATGTTAATTTATTGCTTCAAATACATTAACTTTTTGCACCTTTTATTTATCACATAAATTTGAACATTGTTTACACATTAACCATTGTGTTCCTAAAATAGTCTTGTAGAACTTTACTCTAATAACTCCAACTAAACGGCTTAACACTAAAGATGAGAATATCATTTAATATAGGACTGGGGCTGCAGCTCAGTGGTAGACTGCATGCCTTCCATACCTGGGGAGCTTTGATTCAGACCCCAGTATCTCCAAAATAAGAATACTAATTAATATAATATTTACTCAAGATTTTGAAAATTTATTGATTGATTTTTATTTGACTGAGAAAGAGAGAGAAAGAGAGAGCACATATTTGCCATGTTTCTTCTAAAAGTGAACCCAGGTTGCTGATTCCACCCTGCTGAACTATCTCAGCGGCCCTCCTTGACATTTCTACTGTAGCTTCTAATTCTCAAAAAAGTCATTATTTCATCTTCACATATTCTTTGGTATTTCTCTTTCTCTCAGTTTTGAAATGCTTTCATTTATTTTTTTTTCCACTCATACAAACTTAATAGGTACCCCGGTTCCTTCCCTACCTCCACCCCTCCCCGGACCCCCTTCTTCCCTCCCCCCTTTTTCCTTTCCTTTTCCCTCCTCCCTTTCTCCCAGTGTCCTCTACCCCTATCGCTGGAACATACTTTAGTGTGAATGTCAAACTTCCCTCTGGGTCCTCCACTCAAATGAGGTGTAAGAACTCAGTAGCATTGCCTAGAGCCCTTTCATGTGTTCCCCTTTAGTATAGGAACACTATTATGGCTGTTAATGCCTTGCCTCTAAGGATCTTAGTGCCTGTGATCCATGCTGGACTTTGGGAGGTCAATGATATATCAATCATTGCACGGGTCATGCAAAGTCCTATTACGGTTACTTTGGCCCTGACTTGTGTGGAGTATCTTGCATATCGTTGCTCCTCCCCATTTTTAGGCTTTTAGAATCTTGCTACCCCCTCTTCCACAATTTTCCCTGAGCTTTAGGATGGGGAGAGCTTAGGCTGGCCTGGTTCCAGGTGATTAATGTAGGGTCTCTGATGTTCTAAATTATGGTTTGTTGGTTGTTTTTTTTTTTTTTTTCAGTTTTGCTGTTCTTGTATAACAATTCACCGTAATTGTTTTGTAGAAACAATTTAATGCTTCCTGGGCCAGAGTTAGGATGACCCAATGTCCCAGAAAAAGACAAATAAATTAAGTACTTCAAGAAAGTACCTGGAAATAGAGAACAATGCAAGTTTACAATATACAATGTAGAGTAATTAGGAATACCGAGGAGACTCCATACATGTTTCACACTGTGAACTTCACACACGCACGCACGCACGCACACACACACACACACGCACACACACACACACACACACACAAACACACAAACACATACAGAGTCAATGCAAAATTGAAGCTATTTAAAAATAAAGTAAGTTACTTTGGAAGAACAGAATAAGAAAGCATAGAGAGACTCATAAACTTTAATCATAGATTCCCAGACATTTTTTTCCTAGAATGCATATGTCAGGAACTACAATATGTTCATTGTACTTTAGTAATGAGATGATGTAGGTTGTCTGTGAGCATACTGCAAAGGGAAACAAAGAATCTTGTTTGTTTATTTGTTTTTCTTCAGTCAAGCCTGTGAGCAGATCTTAGATATTTTCATTCAAAATGGTCACTTGCTGGTGTTATTAGTCTAAAGTTAAAGAGACACCATGCTGCAAACTTCATGTGAAGCAATGTGACTGCAGAGAAGAAACATCAAGAGAGACACTATTGGTTTCAATATAAGAGAGAGAGAGAGAGAGAGAGAGAGAGAGAGAGAGAGAGAGAGAGAGAGAGGGAAGAAAGGAAGAAAGAAAGGAAGAAATGAAAAGATGGCTGAGTGGAAGAGTGGATGTGTGAGATGAAGAGATGTGTGATAGTTAATCCTGGGTGTCAATTTGACACACCTGGTATTAACTAAGATCAGCTGAGAACGCACATGGCAAGATCAGCTGAGATCACCTGAAGAGATCTGGATAATACAAAGATCAGTCCTAGATCTGACCAGAACCTCTATAGATCCCACTGGAAATTCCCAGTTGTGGACCAGATAAAAGGAGCCACAGATGAGAGAAAGATGCTCCAGGAATATTCTAGACATGTGTTTGTCTGCTGTGACTTAGCCATGTCGCCACCTCTGTAGAAGTCTGTTCTCCTCTCTGGAACTGTAAGTTGAATAAATCTCCCTTTCCCTTAAGTTGTTCAGCTTTGGGTAATCTCTCACAGCCATAGTTAAAAGTAACCATTACGGGATGGTATCAATGTTAGCGGAAGCCACCGAAGTAGTGGAAAAGAACAGGCCTAGAGAGACCAGTGGAAGATGAGGTTAGAAAGTATTCAGAAGCCGAGAAGGAAGGAATTGATTTTCTTTAAGGAAACTAAATTCTTCTTCAGAAGATTAAAAAAACAAAACAAAACAAAACAAAACAAAACAAAAAACCCTTCTGCTGAACTTATGTATTAGTTCTAGGAGTTTCCTGGTGGAGTTTTTGGGATCACTCAGATATATGATCATGTCATCTGCAAACAGAGATATCTTACTTCTTCCTTTCTGATTCGAATCTCTTTTATCTTCCTCTCTTGTCTTATGGCTCTCACTAAGAGTTCAAGTACACTACTGAATAGAAGTGGTGAGAGTGGACAGCCTTGTCTATTTCCTGATCAAAGCGGGAATGCTTTGAGTTTTTCCCCACTGAGTATAATCCTTGCTGTTGGCTTTTGTTATGTTGATATAAGTTCCTTCCTTTTCAACTGTCTTTAGGGTTTTGATCATAAAAGGATGTTGGAAAATGTCAAAAGCTTTTTCTGCATCTATCGAGAGTATCATGTGGTCTGGACTTTGAATTGGCTTTTATGATGAATTACATTTATTGATTTGTGTATGTTGAACCAACCTTATATGCCTGGGATAAAGCCTACTTGATCACAGTGAATGATCTTTTTGATACTTTTTAAAATTTATTTTATTTTTTTATATCCACTCATACAAACTTTTTTTTTATTTCCACTCATGCAAACTTAACAGGTATACTGTCCTCCCTCCCTCCAACCCCCCATCCTCCTGTGCCCCCCACCCCCCTTCCCTCCCCATCCCCCAGTGCCTCCCCCTCCCATCCCCGGAACATCCTTTAATGTGCATGCCAACTCCCCTCTGGGTCCTCCTCTCCAATGAGGTGGAGGTGCAAGGACCCAGTGGCATTTCCCAGAACCCTTTCCTGTGTTCCCCTTAAGCATAGGAACACTACTGTGGCTGTCAATCCCTTGCCTCCAAGGATTCTAGTGCCTTTAGCAAATGCTAGACTTTGTGGGGTCAATAGTGTGTTGGACATTGTGCAGGGCATGCAAAGTCCAAATATGATTGCTTCGGCCCTAACTTATGTGGAGTATCTTGCATATCATTGCTCCTCCCATCCTTGTGCTCTTACAATCTTACTGCCCCCTCTTCCACAAATTTCCCTGAGCTTCAGGATGGGGAGAGATTAGGCTGGCCTAGTTCTAGGTGGTTGATATAGAGTCTCTGAAGTTCTGGATTATGGTTTGATTTTCTTTTGCAGTTTTGCTGCTCCTGCAATGTCCTTCACTCCATCCTGATGGGCATTGGATATTGCCCCCTGGCTAGAGATAAAAACCTGTTAAACTAGAGTCTTGTTATAAGAGTATATTCAAAGGTAGATGTAATAAAAGTAGGAAACCACAGTGAAGGAGGGGTCAATCACCCATTTGCAAAATGGTTACTTTCTATCTGCTAGACTATACGCCCTCCCCTTCTGGTAAGATCATACCCCATCAGTTGTAAATGATCAGAAACGAAAGTCTGTGAACTTAACCAGATGTCTCATTACATAATTGCAGTCCTTGATGGTGGCCTATTTTCTCTGCTGTAACATAGTCCCCTCTCTCCTTGTTATTGGTGTGTCTCTCTTTCCCCATCCCTCCTGTTCATAATCTTTGCAATTACTGTGGGTATTACAGAGATTTATCTTTGAGTGTCTCTAAGTGGGTTTGGTACTAGGAGCCACCTAGGGAGTACATATGGCACTTAATTTTCTGTGTCTGGGATACTTCACTCAATATAATTGTTTCTAATTTCATCCACTTCCCAGCAAATTCCATTAATTCATCATTTTTGATGGCTGAGTAGTACTCCATTGTATGGCACTCGCTCCCCTTAATACGTTTTTTAATCCAATTTGCTAAGATTTTGTTGAGAATCTTTGCATTTGTATTCATCAAAGAGATTGCCTTATAGTTTTCTTTTTTAAGTGTATCTTTATTAGGATTTGGGGTTAGTATGATATTAGCTTCAGAGAATCTATCTATTTTATGGAATAGTTTAAGGAGTAGTGGTGACAGTTGTTCTTTAACGTTCTGGTAGAATTCTGTGCTGAATCCATCTGGTCCAGGACATTATTTTGTGGGAAAATTCAAGGTTACTTCATCAATTTTTTCATTTGTAATAGGATTATTTAAATAATTCAAACCTTCCTGATTCAATTTTGTTAAGTTGTTCTTACTCAGAAATTCATCCATTTCTTTTGGGTGGCAGGTTACACAATAAAATAAGTGCAAAAATAAGTGGCCTTCCTATACACCAAGGATGAAAAAAATGAAAATGCCCTAAGAAAAAAAATCCCATTTACTATAGCCCCTAAAAATGAAACATCTTGGTATAAATCTAACCAAAAAAGTGAGTGACCTTTAAAGAAAGAAATTACAGAAGACACCAGAAGGTGGAAAGACATCCCATGATCCTGGATCAGTGGAATCAACATCATAAAAATGACCATCTTACCAAAATCAATATACAGATTCAATGTTATACTAATCTAAATCCCAAAATTCTTTTTTTTATTAAAGAAATTGACCAAACAATCTAAAAATTCATATGGATAGCAAAAACAATCTTGAGTAACAAAAACACCATATCAAACCTTAATCTATACTACAAATCCATCGTAATAAAAACAGCTTGGAACTGGCTCCAAATAGACACATAGATCAATAGATAAGGATTGAAGACCCACACAATTACAGCCATTTGATCTTTGATAAAGGGGCCCAAAAAATTCAATGGAAAAAGAACAGCATCTTCAACAAATGATGCTGGCAAAGCTGGATATCTGCATGCAGAAGATTAAAACTGGGTCTATCCTAGTCATCATGCACAAAAATTACTCCCAAATGGTGAAAGGAACTTAATATTAGGCCAGAAACAATGAAAATCCTAGTTGAAAGGGTAGGGAACTCTCTCGAGCTGATTGGACTAGGCCAGCAGGTCCTAGTCACTATAACCAACACTCAACAAATGAGATCTTCTGTTCACCTTAAGAGATTGTAAACTGAGTAAAAAGTCAACCCACAGAATGAGAAAAAATCTTCACCAACAACATGTCTAATAGAACTCTATTATCCAGAGTGCACAAAGAACTTAAAAAACTAAATACCAAGGAAATAAAAAGCCTCTGAAATCAAAATAAACTTTTCCAGGGGTGAAATCGAAATGTCTAACAAATATCTTAAAACATGCTCCACATTCCTAGCCATCAGGGAAATGAAATCAAAACTATCCTGAGATATCATCTCACCCCAGTCAGGATGGCAAAAATCCACAATACAAACAACACCGAATGCTGGAGAGGATGTTGAGAGAATAAGAAATTGCTGGTGGGAATGCAGGCTTATATAACCACTCTGGAGATCAGTATGGCGATTTCTAAAAAAGTTAAAGATTGAAATACCATATGACCCTGCTATACCACTACTGGAAATAATCCCCCAAAATGCAACAATGTATTTCAGTGACACAAACACAAACATGTTCATTTCAGCACTATTTACAATAGCAAAGTCATGGAATCAACCCAAATGCCCAACAGTAGACTAATGGATAATGAAAATGTGGTACATTTATACTATGGAATAATACTCAGGCATTAAAAAAAGATAAATTAATGAAATTTGCCTGGAAATGGATAAAATTAGAAGAAATTATATTGAATTAAGTATCTCAAACCCATCCAATGACATATTCATGGAGATGACCTTTGATACCTATCAGGATACAGCAAGGGCAGTGTAGGAATAGATAGCAAAATAGAAAACTACAAACCATAATTCAGAACACTAAAGACCCTACATTATTCACCTGGAACCAAACCAACCGAATCTCTCTCTATCTTAAAACTCAGGGAACCTTGAGGAAGAGGGGGATAATCAACCTTATGCAAGATACTCCACACAAGTCAGGGCTGAAACAGCCAGGATATGGCCACAATGTGATTGGACCTTGCCTGAACTGTACAATGGCTAACATGTCAATGACACCCCAAAATCTAGCATGGATCACAGGGGAAAAGGCTTCAGGCAGTAAGATCCTTAGAGGCAAGAGATAAAACAGTCATAACAAAACCCCATGCTAAGGGAAAGCCCATGAAGGTGTCCCAAGTTATGCCACTGAATCCTGAACCCTCACTAGGATAGAGGACTTACAGGGAGGTACAGAGCCCACATAAATGGACCCTCTGGGGACGGGAGAAAAGATGTGGTAGGCACCAGGAGATGGGGAGGGAATGGGGAGAGTAAAATGGAGGACAACAGCGAGGGGAGGGGAGAGGGAAAGGAGGGGGATACCTATTGAGCTTGTATGATTAGGCAAAAATAAAACGTGTAATAAAAAAGCTCCTTAAACCACAATGGAGAAAAGTGAGCAAAATAAATGCCAGAGACTGAGGACACACAGGTAGATACTGGATCACAAATGATCCTCAGGTATGAACAAGGAATCTGAGTTTCAAGGAAGTTGAATAAATTTGAAAATATGGAATTAACACAATTAAGGTAATAATAAAAGCTCACATTTATTGTACTTACTTCTTTATGGTTGTATCTCACCATGTAGCAGAGATTGGCCTAACTCTCACCAGTTTTCCTGCCTTAGGTTCCTATGTGCTAAAATTTCAGACATGGGCCACAAAGAGCAGTTTTTTCTACGTCTAAGTATAGAAGAAGAGGGCAGAGAAGAGAAACCATTCCATTGAAGTGAGACTGAAACACATTTAGAGCGGATATCTTTAGGGTCAATTATGAGATACAGAATGGAAAATCAAAATTTAAAAAGTAGTAATTGCAGAGATTAAAAAGTTGAGTTCCATCTTTTAGTCTTGACATTCACTGCATAATACAGAAATGCACCAAATAAGCCACATTCTTGGCCAGAAAGTACATCTCAATGAATCTGAAGGACTGTAGTCATGCATTGCAGTATTTTGTACACAGCAAAATTAAATTGTCAGTAATAACAAAAAAGGAAATGGAAAAGGTTCATTCAACATTTGTCTGAATAGCAAATAATTTGGGCAAAAACTAGAATTTGTGAATAAGTCATAAATTCAAATCTATGACTTCTAAAGAAGCCTTCAGTAAGTTTTTATACCATTTTATGAATAATATCAGACTTGCAAGTTATACACTTTATGTGGAAGACTATACATGGAGTAAAAGTTATTGCATAATCAGTGTATGATATGTTGCTTTCATATTATTTATTTCTTATTGATTTATTCAATTTGTGTTTTATACAAAATGAAGCGCATATGAACTTGCAAATAAACTTACAGTGCTGGAGAGGATGTGGGGAGAGAGAGGAACTCTCCTACATTGCTGGTGGGAATGTAGGCTCATACAACCACTCTGGCGAGCCATCTGGAGATTCTTAAAGAAATTAAAGATTGAAATGCCATATGGCCCTGCTATTCCACTTTTGGGAATAACCCCCCATACAGCAGAGGTTCACCTCGATAGCACAAGCACGACCATGTTCATAGCAGCACTGTTTACAATAGCAAAGTCATGGAATCAACCCAAATGTGCCACAGTTGATGAGTGGATAAGGAAATTGTGGTACATCTATACAACGGAGTACTACTCACCCATCAAAAATGATGAATTACTGGAATTTGCTGGGAAATGGATGTTATTAGAAACAATTATATTAAATGAAGTAATCCAGACCTAGAAAATTAAATGCCATATGTACTCCCTAATAGGTGGCTCCTAGTACCAAAAACATCCAGCCCATCTGGAGACACTGAAGGATAAATCTCTGTAATACCTATAGTAATTGCAAGGATTATGAACAGAAGGGATGGGATAGGAGGGCCACACCAGAAATAAGGAGAGAGGGGACCATGTTACAGCAGAGAAAATAGGCCTCCATCAAGGGCTGCAAGTAAGTAATGAGACATCTGGTTAAGTTCACAGACTTTCGTTCCTGATCATCTACAACTGAGGGGGTATGATCTCACCAGAAGAGGAGAGCATATAGTCTGGCAGATAAATGTAACCATTTTGCAAATGGGTGATTGACCCCTCCTTCACTCTGGTTTCCTACTTTTATTACATCTACTTTTGAATATACTCTTATAACAAGACTCTAGTTTAACAGGTTTTTATCTCTGGCCAGGGGGTGACATTCAATACCCATCAGGATGGAGTGAAGGACATTGCAGGAGCAGCAAAACTGCAAAAGAAAATCAACAAACCATAATCCAGAACTTCAGAGACTCTATATCAACCACCTAGAACTAGGCCAGCCTAATCTCTCCCCATCCTGAAGCTCAGGGACATTTGCGGAAGAGGGGGCGGTAATATTGTAAGAGCACAAGCATGGGAGGAGCAATGATATGCAAGATACTTCATATAAGTTAGGGCCGAAGCAATCATATTTGGACTTTGCATGCCCTGCACAATGTCCAACACACTATTGACCCCACAAAGTCTAGCATTTGCTAAAGGCACCAAGATCTTTGGAGGAAAGGGATTGACAGCCACAGTAGTATTCCTATGCTTAAGGGGAACACAGGAAAGGGTTCAGGGAAATGCCACTGGGTCCTTGTATGTCATCGGAGAGGAGGACCCAGAGGAGAGTCCGGCATGAACATTAAAGGATTCTCCAGGGATCGGGGGGGGGGGCACTAGGGGATGGGGAAGCAGGGGTGAGGGGAGGGGGAGCAGGGGGGTCGAGGGGAGGAGGAGGGAAGGAGGGAACCGGTGAACCTATTAAATTTGTATGAGCAGAAATAATAATAAAAATGTTAAAAAAAGAAAATAAACTTACAGTAGTTTAAAGTGGGAGTATTTTTATCTCAATTGTAGAAAGACAATATTCATGTATTTGCTGATTTATGATGCTATGAATGGAGATTAGTTTTTTCCTAAATTTTAGTTATTATTGTGTTGTCTGCATAATGTGTACATGTGTATACCTGAGTGTGTATGTATACATGCATGCTACAGGGCACCTGTGGAGACCAGAACATAACATTTGTGTAATTGGTTCTTTTTTGTCACCTTTACTTGGGTTATAGAGATCGAACACAGTCCATCAGACTTACACAGCAAGCAACTTTACCTGCTCAGTCATTTTGCCTGTCCATGAATGGAGATTATATTATACATGCTTATTTTTTCTTGTCCTCTTTTACACTGTTGGGGATGGCTTTTCTTATTATGTTCTTTTGTTTCACTTTTGAATGATGATAGCAATATTTGCATATTGAATTTTTAATGACAACTTTTCTTATTAGAGAACGAATTTAGAACATGCCGAGGAATCTACAAGAGTCATGTTTATAAGAATGAATTGGTAGTCACATAACTCTAGCATGAATATCTTCCTTAAAAATGTTCTTTAGTAAAAGCTGGTAAGCGATAGGGCTGGCTATGCTGACTTATTATTTTCTATTTCACATACTCATTATGATGACTCAGAGATAAATTTAAGATAATCAAATTTGAAAATACAAGTCATAAAAATGAAACACGGTGGTACCATTTCTCAAAGAATAGTTTTTCTTTTACAGTTTAAAATTATGTGCTTTCAAAGATACCATCATGGAGCACTCCAGTACACTTTCTGACACTTTGCTGCTTTTCTAAAATGAGCCCCAATAAAGTCACATCTAGCTGTGGATTTGAAGAGTTGGTATGAGAGTAAATTAATTCCTAATAATATGTAATTTCATAGAGTTTCACACTCAGGTCATTTCAATCAGTGCAGAAATATATATTGGAAATTTTGCAGTATTATGATTTTTGGACAATGTTATATAAAACTGACTATAATTTAGTTAAGATATATATAGCAGAAATCATTTTGTGCCTGATTAAAATTCAATAAGTAATTACATTTTATAAGCTACACGGAGCAGGATAAATTATTTAGCAGAAAATATTGGATTAAGGGTGTGGATGTTAAGAAAACAAAAATTTGGATAATATATTAGGACCCTAAGACATGGTGGTAGAATAATTAGGCAAGACAGCACTGTTGGGCTTTTGAACCAACACAGGAAGCATGGTCCTAACAAGGCATTTGGAAGAATGTGAGACAGGGTTTGCTTGTGATTCTTTATAGCAATGAAGTTCATGTTAGAGTTGTCAATTACTGAAGCTAGTTTTCCCACAACCTTCATCAATCTACTTATATACACATTTTCTTTTGTTTTTTATTACAATATATTAATTATACACAATAGGGGGACTCATTATATAGTATTTCATATATGTATGTATTGTATTTGATTCTATGTGTCCACGGAGCTTTTGCTTGACACCTGCTCCTCTTGATTTCCTTTCTAACCAGATCCTCCTTTTCCATTGGGCACCTTATCTGTGGCTATACCACTAAAGAAATTGTTCCATTCTTGATGACAATTATCTCTCAGCAGTTTGCATAGCACCTTCCAGCACTGGGAGGGAAAGTCAACAGGGAGACAGCGATATTATAATACAGATAGAGTTGCTTGAATCTATCTGTGCCTTCAATTATAACCATTTCTGTCATAGTAAATTGCTTTCTAAAAATTGCACATCTTTTGGTTTAAGCTTTGTCCTTAGAGCTATGGAGGTTTTGCAGTTACATAATTAAATTTTTTTTTGTTTTATGGCATGTTTCATGAATTTGCATGTCACCTTTTCACAAGGGCCATGCTAATCTTCTCTGTACCATTCCAATTTTAGTAAACACTAAAATTTTATTCATGAAATACACTTAAAAACTATTTTAATGAACCATCCATGGTTATTTCAATATTTCATTAAAACCTGGATTTGTTCCTATTAGAAGGGCATATTTTCTTCAAAATTATTTTTATTTCTTTCCAGACATTTGAATTTGTTAAGGGGCTGGTTCTCCTTCTTCATCTTCCTCTTCCTCTATCTCCTTTCTCTTAAGTCTCCCAATCCTTTTCACATTTCCTTCTCTGTGGTTCTTTGTTTTTTAATGATGTTCTTAAATTTTATATGTGTACTAATAATCTGGGGATTTTGTTGAAATGCAAGATCCTGACTCAGGTTTGAGATATAACCTGAGATGCTACAATTTTAAGTGATGATGATATTGGGTCTGGGGACCACATTGGAGTAAGAAAGATACATTAATAAGTATCAGGAATAGAGAGATGGATTAGCAGATAAAGTGGTTATTGAATAAATGTGAGAATCTGAGTTTGCACCCATATCACAGCCAGGTATATTAGCATGCATCTGGGTAAAAATAGTCAGTTTGTGGATAGGTTGCTGGCAAGCCAACCTATCAGAAATCACCATGTCCAGTTCCGATGATTGACCCTATCTAAAAAAATAAGGTGGACAGTGTTAGAAAACAGATACTTGACATCAACCTCTAGCTTCCACAGGATCACACACTAGTAAGCACACCTGGGTACATGTATTCATACACATTTTCCTTTGTGGTTTTTTTGAATATGAGCTGTCCAAGAGTTCAGTATTCTAAATTCAGTCTCTTTAAATCAGAGGAGTCAGCAGACAAGAGATGGATTTTCCATCCTTGTAGCACTGTCTAGAAATCCTTTCAGTGTGAAAAATGGACAGATAAAGGAGGTCACCTTTTGTGTAGTCTTTCTTTTGGGGTCTTTCTCCTGTGTTTTACAGTGCTGTTGTCTTTGAGTACAATTGTTTCATATATCTTGATCACTGTTATTTTGCTTCAGTCCCATTCCCTTCATCATAGTATGAAGAACAATTGACCCACAACTCAGTCACTCACACATTTTCCTTAAGTCCACAAACATTACCTATCTGAACTTCCTCTGTTATCAGACACAATAGTTCTTTTATGAAACGTGAATTCTGACTTTACTCATTTTAAAGTTCAGGTAGTCTAATTTCAATTATTTGTTTCTACTCTGTATTCATATTTCCCAATTTCATTTTTATCCCTCTCTTCCTTAATCTATCTTTTTAAGGAAAGAAGTGATCTCAGTTTATTTATCCTATATATTATTATTTTCTCCTGTCTTTTGCTGACCCATATGTACTTCCGAAATGTGTGTTTCTTCCATAAGCAAGATAAAATCCCCAGAAGTATGCTCAGTAATTCTTTCAGTTCACTTGACCCATTTAGGAATTCATTCTCCTCTAGCTCTGCCCTGTTTCCTCTTTCATGAAAGACTCTTTATTTCCCAATTTATTGAGATGTTTAGAAAAGTTGGCTACTTGCATTAAAATTAAAGATAATGTGGATATCTATAGTACAAATTGACCTGAATGAGTTATTAAAATACCTTGTACAAATACTTCTGGATACTTACTGTTAAACATGCTTAGAGTTACAACTGTTTGAACTTGCTAAGAAAGTTTAGAGTTATTTTACTTTTATTTTTGGTAACTGAATGATATTAATACCATAATATCTTCACACAAAACTGCTGCCTAGAAATAAAACCCAAGAGAGTCATGTGAGTTCTCAGGTTGCCAGGCTCTTATTTGTTGGGTATTTTCCTTTCCCTTCTTGGGTCTTAATTCCTTAGAGCACAATCCATTACATAAAAGCATACAAAGCTTCTTCTGGTAATCTTATTATTTCTTTGTAAAAAGAAATGCAGATTTCCTGATTATCTTACTTATCTTATTGTTTCTGTGGCTTTGCCAAAGCTCAAGATAGAGAAGTCTTGAATTCCCAGTTCACTTCTAATTTGTGCTACCCTGTTACTTAAAGCTTCCTTTATGTGGTAATAAGCTTCAATTTAAGTTTTTGGTTAGAATCCAGTTTTTAAAAATACAGTAGTAGGGAAGGGTTCTTTTGTTAAGTCTTTCTTGACAACTTAGCATCAGGATTTTCTTTTCTTTCTTGAATAAGCTCTTTTGATATCATGCCAAATAAATCTCATTTAAGTATTTGTAAGTGGAATTGAAATAATCAACCTAAATGTGTACTAGTTGTTAGGAACAGAAGTAGTAATCTAATTTTAAATTACTTTAATCTCCTTGAACCAAAATAGTTTGAATTTTTCTATAAATTATAAATAATGGTGGGAAAATAAGAAAGTAACTTTCTGTTGTTCCCCATTAAGGAAGCTCTGTGCTCCTTAAAGAAGTGTTAGACCAGAGAGAACAGTGGTACCAGGCATGCCCATTGGAATACAATGTCAGGAAAGGTACAGCAGAATATATTGAGTGTTGATCCCAACACATCACTATATTTTAATCTCTTGGTTTGGATAAGGTTATAAGTATTTTCTGATGTCCATCTCACTGCAAGATTGTAAAGTACATTTTATTTATTTTTGAAGTTTGTGTATACAAGTATAATGAATCTGACTTTTATCACCTATTGCTTCTTTCTCCTATCATACTCCACTCATTCTCCCTTCCGGCTAGTTTCTCTCTCACTCCCCCTTCTCCTATTTTTGTGAAATCCATTGGGCCTCATCTAGGATTCCTGCATTGGCATGTGGCTGGGCATCCTGGGGTATGATCAACCCCCAGGTTCAATAATTATTGATTAATAATTTCCCCCTCTCATGCCTTGGACCAGACCTATTTGGTCTCTCAAGATGGGAATGTATCTCTTGAGAGTCTCGTATCTGGATAGTGAGATTTTGATAGGTCAGGTGTTGTATATGTCTAGTGAAGGTGGGGGTACCACTGTTTTGAGTTGTTGGGTATTGCAGTACTAATATGAATGGAGATTTCTGTCTGGGCGTACTTATTCTCAACCTCAGGCTTTTGCATGCTTACTATTCCTCTTCCAAAAGGTTCCTTGAGCCACGGGGTGGGTGGTGATTCAAATATCCTCTTTCATGTTGTACTTTTTGTACTTCCTTTCACTTTGCACTTTGGTCTGTTGTGGTTCTCTACATTGTATTTTGTCTATTATAGAAGGATATTTCTTGGTTGAGTGTGGACTGCTTCTTTGATTTTAGGACATAAAGATAAATGTTAAGATGGTAATTTAACTATCTAACATTTACAGTTATCACTAAGATGTTTATTCGCACCTTGTACCCATATTCTCCCTTCCCTCAGTACTTTGTTTGGTTTATCATTCCTGGCTTGCATTTTCTACCCCGAAGTGGACCTGTATGCCCATCATATAGCAACTGGTTGCCTGAGTGTGTATTTAAGCAACCACTTCCCTCCTGTGTTCTATGGCCTCCCCTCTTTTAGGATTAATCTTCTGTCCCTTTTCCCTATCTTTTGTTCCTTTCTAGAGTATAGTTGTTATCGAAATTTTGTTTTAGGTCTATCGTTCTGAAGGGTCAGTGTCAGCATCTTCTTAATAAATGAGAACATGTGGCATTTCTCATTCTGTGTCTAGGTTACTTCAATCCATTCTGTGTCTAGGTTACTTCAATCCATATTTTTTCTTTCAAATAAATATGAGATATTTTATTTGATTAGTATTTTTGCATTTCTAGTGATGCTTCCAGAGTTTTCAGGAACAAAATACACAGATTTTAATTACTTATAATTAATTTAGTATTTGATTTTGAATCAGGATTTTATGCATCCCCTGCCATGAACTTTGCTATGTACCCTAAAATAATTTTGAATTTCTAATCCTCCTGCCTCCATTTCCCAAGTGTTAGGATTACAGGATAGGATGTATATAGGGATGAGGTTTGTGAGTGCTCTACTAGTTGACCTACTTCTCCAGCCCCTTTCAATATTTTAAAGAAAACAATAATAACCAAACAGAAGAGAGTTCTAAATACTAATTGGTGGTCTGAAATTATTTTCCAGATTCCATTCATTTCTTTTTATTTTTTTAAAATTTATTTTTATATTTCCACTCATACAAACTTAACAGGTACACCGGTCCCCTCCTTCCCTCCAACCCCTTACCCCCCTCCCTCTCCATCCCCCATCCTTTAATGTGCATGCCAGACTTTCCTCTGGGCCCTCCTCTCTGATGACGTACAAGGACCCAGTGGCATTTCCCAGAACCCTTTCTTGTGTGCCCCTTAAGCATAGGAACACTACTGTGGCTGTCTATCCCTTGCCTCTAAGGATCCTAGTGCCTTTAGCAAATACTAGACTTTGTGGGGTCAATAGTATATTGTACATTGCGCAGGGCATGCAAAGTCCAATTATGATTACTTCGGCCCTAACTTGTGTGGAGTATCTTGCATATCATTACTCCTCCCATCCTTGTGCTCTTCCAATCTTACCGCCCCCTCTTCCGCAAATTTCCCTGAGCTTCAGGATGGGGAGAGATTAGGCTGGCCTAGTTCCAGGTGGTTGATATAGAGGCTCTGATATTCTGGATTATGGTTTGTTGATTTATTTTTTTCACTTTTGCTGCTCCTGCAATGCCCTTCACTCCATCCTGATGGGTATTGGATGTCACCCCTTGCAGTCCTTGATGGTGGCCTATTTTCTCTGCTGTAACTTGGTCTCCTCTATCCTTGTTTCTGGTGTGGCCCTCCTACCCCATCCCTCCTGTTCATAATCTTTGCAATTATTGTAGGTATTACAGAGAATTATCCTTCAGTGTCTCTAAGTGGGTTTGGTTCTAGGAGCCACCTATTAGGGAGTACATATGGCACTTCATTTTCTGTGTCTGGGATACTTCACTCAATATAATTGCTTCTAATTTCATCCATTTCCCAGCAAATTCTAGTAATTCGTCATTTTTGATGGCTGAGTAGTACTCCATTGTATAGGTGTACCACATTTTCCTTATCCACTCGTCAAATGTCCATGTTGAACATTTGGGTTGATGCCATGACTTTGCTATTGTAAACAGTGCTACTATGAACATGGTCGTGCTTGTGCTATCGAGGTGAACCTCTGCTGTAAGGGGGGTTATTCCCAAAAGTGGAATCGCAGGGTCATATGGCATTTCAATCTTTAATTTCTTTAAGAATCTCAGACCGCTCGCTAGAGTGGCTGTATGAGCCTGCATTCCCACCAGCAATGTAGGAGAGTTCCCCTCTCTCCACATCCTCTCCAGCATTTGGTGTTGTTTGTATTGTGGATTTTTGCCATGTTGACCAGAGTGAGATGATATCTCAGGGAAGTTTTGATTTGCATTTCCCTGATGGCTAAGGAAGTGGAGCATTTTTTAAAGATATTTGTTAGACATTTTAATTTCATCCTTGGTAAAGTTTCTTTTAAGTTCCAGGGGCCATTTTTTAATTGGGCCATTTGTTTCCTTGGTGTTTAGTTTTCTAAGTTCTTTGTGCACTCTGGATAATAGAGCTCTATCAGATATGTGGTTAGTGAAAATTTTCTCCCATTCTGTGGGTTGCCTTTGTGCTCCTGTTACAATCTCTTTATCTGAACAGAAGCTCTTTAATTTCACAAGATCCCATCTGTTCAGACTTGGTTGGAGTGACTGTGCTATTAGATGTCCATTTAGGAACTGTTGGCCAAGCCCAACCAGCTCCAGCGAGTTCCCTACCCTTTCAACTATGGTTTTTAGAGTCTCTGGCCTTCTATCGAGGTCCTTGATCAATTTGGAGTTAATTCTTGTACATGGTGACAAGTAGGGATCCAGTTTTAATCTTCTGCATGTGGAGATCCAGTTTTGCCAGCACCATTTGTTGAAGATGCTGTTCTTTTTCAATTGGATTTTTTGGGTCCCTTTGTCAAAGATCAAATGGCTGTAGTTGTGTGGGCTTATATTTGGGTCTTCAACCCTTAGCCATTGATCTGTGTGTCTATTTTGGAGCTAGTACCAGGCTGTTTTTACAACAATGGATTTGTAGTATAGACTATTTCAGGTCTCAAATAATTATGTCCAGGAATAATGCCAATGTTTGGAGGAAAGATTTTTATCTTCTAGTGTCACTCTTTCATCCAACATGAAATAGAATGGTTAAAGCTGCCATTGCAAATATATGGGGAGCTTGCTTGCCTTTATTTGTCCATTACTTGAGTTACTGCTTCAATCAATGTTTTCATATCCAGTCATTTCTAGGGCTGATACCTCCAGCAGTGTTTTTGTTACTCAGGATTGTTCTTGCTATCCTGGGTCTTTTGTGCCTCCATATGAATTTTGAGATTGTTTGGTCAACTTATTTAAAGAATTGCTTTGGGATTTTAATTGGTATAGCACTGAGTCTGTATACTGCCTTTGGTAGGATGGTCATTTTTATGATATTGATTCTGCCAATCCAGGAACATAGGAGGTCTATCCACCTTCTGATGTCTTCTGTAATTTCTTTCTTTAGGGTTTTAAAGTTTTCATTATAGAGGTCTCTTACTTCCTTGGTTAGGTTTATAACAAGGTATTTCATTTTTTTAGGGGCTATAATAAATGGCATTGTTTCTCTCAAGGCTTTTTCACTTCTTTCATTCTGGGCATATAGGAAGGGCACTGATTTTTGCACATTTATTTTGTATCCTGCCACCCTGCTGAACTTCTGTATTTGTTCCAGAGGCTTCCTGGTGGAGTTTTTGGGATCACTCAGGTATAAGATCGTGTCATCTGCAAATAAGGATAGCTTGACTTCTTCCTTGCCAATTTGAATCCCTTTTATGTCCCTTTCTTGTCTTATAGCTTCAGCTAAGACTTCAAGTACAATATTGAATAGAAGTGGTGAGAGTGGACAGCCTTGTCTAGTTCCTGATTGAAACAGGAATACTTCAAGTTTTTCCCAATTGAGTATAATCCTTGCTGTACGCTTGTTGTATACAGCTTTTATTATATTGATAAAGCTTCCTTCCATTCCTACTGTCTCTAGCATTTTGATCATAAAAGGCTGTTGGATCTTCTCAAAAGCTTTTTCTGCATTTATGGAGAGTATCATGTGGTGTTGGACTTTGGACTGGTTTATATGATGAATTACATTTATTGATTTGCATATATTGAAACAACCTTGTGTGCTGGGGATATCAACCTTGTGTGCCTGATATATCCATTCATTTCTTGATAAAAAGTCTGAATGTATTTATAATTTGAATAGAAAATATTATTTCAAACTCGAGTGTTCAGACACAAGAAGCTTGGGATGAAGACACAATGAGAAGACAGAATAAGGCTGTTTCACTTTTTCTTCATCACCCCGACAAAGTGGGAACTGGAACAGAATAAAGATGAGTCTGTGTTCAGAAAAAGTCATATAATTTTAAGAATCAATTTTAAATTGATCTTAGCATGTTTGTCCATTGTATCATTCCGGCAATCAATCTGCCTCTGTAACAATCCCTTGCTACTTAGCAGTCTCTTTTTTTATTTTCACCACTATAAACATGTATTTTTTCCAACAATGACTATTTTCTCCCATTCTACTTTGTAATGTATTTTCTATTTCAGGTCTCAAATAATTATGTCCAGGAATAATGCCAATGTTTGGAGGAAAGATTTTTATCTTCTAGTGTCACTCTTTCATCCAACATGAAATAGAATGGTTAAAGCTGCCATTGCAAATATTATGGGGAGCTTGCTTGCCTTTATTTGTCCATTACTTGAGTTACTGCTTCAATCAATGTTTTCATATCCAGTCATTTCTAGGGCTGATGTCTTCCTTCCATATTGTTTCTCCTTGTATATGGGAACTGCCATTATTTCTTAAAACCATGGCAGCACTTTTAAAGTCTAAAATGGATATTTACTGAGTGTTTGAAAAATAATGGATAAAAATAATCTCAATATAGACTTGAGAATTATTTAAGATTCATTATTAATTGAAAAACAAACTAAATCTTAATTGCAAATAAAATTTCAAAACTGCAAAATGGACTTGTAAACCCCAGATCCTTCATCTCCTTGTTACCTGTGATAAGAGCAGGCTGTCTGGATCTGAAAGCAAATGGGGCTTTGTCACTAAAAAGCTGCTGCCCTGCAGATCCCTATTGCTATCAAAGAGTAATGTAGGTACCACATCCTATTCACTGTAACTGAACCATTATTCCTCTCACTGAACAGCAATGGTTTTGTTTTTCTATATAGATACTCTCACCTCCAGAATACAATGGGTTGTAATTTTATATTGTAGCCTAGGAGATATATGTCTAACTTGAAAAAAAGGTTGATAGCAGGACATGAATAGGAAAGGTCTTTATACAGTGACTTAGTTTACATATGCTAATATTTTTATCAAGCATATAATTTCCTCATGCATTTTATTTATACATAGAAATGTATGCAAAATATGCATTTCTTTCCTATAAGTACTTATTATAATGCATTAGATCCTGATGACATAAAGATCAAGAGAAATCTATTTTAAATTCTCTAATATCAAATAGTTCAGACTACTCCAGCTGTCAAAATACATCTCCCACACAATATTCCTTTGTTGCATTCTAGACCTACTTTCATCTACTCCATTGTGTGAATATCTCAAAACATATATAGACCAAATCAAATTCCCTTATCTCAAGTACAAGATAAATATTTATGACATGAAATAAATAGAAAACATAACTTATACTTTCAGACAGGGTTCATTTTTACACCAGTAAACTATAATTTTATACTAATCAATTTTATATAGGAAAATAATTATCTTGCAATAACATTTTGGGCCATATAACAATCTTCTTCAGTTGAACAACAAATCATTGACACTAAAATTAAGTGGTTTATCAGATTTTCTAATACTAATCACACTATATTATTTTCTTATCTTTTTTACTTTCTCTTTTATTTGTATTTAACATTATAATCATAATGTTTCTTTTGTGTAATAATAACAGCAAAATTCCTTAGGCATTTGTGTTTATAATCACTAATAACTAATAGTTGTTATTGTATGATAACATATGCCAATAGCCTTGTGTATATTTTCTTTAAAAATTTCAGAATATTCCTTTATGTTAGATAAATTATTATTATTTTATCTGCAAAAATAATTAAATCTACAACCATTGCAAAATTACCACAATGAATATGAGAATATTTTTGAAGTCTTAAACTCATGACCTCAGGCATGATAGGAAAGAGCTCTTCCAATTAGCCATGCCTCCTAAAATTATAAAATTCTAAAGTGACTCTATTCAGGTGTTCTTATGGAGCTTTCCAGACAATTTTTAAACACTTTTTATACCTTAGTTTGCCTCTTAAATTCCAGAATTTAGGTAGCATATTTGGCTAAAACATGATCTAAGATCTAAGATCTTGCATTGTAAATGAAAAATACTTCTAATTAGTCCCAAAAGGAATAAAAAGTTGTAAATTCACTTATTCTCAGAGGTAAATTGGAATTTATTCATGAGGGAAAGGCATTCTTTAGGGGATATTCTCTTTGAACCTTGGAAAACCATATAGTTTCAACTCAGTTTGTCATTAAAAAATATGCTTTGATGCAAATGTTTTTGCAATGTTGTTTCAATGCTCAGTTGCTTAGATCTGCTTAATTATAGCTTTGGTGCATTGATCAGTGTCCATGAAGGACCCAGAAATGGGGGTGGGCAAAGAAGAAAAGACATGAACTAGATTGAACATTTTAACAAATTGGTGTTTCACTTGTAGACTTCTGTTCTTGATTAAAGAACTACTCTGTGCTTATGAAAGCAGGTTGCTTTACACACACACACACACACACACATGCACAAATTTTATTTCCTGATGGAATGAATGAAGGAGCATCCAGTGGGGGGTTTCAAATAAAAATATATATCATTAAAGTACTCTCAAGTTCATTTAGTGTTTAGTGACTTCTCTTTTTTTTTCTTACTTAACCAAAGCACCTTAGACCCTTAGTATCTCATTTTTTTAAATATGCATAGGTATTTACTATATTTTTAGTATGTTTAAAGTTAAAAGGGAAAAATGTATTGATTGCTGCATATCAAATGTCATGATTTAAAATCAAATATTAAAAATGTAAAATTTATTTTGAACTCAAAAGTAAGTCACATGAGAAATGTATATTAAACAGTTTATCTTTTTATTTTGTCATTAGGCTAAGTCACTTAGCATGTATACATATATCACAATTTAAAGACACCATATAAGATAAAGGAAACTTTGTATATTTATATTTAATAATTACATCTCTAAGATTATTGGAATTTAATATTCTACAATGTATTGGTACTTTAAGTAAAATCACACTGTTATGGCTCTGTTTTTTTAACGTTTTTTATTATTATTTCCGCTCATACAAACAATAGGTACACTGGTTCCTTCCCTCCCTCCTCCTCCCCCTGACCCCCCTGCTCCCTCTCCCCTCCCCTCTCCATCCCCCAGTGCCTCCCCCCCACCCCCACTGCTCCCCCCCCTCCCGCAATCCCCGGAGAATCCTTTAATGTGCATGCCAGACTTTCCTCTGGGTCCTCCTCTCCGATGACATACAAGGACCCAGTGGCATTTCCCTGAACCCTTTCCTGTGTTCCCCTTAAGCATAGGAACACTACTGTGGCTGTCAATCCCTTGCCTCCAAGGATCTTGGTGCCTTTAGCAAATGCTAGACTTTGTGAGGTCAATAGTATATTGGACATTGCGCAGGGCATGCAAAGTCCAATTATGATTGCTTTGGCCCTAACTTGTGTGGAGTATCATGCATATCATTGCTCCTCCCATCCTTGAGCTCTTACAATCTTACCGCCCCCTCTTCCGCAAATTTCCCTGAGCTTCAGGATGGGGAGATTAGGCTGGCCTAGTTCTAGGTGGTTGATATAGAGTCTCTGAAGTTCTGGATTATGGTTTGTTGATTTTCTTTTGCAGTTTTGCTGCTCCTGCAATGCCCTTCACTGCATCCTGATGGGTATTGAATGTCACCCCCATAGATAAAAAGCTGTTAAACTAGAGTCTTGTTATAAGAGTATATTCAAAGGTAGATGTGATAAAAGTATGAAATCACAGTGAGGAAGGGGTCAATCACCCATTTGCAAAATGGTTACTTTTTATCTGCCTGACTATATGCCCTCCTCTTCTAGTGAGATCATACCCCCTCAGTTGTAAATGATCAGGAACGAAAGTCTGTGAACTTAACCAGATGTCTCATTACTTACTTGCAGTCCTTGATGGAGGCCTATTTTCTCTGCTGTAACATGGTCCCCTCTCTCCTTATTTCTGGTGTGGCCCTCCTATCCCATCCCTTCTGTTCATAATCCTTGCAATTACTATAGGTATTACAGAGATTTATCCTTCACTGTCTCCAGATGGGCTGGATGTTTTTGGTACTAGGAGCCACCTATTAGGGAGTACATATGGCATTTAATTTTCTAGGTCTGGGATACTTCATTTAATATAATTGCTTCTAATAACATCCATTTCCTGGCAAATTCCAGTAATTCATCATTTTTGATGGGTGAGTAGTACTCCATTGTATAGATGTACCACCTTTTCCTTATCCACTCGTCAACTGTTGGACATTTGGGTTGATTCCATGTACACAAACAGTGCTCCTATGAACATGGTCGTGCTTGTGCTATTGAGGTGAATTTTTGCTGTATGGGAGGTTATTCCCAAAAGTGGAATAGCAGGGTCATATGGCATTTCAATCTTTAATTTCTTTAAGAATCTTCAGACGGCTTGCCAGAGTGGTTGTATGAGCCTGCATTCCCACCAACATGTAGGAGAGTTCCCCTCTCTCCACATCCTCTCCAGCATTTGTTGTTGTTTGTATTGTGGATTTTTGTGTTATGGCTTTGAAATATAATGCACATTGGCAGAATCAGGGAGACCTTTATATTTTAGTACTCAAGTTTATTTATTGAGAAAAATGCCATATTTTATAAATATTAAAATTTTAAATTTAATTATATTATCTTATCTCTATAACACCATTTATTAGAGAATAAAATCGCATGAGGATTTCCTTGACATTCATACTAATATGCCTCCTGATAAGAGGCAGTAGGATGTGAGTAGAGAGCATGCTGACCAGGCTTGCAGTGACAGATAAATCACAGGGCTCTGGAAAGTGTTCTGTATGAAGTTTTTCATAGAAGAATCATTTTAATCTTTTTATCAATATTTTTGAAACTTAAGTATTTATATCCTTAAAACATAATTTCTCACTGGACTTCTTGAACAGAAAAAATATGCATGAATTTTGGGAGATTTTCAAATATTCATTTATAGAGAGAGAGAATGGAAGGTCCTCTTGAAGGCCCTCTTGAAACCATTCAAAAGCCATATGTGCATCAAAATATGGGAATGTTTGAAATAATTGTACTTTTTGTTTTGTTGCTAAATATAAGGTAAATTGAAATGAATAGTCTCTATCTATCTATCTATTTATCTATCTATCTATATATAGGGATCAACTTAACGATTGAAAGTTGAGCTCTGAGCACATTTGTGAAAAGTTAGTAGTTAAGACAAAACCTTGAGCAAGCCTGCAGAAGTTGTTGATGATGTGGGAAGACACTGCCCATAGTAGGTGGGACCATTCCTTGGGCAGATGGATAAGATAGAATGAACTGGTTCAGTAAACTGGCATTCTTCCACCCATTTGCTGTCTGGTTTGTCCCTCTCTTGTCCTGCCAAGCTGAACTAAGAACTGTTAACTAGACAATTGTATACTTAAAGAAAACTCCTGTGTTTTACTGAACTCCTTAGTTATGAATTTATCAGCAATATTCAGGAAAACTGTAACATGATGTAAGAGAAAAATTGAGAGTACATCATAAAAAGTCCATTATAGCTGCATGTAGGACCAGTGTTAGGGACTTGACATTAATATTTGGAAAATGGAATGGAATGAAAGGCAGAGCCCACTAGTCTATTCATGAAAAAGAATCTAAACATCAGTGAGGCATATTTTGAGGACAGTAACATTTTTAATTGGCCCTATTTTTCCCCTTTCTTTTCATTATAAGAAAAAAGTACTGTGCCTATGCATATTTGGCAGAAGTTTGGATCCATACTCTTTTCTTCAAAAATAGTAAACGTTCTCATTAAAACATAATTAAATAAGATTATTATGAAATTTTAACTTTAAGATTAGCCATAGAATATGATATCATAGAGAAGGAAAAGACTGAGTATAAAAATCAATATATTTATTATCTTTAAAATCAGGTAGATATCATGTTTTTGAGCCTAAAATACCTTATCAGTTAGTAAGAAAAAATATCAAAAGGAGAATATTCTCATGCCACATCACATGTGGTTGCTGCAAAGGCAAAAATCAGTAATTGATATGTATCACTTTAAATAGTATAGTCAAAATTATCCATTATAGCTTAAGGTTATATTTGCTTTTGGAGAATTTTTTAAATTTAGGAAGCCTTAGGAGCATAATCCCCCAAAAAAGAATTCTATGCAAAGTATTGTTGTTATCATAAGGAAGAAAAGCTATATTTCTAGGAAATTCTTAGTGGATTTTTGTGTACAACACCAAGAGAGTTACGTTTTCATTTGTGTGACTGTTTACATATGAACAAATTATAGCAGTATAATTTACATATGAACATACATGTATCTCATAACAGAGTTCTTTTCAGCTAAAAACTGTTATAGCTCTGTGTATTTTTTTAACAAGCACTTGGTATCTAAAAAAAATCTAAAAAAAGAATGTTTTTTCAAATGATACAGTGAATGAAAGATACAGAAGTTATAAAACCATTTTTTTATTTTTGTATGCAATACTGTATTATACTTTGGATGTAATTTCTGCATTTTGCAGATTCAACATCAAACCTTAACATCTTTCTACTTATAAGTATTAAAAATAGCTGTCTTTTATCTCTGTTTTTATAAAGAGCAGCACATTTTCATTTGTTCACATCTAGTAAGAATTTAGAATGTATATGAAAAGCTTGAGACTCTTAGATGACTGAATGTTTCCACAACAACGCATTGCAGAGGTGTGCTGGCCCTTTAATGTTCTGTTTCTGTTGTCATGGAAATAAGATTTTCAAGTAGGTTTGTCTGCAATGCTTTGCTTTTTATAGACTCATTTCAAGTGGCTTTTGGACAAGCATCCTTATCCTTCATATAAAACCACAAACCTTTACCATCTCCTTCAATATTTTTTTCCAGTAAGATTTCTCAAAATCTTGAGTACTGGGTAATGTTAATATTTTCTGCAATGTGCATTGTTCTTGGCTCCAAAAGCAAAGTCAGATAGTTTTTACAATAAATACAATGAACAAACAGTAATTTTAATTTCAAGCTTTGTCCTACTCGCAACTTATTATTAGTGATGTAATTACAATTTATACATGAAAAAATTTTGAGCCATAAACAGAATCACAGAACTACTCATGTTGCTTATTCACATTAGTCAGTCTGGCCTATGTAATCCTTCATGATTCAGCAACTACATATTTCTAGAAACAAATTCTACAGAGAGACTTGTTATGTTAGACTGTGTAACTACTTATTTTAACTACATCTCAGTTAATGTGTCATTGTTTCTTTATGCATAATACAAGGAAAATCCCAGAATTATTATGACAGATAAATGAATTACTGTGCTAAAATATTTTAAAAAGTAATTGAATGGCATGGGAGCTTTATTAATGTTATTTTCATATTATTCTCTTTCGCTACCTCTGTCATTTTCTTGCTCATTTTTCAAGCAAATAGAAATGTCTTCAGTGTTGAAGTGTATGACTGAGTTATCATGGATAACCTGTTTCCTCTAACACAGTCTAGTTGTTTACTTCCTTGGACATTCTCAATTTTAGAAAATAATTCTCTATCCTCCTACATTTAAAATGATTGAATCTGTCTAATAATGAATAATGAATAATGAATACTAACAATCCAATAAATTGTTGAACTTTCCCATTCTTTAAGTCATTCACTGCACATCCTATGGATTCTCAGCTCAGTAATATGGGAAGGTAGTGGTATCTTATTCAAATTATTGAAGAGGTTGAACCTATGTGAGATCTTAAGACATAGAGGATGTAACCTTCAAGAGGACTGGGGGAGAGGCATCTTTTCCCTTCTCTGCTTCTTGGTTGCATTGAGAGCAGTTTTCTCCAATACCTGCCCACTGCCACATATACCAAAGGCAATAATGCCAATTGGCCATTCATCAAAATCTCTGTAACTGTGAGCCAAAAATGAACTTTCATTCCCTATAAGTTTATTATCTCAGATATTAATCACATCATGTGCTCACAGTTGCTTGAAAATAACTTGAATAATATGTATGTATTAACATGGCTAGATGTTATTTTCTTCTTTTGGACTTGAAATAATACTGTATGTATTTAAAAATCAATCCCAATTATCAAATAATACAAGCATTGCCGTTGGAATTTCTGGAACTATTTAGATTTTATAACACAGTCTTTCAAAAACAAAATAGTTTTGCTTTTGGAAGTTAACACTTTCATTATCATTTGCATGTTATTACAATTCCTTTTATACAGCCTATTTTAAAAAATAATATAGTAAAATATATTAATATTATTTGTATAATATAGAATACGAGTTTCATTGAGGAAACAAATTAGTACATTATTCTTCCCACATTGCTTGATGCTATTTCTTTACTTTTTTATTATGGAATTATTCTGATAAATTAATATCTTATACTAATATTATCCTTTAAATGTACAGTAATTAAAAAGAGGCTGTGTATATTTATATCTTGAATAATTTTAAATGAAAAACAGCAGCAAGGTGAAGATAAAATATCACAATCAATGTAAAGATTAAATTAAAATAAGAATTCGACCAATGTCAACATGAATTAAGATTGAACCTTAAGATGATAGACTATGACTCCTCAAATAAGTATTTCTTAAGTCAGGACTACTGTCACATAAAAGTGTACAAATTAAGTCATAAAAACACCATATTCTTACTCATATACATTGGTCCAGAGGGTATGATAAGTTAGCTGTAAGTGAAGATAATGTGGTAGTAATTTCATTTTAGTTCTTTATAATTAGTAGTTTCCTCTCCATGATCAAAATACTTGAAAAGCACTCTAAGGAAAGAAGGATTTACTCTGACTCATGTACTAGATAGAATCTAGTTCATCATGGCAGGGAAAGCATGGCTGCAGAAAAGGCTAGAGGCTATGTCAGCATGACTGTGAAGCTGCTTGCTCACATCTGCATGAGCCAGAAATCAATTAGCTTTCAGTCAGCTTTCTCTTTTCACCATCTTTATTCTGAGTTTTTAACTTCATAATATTTTGTATGTAAACATTTTTTTATAATTTTTTATTATTATTTATTCAATTGTGCGCGTGTACATATGTATGTGCACATGCGTGTGGGTGTGCGTGTGTGTATGTATGCGTGTGTGCATGTGTGTGTGTGTGTGTGTGTAGAACCACGGACGAACTTGGAAACCACCATGGACGCCTCCACCTCCTTCTACCCCGGGATTCACAGGCTCTGCCCGACCAGGACCGGAAACGCAGGCCGCCCCCCCTTCCACCCGGTGTCTATACGTGGGATCTAGGATCCGAACTCAGGACCTTCTGCCTGCAAGGCAGAGGCTTAACCCCTGAGCCACCTCTCCAGCCCTTGTATGTAAACATTTTGTTACATGATAAATTTATGCCTTCTTCTGTAATCATACTCAAATATATTTCTGTCTCTGCTTCTCTCTCTCTCTCTCTCTCTCTCTCTCACACACACACACACACACACACATACATACATACATAGATGATTGTGTGTGTTTATAAATGCATACTAAAAGGAGTTGAAATATCAATACCAACTATTGGTCTTCTGTGCAGTAATGATGGAATTAGAGTGTAGGAGATCAGAGAACAGTATTAATTTTAAAGATATTTCTGTATTTTATACTTCAGCTTTTGTGATTCAGTAGGTATACAGTCAGTTCTAGGGTCTACTGCTTCCTAAAAGTTTCTCTTAAAATTCAGATGAAAATCCAGATGTATAAGATGATCTCTGTTGTCCCAAGGTGGACATTTTCTTAAAGGGAGTGAAGCTATTTTATAGAAGTTAGTACGTAAAATCTAATGAGTAAGAAAGTAAATTGCCATGTGATTAAAAAAAGTATGTTTCCTAGTCATTAAAGTGAGTTTCAGAGATTGCTATTCTCATAGAAAGACTTGGCATTTTCACTTGGACCCAAGATAATTTTATATAGCTTTCACAAAGCCAGTCGGAACATGTGATGGATCCCACAAGGACTCAGTCAGAGACCCTGGGGAAACGGATCAGAAAGGACTGCTCAGGCACTGCATTAAATACTAGGAAACCAGAGGGGCCACAGGGCTATTGATGTAGCTTGCATTTTCACCTTTATGCTTCTTGACTATTTCCTCTTCGTGAAACACATCCAGTGTTAAGGATTCATACACTGTCAATAAGATTAAGAAGTGATACTTTCTCTTAGTAGTTATGTTAATAATAATTATAAAAATGCATTAGAATTATCATTTTTTTGATTCCGGTTTTGTCAGTCCTTGTCAGTGTATACTTGGAACAAGACTTTTCTTTTAAAATTCTCATTAAGAGAAAATTGCACAGGTGAGAGAATGCTGATAACTTAATCCATTCCATTCTAGATTAGAAATATAATGGAAAAACAGTGTACATAACCAAGACGTGTCAATTTACAGTACATTTTCAATATCAAAGAAGTAAGAAGGGAAATCAATCTGGGAAGGACAGAGCTAGCATACTGCATTATTGAGTAGGAGTACTGAGAATTCTGTCCCCCTTCTTACTTAAAAAAAAAAGAAAAAGATTTTTTTTCTAACCTCCCTAGCAAACAAACAAGCTAAGAATAAAACAAGCTAAAAAAAGGTATTGAACAATTCTAAGGATAGTGGTGTCTTTCTTCAGAAGCATAATTTAGCCCGTCCCCTGTACTGGGCTGGTTGCCAGAATCCAAGCATGGGGACATTCTAGAGTTGGGCTTTGTGAAGGCTGGGCCATCATTTTCAGATCAGCACACTGACAAAGAAATAGCTGAGTAAACCTTAGCACAACTCTTCCAGGTGAGTAGCCAGAGCACTTTGGTAGCACTAAGGATTCTCTGAAGTCCCAGAGGCTACCATTTTCATATGCACCTGGAAGGAAAGCTTTCTGAAACATACTAGCTGCAAGGTCTTCCATTGTAATGGTTCTCTACAAGGACTTTGGAGCTTTCTAACTCAGTTTTCTCATTCATAATTCAAAATATAATGGTTTAAATCTTGCTGGCCACAGTAAGGCCTCATAAACCATTTTGTCTTGGTTCTTTCTCTCTAAAACCTGTCAACTTCTTAGTAGTTTAATGTACTGAATGTATTGACCAAGGGGAAAAAAAAATTTAGATGATCACAATGAATCACAGTTTTCCCTGTGATTCATCTACTATCAGAGCATACTGCTTAATGTTTTGTTCCTTAATTTGCGTACTCGTTAAATGGAAAATAATATATATTAAATTCTCTTCTGGAAATAATGTGTAAGCACTCAGGTTAGATTAAAATATTTACCTATTTGCATATTTGTACTTTTTCTTATTACAAAAAAGTAAAGTGAAGCCTAAAGAAGTGAATCTTGCTTCAAGGCTGGATTAAGAATCACTGAAAATCAAACCATACCGAGAGACATTCTTAAACATTGTATCTCTGTATGTTTGCATAGAGTCCCTCAGGTGGCTAAAGTCTGAGCTGGAGCAGGCAGAGGGACTTGCCCAACACCTACCTGACATGTTTCCACCTTTCACTTTTTTGTAATTTTTGGTGTTAGCTATTTTTACATCTGGTTCCACTTTTTCATTATTTTGTTTTCTTTCTTCAACTCTACCCTCTCTCATAGCCTTTCAAGCCTTTATTCATTGTAGCTGTATCCATTTTGATATCAGAAGTACCGTGATTGTTTTTTGTTTTTACTTTTTCTTTTTTCTTTTTTAAAATCTCTCTTTTTTATTTATTCAATTCTGCGTATATGCGTGTGCATGTATGTGTGTGTATGTATGTGTGTGTGTGTGTGTGTAGAACCACGGATGAATTTGGGAACCACCATGGACCACCTCCACCTCCTCCTCGTTTACTCTGCCCTGGGATTCACAGGCTCCGCCCTAACAGGACCAGAAACGCAGGCCGCCCGGCTTCCGCCTGGCGTCTATACGTGGGGTCCAGGATCTTAACTCAGGACCTTCCGCCTGCAAGGCAGAGGCTAACCCCTGAGCTTCAGCCCCATGTTTTTACTTTTTCTTAAAAACTAAAAAATGTACACTACCTAACCAGCTTCCCCTGGAATCTGTAAAAGAGGCTTAATTCCTAGAAAAATGCTCCATCCAACCAACCCTTCCACCCACAATGAAGGGGGACCATCCTACTTTTTGGTGCTGCTTTGAGATGATTATTGAGGTTATTTACAATTGGTAGGCATGTTGGGGGAGCAGTCTTAGAAGATGGAATGTGCTGTAAACATATTAGATACTAGAAGCTGTCCTTATTATCTTTGAGGACAGACATTCCTATGATCAGAGTTTTCCTGTCCTGACCTTTCCACTTTGTGGATGTGCACAATGAAATCCTCATTTCACCACAAGGTAGTACTGGGTTTTTTTCTGTCATGGTTTGAAATGTGAGTTGTCCCTCACAGGCTCATCTGTTTTAATATCTATTTTTTTGGGGAGGTCATGGCCCTTTATAGGGAGAAGCCTTGCTAGAGACAGACAATCATGGTGGATGGGCGTTGAGGTTGGTTAGTGCTGTCCTGCTTGAGTGAGTGAGTCTGCTCCTGAGTTTGCAGAAGCCTTCAGTTCCATGTTGTCTGCAGTGACTTAAGTAGCCTCCAGATTCTGTCAGCAAGCCATGCTTTTTCCATCATAGAGGACTATATATCTTAGAGGACTATATATCTCCTCTCTAGAACTGTAAGCTGAATAAATTTCCTCCCCCCACTTAGGTTGGTTAAGTCTCAGTGGTGTCTCACAGCAACAGAGAAGATTAACCAGTACACTTTCTTTGCATCGAAGGGCCATAACAATACTGCATGTACATATGACATAATTTAACAGAATATAAATACTAGCATGACTTGGAAATTAGAAAATAAAGATCAAGACAAACAATCCCATTAAATCTTCTAAGTACATTAAAATTTATTGGAAAATAAAATAATACTGAAGTTAGCATTGCTTTCTTTTCAATCCAATTATTACCACTTCATCCTATTTGAATTTAAGCAGACTGTAAGTTCCCAGAGAGCAGATATGCTTTATTTCTGTGTCATTATTAGTGAGTATAGGTTATAATAAAAAGAAATATGCTGGACTAGTGAGATGGCTCAGTGGTTAAAATGCTTGCAGCACAAGCAAAAGGCCAGAGTCTCCATCCCCAGTCCCATATTAAATGCTGAATGGGTATGACAGCCTCCTGTAATGCTGGCAGAGAAAGGTGGAAATTGATAATCCCCCAGAGCAAGCTGGCAAGTCAGGCTAGCTCTTGGTTTAATTAGAGAGCGCTGTCTCAAAAAGATTAAGGTGGGATCAATAATCTAGCACAGCCAATAGCAAACCTGAAAACCTGAGTTCGATTAGTAGAAACTCACATAATGGAAGAACTGACTTCTGAAAGTTGTCCTCTATCACCATGGCACATGTGAGTGATCTCTTTCTCTCCTCTCTCTCTCCCACTTTCTTTATGTCCATCTAATAATAAATAAATATTATTGAAAAGACTAAAGTGAAAGAGTGATGGATGATGATCCTCAATTATCAGCCTCAAGTCTCTATGTACATGTAATACACATAGAATTGCAAGATGTTTCCATGTTACCTTGTATAGTACCCTACTTTGTTATGTGTCCTGTCTCTGTAAGAAAAAAAAATAGCACTTCATTACTATCAAGATGTTACTATTCTTTTACTTAGTTGTAGTTGAGGATTAGGTGTCAAATACTTATGAAAAGTGAAGAATAGAAAATAATTTTGAGGAAGTTGATTTATGAGTAATCTTGCATAATTGTCACTATTATTATTTTGGTTTGTTGCTTAATGGACTACTGAATGCTTTGGGAAAGTTGCTAAGGATGCTAGAGAGCCTAATTTTAAGAGAAATAAAAGGTTACAGAAGGGCAGAGTCTTGACAATGAGGTCTCCAGTGTGGGTGATGGAGTTGCAATGAAAGCATAATTAGTTTTGGGGAAGTCATGTAGAATTAAGATGGTAAAGTGGTCCCTAAATAGTTCAAAGGTTATTTATGAGCTTAGGAAAACACTATTAGGAGAATGAAGTGAATGAAAATCAATTGCAGAGAATCTTTTAGGTAGTGAAGATGAATGTAAGCAGGTTGTCAATTTATCTAATTAACATATGAAATTGATTTTTAAAACAGAGGATGGGGTCACTTTCCTGATATCTGGCTCATAGATTTTTACTTTTAATCTCATGTTAAAGAATGTGTGTTTGAATCATTGGGTATTGTGGCTGTAGAAAATAAATTACTCTTTGTCAGGTATAAGTAATGTAGATTCTGGGACTGTATACCTTGTATTTAACTTGTGTGTGTGTGTGTGTGTGTGTGTGTGTGTGTGTGTGTTTAGTTTTTATTTTTTTTAGAAATGCCTAACAATCATTACCCATAAACACAGAGAATGAAACAAGATTTCATTCAGTGCAATTAATGATTGTATCGTCTTCTTTTCTTGTGTAGTTAGGCTTGCATATGTGATCTATTTCATTCAAATACCCTTTTATTTCTCTTCTGTGTTGTGACTTTATTCTGTTTACAACTCTGAAGGGACTCACAATAATTAAATAAGTGAAATTTCTTTTTACCACTCTCTGGATTTGGATAAAATCCCAGCTTTAATTATTATCTGATAATAAAAGGTCAAGTAGAAAATGATGCTATTTTATGTCTAGCAAAATAAAATATCATACATTTAAAAATAAATAAATGAGGGAAGGGGAACAAACAGAATAAATAGTTTGGATTTCTTTTTTCAGATTTGGGGAGGATAAATATTGTCCAATTAAATATGTTAGTTGGTTAACCCACACATTTTCTTTTCTCACCTTGTAGGACATATATCACAGTATGGGAAAAAACAGGAAATAAAATTAAAAAAATAATGGGGAAATAAATGAGAAATTATGGAGAGTCTACTAATGAAGCTCAACAATTGCTAGAAACATAAATGAGCACAATATTTTTTACTAGTATAAAAGACTTCTTTTAATATGTATATTATTTGTTTTGGAGAAAGAATGCTTGCTCTGAATCTTAACTGGTAACTTATTTGTTAGTACTTGGTCAAAAAACTTTAATCCTTGATTTCTCACTTTTGATATGTTGGAAATGGTATAATAGTACCTAAAAAAACTTGGGAAGGTTAATTTTGAAATATTCACTATATTCTAAGAAGATTTTCTTAAACTTTCACATAAAAGTGCTAATAAAAGCATTAGTTACTAATCGTCATCACCATTTTTTTTTATATATACTATGGCCTAAAGACTTACCTGCAGATATGAACCACAGCAATGTATTTATATGTGCTATAGCTGTGATGTAAGTAATGTACTTTTGCTTAATGTTTAGAAAGGATCCGACTCCTGTTTAGCACAGTATCTATATTATTTAGTGCTCTATATAAGCATATAAGCAACAGTGAGTTTCATTTTTGTTGCTAGTTTCTGGTCCTGAATTCACATGGCAAATTCAAGTGTTAGTGTCCAGCTAAAGCGTTACTGCCCAAATATAAATATTTGTTGACTCTTATGCCTGATCTGATTTGTATTTATATACAATTCATGTACATTTTCTCTCTCTCTCTCTCTTTCTCTCTCTCTCTCTCTTTCTCTCTCTCTCACACACACACATACACACACACACACACACCCCTCCTGACTATTTCCTTCACACAAACCAATGACAGGCTCTCTGAGTTCCCAGTACATGAGTATGCATCACAGGGACCACCGTGGCTGCAAACTGAGTTTCCTTTGACCTCTCTTATCTAGATCATAATGATGAAAGAAATCAAGTTATTTAGTGTTAAATGCTTACGTTAGTATATGGTATATAAAATAAATTAAGAAATCACTCTAATACAATCTAAATCTTTCTTCCTAAAGGTATATTTGCTTAAGTATATGCACTTTATATGTACGCATTTTATACTAACTTTTCATAGTATCTGTGAATATATGGTAAGCTTTTGTTATATTTATTATGAAAAAGATCCATCCTGGCAATCTGTCAGTAATAAATTTAATTATATCCCCACATGCAAAAGTTTAAATTCGTTAAAGCCCTTCAGTTAGCATCTCTACAAACAAAATATTAATTTATAATACTTTCTTGGTGAAGATTCAACTATACCATTTTACAATTTCATCCACATTTATATTTGATTTAGCTTTGTATAATGCAATCTCCCCAATGTAATATTTAAAATAAATTATGGTTACTGGAGTTTACTTAAATTTTCACCTAACTTTTGGTCTAAAGGGTATTACTAAGTAACCATCTTGAAACTTCCTTCTATGTTGATTTGTTTATAGTTTATTACTGAAATATATCAAATTCTGTCTATTTATTTTACAAATTTATAAAAAATGTTATAACTTTTCGTCTTTTAAAATTTGAAATCACTTTTGTAATGCTGACATTAAATAAGAAAAAAAATGCTCCACTTATGCAAACCATACCCTATATCATACACATACCTATACACAATTCATGAGACCATATGGGTGCTAAAGCACCTTCAAGTCTGATCACCTGAGTTCTTATAACCAGATCCTACATAAGTGTCAATGAAGGACATAAGTTTCTGTCATCTTGATGGGCCTCTGCCTCCAGGATACGAGAGGTGAAATCCCTAGAAGCTCCAAAAGGAAGCTAGCACAGTTTATGTTTTAGTAAAGGAAACTTACGCAAGGCAGAAAGGTGAAACCAGGCATAAGAAGGCTTTAGTCTGTCTTGGTAAACATTGTGTGACACACATAAGCACTTGTGTATGCATGCATGTGCACATGTGTGTGTGCGTTCTATAAAATATTACAAATATTTCAATGTAATTTATTGTTATACCACAAATAGCATCCTTTTGTATTTTTTATATTGACACTTCTAAGACAGTTATATTTTTCAATTAAGTTTGTTTAATGAGACTGGTGACATGAACAAGTATAGATTTGACATGGTAATTTTTCAACAAAATCGCTCTACTATTCTATCAGAGTTGAATGGACTGACCCTTGAGAAAAATAATATAGACTGTTTTGGGGAGAAAAAGAATCCTATTTATATATACTAAAAATAGTATATTGTCACAAAAGCAGATTACTTTATGAGTGAGGAGAACAAATAGTTGCTTTAAAATCTAACATTTCATGATCTGAAGCCTCCCTTTCTCGTCCTAACAATGTAAGGAAAAGTAAATCATTTGAACTGACATCACAATAGAGATCAGAGAAATTATACTAATATTCTGTAAGTGTCAAGGAAGTCTGTGCAGAAAGCATTTAGTCCTCAACAAATTGCTGTTAAATAGACACACTTTTTCATATTTTACTAATGAGTTACAGAAAGGTAAAGAGATTATGGAGAATGCACAGGACTGTCAAAGCTGTCAATTGAACCCCATTGAACCTGAGTGTCCCTTCCACCAAGCCTAAAAAAGCCCAGAGAATATTTGAAAGTTTACATAGGAAAATAACTTAACCTTTTGTTTTCCAATTCTGTTAAAAAAAGAGTTATTTTCTACATCTTTTTTGCTTACTTCTCTAGAAGTATTTTAGTACTATAAACAGTAACAAAGGTTTAACAGCCAGATTAACTGAGTTCTCCTCCCAACTATGTCACTTGCCAGTTACATGGAGGAAGTTGCACCTTTCTGTCCCTATTTTAATATCTGTGAATTGGGGCTAATTACACCATGTGCCACATGAGTTACTTAAAAACACTGATGAATTAAATATAGTAAAAGAAATTCTAAGAGCTGTACCTGGTATAAAACAGTTCATGATACAATGTTTAAAATTGTTCCAAATTATTTAAAGTAGATGAATGATCAATTATCAATCAAAATTTTACAGCATTGATACATTTTTTATTATTTTTTCATGCTAATGATCTAATTCTTCAAATGAATCAATATTTGGATTTATTACAAAAATATAATAATTATGATCATTTTACTTTTACAGCATGCCATATTTTTCAAAGGCCTTTTTAATTTTTTAAATTTTTTCTTAATCATACAAGCTCAATAAGTACCCCCATCTTCTCCCTCTCTCCCCTTCTCTCCCCCTTCTTTTCACTCCCCCTCCCTCCCTCCCCTTTCCTCCCTCCCATCCTCTGGAGCATCCTTTTATGTGAAAGCCAAACCTCCTTCTGAGTCTTCTACCCTAGTGAGGGTTCAGGACTCAGTAGAATAGCCGGAAGCCCCTTCTTGGGCTCCTCATTAATATGGAAATTCTATGATGACTGTTTAATCCCTTGCCTCTAAGGATCCTACTGCCTGGAGCTTTCTCCCTTGTGATCCTGTGCTATATTTTGGGAGGTCTTTAGCATATCAGCCATTATGCAGGTCAGGCAAAGTCCAATTCTGGCTGCTGCAGCCCTAACTTGTGTGGAATTGTTGCATATCGTTGGACCTCCCCATCTTTAGGCTCTTATAATCTTGCTACTCCCTCTTCTGCAAGGTTCACCGAGCTTTTTAAATTTTATTTATTTTTTATTTTATTTTTTTGTCTTCTGTCATCTTGAAAATTGAGTTTTCTAGAAAATCAACAAACCACAATCCAGAACTTCAGAGACTATATCAACCACCTAGAACTAGGCCAGACTAATCTCTCCCCATCTTGAAGCTCAGGGAAATTTGCGGAAGAGGGGGCGGTAAGAGTGTAAGAGCAAAAGATTGGGAGGAGCAATGATATGTAAGATACTCCATACTAGTTAGGGCTGAAGCAATCATAATTGGACTTTGCATGCCCTGCGCATTGTCCAACACACTGTTGACCTCACAAAGTCTAGCATCTGCTAAAGGCACCAAGATCCTTGGAGGCAAAGGATTGGCAGCCACAGCAGTGTTCCTATACCTAAGGGGACCACGGGAAAGGGTTCAGGGAAAGGCCACTGGGTCCTTGTACGTCATCGGAGAGGAGGGCCCAGAGGAAAATCAGGCATGCACAAGAAAGGACTCTCTGGGAATTGGGGCGGGAGGCACTGGGGAATGGGGAGGGAGGAGGGTGGGGAGGGGGAGCAGGAGGTACAGGGGGAGGAGGAGGGAGGGAGGGAACTGGTGTACCTATTAAGTTTGTATGAGCTGAAATAATAATAAAAATGTATTAATAATAAAAAAATTAAAAAATTAAAAAATAAATAAAATGAAAAAAAAAGAAAAAGAAAATTGACTTTTCTAAACCCTAGCTTCTTTCATCATTAAATGGTCCTTACCTCATGACACTATTGGGGATTTTAATGAGAAAGTATAAATAAAGCTGTAGTATAACACCTCACATTTGATATGAATCCTTTAGGGAAGTGGGAGGAAATACTTTTTAAGGAAATGAAAAAGAACATTTTATCATCATATGAGCTAGTGATACACATTAGTACATACTAGCGAACTTTCAAAAGTGCTTATTAATAAAAAGATCAAAATTTGAAAATCATTTCCTCATGAAGTCTATTGATCTTTCACTGTTTTGTCTGATTTGATGTCAGCAACCATATCTATTATAACATATATTCAAGAAGCTCAGTAAACTCTGTTTCTGAGCCTGTGAATGAAGCTTGTTTTGTTGAAAAAAAAAGGTGTTTTGAATTTCACTGCACACATTGTCAGTTTTTGGATGATCTTCCCTCTAAACTATCAAGAGAACCATTTTTACCAACCACTTCCATTTCTGTCCTTGGTTTTGTATACGTCAGTGATTACCTCATGTGTCACATATAATCAAAAGACAACATAATGTTGAAACTCCTCTTTTAGTAACTCAGAATTTCTGAGTAGCCCCTGACAGAAGTACTTAAAAAGTAAAAGTTTATAACTTATGACTTTGAGTCGTATCTGTAGAGTCCATCACCCACTCACATATTCATTCACATGATTGTGCAGCCCGCTGCAAAGATGAAGAAAGGTAGGTCCTGCTGTCCCCACATCCACTTCAATTCCCCAGGGACTCGGCCACAGGACAGGGAGTTTGTCAAAAGCAAATATCAGTTTATTGGGGGTAACAAAGAAGGTTATATAGACAAAAGACCACAAGGCGCCAAATGGGCACCCAATTGTGTCAAAGGTCAACACATCCTTCAGGTGCTAGTGGTCAAGTCCAATGTCACTCAGCACAGGAGGCAGGTCAGTACCTGAAAACCAATTAGGGGTCTCTGTAATGATCAGAGTTATGCCCATGACACTAGCCCTCAGCGCCACCTTTAGTCCCATGTGCTCCGCCATGCCCTGGGGCAAATCCTAGGTGAGCCCAACAATATCTATCTTTCAATACTTGACCTAATGTTGGGACTCATACACATATGTTCATATATACACACATTCATATATATGTGCAAAAAATATGAATTTATTAAGTAATATTTTGAATGTTCAGAGATTCAGGATATAAACAGTTGGCAAATACTTTAGGAGTTTAAATGCAGTAAGCCATACATATCTTTGCTTAAAACTTTGGCAACTTTTCAAAGTTGTCTTGAAAATGTTATATTGGGGGCTGGGGAAGTGGCTCAGGGGTTAAGCCTCTGCCTTGCAGGCGGAAGGTCCTGAGTTCAGATTCTGAACCCCACATATAGACGCTGGGCAGAAGCGGGGCGACCTGCATTTCTGGTCCTGGTAAGACGGAGCCTGTGAATCCCGGGGCAGAGTAAACAAGGATGAGGTGGAGGGGGTCCATGGAGGTTTCTTAATTTGCCCCTGGTTCTACACACACACACACACACACACAAGCACACACGCACAATTGAATAAATAATAAAAAAAGAAAATGTTATATTGTTTAGTATAGAAACAATTACAAAAGATTCCATGTGAACCAAAAACATATTTTTGATACTATAAATTGCAGTTTTTATTGTTTTCAATCCTTTTTGATAAATTAATTCAAGCAATAAACATTTCAAAGTAGAGACTTCTTAAGCATATTTTATGGCTATAAATGATGCTGAAGGACAACATGTATTAACAACACAAGTCAGGGCAAGCTGCTAGCCCCCCAAATACTCTGCATTGTGTTATCCTGACTTATTTTTATCACTATACATACCACAGCCCCGCATTGTCATTTTTATAATTTTTTTATTGGACTGCTTACTTTCCTGTTTTGAAGGGCAAGATCTATGAGAGCAGATGAATGAGACCTAAGGTATGTTTTCAATATTTGTTCCAGAAGTTAGATTTACATCTGGACAGTTGTAACAACTCAATGTATAGCTGGTGAATTATCAACAAAAAATCTATCCCTGGGCCGAATTCCCTTGGACGCCCTACATGTCCAATAAAATAAATGATAATAGTGTTTGATTGCCACTATTATTAAATTTTCTGTCTTCTATGGTAAACAAATATAAATAGATGTGTGTGTATGTAATCTTATACATATGATTTTAACTTTCATTCTTCCTCTAAGAAAATGTTTTCCAAAAATTTATATTCATTTTAAATTTAAAATTCATTTTCTGTTGGACAAGCCTGAACGCTTATAAAAGATAAATAGCAGGGAGCTGGAGAGGTGGCTCAGGGCTTAAGCCTCCGCCTTGCAGGCGGAAGGTCCCGAGTTCGGATCCCAGATCCCACATATAGACGCCAGGCGGAAGCGGGGGCGGCCTGTGCTTCTGGTCCTGGTAGGGCGGAGCCTGTGAATCCCGGGGCAGAAGGAGGTGGAGGCGTCCATGGTGGTTCGCGAATTCGTCCGTGGTTCTACATATACACAGACACACACACACACACACACACACACACACACACGCACGCACATACGCACAGTTGAATAAAAAATAATAATAAAAAAAATTAAAAAAAAAGATAAATAGCAAAAGATAACTAAATGAAACCTACTGTATTCATTTACTTATAAACTTTAAGATTGTTAAATAAAAGCATCTTTCAAATATTTATGTACACCATTCCTTTTCAGGAATTATTAGTATAATAAAATATATGAATTCCATATGAATACAAGATTACTTAATAAACAGAACTAAAGTTAGAAAGCAGAACATTTCAAAAGTCTATTTCATTTCATCAGCTATTAAGGAAAAATAAGTTCAGCATGGTTTCTGCTCTCAGTGACAGGCAGGGAAAATGAATATTATACACATCTAAATAATAAAAATGAAAGCTATGTATGATGTCCTGGAATATTTGAGCTGTAGACAGATGATATTGAAATTCAGGTCATAGAATGAAGGGAGGAATAAATCATGTCTTCCTTGATATTTGCAATATTAAATGCTAAAAACAGCCTTGCATTTTATCTAGGACATAGGCAGTGGGATGTTTATTGGTGACTTGGGCATATTACTGAAAGCCATAAAGAGCTGCTCTGAGCTGATGGATTGTGAGGCTGCTGCACAACCAGAGCACAGAAAAATGGTGTTCCACAGGGTTCATTTGACACTAATAGTGCACACGGAGCAATGAAACTATGTGCATTTGAGTTACCAGTTTTCATTGAGCACTCCAGTACTTTGATCTTCCTGAAGTTATGATCTGTCCAAATGTCTGTTGCTGCATCTTGGAACTTACTACAGTGATACTTGTCCTTGCCAGACCTGCATAATAACTGACATACCAACATGTCCCCATAGATTATGGTGGAACTTAAGAGAAATAAGAACATATTGTGGAAACCTTAGGGACTAAAGCTGGATGAGTGAAGGGAAATGCCCTTATCAGTGGGGTGGCCTTGAAGAGAGGCAAACTGGTCTGCCACAAGAGGCCAGAACCCTCAGGAGCAGATAAGACAGAAGGAACCCTGGGTTCCATAGAAGCAGACAGACAGGAGAGTGGAAAGGAGTGGGATGGATTGATGAGGGAAGAGAGGAGATGGAGGGAAAGGGAATGGAGGGAAGCAGGGATACTCAATATGCTTCTAAAACTAGAAAAATAAAACTAAAAAAGAGACTATGTTTTCTTGCCAATAAACTTTCTGGGGAAAATGCAGAAAATATTTTTTAATTATTTATGGCACGTTCAGGATTTCAGTATTGTGGTTCTCCACTTAATGGAGAATAGATCGCAATGGAAGGCTTCATATTCCAAGGCAATAAACCCACATACTTATTCATATAGTTTGGATGTTGCTCCTCTTCCTCAGAATTTCAAGTGCTAAAAGCTTAGTCCCAATGTAATGGTATAAGGAAGTAATGAAATCAAGAAAAGTTAAAACTTTTGAGAAAGTAACTGAATCGTGGGGACAACATTACTAGAAAGGATTAGGCATTTGGGGAATGTGTGAGATCATATAGAACTGAAGCAATAAAAACAGAGAGGTGTTAGAGAGCAAGACTATTCTGATATTTAGTGTTTCTGCACTTGTGCTCAGCTCGCTAACTTGATTTGATTCATCACATGATGCCATCTGTCCTGCTACTAGGCAACATGAAGCTCTGACCAGATGTGGCCTCAAATAAACATCTTTTCAGATCAATCTCAGATATTTTGTTAAAGTAACATAGAATTAACTAAAGCAGATATCTGATTCTCCTAAGATTAAATGCCTTAAATTACACATTTCTCTCAGAGAAAGAAAATAGTGGAATAGCATCCTGACCACTTGCTGGGGGAAGATCACTGCTTACTGTTATTTTACTTGTGAGTGCTAACAGGTTCACAGAGGGCAGTTTGAAGAATGAGCAAATTTTCTAATCTTTCAGTCTATTATTTTTTTTAGATAAATGGGATTTTTATATTATCTAAATTCTCTGTGGAAAGTGAGAGCAGGTTTTACCATACATTTTTTTCATTAGAAAGAGATTTTGCTATCTGATATATAAACAAAAGTTCCAAAATGCTTATGGTAAAACTGAGAGACTTAAATTTTATTTTACTTCAACACTTTTTACTCTGCAATGTAGTGGTCAGCTTCTTCAGGGGATACTTCCTAACATCTGGATGTAAAGTAAGCAAGACAGCAAATTAAAATCATGATTTAAAAACTCAGAATCTGGAACAGACTTCCACCTTTGCTGAATTCTCTTTCTCTCTCTCCTTCCTTCCCTTGCTCCCTCTTTTCCCCTCCTTCCTTTCCTCAACCAATTATTTACTATTTATTTATTTATTTGCTCATGAATGCAATCTTGATCTTGTTGTATTAAATATCCAGTGAAAGGGTTTAAAAGGGTAGGATTCCTAAATCATTGCACTTTAGCTCAAGCAAATAAAGACCATTTAAGTTTTCAGATAAGTGAAATTTTCTTTCTATTGTCACAAGCATAACACTAGGACTTTATTTTAAAATGAAGAAATGTCTGGATGAAGTGCCATGTAACTTAGTTTTTCAGGTTTTGAATGATTTTTGTGTGTTACTTTAGAATTAGAAAGAAAAATATTCAACTTAAATTCCTTCATTCACCATTTGAATAGCCTTCACAAAGTTGTTTAAACATTTGAAAGCTTCACTTTTCAATGTAAAAGAAGCTGCTTACAGCTTACTTTTGTGTATATTAGATGTTATAAAAACACCCAATGCCTATATCTTTGTACAAGCACAGTTAAGGGTAAGCAACTCATTGTCATCTGTTTTATAAAGATGACAATTAATATTACGCTAAACCGATCATCTGGTATCAAGAAGCATGTAAAGACAGAATAACACTCAATTTCACTTTTCATTTTCAAATATATTTGTCCAGAGTTGTGTTTTTTCATGTATAATTACATTTTAAGACGTAAAATGCTACTCACACTTATTTTTATTATATTTATACTTCTACCACATTGTGTAAATTTTTCATTATTAGTGACATATGCTTATTAACTGTTATGTAGAATTTCTGTTTTGGGCTGTATTAAAATTTTAAAGTCTGATTATCTTGCTGCAATGATTACTCTTAATTATTGCCCTGATAGAGCACTCAAAGTCAATCAATGTAAGTGGGGAGATTTATTCACCTTATGGTTCCAGAGGGGAGATAGTCTTTCATGGCAGAGGCAGCATGGCTGGCTGGCTGAAGCTGGCAGGCTAAGTCACTCCCATCCATGGGACTGAAGACTAGAGGATTCTTGGAGATTCTCTCTTCTTCCCCTTCTTTTGTTCTAGAGTTCCTTTTATCTGGTCCACTACTGGGAGGCTCCAACAAGATCTAGGGAGGATCTAGGGCTGGTCTTTGTATTGTAAATGTGTTAATTCAGATAATCTTTTCAGGTGGTCTCAGATGATCTTAGTTAATGTCTGGTGTGTCTAGTTGAGATCCAGAATTAACAATCACATTTGCAATGTGGACAATTAAAAAACAATTTGTTTGAGATAGTGGCACAAGTGGCTATAGTCAGAGATATGTGGCAAGCTGAGGCAGGAAGTTCTCAGTATAATGTGGTCACTCTCAAAAAAGCAAGATAAGCATCATTTTTCTTAGAAACAATGAATTTGAAAAGTAAAAGTGTTCTTCTAAAAGAAAAACACTCAACATATTAAAAGCAAATCAAAGCAATTATATGCCAGTACTAAATGAAATTTCAAAATTTAAAATGAGAGGAAATGCAAATAGAAATCTTTAATTTAACATGTAATAGAGATAGATAATATATAGAAATAATATATAGAGTCATCTAATTTTTTGAACAACATTTTTGTTAAATTCAATATACTTCATAATAATTAAATTACAGCATTATGGGTAGAGGGGAATTTATTTAAACAGATGACATACTTATGCCTTATTATGTAATCCATTGTCTTCAAATCAAATCCCTGTTCCACCTGTAAAATTGATTTTCAAATATTCATGTGTTTTTTTCTGCTCTTTCAAATCTGTTCCAGTGACTCTTTGCCCACTTGGTTTATATTGTTGTAAAAGTTATTTATATTAAAAAATCAAAGGAGTAACTCATCACTATGGCAGTGAAATACAAACCACAAAAAGGTATATTTATAAAACATTTATACACAAATAAAAGTTTCCTTTGAAATACTTGGGAACAGATTTTTCAGATTTAGAAATATTTGCATGTGCATAATAACATATCTTCAGGATAGGATCCAAGTTTAAACATGAAATTCATGTTTCATTTCTTTCTTATACGCATAGCCAAAAGATAATTTAAAGCAATATATTTTTAAAGTGTTTATTCCTGACTTCGTCACTTACCTATGAGTAATTGTGCAATTTTCCACTCATGGTATCATATTTTTCCTCAGAAATTATTCTTAGGGACACACAACCTGTAGAAGAAATCATTCATATTCAATTAAAAAGAACACAACAATACAAATATAATGTGTATGTTTATAAATGTGTATATATATGTATGTGTGTGTGTGTGTGTGTGTGTGTGTGTCTATTCAAATTTGAAGAAAATAGGGAAAAAATACCCCAATTCTGAGGACATAGGCCTATGGAAGACCCAAGGAGAGGAATGGAATTCAAGAAGATGCAGGATGGCCTTTGTAATTTATTTTGAATGTTAAGTGGCAGGTATCCAGATATCTATTTTTTCATTTTATACTGTCTTAAAATTTAGTTCCAAAAAGAAAATATGAAGGAATACAAACTTTCAGAACCTGTCATTTGCTGCATTGTGGCAAAAAATACCATTTTAAGATTTTTTTAAAGTTATGCCATTAAGAAACTATGCCCATATGTTTTCATAGCAATTTCATTTTTAGACTAAATATTTGGACACAATTTTCAAATCTTGAAACAACATCCCTTTCTCTCCTTCAACTTCTTTACTAGTTATTCTTTGAAACCATGTTTTTCTGTTCAATATTGCTGGTTAAAATGAGCATATTTGAGTTGTGAAGATGGATAAGCAGACAAAGTCAACTATAGCAAAGCTGGTATCTTGAGTTTGTTTAAAATTTAGAATATGCATATGAGGGGCGACACATATTATCTGCCTTCCTGAGTCTAGCTCATTTCAACTAGTTTAACAAGCTCTTGTTCTATATATTTCTCTGCAGGAAACATTTCAATTTGTGCACATGATGAAAGGAGAGAACTGATTTCACCTCCACATGTGTACCTCCATTCTTCCTCTCGCCCTCCTTCTCCTTTTTCTCACTTCGAATAAATAAATAATATATTTTATAAAATAAATTGAGCAGATTTCAGTGATTTCTTAAAGCTCACTAAATGCAAGAATCATTGCTTCAGTTGTTTTGTGTATTCTTCATAGCATCTGGTGACTTGTGCATATTTTTATGGGTAAATACAAATGTTTGTGTCAAATAAGACTTTGTGCAGGGACCTTAGTCCATATTAATATTCAACAGATAAATTGTGGTTATTCCAAGAATAGGTGTTAGCATTTGAATACCCAAATTTGCATCATTACCTCATCACCATTTTATTCTGTGGAAAGAACTTATTCTCTCTGTTCTTGTTTCCTCTTCTATGAAACTGTGCTGGATTTTGATGGTTAGTGGTTAGTTATTTGATGAGTACAAATTGAGAGTATAGAACCTATTATTTGATAAGCTCAGTTTAACATTTTTTTAAAAAATTTATTATTATTTATTATGTATTCAATTGTGCGTGTATGTGTGTGTGCATGTATGTATGTGTGTGTGTAGAACCACGAGCGAATTCGGGAACCACCATGGACGCCTCTATCTCCTGTTTACTCTGCCCCGGGATTCACAGGCTCTGCCCTACCAGGGCCAGAAACGCAGGCCGCCCCCGCTTCTGCCCGGCGTCTATACGTGGAGTCTAAGATCCGAACTCAGGACCTTCTGCCTGCAAAGCAGAGGCTTAACCCCTGAGCCACCTGTCCAGGCCCCTCAGTTTAACATTTTTGATGCTATAAATAACCAGTTTGGAACATTGTCATGTCTTTTTGAATTAGTAGTATTTAAAGTTGGAGCAAAATATAAACCATTGATCATAGCTACATTTTAATCAGTACATATGAATGGTACAAAATGATATCTTTGTTTTTTGTACATTAATATTACATTTTTGCTAATATTCACTCTCCATCCTCCTCTCCTGTCCCTTCTTTCTTCTAAGTATTCCTCTTCCTCTTCCATTTTGTCCTCCTTTTACTTTCATAGATTTTATTTAAAATTTAAAACCTGCATATGAATGGAGACATGCAATGTATGTCTTCCTGACTCTAATTTATTGAAAAAATTTTTAATAAACTCTAGTTCTATCGACTTCTTTATAGGAAACATAGTTTTTGCATCTGAAGATCCTGTCATTTATGAAATGTATAATTACCAAAGGTAGGTGGTTATTCCTTGTTTAGTGACCTTTTGAACAGAGGTGTGCTAAAAACCACTTGGAAGTTTTCAAGTTTGTGTGAACTTTTTGTTTGTATAAATATATAAACACCAATACAAGAATCTACCTATTTTTTTAACTTTTTTTAAAATTATTTATTCAATTGTGCGTGTGTGCATATGTATGTGTGTGCGCGTGTGTATGTGTATGTGTGTGTGTGTGTGTGTGTAGAACCACAGAAGAATTCGGGAACCACCATGGACGCCTCCACCTCCTTCTGCCCCGGGATTCACAGGCTCCGCCCTACCAGGACCAGAAGTGCAGGCCGCCCCTGCTTCCGCCTGGCGTCTATACGTGGGATCTGGGATCCGAACTCAGGACCTTCCGCCTGCAAGGCAGAGGCGTAACCCCTGAGTCACCTCTCCAGCCCTAATCTACCTATTTTAAAAGCACAAACTCAGTCAAAAGAATGACATCCTTGAATTTCCCCATCTCTCATTCTTTTTTAAAATTGTGTGTGTGTGTGTGTGTGTGTGTGTGTGTGTGTGTGTGTGTGTGTTTGGGCCAGAGGGCATTATGTGTCCCTGTGGAGCACCAAGGGCAACCCCCAAAATCATCCATGACTGCCTCCACTCTACTCCAGCTTCTGTCTGGGATTTCTCATGCTCCGCCCACCGGGACCAGAAACCAAGGCTGCTGCAGCTTTAGCCTGGGTTTTTTTTATATGGGACCTGGGATCTCTCATTCTTAATCAATGCTTATGATCTTATAGCTTCCCCCTATCATAGGCAACTTCGCAAACATTATTTCACCTTCCTTTTTGTTTTACTGCTCAGCTCATGAATAGCTTGTGTATTAGTCACAGTTCTCTGAAGAAACAGAATCTATAGAATGTAATGTGTGTGTGTATGTGCCATATATATAAGTTTACTAAAATAACTCACTATAAAAAATAGTGTCCTTCAAAGTAGCCACCAGCAGCTGTCTGGCTCTTGACCATAATGTTCCGCAAAGCCAAAAGATCCCAAGATGGTCTGAAGCCTTTACTTCTCTGGAAGGTCCAAGTTCCAATCAGTAGAGAACAGCTGGGCTCTGACGTCAGGGATGAAGAGTGAACAGCAGCAAGGCCTAGAGGTCAGGCTCCAAAGGCAGCTGGAACAACAACAATGTGGTGGAAAAGTTGAAGTTCTGAGTTAGCTAAGGACGGAGGCAACAGCAGTAGCAACAAAGAAGGCAAAATGCTCTAAAAGTGCAAGAAGCTTGCAGAGTGGACTCCACAGCAAATCGACACAAGATAAGGGAAAAGCAAGTCCTTCCTTCTTACACTTCCTATTATCTGGTCCACCACTGGAAAGTGGCACCCACTATGTGCTAGGTTTTTCACAGCAATCAAGTACCTGCAGACTTGTTCAAGGGCCATTCCAACCATGAACCTTCCACAGCTGCACCCCAGTCTGCAACTGTCAGTTGACACCAAAATGCAGCCATAACAGCTTGTATGCCAACAAGTTCACCTATTCCTTTATTCAATTGCCATTACTCTTTCACTAGTTCATTCTGATTCATTGAAAGCTTGCTATGTGCTTATGTTGTAAGTGTTGGAAGCATACATCTCTAGCATGAGGTTTACATGCTAGAGGCTAATGTTAAAGATATATAAAATGCTTTCTTTGAAAATTGGCACTATAATAAAGTATTACAATACTAAAGGATGCTCATTCTGTGAATCACAAAAATTTTTCTTGAGCATGTCATTTGCTAGTTTGAATATGAGTTGTCCCCCCATACGCTTATGTGTTGCATCTCCAGGTGGTGGTGATGTTTGGGAAAGTTGTGATCCCTTTAAGAGGTGGACTCTTGGAGAAAGGGACCTCACAGAGGTTCTTGAGGTTTGGTGGCCCAACCCTGCTTCCTCAATTTGCTTTTCTTTCTCAGCTTCTTGATGGCTTCAGTGACTTAAACTTGCCTCCTACATCTGTTTCCAATCATGCTTTCTGCTATGTAATTCCCACGATAATAGACTGCATCCCCTCTGGAACTACGAACTAATTAAACCTCCCTTTAAGTTGTGTGTGAGTATTATCCCACAGAGGAAAAAGAAAAGTAACTGTAATAACAACATTCCAATTAGATGTAAGAACTAAGTAAATGTAGAGATCTGAGGTTAGACAGAAAAGTGTTTTAGGCAGAAGTACAAGTAAAACATTTGAGAAGGTAGAATTTAATAATTAAAAAAATATATAAGGGAAGGATATCAGGGGAATGCCATACTAGAAACAGTAGTTTTTCACATTTCAATCTAAGAATATTTATTGTATGTAATACTAGTAGTCCTGAAGAACAAATGGCCAGTTGTAAACAGATTATACTTCTGTTATGACTGGAAACTGTGTCATAACTCTGCAAAAATGTAGTATTGATGAACCTGAGAGAAAAGTTTTTGGTTTAAAAGTACCCAAGATAAGCACAAGATGTTACTTAGAATAAAGGGAGTTCCTGAGGTGAATAACATTAGATTTAGTATGGTCTCCCCTTTGGATTCAAATATTCTGGGACACTGGCTAGATCTCAGGCACTTCTCTCTCTTTTGTTATTAGCTGAAAAACCTAAGATCAAAATTGCCCTCAGAATTGGGCTTTACACCATACATCTGCTGAGTACCTTTAGGAGATGATATCTAATAAACATTAATTGGGGATTTCCTCATTTACTTAAATATTAATGCATTGTATCTGAACAGAAGAATACTCTTCCTATTAGCCTTCGTATATCCAGTTTGAAAAGTCTAAAATGACTTTCATTTTTATCTCCTACATTCTCCCTACTCTTTCCTTAGCTAACTTTCCTTCCTCTTGTTGAAAGGTCATTTGGTTTGATCAAGTCAGACTAAACTGAATATTACAGAAGACAAGACTTTTCTAACTGTCAAAATCAAATATTAAATGATATATATTTCTTTTAGCTTCACATTCCATTCTATGTTTAGTTTGTTCTTATCAAGTAGCATTCACCATGTAACATTGCAGTTTGGGAGTCCGTCTTATGTTATAATTGGGTACACATAATTAGTCAGTATCCAATTTTTATGACTATAAGAATACTTAGGAAATATTTGTACAATTAGGAATGGAAGCAGTGGGTTACTAGAAGTAAGTATAAAAAGCAAGACTTGTGACAATGATAATTTAATGTTTTATTGCTTCAAATGATTAAATAACTGAGAAATGTCATGATTATTTCAAGCTATACATAAACATTTCAATGCATGTGATAGCTTTAACTGTCTTCAAAAAGTTTTCTGAATGGAATTCTTAAAGCAGAAGTCAATGGGGTTTTATTTCTTGTCAAAACAAGATAAAAAAACTTCAACTAAAATGCTACTTTTTCTTGTGATGATGTTCTCTCTGTATAGGAAACACTTCAGAAGAAAAGTGGTTTCTAAATTGTTTATGTCTTTACTTCTATGCACTATACTTTGTGTTTTCCACATGTCTTTTTTATTTTCTGACTCAGAGACCATAAGCATTTCTTTTTCCCATTTCTTTGTATTTGGTTCTTTGTTGGAATAACTAATTGTTTCCTTGGATGTGGCTTGAATGATTCAGAATAAAATAAGTGCTCTATGCAAGAAAAGATTAAGTCTACAAGTAAATGTTTCCAGTCCACAGAATATTAGTTAAGGATAGAAGTCTGTATAAGCCTGACTACTAAATTTCAATCCTCCCAGAACCCACATATTATTGGAGTGAGAAAATCCATCCAACAAAGTTGTCTCTGACCTCTACATTGCACCATGACGTGTGTGCAAATGTACAGATACACACATAATGTACATGTGAGAGATAATAATAAAATATTTTTTTAAAAAATGAGAAAAAATTATGGCTTTAGACTGAATAACATGGACAAAAAGAAAGTGCAATCTTGGGGGCTGGAAAGGTGGCTCAGGGGTTAAGCCTCTGCTTTGCAGGCTGAAGGTCCTGAGTTCGGATCCTAGACCCCACGTATAGACACTGGGCGGAAGCGGGGGCGGCCTGCGTTTCTGGTCCTGGTAGGGCAGAGCCTGTGAATCCCTTGGCAGAATAAACAAGAAGGAAGTGGAGGTGTCCATGATGGTTCCCGAATTCGTCCGTGGTTCTACACACACACATACACACACACACACACACACACACACACACACACACACACACACGCTGCGCGCGTGCTTACACACGCACAATTGAATAAATAATAAAAAAATAAAAAAAAGAAAGTGCAATCTTATTGAACATTTATTTTCATGGTCTTTAGCTGTCTAGTAGATTCATATACTCCTTTAAAATAAATGTCTATGGAGCCAATGAGATGGCTCTACAGGTCAAGGACCTGCTTATAAACCTGACAATCTGAGTTCAATACCTGGAAGCTCACATGGTGGAAAGAGATGTGATTTCCAAATGTTGCCACATGAGTCATGTTATATATATTTGTATCTCTCTCTCAAATAAATAAATAAACTCAGAGAAGAATTGAAGAAAATATCAATGTGTAGAGCAGAAAGAATAAAGAATATTCATTTAGGCACCACCATTATCACAACTTGTAGGTGTTGCTGGAGATATAGAGGAAACATTATCTGTTTTGAAGGTTCATGTAGTATATTCAGAACTAATATAATCAATTTTCCATAACCCAGCTATTTTCTTTCCTAACCAGTTTTAATACACTTGGATGTTCAAGATATTTTTATTCAAGTGAGGTCAATGATCTCACAAGTAATCTGAAAGACAACAATTAACAACACTGAACTCAACCAAACGAAGAGATGAGGGTACAGATTTCCAGTTCAGAGAGATTACATAGTTCATGAGATGGGTGACAGAGATAATCAGAGATCAATGTGAACGTTCTGCAATGCAAAATACTGTTGACTTCAAAATGACTCACATGGTAAATTTATATATTTATATAAATTTATATATACAGTGTTATCACACTGAAAAATGAATATTGGCTTGATGCTCGGTGATTGATGTAAGAAAACTGTGCTGTGTATACATTTCATGTATTTATTTTCAAGGAGTCCATTATCCTCAACTCAAGATGAAATTTTGTATATTCAAAAAAAAAATCAGGGCTTGGCACAGTAAACCAGCAGGTAAGGTACCTGCTTGAAAACCTAGTAACACAAATTTATTCTTGGAATCTGAGAGGATGGAAGGAAGACAAGAACAAAGATATGAAAGTTGTCCTCTGACCTCTACACATGCACCATGGCATGAGTTACACATTTTCTCCTCCTCCTCCTCCACTCTTTGTCTCAAATAGATAGTTTTTTTTTAAATATCAGTATTTTGAGGATCACAACTGAACAAAATGCAGAAAGTAAATATCTGGAGAGATGGCTCAGGAGTTAAGCTTCTCTACACCCCCCTCACCTCTAAACAGAAGTTTCTGAGTTCAAAACTCAGATCCCACATAAAAAATTCAGGTGGAAAAGGAGAGGCTTGTACTTCCTGCCCTAGAAGATAAAGTTTGGAAAACTCCACAGCAAAAACAAAGAGAAAATGGCACAACCAGGATGATTCTCGAAAACACCATTGGGCCTCCACCCCTCTGGTACACACAGACAGATGCACACACACACACACACGCACACACACAAACACACACACACAGAGATACATACACAAAAATAAAAAAGAGAATGTAGTGACTATGACCACTTGACCCTAAATAAAACATCTAAACAAGCCCCTACCTCACCTAAAGGCTCACCGAGGCTCAGGGAACTTATCAGAAACCTAGCAGAAGATAGAGTGGTATGAACAAAAGAGACAGAGTATAGGGAGGTCAGAGGTTAGGGAGGCCAAAAGAGGGAGATGCCAGAGGATGGGGAGGGGTGACACCAGATAGGTATCCCTAGATACAACAGGACAGAAAGAAGGCATGCCTGTAGCCCCATGAACTCACTACATAAGATTTGACCTATCAACAGTTCACCATGCAAGAGGGCAAAGAAAGAGATACCACACCATCCTAAGAGACTTCTGAGGATATATGTTGAATGGGGAAAGGTAAACTACTTTTCTTGATGGTATGCCCACTGATGAAAGATCCATGTTCCACCGAGTGCTCAGGCACTTGACAGTGCAAGCAACCTAGAAGAAAATCTTTGGCATACACATGCAAAATTACATGAAAGTAGGAGGGAAGTTGGACGAGAAGGTTTCATTGGGAGAAGGAAGGGAGATGGGCTTGGCTAATGTGGGATGCAAATGACTTGAATTTATCATATTGATGTATTTATCACATTGATCCAAAAAATAGAAAAGTCAGCATGAGTTGCTGTTATTTTAACAATATTTACTCTGTAAAAAAGTCATTTAAACAAAAATTGATAATTATACCTACAAAATTTATGTTCCAATTTCCAAAAGGGAATTGTGATCACCTTTCATCTTGTTCACTGAATGTATTCATTTAACATTTCCTATGTCTTTATGTGTATTTCCTCTCTCTCTGCTATAAAGAGCAAATATACATATGTGTGTATGTATATACACACACACATACACACACACATACACAATAAAAATGCTAGGAGTTAGTGCTGATTTTTACAGGAACTGGAAAGACTTGTGATGAATCAGAATAGAAAGGAAAAACAGATTTAGAAAACAGAGTATTAGATTAAAAAAATCAACTAATGACTTTGGTTTTAAAACATCATTTTCTAGCCCAGTTCTTGGGTATCTTTGAGTGTCATATTTTCTCCAAGGTATAGTGGAGAAACAATATTTTTTAATTTTTTTTCCTATTTGCTTTACATAGGAAATTTGCATGTAAGTGTGCTTTATATTGTGTAAGATGCTGTAAAAATGTATGGTAGTGTTATTTCTCTTGGTACTACTGTTAGTTAGGGTTTTCACTAATGATTTCTGTGGTACGGAATGAATAAAACATATAAATGAGCAGAAATATTCCCTTGTGCTCTGACTACGTGCCAGGTTATGTAAGCTTAGGGATGAGTCGAAGCAGAAAGGCTGCTAGGATTTGGCTCTTTTGATTTCCCTCCTGATTTCTCTCTCTGTCTGCCTTGAGCAAGCAACTGCATCAGAAATTCTTGAATGTAGATTGATATCTACTCAGAGAGATAGGTTTAGAGTTATTTGAATTGTAGTTTGCTTTGGATTAAACTCACTTGACATAGAGAAAAGGAATAACAAGTGATTATTAAAGAGAGCTGAACATTTCTTTACGATCAATAGCATGGAAAGTTGTCCAATAATCTTTCCTCTAAATGATTTCCAGGGAAATGGGAGAACTGTTCCTGATGTGCTTTTAAAAATATGAAATATTTTCTGTAATGTAAGCAACATATACTGTAGATAATGAGAATGCAAGTCATCTTTTTCATTAAAGGCAAGGGATTAAACCTCTGTGTGTTTCTGTGTGCTCACTTGTTTAGAGATGAACACAGGCAAGATTCTTCCTGTATATTCTGGTGATGATTGATGTTGCCTGGACAGATACTGCTTGTTTCTTGGTATACATTGTGTGAAATATCCAGAGACCCTGATTGCTTTCTGACACTCAATAGGTTGAGAACAAATGCTAATTTATGCTCAGACTGAAGCATTGTGATTTGCATTCACCATCAGAGTTCAGGTTCCCATTATAAAATGCTATCCTGTGATTCCTGATCTAGAATTCCTTTCTTCTTTCCACCTTTCATCATCCATCATGCATCAATAACGACCCTTACAAATCTCTTTCCCTTTTGTAATCAGTAGCATTCATGTTAAAAAATCATAACCATAAATTATAAAGACATCAATAGATTCTTTTTCATAAAAAATCCTATGCCATTAAGTCAAATGCTTATTAAAGCGTGGATCTCTCAAGCTTACAGATTTCCATTCTTTGAAAATCATGCTTCTCTTTCCTTTCGAATCTGAAACCCCTGAGCTTAAAGGAACTTGTCTAATAATAACGTTTTACAGATAAACCGTGATATAGTCTAATTGCTTCCTTTCTTGGCACCTTTAAATCAGATTAATAGACTCTTCTCGTGGAGGTTAAAGGAAAAGGGATTTTTGCAATGCATCTGACTGGGTGAGAAACAACTGCTGCAGCATAAAGAACCGACGACTCAAATCTGGGCTTTCCCACTCTGGTAGCAAAGGGGGGAATTGTGGTTGGTGGTCTGCTTCATGTTCAGAGGACACCCCTCCATTTGCTCACAGCTCAGCCTGCTTCCAATTTAAAGCCTAGATTTCAACACAAGCCTCAATTTCTTATCCCTATTTTAAATGCAAAGCAAGGTTACAAATTCTAGTGTATCAACCCTGGAATTCAATCCAATTTTCCCCCCAAAATTCTCCGGCTGTTTGTTTGAGTACCTGCATACTGTGGCACACAATGGGCAGCACTCAGAAGAAAAATTGATAATCTTCACGGAAGAGTAATTTGAATGAAATTACACTTGACAGTCAGTCTCCAAGCAAACAAGAGGCGCGAGGGAGCCTTTGCTAAGCTCTGAGGACTTTCCCAAGACACTGCTGTTGGAGCGGCCCAGAGAAAAAAACCACCAGTTTTTTTCAACATCTAATTGAGCTTTTGATTAATTCCGTGCACCAGATCTACAGAAGAAAGGTAGCCATGGAAGAGAATATGGAAGAGGGACAGACACAAAAAGGTACTGTGCAAAAAAGGGGGGTTTATTTGTAACTAAGTAATTATTTTGCAGTTCCTTGTGTTCTTTAGACACTTGCCAGAGAGCTAATGAATGTTTCTCTCTTGGAAAGCTTTTTTCTCCTCTCCTTTAGTCGGCTCTTCACTTGGAATAATGTCCGACATGAATGTTGTCATTATTTGTAAATCTTTCTGAAATAAATATCCAAATGTATAATCAAGGATTTGTGATGAAGGCATCACGGTATTGTGTGAACTGTTGCTGACATAAGGCTTTGTGAAGCTTCATTTATTTCACATTTTTATGGTTGTCCAGCTCAGTTCATAGATTCAGATTTGAGACAGAAACACAATTTGGAGCAAGTTGCATTTTAACAATTTGATGATGCAACCATTATCAATACCTTGGCACAACCATCATATATAACAAAGACCAACAGCAAATGGTGTAATTTGGTTACTACGTATTACATATTATTTTTGTTTTCTTTTCATGGATGCAGTCTAGTTTTAACATAGATGGAGCAAAGGATCGTGGATTTTTATGATATCTCTGTTTAGGGTTTTCTGTTCTACATGGTTGATTATAATCAAGTTTTGAGTAAAAACATTTAAATTTCAGATGAATTTTTAAAACTTTGAAGTCGTATCCAGCTATATGAATTAAAGTAAAATTGTCGATTTATTTTTTATGTTAAAATTGGTCAAATGTATTAAAGCTGCCCATCTCAAGTGATTCAAACAGCTCTAAAATTTGTTTTATGTCAAGTGGTGGCTTGGGAGAGAATTCGCTTTTACCCCAGCAGAGGCAGACTTTGCTTGCATGTCTGTTCACAGAAGCTTATGTAATGATAGAAAAAAAATACTGTTTCCTTATTATTAAAAGAACAAAACTAAAAAGTATTACATTAAAATATACATATTTAAGAGTTGAAAAGACTTTGTTCTCAGGGTTGATTTCAAATGTATGTAAATGTTTTCATTTTGGAATAGTTTTTTTCATATTTTGAGATATTTAGACGTGTTAGGTCCCTTATACACACACACACACACACACACACGAACACACATATCTTGAAATATGTATGCTAGAAACAGACTCATGATCACAGACAACTGGTATTAAATACATAAAGGGGGAACATAATAAATAAAGATAATGGAATATGCTGGTTTCCAAATTTTATTTCCACTGTTCTTTCAAATAGCACATTGTGAGAAAAAAAATACCATAATCTTTCTTAAAATTAAAAAAAAATCAATGATGTTTGTTATATGTGCAGAAAAGGGGCCCATTAGAAATTTTAAAGGGTAATTTTTCTTAGCAATTTTTGACCTTAAAAAGCATTTCAATAGACTCTTTTAGGAAAAAGATTTATTTTTCTCATTATTTTTATTTTATACAGTAATGCTGATTCTTGGACAACAAAGATATGTTTAAGACAAGTCAATCATTTTAAGTAAATGAATGATCTTAATTACATTACATAAAATGTGAATTAGATTGTGGACCATGGTAACAGGTTGAATGTGTCTGAACAAGCTTGGTAGATGCAGTAAAAAGAAAGATGATGTAATTATGTTGTGATCTGTTTTTCTCAGGTAGAATTGAAAATGTTTCATAGGGAGCAGTAAGGCTGGGAGGGGGAAGATCTTGTCATAATGGGTTTCTTACCATGAGCATGTATATAGAAAAATCAAGAACAGTAAGGAAAATGACATTGCATCAGGTGTTTTATGTGGTGGTCTATGAGAACATAGGTAAAATGTATATTGTGGTTTGATAATTTGCTTATTGGTAAACTATGAATATGCTTTTCCCCTCAATTGTGGAAAACATTTGATTCTCTGTATTCCTCATTGATCCTTGTTTGTCAACAAACAATGCCCATTACACTCTTCAGCATGTTTGGTATTTTAAGGATATATTTGATAAAAAAAAAAACAATTTCTCTAAACATGTGGGTGAAGGGAATCATTGTGTAATTCATTTTGATTGAAGTTGGAGTTGCTATTTGACAAACACATAATGTCATGGAAAATGTTTCAAGAGTTGAGGTGGTCTAATTCAGTGACCCAGCTGTGACTTTAAGGAAATCAGCACTTTGCATTTTCTCATCCAGCTTTTCTTAAATGGCGTAGGAATTTTTTCTTCAACAGTAAGTCATATGATGAGATCTTTTCCATCTGGAGGATGAGATTTTTTTTCCAGATCTTATAATTTATTATCTTCTACAGATTTAATAATACTGTTTTTTCCCCAATTTGTTTAAAAGAAAAATAAAGTGATTAAAAATAGATTAATGGTAAACATTACTCAAAATAACACCTTGAGTTTACATGAACCCTGGTAACAGGTTGCATGTGTCATAGAAAACCTTAACAGGTATAGAAACCAAGATAGGTGATGTAATTATAATTAATTTTATTTTCTCTAGAATCTTTGGAAATTATTTTCTTGCTATAAATGAAAAATTTAAATGTATGGCCTTTATCCATAATATTTTCTAAATTCAGTTAGGGTGTATAATAGAAACCATTAGTTTCATTAAACATATGAGAAAAATATATTTGGATGCTAGCTAGCTACAATTTAAAAACATCCTCCAAAGAAATGTGTGTCTTTATATTAAGATACCTATGATATATGTGGTGTGTAAAGGCAATTGAAAGCAGCATAATTTGAGCCTTGATTTACCTTTAAGTTTTCAGATCAGGAGAGTGAATAATTTAAAAAATATGGCCACTTTGACAGACATTGTATACAATCAGAACCTGCATTGTTAGGAAGCCAAAATGCAGGTCATTCACTTGCTGCTCCAACCTTTCCCACAGTCTTCGTCAAAGATTAGTATCTCACTGCACTAAAGTGTTTTTGACATATATGACATTTTTACAAAACATTCCGTTTAAGTGAAATCCAATTTCTTTATATGTGTTCAACCAGAAGAGCAGTGTTCTAATATTGAAAGGAATTAAAATAAAACTGGGGTTGTTGTGAATCGGGCACTGAGGTATGGGCACTATAAAACTAGTCTTAGCCTGACAAAGCCTGCTATATGGTGACCAACTCATGGCAACAGGGCTTCGGGTACTCTCAGAAACCTTGAGCAAAGATTTAAAAAGTATATTCATGAAAATTTTGAGAAAAAGGAAGAAACCCTTTTTGGTTATGTTTTTTCTAGTATTCAATCTGATATATAAGTACCACATGCTAACCAATTCTGTCACTTGAGTTCCTGCAGTCTAAAAGTTCTAAATGGAAAATTCCAGATAATTTTCAAGGTTAAACTTAAAGTTTTACTTTTCTCCTGTTCTGAGAGTGTGATTTAAGTTCCTGTTATCATACCTCATCCTGTCTAGTTGTTGACTTTCCCTTTATGCAGCATATCCCTGCTATATACATTGCCTATGTCCCACACACTTAGAAGTAATCTTGATTTGAAGAACAGGCAATGACTATTAGCTACCTATTGTCACAGTATTACAGGAATTGATTTCAAGTAACCCTTGTTTTACTTAATGATAGTTTCAAAACACAAAATAAAGTGATGTAAATTCAGATATGCCACCAAGAATCTTTAAAAGTCTCTATTTTGGTGAAAGACAAAAACTCTTCACTTTCTTTTATTTTTTTATGACTGGTGATAAGAATGAATACATGAAATGTCCAAGAAGAAAAATTCATGTGTTAGCTTTTTTGTCATTCATCATGCTATAGAAGTTTTGCCTGTGGTGTATGATTTTGCTTAATCCTTCATCTCTTCTTACTTCATAGAATTCATGTCATTTTGTTATCAAAAACAGAAGGGTAGATTTAATACAAGATATGCCAGGAGAGAGAGAAATGCTATATTCATTAATCTTTTATTATGGTATATTACTGTCAGTTTGTTTTTATTAGTTAATTTCTTGCTGTCCCTGACTTAGTCATTCAAATTTATCCCAATTATGTGTGCATGGAAAAAAATAGAGTGGATATAAGACTTGCTATCTACTAAAAACTTGGGAACATACCCTCTGTGGATAAGAGGAAATGCTGTGTATATTTTGATGGTAAATATGAAGATATACCTGAGATATTTGATAATGCCTACAGGAAAAGGTAACAGTAGTCTAAGGATTTCCAATGCTTAATGAATAAATGCATATATATTTAATACAGATAAATAGATGACTATTACATTGTATAATACCAGATGCATTAATTAATTTGAGGGATTTACAGAGCAAAACCTATGATTGAAAGAAGTAATTGACATCGAAGATAATAGCTGCACAATTGCTATGCATGATTTTCTAGTATAATAAATCCACAGTATATGAGTCTATGCCATCCACTTTCAAGTTGAACTAATCAACCAATCAAGCTGAACTAATCAACTTTCCTCTCCAATACTGAAGCCTGGTTGATCTTTTCAATAGTAACAATTTCATGTACTAAGATAAACAGATCAGATTCAAAATGAACAAAGTCCAGTTTTGTTATTTCAGCCCTTATTATTTGGCCATTTTAAGTCAAGCATCATCAACTAATATGTGATAACAACATGATCTTAAAACTTTAAAACCAACATGAATATCTAGGAGAATAATTTTCCAGTTTTATTTTTTCTCTGTTATTTTCCATGATAACATTTCTTTGTCTAATTACTAGGAATATGATACACAAGTGCTTTTGTTTTTGTTTTTGTTAATTGCCTCTGTGGATACACAAGGCCCAGATGATTCAACCTAAATTGCATGTCTTTCTATCTAAAGAAAAGGCCATTCAGTCACCATTCCCAAACTCATCTTTGGTTTTCTCATATCCCTGTTAAATCATCCTATGTTGTGTGAAATATTCCTTGGGAGATGAAAACACACATCAGTTATTTCCAGATTGAACTCAAAGGAAAGAGAAAAGCAACAATTCCACCCAAATATAGCTTGGTGAATCAATGAGTTTACTGGGCTTAATTCCAGGGTCATAATTTTGGGGTTATTTACAGAAGCACTGATAACCACCAAAAATAGAAATATAAACTCATAACTGTGAAATACACATATTGCCAGAGAGGAGATTTTGTACACAAAATCACATATACATAGACTGATTTAAAATCTTCAGTTTATAAATTGGGATTACTTTTGCATTGAAAGATAGTTTTCCATCATTCCTAATGGAGATTTGCAATTATAATAAGTTTTATGAAAGGCGATTTTGGTTTCCTCATACTACAGGATTTGGTGAACACAATTGCTCAATTATTTCAGTATTATACAGACATATTACTTTAAGGACTTTATACATTTATTAATTGACTTTTCACAGTAGCATTATTAGTTCTTCTTCAACCATGCACTTCCACATTCTAGGCAAATTCTGTAATTTATGGAAATACTCTATCATTAGCTCTAAATTTATTAATATAAGTTGCTTTTCCCAGGGGAATCATTCTAGTAGACCAGGAATTTAGACTACCTGCAAATATTAACTATTCTCCTAAGAGAAAAACTGAGTAAATTTGGTTGATATGTAAGAATTCATAAATAATAATTTTTGCCTATCTCCTTATCCCTTCACATATTTTTATAACTATGTTGATTTCTAAACAAATCTGAGTAAATCTTCATTCACTGTCATAAGAAAAACTCAAACTGAATCAAATGGCCTGATCCTTTGGGTAGTCTTATAAAAAGTGGATGTTAAATTTTATGAGTTTAACCAAATGAGTGCCATCTAACTAAGAGTATAATATATGCTTAAATACTTAATACTAACCTTTAGCATATCATTCATGCTTTAATTTCTTCCTTGATCATTTTTAAAAACATAATAATGAATTCACTCCTTCTAAATAAAAACATTGTCTATTGGTAAGTACGTGTTGTATAATACTTTGAGAATCATTACAAAGAGATTAGAATATATTATAGAATAGTTTAAACTGTCTGTTGAACGAATAGAATTGGAATCTATGGTATTACATCACTAAAATCTATAGAGCATTGACCAAGAAAATAAAAAGCAGCATTTATATATGAAGGATATATGCAAACTTTGAGTAATTATTAAATGTTGGAATTATTCACTCCCTTTCTTCTTAGATGTTGACTACTTGCAGACTTGTGAAATGGGAACTGGTTTAATCCAGCTAGTAGACAAATCTACCTTAATAAATACTGTCACATATCATCTCTTTAGTTGTCATCTAATATTTAGATAGCAAGACAAGAAAAACAAAACAAAACAAATTAATATCTTATGAACTATGAATTATGTTGAAAAAAATCTGTCTTGTTTTCACAAGGAATTGGTGGGTTCAGGAAATGTCCTTTTGTGCTCAAGAAATTATTTTATCCTTTGTTTCTATTAAATGCAGCACTATGTGATTGCTGTAATTATAGTTAGTTATTACTTTAGTTTGAACCCAATTTTTTACTTTACTATTTATATATTTCTTACATAATTTGATAATTTATTTTTATAACTATGGCACCACTTACCCTTCAGAGGTCTAAAATGCTCATTAACATGTTTCCAATCTCTTGCATGGAGCACATATGCAAACTTTTTATAGATGCAGACTTATTTCATTAAAATGAATCTATTCACATTTTTAAAGATATGTCAGTGGTATTACTTTACTGACTTTTGAACTTATATTTATTATGTAACATTTAAGAAGACTGTATGAAAAGGGACAATATGATAAATGAAGTATTAGTAGTGTAGCTATAGTGATGTTTCTTAGAAATTATTTCTTAGTCAGAAAGCAAAAGCTCACAAAAGATTCATAGGACAAAGAAATAACTTCTAGTGTGTCAATTTGGGCATCCACTTCCCTGCACCTCACCTGTAGTTAGGCTCTGCATGAACTTCCCTCATGCCTAAATGGCTCAGTCTTCTTTTTCATACATAGAAGGTTGACTTCCCACATTATTTTAAAAATCATGTTCGTGAATGGAAAGTTTGCTCAGTGGTTAAACATCTGCCTCACAGACAGACGGTCTTGAATTCTGATCCCAGAATCCATGTAAAAACTCCAGGCAGAAATGGTACAGACCTGCATTTCCAGCCCTAGTAGGCAGAGTCTAGGAAAATCCAGAGCAAAGCAAAAGGGAGGTAAGGCATTCCAGGGCAATTCCCTAAGTTGCCCTTGGGCTGCTACAAGCACACATAATGTCCTCTGACACACAAAGACTCACTCAAGATAGATGGCTGGCTGGCTGGCTGGCTGGCTGGCTGGATGGATGGATAGATGGATGGATGGATGGACGGACAGATGGACGGACAGACGGACGGATAGACGGATGGATGGACAGATAGATAGATAGATAGATAGATAGATAGATAGATAGATACATAGATACATAGATACATAGATACATAGATACATAGATAGATACATAGATAGATACATAGATAGATACATAGATAGATAGATCACTTTGGACAGCATCTATATTACTAACAGGTGGCCCAGCTATGGATGATTTACATTATAAAAATAACATAGGCTTTTCCATGTTCTCTCTGTCAAGTTGTGACCATTGTCTTGGATTTTCTTAAACTAAAAGAAAAGTCACTTTTCTTCTTTGTTCTTTGAAAATAATGACAGACAGATGAATTTCAATAGATGTCTTTCAAGTTGTGAGTAGAATGTTTGACATGTTATTGAAGAAAAACAATCACTTCTTGGAGTTTCTTTAGAATGCTGAATGGGTAATGGATTTATAATGAAAGAATCTAAGTACAGAGAGAGGAAGAAAAACCACTATCTTTAAATGATGTGTATTCCTACAGAATGAAGAGCTGTCACCATATTTTACATAACATACTGATATAATCAGACTTATTTCCAAAATTAAGAAAAAAAAATTTTGGGGTTGGGTAAATAACTTAGTGGACAAGACACTTACCATGCAAGTATGAAGAATGCCCTGAGCCCACCCAGGCAGGCTTAGAGACCACCTATAATACAACTGAGTTCAAGGGATCCCCAGAGTAAGTGGCTATCTTCACAAGTTAATCCTACTGGTCTGGGTTCAACAGAGAGGTTCTGCCACAATAAATAGAAGGGAGGGAGATTGAAGAAGACTCTAAACCTAACTTGGGCATCCACACTCCATACACATGCAGTTGCATCCCCCCCATACACACACAGCAGTTCACACACATTCAGGGGCACCCACACCCACCTACACACACACACACACACACACATGAGCCTACACACATACAAAGAGGCATATATATATATATATATATATTCACCACACATATATGTAGATAAGCAAAATCATGCATTAAGAAAGAAATTCTGGCGCATTATTCAAATTGTTTAATGACTTTGAACTTCAATTTCCATCATATGAAATTTAGTGAGATTTTAACATATTTGTCTGCACAAAAGAAAGTAATATCATGAAATATGTACCCAAATAGAATACTAGATATATGAAACAGTCTCATATTGCTTACTATTTATGTTTATTTTTAATATTTTTGTTTTCAGATGGAAGTAAGATGATTAATTGTATTACCGTTATCTATTTTCAGTTTTTTCATTCTATATCTTATCACTTTTGTAATGTAGGTTAGTTATTATACATTTAAAAGTTGCAATATACTTTTATTAGCATGTTTAATTATCAATGTGCTAAAGATGTTTTAATTCCTAACATTAGATGCACTGTTTGATGCATTTTCACATTCAGCCATTATGCCAACGTATCCTAACACTTATAAATACTGATTATAGTTTTATTATTAGCAACAATTGTTATTTGACATTTATGTTGCTGCTATTTCTTTTAAAAATATTTTGTTTGTTTGTTTATTTGTTTAAGATACCAAGAAAGAATACACAGACATGTGTCTGCCAGGACATACATACAGAGGGGTCAGAAGAAATTTGCAGAAGCTTGTTCTCTTGTATTTTTCAGGCTCTGGGATTGAAATCAAGTTACCAGGTTTTCAGGCAGGCACATTTACCCACGGTGATACTATGTCATGATGTTCATTGTTCCAGTTCCTCTTCTGTTGTTGTGATGAAATATTCTGAGCTGCACAACTTTATTTGAAAAAGTATTTTATTATTTTTGTCTACAGATTCAGAAAAGATACAATCAATCCTAGCAGTGACATAGTGGGAGGCACAGAAGACACAGTGGAAGAAATAGGACACTGACTGTTATATTGCAATGACATTCAGCAGTAGCAAAAAGAGACAGAGAAGAGAGAAAAGAGAGAGAGACAGAGGAAAGAGGGGCAGATGGAAGGAAGGAAGGAAGGAAGGAAGGAAGGAAGGAAGGAAGGAAGGAAGGAAGGAAGGAAGGAAGGAAGGAAGGGAAAGGAAGAAAGATAAAGAGAGAAAAAGAGAGAGAAAGAAAGAGAGAGAGAAAGGAAAGAAGGAAGGAAGAAAGGGGGAAAGGAAGAAAGAGAGAGAAAGAAAGAAAGAAAAAAAGAAAGAAAAGAGAAAGAAAGAGAAAGAAAAAAAAGAAAAGAGAAAGAGAGAGAAAGAAAAGAGAAAGAAAGAAAGAGAGAAAGAGAAAGAGAGAACGAAAGAAAGAAAGAAAGAAAGAAGAAAGAAAGAAAGAAAGAAAGAAAGAAAGAAAGAAAGAAAGAAAGAAAGAAAGAAAGAAAGAAAGAAAGAAAACACAGGAAAAGGGCTATCAGATCTCAAGGCCATCCCAATAATGTAATACTATCAGCAAGTTTCCAGCTCAAAAAGGTTCCATGAGTTTCACAAACAGTACAATCAATTGGAGATAAATTGGCTCAAACATATGAGCCTGCTTGTGGGAACATTTCACTTTCAAACCGTGACAGTCCTTCAGATCAAATTCTAATCTCTAAAAAACTAGGAGAAGACTCTATGTAAATATACAGAAGGAAAGCGAAAGATTACAGCTTAATGTGTAAAGCAGCCTTCCATTTAATTCTAAGATTAGTATAGTCTAAGAAAGAAAAGAACAAATGGCTTTCCCCATTTTCTAGTAAGAAATCTTTTTTTTTGCTTGAATGTGGCATACAAATTTGATATTTTAGAATTGTGAACCAAAAATTTTCAGAGATTCAATGTTATATTGCTGTTAATGATTTTTAAAGGCTCATTCCTTTGCAATAAAAAGAACTTGAAAACTACTCATGTTACTAGGTTTCAATTATTTAAAATATTTCTAGGGAAATTATCATTAATTTGTAAATGTAGAATTGAGAACCACACACACATACTCTCTGCATGAACTCTAAACATGCAGAAAATCCACAATTTTATAGTTGACTATAAGAACATATAGCCAATTGAACTATGATTTCCCAGAATACACATCTTCTACTTAATCTAGTCCTTTTTTTCTACCCTAACCCATGTTCATACAACTTAATCAGTTTTTCTTAATTCTTGTATTAGTAATCCCATCTTTTGGGAACTCTTCTTAATTTTATCATAATTTATTTAAATTTTATTATTGTGATTTGGTGGAATTAATATGTGTCAAAGAGTATGAGAAGCGAATAGCAAGAAGTGACCATTGTAATTTCACACATAAGTGAATTTTAATAAGTGTGAATTCATTATCCATATCGCTCTTCCTCTCATCATATCACCTTGTTACTGTTTCAAAAAGTAACTAAGCAATTTTTCTTTGAGATAGAAAATCAGAGCACATAATGCTGAAGGATCAACTCTTTTCTGAATGTCCTGATAATTATTTTCTAAATATCTGTTAAATATTCAATACAGGATACTCTTTCTTATTCAATCTTTTATGTATAAATATTTTTTCACCACCTTTTTCAAAGTGCAGATATGTTAAGAGTAAGAATTTATATTTGTTTATTAACCTATCTTCAAATTAAAGATCCAATTTATATTTAATTATGGTATACTGATAAAGGAGAATAGAAGAAAAAACAGAAGGAAGAGAAATGAGGAGGAAGGAAAAGAAAAATTTAAAGAGGAAGAAAATGACATAAACCACACAGGCAAGAGGAAAGATAAAAACACATGTTCCACCCTGCAGAGGGAGATCATACAAAGCAGCTAAAATTGGTTTAGAAGACTATTTTGATTTCATTTCATAACATTAGACATAAACTAAAAGTTCTTTTACTCATCAACCTGATTTTATTCAGTAGTCTGATAGAAGCTTTTATCAGAATAAATAGATCTTTTTATTATTAAATAATCCATGTAAATTTTTCACCATTGCAAAGCTAGCAAATAAATAAAATATATTGAACTGTCAAGTTCAGCAGATGGTGACTAAATTGTGCAAAGTTAGGCTCTCATGACAATTTTGAAGATGCTGATGAAGGTAACTTGGGAAAAGAGTTTATCAGTTCGCTGACTCTGGGCTTACTTGGTTCATTATTAAGTATTGAGCAACTAAAGCAAAATTGAAGGAGAAATGCTAGTTTGAAATAATCTAGGGCAATTTATTAAGATAATCATTTCATAGATTGCTTTAAGTGAGCTGATTTCTAAGAAAATAATCTATGAGTGAGTGACATATTCTCTTTTACCCTTTTATTAGTAATTGGTAATGCTTAATCTGAACCAGGTTCTTTGTGAAAACATAGTCAAGTTTAATGCTATGGAAGGAGTATTTCTTGGTTCGTTTTTTTTTTTTTGTACAGTTATTGTTTAGCAATATTTTGATGTACTAATCACAAATTTATGCCTTTGGAACTAGTGATAGTAACTGGATGAAACTGAAAATACAAATTTCCTGAACAATTAAAACACTTTCATATGTCACATATCAATTACACACAGTCATGACAAAAATCTCAACAAAAGATATTTTTATTTATTTTTGTATAGTGATTTGTGGAAACTCAATAAAAATTTAATCATCAAAAAGGTGGCAAACACATATTACTAGCATTGATCTCCAATACAAAGGGGTAATAGGAGATATTAGTTTGTGACATATGTGTCTGCATATCTACATACCAAGCATGATTTGCTTTTACATGAATATTAAAGATATTGTTTATGATAAAATGTGAGGAAGAAATATTATATTTTTAGTTTCGCATGTACTTTAACTATGCTACTGTAGTTTCTTTCCAATTCTACAGTATTTAATATGTTCTTTAGAAAAATCATATCCACCTCTCACAACAGGACATCTCTATCAGATTCCTGGCATAATTCTTCTTGTTAGCTGTGATAGTTATTTTGCGTCAGCATTTAAGATAATGCCAATTCTTTTTAAATATGTTTTGAATGATTGGTGGTTTATTTGGCTATATCATAGGTCTACTTGTTGAAACATCAAATGGTGAGTCAGAAAATTCTGATATACAAAAAGCCAGTTTTGACACACTCATATTTCTGTTTAGTAAAATTAATATGACTCTCATAAAAATAGACTTACATGCTTGTGATTAGCATGTGTTGATTAAATGGAGCAATTTCTTTTATCCTGATTTTAGTATATATTACATAAGTTAAATTTTACAAAATATATTTTCCTAAATATTCTTTTTTAGCTATTTATCTTTACATTTTGTAAGATCACTAGTGACATCATTCTTTAGTGTCTGTAATAACACTAACCATCTATTATAAATTACACAGATATGCTTTTTTGGCTTCTTAAAAATCTATATTCATTTAAAAATTATACTTTTGATATAATATTATAAAATAAAATAAAAATGGTGAAGAAATTATCTGTAAGAAACTATCTGGTTTAAGAGACAATGAAGTTTAATGAAAGATAAGAAGTAATCCTAAATTCAGATCACAGCATATGTTTATCAAAAATGCTGTATTGTGCATTTTGACAGAAGGTTTTATTTTTCTTTTTGGAAGCGTGCTCTTTTTTAAGACTGACAAGTAGTAGTTTTATGGAGATGACCATTGTGCCTTATTCCTGTCCCCAAACCAAATATTAGATTTTACTGTTCCAAAACAGAGTCAGTATTATCTATATTCTTTTTGCATTTTTGTTTTCCTTATACACTTTTATTTTCTTATACTAATTCTTACATGTTTCCAAGACTGTTCTTCAGTTTAGTCTTAGATTCTCTGAAATTCACTCCAGTTCTCATAGTGAAAATGAAATGTAAGAGGTATTTAGCTTAGCATCTGTTGTTCTGCAAGAGCTTGTTTGAATACTATTGCTCTCATATAGCAATGGTTTAGAGAAAAAACACTAAATAATTTCAGAGTTAACTAAAAATAAATAATGCATATTTTATTGGGGTGTAAATGCTTCTGAGAATGTAGCAAAGACTGCTGACAGAACTCCATAGGAAAACTGAGCAGAGTCCATGGCCCAGCACAGTTTTTTTTTTAAGAATTTTTTTTATTATTTATTCAATTGTGCATGTGTGTGTGTGTGTGTGTGTGTGTGTGTGTGTGTGTGTGTGTGTGTACAACCACAGGCGAATTCAGGAACCATCATGGACCGCCTCCACCTCCTCCTTGTTTACTCTGCCCCAGGATTCACAGGCTCTGTCCTACCAGGACTAGAAAGGCAGGCTGCCTCGCAGGCCGCCCCCGCTTCTGCCCAGTGTCTATACCTGGGGTCTAGGATCTGAACTCAGGACCTTCTGCCTGCAAGGCAGAGGCTTAACCCCTGAGCCACATCTCCAGCCCCCCAGCACAGGTTTTTAAAGGATGTATTTCAGAAAGAATAATGCTTCTCATTTTCTAAAAAGAAAAGAGCAAAAAATGGAATGAGGACACTGCTTCTCTTTATTTTAATCACTGTGTATTTGTTTCTGAAGTCTGTGGTTCCTTACTCAAAACTAGCCTGTGGCAAGGATTTCTTCCTTTTGCTTTCATGAGAAATGCAACTCAGGGCATGCTATATACACACCAACTGAACTTCTTTTTCTGACAGGTATAAAAAGTAAATACATTTTATATTTCCCCTGGCAATTTTTTTTCCTGAGGAAATACACTTTATTCTAAGGAGAAATGGAGACAAAAGAAATAAAATCTTTACTTATCAACTACATGCTTTATACTTAGGAAATAAACTAACTCAAGTTAAAGAAGTAAATAGAAAGTCAACCTGTGAATGCTAATAAGATCTGTTGACTCCTCTACCAAAATAAATTTAAAAAATAATAAATTCTGTGTACTTGGGTAAGGTGCTTTTGACAATATACAAGGGGTTTGACAAAAATCACCATATTAATCATTACTAAACCCAAGTGGTGCTCCTTAAATTTTGTTATCCCATGACACATTTTTGCCACTTCGTTCTTTAAAAGAGGCAGTGTTTTGAAGAAAATGTTCCTCCTGTGTTGCTACTACAGATGTCAAAATCAGAGTACTCTTAGTACTAAAGGCAAATTGAATGTTTTTAAGACATTTGGAATTAAGATCACCTTAAGCCTACATTTTAACAGCCAAACTTTGCTATAATTTTCAAATTATAAAATTTTATGACAGGTAAAGAAATAGTTTTATTCTAAAATTTTAGAAAAATGATTGTTATCACACCTGGTAGTGAATGTGTTGTGCTTATAAATCTGAATTTTCTTTACCTTTTTAATTTCCATAAATGTAGCCAGGGTCATCATTTGTTACAGTAGATCTCAAATTTTAGTCAACTTTAGCACTATCTGTTTTAGAGCATGTTAGAGCATAGATTGATGAAGGTTTTTCAATGCACTCTGAGTACATGAGTTAAGGAGTAGGATTAAGTAAGATTACGATGTTGTATTGCTAATATTTTTGCCAGTAATGGTGCAAATGTTCATTCCTAAGCCACACTTTGAGAACCATGGTCTACTACATTACTGCCAGTGTTAAAATTCCTTATAATCTCCCCAACCATTATTTTTTTCCTCCCACATTTATTTTTTTACCTAATCATACATGCTCAATAGGTACCCTGTCCTCTCCCTCCCTCCTCCCCTCCCAAGTCGTCCTTCTTGCACTCTCCCTCCTCTCCTTTTCATTTTACCCCATTCTTCCCCTCTCCCAGTGCCTCCCTTTTCCTCTCTCCAATCCCCCAGAGCATCCTTTTCTATGAATGCCATATCTCCCTCTGAGTCCTCCACCCTAGTGAGGGATCAGGACTCAATGGCATATCTGCGAGCCCCTTCTTGGGCTCACTGTTATTATGGGAACTCTATTATGACTGTTTAATCCCTTGCCTCTAAGGATCCTACTGCCTGGAGCTTTCGCCCCTGTGATCCATGCTAGATTTTGGAGGTTCATTGTCAGCCATTGTGCAGGTGAGGCAAAGTCCAATTTTGGCTGCTAAAGTCCTAACTTGTGTGGAGTGTCTTGCATATCACCCAACCAATATTTTTAAGCTTGTATATCAAATTAAATATATTTTGGGTACTCAAATCATAATTTAAGAAAAATGCATAATCATTAAAATCATAGAATGAGAAGCTTAAGAGTATAGTGGACAATATCTTCAAGTACTGGTTTTGAAAGTTCAAACGATTTTGAAACCTACAATCATATCACATTACACAACCATCCTGAAATATGGAAATAAATAAAAAGTTTTACCTGGGTAATTAAAAAGGAAACAAAATTAAAATTGAATTCTAAAGCAAGAAATTGTTGAAAATGTTATTATTGTTACTCATAGAACTATGGTTATATATTTTATATTCATCAGAGTTTAATTACTTCTGGGGAAGATATAAAACATGTATCCTCTCATGACTGTATTGTGAATTGTTGATGATCATTATTATTGCCAGTTTTATGAGCTATTTAACAGAAATTAACAAACGTGTTAAAATTAAGAACAACTCTAACTATAGTTTCAATGATTGTTTACATATATATAATGATTGGAATATACCACATAGTGTCATTTATTCACAATACCACATAGTGCCTATTTAATCACAAATAAAAATAATATAGTCAAAATTAGAATTATTGGGATCTTAACTTTCATTCATTATAGTTTCATATGTGTTTTCTGCCATTATTTCATTAAATAGTTATGTTATTTAGTAGTAATGAAATTACTAGCAAAATTTGCCACATCTTTGTATGGAATATAGGATCAAATTAATTGATTGTTCTGTGCCAGACAACATCTATTAATATGAAAGAATTTAAAATTCACTATGAAGACTAAGGAAGGATACAATGTTAAAAACCATAAACCCAGTTCATAATTCATGGAAATTCTTGAACTTATTGTTTTGGATTTTAGCAACTTTCAAAACAAGTTCTCCTGAGGAAAAATACCATTGGGAACATATTACATGTTGATTAGTTCCAAAACAAACAAGCGAATGGCTTGCATCAATGGAAGAACTTAAAGGCTGTCTTATTATCAGCACTCTCATAGGAATCATACATAGCTCTGCATTTCTGCCACAATTTACAGATGTAATTGCCACAGCTGAACTATGGTTTGTATTTGGTTAGACCATAGAATTCAACTGGATGCAGCAAAATATTTATACTGATATTGCCTTTTAAAATTAAACACTGTTAACTGCTAAGGTGAACACAACAGGAATGAAGAAAAATATTCAAATATGTACTTGAATCTTAATTCTTTTGTATGCAGACCATGTTTTGAAACATAAAACTTTTAGTCAAGAGACTTAACCTCTTCATTAATAAGACAAGGAAAATAAAATCTATATGTTGTGATTTCTGAGTTGTTGAATGGAATAATTTTTATAAAATAATCTAATGAACTCCTGATGTACTAAGGTGACTAAAATATTTTAGTCTTTTGTTATTCTTTATTGACTTGTATTGCCTCCAAGTCCATATTAAAGTCGTTTAAAATGCTTTATTTTAGAATATTTTAATTTTTAAATTTTAATAGTTTGAAATATTTAATTTAAAATATCAAGTAGAGGTGTGAAAGAGGAAGAGAGAGGAGAGATGAGAGAGAGAAGGAAACAGAGAAGGAATACACATGTCATTATCCATGTGTAGAGGTCAGAGGAGAGCTTTCAGAAATCAGTTCTGTCCTCCCCCATGTGGGGTTCCAATTGGAATCTTTTTACCCTAAACTCTCTATTTGGCATCTAAAATGATTTATTTTAAATGACTGAATTGTGTTAAGGTAATGCAGCACATAAATATTCTTATTTGTGAAAAAACTAATAAGACTGTCATTCTACAACGACTATGTGCCAACAAACTCTTCCTATCAATGAACCAAGCAGATTGGATAATGAATGTTTTGATGTGGAAGAAAAGATGGACTTCAGCTAATACCCATGTCCATACATCAATAATACAACAGAATAAGTCATTGGAGTTTGAGGAAAGCAGATATGTTTGAAAATGAAAGAATTTCAGTCAAACTATTGGAAGTGACTAAAATCTGGTTAAGGTTCAGCTGGAGTGAGGTAATCTGCCAGATAGGTTACTAATAAAATACCATGTTGGCAGGGTGGAACTTCATCAACATGTACCTCTCCACAGGACTGAATAAATGCACAGCAACTAGCTTCTGGCTTCTCTAGACAAAAAAAAAAAAAAAAAACACATGTAGGAAAAATTAAAAGAGAGATATCAAGGTTGAAGCATGGCTTTTATAATGCCACCTTGAAAGCAGCATTCCATTATTTCTGCCATATGCAGCTTCTTTACAAGTAAGTGATGAATGCTATGCTTACTTAAGTGACTCAAATATTGAATATTGAGTCAAATATTGACTCAAATAGAATATTGCTAGGCAGGCAATATTCTAAGATGTTGACCACCACATATAATATTATGGAGTACAAATGTAAAATGTCCAGAATGGAATTTGCTACTTAATTGTTGAATGCAGTTTAACTCCATTGTTCTCACTTATACATGGGTCCCATGTTAGAAATGTGTGAGTCATTATTAACAACTGTTGATTTTTAATGACTAGTTTTTTGCATATTCAAAACTATATATAATATTGGTTATTAATTTCACCTAATTATAGCAGTACCTCTCCAAGCAATCATCTGCTACAATACTTAATTCTTTTTAAATTAATTTCTATTGGGAATTTTTCATATACAACTCGAATAAATTTGTGTCCTTGGCTAATCCCTGTTCTTCTCCTCTCTTTCTCTTCCACCGTCCTCTTCATTCACCCTCTGTTTGGATAGATCACAGGGCTCCCTTTGGGGTGCGTGTGCTAATAAGGAACCAGGTCTCTATGATAGTATATTTGGCCTTTCAGTGGGCAAACTCACAAATGGGGAGGTTCTCCTTCTCTTATCCAGCACCTGCTCCAGAGACTTTTCCTATCAAATCATAATCTTTAATATTGCTTTTAAACTTCTGCAGGTTTCCATTAAGTTCCAATTTATCTAATCCCAGTTATCTTAAAGGGTTATTCTTTCCCCACCTGAAACTAAATATTCATGAATTTTGTAGTTTGCAAGTGTTCATTAGACACAAGGATATAATTCAATGGTACATCACTTTTCTAACATGCACAAGTTTATATTAATAATTATCATTTTGGTATATCAGTCTATTTTCAGTATAGTTCAAATGCTCTACACTCATTTTCCAACCTCATACTTCACAAAGTATATATTTTGTGTATTTTCTTCTATTATTTCTTAGTCTTATGTTTTATTTTAAAATATACATGGAAATACAAAAAAGATACACAATGTAAAATTACAGAATAAAACAAAAATTGACATACTCACTTGATTAATTTCTCCTTCAGGTTTGACTTGGCCTTTCATTGACATAGCTATTTCAATCTAAACAAATCAATGCTATATGTGGCTACCAATAAGCAGTAAGTTACATGATTATGGGTCTCAATGGAAACTAAGCAAACTAATATACATTTTAATGAAATCCAAATATGCAAATATATCATAAATTGCAATTACTTGTTTATAGTAGTATTTCCTGCCCTCATTTTTTTTTATTCTGTGCCAGTTGTACTGATGACTACTTAGGCAATGTAAAGATTCCAAGTTAAAGAATTAACAACTAAATATACCCTTAGACTGTGGTATGAAGTTACGAATTTGTTTAAAAAGTGGACTCTGGCCTGAAAAGATGATTAAATTGCTAAGGCAATTTCCTTGCAAACAGGAGGACCTTAATTTGGATCACTAGATTCCATACAAGGAGCGTAGTATTTTGCCACACTTGCAATCTCAATGACAGAGTGAGAGATAGAGACAGTAGGACCACTGGAGCCCTCTGACCAACTAGCAACGCCAAAGTTCTAAGGCTCTGCAAAACCCTGTCTTGCACAAATGGTAGACGGTTCCTGAGGCCAATTACACAAGGATGCCTCTAATCTCCACATGTGTGACATGCATGCTCATGACTGCTTATGCATATGTCCTCAACCATACAAAGAGAGAGAGACAGAGATAGAGATTTCAAGTGGGTCTCCCATCATTTAATTAATTAATTAATATATGGATATGTTTATTAACTTTTAGAGGACTCCATATTAATTTTCACAAAAATTAAAAGCTCAAAAATATTTTGGAATTAAGGAGCTATTGTAGAAGTGTGTAGGAGTAATATGGTACACATATGTGCGTACCAAATGAAGCATGAATGTTCCTATTGCTTCAGAGTTGAGCTTTCATTTCAGTATAATCATTCTGAGAGCAATCTCTATCAGGTTAAAAAATCTTGAATCTTTTCTTTGATATGTAAAATTGTATTCACATCCTGAAATAAGTTTTAAGCTGGTAAATTTATTCATTCATAATTTTTTCTCTGTATAGAAAATTTATAATAACATATATTGACATCTTTATAAATGTATGTTGAATTGAAGGTCTAAGCTCTTCATTCTGTGACTAATACTAGTTGCCTGGGTAACACACAACCTATAACTTAACCTCAGTGACCTTAATTTCACAATTCATAATGCTAAGGAGCAGAACTAGTCGTCCATATCTGTACTTCTATTAATTTTAAATGTTGTTATACCTAGTGTTTATAAGCACTGTAATATTTTTACTCACTAGAATTATATTTTTATTCATGTATTCTATTTCTTTTTTAAATAAAGCATCAAGAAATCTGAGCACCAATTTTTTGTTACCTGATGAAGTCTATACATAATTGATCATATTTAACTAGAGGGGAAGGATTACCTAGGAAATAGGAGCATTATTTTCTGTAATTATTCTCCTTCTCTATTTCTTTTTCTCTTACACATAAATATATGTACACCAGATTCCATGAAAGGTGATTATTATCATAAATGTGGTAAGAAAATGGTCAAATGAAAGAAGAACATTTTATATGCTAGCCACATAAAAGATTACTGTAAATGTTTCTTTCAATCTAGTATTAGCTTTTATGTTGGCTTCTTCTTTCCTGAGAGAAAAATACATGAAATATTTTGCATTCAATAAATAGGCGATTTCATCCTGTTTTTGAGACCTCCCATGTACCACACGTTTTCTTGATTTTTAAATAACTTTCTCATAGATAAAAGGATTATATACTTTAACCTATGCTTCAAAATTTTATTTAAGGAAATGAGATAGTTTAAAGATTCAGCAATTTCCCAAATGAAGAACAGGGTATCCATGTAGTATTTGCTTCTATGGTAAAGCCAAGCTGAAATACAGTGATTTTAGGCATTTTAATAGAAAATAAAGTCATAAATACAATGTACAAGGGAAGAATTAAGAGCATTACGATGGTGATACATCATTCAAAATTTTTATAAAAATTGATGGAAATCTCTGTAGTCCAGTATCAGGAAATCTCTTTGATGTGTTGGTTCTTTATTTTGTGCTGAATTTGTTGACAGATAGTAATTAGGTCACTGTAATGAAATGTCCCATGTAAGCTCAGAATTTCCTGTGCTGGTTGGCATGGCAACCAGAGTGGTTGACTGAACATGTTTAGATATTGGGACCCTAGGCTCTTTGGAAGCTGTTAGCTAGATGGAGAATAGAAAACTGTTTTAACAATAGCAAATTGGGTATGATTTTTTAAAAATTTCTCGAAGGTGCTTCCCTACAATTGTTTGTGCTACATTAATAAGATTATAACCTATAAAAAGCTTTAAAAATGCTTTAAAATTCACTTAAATAGTTCCAGATAATGTTAATTGTGGTACACTTTAAAAGAATAAGGTTAAAATAACCTTAAAATATTAAGTGACTCCAATTAATGCTAATAATACTAAGAACAAATCTGATGGCTATTAGTCTATGTTTGTATTTAGCCCTTTCCTCTTCGAAACTGTCAATGGCAGATGATATCTGCAGATGGCACACAGAAACATATTGGCACACAGACACAGCCTTTTCTGGACAGGGCCACATGGCCAAATTTAGGGGCCAGAAAGATGATGACAGGAGACACAAAGAACTGCAATGAAATTGGTTGTGTGGCTCACTAGTGCATATTTTTCTTTTGTTTTAATTGCATTTCTTTGGCTTTTACATATGTGTTAACATAAAGGCAAAATTTGAGGAAAGTAACCCAAAGTCATAATAACCAGAAGACAAAATTTATACTGTATTCTGTTATTCTCACTTATTTCTAATAGTTTATAGAACAAGGTAAGGTTTGTAAATTATCTACTTAGCAAACATTATTTTTTTAAGATAGTTTCCTTTCATCTGGTACAAAAAAAGAAAAAGAATAAGATAAATTGGTTAAGAGAGAGCTACTAGTTTGTCACTGACAAGAAAAGATATTTGGCATGTGTGAAAAAAATCGACATGTATAAATGTATTTTTCATTCATGTCTATTAAATTCAAGTGTAGATGTTTTATGTAAATTGGCAGAATATGATATTAAATATGAAAATAATTTAGAATATCCAGAATACATTACTGAAATGAAATTATTTATTATAGCAGTTGTTGAGAGAAAGAGATATTACACATCATTTTTCTACAAAAAGGAAATTAACTACACAGGATTAAGGAACTAATTAGTAACAGATCTAGGTCTAAAATCCCAAGGGTTACACGCAAGTGAATGCTGTTAGCAAAGCACCAGGATTAAGTGCTTGCAATCCACCTGCTTTCCACGACAGTTAGCACTGATGCTCATGTCCGATGAATGAAGACTACACTGTCGATTAATAAGTTGTATTTTGCCATTTCTTCCCCCTTTGTCATATTCTTGGTCTGTAACTAATTTATTATATATTTCGTATCTACATAATTTAGTTTTTTTAAATTTTGAAATAATATACCAATATTTTTCCTGTATTCGAAAGTCAAGTTTGATAATGGAGAATCATAGAAAGATAAATAGAGTTAAATAATTATACAACACTGGATTATATATTGAAAAATAAACTTCTCATATACAAAATCACTTCTTCACTATAGCAATTTGGTACATGTGGTGCTGAATCTGTAAGATATTCTTTTCCTGCTATAAAAAAAAGTCTAGTTTTACTTTGCTTCAGAGTTGTCTCATTAAATTTTCTAGTTTTGGAAATAAGTGTTTAGTTTGTATTGATTTTACATATCAAGAAGCTTTGACTAAAGTTCTCTTTCAAACATTTGTACTCAGAAGTAATATAATTTTAAAAACACCAGTGTCTGAGTTCTAGTTTATACTTTAACTATTTATACCAGTGGTAAGGAATTCAGGATTTCTTACTAATTAAAAGACTTTTTAAAAAATAATTGCTGGAATTTCTTGTTTTCTGGATTAAAAATATACATATTTCTTAATATTCCTTATGTATCTTTTGAGAAATGTCAGAAATCCTAGCTTTTATTTTGCTTTGGTCTTCTTTATTTTAATCTGTCTTTAGAATTTGTCCTTTCTCTTTGTTTTCAGATTCTGTCTTTCTTTATTTTCCCTGCTTAAAAACAAGGACTACTGTGCATGCATATTTAAATATATTTAATTTGCATAGGATAGCATATGTTAATATAATCATCTTCTTTTTAATTTATTAAATTTATATTCCTTTGGGGCTTTACACCTATATTCTTGTCATTTTCACCCCTTATACTCAATCTCCAATTTTTTATTATATATTTTTGCCCAATTATAAGAGCTCAACAGGTACCCTCCATGTCCTCCCTCCCCCTTCCATTCCCATTGTTGTCCCCCATTCACCCTCCTCCCATCCCTCTCACCCCTTTTCTTTCTTGCCTCCTCTCTTGGTGCTTCCTGCTTTCACTCTCCCATCCTCCAGAGCATCTGTTTATGTGGGTGCTGAATTTCCCTCTGAGTCATCTACACTAGTGAGGGTCAAGGACTCAGTGGCATAGTTTGGGGCCCCTTCTTGGACTGCTGGCTAGTATGTCTATTTAAACTCTTGCCTTTAAGGATCCTATTGTCTGAAGCTTTCTCTCCTGAAATCCCTACTAGACTTTGGGGAGTGGAAGACATGTCAGTCATTGCTCAAGTTAGGCAAGGTCCAATCACATCGTGGCTATATCCTGGCTGTTTCAGCCCTGACTTGTGTGGAGTATCTTGCACGTTGTTGATACTACCCATCTTTAGGTTCTTACAATACCCTGAACTTTAGGGTGGGGAGAGATTTGGCTGATCTGGTTCCAGGTGAATATTGTAGGGTCTTTGATGTTCTGAATTATGGTTTGTGGTTGTTTTCAGTTTTGCTGTTCCTGCACCGCCATTGGCTGCATCCTGATTGGTTGTCAAGGTCATCTACTAACCAAAGATAAAAGACTGAATGAAGATCTTAATATAAAAAGAGACTCAAAGTTAGGTGGAAGAAAATGTACGACACAGCAGTGAGAGGGGTCGTCTCCTGTTTGCCATGCTTACCATGTATCTGCCAGTCCCTATACCCTCCCTGACTGGGGAGATCATACCTGTTCAGTCCCAAGTGAACAGGAAGGGAAGTGAGAGTGAACTGCACCAGATGTCTCACTACTTACATGCAATACGTGGTCGTGGCCTATTTTCTCTAGTGAAGCATGTTCCCTTAATCTCCTTCTTTTGAGATCCTCATTCCCCTTCCCTCCCGTTTATAGTCATTTGCAAGTACAGTGGGTATTACAGAGATTTACCTTTGACTATGTCATTAAGTGGGTTTGGAACTAGGATCCACCTATTAGGGAGTACATATGGTATCTAACTTTCTGTGTCTGAAATACTTCACTAGATATAATTTTTTTCTAATCTATCCATTACCCAACAAATTTCATTAATTCAACTTTTTTGATGGCTGAGTAATATTTCACTGTATAACTGTACCACATTTTCCTTATCCATTTGTCAACTGTTGGCCATTTGGGTTGGTTCCATGACCTTGTATGGTGGACCTCACCATTCCACCTTGTTTGGTGCTTGGTCTATTCATTACTACTGATGAAGCCAACCTGATCGGTCCATGAAATTCTGCCACCCATTTCCCATAGGTGTGCAGATCTTACATAAACTTAAACCAGTGTGTCTGGTGTTTGTATGAGACACTGGGGATTTGAACAACATTTCCCACGTTGTACAGCAAGTGGCTTACTCATTAGCCATCTCCCTATACCATAAAACCTCTATATTTTAATATTATTTTTAAATGGATTTACTGCAAAGAAAATTTTCTTGCACATATTTTTTTTGATCAATATCCACATAGAAGATCTTAGGATTGAATGCATTTTAGAATTTTGCACCTGTAAAGTATCAATACATCATCATTCATGTTATTGGTACTGAGGAAAAAATCTTTATTATACAACAAAATGACTCTTAATACTAAAACTTTCAGATATCTTTTACTGTCTCACATGATATGTACTAAGAAAGGGATGTTTGGTGTGTGTGTGTGTGTGTGTGAGAGAGAGAGAGAGAGAGAGAGAGAGAGAGAGAGTGTCATTTGCTCTTTGGTAAAGAAGGGATTTGAATAAACAATGTGTCAAGAAGAAATAGAAAAGAAAAACAAAAATAATAAGTGAAAAAGATATGACAGGAGGATTCAGTAGTGGGACACAATGCAAACCTTAGGGTGACTAGGAAGATCAGCACACACATTTACAGAACATAGACTGCTTTCCCTTTCCTATTTAAAGAATAAAGCGATTTGTTCTCAAATGCATAAGTGTTATGTCTTTTGAAAGAGAAAATGTAGTTGTGCAGATTGGAGGAACCAAGGTGGGTAATAGTATGTGCTAACCATAAATAACATTTGTAAAATAGCAGTGGAAAACCAATTCAAGGGAACGTGGAAGGAAGAGACAATCAGCACATAAAAGACTAGTCCTGGAGAAGAAAGGGTTGCTTAGAGTGAAGGTTTTTCATTTGGTTGAGTGATCAGAAGAATAAACTTTGACTAAGGATGTGGAGCATTTTTAAAGATATTTGTTAGACATTTTAATTTCGTCCTTGGTAAAGTTTCTTTTAAGTTCCAAGGCCCATTTTTTAATTGGGCCATTAGTTTTCTAAGTTCTTTGTGCAATCTGGATAATAGAACTCTATCAGATATATAGTTAGTGAAGATTTTGTCCCATTCTGTGGCTTGCCTTTGTGCTTGTTATAATCTCTTTATCTGAACAGAAGCTCTTCAATTTCATAAGATCCCATCTGTTGAGTGTTGGTTGTATTGACTGCGCTATTGGATTTCCGATTAGAATTGTTGGCCTAGTCCAATCAGCTCCAGGGAGTTCCCTACCCTTTCAACTAAGGTTTTTAGAGTCTCTGCCCTTATATCAAGATCCTTGATCAATTTGGAATTAAGTCATTGTACATGGTGACAAGTACGGGTCCAGTTTTAATCTTCTGCATGTGGACATCCAGTTTTGCTAGCACCATTTGTTGAAGACGCTGTTCTTTTTCCATTGGATTCTTTGGGCCCCTTTGTCAAAGATCAAATGGCTGTAATTGTGTAGGCTTATATCTGGGTCTTCAACTCTTATCCATTGATCTGTGCGTCTATTTTGGAGCCAGTACCAGGCTGTTTTTATAACTATGGATTTGTAGTATAAACTAAGGTTTGGTATGGTGATACCACCAGCAGTGTTTTTGTTCCTCAGGATTATTTTTGCTATCCTGGGTCTTTTGTGCCTCCATATGAATTTTGAGATTGTTTGGTAAACTTCTTTAAAGAATTGCTTTGGGATTTTAATTGATATAGCATTGAATCTGTATATTGCCTTTGGTAGGATGGTCATTTTTATGATATTGATTCTGCCAATCCAGGAACATGGGAGGTCTTTCCATCTTCTAGTGTTTTCTGTAATTTCTTTCTTCAGAGTTTTAAAGTTTTCATTGTAAAGGTCACTTACTTCCTTGGTTAGCCATCAGGGAAATGCAAATCAAAACCTCCCTGAGATATCATCTCATCCCGGTCAGGATGGCAGAAGTCCACAATACAAACAACGTGCTGGAAAGGATGTGGATAGAGGGGAACTCTCCTACATTGCTGGTGGGAATGCAGGCTCATACAACCACTCTGGCGAGCCGTCTGGCGATTCTTAAAGAAGTTAAAGATTGAAATGCCATATGACCCAGCTATACCACTTTTGGGAATAATCCGTCATACAGCAAACATTCACCTCGATAGCACGAGCATGACCATGTTCATAACAGCACTGTTTACAATAGCAAAGTCATGGAATCAACCCAAATGTCCAACAGTTGATGAATGGATAAGGAAAATGTGGTACATTTATACAATGGAATACAACTCAGCCACCAAAAATGATGAAATAATGCAATTTGCTGGGAAATGGATGGAATTAGAAATAATTATATTGAGTGAAGTATCCCAGACACAGAAAACTAAGCACTGTATGTACTCCCTAATAGGTGGATCCTAGTACCAAACCCACTCAGAGACACACTCAGAGATAAATCTCTGTAATACCTAAGAAATTATAAACAGGAACAAAGGGGAAGGAGGGCCCCGCCAGAAACAAGGAGAAAAGGGATCATGCTACAGCAGAGATAATAGACCACCATGAAGGACTGCAAGTAAGAAATGAGACATCTGGTTAAGCTCACAAACTGTTCTTCCTGGTCACTTGCAACTGTTGTGGTATGATCTTATCAGAAAGGGAGGGCATACAGTCTGGCAGATAGTAGTCTGGCAATGGGAGACTGACCCACCCCTCACCGCAGTTTTCTACTCTTATTCCATCTACCTTTGAAATTATTCTTATAATAAGACTCTATTTTAACAGCTTTTTATCTCTGACTAGGGGGTGACATCCAATACCCATCAGGATGGATTCAAGGGCATTATAGTAGCAGCAAAATTAAAAAAAAATCAACAAACCATAATTCAGAATATCAGAGACTCTGTATCAACCACCTGGAATCAGGCCTGCCTAATCTCTCCCCATCCTGAAGCTCAGGGAAATTTGCAGAAGAGGGAGCAGTAAGAGTGTAAGAGCACGAGGATGGGCGGAGTCATGACATTCAAGATACTCCACACATGTTAGGGCCAAAGCAATTATAATAGGACTCTGCATGATTTGCGCAATGACCAACGTATCATTGACCCCTTAAAGTCTAGCATGGACTCAAGGCACTAGGATCCTTAGAAGCAAGGGATTAACAGTTACAATAGTGTTCCTATACTTAAGGAGAACACAAGAAAGAGTTCTAGGAAATGCCACTGAGTCCTTAAACCTCATCAGAGAGGAGGACTCAGAGGAAAGTTTGATATACACATTAAAGGATGCTTCAGAGATGGGGGGAAGGAGCACTGGGAGAAAGGGAGCGAGAGGGAAAAGGCAGGGGAAAAGGGGACAGGAAGTAGGGAGGTCCAGGAAGGGGTGGAGGGAGGGAGGGGACAGGGGTACCTATTACGTTTGTATGAGTAGAAAAATAAATGAAAAAAAATGAAATTAACCTCACAAAAAAAAGAAGAAGAAACATTGAGAGAAACAGGGACAGCAGAAGCACGTGTTGAACCTTTAGGAATATTTCTTATTTAAGTTATTTTTACTTTAACACTAGGACGCTATATGGTAATAATAATTGGCAGCAACACTGGTACACTGGATAGGAGGTCAGAGAATAGGGAACATTCATTTGGAGACTTGTATTTCTGAAGCAACCTAATAGGTAATTGTAGGAAGTCAATAAACAGAAAAAAATGATGATGTTCTCCATCAAAACTGCCTGCCTTTTATTTATTTCATTTTCAGAAAAAAAAAAAAAACTTTACTGCCTTCAAAAAATATGGTGCTAAGTTTTTCTACCTGAGATCTTTATGTTCCCTCAATTTATGGTGTTTCTGTGCCCATAATTTATTTTATGGTGTCACTCATCTGACAGAAGTACCTGGCACTTTTATCATAGCAGATGTCACTGTGTTTTCTTGTAAGTTAAAGCACTCAGCAGTCTCATGTTAGTTTACTGTAAGACTGTGAGGATGTCTTGGCTGACAGGTTGGAAGCCACTACCTTATGTTATGCTTTCTCATGTTTTTCCTTCTCTTTTTTAGAAGGTTTATTTCATTCTGTTATAATCACTTTTGCAAATTGTGTCTTTTTTACTGGATTGAATCTGCAAGCTACAGGCAGAAAGAACATTGTTCATCATTTCATCCATTATGCCAAGCCTGGGGATTGGCTGGTGGCAGGTGTTCATTAATTAGTTGTTGAATTAATTCAAGCCATGAGTATGCTAATCTAATTAGACGTTATATGCAGTGTTGACTTATCTGCATATATTTTTCAAATTCTAAATGAATTTCTGGCATCTTTCTTTTAGTGGAGGCATCATAATGGTCTGCGTGAAATCTGGTGACAACATAAAAGTAGTATGAATGTGTTTAAATCATAATTGCATTTTAGGTTTGCATAAAAGGCGAAAGTGTGTCAAATGAAAAATCAGTGTAATTGCTAAGAAAGTTGTGATGAAGATAAGAAAAACTATAATAAAATTTAAATTTTATATAATGTAGCACTTTATTCTCCCAGCAGTTGCATGAGGTGTTGATGCGCCACCAGAATTACACACACACACACAAACATATACACACACACACAATAAAAAAGTTTAAAAAATTAGAGATTTAAAATACAACTTTTTAAACCTCTCATGGTCATGAGTGGGCTGTCTGATTCATTCTTATGCTCCATGTGGTATTAGTTCCAAAACACTTAGATATGTACAGCCATCTGGTATCTTGATTTGTGAGGAATGTCTAAGCAGTTGATGCTTGTTGATGGCTGAGATCAGTCATACATCTGTGTCAATACACCTGTGTATGTCCCTGGCATAGGTTTCTCACTTTTTCAAGGATAGAGGATGAAAAAAGAGTATAGAAAGGGCAAGTACTCTGAGGTAACCCAGGTAGCCATCATTGGTTACTTCTTATGATCTAGCCTAAGAAATCTCATGACTTAACTTTAATGAAAGTTGTAATGGTTCTTTTCTGTTGCTGTGAGATAACACTGAAAGTCAAACTTAAGGGAGAAAAGGAGATCTATTCAGCTTATAGTTCCGGAGAGGACATACAGTCTTTCCTGGCAAACATGGCATTACTGGCTGGCAGAGGCTGGAGGAGGCTTAGGTCACTGCAAACATCTTGGAGGCTGATAGCTGCATGACTGTTGCTACAAAAACAAAACTCCTTGGGAGGACTAATCCATCTCAAGGCCCTCCCCGGACTTTCTCCAGCAAGGCTTGACCTCTCAAAGGTACCATGACTTTCCCAAATACATAAGACTGAGGGAGACACATTTCAAACCATGACAACAGTGCATTTGGAAAGGCAAGTCATTAACATTACCCTTGATTTAAGAGGAGGTGACTTAACAATATTTTTTATAAATATAATCCTTTTCTCTTTGTATATCATAGTAATCACACATAGGCACAGAGAACATTAATTGACAATGATTGACTTTGTCTATCTAATACATGTAGTTATTATTATTTTTCTTAATATAAAAGTAAGAATATAGATATATGCAGTGATTAGCAAATATGTTGTTTATAACTAATTAGTTAATAGCTGGTGTTTGTGTGAGCTCTCCTACTAAGACAGACAAATGCCTGTAACCAGGCATCATAAGAGAAAATAAACTCCTTGTTTCCTTAAGCTGTTTGATGGTGATTTTATTAGCAATCATGAAGGCTAATTGCTACAAGATACATGCTGTATAATAATAACTGTATAATAATAGTTGTAAATAGAATTCACTTATTTTCAGGTAGAGAATACACTGACATTAATTTTTTAATTTTTTTCTAATAATTCATAATATCTGGGATTATAAAATATTGGCTAATTATAAAAATAGTCAAAAATCATGATAGGTAAAAGAATAACTTTTATAATGCTTGGGAACACTAAATTAATAAGGCAAAATTATAAAGCACAAAGTATAGCCATGAATATAAATGTATTTCATATGACACACTATATAGATTCTCCAGTAGATAGTATTTGTTGGAAGAATGGTCTCCACTGTTGATATTTTGACAGATGAGACTTTATGTCAAGTCTCAGTATTGATTGATCACCACATTTTTTGGACTTTTACATGGTGTTTTATCTCTTCCTTTTGCATATGTTCCTAACTTTGCCATGCTGTTCCTCATGGTGTGGCCCTTGCTGGAACCAACACCATGTTGTTTATACTTCCAGTCTCTAAAATGTAGAAAAAAGTAAAGTCCTTCCTCATGTATTTAATGACAGAATCAAAAAGGTAATACAGATTATTTAATTCTCCTCATCCCTGTATGATAACTGTATATTATAGGCCTGACGCATAGAAGGGAGGCATCCAGATCCACCTAAAAGGGAATGTCTAATTTAAGCTCAACATCTGGTCACTACCTGTGAAGGATTTATCTTGATTTCTTTAAATGATATGAGACACCCCAACCTTTTATAGGAGAGACCATTTCCTAGGGAGAGGGAGTACATGACTGTATAAGAATTAGAAGAACTGAGCACAAACATTTATTTCTTCTCTGTTTCTTGACTGTGTACAAGATACTACTGGCTGCTTGAAACTCCTGCCACTGTACCTACTCTATAACCTGCAAGTGTAATACAATTAAACATTTTCCCCTCTGAGTTGTTTGGACCAGATATTTTGTTGCTGCACTGTACTGAAACTAAAGCAATTGTCCTGCTTAGTGAAACACTAATAGATGCTTTTTACTTGTTAAGGAGGGGGGAGAAAGTACAGAATTGCCAAAATTTAAGCACTTAATAACAAAAATATTTTTAAATGCGTGAGCCAAATTTCCATGTTTGCTTTCACAGTATTTTGTTCCAGTTGTTATCTCAGTATCTTGTGTTCTTGAGAGCTGTAAGACCTGAGGAAGTGTTAGAACAATGTTCCTAAAGCAAACACACTTATCTATCCACTCAAAAAAACACTACGTGAACTGGAAGCCTGTAGAATATTACCCAATAAGCGATTAGTTCAAGACATACTCCAGTTTCTCCTATGTGACTCTGAAAGGTATCAAGTAAATCTTCATACAGTAATTTACAAAGATGAGCACTATGCATCATAAAACTAAACAAAAAGAACTGTAAAGAACAGTTCTAAATGTTTTGTTGGAGCTAGGGAGATGACTCAGGGGTTAAGTGGCTGCCTTGGTAGCAGAAAGTCCTGAGTTCAGGTGCCAGGTCCCATGTAAAATGCCAGGCAGAAATGGTGAGAGCAAGCACTTCCGGTCCTGGTGAGGAGAGCCTGGAAATCCCAGAGCAAAGCAAAATAGAGATAGAAGCAATCCAGGATGATTCCCAAAGTCACTCTTGGTCCTCCACAGGGACACACAGTGCCCCCCCCACACACACAATGAATAAATAAGCTAAAAAAATCTGTTAATAAAGCGATGTTTACATATCAAATGAAAGCAGTCATGTTGCATGAGATTTCAAAAAACATATGATATATAGTGAGACTCATAAGACCACATGAGGAAATAAATTGAATGGAGCAAAATTAGTAGAAGGTGCACTTCTGTTATTGTTTCACAAACCTAATGGCTTACTAACGATTTAGTTTTTGCTGGAATAGAATACCATTTTATAGATATATTTTACCTTAATTATTGACTAATATGTAACAAATTAGCAAATGAAGTCTTGTTAATATATTATTGATATGAGATATTATAATTATATAACAAATATTTTAACTGGCAGTTGACACTCTATAATCTTTAGTTATGTCTCAGAAGGTTAAGACAACCAAGGATGAAAAATATTTGTTAAAATTAGTTTCATCTGTATTGCCTATGCATAGGCAGTTTTTTGTTATTATTTCCTAACAATATAGTACAGCAAATATTTATATAACATTTACATTGTTATATTACATTACACATTACTTATATTACATAAGTAATAAAGAGATAATTCAAACTGTACTAGAGACTGTGATTAAGCTGTGCACCAGTGCCACTCAATTTTTGTATAGAACTTAAGCATCCACATATTTTTAAAATACTGCTTATTGATTGATCTACCATGTGTGCACATGATGTAGATATATTTGTGTGCATGTGAATGCAGATCATGCATGCCGTGGTATGTGTTCACAGAATCTCTTTTTAGATGCCAGACTATTTGACACAGGAGCTTCTTGGGGGGATCATCTTTCTCTACCTGCCATCTTGCTGGAGGAACAACTAGGATTATAGACACTTGAACTATTGTTTAAGGTCTTCTGTGGTTCTGGGGTCCATACTCTTATCCTAGGGCTGTCACAGAAAATACTTTTCACCCACTGAGCCATCTTCCAGCAATGAACATCTATAGCAAGAGAATCATAGGACCATCCTCCCATAGCAGATAATAATGATCAGACATATTTGGAATTTAGAATTTATGTGTATATTATACATAATATGCATTTTTACATAAATAATACAATTTTCACAGTATATAATTTTCCATAATGTTATGAATGGCATAAATTATTAGATATTGTGGTTACCTGTGTTCACCACACTGAAAAAGCTGTCTTTTCTAAAGCAAAATCTGCATTGTTTGATTTTATTCTTAATCTTCTGAGATTTATTATAATAAAATATCTAAATAGGCAGGACTAATAAGTACAACCTTATATCCATTAACTGTCTATAAATTCTTGTAGAGGGACAGGACCTCAGCTTTGGGGAGCCCCTTTTTTCCTCCACAATGAAAAGCTAGTATGATCAATCTTCTATAGCAATGATTCAAGTAGTCACAGGTTGCAAATCACTCAGGAGAGCAATAGCCATGTCAGAACAGGAGGAAAACACCATTCCACAACAGATATATTACTTCATTGTAATGACAGTAAATAAAAGGTTAGATATTTTGTGTGTGCGTGTGTTGTGTGTGTGTGTGTGTGTGTGTGTGTGTATGAGTGTGTCTGTCTGTGTCTGTGTCTGTGTCTGTGTCTGTGTCTTTCTCTCTGTGACTCTGTGTATGTGTCTGTATGCATCAGAGGGCACCATATGTCCCTATGGAAGCCAATGGTGACTTCGGAAATTAGCCTGGATTGCACTACCTCCTCTTTGCTTTGTTCTGGAGTTTCCTAGTTTCTACCTTCCAGGGTCAGAAGTACAGGCCCCCACCCCCAGCGTTTCCTACTGTTGTTTTTTTCATGTGGGATCTGGGATCTGAACTCAGGACCTTCTGCTTGCAAATTAGAGATTTAATCCCTAAACCATCTCCCCAACCTAGATATTTTATTTTAACAAATTTATTTGTTTTTATTTAAAACAGTTACTAGTTCTTTGACTTTAGCTCAGCAGTTAAGCACTTGCCCCCACAAGAGTTGAACTTGAGTTCAGATTGCCAAATCCCATATAAAATATCCAGCCAGTGAGGCAAGTGGCTTTCAATTCTAAACTCAGAAGGCTGAATATGGGAATCCCTGTATGGCCAAGCTCTGGGTTTAGAAAAGCAGCCTCAAATCATTTAGGTGGAAGAGGAGTTGAGGATATTTCCTGATGTCACCTCAAGTCTGAACACCCATGAGAATATGAATTCTCATACATACACACCTGCATATGCAAGTATTCCTAGGCTCTGTTTCCTGGGGTTTGAATTACAGACCATGTCATTCTATGTGGGGTTTGGGATCTGAGCTCTGGTCTTTTTGCTTATAAGGCAAAAGCTTTAATGTCCTGGTTATCTCCTAGCACACTTGTGGACTCATCAAATGCTCTTATTGTTATATTTTTTGTTAGGTTAATAAAGAAGAGAATGTTCTCTATCTCTATCCTTAGGTATTTAACAGAAATGCTGTATATTTAATGTAATTCATAAAATTCATTTTTGTGAATGTCTATTATAAAATAGAGACTAAGATATATAATTTTACTTATCAATTTTGTATTAAGTAACTTTAGTTGAAAAAAATTCTTACAGAATGGAGACTACTTTTCATGAAAAAAATCAACAAAGGAGCTGGAAATGGTTCAGGATTTTGCCTCAAAAGCAATAGGATCTGAGTTTGCATCCCAGATCCCATGTAAAAAATTTCAGGAGGAAATGGCAGTGGCCAATACTTCTAGCCATGGAAGGCAGAAGCCGGGAAACCTTAGAACAATGCAATAAGGAGGTAGAGCAATCAGAGTGATTCCCTAAGTCATAAGTCATCTTTCGGCCTATACAGATAAATACCTAAGTGCCATCTTCTACACACAGCCACTCACAGACAGACAAACTGGAAAAAAGACTACTGTTTTCATTCCTCTAACAATCAATATATATACTTATTATTAGATCTAGTGTCACAAATAATAAATGCTGCAACTGAGATTCAAACTCCAAATTCTCTTATTCCAAAAATCATGTCCCAATATCTTATATATATGATAAAAGATCATGTAGTTAATAATAGATGAAAGGGATGTTGGTTAGCTTTAGTAGAGAAGATAAAACTTGTTAGAAAATAAAACATCCTTTGAAAATCAATATTTAAATAGATACTCTTTGCCTATTCATAAAATTGATTTTTTGGCTGTTTGTGATCCTTATCATGCTTTCAAGATCCATGTTTGAATATATTACAGACTGAATAAGTTAAAGGATGCTCAGAGATCCCTTGCACACCTGACTTTTTTGGCAGCTGCTTAAGTTTTAACATCATGAATCTGCACAGTTTGCCCTTTCAGAGCTGGAGATTCTGGGACAACTTCCTCACATCAAGGATGGCTAGGTCTTTGTTTAGAAGCCAAGTGGCAAGATACATTTGCTTTTACTGTCTAGTTACATGAAAAAGGCACATTAACCTAATTTTCCATAGAATTTACATATAAATTGACTTAGCACAATGGATAAGTCAGTTCACAATTGGATACTTTGAAGACAGGCTCTTGGCATATTATTGAACTTAAAAGTTTATCTGAGAAACTTTCATTAAGGCTCTTGCCTTAGACTTCTTTGAAAAGTCTTTCCTCATCAAAGGGTTATCTTTTTTGTTGCCCCTTTAAAAAAAACTTCAGATTTCAAGGTCTGGCAGTTTTCATTGTGATTCTCAAGCTACAAGTTAATGGTCATGTCAGGTAGATTTTGTCCTTAGCTTTTTTATAATCTGAAGGTGTTTTCAAATGTAACATCTTATCTTTGGATAACTTTACTTTTTTCTCAAGTTTCTTCTTTAGAATTTCTAGCTCAGAGTCAGAATAGAATGAAACCCTTCTTTCTGTGTTATCATTCCAATGAATTGATGCTACACACTTATACCTTTGATTCTCCAGTGTTTACTTACAGTGTTGGAAGACAAGAGTCCCTGTTTTAAGAGACTTCTAATTGTCCGGATGGAGGAGGTGATTTTAAGATTGTACTTCACATATGATTTGCTTTATTTTAATTTGCAAGCATTTCATATTATGAGAAAATTTCTTGATTTCTATATTTTAATAGTTTCAAAGATCATTATATGGTTACTCAAAAGAATATGAAAAGCAAAGCATTTGAAAAGGAAACTGCCATTTTTCTTTCTTCTCTTCCCTATCTGGTTAGCCCTTTTTCTTTCTTGGTTTTGAAGTATAAAATATTTGGCAGGGAATAAGACACAATTGAAAGGAAATAAATAGGAAACTGAAACAAGATTTGGAATTAAGGAAAATATAACTATTAAACAATAAAGCTAACTTTTGCTTTGCCATCATGTTTCACTTAAACCCTGTTACAGAAACCATAGGTTATTAACAACAGACAAGTCTTTTTCTATTATTTATTTCTGTTCTTCATTGAGTGCAAAACACTTGATGTCCTCATCAGATATGAGCTTTCCATCTCAGCAAAACTAAGTTCTTGTTTCTGAATAATTTTCAACATTTACATTGTTCACTTGACCTGGAAATGTTTCCCTTAATTACAAATATTTTGGAGATTCTATTTGTGTATGGTTTTATAGAACTCCAGAGCATGGATATTCTGAAGTCACCACCATGACATCCAACCTGAAAGGTTCATGGACTTTCTCAGTCACAGAATATGTAACACATTCATGTGTAACATCTTAAACAATGAAGATGGTACTACATACATCTGCTCAACTTAAATCTTTACTTCATTTTGTGTTCATAGAGATGTATCCACCACTGCAAATTTTGGGATTACTATGTTCATTTAAAAACAAAAATTATTTAATATATATATATTCAGCTAAAAACAATACACAAATGAAAATTTTCAATATATTATTGAATATTGAGGAAGGTCATATCAATTTTAAGAGTTCAGGGATAGAAAAATAACTATTTTATAAAAGTACATTTTGAAATATTCAAGTGTAGGTGCTGGAGAGATGATGGCTCGGGATTAAGACTGTGGAAGGTAGAGCCTGGAAAATCCCAGAGCAAAGAAAAAAGGTAGAATCAATCCATGATGATTACTGAAGTCACTTTGGGTCTCCACAGGAATAAACAGTACCTTCTAAAATGCACAGACACATACAACACACAAACACAAACACACACACACACACACACACACACACACACACACAATGTGCATGCACAAAAATAAAATGAAATGTACAGTGATAGAAGAAAATTTGTAAAGACAAAATTAGTTAAGTGCTACCTGCTAAAAATACCCTTTTTCACTTAGTAGTTACTGAGTTTTAATTGATCAATTATAGTTTAACAGTGAATGTGGTGTTGGAATTTACTTGTATTTTAGCTGATGATCAATTGCTGAAAACATCTTGATAAACAAAGCGCTTTGCTAAATATATATTTTGAAGTTTATTCAAGACTTAAATTGTTTTCCCTGAAAATTTCAATAGATCATTTTTAGTAACTTACTAAAACTTTTGTACATCTAGATATTTTTACAGACACAGATGTCAATTCAATTAGATTTCAGAGTGTCAAAGTAAAATAAAAATGGCGTGTCCTTCTGAAGCATTTAGAATCTATATGAATTGTTAATATTTTACAATAATTAGAAGTGTTGAATTTTATGAAAATATATATTAGTAGTGTAATAGTTGTTAACCCTTTTAAGAAAAATGAGGCAGAAGAATAAGGACATAAATTCAAATGAAAATCTCCTCAGATGTTTTCTATGCAATAGTGAGATCATAATTTCACGAAGTAACTGTCTATTTGAAAATGATTTTATTTATAGAAGTATAAATCATATAACATAGGCAATGAGATTTCAATTTTGCTGAAAAATTTCAAGTTTCAATAGTCGACAACTTGATGGAACCAAGTTTCATTCAGTTAATATATATTAAAGAAAGAGTTAAGATAATTTTACCAACTGCATTCCATTTAGTTTGTTAAGGGTACATTGTGAAGGTGATGTAAGAGGTATTGTCACTGTGATTTCTATACTTATTGTATTGGAAATTTTCCAATTACTTTTAAAGAAAGGATAATTTTCCATCATATTTTTCAGATTCAGGTTTGTACTTTGTGGATTGATTCTACCTTTTTTTCAGGTTTGTACTTTCTGTGTTCTAAAATGAAAAACCTCAAGCACGAGATAACTATAGCTTTTACACAAGCTGTTGCTGTGTTTCCATGGTAACTGTGCAGGACACTAAGGCATGTTGCCTTTAGTTCAACATCTCACAGTAACATCCCAGCAGTTTTTTTCCCCTTGCACTTTTAATACATAAATTATGACTTCCAATGTTAACTAAAATATCCAAATAAAAATAAAATTTCTCAAAAGTTTCACTATGTGAACATGATGTATAGCAATAAATTAATAGATAACAATGAGAAAAACAAAATCAACATTGACCTTGAGAATTGTCTTTTTGTAGATTAGATTAAATATAAATATTTTATCTAATTTTGTAGATTAGATAAAATATTTATATTTAAAGATCTGATCTCATTTCACTTCCAATTTTAAATATCTGTGCCAAATAAGCTTTCTTTTTTCCTTTTCCATTTTCATATGTGTTTGAAGTGTATGTATGTATGTGTGTGTATGCATGTTTTCATATGTATGAGTGTACATGTGTGAGTATACACATGGTTATGTGTGCAATGTGTATGGAGGCCTAAGTTGATATTGAGAATCATTCTACTTACTCCTCCATCCTATTCTTTTAAGACCACATCTATATTCAAACCTAGATCTCACTGACAGGGAAAATGGGGCTTGCCAGCTTGCCGTGAGCATTCCCAGTATCTGCTTTCTGAGACAAGAATTGCAGTCAGGTTGTCATAACTGCCTGGCATTTTATGTGGGATCTGCAGATCCAAACTCTGGTCCTTTCGTTTGTAAACCAAGTACTTAACTGCAGTACAATCTCCTCAACCCATGACCTCTTTCCAATATTTACCAAAGCAGTAGAACTTTCAGTCTAAAAATAATTATAGACCAAAGTGTTGGTCTCTTTGAGAATTTGAATTATTTTTCCACTGAGTCTTGAATGCCATACGCTGGTCTTACTTCTTTTTTTTTTTAATTTTTTTAAAATTATTTATTCAACTGTGTGCATATGCGTGTGTATGTGCGCGCGCGTATGTGTGTGTGTGTGTGTGTGTGTGTGTGTGTGTGTGTGTGTAGAACCACAGACGAATTCGTGAACCACCATGGACGCCTCCACCTCCTTCTGCCCCGGGATTCACAGGCTCCGCCCTACCAGGATCAGAAGCGCAGGCCACTCCCGCTTCCGCCTGGCGTCTATGCGTAGGATATGGGATCCGAACTCAGGACCTTCCGCCCGCAAGGCGGAGGCTTAACCCCTGAGCCACCTCTCCAGCCCTGGTCTTACTTCTTAATCAGGCATATTTATGATATTAATTAATAAGCCTTAAGAATAGGAAATCAATCCCCTAAAAGTCTATTCAGCTATTTTTCAATATATAAAGCAGGCAGAATACATTTGCCTGGTAAATGTATATAAGCTGATAGAAATTGTTCTTGGCATGGAGGGAAACACTGTTGCAAGTCACTGAAAGATTTTCAATCTGAAGATGGTTCAAATACAACTAAGTAACCACACTAACATTTTAATATGCTTATTAATTTCAATAGCCCTATTTAAGGACTATAGTGCATTACTGACCTAGAGATTTTAGAATCTTGATCTATAAACATGTTATTTCATATTAAGAGGAGTTTCCTGTTTCTGCTTCACTTTTGAATATTAGATATGTTTATCCTATGGTGATCTGTCTTTCTGTCTTTCTCCTTTCTTCTCCACTTTATTTCAGAGTATAGAAGGTATTTCTGAGTTGGCATTCACATAAAAGGATGCTCCAGGCGGGGGAAGCATTAGAGGAGGGATAGGGAGGGAGGGAAATGAAAGGAAAGGGGAATAGCGGGGAAAATGCAAGGAGGGATGACTGGGGAGGGGAGGAGGGAGGGAGAGGTCGGAGTTACCTATTGATTTTGTATGATTAGGAAAAAATACAATGTAGGAGAAAAAAATGTAAAAAACAAAATAAATTTAAAAAGGTATTTCTAGGTAATTTTACTTCTCATCTATTTTTTTCTTATTCTCTTTCCTATGGGCATCTATGGAAGCCCAGAAGCTCAAAATTCATGGCAATGTTAGGAAGGAAATCAGGCCAGTCTAAGCAGGAATAATTAGAGTTTGGGATAGACTACTGTTTCTTTATCTGTGACTGGTTGGTGACATTTTAGATGATATTCTGATGCCATAAGAATAGCAGATATTTTTCAGTGTGGTACAATTATTAATAATTATTATTTAATCTTATTTTGCTATGGGGCACAGCCCATTTGCTTTCATATAAACTGCCAAATATTTTCCCACTGAGCAACATATCCAGCACATAAGATAATATTGATGCTATTATAATTGGTCTTCATCCTTTAAGTTTCCTAAGATTTCAATCTTTCCTAATGGTTTTATTCTAATCAAAGCTTTTCTCAAACAAGTATTCACTTAGGATTCATCCCTCTCTTCCCAATTAAAAACAGGCTTTTATTGTGGATAATTATAAGAGAAGTGTCTATTTGAAGTAACCGATGATAAGTGGTGATTGACAGATATACTGATCTCCTACTAAGAGGTTTTAGGCACAGATTAAGTCTATCTATAATAGCAAGATGGCATATGGGAAGCTTTCATAAGATTACTTTTTTCTTTTCTTTGTGCCTGGTGTGAAAAGATAAGCACATGTGTACGGAAGAAGCAGCTGTTTGTAATGTGCAAGAGAAAATAAACAAGAGTCTGAAAAAAATCTGGTAGACTCTCATAGTAAGAAAAAAGAATCTTAATTAATATAAGCAATATTAGTTTTAAAATTGAAGTATGGATTGTGTGGTGCTCACGGATACGTAGTTAGACTATGTCAATGCAAACACTTTTCTTTCATTCAAAGGACCCAAGACAGGATCTTGACCATGTTGTTTAAGATGAACAGTCAGTTCCAGTTCCATACCTGGCAGATAGTTGTTGCTATTATTACCTTTTAAAATTAATAGGTAAACAAAAGATCTATTTGGAGAATGTCATGTAATTCCTAAAACTATATTTTCTTTATACTTGAATTTTATTTAAAATTTTATTTTTTCATGATTTTATATATTATAAATATCATCTTTATGCTTACAACAATTCATTACAGTAAATGTTAAAAACTGAAGACACTGGAAGACCTTAGGCAAGGATAACAAAAATTTTATTTGAATATGTAATTGATAACATATGTTAGCCACAGAGCTAGGTAGAAGAATGAATCCTGAGGTGACAATTGAGGGTTACAAGGGATAAAATTTTTCTTAAAATATATATCTCCCAGTCATATAGAGGAATAAACAAAAGTAGCATTACCTAGCTGTGACAAGTTGTAAGCATCTACATATTTTATTTTTCTTAATTCATTTTGTATTTTAGATGTATGGTAAAGGTTAAATAAATTTGATATATCTCATGTATCCTAAAATATTAACATTTATTTAAAAAATTTTCAATAAACATTTTTATCTTCCATTCTGTTTTCTTTCCTTATATCTTGCTTCATTCCTCATATATTATATGTAGTTCTTAAATTGATAATGACAAATGAAGGATTTATCATAGTTGAAGTGATGGGAGAAGTCAATTGGAGGTTACTAATGGTGTCTTTATGAGAACTGTGGGGAAAAAAGCTAAGGACAGAAGACACAAATAACTCAATGCTTATGCACATATGGATAGTATGGCCAGTGAATTAATAAATGTAGTATATATATAATGGAATAAATTACAGGAAGAATCTATTGAATAAGTAGGAAGGTTGTCATACCCTAAATAGAGCCGGTAAATAAAGTACTGAAAAAAAGAGAAAAAGAATTGAAAAATTATAACACAGAACAAAAATAAGCTCTGAACAGCTCAATAAATGACAAATAATTGTGGAAAATATAAACCATTCTATGATGCTTGAAATTTACAGAAGTTTAAAAGCCATCTTAGAATAACATTAAGAGCATGAGTGGCATGTCAACATTATTGTTTTGAAAATGGTAACTGCATTTTAGCTGTATAGTGGTAAATTAAGAGCTAAGAGACTAAATTTGTGCAAGACAGGTGACCATAGATCTATCAGAAAGGGACTGACTAGGTGTCTCTTTCATAAAATCTCCATGTGAAAGTGGAAGGTCAAAGCAATTACAATATTCACTCTGTTCTTCATTTTTTTCTGAATGTTCAGTTAGAAAGCCACATGGAATAAATGTCCATCTATTTAATGAGACAATATATTACTTACTGGAAGTAAGAGTAGACTTAAAGTTTATACTTAAATAGTGTGTGTGTTGTGTGTGTGTGTGTGTGTGTGTGTGTGTGTGTGTGTGTGTGTATTTATGTGATTGTGTATACCTGTGGAAGCTCAAGGGTCACTCCAGGAAACATCCTGGATTGCTCTACCTCCTATATCTTGCTCTGAGGTTTCCAAGTTCCACCCTCCAAAGCTGCTGCCATTTTGTCCAGCATTTTTACATAGGATCCAGGATCTTTCTGCTTTCCAGACATAGGTTTAACCCCTGAGCCATTGCTCCAGCCCCTATATGTGAATTTTAATGTTATCTGGATCCTAATGCTTCTGCTGACCCTAAAGATAAACTAAACCAAACATAGAGTGGAATGGTGAAAGTTCTCAAATTTTATGTTTAGAATGTGTTAGTATTCTAAAACTAGATTTTGTTTAGGTCCAACGACCAGTTAAAAAAATAGGATATGGGAATACAATTTATTCAGCAGGTAGTGGACCCTCAAATATTACTTTGGCCCTTTTCTTAATTTGATGATTTAAAAGTTGTCAAACATGAGCTCCTCAATAGTGACAGAGTCCTGTCTTCAAAGTGATGAATAACATAGTGTGAAGTCTTTGGCAATATAGGACACGTTATGAAGAAGTTCCCATTGACTTGTATTCCCGCAATCATCGTATCTTTTTTTTGCCACTTTTTTCTTTTTTTTAATACATTTTTTATTATTATTTCAGCTCATACAAACTTAATAGGTACACCAGTTCCCTCCCTCCCTCCTCCTCCCCCCGAACCCCCTGCTCCCCCTCCCAACCCCCTGCTCCCCCTCCCCTCACCCTTCCCTCCCCATCCCCCCGTGCCTCCCGCCCCAATTCCCAGAGTCCTTTCTTGTGCATGCCTGACTCTCCTCTGGGCCCTCCTCTCCGTATGACGTACAAGGACCCAGTGGCCTTTCCCTGAACCCTTTCCTGTGTTCCCCTTAAGCATAGGAACACTACTGTAGCTGTCAATCCCTTGCCTCCAAGGATCTTGGTGCCTTTAGCAGATGCTAGACTTTGTGAGGTCAATAGTGTGTTGGACATTGAGCCGGGCATGCAATGTCCAATTATGATTGCTGGCCCTAACTTGTGTGGAGTATCTTGCAAATCATTGCTCCTCCCATCCTTTTGCTCTTACACTTTATATTTTTTTTAATTATTATTATTTATTCAATTGTGTGTGTATGTATGTATGTGTGTGTGTATGTGTAGAACCAAGGGTGAATTCGGGAATCATCGTGGACTGCTTCTACGTCCTTTCTGCTCCACCCCGGTATTCACAGGCTCCGCCCTACCAGGACCAGAAGCACAGGCCGCCCTCGCTTCCGCCTGGTGTTTGTACTTGGGATCCAGGATCCGAACTCAGGACCTTCTGCCTGCAAGGCAGAGGCTTAACCCCTGAGGCATCTCTTCAGCCCCTCATCTTTATCTTTTGTACATCTTAATTACTAATATAGTTCATCACTCTCTCCCAACATTGCAATCAAACCATTCTTTGCTTATACAATGTATGGAAACATTACATACACCTAGTAAATATCTAAATTTTGATAATTTTATTTATCAATTAAAAAAACCTGAAGGCAAAACAAAACAGCAATTCTATATGCCCAACCCAGTTATACAACCTCTAGGAGTTTTTTGTACATTACTTCAATTCATAGGACAAAGTAAGAAAAGTTGCTCCTGTTTTCTAGATGAAGTCTAGGAATGTAATGATGTTTATACAAATTCACATTGCTATTTATTTTAAGTTTCTTTGGAAAGTCAAGATTTGGTCCCAAGGTTGTTTACAAGCAAGATAAAGCAAGTGAAAATAGGATATGGGAATACAATTTATTCAGCAGGTAGTGGACCCTCAATAATACTTTGGCCCTTTTCTTATTTTGATGATTTAAAAGTTGTCAAACATGAGTTCCTCAATAGTGACAGACTCCTGTCTTCAAGGTGATGAATAACATAGTTCCTTGCTTCCTCCTTTAACATTGTTTTTAGCAGTACAATAGATAGTCCTAAAATTATCTTTCAAAAAATTATTTTCTAATCCTACACTACATACAGTAAGTTATATTCACCTTTGCATGCTTATGTTTAAGATGATTAATGGCTTTATATTCTTTGGATCAACTTCAATGAAGTGAATTACAGCAAATTGGGCAATAGAAATAGAAAAATTTTATCATTTTCAGTTCAACAAAATGGAAGCCATGCATGTAGCCATATATTCCATTTGATGGTGGCAATGAAAATTACACAGTTGATTTCTATGGAAGACCTACTATGAAAACAAAATGTGAAAAAAATATTTTTTCTGACCAAATATTCTCTCATTTGTTTTATTTCTGGGTGATAATACTGACCAATGCATTTGTAATGAATTTCTTACATTTTGAAGGCAGAAGAGCATCATAAATATCCTGTTTTAGCAGAGATTTGCTGTATGTAGTGCAAGTACATTTTCTTTGGCGACAATGTGAGCAATTTTCATGTGTAGAGAGTGCTTCTTCCTATCCCCACAGGAATATCCCCTCCCCACAACATATGTAGTTTCATTCTGCCAAAAAGGGGTGGGGGCAGATTGTGTATCATGCCATTGAAGAGCTGCTCCATCTGCACCTAATGCGCTTTTCTATTCTCTAACTTTTCCTAAGAGTATGTATCTTCAGAACTGATGTGGTTGCTGAATATTTAAATAACTCTGATAGATTTTATTTCAAGAAACTGTGATAGACTCATTAATTATAAGAAGAAAGAAAAGGGGGGGAGCAGCAGATTTTTTTTTAACTTTGCTGCCTCTTTCTTGTTCTATGAAAGGCTATGGCTGAGAGCCAATGGGGTTGGCTCAGCAGCTTCTGGAACAGGCTATAACTAGTCAAGAGACTCAGCAATAGAGGGTGAGGGGAAACATGAAGAACAGATGGCCTGTGTCAATGATAGGTAGATTAGAACAAAATAAATCTATTTACATTTCATATAGGTACATTAGTACATTCAGATATAGTTAAAGTTGAACAAAAGAAAGAAAAAGGAAAATGAAGCTAGTGACCTAAACTAACTGTTCAATGTTAAATCAAAATTACTTTAGTTGGAATCACTCAATTAATTAATGTAAACATTAACTCTATTTTTTCCTGATTTTAGTGAGCAGTGTTTTCCTAACAACATTTGACCAGCTTTTCTTCAAAGTTGATGTCCTTCAAAATGCTTTTGCTTTCTTTCTTCAAAACTTAAAATTAATGGACATTGTCCACAATTTCTAAGTTAAAAATAATGAAATATTTTTGAAACAAAATGAATTTTGAACTAAATGATCCTTAAGATGACAATTTTTTGCCTTATTTATCTGTCTAATGTGCATGGTGGGGGACATGTGTAAAGGTCAGTGGACAACTTTCAAATGTTGGCTCTCACCTTCCTGACATGAAGGTTCCAGAAATGATATTCAGGGCATTGGCAGAAATTGGCAGAAAGTTCCTTTGCCCTCTGGGCCATCTTGCCAGTCTGGTATATGGCTACTTTAAAGAGAACTATTCGTGTATTACTATGGAAAATCTCCAACAAACTTACAGTCTATGGGGACACTAAATTATATGAATAATCAGTCGAATTGCATAATAACAAGATATTTTGAGTTGGCAAGAACAAAACAAATTTAGTGTGTTTCAAAAAAATAGCATTTGGACATCCTTTGTTTGACTGGAGATGTTGGAAGCTAACCTGAAGAACATGATATAGAGACACAGGACTGGAAGAATCATCAGAAAAGGTGACAGTGGGAAAAATCAAACTGTTTGGATAAGTACTAGAAAAGTGTGGTGCAGAAACATGCTAACAAAAGCCCAATATTGCTGCCATGTAATAACTGAAAGCTATTAATTCAAGAATGTTGAGGGGCAAATGAGTGATCAAATCCTACAAAAATTAATACAACCAAGATTTATCAATGAAATAGATGAGTTGAATGCAGGTTTTATGAATAGCAGAAACCTGCAGTTGGCAGTTTATTTGTAATTCTTTTCCAAGTAAGCTTAAATGTTTATCCATCACAATTCAGAAGAATTAAACAATATCCCTCCTGGATAAAACAAATTAAGTTAAGGAAGTCATCACAAAGATAATACAAACCCAATGTTCCTTATCCAGACTCCTTCCCACTAACATGGCAAATCACTAACCCAGTACAAGTAGTGTTAGTTCATTTTATTTGGATGGTTTTCTCATCATAGACCACTTCAAATATTTCTGGTAATGAATAAAGCCAAGATAATTGATTAAAGAAGTAATAATCCAGATGAATTGGGATGGTGATTTGTTCTAATATAATGGCTTGAAAAAGATATATCAATGCAAAGATCTGATGATGAACTCATCTGTAATGAGGGGAGGAATATGCTAGGAGTAACTACCTGGCTTTGCTCTTGAGTGACTGCATTGAATTAGCAGCTATTTCATAAACCTGGAGAAAGCTGAGGAAGAATATTATTAATAAAGAGACAAATAATACAGTTTAGGATGCATTGTGTTTAGAATAGAGTCAAAACAACCCATTCATATGACAAGGAGAATATAATTATTGACTCTGAGTTTTATTATATAGTTGACATACAGTGAATTTCATGCTTCATTGAGAATATGGGATAGGAAATTGGTGTGTGAAGGATGAATTTTTCACTAGAAAGATTTTTCTATTTAGAAAATTTCTTCAAGCCTGATATTCTTACTTTTTAAGGCTGATAATCTTATTTTTTAACTTGTGCTTTGAAAAGGAACTAGTAGCATACTATCTGTATTTCCTACTTTAAAAAAAAAGCAAAATAGGCTGCTGCAATAATGGTCAGTTGATGGAAACAAATCAAATAATTATCAATTGATAAATAATAGGTAAGTCAAGTACAGTACACCCATTTAATAGAATACTATTCAGCAGTGAAAAGATGCAAAGTGATGATACATGAAAGAATCTTGAGAATATGTTGCTAAATTGAAGAAAGTAGAGACTAGCAAGGTGATTCAGTGAGTTAAGGAGTAAGTTTTTAATCCTGGCAATTTGAGTTTGAGTCCCATAGTGTACTTAAAATTTGGAAGAAGAAAACTAACTTCAGCAGGTTGTTCTCTGATTTCCACATGTGCATTGTGGACAGTGTGCAGCTAAATGCATACTTTCCTTTTCTCTCTCCCACCCTCTTAAGTAAAAATAAACTATGTAAAAGTTTTTCAAAAAACAGATCTTTTGTAACTGCATAATTCCATGAATATGAAATAAACACAATAAACAAATCTTAGAAATAGAAGCAGAAAATTATTACCAGTTACTACTTTTGAGGCACAAAGGGAAAATGACTATTAATGAGTACGTAGTTTTCTTTAGATAGAATATAATAGACAGCAAGATGATTTCACAACATTGCCAGTGCAGTAAATAGAGTGACATATATTTTAATGCAGTTACTATAGTAAATTTTGTTTGTGTATTTGTATTATGAAGTCAGCATAAAAGATATTAAATAAAATTGTATTTTTCTCATTATTTATTGAAATCATAATTTCAAGGATGTGCAAAAAGGTTTTACTGGAGATTGATCTGATATCCTTTCATAAGAATGTCGATAATATTCTATAAATTAAAAAATAGCTTACATTTTTAAAATACAGAAGCATACATGACAACATTAAAAATTCAAATAAATTATTTTCTTTGGATACATGTTTTTCATGAAAAAGCCTGATCCAGAAAACCCAATGCTATAAAAAGTTTATGTTATTACAGTCAGCATTGAGATATGTGGAAGGTCTGCTTTTCATTTTAATAGAAATAATTTAAGGTCTTTCTATATCATTGAGTTTTATTCACCAGATAGACTACATTTAATGAGACCACATTATGGATTCTATAGAATATGATACATCATTATGTGGCAGAGAAAGTGAATTTTTATTGGTTGTTAAATAAATTCATGCTATATTTAAAGTCTTCATATTTTGAGAGGTTAGTCAGTATACTATCATTCTTAAATAACGGCTTATCATTAAAGTGAAAAAAGCTTGATTGTGCAAAGAAAACTTATTTCATATGAGTCAACTGATTTTTATCCAGAATTTAAAGGTTACTTTGTAAAAATTCATTTTTAGAAATGGAGATAGATCTGAAATAAATATTTAACATATTAAAAATGTAGTGAAAGACACTTATGCATGAAAATAAATCTGGAAGCATCTACTCTTTTTTATATAATACATTTTTATTATTATTTCAGCTCATACAAACTTAATAGGTACACCAGTTCCCTCCCTCCCTCCTCCCCCCCCCGAACCCCCTGCTCCCCCTCCCCTCACCCCTCCCGCCCCATCCCCCCGTGCCTCCCGCCCCGATTCCCAGAGTCCTTTCTTGTGCATGCCTGACTCTCCTCTGGGCCCTCCTCTCCGATGACGTAAAAGGACCCAGTGGCATTTCCCTGAACCCCTTCCTGTGTTCCCATTAAGCATAGGAACACTACTGTGGCTGTCAATCCCTTGCCTCCAAGGATCTTGGTGCCTTTAGCAGATGTGGAAACATCTACTCTTAATAGATTTATTGAAACAAGTCATATATAATCTTCACCCACTTAAAATTTATAACTCAAGGAATGTTTATTATGTAGATAATTGTATGAGATGCTTATGAAACTATATTTTTTGAACATTTTCATCAACCTCTTGAGAAACCTCCTACCCAGAGGTGGCTCAGGGATTAAGCCTCTGCCTTGCAGGCAGAAGGTCCTGAGTTCGGATCCTAGACCCCACGTATAGATGCCGGGCGGAAGCGGGGGCGGCCTGCGTTTCTGGTCCTGGTAGGGCGGAGCCTGTGATCCCGGGGCAGAGTAAACAAGGAGGAGGTGGAAGGTGGTCCATGATGGTTCCCGAATTCGTCCATGGTTCTACACACACACACATACATACACACACGCGCACACACGCATACACGCACAATTGAATAAATAATAAATAATAAAAAAATGTAAATGTAAAAAAGAAACCTCCACCCATGACTAACATTCCTCCTTTTTCCTCAGTACTAAGCAAGCACTGAGCACCCTACATTGGTAATATCTGTTTTAAAGTGGCAGTCCACCTTCTTTCATATTTCTTATGGGAGTTTTGAATAAAGACTTCAAGTGATGGGGCTGGAGAGGTGGCTCAGAGTTTAAGCCTCTGTCTTGCAGGTGGAAGGTCCTGAGTTCGGATCCTAGACCCCACGTATAGACATCGGGCGGAAGCGCGGGCAGCCTGCGTTTCTCGTCCTGGTGGGGCAGAGCTTGTGAATCCCGGGGCAGAGTAAACAAGGAGGAGGTAGAGGCTGTCCATGGTGATTCCCGAATTCGTCCGTGGTTCTCCACACACACACACACACACACACACACACACACACACACTTGCACACATGCACAATTGAATAAATAAAAAACAAATAAAAAAAAAGACTTCAAGTGATGACTATGAGAACTGAGAACACAAAAGCATCATTTGTACACCCTCTGGAAATGGGCCTACAATCCTGTTATTAGGTATATGAATGTTCATGGTTCATTTTGTTTATTCCCATATGGAAAATATTCTTCATGACAATTTTTAAAGCTATAGTACTTATAATATTATACATGAGTAATTGACCTGCCTAGTAATACATCAATTTGTACATATAAATCCTTATTGTATTTGTACGTTAATGTCCTTTATTGATTTAGTCAGATTTTAACTGCATTCTATGACTGCAGAATTAATCAATAAAAAAGTAGCAAATTAATATTAAGTACAGGGGATTTACCCCCATGATGTGACTAATTAAATACTAGATTATATTGCCTATCTAATTATTTAGTAAATTGCTGGAAGAATAAAATGAATGAGTGAATCAAAATACAGAAAACATGATATAGGTACAGTGTAGTATAATAATAGCAGTTACAGATGCATGTAACTATACTTTTATGGTTATTCACAATGTGAGCTCTTATCTATGCAATGTATTAGAGCTCAGGCTAGGTGTGGGGTTGGACTACTATAATAAAATTTTTATGCTAACATAGAATTAATTAATACCTTCAAGAGCACTTATTTAAGTATGAAAAAATACATGACAAACAAAATGAATTTTCAGGTTAGTACAGTCAGGAAAATAGAAACACCTTCCTCAGAAGTTTTTTTTACAAAGTCTAGTTTTGTAAAACATGCACAAAGCCTTTGGTGCTACCTCCAGAACTACGTATACTGGGGTGATTGTGTAATCCTAGCACTTAGGAAGTAAAGGCAAAAGGATCATTAATTCACAACCATTCTTGGCTTTTAACACGTGTGAGGCCAGCCTGGGTCACATGTTTCTCTGTCTGAAAAAAAAAATGTTCTTAGAAGATAAAAGTAATGCCTAATGAAATGGTCATAATTTATAACTTTGTATCAAACTTTCAGTGTTCTTTAGCTGAACTTCTTATGGAATAATTCCTGTCAGAATGTCTCCAGATCCCCTATTACTGCAGCTCATATTTCAAGTATATCCCCAATTATATATCTGATGTCTATTTATCTATCAGATACCTATGTATAAGCTATATAATATCTATTTTCTACCTCTGTATGTGCCTATGTAGGTACACGTGTGACTTCAGGAATCACCCTTGATTGTTCTGCTTTGTTATTATTTTGCTCTGAAATTTTTTAGGCTATGCTTTCCAAGACTATAATTATAGACCCCTGCCATTCCTGCCTGGCGTTTTTAGATGGGCTCTAGAGATATCAATTTAGATCCTTTTTCTGCAAGACAAGGGCTTTAAGCCCTAAAGCCAAATCTCTAGCCCATATCCATCTTTTAGAGTCATTCTGTAATATTCAGAAAATGTCCATATGAATTTATTTCCCTGGGTGTATATGCCCAAATGGATATATTTTTCTAAATGTACAGTCCTTTATGCTGTTTTACTTCCTTTCAGAGTAACCCTGCACTAACTTGCTTCCTTAAATCTAAAACTTTTCACTACCTAATGGACCCTAAGTTCTAGAAATAATTCACAAGACATTAGCTCTTGGAGTAAATTTTAAAGTGCCTCTTCTCTTTCTGTCTTACCTAGTGAACAGTTCAAGACTAAGTGATAAGGTCATGCCTTCTAAAAATACTTTTAAAACTTATCTGTAATTGCCATCTAGTCTTCATTTTCCCCTCCTGATAGTCTGAAATCACTTTGTTTAAGATGTTGGTGCAGTTATAAAGGTAGAGAGAATGAGTTATTTTTCCATATCTCTTGATTTCATCATGACTGATAGTAAAGTATGCTAATCAATGAACGCAGAAATTCTTTCTTACAATCCAAGAAGTTGACTTACCAAAATATTTAACACATACAGGAAGACACACAATTACCTACAAAACAATTGGTTGAGTGTTAACAATATTTCCAACATAATTTTTAAGTGTGTAGAGAAACACTTCTTACAATGGATGAAAAACATTAGTTTTACAATTCTGAAATAGAAGTGCATTTGTCTTTTTTTTTTTAACTTCATACTACTGTGTTAAAAAATAAATCCTTCCAATCACCCTAATTTTTAGACCTCAGAAATACTGTCATTGGCCACTTGTCAGAATGGAACACATTCCTGCTACTGTTAACTAGAACAAGAACCTAAAAAAAGAGAAGAAAATAGATCAAAAGGGAAAAACAGCTGAAGAACCTATAAGGAGGAAGACAGTATACCAAACTGCTCTGTAAATGGCTGCTATTATACTCATAGATTTGAAGAGCACTTAGCACTCAGACTGGAAGTCTTTTTCTACAACAGAATAAAGGATCTCAACACTGACAGGATGGAGCGTAGGCCAGTAGAAGAGCAGTGAAGTGGACAATGGCTAGCCATAATGCAAAGTACCAGCAAACCAGCAAAGCTCACCCAGAATCAGGCCAACCTAGTCTCTACATCCTAAGGCTTAGGGACCCTCACAGAAGAGAAGAGGGCAGTAAGTTTATAAAATCCTAAAGATAGGAAGGTTTACCACTGGACAAGACACAACATTCAAGGCAGGACTGCTGCATCCAGTAACTCACTGCAGTGAGACTGTTCCTTACCAGACCTGCATAATGAGTGACATACCAATGTGCCCCTTAGACTATAGAGGAACTCAAGAGAGATAAGATCATACAGTGAAAACCTTAGGGACCAGAGCTGGATGAGTGAGGGCAAAATGCCCCTATCGGTGGGGTGGCCCAAGGAGGGGCAACTTGGTATTCAACAGAGGCCTGAACTCCCACAAGAGTTGATAAATAAGAGAGAACCCTAGGGTCCATAAAACCAGGAAGCAAGAGGGTAGAAGAGAGTAAGATGGATTGATGAATGAAAGGCAAGGGGATGGGAGGGAGGAGGATGGAAGGAAGCAGAGATAAATATTCAATATGCTTATAAAAGTAGGAAAATAAGTAAATAAATACTGCCATTCAAAATGAATGAAAATTCAATTGAATTTTAGAACTGAAAAAAAAACCCTCTTTTTCATCTGGTAGACTTTAAGCTAAATTTGTGATTATTCTTCTTAATTGCATTTCAATCTCAGAATTTTTACTTTGTTGTATTCATGTAATTAAAGAGCAGAAAGCAAGAATTTATATTTAGTTCAGCTAAGAATGTTCCTTTTAATTTTTTTCATTTAAAACATCTTCCCATATTTATACCATTGCCAACCAAAGCCATACTGTTTACTACAATCTGATTATTCTCTTTTCCCTACATGCGATTACAGCAAATCAAATTTCATTTTCTGTGTTAATACAAGAATGAAAGCACTTAAATAAAAAAAGTCTTTAGAGTTATATAATGTCATAAAATACTCCAAAATTTTTAAATATTGATCTCTTCATGTCAGTTTTTGAGACTTATAATTTAATAGAGCATAAAAATTACATGTTTTGTATATCTTTCTTTATATAAAAGAGAAAATAGAGAACTTTTTGGTATAAGCAATGGAAATAAGGAATAAATTAACAGCTTATTTTGTTGTAGCAATTGACTTATATATTTATGAATTTTATCTATTTATTCTATAATGAAATTATATGACCATTGACATTCTGAATAAATACTTAAGGAAATGCAAATATAACAATTTACCATTAACCTTTTAGTTATACAAATAATTTATAATTCTGTTCTTTCCTTGTCTTTGTCACTTACCTTTGTATTTTAATAGCAGATCAAACAAATGGGAGCATACATTTAGACTCTGGCTTTGCATGTGATTCCAACAGTAGTCAAAGCTTAAAGTAAATAACTGTCATCTCCAACATACGACACATGAAAATAAATAGTTATGTAAGAATCTGAGACAAAAGCTTAATATCAAGTTCTATGAGACTGTAAAGTGTTGAGTTTTGATAGACAGTGACCATCCAGCAAATGGGACACTGATCCCTGCCCCCTCACTGCTGTGTCCTACTCCTGTTCTTCTATCTACCTTTGAGTCTCCTCTTATATTAAGATCTTCATTTAAACAGTCTTATCTTAAATATCAATCAAGATACAGCCAAGGCAGTGCAGGAGAAGGAAAACTGAAAACAACAACAAACCATAAGTCAAAACACCAATGATCCTACATTAATCACCTGGAATCAGACTGGCCAAATCTCTCCCCATCCTAAAGCTCAGGGAACCTTGGAGAAGAGGGAACAGCAAGATTGTAATAGCTTAAAGATGGGAAGGACCAACGATATGCAAGATACCCCACAAAAGTTAGGGCTGCAGCAGCCAGAATTGGACTTTGCTTGAGCTGCACATTGGCTGACATGTCAAGGACCCCCAAACTCTAGCATGGATCACAGGGGAGAAGGCTCCAGGCAGTAGGATCCTTAGAGGCAAGGGATTAACAATCATGATGGAGCTCCCATACTAACCAAGAAAGGGCTCCAGGCTATGTCACTGAGTCCTTACCCCTCACTAAGGTGGAGAACTGAGAGAGAAGTTTGACATTCACACAAAAGGATGCTCCAGGAGATGGGAGGGAGGAAGGGGGAAGCATTAGGAGAAGGGGAGGGAGGCAGAGGGGGAAAAGAAGGGGAGAAGGGGGAGACGTAAGGGGGGATGACTGGGCAGGGGAGGAGGGAGGGAGAGCACTGGGTACCTATTGAGCTTGTATGATTAGGGATAGAAATAAATTGTGGGAGAAAAAAAAACTAGATTCAAAAATAATCTTTTTGTAAATAGGTCAGAATTTTGAAGTTTTCACTATTCTAGATATTCTTTTATCTATTCTTGATTACAAATTACTTTAATGGAAAGATTATTATCAAAAGAATAGAGGGTAAAATTGCTGATGTGAATGTGAAGGAAGTATTGGTTGGAAAGCGAATTAGCATAGCCATTAAGAAAATGGATGAAGGTTTCTTAAATGAAGGTTCAAAATTGAGTCAAATTTATTGTATGAACCAATAATCCCATCACTTCATGCATGTACAAGGAAAAAGACAATAGTTTATCAAGGATCCAACTACATCCTTGTGCTTATTGTGCTAATATAAAATTAACTTAAGTGTACATCAAACTATGAATAGGTGAAAACAGAGTATGCATACAAGAAGCATCTGCATATTAAGTTCTCCAAAGGACATATGAAATTTGTAAATAAAGAAGTAAAAAGATGGCACTGAGAACATGACTCAGGGATTAAAGTCTTTGCTCACAAGCAAAAAGACTTGAATCCAGACCCTCATTCCATATAAAAATGCCAGGCAGATGGGGTGTACACCTGTAATTCAACCTGGAAAGCAGAACCCGAGAAACCCTAGAGAAAAATAAGAAAGACAATCTCCACAGGCATACACACTCAAGGCCCTTTATATACACAAAAAAAAAAAAAAAGAAAGAAAAAGATGCATGTCCATTTAGTCATGTGAGACTCAAGATCCATTTCATATACATTTCTAATATCCATTGTATTTTGCTATTTTTCATTTGTGATCTGAGGTGAAAACCTATCTATGTTTTCTTTATTCACGTATGAAGTTTTGTATCCTATCTTAATACCTTTGTGATTACATTCAAATAAAACTTCAAATAACTTCTTTATAATGAATATAAAATGTCACTGGATTTTTTAGCATGCTTAAAAGTACATTTGACCAAATGATTCATGACCAAAAAGATTCACTAGCTAAGAATAATTAATGAATGTTGAACATGGGAATCATATAGTAACAATGTGGACAATCCCCAAGATTATTTTGGTGAAGTACAGCATAAGGTAGCAAATCTAATTCTTGGAAGGATTTAATTTCTGTGGTATTCACTGTGTGTCCCATATGGGAAATGTAGACATTATGTTTCAGTTCATGGGAATGTTAATAGAATTGATTAAATGTTGCTTTCTAAAACTAGAGAACATTCTGTCTTTAGTTGTTCACACATTGTCAAACATGATGCTTTCTCTTTTAACTGTTGGTCTGATAGGCAATTCTCCCTCTTCACAGATGGAACCTTAAAACAGCTTCATGAAATGAGCTCTTTCCTCTCAGTACAGTCCAGAATAAAATCCCTCAACTCTCTTAAAAAAGGATGCATTATCACCAACAGAGGAAGGCTGCAGAGTACAGTTTATAAGGCAAGAAGAGGTCTTTATGCTCCAGACTTATGTTCAGATAAGACATGTATAAACACAGACTCATAGAGGAAAGGGATGTCTTCCTTCATTATAAGTGTCAAAATTGAAAATTCTGGCAGGCTAGGGTGTGAAACCATCTCTCAGGAGATGTGTCTCTTACCAGGCTCCTTTGGCCCAGTGGTCCCTTCTGAGTGCTGACTTCATTACACCATTGGGGAAGAATTTCCATATTCTAATTGCTGGCCAATTGTACTTCAATCAAACATGAGAGCATTCCAAGTAGAAAGAACAGCATGTACAAAGGCACAGATTTGTAAATGTAAAACAATGAATTTGAATACTCTTCAGTGTCTTATCCATTAACAAGTTTAAATTTTATCCTCTGTAAAAGGAAAAAAAAGAATCTTATAAAGAGGTAGCTGATAACATTGGACTTTTAAGCCATTCTTTTGAACTGGTCTGAAAGTAGAGAAGCAATATAGGAAATGAGGAGAAATAACTTCCCTAAGTATGTTATGTAGATGGCTTCCTACATGACACAATAAAGGAGAGTTGATGAATAGAGAGACACAATGGAGTAAATATGACATGAGAGATCTTTAAAAAGAAAAAGGCAAACAGATCTTGGTAACCTGTTGTTTCCTAGTATCAAGTTAAAATTTAATCAATAAAAATAGAAATCCAGGTGATGAGTTGACATGCTGACTCCTTCTAAACACCTTCTATGCACAGAAAATATCATAGCTAACATTTTTTCATGCATTTTATCTCTCTATTAAGTGCAGGGCACCTCTCCTTTTATAATGCTTCTACTAATGCTTCTACATTTCCCTTCTCCAATCATCACAGATAAAATGCTAGTTCACTTTCTCTAACTAGTAAGAAATCAGCATTATTGCCAAGTTACTTTCGGATCGTTGTTATTATCCACATTATAAGACTTGTAAAACAATATTCATTTTGTTTTCTCTGTAGCTGTCTTTCTTATAGTTCATCCAAAGTAAAAACAGTATCCATAGATGCTTCTTAATAGATGACTAGATAACAAAATGTAGATATGCACCAGCAAACACTATTCATCCTTAAGAGAAAAGAACCATTGTCACTATCATGGGTGGACTTAAAGAACTTTGTATTAAATGAAAATAAAACAGACATAGGAATCCAAATACTGCAGAAGTAAAATTAGAGTAGTTGAACTCATAGAAGCAGATGTTAGTTACAGAGGTTGTAGCTTGGGATTTCATGGGGAGGAAACAGCTAAGGATACACAATCTTAATCAGGCAAGAATATACTTTTTTTTTTATTCTATTGCCCTGTGCAACGGATATCTTTCATAATAGAGAATTTGTAGTTTAAAACAGCCAAGAGTAAATTTCAAATGTTTTGACTGCAAAAAAAACCCGTATTAACCCACCTGATGTAATTGTACATTGTAGTCATAAATCATGACTTTTTACCCCTTAAATTAAAAAAATATTGTTGCAATCATATAAATATAAATGTACTATACAATAACAAAATAAATAAAATATAAAGTGCGCTATAAATACATGAAAATTAATAAGATAAAAATACTAAATTACTAAATGGGGAAGTATGAAATATATGAAACTTTACATGTAGTCTTATGCCTTACAATTTTAATACTTCTAAACTATTTCGAAGCAAATAAGTTCTGTATTTAGCTTTAAACTTATTGCAAATAACTTTAAAATATAACAGTATGTTGTTTAGTATCTTTAAAATAATAACATATGGAGATAAAATCCCCTCTAACCAAATACCAAGAATAAGGGACAATACATACCTTAACCCTTGTAATGTCACAACTTCTCCATAGTACTCTGATGAACATTTATATAAAAAGTAATAAAAATCAATAGATCACCTTCCCTAATGTTTTTAATAGGTTTAACCATATTCTGGCTGGTCTTTCTCATGCATCCTTCTGGCACCTATTTCATGACAAGTGATTTACACCCTTAATTGGCAGAGAAAAACAAATACCAACCCTGCCTATTCCCTCCCAGGTCAATAACTATTTTCTCTACCACCTATACACTGCTGATGGATAAAGTTCTCAAAGCCATTTCTGTAAACATAAAGATCAGACTTCATAATTTTGTATCCCTATTTAAAACAAATACTTATTTTGTGCTAAATTTACTTCCAAACTAATGTGTGATGCTTGACTCCCCTGAGAAGTAGGACTCTATGAGGCTCTCAGGTTCATATGCACTGAAACACTTTTTTTTGAAAAGTGGAGTTCTTGAGAACTACTTGAGACAAAGTTAGCATCGTCACATGCAAGAGACTATAAAAGTGTACTTTCATTGATATTTTGAATTCGTTTCATCTCCTTTTTAATTAAAGTATTTTAAACAATTCCAGATGAAATCTGGATCAAAATACATCTCCGGGGAAATCCTTGTTTCTTCCACAAATAATATACACATACTGAATTTTCCTTATGACAGACTAATTTACACTAAAATACAAATATGAGATCCATTAATTCTGTAACTTGGCAATTTTGAACATTTTTGCAATGACTATAAGATGTAAACATTGCTTAGAAAAATTGAGTTCAAATCTTTGGAGCAGTACTTAGAAAGGGGATTGTTATAACATATAATTACTTTATATTCAGTTTTGTTTTGTTTGAAGAAAGTCCATAATAAAATTACTAAACAATTTAATTAGCTTATGTTCCCATCTACAGTGTCCCATCATTATTTGTACATCTTTACCAACAGTGTTTCATTGTCATTTTGACAGCAGTGAGAGGCTGTTTCATGGAGAGCTAATATGTTTGTGCCAATGAATTAGATGGCTTAGAATTTTTTTCATGCATCTATTAAGGTTTTCATCTGAAAAATATCTAATCATGTCCTCTGCAAAATTTTAAATTTTTTTGCTGGTATGCCATTGAATTGAAGTTTTTATATATTTTGGAATCAACCTTTAATTTGCTGTGCTTGCAAATATTTTCTGATAACACATTGATTGTTGTTCCCTATCATTTTTTGTATATATTTGAGTACTTCAGGGGGCATATGACAAATGATTTCTTGGAGTATTTTCTTGTAATTTTTCCAGTTATTTGCTTGCCATGAACCATGAGTCATAGTTTTTATTTCAGTTATTATGTACACATATATATATACAAATATAGATTTGCATGAGTTGTAAGGATTGAACTCCCTTAATATCTAATCATTAAGATTTTCAAAGTATACTAAATCGTCATCTAATTAATCTAGAACTTTCTAATCTTGTTATCCAAATGCAGATTGGACAAAGTTAAGGAATATGAAAATCCAAGGGAAAAATAGATACATCAAAAGCTTCATTCTCGGGGCTGGAGAGGTGGCTCAGGGTTTAAGCCTCCACCTTGTAGGCGGAAGGTCCTGAGTTGATCCCACGTATAGACGCCAGGCGGAAGCGGGGGCGGCCTGCGCTTCTGGTCCTGGTAGGGCGGAGCCTGTGAATCCCGGGGCAGAAGGAGGTGGAGGCGTCCATGGTGGTTCGCGAATTCGTCCGTGGTTCTACACACACACACACAGACACACACACACACACATGCGTACAGTTGAATAAATAATAATAATAAAAAATTAAAAAAAAAAAGCTTCATTCTCTTAAAATTACCATATTTCTGCCCATTTAGGCTATCAGGAGCTTCACACTGTCAGGATTGTACACATCAGAAACTTACCTTTAATAATACCAATTATCATGCTGCTTCTGGTTTGGGAGAATAATTGAATTCTCTATATTTTATGAATTGTGTCCAAGCTAATACATATGTATATATATGAAAGTTAATATAATTTATTATATAACATATCAATATGAAATTATAAGCATAAAGAAATTAATTTCATAAATTTTAATAAATATATTCCCCTAAAGAAAAATATCTAATTAAGAAACAGAAAGTTTAATAAGGATGGTACAGTTCAGGGTATCTTTTTCATACTACTTCCTCATCATAACTCTCTTTTGCAAATCTGTAACTCATATGGATATATATGCATATACACATGGCAAAAGGAGATGTGCATATACACATGCATATATATATATGCATCATATGGATATATATGCATACACACACATTCAGAAAAGCTGATGTTTTATGAATTCACAGAAACTTAAGCCTCTGTATCTAGAAATGTCAGAATGTCCACTTAGGTTCAGCAGATGGTGAATCCATTCCCTTTTTGTTCCTGTTGCTGGTTTTACTGTCCTACCAAGAACTTGAGTCATCCCTCATTTGGATTATTAAAGATGACACCTTGTCTCAGCTTAATCCATCATGTATGCCAAGCAGTATGACTTCTCTAAAATTAAAATCTATGTCAGTCCCTGGCTAAATAAAACTCAAATTCATTCATATGAAGAAGTCAGTGCAACTTGACCTCTACCTCCTTCAATCTCAGATATCTTTCTTTATTTTGCCCAGTATAGTCTGTTAATATTAGTTGTGATCATATTTATCCTTGATCATCATGTTTTCTGAGTATTTTGCATTTTAGTTCATTTTGTGCTCTGCACTTATCTCATTTTCCTGTCCTGTAATTTCTATGCATTCTAGGGATAAAAATGATCAAACATCATCTTTTAGACAAAATTCCAATAAACCACATGATTATAATTCTGAATTTTGAAATACAAGCAAATCAAAGTATATCCCAATATATGTAGCAGTAAAGAATGTCACAAGATTTATCTCCCTATATATTTTCATTTTTATAGAGCTCTGATTTCTGTATATTTTTTCTTTTAAGTAATAGACTAGGATTTTGACTGTGCATACTCACGTGAGTGAAAATATAATTGAGATAACAGACTAGATTATGTCTTGACTTCATAATAGTCAATTAAGTTTGTTGAAAATAACTCTAAACCTTACCTGAAATATTTTTTAATGTGTATGTGTGTGTGTTTATGTGTTTGTATACATGTAGGCACACATATATGTACAAGGTGTGCAGGCAAGCTCGTGTATGGAGACTAGAGTTTTCTATTAAATGCCTACATTAATCTCCACTGAACCCAGAACTCATCAAATCGGCTAATCTAGACAGTCATCTACTCTTGGCATTATCTACGTCCTGCATGTTAGAGTTACAGGAATTTACCTGAGCTCCAGGCCTCAGATTTAAATGCTTTGCCTACTGATCTGTCTCTCCAGTCCCACGAAATTTTTAAAGTTTTTATCTTTACAAACCATGGGTTCAGTATTGTTTTCTACTTTAGGTCATTTTGAAGTCCTTTCTCTTTATATTTTCTTATTTTTTTTGTAATTCAGCTATATCTGAAGAATAAAGTAATAAGAATAAAAATCCTTATTTTATTAAGGGAATGTAAATAATCTCATAATTTCCTGAAGTTTGTTTTTCTCATGAACTAAATTAACAAGTTCCAAGAGAATTATTAAGATGTCCTCCTTGGAGAGAACCACACACAGCAGACCAAAGTGCAAAGTAAAAGCAACTAGTTTAGATTGATCCTAAATAGAGCATCTAAATCACTCTTCTATCCCATGGCTCAGGAATCATCACCAAAGAGGGGTCAGTAAGGATGTAGAAGCCAGCAGGTGGGAAGAGGTACTGCCAGATTGTAGCCTCCTTTCATACCAGGGCTGTGGGTCCCAAGAGTTCAATGCATCCATCTACTTCCACTATTCTTCCATAATGGTGACCCATCAACATTTCCCACACCAAGGAGCAGAGAAGATTTCAATAATTATGGCACAACCCCGAGAGACTGGGATGAGCTGGACAAAAGAGTGGGAGTTTCTTTGCTCCATGGTTCTTCCATTAGTGGGACGTTGTACCCTGCTCCCACCTCTGGTTCTTGTCAGTGCACAGAATCCTAGGTGAGACTGGGAGTAGGAGGGAGACCATCTTGCAGTGAGGGATGGGAAAGGGTTTAGATGGCAGTAGAGAATGATTCTGATGAACTGAAATATTTTAATATGTCCTCTTTAATCATCTGTAATAATTATAGCTTTCATGTATTGGGTTATTTATTTTTAAGATGTGGCTTATGAATGGGAACACTTAAAAGAAAGATTTTCACATATTTTCAAAAAGGTCAGATAGTAACCCAACTTTACATTTCTTATATAGCTAATTTCTCCAAAAATATATTTGACTTTTAAATCACACCTCATTCTTAATTATGATTAACTTTCACATTGTGAATTGTAATATTATGCTATCTTTATGACTTACTGCTTCTAGAAATGGGTAACATTTTACTTTCCTTGTTTTGTCTTGATGAAAGTCTGAAAGAATTCACACCTGGCAGTTTATGAAAAAAACCTTGATGTATATGTATTTGGAAGCATTCATATGACTCACCACTGCTTAGGTTTAAGTTCTATCTAGCCCAAAAAAAATCTAAACCCTAGAAAAATAAGGTGATACAACATGAAATTTTATGTAAGAATGCCGTAAAAGTAATAACAAATTTACCAATTTTAAATTTAGACAAACAACTTGGTGAGAGTAATTAGGAATGCATGTTGTCAGATGAAAACTAAAATAAAGTATCATCTATTCAACACCTTGTCAAACACAGATGTAGTTTGTTTAAATTCTTGCTTTAGATTTATACCAAATGCTGTGTAGTTTCTTAGAACAAGATATGACCACCTCCACAAATTATGTCAGCTTTATGGCTAAATGTTCTTTTTTTTTATGAAGCAAAGGCTAGTTGGCTTCAAAAATGAGCTGAAAGTTTTAAAATTAATGTTTTCAAAATTAATCTGATACCTATTATACCAATAATTTCACGTACCTAAAATAAAGAGCAGATGGTATGTGGGGAGCATAGGATTGAAAATGCATCTGAGATGAAAACTCACAGAATTTTTCTGACTTAAATAATCTAGACATTAAATTATGTATAATATGATCACATTTTTAACTGTGAGTTAAAATTTTGAAATTGCCTTTGCATATAGTTTACTTATCAAAAGTTTTTTTGATGTAAAAATATTGTAAAAAATTAATCTTAGTCCCTAAAAAGCTTCCTTCTCTGAGCCATTTATTTTTTCCCATTTCTTTGGTCCCAGTTTTGCTCTTTTCATTGTTGCCTAAGTAACATGCTGCTCACTGGCGGAAATACAAGAACTGATTCCTCTTACCCAATCAATGTCAGTTAAATTTGCTTACAATAAATAATTTTAAGAAAATATGCAGAGTATCTTCTCAAGTTTATGCCAACAACTACAGCAAAAGGGGAGTACGACCAAAATGACACCAATTGTCATTTTAGAAGAGGCGTCTGTCTGTGGGCTGGAGAGATAGCGCAGGGGTTTAGACTCTGCCTCAAAAGTAGAAAGTCCGGGGGCTGGAGAGGTGGGTCAGGGGTTAAGCTTCTGCCTTGCAGGCGGAAGGTCCTAAGTTCGGATCCTAGACCCCACATATAGACGCCAGGCGGAAGCGGGGGCAGCCTGCGTTTCTGGTCCTGGTAGGGCGGAGCCTGTGAATCCCAGGGCAGAGTAAACAAGGAGGAGGTGGAAGGCAGTCCATGGTGGTTCCCGAATTCGCCCCTGGTTCTATACACACATACATACACAGCCCTAAAATATGCACACATACATGCACACACGCGCACACACGCATACATGTACAATTGAATAAATAATATAAATTTAAAAAAAAAGCAGAAAGTCCCGTGTCCAGATCTTGGGAAATCCCAGAGTAAAGCTAAATCCAGGATGATTCCTCAAGTCACCCGTGGCCCTCCACAGGGATATGGTCCTCTTTTTAAATAAATAAATAAATAAATAAATAAACAAACAACAAACAAACAAATAAATAAATAAATAAATAATAAAGTCTGTGCTCATTAATCAAAAGCAGAGAAAGAAAGAATGAGTGAGAGAGATAGCAGCTTGATACTAAGATTGATTCTACAAAGTGTCTCTGCATTTCAGTGTACAAAATCCTTATTAAACAATAAATAGTGAAATGTTCAGTTTCTATTATTTCAGCTCTCTCTGAGAAGCCAACATCATCAAATCATGTATTTGAATCATTATATTCTTTGTTATCATTTTAAACTGGCTTTAAAATTTCCATAGCCTACAAATATTCTGACTTAATATCTTTTATTTTGAGTCTTTGTAGACTGTCTTCTTTGAAATACTATAAGTAAACTTTTCTGGGATAGAGCAGAATTTTAACAGAATACACAAAACATAAAACCTTGTGCTAAACAAGAGAAATCTACTTGTTAATATGCGTTTAAAATATAAGTTTGTAAGGACAACAATTAACTGGCTGAACTATCTGTAAAGGACTATAGAGTTTGTCCCTGCACACAAACTATTCCATGGTCGCTTCAAAGCAGTAGTAATGAATTAACATACAGAGAATTCTATTTATTTTCAGTGTTTCCCTAACAGTGAACTCTATTTAATCTTAAATGAAGGTGGATTATATAGTATTCATAAGGCTTCCCTCCACCATCTCAAAATAAAGAAACAAACAAAAAAATTAATATAGCAAGTGTACACACTTGTATCCTAAATAACATTACACACTTTCTTAAAGTGATTGGAATGTATTTGCCCTGCAAAAAAACACTCAAAGAAAAAAACTTTCCATTCTTATTTAGCTATTAGTAAATTACCTATCTTAAAAGATTGGTGTTTTATGTTTCAAAAAAGAATGACACTAATATATTTTAAAATAAAACATACAGAATTTTATTTGACTTAGATTTTGAGAAATTGTGAAAAATAATTTTATCTTTCAAGATAATATTAATATTTGGCATTGGAGAGATGTCTCAGAGGTTAAGTCTTTGCTTTAAAAGCAAAAGGTCCTGAGTTCCCATGGCTAAATCTCATGCAAGCATGTCAGATGGAAATTGCAGAAACCAGTAATTCCAGCCTGGGAATTAAAATATGGAGCCTGGGAAACTCCAGAACAAAGACACAAGGAGGTAGAGCAATCCTGGATAATTCCTGAATTCCACCCTTGCACCTCCACAGGCATACACACTCAAGAGTCCTGTGATACACACAAAACACATACATACATGCAAAAAATGTTAATATTTATTCTTACTTAAGAAGAAATGATGTCTGATGTAACTTATGTTCTGTGAACCACATAGCTACCCAACACCACACTGATGTTTACACTGATTGTGATTAGTCTTGTGAGATTATCAGCCAAGTGCTGAAAACACAGGTCAGATTGCCTCACTTGGGTACTGAAGGATAATTTTTGTTAATTTACTTTTATTGTTATGGTGTGTATATGCCATGGCATGTTTATAGAGGTTAGAGAACAATTTCATGGTGTCATTTCTCTCCCTCCACTCTTACTTGTGCTCTGGAGATTAAATTTAAATTAACAAGCCACCATACCCACTATCCTTGAAGGATAGATATAAATTAGTAAGAAATAATAAACTGATAAATTTCACAAACATCAACAATAAGAATATCTTAGGATATTAGGATAAAAAACACTATAGAACTAGTTGATAGGCAACAAATTTTGCTTTGTTTCTTAATATATCTGAAATATCAAAAGACACTTAAATTTACTACAGAGGAAATTTCAACTTAAGCTTATAAGAGTTAGAAATTTTGGAGTTTAATATGATAATTCCACTAGGTTTTCATTCTGACATTTGATGTACACATTTCTTTGTCACTATTTTTGATTATTTCTCCTAATTTTGGAAGGTAATGAATATAGAAAAAAGAAAAATTGGTGGGTGGTAGTCGTTTTGGTGGTGATGGTTTTGTGTTTGTGTGCGTGTGTGTGTGTGTGTGTGTGTGTGTGTGTATAAATGATCAGGGCTATTTCTTTACCGAGTAGCTAATTGCAACCGTATTATATTGCCTTAGGACTGTAGAAGTGTAAGACCATACCTAGTTTTTATGAGGTATTGGTGATTGAAACCAGAGCTTCAAGCCCTGAGTCACATTCATAGTCTTATTAAAATTTTAAATTTACAAAGCTTTCATGAGCCAACCAATTGCAAAGGTCTGGTCACTTGATGTGGATTCACATGAGATCAGAAACAGACTCTTGGATATTATGTATTCTCTTTGCTCTTCCAAAAAGGCAAAATGAATCTCTTTATCTAAATATCCCCAGAACAAATAGCGACAAATTCTGAACTATTTTCCAAATGGCATTCAGAATCCACATTCACATCATTGATATCCCTCTATGTTAGCCATCTTCGTCTCAAAGATTAAATCAACCTTTTTCCTAATTTCTGTTCTTTCCTTGTTCCATGCTGTGTAAATGCCAGTGCTCCTCTAATAGCTGCTAAACATTATCTACTCTCAAGATTCCAGTTCTGGTTTCATCTCTACTATCCTCATCCTGCACTCAGCCCTAGAAAGAGTGTCTCCCAGACAAGCCAAAGGATCAGAGTTTAGATATCCAGAACCAGATATAATATTGCAAGAATGACCCCCAGACATTTGTAGACGTGTTCACCCACACAAATGCAACATGTATTTACATGCATGTACACCACATTAATACACATGAAATGAAAAAATGAAAAGTAATATGACTATCCAGAAAAAGCAGTGAATGCCTGTAACTTTTCCAGACTCCGGAGGCAGAAACGGAAGTTTCATCCAACTTGGAGGACAAGTCTATTAGTTTAAATAGCCAATATTGAGATAGGGAGGACTACATATGAGAATCTATCAGAGAGAAAGAAAGACAACAGAGGTATAGAGACATAGAGAAACAGAAAGAGAAAGAAAAACAAAAAAGAACATGGTGCTCTCTTATGAAGCTGACACAAATAAATACAAATGGAAAAGTTGACAATTAAAAAAGATAGCTCATGTCAATGTGATAAGGAAAAGTTTAACTAAAACAAAAAGACCTATGTGCTAGGCAGGCTAGTACACACCTTTTTCCTAATTTCTGTTCTTTCCTTGTTCCATGCTGTGTAAATGCCAGTGCTCCTCTAATAGCTGCTAAACATCCACATTATCTACTCTCAGGATTCCAGTTCTGGTTTCATCTCTACTATCCTCATCCTGCACTCAGCCCTAGAAAGAGTGTCTCCCGAGCACAGAGTGTAATCCCAAGCACAGAGACTGAGGTCAGACGATCTTAATGTTTAAAGCCAGCTTGGGCTACTTAGGAAAACCTTGTTTTAAAACAAAATGAACACACAAGGCAGGCAGCAATTAAACCATCTAGCTTCTTGACGAATACAGCCACTAAGAGAGAGAGATGGAATCAAACTACACTGGAATGTTTAAAGTTTGGGATAATGGAAGTTAATTAGAAGAAAAGGAATATATATATACTTTTTAGGAATTTAGATGCTTTATTTAATTATCTAAATAAAATACCAAATTATTATTATAATAGCTAATGTCAAAATTTTAATATACTAAGTTAAATAACCCCCAAATTTGCATAAAATGCCATACATTATAGATGAAATTTAAGGTTACTTTTTCCAAAAAAATAGTATTATGTACTTTCTCTTCTTAGATATAGCCAAGCTGAAAAACTATACAAATATAACTCTTATGTTCTCTTTCTTAGAGATTTATGTTTTATTATTTTCATAGTCTCTCAGAGATATATTAAAGTAAATTTACAGAAAGCACACATTGACCTCAAAGAAGTATTTGCTTTGGGGAGGAAAACTGTCAGGGTTGTCGCATCTAGATTAAGGAGATAATTTTTCTCCACACAAGTAAAACAACAGCAAGTAAAGATCACAATTGAGTTTATTTTTAATAACAGCTTGAACAGTTTAAGCAACTAGAGCTCTTTTGTTCTATAATCCCACAAGCAGCGACTATTTTATAAAGAGTGGTATTGTAGAATGAAAATCCATTTCGCCACAAGGCTGTAAGCTTCAAATGAGATGGAACGTGCCGATTCCACTTATCATTATATTTCCAGGCCTAAGCCTTGTCTGATACTTAATGGATTTGCCTTCTAGCTTTACTCTGCTACCAAGGTTTTGTGTGGCCTTAGGCAAAGAAATTCATATTTCTATGGTTTAGCTTCCTTAGGCTGTAAAATACAGATAATAGCACCAAAAATCTCACCCAGTAGTTACTTAATAGATGTGGAACCTCTTCAAAATTTAAACTGTTATCTAAATGTAAATCCTATAATTATTCCATAATATTCTTCTGAGACAAATGAGAAGTTGACAAATGAATGCAACATTAGGTATTTGGTTGTGGTATTTGAGGATCTAGTTTCTGATCAATGGATGTTCCTTATTTGTAAATTTTTTGCTTTTACATTTTTATTTTAAAAGTGTAGGATAGAATGAATGCTTATCATATGGATATTCCAGTTGTTGATAATGATATTAATATTCAACAACATCTTGATTCTCCAGTTCATATAGATAAGCCAAGTGAAAAGTAATATAATTGAAAAATATACATTATATGTGCACAAACAGTTATTCCCACACAGATGCACATAAGTATGCATTCACACATATAGCCACACACAAGTAAATATTCACACAGGTACACATACAAAACACACAAGTATGTGCAGGTATACATATAAACATTGGCATACACAGATATTCACATAACACACACACACATGCGTGTGCATGCACATGCATGAAAGAATCTATCATTTTAAAACTTGTGAAATTCTCTTATTCCCTAACCCTTTATCTCTTCTCCCATACATGCAGGGAACATGGGAGGGGGAGAGAGACTGATTGGTAAGGATAACTTCCAGGGTGGGATGGGACAGGATAGGAAGGAATGAAAATATATAAAATCAGTGTATCATATATGAGCTTCAAAGAATGTTTAAAAAAGCCATGGGAATCATAGAACTTGAAAATTAGCTTTCCATGCCCTCAGATTGCCCATTCTGATCAAGCGCTCTATGCATTTGTCTGCAAAATGTGCCTGTGGATTTTCAAATCTATGTTCTTATAGTAATATGCAGTTCATCTCTATGTGTCAATGAATTTTTATTACTTTTTGAGATGTTATTATTTATTACTGTTCCAAAAACACAAGGACATTTGATTTACTTATCTATAACTGATAGTTTCATAATTAAAGCAAATCATGTTATTTTGTACAAATATATATTTCACCCACATAGCATTTACCACTTTAGATTCCTCATGTTAGTAGACAAGAGAAATAAGTATTATTATTATTAACTTGATTCAGAAGGACCTATTATATTTGCTTCACATGCCACACACTGTACGATGTGCTGGGGATACTATACTCAATTAAGAAGGCAAGAAATCCTTATGAATCTTAGACAGTAAAGTACATAAATATCAAGCTTAATTTCTTATGTTTTATTTATTTATATTACATCTTTGTGTGTTTATACATTTTAGGGGGTGATGCATACATACATCATATGTGTATAAAGGTTTAGAGAACAACTTGCAGAGATTTGTTCTGTCCTTCCACCATGTGGATTCTGGGGATCAAACGTAGGTCATCAGCCTTAGCAGCAAGCACTTTTACATGCTATTCATCCCCAAATGGACCATCCTTCTCCAACCTCCTCCAAAAAAATAAGATATGATGAATATCAGGATATCCTATAATATTTTTAGTTTTTAAAAGTAGACACTACCATAGAATAATAGTCATGCAAGGACTTGAGAAGATATGGAAAAAACCATGCTAATACATGAAGGAAGAGAAGCACAGGTATGATGTTTGACCAGTACAAACTCTTAAGATCAGAGCATGTCTGCGGCACGATGAACAGAGTAGGGGAAGAGTATTTGAGTTCCACCTTAGTGAATGTTGGGAGAGAGTTAGCACATGCAGAAACAACCAAGAATGAAGAAATAAATACAATGTGCAAAGAAGAGTGGGACTAGATGATCTGCATAGACCCTGACAGGGGCCAGCAGCAGTGGTTTTCCCCTTTATTATGTCACAGAGGAACTAAGTAAACACTGCCTCTACAGGTGCCAAGGGGATGGAAAAATGAGGAGGCTGTGAATGTCTATGCCGCACACTGTAATCTGAAGAGAAGTCAAAACCAAGCATAAGCAATCTTTTCTGGAAAAAAAAGCAGATAGGGCATTGCCCAAGTCATGTCCTGTTCCAACTATGAAGCAGGCTGGCTAACCCTGCCAAGGTCATACTTCAAAACTGCAGCTTTAAAACAGGCTGTTTTTTTTTTTTTTGTTTGCTTTTTTTTTTCAGGTCACGACTTGCTGCTGCAGCTTTGCTGCTCCAGAATCTATATTATGATGTGTCTTTGTGTTTTACACTTTACTTGTTCTCCACTACAAAGCTCTAGTTCGCTAGGCCTGTGCTTTTAGTACACTAAAAGAGGCACTAGGGAATCTAAGAAAATGGATAATATAATGTAACATTTTAAACAACTATTTGTACAGCTCTTTTGAAAACAGAAATAATATGTAACCTAGCATATATCTTCTTGTAAATTGTTGTAGTGAACCTGCATTGTTACTAATAAATTCACAATTAAACAGCTTAAGGAAGATGCAAGGTGTTTATTTTCTCTTACAATTGTCTAATTACGGTTCTTAATCCAGCTTGCCAAGAGAGTCCTCAACACTACGGGGGCCAAGAGAACTCATCACACCATACCCATATATCCACAGGACTGCCAAGAGAGAGACTATCCTTATTTTCCAGATCAATATGTCTGAACAAGAACACCAAAGGTTGTCAACATACTTAACCAGCTCCTTAATTTTATTCACCTGCCTAATCCTGACCACCATATCAACTACACAATTTTATGCAGGCTTGCTCTGGGCTTAACTCAACTACCAATTCTTTATAAATGTACCCAGAGTTCCGAAACATCAGCTTTCAAGATGACTCCTGTACCTAATGATAACACATGCATTTTGTCTTATTTTTTTCTCCCACATCTTACTGTTTTCCTAATCATACAAGCTAAATAGGTATCCCCATCCTCTTCCTCCCTCTTTCCTTCCCAGTGCCTCCTTTGGAGCATCCTTCTGTGTGAATGTCAGACCTCCCTCTGAGTCCTCCATCCTAGTGCATAACCCAGAGCCCCTTCTTGGGCTCCATGTTAGTATCGGAACTCTGTTATTACTGTTAATTCCTGGCCTCTAAGGATCCTACTGTCAGGAGCCTTCTCCCCTGTGATCCATGCTATACTTTGTCATCTCAGCCATCATGCAGGTCAGGCAAAGTCCAGTTCTGGCTGCTGTAGTGCTAATTTGTGGAGTATCTTGCATATGGTTGGTCCTCCCCATCTTTAGGCTCTTACAATCTTGTTGCCCCCTCTTCCACAAGGTTCCCTGAACTTTAGGATGGGGAGAGATTTGGCTTGTCTGGTTCCAGGTGATTAATGTAGGGTCTTTGGTGTTCTGAATTATGGTTTGTTGTTTTTTTCAGTTTCGCTTTTCCTGCACCACACTTGGCTGCATCTTGATTGGTATCAAAGGTCACCTCGTAACCAAAGATAAAAGACTATTTAAATGAAGTTTTTAATATAAAAGGAGACTCAAAGGTAGATGGAAGGATAGGACTAGACACAGCAGTGGGGGGAGGGTCAGCGTTCCATTTGCCAGATGGTTACCATCTATCTGCCAGTTCCTACACCCTCCTTGATTGGTGAGATCAAACCTGTTCAGTCCCAAGTACCCAGGAAGGGAAGTGAGAGTGAATTTTACTAGATGTCTCACTACTTACATGCAATACTTGACAGTGACCTATTTTCACTGAAACATGATCCCTTATCTCTTTTTTGCAGGGTCCTCCTTCCCCTTCCTTCCTGTTTATAATCCTTGTGATTACAGTAGGTATTACAGAGATTTACCATTAAATATGTCATTAAGTGGGATTGGAACTAGGATCCACCTATTAGGAAGTATATGGTGTCTAATTTTCTGTGTCTGGGATACTTCAGCAATTCTTTAAAGAAATTGACAATCTCAAAATTCATATGGAAACACACACAGTGCCACCATACCAAACCTTAATTTACAATATAAATCCACAGTAATAAAAGCCTCGTCCTGGTTCTAAAATAGAAAGTAGATCAGTGGATAAGGGTTGAAGACCCAGATACAAACCTACACAATTACATCCATTTGATCTTTAACAAAGGAGCCCAAAAAATCAATGGAAAAGGATCTTCAACAAATGGTGCTGGCAAAACTGGATATCTGCATGCAGAAACTTGTCGCCATGCACAAAAATAATTCCAAATGGATAAAGAACCTTAATATTAGGCCAGAGATTATAAAATCCTTAGTTGATAGGGTAGGGAACTCCCTAGAGCTGATTGGGCTAGGCCAAGAGTTCCTAAAAAGAAAAGCAATAACACAGTCACTACAACCAACACTCAATAAATGGAATCTTATGAAATTAAAGAACTTCTCTTCAGATAAAGAGATTACAAACCAAACAAAAAGGCAACCCATAAGCTGGGAGAAAATCATCATTAACCACATATCTGATAGCGTTCTATTATCCAGAGTGCACAAAGAACTTAAAAAACTGACACCAAGGTGATAAATAGCCTTATTAAAAAATGGGCCTCAGAACTCAAAAGAAACTTTTCCAGGGATGAAATTGAAATATCTACAAATATCTTAAAAAATACTCCACATCCATAGCCATCAGAGGAATGCAAATCAAAACCTCTCTGAGATATCATCTCGCCCTGGTCAGATGGTGGCAAAAATCCACAATGCAAACAACACCAAATGCTGAAGAAGATGAGGAGAGAAGGGAACTCTCATACATTCCTGGTGGGAATGCAGGTTTATACAACCACTTTGGTGATCAGTATGCCATATGACCCTGCTATACCACTTTTGGGAATCCCCATAATGCAGAAATTCAGTACAGTAACATAAGCACAACTATGTTCATTGAAGCACTATTTATAACAGGAAAGTCATGGAACCAACCCAAATGCCCAACAGTTGACAAATGGATGATGAAAATGTGGTACATTTATACAATGGAATACTACTCAACCATCAAAAAAGATGAATTAATGAAATTTGCCAGAAAATGGATGGAATTAGAAAAGTTATATTGAGTTAAGTATTCCATTTTGTATTTTGTATTCTTATTTACTCAACAGATACAATTTGAACTTTTGGCTTAAGAAATTTCATGTGTTGTTCACTACATACATTAACATTGAGCCTCACCTAAGGAAAAGCAGCATCATTCAAAATCAAGCATGTGCTTGATATCATGTTCTTGAATAACATTGTGTTTTCAGGAATTCAGATAAGGTGTCTCATGAAGGAATTAATAGTTAAAGAAACAAAAGCATTTTTGAAGTTAAGCAGTTAAAATGGTGTTTAACCCAGGAAGTTAGTTGACGCATATAATCATGATCAAAGCATAAGAGATGAAGATTAGGTAATAATATTATTATTTGTGTACAAAGAAATACACAGGTATACATACATCAGTATACATGTGTGTTATGAAAGTGTGTGTGTGTGTGTGTGTGTGTGTGTGTGTGTGTGTGTGTGTGATTTGGAAGTGCAGTGCACACAATGGGACAAGTTCTTTACCAGAGAAGAACTCAGAGTTCAATATTTGTTTCAATAAAGGGCTATATTTGTATCTAGTTAATGGCCTAAAAATTAAGGCTGTTTAAAGCCAGTTGGCAAAGTGGTCATTGACAATTTATAATCATACATCATCCCATCCTACTCATTCTAGGAGAAACTCTGAGAAATTTATATTAAATTCTGTTTAAATTATTTAGTAGAGGGGTATTGTTTGGTGGGCATCGATTGTTCTATGAATCCTTGTTGGAAAGATATTTGTGGGTCTAAAGCTTTCTCTAGACAAATAAATATAAAGGCTGCAGCTGCCAAGCAAGTAGTGATAGCTACAATGATAAGTAAGATGGAAAAGGTTACTGAAAGTTTTCAGTCTCAGTTTTGACTGGTGGTGAGTCAAGGTAACCTCTGAGAATTTTGAAATGAGTAAACAGTTTAATACAATTACAATTAAAAGAAAACATAAATACCAATATGAAAGAACATGATTATTGGGGAGGGTTACCAAGCACTCTGTAGAAAAATTAAAAACTGTTTCGTACAAATGGTTTCAGGCTTAGTCTTTATCAACAATTGAGGAGTGGCTGGCATGACAAATAATCATATAAATAAGAGATGGAAGGGAGATAAAAATAGCTGGGGAATAGCTGGAGGAAGAACCACTGAAATTCATTATACCCATGTATGATATTATCAAGGTACAAAATTTATTTTAGTACAGTTTGAGTTCTTTGGTCTTATCAAAATAGTGCTTGTCAAAGATTATTCCAGTTGTTGAATATAAGCTTTTCTATTAAATTTGCCTTTTTTATAGTACTGGAGTGTTTTTAATTTGCAGTTTTAAGAGAACATTTCTTCTCTCACAGAAAAATCATTTCACAAGAAAATTATTTCAATATATTTTCACAAATATATTGTTTTCATTTGTAAGTCCACCCAATACTATTTACAAATATGTTTCCCAAATTTAATATTCCAGTCTTATTTTGATCATTAATAACAAATAAATCAAATGAGTGTACATTTGTTTTATTATTATCAGAAGTAAGTTTAAGAAGTGAGTGATGGGAAATTTTTTCAGATTTAAAAAAAATACAGTTGGGTGTGGAGAGATGGTTTAGGGATTAAGACTGTGGCTTGCAAGCAGAAAGTCCTGAGTTTGGATCCCAGATTCCACATAAAAATCCCCAGGTAGAAATGGTAGCAACCTGCACTTCCAACTCTGGTAACAGGAGTAGGAAATCCCAGAGTGAAGAAAAAAAAAAAAAAAAAAAGAGGTAGAGGCAATCCAGGGATGATTACTGAAGTTACTCTTGGTCTTCCACAGAGACATACAGTGCCCTCTGATACATATACACACACATACACACAAACAGACACACACACACGCAAAATAGATAAAGTTAAAAAACTTCACTTGATTTAAAAAATTAAATAAATCACTGTTGAAAATTTTCATTATTTTGTGTGAGTGTGAACATGAATAAATAGCTAAGATCATTAGCTGGATAATTAATGGTTTCTAGTCAACTAATCGTGGGACATAAGTTCATAGTAAATTGCACTCTGTTAGTTAAATAATTTCTCCGGTATTACTCAGTCCTCTAGTGAATAAAATAATTAGAAGGATCAGAAATTTTTCTGATTATTTCTCTTGTAGCTTTGAGCCTAAACATTAAGGGTGCAGAGTGAATATAGATGAGATTAATTTAATCTATTCTTATTTGTTATCCTTTTGACTAGTAATATTATCATATATTCTTCATCCTTTAAACTTCAAAGACTCTTACATGAGTCAAATATTTTCTTCTGAAAGACTACTGCTTCATATCTTCTAAAAGTTGATTGACAGGCATGAAGTAATAGTTCATTCACACTCATAAGATAATATCCTGAGCTTTTTCCTTTTTTAGAACATATGACTATTGAACATGTTAATTTTACTATTTTTATGGAGGTCTTTAGACAGGAGGTAATGAGAGCCTTTTTTTTTTCTTTCATAAAAATGAATGGATATTTTTGCATGTAAGCATGACTTTCATACTATTCATTAATAATTGATGTAATACTTTGGAATTTCATTCATAGGAATAGATCTCTATAAATTTAATTCTAGAATATAGGCAATCAATATAGAATAAGCATTAAAATATATAAATATAGTACAGATAACCAGCATAAAGTGTACATTCAAACTTCAAGATAACAATCTTAGTAAATTAACTTTTTAAGCATATTGATTTAAAATCATTTTCAGACCATGAACACAAAAGAACATTTATTAGGATATATTTGTGTTTTATTTCCTACCATGTGGTACCTCTACTTCTGGGAATAGGAAATGCAGTTTTTTAGTTTTAAATAGCATTTTAGCAGTACTTAAGCTTAGAAATACAGATAAAATGAATCAACTAAGAACCTACTATTGCTTTGAAAAGATAAACTAAACTCAGTAGCATTAGAAAAATATGGGATATTTGTAATTTAGTATATGATGCATTTAGGTAGTCTGGTCATTCCCTGTGAAGTATTTAGTTATAAAATTAATTGTTTTCAATCATGTCATTCATTTTGAAAACACATACTTTTGGGATATTAACATTCAAGCTAAGGAATTAGTTTCCTTAAATTTGTATCTCCATTTGTTTCATTAAAACAATGATATAAAAGCAACTTATTGTATATAATGGCTCAAAACATTAAGCTATTACATATATATATATATATATATATATGTATATATCAGAAGGTGTACAAAGCCACAATATTTACAGGTATTATTTCATTGGTTTTGAGTTATTTATTTGATTATGTAGGACAGTTTGCAGTATATAAACATATAGAACAACAGATGGGGAACAAAAATTGTACTGATAGAACACTTCACTCTGGTAATAAAAATTAAAATGTAGAAATATATTCTAAGGAACACTGTGCACTTATTTATAAGCAACTATATTTGTTATTTTCTTGTTGTTATGATACAATACTAGACAAAGGCAACATAATGAAGGAAGAATAAGCTCATGGTTTGAAATGATACAGTCTATCATTCTGGGGAAAGCATGTATGAGGAAGCAGAAAATAGCTGGTCAAATTGTGTCTTCAGAGAAAAAGCAAATAATGGATTCTGATACTCAACTGGCTTCCTTCATTATTCTTTTCATTTAGTCTATAATTCCAATCTATAAGGAGACTCTCATAGACATGCCCATAGGTGTACCTCCTAATTTACTCTAAATATTATTATGATGGCAAGCAAGACTAGCCATCTCAACAAAAATGTATATATTCAACAGATTTAGGTAATTTTTAAATGTCATGAATAAAGTCCAATGAATAAAGAACCACCTTTTGTGTATGATGAGCTGAATGTCATATTATTGATGATGATTTTAATGATTTTATTTTTTACATGTACCTTCTTCCTAATATCTTTTGGTTTTATAAGTATTTTCCTGAAGCCAAAAAAACTTGACTAGACTTCTAGATGACACATTTCAAAGCCCAGTGAAATGTGATCAGTAGTGCAGAAATCTGGGCCATATGATGAGAACAGACATGTCCAAGTGTTGCGTATTCTAATAAAATGCAACAAATAATTCTGGGCAAGCAAAACACTGCTATGGACCAAGTTCTATCCAAATTTAACTTCAAGAGTTCAGATTTAAATTGCATAAGTGAAGAATACACTATTGACTAAACAGAAATGAAAGAGTAATAAAAGTTGAAGAGTGATCCAAATCTTACACCTTCTAATAATTGTTTCTCCTTTTCATGCATTCCTATTTTTTCAAGTTTATCACTATTTTCTCACAAAAATAATATAGGAGCCTGTTTGATTCCTTAATTTTTCAATCTGGCACAATTCCCTGTAATTTTTCCATCATTATTTTTTCCTGAAATCATATCTGTTTCCATATAAATTTAAACTAAACCTTCATTCCTCAGCAGTGAATATTTTACAAAATATTTATTAACTATATCTTGATATTCTATCTTCTTTCAATTGTTTTCCTCCAATATATTTGTACCCATCAACCAAATTAGTATCCTCATTTATGACATCTATCTAGCAGCCTGTGGTGATTCCCAGTGCACATGAGTTAATTGGGAAATCTAGTGGTGCAGAAGATGCTCATTCCATTTTTCAGGCCAAGTCTCTTTTCTGAACCTTGCTAAGGAATCCATGCTTCTCAATCTACTTTTGTCTACAATGTGTTCTTCATCCATTCCCTTCTATGAGTTACCTTTCCTAGAATATTTTATGGTAATTATTTTCAGTTAACTGAATCTTATTCATATCTTAGGTTCATGTTTTAATTTTCCATTTAGCCCTATTTTTAGATTTTGGAATTTTCTAGAGGACAATAATATCAATTATTGTATTGTTTAAAAGAAAGTATATTGTCTCCTTTTTTTAAGGTTGTGACTGTTCTATTTCTCATATTATCTAGATGTTCTTTTCAGTTTCCTGTTTCTTTGAATACTCAATCCAACATAGAGAAAGATGAACAGGAATTTTATTTATATTGTTTTATATTTTATTTACTATTTTGTATTATTCAAATTTCACTAGTGCTATTACTATTATTTTTGAAGCCTAATATATAACTTACATTGTTATTGTGGTTATATACATGTAGCATTACAAAAAACACTCTTTTTCCAAGTCACATTTAATAGTTTCCTTTTCCCTTTTTTCTAACTGAATTCAATTATGATTGTCACTAACATCCTCGTTTTCACTTTGGGTGTATTTGAGGATGAAGAGTTCTTATAGAGAATGCTCCATTGGACAACTATGCAGATTTTGATTATAATTACATTCAGATTCTATTTCAAAGAAGCAAAATCATATATATGATACATTGCATACTATAAGTGTGAATTATATGTATTGTGGTCTTATTTGAAAATTTAAAGCTTAGAAAATATTATCACATCATTAGAGAACACTTTTAATTATCATTAAAATGTCATTTACTGCGATTAATTTCTCCCATTTCTAAGTACAGTCATAACATAAATATTATTATATACATTGGATAAAACTAATACTTTAAATTATATAAAACTCATGAGTGGATCATATGCATGTGCTGAAATCATGTTGAATCAAAAGTATTTCAGTGAGAGAACAAAATGTTATCTTCATATTTTAATTGCAGTGACTATCCCTACAATCAGCTGCCTGTTTTTTTTTTTTTTTTTTTTTTCATTAGCAGTCTCTTGAAGAATTGCTTAATTCAGGACTTTTGGAGAAAAAATTATGTAATGAGCTCTCACAACAGCTGTAAAGATTACAAAGTCAGTCCTATACCTCTCAAAGCCTCTCAGTGGTGGTTTAAATCCAATTATTTTTTACTTTCTATGAGATTATTAAAACATATTTGTCATATTTCAGTAACAACAGATTATGGTTAAATGAAGAAATCTCTATTTTGTTTACTGTGAATATATTTTAATGTTTTGATTCTATTGCTGAGGCACCAAAATATTTTTACTACCAATATAATTTTGGTTGGCAAGTTGATACTGGAGGACAGACATTTTACAGAGTCCCATTTATTTAAAATAGACAAAGCAAAAACAATAAAACATGCTAGATAGTCCTTGGTGTTATACAACATTATCTGTGTTCATGAGACAAATTATTATGAGGATGACATAAGTATAAATGAGTAAAACATGGTCCCTTATCTCAGAAGCTTTCAGCCAAACTATAATCTAAACATTCTGCATCTAAGTATCATATCAATTAGAGATGAATGTTTTCTTTAATGTTTCTGCTTTTTCTTACATTCCTTGGTCATTCTTCTACTGTTTCTTTTATCACCCAGCAATTTTTTTGTTCTTACTTCACCGTCACCAGTGACTGGCAAGAGCTGAAAATGAGCTTTGTGTGTATTCATGAAATTCTGGGGATTAGTAACATGAAATAAAAAGATTTACGTGGAGAGCAGATTTTCATCCGTAGGCTGAGCTCTCTTAAGGATATGCCCTGTGGTGAGCAGAATACAGAAAGTGCTACAAGGCATGCTCTGCTGTTCTGCATTCACAGGACACTTTGTAGTGTGCTCATCTCTCCCTAAACCTTTACTTTTGAACCTAGACCATCTATGAGTCACATGGGTATGATCGAAAGAAGTCAAATACATCAAGAATGAGGGAATGGGATAAATTAGGACTGGTAATTGCTGCATGGAAAAAAAAGAATGCCTTTGTATTTCATGGTAGTTGTATTCATTCAAAGTGTAATAGAAGCACTGAAATGACTAGCTAGCTTAGAGCTCAAAGAAAATCGCCATTTCCTCCAAACCTTTAAAGAGATAATGAATTAGGCACTTTTTAAATGAGTATTTTCCTGACGTTTAGATGACAAAGGATGCACCAATAGTTACTTAAGTGATTCTCTCTTTAATTAGAGAGGGGAAGGGGACTTTTAGGAGTCTGGAGGTTAAAAATACTTGGTCAATTTAAAAATGCAGCTTAGCTTTGCAGAAACTATTGATGCCTGAGAAAAGACAGTATTGGCCACAGGCTTCCATCTTGTCTTTCTGCAGCTGAGTATGCATTAGATAAATGTTCAGGCTCTCTTATTCAGCACTTTAGAACTAAGATGAAAAATCCTCCTTCTTTAGTGAATTGGGGCTACTTATTTCACACTGTAACAAACTAGCATCACACATCCATTTTGAATATTCTCTTAATGCTTTGGCAGAGCAATATAATTAATGACTATCAAGTTATAGTTTTGTTTTAGTCTCAATCCCATTTACATTGAGATGTTTTGTTATAAGGAATAATTGAAAATATAACTTGTTATGCCTCTTCCTCTGTTTTGATACAGTGTAGTCACTATGAAATAGGAAACATTAGCCATTTGCTTCCTTGAAAAGAATGATGTCTCAATATTGGAATAAATATGAAGGTTAAAAATTTCCAGATTGCATAAAAAATTATTAACATATTTGGGAAAAAATTAGGCTACCAACATTATAGTGAAATTCCATTAAGTCAATAAACTTTAAGTAATCTGTGCTTTCAAAAATATCTAATATTTTAAATCTTTTTCTCAATGCTTCATCATGCTGAAGAATTACTTTGTAGTTAAACCACTAGATTCAAATTTTGTATTTTTATTTTTAAATATTACTTCAAATCCCATAATTACAAGTAACTGTGCTTCAATATAATTAAACCTTTCCTTCCCCATTTCCCTCCCCTCCCACACTCCCAATCCACACAACTTTCTCCCACCCTACCCTCCCTTCTTCCATCCTGTTCTGCCCCACCCCCTCTGTCCTTTTGCTTGTAGGTAAGTATGTGAATACCTCAGGATTCCTTTGAGGTGCCTGTATTGGTAGAGGAGTCAGATTTCTCTTGAACTTTATGTGGCTCTTCAGTGAGGAAAGTTGTAATTAGGGAAGTTTCTCTCCCTTCCTCCAGAACCTGTCCCTGAGACACTCTCTGAGAGCCGCTGTATCTTCTAAGATTCTAGTTAGTCCTAATTAGTCTAGTTCCTAATAATCTAGTTAGGCTGGCTATCGTGTAGATCTGGAGGTAGAGGTTCTCATCACAGTGACCTTCTGGGTCACTTCCCTGCCTTGGCTGGAGTGTGCTGGTCTGGAGTACCTCATCTCACCTCTTACCATCTTACCACCCTCTCTTCCACATTTCCCTGAGCCTTAGTGTGAGATATGATTTTGATGTCCTTATTGAGTATTCCAGGTTCCCTGGTATTCTGTACTCTGGCCTAATGTGGTTTTCTGCCTCACTAGTCTTCCATTGTAATAAGATGCAGCTTGCTTAAGCTCTGACAGCTTTTATCTATGTTCCTTTGTCTCCACTCTCTTGGGGTCTTCTTTCCCTTCCCCCCAAGTTATGTTCATTTGTAATTATAATGGATATTATAGAAATTTCTCTTGAGTATATCATTTTGAGGGGTTACTATTAGGTTTTACTTATAAGGGAGAACATGGGATGCCTGTCTTTCTGTGTCTGGGATACTTCATTCAATATAACTTCTTCCAACTCCATGCATTTACCAGCAAATTTCATTAATTCATTTTTCTTGAAAGCTGAATAGTAGTGCATTGTTTATGTACCACATTTTCATTATCCATTTATCTCTTATTGAGCATTTGGTTTGATTCCATGACTTTGAAATTGTGAGTAAAGCTCCAATGAATGTACATTATAGTAAGATAAAATAATTTTTGTGAATATTTCCAGTAGTGGTATAGCTGAGTCATATGGCATTTTAATTTTTAACTTTTTTAGAAACCACCATACTGATCTCCAGAGCGATGGTGCAAGTCTGCATTCCCACCAGCAATGTATGAGGGTTTCCTTTTTCCCACATCCTCTCTAGCATTTGTTATTGTATGTGCTTTGAATTTGAGACACTTTGACCTGGGTGAGATGATATCTCACCGTGGTTTTTATTTGCATTTCTCCAATGGCTATGAAGTTGGAACATTTTTAAGGTATTTGATGTACACTTCTCTCCTGAGGAAAATTTCTTTTAAGTTCCAAGGCCCATTTTCTAATTGGATTCTGCTTCCTTAGTGTTTAATGTTTTTAGTTCTTTGTGCAATCTGGATATTGATTCTCTAGCATATGTGTGGTTAGTGAAGATTACTTTCCCAATCTATGGGTTATGTTTTTGTTCTCTTAAAAATATCTTTTGTATGGGACTAAAAAGATGGCTCAAGGGTTAAGACTCTGCCTTGAAAGAAGGTCCTGAGTTCAAATCTCAGATCCCACATAAAAATGTCAGGGGAAAATAGTGGCAGCCTGCACTTTTGGCCCTGGATGGCAGAGCCTGGAAAATCCTGAAGCAAAGCAAAAAGGAGGTAAAAGCAATCTAGGATGATTCCCGTAGTCACCTTTGGGTCTCCACAGGGACATACAGTGCCCTCAGACACACACACACACATGCACGCACACAAGTATATAGCAAAATTAAATATATATATATATATTTATCTTTTGCCAAACAGAAGCTCTTTACTTTCATAGAATCCCACCTATACAGTGTTAGTCGTATTTCCTGTGGAATTGGGGTGCTGTTTACAAAATGTTGCGCTAGGCCAATCAGTTCCAGAGAATTCCCTACTTTTTCTTCCAGGGCTTTTATAGTCTCTGGTCTAATATTAAGGTGCTTGATCTGTTTGGAGTAGATTTTTGTGCAAGATGATAAGGGTTTACTTAGTTTCAATCTTTTGCATATAAATATCTAGTTTTCCCAGCAATTGTTGAAGATGTTATCCTCTTTCCAATAGTTTTCTGGTCATCTATGTCAAAAATCAGTTAACCATAAGTGTATGAGCTTATGTCTGGATCTTCGATTCCTATTCATTGACTTATGTGTCTATTTTGGAGACAGTACCATGTTGTCTTTATTACTATGGATTTGTAGTATAAGTTAAGGTCTGGAATGGTGATACCTCTAGCAGAATTTTATTACTCAGAATTGTTTTTATTCTCCTGAGCCTTTTGTACTTCCATATGAATTTTGAGATTGTTTTATCAATTTCTGTGAAAAATTGCCTTGGAATTTTGATTGTTATGCATTGAATCTGTATATTGTTTGTGGTAGGATGGTCATTTTTGTGTTGTTAACTCTATTGACCCAGAAGCATAGCCTTTATGAAGGACTCTGGAATTTTAATTCAAGTGGTCTGACTTGCATGACAAGCACTTTACCTGCTGAGCAATTTCTTCAAACAAATGTATGACAAAATTCTGACAAAAGGATATTTGGGAAATTTATGGGGTCTTGTCATTCACTATCATACTATAGAAAAAGTGAAAATTTAAAAATTAACTTTTGTTAATAATTACGGGCTGTCACAATATGATAAAGGGAAGTTAATATTACATCAATGAATGTGCTGCATACACTAAACTTTTAAAATGGTTTCAGTTTCTCCAAATAATAAAGAGGAATTTTTTGTTTCCTGTGTTTTAATTTTCCCTTTCCATCTTCATGATCATAAAAGTGCTTTTTTGTCTTTTTTTTTTTCACTCATACAAACTTGATAGGTACCCCATTCCCCTCCCTCCCTCCACCCCTTTCTGGATCCCCTTGCTCTCTCCCCCCTTTTTCCCTTCCTTTCCCCCTTCCCTTTCTCCCATTGTCCCCCCCATCCCTAGAGCATCTTTTATTGTGCATGTCAAACTTCCCTCTGGGTTCTCCTCTCTGATGAAGTATAAGGACTTAGTAACATTGCCTAGAGTACTTTCTTATGTTCCCCTTTAGTATGGGAACACTATTGTGGCTGTTAATCCCTTGCCTCTAAGGATCCTAGTGCCTGTATCCATGCTAGAGTTTGGGGGGTCAATGATATATTGGTCATTGCGCAGGTCATGCAAAGTCCTATTATGATTACTTTGGCCCTAACTTGTGTGGAGTATCTTGCATGTCATAACTCCTCCCCATCTTTAGGCTCTTACAATCTTACTGCCCCCTCTTCGGCAAATTTCCCTGAGCTTTAGCATGGGGAGAGATTCGGCTGGCCTGGTTCCAGGTGCTTGATACAGAGTCTCTGATGTTCTGAATTGTGGTTTGTTGATTTTTTTTCAGAGGATTCTTATAGGGAACAGACATTTAAGTACAAGCTGAAAGAATCTCACACAGGAGGCACCAGAAGATCAGTCAAGGCAATGGGAACAGCATGAGTGGCAGCATTTGTATTCACAGTAGGATCAGTCTAGCTGGTGGGCCAGTGAAGGAAATGGTGTTAGAGTGATCCCTAATAGTCTTCTCATGGGTTAGGAATATGTGGACGTTCTTGATAGTTTCACAGTGAATTTTAGTTACCTTCACTCTCATTGTCCCAACAAAACATCCTTTTCACAATTTTCCTTCCCATATACATCTTTTTATATGTGTTTATGAATAATTCACTGACTTAAGAGCTGCTTACATTAGCATGTGTCTGGTCTACACCACTAAGAAACTGACTTCCCTTCCCAAAGCAAACAGGAACCATCAATAGTCCCTCAGGGAGAGGACGGGGTAACATGAACCTTTCTCCTTCCATGATGAAAGTTGACAGGCCCAATCTTCTCACATTTTGTACCACTTTTAGTTCAAATACTTGCTCCAGCAATTTAATTGGTGACATATGAGATTAAACACACAACAGACCTACCCAGGCAGGCACAGCTGTGTCCTAGAGAAGCAGGCACCACATTATTCAGAAGAGATGTTTAATTAATAACTTTCAAAATAATGTAATATTTTATTGAACTTTAGCACATAGCTTGTGATAATAAATTCTTTAAAATCAACACTATCTCCTTTTTTCTGAATAAATAGGTTCAAGAGACTAATGTCCCTTACTTTCATACAAGTCTCTTTCTGTCTGGGATTTAATTCTGAAGTCTTCAAGATCCTCTGGGGATGCTTTGCCTTTGGTTTGTGTTAAAAAATTTTGTGACTTTTTTTCCAGTTTGTGTACATACATGCATGGGTGTGCACAACTATGTGGAGGTCCATGGTGATGTCAAGTATCTTCAATTATCATTCCCACATTAGATATTTAGGCTGGATTTCTCCCTGAACTAGATCTTACCTAGTGTTACCCAACAGTTTCCTGTAGGAATGTTCTATCTCAGTCTACAATGGAATTGAAGGCAGGCTGCCACATCCACCTGGCTTTCATGTGGGCTCTGGGAAGCCAAATACTCTTATTTGCACAGAAAGTGCTTCATCCTGCTAAACAGGCTTAAGTACTAACAGCTGTAGAATATTGTAGAATATCCTCTTCCAATATTCTTCTTCTACAGGCTTAATAAAATAGTATATTACAGGAAAGCATATGAATTATCCCTGTCAACCTGAGCAAGCATTCTTTACCTGTTAGGTGATTTCAGTTACAAGAGGAAAGCAATAGAAAAATAGTGTTTTAAATAAGCATTTATTACCAAAGTTTCTCATCCTTAGTCCCAAATAAAACAATGGCATAATTGTGAAATTTTTCTGTGGAAGGACATGTAGGTTTTTTTTACTTCAAATTAATTAATTTATTGAACATATATTAATTTATCACCTACTAAATGCCCAAAACTCATGCAAATTATATATTCTAGAATTCATGGGATTTTATAAATCAATTTGCAAATTCAAAAATAAGATTAAGGATGTACTGAGTGATGAGAAGTGTCAGAGAAAAAGAAAGTAGTCTTTGGAACAGAGAATTCAGTTTTAAACTAGTAAGCCTGTGTTAGATCAAAAATGGATACAAACTCCATCAGATGGGAGAGATGATGGAGTTGTCAGCCATTTTTTAACAAAAAGCCCATCTCATGGAGTAAAGTTCTTTGACGTCCCTAACTCTGAATACACACCACCTTTGTCTCCTTTGATGATACCATGGAGCAGAGTTGTGCTACTATTCCTATATTTAGTCTTTAAAAAGATTTGGAACTTTTTTTTTCCTTTTTGGAGCTATTGCTGTATTGTGTTTCATTTTCTACATCTTCCCATACTTCCCATAAATGTGTCCAAGCTAGCACTTTGCAAACTCCATGAAGTGAGATGTTGCTATGAAGTTGTAAGATATTTCAGACATGCTAGCTCAGTTGTCATACAGCAGTGAAGATGCTATCATGTGCATCCAGCTTAAACCTAGGAAGACTTCAGGTTGGTAAGCATTCTAGCAACAGGACATAGCTGGCATGACCCTAACAAAAAGCTTTCTTATTGATTCCATTATGCCTATGAAAATTTGAGGTATAGAAATTATTTTTATCTAATCCATTTTTAGGAAGCTGGTTAGACCACAATGGGTAGCTGAACAAACAAGCCAACTTTCAAGTACACAAACATAAAAAAGAATGACCAATATTTTGAGAAAAAAAATCTAAAAGTTGTGAGGTAGGAAGCAATACAAATGTCGGGGGATTTGTATATTTGTTGCCAAGGAAGATGAGGTTCTTAACTGAATCTCGAGACATGGTATAAACATGCAATATATGATCTATAAAATCCCTCCAAGTGTTTGGAAGTCACACCAAAATGATGGTGCTTCATTTACTTCCTCTAAAACCTTGCTTTTATCACATCAGAAGCTTGTCTGTACCTGATTGTTCCTGTATCCTAGGGGCTTATTTATCACAGCTAAAAGAATATGGTTCTAATCATTATTGAAGCAATTAGCTTTTCTGCCTTGAGGAAACAAGCCTAATTAACCAAAAATGTTCTTGCTAAGTCATTTTCACCAGTACAAAATGTTCTATAATTTGTAATATAGTTCTAGCAATCCAACTGTACCTTAAATATTAAAAACATTGTACTGTATGTACATCTATAACTCACTATAAGGATCTGTGGAAATCATATAAATCAAATCAAGGCAGGTCTTAACATTGCTTTTCAGTATGAGGAATATTCAGAAAATTTTCAGTGGTACCATTAGCTATAAACATATATTCCATTCATTGTGAAATGTGCTCAGAAAAATCAGTATTATAATTAGTTATGAACCATATATTCCATTGAACAACTTATTTAAATTCCCATTCATCTCTTAGCTAGTAGATTGTTCATAAAGTTTGTTAAGCATTGAAATCAACTTTACAAGATGCTGCATGGTATCCAAGAGTCATCACACCTGTGCATCAGCATCAACTGAGGCATCTTACAACTGGTGCTCAAAAAAGAGGGGGTCTGAGATCTCTGTTTTTGACATAAATCATTAGTTTTAAAGCATAATCACTAAGTTCAGGGTAGAAAAGTATGTCTACACAACCTTCAGATACTTTTAACAATGGCCCTTTAAACATTAGAAACTAGTTTATATACACTATTGTAGCAAGACTCAAATATTTAAAATATTTGGAGTTGGAGTTCTTTATTTTGATAATACTATCTATAATTGCATTGTGCTAGGAGACAGAAAACTTATTAAAATGTTTATTTCTGTCCTTTGTTTAGGCAAGAGAATATATTTAAATGTGAATAAAAACAATTATTATATTTTAGAGTATTTGAGTTTTATTCTATAATGTAAAACATGGATTATAACATTCTTAATGATAGCCATCAGAAAATATGTTTATTTACAGAAAATTTTGCTAGGTACATTCCAGTTTCAAGTATTCTTTCTAAGTTCCTGATTTGATAAACAATATTATTATGTGAGCATATCATAATAATAATAGGTATTTTCATAAGATGCTTTTAGAATTTACTGAAAAAGCACTAGAAATTTCTAATTTTATTCCTCATTAATCTGTAGGAATAAATAGAGTAGAGAACAGAATCATTTTAACAACCTATATACAAAATATATAGAAATAAGGACACTTAAGAAAACAGTCACTGACTATGGATGTAGTGATTCATTGTCCATACTGTTCAGCCAGGCATAGCAAAAAGGAGTGAGCATGTGAAATAAACAACCCAGCTGGATTTTCATTTAATCTTTATTGTATTCCTACTTAAGAGAGATGTTTGCATGTATAAGAGAAAAATGGTAATTAGGTGGTCTCTATTAAAATTTCCACAGACCCTATAAAACCTAGTACTAAAATAGAAACACTGCAAATACTTAAGGATAAAGCTCTGACAAAAAAAAAAAGATAATTTCACTTTACCTTATATGCTCTCATTTCCTTTCCTTGAAGATGATATTGTCTAGGTATTCAGTGATTACTAAGATTTGTTTACAACCTGTACTGAAACTTTCCTTTCCAAATTTAGAGAATCCTTGTAACAATATAACCCAGGGTCAGGTCTCTGGCTCTTTGGTATTGATATAGTTGCAGGGAAACACTAAAGAGGGATTTTCAGAACTATAGGGAGGCATTCATCAAAGAGAAACTTTTGGAGACAAGCTATCCTCTTTATTTAACTGTCCTTGGGATGCTACACTGTCGAAAATACTACTTCAAAAACTTGTTTAGTTTCTGTCTCCCAGCTCTGTAATGTTGAATTTGCTAAATTCCACAGCTCCAGAAATTTGCATAGTTTCAAGCACACATATGAGAACTCACTAATTATGCTAATTAGACTAAGAAATATAAAAATGTCAAACAAAATATTAATAAGACAAATGCAACTACATATTAAAGGACAAGCATGGATATTGTTTTCTCATACATGACAATTTAATTTGAAAATACAATTATTGATTAGTGATAATAGGAAAGTTGCATAAAATTTTTGTGGATGATACAGAAACATTAAAGTATTAAAACAAAATGAGCCATTTTAGGCTACTAAATGTACATTAAGTTAATGATAAAATATGACAAATGTTCTCTTTGACATTAGAAACATTAAAAGGTGTCTTTTTTCTCTACTTCTCATTAAATTCTATTCAACAAAGTGAGATAATAAAATGATAAATGAAGAAGTCCAGATACCATTGCTTTTTAATTTTTTTGTGGGAAGGCATATGAACACATATATTGGTGTGCAAACTTGTACACATAATGGAGGCTAAAGGAAGATGTCAGATATCCTGATCTGTCACTCTCTGCTTTATTTCTTTAAGACAAAGAGTCTCACTAAGCTGGAAACAAGGCTGGCAGACAGCAAACTCCAGAAATCCTACTATTTTTCTCTTTCATACACAATGCTGGGATTATAAGCACTTGCTTAACTATGGCCTGATGTTTTATGTGGGTTCTGGAGATTTTAATTCGGATATAAAATACATTTTGTATAATCAGACAAACCATCTCTAAGACTTATATGATAAAATAAGTGGCAATAAATAGCATGTTGCACATATAAAAATGAATAAGCTAGAGCGATTTCTATATCTAGATCAAGACACTGAAATGGTGTTATTGATATGATACAATATGAGATATTATGATTAGATGATATGTTATAATGAGATTATACAATGTTGGGAGATGATGTGAAATATATGATATTTAATGTTTGATCATATTATATATGTTTGGGGTGGTTTTTATAGAGACTTATTGAAACACAGTAGAAATAGATGGTCCATATTCCAACACACCTATATGCCTATTTGATAACAACTACAGTGACATTTGTCAAAACAGAAAGTTTCAACTTCATTAGTAAATGATACCAGAAAAGGATTATAAATGAATACATTTTCAGTCAGATGTTAACCTCCATTTTCAATTTACTTTCTAAAACTAGCTTTCATTATTTTCTTGTCCATTATTTTCTCCATTTTAATTTTGATTTAGTTTGAGAAGGTATTGAAAGCAAAGACCTGTACTTATTTCATGATGTTTAAAGAGAATGAATAGATTATATATCACATAAAAAGTTACTTATTTTTGAATAGGATAACAGTTTCTCTTCCTCAATTTTTTATTGGAAGAATTCAGTCCATATTCTCAGTTAACACTGGGAAAATGTTAATGCTGCAGACTGTGTGGAAAATAAAACTTTAATTTTTAATTTTTATTTTAAAATTGACAACATGGCATCATTTTACATGAGATGGTATGATTAGAAACTGAGCATAAGAAGTGCTTCTTTCTGTGTATATAGCTACAGCATGCAAATTCTGTGTCAATATTTGACGCTTAGCTCTATTATAGAATTAAGGATTCTGTTCTTATAATGCCTAGCACTGGGATGTCTCCTGTGCAAAACAATCTTTCTGGTTTTATGGAAAATTTTCTCAAGAAATCTATTTTTCCAGTTCTAAAGCTTCAATTACTACATCTTCATTAATATTCATTTAATAGACTGTTCTTGCGCTTTCAGTTCAGTAAAATCAAGATGATGGGGGACAGCAGAATCCTCAGCTTTAAAGGGTGATTATTGGGAGTGCATCCTGGCTCAGGGGCATGGTTGCCATGGTGACACTGCTGCTCTGCCAATACTTTTTCTCACTGTGGGTGGAAAGAAGCTCCCCTGCCAGCAGCTATGTGGGATTCTGGCAGCTGGAGAGAATGCTGAAAAGATGCTCTGCTTCTCCATATGGGAGTTCAAAGAGACTTTCAAATGCTATCTACAACTCCACTCTGGCCCATAGAAAGAATGGGATTGATTATGATTGGGCCCATTACAAGTGCAATACGTTCCTAATGAAACACTTAAAGATACTAACTTGAGCAAAAGTTTTGCAGTTTCAGTGTTTACATTGAAATTTTCTACCATGACCACACAGGAATGGAAGCTTAGAGAAATTTGCATTTACCTTTAAAGATGACATAATTCAAGTAATTTAAATGGCAGCAATGAAATGGAGAAAGAAGAAAATATTTATATTTCACTTGGACATTCTATATTGATTTGAAAATGCATATTCGCTCTGAATTATCTCCTTTTCCTCTGATCTTGGAATTTATTTCATAGTCTCAATTTTGAAATTTTCTCTTCAGTTAAAGTTATAAATCAATGCTCTAGTACTTTGAGTTCATGATTTCTTCTTAGGGAGATGGAATCTTATACAAAGACAAATGAAGGTCATCTAAGGTACAATAGGAAAAAACGTTAAAATAGAGTTACCTATGCACTGGGGATCATTAAGTGGCAACTTAGGTGACAATTCATAGGTTTCCTATTTCATCTGCTCTCAAGTTGCTCTCATGCATATTTCTGGTGTATTGAGTTGTAAACTCTAAAATACAGCAAAGGTAGATCCTATCTACATACTAAATATCTAAGCTTTATTTCTCTGTGTACGGGGTTCTAATATGGGAATTTATTTGATTGTATCCATCTGTTTTTGACTTTTCAAGTTGTTTGCAATAGAAGTGTTCCACAATTGGTATCAAATATTTTGAGAGAAGTAAAGAAGAATTACAGAACGGGATTTTTAATAATAGAGATATTTGGTACTTTTGCTAAAATCAGAGGGAATCTTTCCTTTGTTTGATCTAATTTTACTTGTTTCCCACTTTATTTTGAAATAATGATTGAGATGAGAATTTTAGAACATTGAAAGAGATTAGTCAAGACATGACACCCTGTTAAACTGTACACAAGACTGTGCTCAGTGACATTCAGGCGCTACACACGCTGGTCTCAGCCATCTGCTAGTGAAATGTTTTCCTTCTATATGAAGTTTCAAGCTGTTCTAACCTTTTCTATTGCCACAGGGTGTGTGTGTGTGTGTGTGTGTGTGTGTGTGTGTGTGTGTGTGTGTCTAGAAAGAATGTTCAGGAAGTGATTTTTCTTGTACAAGCAACAGCTACAAAAAAAAAGTATGGTGATATTCAGACTACTTTTTGAACTTCTAGAGCAGATGAAATTGGCTATAATTCCAAGAAAGGCAGTTTAACGAACAACATCAAATTAACAGACTACCTCAACCTCTGAACATAAAATCATGTTACATAGGAATTTTCTAAACATTCAGTGCTTCACATATAGTTTTATATGCACATAGATCAAGGATCTGTATTCCAAGTCACTGAAAAATAAAAGTCAAATATATTCCCAAATATGAAACTTTAAATGATACTACAAGTGAAAAACTAAATACAGCATCACAATAGGACACAATTTGAATGAAGATCTTATAAAAATATTTTGTAAAATTATCTTAAGACCACATATATAAGTTATATATGAGACAAATGAATTTTATGTTGAGCTATCTGTTCCATCCTCGTTATCTCGTTATTCATATGTAAATATCTCAAACTCCAGAAAAAAATTAAATCTAAAGCACTTATCACCCAAAACATTCAAATTAGAGATATTTAATCTGTTTATGCCCTCTAGTTTAAATAAAGTTTTTACTGTGACTGAATTCAATAATTACAATCTATCTTTAAACATTATTTGCTTTTTTATTTCTGAAAAATGAAGCATTAATAATATAAGGGGCTTCTATCCTCAAAATGTGATTGTAACAAATTTCTGAAAGAACTACTGGGAGAAATCTTCAGAATGAACATATAAGGTTGAGAGGCATTGATACACATGAGATCATCTCTCCAGGACTTGCTTAGTCTATCAACCTTCTTACCTAACCTTCCCTATCTTAGCAGCAAATTACTGAGTATATCATCAATACTTCTAACTATGAAATGAATGCACTTAAGATTTCTTAGTTAATTTAACTGAGCATGTCCGCAAGCTACCAAAAAAATTATGACTTTTTAATATAAATAATGGTTCTCTGCTATCTCAGGCTAAATGCTCAATACTGTTTATAAATACAATTTGAAGTATGAAATTTCAAAGAGCAAAAGTAATTACTATAGTCAGACAGTTTTTGAAAAATACATGACAGTAAAAAGATACTTAATGTAAAATGGCAAAATTATATCTAGTAACATTAACTTACATTTACTGAGTACTTAATATCAGGTAGACAGTATTCGCTTATATTATCTCATTTGATCTTCACAAGTACTCTATGAAGCTAATTTTCTTAGTTTCACCATTTTGTAGTTGATAAGATCAAAAGAATAAGTCTGTTAAAAAAATCACAGTATTGAAATCAGGATTCTATTCTGCCTGTTCTTTCTTTTCTTCTGTGCCTATGTCTTCTTTTTATGTTTGAACCAAAGCAAGAAATATATTTTGTATTATAAAAACATACAGAACAGGCACAGGCATACCATATACTCAAAATTAATTTTTACTATATGAAGTTCATTCAGATATTGCCTGCTCTTCACCCTCCCACTTTTAAATTTTGCAAGTCAAAATTCAATAAGTAGAATTCACAATTCAGTAAAATTTTCAAGTTAATATTTTGAAAATACACAGCAACAGAAAGTTCCAGAAAAAAAGATAACTCTGTGAAATCTAAAACATGTGGAACTCAAGAGCACTAAATTCAATACTGACTGACATATATGCACCTGTAACAAAGATTATCCTAGGAAGACAGGTTAGAAAAAAAGGGCTTTTGTGAGGCTTGGGGTAAAACATGAAACCACAGGACACATTAGCATCTTTCTGATTATGGAAAAGTGCCTTTTAAAGTGGACTTCATCTTTGTTCCATTCAGAGTGTCATAAACTTCTGCCACTGAGGTGACCAAATAGAATTAATTTTTCTTTTTTTTTTTTGTTGGTATACAGGGTGTTTTGAGTGCTGCATTAAATGTCTGGGAGGCATCCCCTATGCTTCTTTGATTGCCACAATCCTGCTCTATGCAGGTGTTGCCCTATTCTGTGGCTGTGGCCATGAAGCACTTTCTGGAACTGTCAACATTCTGCAAACCTACTTTGAGATGGCCAGAACTGCTGGAGATACCCTGGATGTTTTCACCATGTAAGTTATTCTAGTAGTTCATCTTTTCAATAGTACATATGTTGGGTAATATTTCTGTGGTTTGAATAAGTGGGTATTTAAGCAAAGTTAGATGATGACAATAGACAAAGAAATTCTCTTAGGAAAAACATGATTCTAAAAACATTGAACTTTTCAATCAGGATAAGACACTTAGCATAGAATAAGAAGTGATAATAGAGGCTTTAATCTGGACTTTGACTATGAGACCTTGTCAAAATTTCAATTACCACTGAGCAGACAATTTGTTTTGGCAATTATCATTTATGCTCTTCTACCCCCAAAATGTAAACAAGTAGGATTGTACAATTATAATGATATGAAATGAAATGATAATTTTTGCAAACATAACCCAAACAGCCTGGATTTGAAATTTCACATTTTAGTCCTATGTTGTTTATTGTTATATAGAAAGAGTGTTTTGGATTCAATTACAAAATTATTTCAAGAAAGGTGTTCATTATGATAATCTCTTTAATGACTTCCAATGCACAATTAGAAAATAACTTACATAATACAGTTTTTTGTAACTCCAAACTTTGTTTCAAGGACAGTTTATTTTCATTAGTCTTGCAACTTCTCATATTTGTCTCATTCACTCAGATGCTATGTATTTGAATTTTTCCATATTTTGAATTATCTCATTTTTTTAAAAAAAATCAGATATTCATCCTATCCATTCACTTTTTCTGGAATTCAACGGGTTTTAGGTTTGCAAATCTTAGTGAATATCTGGATTGTTATGGTAAGTCTTCTTTTTACTTTTATCCTTCCATCTAAAAAAATCGAATCAATTCTGATTTGTTCAAAGTAGTTCTTGTCATCCTGAAGTAATTAACTTATGCTTATAACCTAAATAAAATTCATTCAGCATGGGTGTCTTTAGTAGAGTAAAACTATTTCCCAATTATAATATTATCAGTATATAATAATGTGTGTATCTATAATCTCAGTTACTTATGATGTTGAGGCAGGTGAATCTCAAGTTTAAGTACAACCTGGACTTCAAAATAAGTTCAAGGTCATCCTGGGAAAATTAATGTGATGCTGTCTCAATATTAAAGTTTTAAAAAGTCTCAGGGTATACTTCAATTTTACAGCACTGATGTAGTATTTATGAGGCCATAGATTCAAGTCCCAGTATTGAGAAAGTGGACAATTATAATGAAAAATATACATCTTAGGTCTCAGTTTCCAAAGTCTCTAACACATGCAAATGGACAATTACCAGATAAAAATTGTCTATTTCATATTGCATCATTGTTTTACACATTCATTCCTAAAATCAGCATTATCTACTTAATTGGATAATTTGTCATGTCTGTAGCATTTTATCCATTTCTGTCAAGTAGAATGTTGGCATACACATAAAATAAATTTTAATACTTATCAATGTCTTAGATTCATATCATGTGAATCATTGTTTTCATTTACAACTGATATTCATGATTTGTGATATAATTAAGCTACTTGAACAACAAGCTAGGTTATTACTAGTTACCTTGAAGAAACTTTGAGTAAGGTGACTAAATGGCTACATTTTAATGTAATAACACCGAGATTTTATTTTCAGTTATATTTCAGCCTACCCTGAACAAAATATGTTCTCACTGTTCATTATTTTAAGCTACCACAGATGTCCTTAAAATCTACAGCTTCTCTATATTTAGGCTACATTCTAGTTCTTAAAATTAGTCTTAGAATGTGATTTCTAAAGAGTCATAGCCTAATAAGTAGAATTTTTCACATTAACAATAAATTATAAAGTTATATATATCATAAAAATATATGATATTTAAACATGTTTTAATGAGTCATAGCCCTTTGAAGCTATGAAGGCATTTAAAAGAAAAACTTAGGATGTTATGCTTTGCTACTTTTACATTTGATCTATTACATAAAAAGTTTGAACATTAAACCAAAGATCAGAATAGGAAAAAATATCTTGGTTAGACAAAAAAGTGCATGAAAACACAGAGGGAAGATATATACTCTTAGCTTCTCAATGTGATCAGCATTGATGGATAAATTCATAAATTACATAGATATTTAGAAGTGGCAAAGATCACCTTGCTCAAGGATGCCCACAGATGTGTCAGAAGGATGGAAAAACTAAAAGAGAAATGGACTATGTAAAATGAGAAAACACAATGCAGTGGAGAGTAGATGGCATAAATAGATGGCAGGTAATATTTCTTACTTGGAAATAAATTGCTGGAAAAAAGAATGTGTAGAATGACTGTGAAAAAGCACCTGGCCAATCAGAGATTTACAGATACTTAATTTTCTGCATACGAAGGAAATGAAGCCAATTTAGTTGGATGAGTAAAGTAGAAGATAAAAATAATTTTTCGAGACCCAAGACTTCCATCGTGATCCTTAGAATCTGAAAAATTACAACTCTCTCTCTCTCTCTCTCTCTCTCTCTCTCTCTCTCTCTCTCTCTCTCTCCTTCTTTAGTAACTGTCTCTCAGTTCTCTCCCTTTCTTTCTCCTCCTAAATACAAACAAGTCTAAAAGGTGATATATGAAGGGCAAGCATGCTAAAATACAGTCGTTGTGTCTCACTAATCATCTGTCCGGCTTTCAAGGAATGTTAGCAATGGAATCCATTCATGTCCAATACAAATTTCAGATCTATAATTCCAGATCCAGGTTCTTGGTGTAAGTACCTAATTTCTAAATGATGTTTTTCATTAAATAGTTTTGTCATGGTGCAGTCAATGTGTAGTGATCTTTACAGAGAAAGAGGGTGAATTTTTGAGTTTGTGACGTATTATAGAATGTTGGGGGCTGGAGAGGTGGCTCAGGGGTTAATCCTCTGCCTTGCAGGCGGAAGGTAGGTCCTGAGTTGGGATCCTAAACCCCATGTATAGACACACCAGGCAGAAGCAGGGGCAGTCTGCGTTTCAGGTCCTGGTAGGGCGGAGCCTGTAAATCCTGGGGCAGAGTAACAAGGAGGAGGTGGAGGCGTCCATGGTGGTTCCCGAATTCGTCCGTGGTTCTACACACACAGACACACACATACATACATACACACACATACATACACATGCACACCCACTCACAATTGAATAAATAATTTAAAAAAATTTTTAAAAAGGTCTTAAAAAAAAAAGAATGTTGGACACAGAGATGCCTGCTGGTCTTCATCTGGTTTCCCAGATGTTTGATATATCCTTTGATGTTTCAGCTTAGTTCTTGGAATCTGGATCATTTGTTGGCTCTAAGCTTGCAATAAATTAATGATGTAATCCACAATTCCCATTAGCAAAAATTCCTACACTTCAACAACTTCTGCCTGTTTAGCATGACCACTTAGGCTCACTCAGAACTGGAAATAGCTTACTGTCTACTGTATAGTAAGGAGAATTTTTTTTTTTAATTTGTGATTCATATTTTCTTATATGGGAGATTTAACAATGTGTTATATTTGTGTTTTACAAGCATCATTTGACAAAGCGAGGATAAGAAGGCAAATAGATTCATGCAAAACAAGCAAATATGGAGGCTGGTTAGAACATCAGACAGCAAAGAGTGATCCAGACAATTAATTTTGTCACTTGACTTGGCTTCTTCAGTAGTCATCCTAAGGTCTGGTCTCATAAACTATATATATTCACTGGAGATTGTATTTGGGTTTCAAAACTTTTATAGCCATGTCCAGGATCTGATTCCATTGCTAGTCAGACTATATACATCTCATTTTCAATACATTTCTAATTCTGTTTTCAGAACAAACAATAAAATATTGAGCTCAGCAAATTAAAAAATCTTTAATGTTTCAAAAGAAAAGCAAGCAATAAACTGAAATCAAACAGATTAACTGATTTTGTTATCAACTATATATGAATGCATTAATTCTGGTTTCTTTCTTAGTTCTCATTTACTGTTTGGAAGTTACTGAAATATAGAACGATTATCCATAGCCAGAAGCTCAGTGGTTCACAGTAAGTGGAAGGATAACCTAAAATCTATAGCAAAACAAAAATGCAACTTCATAAGACAAAAGAACTCAATGTACTGATCTAACATGCTGCCAATCAACCTAAACTGTTGAAACCTTCTACTTACAACAACATTTCAACATACAAATTTGATACACACATAGTTTAAATGTCTCAAATTTATATTAGAAAGCCATATTGAGTTCATGATTTCAGAAATAATAATAACATACCATGCATTTTCCTAGGCAATTTTAGTCAAGCTACTACTCCTCAGTTAAGCATTTAAAAACAAGAAATTCATTAATACAAGCAATAAGAACAAACTCAAATTCCTGAACAGCCTTGTCTGTGTGTCTGTTCCATTTTGTCTTCGCCCTTTCCTGATACCTTAGTAGTTCCTTAAACATTTTACCTCACTCAGCAAAAGGGCAAGTCACAGCTGTCTGCTTCCTAACTCCTTAATGTAAAAATAATTAATTGATTTTTTTAAAGAAGCAGCTTAAGATGGGGACAGTTTAATGGATGAGAATTCTGCTCACAAACCGGCAAACTGTTTTTTCCCTGGAAGCTCACATAGTAAAAGGAGAGGAGAGACCTGATTTCTGAAAGTATTCTCTGGTCTCCACAAGTGCTATAGTGCTATGGCATGCATGTGTATGTATTCTCTCTCTCTCTCTCTCTCTCAGATAATAAAAATATTTATAAGATTTCAGTATATAAATAGATCCTATATTTATTTACTATTATAATGGCATATTTATAGTGATGATTATGATTATGTTATCATTATAATAATTCTGTCTTCCTGAAAATTATATTACAATTATTTTTATTTTGCTTTTTAATATTTTTTCTTTTATGTTTTCTTTTTTTATTTTAAATTTTTTTATTATTATTAATATATTTTTTATTATTATTTCAGCTCATACAAACTTAATAGGTACACCAGTTCCCTCCCTCCCTCCTCCTCCCCCCGTACCCCCTGCTCCCTCTCCCCACTCCCCTCCCTCCCCATCCCCCAGTGCCTCCTGCCCCAATTCCCAGAGAGTCCTTTCTTGTGCATGCCTGATTTTCCTCTGGGCCCTCCTCTCCGATGACGTACAAGGACCCAGTGGCCATTCCCTGAACCCTTTCCCGTGTTCCCCTTAGGTATAGGAACACTGCTATGGCTGCCAATCCTTTGCCTCCAAGGATCTTGGTGCCTTTAGCAGATGCTAGACTTTGTGAGGTCAACAGTGTGTTGGACAATGCGCAGGGCATGCAAAGTCCAATTATGATTGCTTCAGCCCTAACTAGTATGGAGTATCTTACATATCATTGCTCCTCCCATCCTTTTGCTCTTACACTCTTACCGCCCCGTCTTCCGCAAATTTCCCTGAGCTTCAAGATGGTGCGAGATTAAGCTGGCCTAGTTCTAGGTGGTTGATATAGAGTCTCTGAAGTTCTGGATTGTGGTTTGTTGATTTTCTTTTGCAGTTTTGCTGCTCCTGCAATGCCCTTCACTCCATCCTGGTGGGCATTGTATGTTACCCCCTGGCCAGAGACAAAAAGCTGTTAAACTAGAGTCTTGTGATAAAAGCACATTCAAAGGTAGATGTAATAAAAGTGGGAAACCACAGTGAGGGAGGGGTCTATCACCCATTTGCAAAATGGTTACTTTTTATCTGCCAGACTATATGCCCTCCTCTTCTAGTGAGATCACACCCCCTCAGTAGTAAATGATCAGGAACAAAAGTCTGTGAACTTAATCAGATGTCTCATTACTTATTTGGGTCCCTGATGGAGGCCTCTTTTCTCTGCTGCAACATGGTCCCTTCTCTCCTTGTTTCTGGTGTGGCCCTCCTACCCCATCCCTCCTGCTCCTAATCCTTGCAATTACTGTCTCTAGGTGGGCTGGGTGGGTTTGGTACTAGGAGCCACCTATTAGGGAGTACATACGGCGCTTAATTTTCTGGGTCTGGGATACTTCACTTAATATAATTGTTTCTAATGACATCCATTTCCTGGCAAATTCCAGGAATTCATCATTTTTGATGGCTGAATAGTACTCCATTGTATAGATGTACCACTGTTTCCTTATCCACTCGTCAACTGTTGGACATTTGGGCTGATTCCATGACTTTGCTATTGTAAATAGTGCTGCTATGAACATGGTCGTGCTTGTGCTATCGAGGTGAACCTCTGCTGTATGGGGGGTTATTCCTAAAAGTGGAATAGCAGGGTCATATGGCATTTCAATCTTTAATTTCTTTAAGAATCTCCAGACGGCTCGCCGTAGTGGCTGTATGAGGCTGCATTCCCACCAGCAATGTAGGAGAGTTCCCCTCTCTCCACATCCTGTCCAGCATTTGTTGTTGTTTGTATTGTGGATTTTTGCCATCCTGACCAGGGTGAGATGATATCTCAGGGAAGTTTTGATTTGCATTTCCCTGATGCCTAAGGAAGTGGAGCATTTTTTCAGATATTTGTTAGACAGTTTAATTTCATCCCTGGTAAAGTTTCTTTTAAGTTCCAGGGCCCATTTTTTAATTGGGCCATTGGTTTCCTTGGTGTTTAGTTTTCTAAGTTCTTTGTGCACTCTAGACAGCAGAGTTCTATCAGATGTGTGGTTAGTGAAGATTTTCTCCCATTCTGTGGGTTGCCTTTGAGCTTGCATTACAATCTCTTTATCTGAACAGAAGCTCTTTAATTTCACAAGATCTCAACTGTTGAGAGTTGGTAGCAGTGACTGTGCCATTGGATGTCTGTTTAGGAAATGTTGGCCTAACCCAATCAGCTCGAGGGAGTTCCCTATCCTTTCAACTATGGTTTTTATAGTCTCTAGCCTGATATCAAGGTCCTTGATCCATTTGGAATTAAGTCTTGTACATGGTGACAAGTACGGGTCCAGCTTTAATCTTCTGCATGTGGAGATCCAGTTTTGCCAGCACCATTTGTTGAAGATGCTGTTCTTTTTCCATTGGATTCTTTGGGCCCCTTTGTCAAAGACCAAATGGCTGTAACTTTGTGGGCTTATATCTGGGACTTCAATCCTTATCCATTGATCTGTGTGTCTATTTTGGAGCCAGTACCAGGCTGTCTTTATAACTATGGATTTGTAGTATAAACTTAGGTTTGGTACGGCAATACCTTCAGCAGTGTTTTTGTTACTCAGGATTGTTTTTGCTATCCTGGGTCTTTTATGCCTCCATATGAATTTTGAGATTATTTGGTCAACTTCTTTGAAGAATTGCTTTGGGATTTTGATTGGTATAGCATTGAATCTGTATATTGCCTTTGGTAGGATGGTCATTTTTACAATGTTGATTCTGCCAGTCCAGGAACAAGAGAGGTCTTTCCACCTCTGGTGTCTTCTGCTATTTCTTTCTTTAGGGTTTTAAAGTTTTCATTGTAATGGTCTTTTACCTCCTAAGTTAGGTTTATACCAAGGTATTTCATTTTTTTAAGGGCTATAGTAAATGGGATTGTTTCTCTCAAGGCTTTTTCACTTCTTTCATTCTGGGCATATAGGAAGGCCTCTGATTTTTGCACATTTATTTTGTATCCTGCCACCCTGCTGAACTTCTCAATTAGTTCCAGGAGCTTCCTGGTGGAGTTTTTGGGATCACTCAGGTATAAGATCATGTCATCTGCAAATAGGGATAGCTTGACTTCTTCCTTACCGATTTGAATGCGTCTTATGTCCCTTTCTTGTCTTATGGCTTCAGCTAAGACTTCAAGTACAATATTGAATAGTAGTGGTGAGAGTGGACAGCCTTGTCTAGTTCCTGATCGAAGTGGGAATGCTTCCAGTTGTTCCCCATTGAGCATAATCCTTGCTGTGGGTTTATTGTATACAGCTTTTATTATATTGATAAAGGTTCCTTCCATTCCTACTGTCTCTAGCGTTTTGATCATAAAAGGCTGTTGGATTTTGTCAAAGGCTTTTTCTGCATCTATCGAGAGTATCATGTGGTCTTGGACTTTGGACTGGTTTACATGATGAATTACATTTATTGATTTGCGTATGTTTAACTAACCTTGTGTGCCGGGGATGAAGCCTACTTGGTCCCCATGAATGATCTTTTTAATATGTTTTTGAATCCAATTTGCTAAGACTTTGTTGAGAATCTTTGCGTCTGTGTTCATCAGGGAGATCGGCCTATAGTTTTCTTTTTTAAGTGAATCTTTATTAGGTTTTGGGATTAAAACGATATTAGCTTCATAGAAGGAATTTGGTAGTGTTCCTTCCTTTGCTATTTGATGGAACAGTTTAAGGAGTATTGGTGTTATTAACTCCTTAAATGTCTGGTAGAACTCTGTGCTGACTCCATCTGGTCCAGGACATTTTTTGGTGGGAAGATTCAAGATTACTTCCTCAAGTTCCTTATATGTTATAGGACTATTTAAATAATTCACAACTTCCTGATTCAATTTAAGTAAGTTGTGTTTACTTAGAAATTCATCCATCTCTTTTGTGTTGTCAAACTTCACAGAGTATAAGTTTTTGAAATATGATGTTATAATTCTCTGGATTTCTTGGGTATCCGTAGTGATAACTCCATGTTCATTTCTAATTTTGTTAATTTGGGTTTTCTCTCTCTTGCTTTTGGTTAGTTTAGCTAGGGGTGAATCAATCTTATTGATTTTTTCAAAGAACCAGCTTTTTGACTGGTTGATTTTTTCTATCGTTTTCTTAATCTCAATTTCAGATATTTCTCCCCTTATTTTGCTAATCTCCTCTCTTCTACTACTTTTGGGATCAGATTGCTCTAGGTTCTCTAAAGCTTTAAGCTGCATTGTTAAGTTGTTTATTTCTGATGTTTCCATTTTTTTGATATAGGCATTAAGAGCTATGAACTTACCTCTTAGAACAGCTTTCATTGTGTCCCAGAGATTTTGGTAAGTTGTATTTTCGTTATCATTCACTTTCAGGAAATCTTGAATTTCCTTTTTAATTTCTTCCTGAATCCAGTTCTCATTCAGCATCATAGTGTTAAGTTTCCAGGAGTTAGTGTATTTTCTATTGTTTGATGTGTTGTGGATGTCCAGCTTTAGGCCGTGGTGGTCTGATAGGGCACAGGTTAGAATTTCAACTTTCTTGCATATGTGTAGATTCGTTTTGTGGCCCAATATGTGATCTATTTTGGAGAAAGTTCCGTGTGCTGCTGAGAAAAATGTGTATTCTTTGGTGTGTGGGTGAAAAGTTCGATAGAGATCTGTAAGGTCCATTTCTTTCAGGGTTTGATTAAGTTCCAAAGTGTCTCTGTTAATCTTTTGACCAGTTGATCTATCCCATGTTGAGAGGGCGATGTTGAAGTCCCCAAGAATTATCGTTTGGGGGTTGATTTCTTGCTTTAGACACTGTAGGGTTTTCTTAATGAATGTGGAGGGGCCCGTATTGGGTGCATATATGTTCAGTATTGTGAAGTCTTCCTGGTGAATTGTACCTGTGACTAAAATGTAGTATCCATCCGTTATAATTTTCTTTGGTTTGAAGTCCACTTTGTCTGATAGCGTAATGGCTACCCCTGCCTGTTTTCTGCTTCCATTTGTTTGTAGAATTGTTGACCAGCCTTTTATTTTTAGAGCATGCCTATTTTTGTGGTGAGATGTGTTTCATACAGGCAGCAGATTGATGGATTGTGATTTTTAATCCAAGTTTGTAATCTGTGTCTCTTGATCGGTGAATTAATTCCATTAACATTTAGTGTTATAATGGAGAAACTATTTTTAATTCCAGACATTTATTATGTTTAGTAGTTTTTATAAGTATATTGCTTCGCTTTTAATGGTGTTATATTTGCCTTCTGTTCTCCTGGATATGCCTGTTTTTTTCTTCATGCTTGAGTATCATTTCTAGCATTTTTTGAAGGCCTGGTTTGGTGGACATGTATCCCTTCAAGTTGTCTTTGTGTTGGAAAATTTTTCTTTCTCCCTTGATCATGACAGATAGTTTTGCAGGGTAAATCAGCCTGGGTTGACATTTTTGCTCATTCAATACTTGAAATATGTCTCTCCAAGCTCTTCTTGCTTTTACTGTTTCGCCTGAGAAGTCATTTGTTATTTTAATAGGTTTACCTTTAATAGTAACTTGTTTTTTTTTTTCCCTTGAAGCTCTCAGCACCAGTTCTTTATCTTGAATGTGGAGTGTTTTAACTATTATTTGCCGTCGCGTTCTACTGTTTTCGTCGTATCTGTTTGGGGTGCGGAATGCCTCTTCTATATGGATGGGCCTCTCTTTTTTTAGATGAGGAAAGTTTTCCTTGATGATCGTTTGAAAAATTTCCTCAGGGGTGGTATTTTGAGATTCTTGCTCTGGTATTCCGTGAATACGCATGTTAGGCTTCTTCATGGTGTCCCATATCTCTTGGATATTTCTCTCAAGTATCTTTTTGGCTTTAACAACCTCTTCCATTGAGCTGGTTAGTACTCTCACTTTATCTTCAAGGTCTGAAATTCTGTTTTCTGCTTCATTAGTTCTGTTGATAAGACTCTCTGTGGCGTTCTGGGTTGAAGATAACTTGTCTTGTAGCTCAGTTTTAAACTCTGCTTGAGTTTGTTTTAACTGCTCTATGCCAGTTTTTGTTTCTTGCACTGTTTTTCTCAACTCCTCCAAATGTCTGTTGTGTTCCTCTTCAAAGCGATTGATTCAATTATGTAATTCCTCCCGGATTTCCTCTTTCATAGTATTGAACATGGTAATGATCATATTTTGAAAGTCGTTATCCTGGTTCAGGCTTTCTTGGCCTTTTTCCGCGGGTTTGTTCTGATTGGAGTGTAACATTATGGGATTAATTTCTTCAGTGGGAAATTTGTTTACTTGAGTGTTGCTTCTCATGGATTTGCACTTTGACTTTGGCATTGTCGTTTTAACTCTTAAGATCTTTCAATTTCACTAAACTGAATTATTTGGCCTGGGGTTCTGGGGGTGGGCGGGGACAGAGCTTACCTAGGTCGCGGGTGAGGCCTGGCTGGACTGTGTGCGTCCAGACCAGTGGACCGGGGTGGGGAATGGGAGGATGGGGGAGTCGGCGTGGAGCTATTTAACCCGAGGGCATCTGGGGCGGGGCCCGGGCTGCAGGGGGAGGTCCTCCTCGTCCCTCGGCCCTGGACGCGGCTCCAGCTGGATGGTGGGGTCGGTCGGATCCGGGTCCCTTTGGGCTGACCTGGGGTCCTGGCGGGCGGGCGCAGGCGGAGACTTACCTAGGTCATGGGGTGAGGCCTGGCTGGACCGGGCGGAGGTCCCGACCGGCGGAGCGGGGTGGGGTGAAAGGGCTGCTTTTTAATATTTAATTACTTTAGTAAGTGGGCATAATAATTGACTTCATTGTACTGTTTTCATATACATGTATGTATGTGATTGTATGTGTGCCTGTGTGTATTCGTGTGTATAACTGTATTGTGTATCACAATTTCTCATACTCATACAGATTGTCTCTGGCTATATTGTCCTGAAGTTGGTTCTCTTATTGCCAACTCTAACTAGGGAGAAGTCTTCTATCACAGTAAGCATAGAAGCAAGGTCAGCCTTACAATTCTAAGTTCATGTCTCTTCTCCCTGTTCTAATAATCAAAAGTACAAGAACATCACAATTTAGGATTATATTTATAATCAGGAACATGATCATTTTATTCAAGTAATACTTTGAAATATATCAAGTAGAAGGAAGCTTGCTTTGAGACTAAGAGATTAAGACTAAAGGATTTCAAATGACAGAAAAATAGATTGGGCTCAGTATAAAGAATTTCCCAGAAGTCAGAGCTTTCTAAAGCATGCATGGACTAGTTGGGCATGAAGTAACTTGCCCTTCAGTGATGAGGAAAAGGTTGGTAAAGAAATTTCAATTCTGAGATGCTTGCAATCTGCAACTGGGCATCTTTATTTAAGAGCAGCCTTAATGAAGTGCTTATTTCACTAAGTATGTTTTTGTGAATATTGAATATGTGAATACATTTTAATCTTCTTGAATCTATTATAGTCGACCATAATATACTACCATAGTCTAATACTACTTTCAAATGTGTAGATTCTTTTTTAGGCTAATCTTTAAATAAATCTTTTCATTGAATAAAAAGCATTGGGATATATTACATGACACTTTAGCAATGCATTGTGTAGCAAGACAAATTATTTGTCTTTGTGCTAATTTGAAAAAAATAGGTGAGCCAAATGCCATTTGTATCTGATTAAACAGAAGAACCAAAAATTAGGGTGTCTATTACTTTAAGCACCAGGATGTATGAGACTAAAAATATAGGAAAGCAGAGAAAATGCAAGAAAGAGTAAAAGAGAAATAGGAATTGTATCACATGGATTAGAATTAAAAGTTGATGAAAGACCCAAACACGTGCATACTTTCATAAGAGTGTTCCTACTTACATTTTTAGCCAATTTTCAAATAAGACTAAAATTAAGATTCAAAAATAAAATAATTCATAAAACATAGGAGAAATAATAAGCAAACAAATTCACTATTATAAGTATGTAGCAATATAGAGTTCATGAAGGATATGTTTTATCTAATTGACATAAAATTAAATTTTACTCATCACATTGTTATAAGAAAAGTTCATAAAAGAAGAAAATACAACTTATGACTAATAAATCAAAACAATAAATAAATAATAATAAAAAGAAACTAAACAGTATACTAAATGAAGATCTTAAAATAAGAGAAGACTCAAAGGTAGATGCTATAGGGGGAGGGTCAGTGTCCCATTTGCAGGATGGTTACCATCTATCTGCCAGTCCTTATACCCTCCCTGATTGGTGAGATCAAACCTCTTCAGTTGCAGGTGACCAGGAAGGGAAGTGAGACTGAGCTTCACCAGATGTCTTGCTACTTACATGCAATACTTGATGGTGACCTATATTCTCTACTGAAGTATGATCCCATCTCTCCTTTTTTCTGGGGGGCCCTCTTTCCCCTTCCCTCCTGTTTATAATCTTTGTGATTACAGTAGGTATTACAGACATTTATCTTTGAATATGTCATTAAGTGGGTTGGTACTAGGTTCCACCTATTAGGGAGTACATATGGTGATTAATTTTCTGTGTCTGGGATACTTCTCTCAATATAATTTTTTCTAATTCCATCCATTTCCTGGCAAATTTCACTCATTCATCTTTTTGGATGGCTGAGTAGGATTCCATTGGATAAATGTACCAAATTTTCCTTATACACTCATCAACTGTTGGGCATTTGGGTTGATTCCATTACTTTGCTATTGTAAACAGTGCTGCTATGAACATAGTTGTGCTTGTGTCACTGTAATGAATTTTTGCATTGTGGGATTATTCCCAGAAGTGGTACAGCAGGGTCATATGGCATTTCAGTCTTTAACTTTTTTAGAAATCACCAAACTGATGTCCAGAGTGGTTGTATAAGCCTGCATTCCTACCAGCAATGTATGAGAGTTCCTTTCTCTTCACATCCTCTCCAGCATTTTCCACCTAGCATTTTTACTTGTAAACTAGGACCCGAACTCAGGACCTTCTGCTTGTGAGGCAATGTCTTAATTCCTGAGTCATCTCTCCAGCATCATCTTTCTATATTTTTAAAAATTCAATGTTATGTATAAAAATCTTTGTGTTTGCTATTTAGTCTCTTTTAGAGAAAATGAATGATTATTCTACAAATCACAAAAATTTAAGTAAATTATTGATTATCAAAGATTATATCAATTGTTGTAGTACCCCTGCATGGTTGCTGATAAATGACCATCAAATGGCTAAAGGGAACAAGGGGTTTATTTCCTTATGACCATCCAGTTACAGTTCTCAGTACAGCTTGACGGGTGAGCAGGACCGAGGGAACTTGCCACACCATCTCTACACAACAGCTGAGAGAGGGACGATCCTTACTTGCCAGACCAACATGTCTGGCCAGTGTACAAAAGCACACCAACTTTCTCAATCAGCTCTCAGTATCTTATTCCAGTGTCTAGTTCCACCCTCCATGGGTTGGACCTTCCCCATCAGCTAGACAATCTCTTGCAGGTTTGCTCTGGGCTTTATTTAACTATTAATTTTCTACAGATGTGCCCAGAGCTCAAACCCTCAACTGTCAAATTGACACCTGTGCCTAACTATGATACTCCACCTCTTGTCAACTTGATACAAAAACATAGCACTTTAAACTGTAACCTTCAATCCTTGTTCACATAAGTGTTCAAAGTTATCTTAAAAATATAAATACATCTAATTTTATTAATCCTAAATCTCTAAAAGTTCTCACAGACAAATTATAAAATGTTCTTTCAGCAATAGTTCAGTTATTAAAATAAAGTTTTAAAAAATGTTTCAAATCTTTTAACTACAATATCAAATCAAAATATATTAAATACTTCAACAAGATGAAACATCAAAATAGAAGTATCATGAAACAATAAGAAAACATTACATTAAAGTCAAGTCCAGCAAATCAATTAGTGCATCCGGTATTTCAATGTCCATCTTCTGTTGCTCATCATGTACTCAAGGTAGCTCAAAAATTCTATGCAATCCCAGTTCCTGTTCACAGCTCAAAGTTGTAAAAGCTGAACCAGGCTGAATCTCCACTCGCAGCTGTCCTCAGCATACACCCCATGGTTGTGGCTTCTCCAACAACACTCTGAGTTCACCTCTGCAGCTATAAGCTACACTTTTTCTTGCAGGAACTCTACACCTGCCTCTTGGGCCCAAGCTTTTGCTGCTTTCCATGAACCCTGTAATAATACACCAAACCTGTACCACCTGAGGGACACAGGCAAAGTTCACAGCAAGGCTGAAATGTAGCTTGGTCCACTGGAGCTATAACTGTACCATCTTTAGCTTGCTGACTCTGGAAAAGCCCCTTTCTAGGCAGCCAAATCTTCCAAAGGGCAAGAAACATCTTTCATTTGGGCTTTAGGCCCCTGAAGGAATCTGGTTTTCAACCCGCAAAATTTCCATATGGTGGTATTCATGTTTTCCACCGTACCAGTGAAAGTCACTAGGTTTTCCTTCATTGATGCTCATTTTTCCATCAACAGCAGCTATTTGACTGCCTGCCCTTTCTCGTGGAAATCTTTAAGGATACCAACACAGCTCTTCTCTATCAAGCAAATCAATCCAACGTCTTTAAATTCAGCTTTACCAAAGTCCTTATTTCCCTCAATCACAAACTGGGCCTAAACAATCCATAACTCTCTCAGCATTGGCATTATCCAATTAGCCCACTAAACTCTGAAGAACGGTATTTGTAATCCACAAAATGAAAATATTCAAACATTTCAAACTTTGTCTAGCGAAACCATTCAAAAGCCACATAGCCAGATTTATCAGCAACACCACCCCACTTCCCAGGTCAGGGTTCTCCAAAGAAACAGAATCTATAGAACTATAGAATGTAATATATATATATATATATATATATATACACACACACACATATGTTTATTAAAATAACTCGCAATAAAAATAGTGTCATTCAAGGTAGCCACCCTCAGCAGACTTATTCTTGACTGGAATGTTCCACAAAGCCAAAAGATCCAGAGAAGGTCTGAAGCCTTTGCTCCTCTGAAGGGTTGAAGACACTGGGTTCTGACATTGGCGAAGACTAGCTGGGCTCTGACGTCGGCGATGAACAGAGAACAGCAGCAAGGCCTAGACCAGGCTTCAAAGGCAGTAGGAACAGCAACAACATGGTGAAAAAGGTGAAGCTTCAAGTTAGCCAAGGACGGAGGCAGCAGCAGCCACAAAGAAGGCCAGATGCTCTAAAAGCAAACCACGCATGCAGAGTGGACTGCACAGCAAGTCGACACAAGATAAGGGAAGATAAGCAAGTCCCTCCTTGTTGCACCTCCTAATATCTGGTCCACCACTGGAAAGTACCACCCACTATGGGCTGGGTTCTCCACAGCAATCAATCAAGTACCTGCAGACTTGTTCAGGGGCCATTCCAACCATTAACCTTTCAGCTGTGCCCCAAACAGTCTGTAACTGTCAAGTTGACACCAAAATGCAACCATAAGATCAATGTTATCAGGAATTTGGAAAGAAAAAAACTTAGAAAGAAAAACCCTGAAAGCCTCAAATCCCTGGGATAAGGTCCTGGGGGGGGGGGTGATGACATAAATTCATTGTATTTATTATGAAGCTATAAAGGAAAGTAATTAAATAAACTCAAACCTTGGTCTGGAAGATGGCTGAAAGACTTAAGCCTTTGTTTTGTAAGCAAAGGACTGAGTTCAGATGCCCAGATCTCACATAAAAATGTTGGATACAAATGGTGGTGCCCTTCAAATCCTACTGTGGAAGGTAGAGAATGGGAACACCTAGCACAAAGCAATAGGAAGGTAGATTAATCCAGAATCATTTCCAATGTCACCCTTGTGTGTCTACATATACACACATTCAAAGTGCCCTCTTGTACACACACACACGTACACACACACGCGCACACACACACCTTAAAACCTCAAACCTCTTGTTGTCAAAATATTAAATATGGAAAAACAAATTTATGTCTAAACCTTAAATATATAAAACACAACTATTTTTATAATCCATCCTCTGTTATGCATCTTGATGCTCTTTTTCTTTCATTTCAAAAAAATTATGAACTCCTGAAGATGAATTTCAATACACCAACAATAAAAAGTCATTGAAATAAAATATACTGTCTTTCTTCCTAGGATTGACATCTTTAAATATGTGATCTATGGCATTGCAGCTGCTTTCTTCGTGTATGGCATTTTACTGATGGTGGAAGGCTTCTTTACAACTGGGGCTATCAAAGATCTCTATGGAGACTTCAAAATCACCACCTGTGGCAGATGTGTGAGCGCCTGGGTATGTCATTTCTCTACATTCAGCATGTGGATATGTGTTAAATTCAATATCACTCATCTACCAACAGTTGAAATATTCTTTAGCATAGCAACATTTTTGTGATGTCTATCACAAACTGACATTATTTCAAAATTAAGGTTATTCTTTGTGAGCTTTGTTTTAAATTTTCAAATATATGCAGCATATATTTATTTATATATATTTATTCTACAGGCAGCAACATCTTTTGGTTTCTGATTATTTATTTCAAAGAACGTTGAGTTCCTGTACAATATGATAGAAAAATCCATGTTGAATTTACAAGAAATGCATATATATATATCCATCTCTCCCAATAAATATGTCTCTATATTGTCTGATAAGTTTAGAGGCCACCATACCATGCAATTTCTGTTTTCAATTGACTTATTAAGTTTGCCTTTTAATTCTTAATTACTTGATATTTAGTAGTAAAGCAGATGTACTTATTTGTGTAATGGAGATGTGAAAATCAAAGGAACACATTGGAAAAAGGAGAGGGGATGAAATTGATTAAATAAAAGATGAAAATGGCATAAATTCATTGTATTCATGTATGCAAATGACAATAAGCAAAAGTAAATAATTTTTAAAGTAAATATTTGCAGACACTGTTGAATGTTTTAATGTGGAACTATTTTCCAAAATGAAATATTGACATATACATCCTTGACTTGCCTTGCTTTATATTTTCCTATTCCATATAAAAGCATGTGTTTAAAGACAACAGATGATTCATAATGAGTAAGCTAGCTCTAATATAGCCCAAATTACTTCAGTCTCACTGGAAAGTTAACAAGCCTGTTTGCCAATAAAATTTTTGTTTTAAATAAGTTGTAACAAATTCTGTGATACTAATAGTACTAATCTAAATTAAAAATATTTGCCATAATTGTGAGCATTTGTAATTGTCCCTTTCATAATTTTCAATAATACTACCGTAGTACTCAAAGTGGTGATATATATGATGTATTCCAAAGTGCAACTTAAGTACATTAAGTTAAACTGGATCTAAAATCACCTAAATTGTTTGGATCAATAATGCAATAATGCAAAATTTAAAATCTAAGCTAAATAAGCTACATGAAGATCTTGGATTAATGAAAATAAGTATGAAAAACAAGTTCTCAATAACATCCTTCTTTACTAAAAAAACTATATAGTTCTGACTATAGTTTTATTTCTATTTTGCCAATAAAGAATATTGAATACAATATTGAGCATTTTCTTACTATTCAGATAGTGTAATATTTCATGTAAGACATAGTTAGCTTCTTGACTTCTGTAGGTCAAAACTAATCTCATGAATTGAAGATCATCTTGGAAGCTCATTTCAACTCAGAGTCCTTGATATTACATACATGAAATGACAAGAGAAACAACTGCAAGCATATCTCCACTATCAAAACGTCAGTCACAAGGACAATGAAGTCGACTCTGTTATTTCATTCAGAAATGTAAAATTACTTTATGGCAAAAAATAATCAGAAAATGAATATCTATGTCCAGATAAAAGTCTGTCATTCAGACATCTCGAAAGGAATCTCAAACACCTATTTTTAAAGCAAAACATTATCTACACTATTTCTCTAATAATAGCAATCATATCACCAATTCCACCAACACACCAGAAGGCTGGCAGCAGCTGCGTGGGCTCTTCCAGTGGCTATGCATCGGGTATGCTGCCCACAAATGCTCCTGCCCACTCTTGCAACACTCCCTCTGACACCAGGGAATGAGCAGAGCTGAGGAGCAGAAGCTTCCATCACTATACAATGCAAGACAGAGCACGGGGAATGAGTCTTTTGGGTCCTGCTGCTCTGCTTGCCCAGGAAGTGAAGACTCTCCCCTTCCTCTGAAGTTGCTTTGGGGGGGGGGTCTGTATTTTACTGTCTTCTGGTCCTTATTTTCCTTTCTTATTTCCATTTTATTGATTTTTCCATCTATATTGCTACAACTTCAACATCAACATTAATTCAAGTTCATTTTAAAATTTCATTTCTAGCCTTCAAAATTAGGATGTGAGTCACATAAAAGATAATGCCACAATATTAAACTTAAGGAACAAAATGATCATTAACTACATTATTAAATCATGAAATGGAAAGCTGTTATGGTATTAAAGAAAAAGATAAAAACTATTTTGTAGATCAGAAATCATAGTACCATGTCCTGTAGAGGTGAAAGGGAATATCTCCAATTGTGCATTTACCCACTAAATGGACACTTAAGCTGCCACAGAGGCTGGTCCCTTACTAATACCGAGTACCCAATACAAAACTGTTTGAGTTGCTGAGAACAAGTAACATTTAAATATTCAGCACTAACCAGGACATTTCTACTTCCCTAAGGCTCAGATCCTCATGGAATGAGGGACATTCAAGAGATAGTAGATGAAAAAGATAGTCTTCTGAGTGTGACATAGCTGGCACATTCGTGTGTGTGAGAGAGAGAGAGAGGCTTCAGGAATCATCCTGGATTTCTTCTACCTCCTTTTTGCTTTACGCTGGGATTTCCCAGGCTCTGCCCACCTGGCCAGAAGTGCAGGCTGCCACCATTTCCACCTGGTGTTTTTGCATGGGACCTGGAAGCCAAACTTAGGACCTTCTGCTTGCAAGGCAGAGTCTTAACTCCTGAGCCAATTCTCCAGCCCTTGTTTAGAATTTCATACAATAAATTCTCCATTTTTTTAGAAACCTCACTACATCTAATATTTTCTAAAATTAGATCTTTTAAATATCATGAATCCACTATAATCATGTATGAAACTAAGAGAATAAAAATTCTAAATTAAAAGAACTTCTGATATAAAGTTTAAAAAATGCAGAGAAATTTATAAAATTAAATGTGTGAATAAAATCAGAACAAAAAATACAAATACATTATTTTCCTTTATATATCAGAACCTCTGCCCAAATCAAATTTTAAGTGTATTTATTCATATGACCTGTCATGTTCAACATTTCTCAGATTTACATGTAAGGCAACTATGTATCATTATTTTAAAAGTGTTGCATACTGAACTTTGCAGACATAAGCAGAATTCTTCTTTTACATGCATTCTCTGTCCATCCTCTCTGTTTTAGTTTATTATGCTGACATATCTTTTCATGTTGGCCTGGCTGGGAGTCACAGCTTTCACCTCCCTGCCAGTTTACATGTACTTCAATCTCTGGACCATCTGCCGAAACACCACACTAGTGGAGGGAGCAAATCTCTGCTTGGACCTTCGTCAGTTTGGTGAGTAGATACAGGGCATATAAGTATAAATACATTGAGCCTTTAGAATGCTGTAAACCTCTTTATAACCATCATGTATATTTCCTCAGAGATAAATTTATCCAACTATATACTTCAAGCCATTCTTTAGATTTAAAAAAGCAGAAATTTGCAAATAGAAATTTCTGGCATAAAAGGTACTTACTTATATGTGAATTTGAATATGCTGGCAAATTACATATCCTTGAATCAGCAGGTAAAAACTGATTACATTAACCCAGTGTTAATGTTCTTTCCCATGCTTACTTTGATATCTGCATTCTATTTTCATTGTCCCATAATTAATTGTGAAATTCAACTTGAGAATCACTTAGAAAGACATACTTCCTTGTCTCTAAAATGGGAAAAGAAACCTTGTATTAACATAATGAAGAAAGGTGAGAAGTAAATCAGAACTCCTGTTGTGCTGTATTGTTTTCTTTGCTTATTGAGGATAGAATTCTGGGCCTTGCACATGATAAGCAAGTGTTTTATCACCAAGTGATACATCACACCTTCATTTTTTTACTTTTCTTATTTTGTTTGCCTGTATGTTCAGAGTAATACATGCTGTATCTTTCACATTCAAGTCAGAAGATAAACAGTAAGGAGTAAATTCTCTCCTTCCACCACATATGTTGTAGGGTTTGAATTAAAATGAATAGTCTTGTGCAACAAACACCTTTACCCACTGAGTCATGCCATTCATGTGTTTATTTTAAATTTAGGGCTAAAACTTCATATAAAAATGATCATTTGCATATACGTATGGTGTAATCATGTGCAATTTAATTAATGTAATATTTATTTTTACAGTGTTTTAATGTTTCATTATGTTAATTATTTACATTTATACTATTAATAATGCACAAAAGAAATACATGAATGAAACAAGCATTGTAATGCATATGGATAATTTTTCCTTTATAAATCATAACCCTTATCAAAATGGAGTATTTGAACTGATTTATTCAAGTAATCTATTTTTTATTTCTCAAATCTCTGTGCTACAACTGCTGATTATTATGGGAATCATTTGTAACTATCCTATGTTATGTGTATGTTAAACTGCTTAACTTCAAGTCTGCCTGTAGGCAAGCCCTTCATAGATTGCAAAACTGCGGAGTAATATGGCAAATGAATTGTCCAGCACTTTACAGACAAAATGAGAACTCAGATCCATGCAGGCCACCTTCAGAATATGGGATCTTCTTTTAAATCAATTTTTTTTTTTTGCTTTTTTAAAAAAAATTCTCCCACATTTTATTTTTCTCTAATCATACAAGCTCAATAGGTAACCCCCATCCTCTTCTTCCCTCCTCCCTTCCCATCATCCTTCATTGCACTGCACTCTCTCCACTTCCCCCTTCAAGTAACCCCCTACCCTTCCTCCCCCTCTCCCACTGCCTCCCCCTTCCTCCCTCCCATCCTCCGAAGGATCTTTTTGTGTGAACACCAAACCTCCTCCTGAGTCCTCCACCTAGTTAAGGGGAGGAACACAGTGGCATAGCCCAGAGCCCCTTCTTGGGCTCCTGTTAGTATTGGAACTCTATTATGACTGTTTAATCCCTTGCCTCAAAGGATCTTACTGCCTGGAGCCTTCTCCCCTGTTATCCATGCTAGATTTTATGGGGGGTAGTTGACATGTCAACTCTTGTGCAGGTCAGCAATGTCCAATTATGTCTAATACAGCCCTAATTTATGTGCAGTATCTTGCATATCATTGGTCCTCCCTATCTTTGGACTCTTACAATCAAGTTCTTCTTATATTGAAACAATATGAACTAGAAGTATGAGAAGTTAGAATCTAAACTGTTGATTTAGTGAAATTCCATTTTATCATTTGCAAAAATACAGGAGTTACAGAAGTCAATCAGTTAATATCAGGGGCCACTTTCTCTACCAAATATTCCTCACACCGCAGTTATAATAATCATTTCACTAGAGAGTTTCTAAAGATCTTGTGGCTTTCTGGGTTTGGGTAGAAAGAATATTGGGGTATGATAAAGCTTCATTTTAGTAATACACGTTATTAAAAATCAGTGCCCTCTCCCATCTTATTAGATGTTCCCAGTATTCTTTACAATAAAAAACTAGGAATATGAACCCTGATGTGAAGTTCTTTAAAAGGAAAGTTCTTTAAAGGGAAGTTCTTTATAAGGACAGTTATTACTTGGACTTAGGCTTTACTCTTGGAATCAGATTTGTGAGCACAAGAAAGCACATCTACCACTGGCGGGCACTGCAGAACAGCTGCTTGCAAGCCTCATTATCTTCATTTCATTTTACTGATTCTAAAAGCAATATTTTGACAAATATAGCTAACCTTTCAGAGTTGGCAGAAAAAACGCAGGACACCTAATTCAGTTTGGGGTTCAGATAAACAAGTGGTAATTTTTCAATAGTAGTCCAAAATGTGTGAGACATTATTGTACCATCATTTTTGTTTGCTATCTGCATTTCAAATTTAATTGAGCCATACTGAAGTTATTTTAGTGTTGAGATTTTCAATGCCACTCTGAGAACCTTAGTTACTCTTTTGAAAGTATCACCATTAAAAAAGACCAACGACAGAATGTCTCTCCTATGTTTGCTAACACTTTACAGACTTCTGATTGGAAATGATTTATTTTCCATAGTGTGATAAATGACAATAGATGAATTATTATTAGACAACCGTACCTTATTACTGCTATCAAATCATGTTTTAGAAAACTGTATCAAAAACACTATTTCAAATTCATTTCTAAAGAAAGGAAAACAATTCTCTGAAAAAAATGAGTAAGCCTTCTTTTTAATATTTTTCAACTATTTTATTAACATTTTTAAACTTTTTGACATATTTGTGTGCTTATTATATTCAAATTATCCTATTTTTAATCAAGGTATTGATACTTAATATTCTTTAATTTCAAGTGACACTGAACATAAGATGCCTTAGAGTCATAAAGGCATTATTATCAAAACAGCAGTGCAGCCTAGCAGAAAAAAGTTGTAACAGGAGAAACAATTTCCTAGTTATATGGCACTCTAGCAGGTAATACTAGGATGCTAGTGCCTGAACCTTCTTTCCAATGCAGCAATCCTTCAATTTAGAAACTTTAGCAAAGAGAACTGTTTTCAATGATCACATTCAGTAAACTATTAGCACACTTACACAGGCAGAATAGTACTCTTCAGTGATATGAATCTGCATTGCTATAGCCATGAAAATGTGAATTTCCTAATATTTATCAAAAAATTCATTGAGTTGTTGAACTCATTTCTTACAGAAATTATCTTTAAGTAGCCAAGGTACTGCAATAATATGCAGAAGGGTTTTTTAATCTATAAAGAGTACCAAAATCTTTAAATAACTTAATGGAAAGTCTTACCAATGCAATAACTCTTACACTTGAGCATAAGCATTCATCTAATTTTTTAGACACAAATACAAGAATTTCAAACACTTAAGTGGAAAGCAGAAAACTTGATTTTGGATAGCTGAAGAATTTAAATATCATTTATTGCATGTGGCTTTGTCATATTTTTAAGTGAAACATATATTCATTTTACCTATACCAGTATTTTATTTTAACAATGATTTATGTTACCTTCTCACTATATATATATATATATATATATATATATATATATATATATATATAGTGACATAAGATAGGTTATATGTTAACCCTAACAAACTTACAATATGAAATGTTAGATTTATCCCCATAATATTATCTAGAGGTAGTATTTAAGTTGCCCTCAACAAAAAAAAGAATATTTATGAAAACTAGCTCAAATTCAGCAACAAAAAGTAAATAGTACAATGTAAATAGAGTTTCTTTTAGATTGCTGGACAATCCAACTTCTCACCTAAGCATCATCCCCTGTTAGAGAACTTAGTCTTGTCTGGTATCCATGGAGCACTGATCATTGGCACTTCATTCTTTATTCACACCTTTCATATTAAATAGTTAATATGCACCTATTATGTTTAGCACCCCTTAATTTTGTTTGGAAAAAAATTCAGACAGAGATAAATATGGGGAAGAACTTCAATCAAAGAAATTGTTTTTCTTCAAGGTTTTTCTGTATGAAGTAGTCATACTATAGGTATACCACATGTTTGAAGACAGTGTTGTCAGAAGACAAAACAGACACTAGAAATAAACAGTTTTGTTCACCTCAGACCGCTCCATTCACAAGGATACAATATGATTTCATAGACCCTAGGTGCAGAGTGTTTACAGGAAGAAGCCTTTTAATATTTGTTCTGTTATTTTATTATTGAACTTCTGAATTATAACTTTTTCCACTAAATAATTCAAAAATGATATGGGTACATACTTGGGCACACTCTTCAAGACTAGATATCTATGTAAGTTTCCTGTTAAGGGATAGACCAATGGAGAATACCATATCAGTAAGCATACTAATTGATCTAATCACCTGAAAAATAAAAAAAAATTAACTTGGTTTATATCAGTGGTCAGAACTATAATCATAGACAGACTCAGAAATAGAAAAAGGAAGAGTCAAAAAAGTCAGTGAGAAATGAAGCATGGACAAAAATCATGAGAAGATGTAATGCTGCTACTTTGTAAATGTAGAAAAAGAACAGAGGCTAAAAGAGCAGCCTCTAGACTAAAAAAAAAAATGTATTCCAGAAACTAAATCATCTTAAGACCTAGTAATGTAATCAATAAATTGCTTAAAATATAATTATTTATTCTTCATAGCAATGAAACAATTCCTTTTTGAGTTAATAATGTTTCAATGCACAACATCTTCCTCAAAGTTACTGTAACAAAAGCCATAATTCATCAGCAACTTCGCAGCTTTTTTGCTTTAACAAGTTACACCATAAGAGATTCTTAACAGTGTTATCTCTAGAAAGCCAAGCACTTAAAGAAAGGAATCACAGGTGATTCCCATGAGGACTGATGTAGGCCAGAGGACAATTGTTTTTCCAAAGACAGAGAAATTGGACCAGTTAAAAGAGGATTCTCCAAAAAGCAAAGAGGAAACAGGAATCCTTCATCATCCATTGTTACCCTGCACCCAAAAGAGGAACAACAAAAGCAGGAGCCATATTACTTACATTGGCCCATAGCCCAGTAACCAAGATGGCATGCTGGATCTGCTGCCTGGGACCCAGGATTGCTAGGGAGGATGTAGTCATCCTCTGCCACCCAACTGACTCTGGCTGACAGCAGGATAATACCCACGGTTGTAATACTGAATGCTGAGCAAGAGAAAGGGAATGTGGACTCAAAGCACATCAATTGGGTTTTAAATCAAAGAGAGCTAACAGTCTTGTCAGTTGGCAGTAAAAATGCTGCCTTCTATCTCCAAGATTTCTCCAAGGGAACATAACTCTAAGTCACCAGAGTGCTCAGTGAGCAGAACCTCTCTAAGGTAATGTGGCACCTTCTAGCCAACCATGGTTGTCATGGTTTGAAATGTGTCCCCCACAGTCTCATGTGTTTGGCAAGGTCATGGCATCTTTGAGAGGCGGAGCCTTGCTGGAGGAAGGCAGTCACAAGGAGTGGGCCTTGAGGTGGATTAGTCCCACCCTACCTCCAGGAGAAGTCTGTTTTTGCAGCCAACAGTCTTGCAGCTCTCAGCCTCCAAGATGTGTGCAGTGACGTAACCCCCTCCAGCTTTGGCCAGCCAGCCATGCTGCTTCCACTTGGAAAGACTGTATCTTCCCTCTGGAGCCATAAGCTGAATAAATCTCCCTTTCTCCCTTAAGTTGCTTGATTTTGGGCACTCTCTCACAGCAATAGTTAGGAGTAACAGTTACAGTGGTGTAAGACAGGTTGACCCAGACAAGCAGCTGCTGTGCCTACCCTCAGAAATGTGATAGAAATGTGTGGTAGTAGCTTCACAAAATCATGATGCTAGAAAGCATTTGAATTTGGAGCTTCCTTCAGGCCACTGAAACATTTCTGTTGGAGGGGGAAGCTCTGTTATACATACCGATCATATTTCCAAAAGAAAATGATGGGAAATTGAAGTCACTGAAGACATGATGTTTGCTAACTCCAACACTAATGCTGACTGTAGTCAACCTGCTGCATAATGCTTTTCCGAAGCAGAAAAATGGGGCAAACAGGAAACAGGAAGCCCTCCTCATCCTCCTGCCCCAAGAAAAGCAGAAGCAGGAGCCATATTACTTACTCTGGCCTACAGCTAAGTAACTAAGATGGCATGTTCACTGAGTGTCCAATGATAATTCCATGATAATTACAAATGCACTCTTCCCTCAATTTTCCCTGTTAGCATTGGCATCAGCAACCTAGTCCCCTGAAGAAAACCACCAGAAGCATTCTAGCCTGTGTCTTCAGCTTCTCCCTCCTCCCCTACTGTGAAGAGAAACAATTTCTTGTCATCATGACCCAGTTGTTATAATAATCCATTAATTCTACACCTGACTCATAGTTTCCTTGGTAAGAATTTCTAGTCCTAAAAGTAATATTTCAGGGCTGGAGAGATCTTTGGGTCTCTGCAAGCAGTAGGTCCTGAGTTTGGATCCCAGGTCCCAGGTAAAAATGCCAGGAGGAAATGTCAGCCTGCATTTAAAACCCTGTGGGTGGAGCCCGGGAAATCCCAGAGTGAAGCAAGAAGGAGGTAGACGCAATCCAGGATGATTCTCAAAGTCACCTTCGTCCTCCACAAGGGTGTAACAATGCCCTCTGATACACATATGCACGCACACACATATAAAATTTCTCATTGCCTTAGTGCTATAAATATGAGTAACTTTGAAGACACATTTAAAATATTCTTCTCTAAGTGTTTTCATATTACAGATGCAAAAATTTCTTACAAAGCATGAAATCATATTTGTTTTTGAGACAAATTTAAAGATTCACAGAAATATATACAAAGCCTGTGACAGCAACATAAATCATCAAGTACAACTGACACTCCTCACTTTCTCTGTAGAACTTTTGCCTCCTATTCAATATTTTTATGTTACCTTTTTCCTTAATTTCTTTAAGAGATGAAAAATGTCAATTTATATGCTTTGCTGAAAGTCCTGCTAAAACTAGAAAATATATATGCAAAATATTTGAAATAAAATGTGTTCATCTAAATAATTTACTTGTTTCTAATTACAATAATTTGGCTTGCTACTTATAGAAAGATAAACAAAAATCTGATTTTTGACCTTGTACTATAGATATTGCCTATGCTCACTTGTATTCAAATTAATTAAGTTAATAAATACAATGTTCTAAGCTTAGATTTCATAGATTTCAACCTCAACGCTGTGTGCTACAATCTAGAAATGCACATATCTGACAATTCTCCATTTGAATCTTCTGTGGGTTCATAAATCAACAAGCAAGTGTCAAGATGAGTGAAATAACAACTTTTAATTTAGATTTGCTCATAGCATTGTTTTTAATATCAGCTGAAGAACGGGCACTTATCTCAACAAGGTGTCTTTAAATCAACAAGCACTTTATACCAGACGAAATTAAAACCCTGATCAGCAAAATGTATTTGCACAGTCACCAAGATACTGTGATGCATCCACCATCACATTAGTGAATCAACCCAGTGAACTAGCTCCAATGAAAAGCTGAGGGCATAGATTAAACTCAATCCTTAATGAAAAATTCTGGAATAGCAGGAATAGATAAGTTCTTTATTTTATATGTGTAATTCTATGAGCACAATGAAAATTGATGTAGAATTCTCTCCATTGTAACTGAACATAATTTAACATGAAACTTGACAAGATTTGAGCAACCAAAATATATTTTCTTTATGCTTTTAACAACAGATGTAATGCTAACCTGTAATTTTCTACATGTTGTAGGGATTGTGACAATTGGAGAGGAAAAGAAAATTTGTACTGTCTCTGAGAATTTCTTGAAGATGTGTGAATCTACTGAGGTGAGTGTTTTTCCACTCTAATTTTGTCAGAATTTTGGCATTCATTTTGAAATATAAAGAATGTAATTAAATATATTTTGAATTCTTCCCATCAGACATAATTTTGCCTTCAGTGGTGTTTTATAAAGGAGTAGAGAATAAATTGGACTGGAATATTCTACATATTTAAGTCAAAATACTATAGATATTTTAGAAGCTCCTTTTAATAAAGACTGAAAAGTATAAAATAACATTATAACACTTTATTCTAATATTTTTTGAAATCCATTACTAGTGACAGTCTCATTGCTATAATGAAATTATGTTAGATGGATACAGGTGTAGTAATTTAAATAACTTACAAGAAAAAGACATTTTAGTAATATTTTAATAGAATACAGGTTCATCAAGAGCACTCTTTGAGTAAAAATATGCAAATTCATCTTCATATGAAAGTGGTAAGTGTAACCTCTTCTGTGTTTAACTATGACACATTTTGATTCCTTTGATTCTCATTGCAGCTGAACATGACCTTTCACTTGTTTATTGTGGCACTTGCTGGAGCTGGAGCAGCGGTTATTGCAATGGTGAGACTCCATAGCTCAATTACTGACTTTGCAATTTAAATTACAAATCCATTTGCTTCAGTGATAATTTATATTTCATGACTTCCAAATAAGATATATAGTCAACTTAATAATAGAGAACAATGAGCAAATACATATGCAAAACACAAGATTAAACCATATTAACATTATCATAGCAAAAGAAAATCATTTAGTAAAAACTTCAATAATCAAAAGAACTCAGTATTGATAATATAAAATTAAGTAATTCATCAGAATTTTACATTTTAGATTACTAAAAATATAGTGACTTTTTATTACACAGATGTGTCAAGGTGATGTTTCAAGTAATATCAATTACTCCTGTTACACTTTTTCCTCATTTAATTAAAAGTACAAAAAGTATATCGAATCATATACCAAAAAAGAATTAATATACTTTTCATAAGACTATCTGTGGTAGTTTTAAGTCATGTATCCCATATTTTAGTTTCATCAAACATATTAAGAGGACAGTGTATATAATATAATAACATATAATGAAGAAATATTAACAAAATTCCTATAATTCATTTTTCAGACAATAAGCTATATTGTGACATGGTAAATTTTCATGAATTCCAGTTGGCCTACTAATTCACTCACAAATTATGCAATAGGGTATTTAGTGTGTGTGTGCATGTGTGTGTGTGTGTGTATTTATTGTTGACTTTATTCAACATCATGTATGTATATCAATGTAAAATTAAAATGAGTTTAAGTGACAGATCTAAGTTGTATAAAACTTAAGTAGACCATATGAAACAGATTGGCCACTACTTCCCATACCTTTTCATCTGGAACAGAAAGCTTTTGTCATTGTTATAACTCGGTATCAGAAATGTTTGATATTAACAAAATGAAACAAAATCAGGAAGTTCTGAAAAACATTTAAAGAGTAAATCCATAGCACAAAGCATCTCTAACAGAACAGATTGGAAGTATTCAGTACACACAGAGTCATCCAACTAATGTATTTTACAGAAAACAAGGGCACATGACATTCCTGGCACTCCACCAGGAGTTATTCATGAGTCCAGTGTAAGGATGTTGCTGAAGCTGATGGGCACCATCCTGGCACCCTTACCTTCCACCCTCACAACTTGAGTTCTTACTTGTGAAAGGAAGGAACTTAGCTAGATCTCTTAATAGCTGTCTGACAGTCTTTCCACATGACCTCAACTTTACTTTTGGAAGTTAGCATTCTCTGACATCACCACTGCTGTTCATAAAGTCCAAGTTTCTTGGTCTACACATGCTTGCACTATCTGACCACTGCTTCCTATCTGCACTCTTTTCACCACCCTTTGCTCTGCTTCCACCCTTAAGTTACATGCCTTTGTCTAGCTGCCTGCTCTTTGCACTTTCTTTGTCCTTACACCTATTAGCAATATGTACTGTGGGCATTTCACACAGTTGTCCATGCTGAACCTCATCTGCAGAACATCAGGTCCCAAGTATGCTCTGTCCTTTAAGTCACATTACCTGCTCTAATTTTGGCCTTATCATCTAACGATAGTCTCTTTCTGCACCTACCTCTAGCTCTATTCAGAAGTTAATGGCTGAAAGTCTTATTTTTTAATATGTATAATGATCACGTGTACATAAATATGAAATATATAGTAGTCTTTTGGGTAAATGAGAGCAATACAGATAAGAAACATCAAAAAAAGTTTCTTGAACTGCTTTCAGAATTTAAAAAGAGCAAAAGATACTGACAGTTGGCTAAGTAAGCAGTACATTCTTTTATACGTGAATGTTTTCTATATAAGTATAGTTTTTCTATTTTTTCTTTTCTTGATAGATATTATACAGATAGGAAACAGATTCACAGTATAATTTCTTTTTTACTTCTTTTAGGTTCACTACCTTATGGTTCTGTCTGCCAATTGGGCCTATGTGAAAGATGCCTGCCGGATGCAGAAGTATGAAGACATCAAGTCTAAGGAGGAACAAGAGCTTCATGACATTCATTCCACTCGCTCCAAAGAGCGGCTCAATGCCTACACATAAATAAGTTTCTCTGTTATTTACCATTTGAATGCATTGGTGTTTAATTAAGGACCATCCAACCATCCAACCTATGAAAAGTAAAATGAAAGTGCTTCTCATTAAGGACATGTAGGGTGACTTAAGAATCACCTGAATACAGGTCTTTATTGTTTAGTACTTAATCTCCTAATTTGTTCAATTGGTATAATCAGATCTCTTCTACAAGCTCCTATCCAGTCTTTTTTCATTTCTCAAACTAATTCAATAGTTCTATAAGATCAAAGATATTAACATTGTCAAATGCAAAGTTTTGCTTGATTTTTAATCACTTCCCACACATAACAGTTTTTGCATTATTTCTTATGTTTTGAAAAGAAAATAGCTTTTTATACTTTTTAGTTTTGACTTCAGTAACTAGTTTAACTATAGGTAAACTTCAAAGGGGCCATTGTACATTATGAACAAGAGACAAGCATGATATCACAATGATTCTTGTTGAAATGCGGAAATCTAGTCTGGAGATCAGTGGCCATATTATAGGCCCTGGTTAATGTTTTCATCAATCTAAGGTGCAATTTCTAAATTTATAAGGACAGGTTTTAAAAAGTGCTTCTTATCTTTGTTAAACATTGTAGTTTTTCTTTAATGTACTTAAAAGACATTTTTCTCCAATTACTCATATTTATGTTGTGAGCATGTAGAAACAGTAATGCTAATGCATGGCTAGTTGCCTTTCTAATTGTGACACCAGACTTACATTTTCAAGTTTAGTTGAGAACAATTTTCATGGAACTAACTTCTGTGAACCTTTGGAGAATGATCTTCTTGTAAGTTATGCAGTGGCTGGATTGGAACTTTTAATATGCTAATGTGGGACATTAATTACCTTTATGAAGGTGGTATATTAAAAATAAGCACATTCACCCTTTAAAACTTGTTTTACCTACTTAAAATCTTGTGATGGATTGCATCTCTGTAAGCTATTCCTCAAATGTGTATGATATATTTGAAAAGACTTACATTATTATAATAGCTTTGCTTGCAGCCTTCTAATCTACCTTGGTTTACCTGTAGTGTTTTCTAAAGGGTGGTCAGAAGCCACTATAGAGTGTATTGTTTGGAAGTGTAGTGATATATTTGTGTTTTTATTTCAAGTAAGTTCATTCATATTCATTTATAAGAAGTACATGTATCAGAAGAATTTTAAAAGAAAAACAATCAGTGTTTCTGGACCAAATTTGGTGTTTGTTTTAACATTGACTCTGTTCTTTTGATCATTTCTAATGCTACAAGAATGCTGTAAAATGTCTTTCAAAATAATGATGTAGCCTGACAATATATTTTTTGTCAGTGTATGAAACTAGGTAGTATTGTGCACTGATTTGATCATTGTGAAATCCTTCCTCAGTGTAAGTGCATTCCTAATAAAATTGATTGAGTGAAACAATCTTTGTACAACTACTAGTCATGCATCATCAGTAATCTTACAAGTTCTTGTAGTAAGTAGGGGTATTGATAGCGTTATCTGTGGCATGATTATGCATTCTGTAGTATTAATTTTGGGCTCTTTTTTGTTTTCTAACATTTAGATTATCTTACTGGTTCAACATTTTTCTGATATATGCAGTATTAAAGATATTCAGCAAAAGTATTAATGGGCTTCTTTAAATTCTATATTATAGTGTTTCAGTTCTGTGTCTCTACAGTTTGTGATGATTTTTAAAACTGTCTTTTAAATTTATGTAATGATGTTGACACTTTGAGCTTTTATTTCTGGTATTAGAGTTTGTATTTTCAAAGAGTGCTTTGTAGCAGGCATTACAAGTAATCTGTTTTGTACATAAATGTGCCAACAGCTTGATGGTGGCGTTTTTGAAATGTAGAACAAAGTGCTTGCAAAATGTAATAAATACACTTGTGTACTTTGTGTACTTACTATTAGTTTCTACAGTGTTTTTTGTTTTGTCTGTTCATTTCTTTTGTATGTATGTGCATTCTTTTTCAGTACATTAGAGTCATCTCTATAAGATTCCTATTTCTTGAAGAAATCTGACAAATCAACTTCAATGAAAATTCTCTAGGTGGACATTTCAGTGCAGGAGTGAGAAGCTGAGAAGAAAGCAAGGGAATAAAGACATTGGGGCCTATTTCAATTAAAAATGCTAAGATTATGCAATTTCTGCTATTTTCTTGCCTGATTTCTATTGTTTTGTGTTTTTTTAGTGATTCACAAAATCACAGAAAAGAACGTAAAAGAAAAATATTTACTTAACTTTAAAATGACAAAGTGAAATCAAAGAGGTAAGAAAGTTATGTGCTAGAATTTTCATTCATTTTGAATCAAATTTCTTATGGCCACAATATAAATGATGGCAATATAGTTAGCAATAAAATATTAATTATGTGTAAGACAGTAATTTTTTATTTCTTCCATTCATACAAAATTAATAAGTACCCTATTCCCCTCCCTCCTTCCACCCTTCCCTGGATCCCCTTGCTCCCTTCCCCCTTGTCTCCTTCCTTTCCCCCCTCCCTCCCTTTCTCCCAGTGCCTCCTCCCCTCTTCCCCCTCCCCCCATTCCTGGAGCATCCTTTAGTGTGGATGTCAAAACTTCCCACTGGGTCCTCCTCTCTGATGAGGTGTAAGGACTCAGTGGCATTGCCTAAAGCTCTTTTTTGTGTTCCCCTTTAGTATAGGAACACTCTTGTGGCTGTTAATTCTTTGCCTCTAAGGATCCTAGTGGCTGTGACCCATGCTAGACTTTGGGAGGTCAATGATGTATTGGTCATAGTGCAGGTCATCCAAAGTCCTATTATGATTACTTCGGTTCTAACTTATGTGGAGTATATTGCATATCGTAACTCCTCTCCATCTTTAGGCTCTTACAATCTTACTGCCTCCTCTTCTGCAAATTTCCCTGAGCATTGGGATGGGGAGCGATTAGGCTGGTCTGGTTCCAGGTGGTTGATGCAGAGTCTCTGATATTCTGAATTATGTTTTGTTGATTTTTTTTTTCAGTTTTGCTGCTTCTGCACCGCCCTTAGCTCCATCCTGATGGGTATTGGATGTCACCCCCTGGCCAGAAATAAAAGGCTGTTAAAATAGAGTCTTATTATAAGAGTAGATTCAAAAGTAGATGGAATAAGAGTAGAAGACCGTGGTGGTGGGGGGGAGTCAGTCTCCCATTTACAATATGGTTACCTTCTATCTGCCAGACTCTATGTCCTCCCTTTCTGGTGAGATCATAACCCATCAGTTGCAGATGGCCAGGAAGGAAAGTCTGTGAGCTTAACCAGATGTCTCATTACTTACTTGCAGTGCTTGATGGTGGTCTATTTTTCTCTGCTGTAGCATGATCTTCTCTCTCCTTGTTGCTGATGGGGCCCTCCTTCCCCTTCCCTCCCATCTATAATCTTTGCAATTATTATAGGTATTACAGAGATTTAACTTTGAGTGTGTCACTAAGTGGGTACTAGGATCCACCTATTAAGCAGTACATACAGTGCTTAATTTTCTGTGTCTGGGATACTTCACTCAATACAATTTTTTCTAATTCCATCCACTTCCCAGCAAATTTCATTAATTCATCATTTTTGATGGCTGAGTGGTATTCCATTTTATAAGTGTACCACATTTCCCTTATCCACTCATCAACTGTTGGACATTTGGGTTGATTCCATGACTTTGCTATTGTAAATAGTGCTGCTATGAACACGGTCATGCTTGTGCTATCGAGGTGAATTTTTGCTGTATAGAGGAATTTTTTGCTGTATAAAAGTGGAATAGCAGGGTCATATGGCATTTCAATCTTTAACTTTTTTAAGAATCCCCAGACTGCTCGCCAGAGCGATTGTACAAGTCTACATTCCCACCAGCAATGTAGGAGAGTTCCCTTCCTGAGCTGGAGAGGTGGCTCAGGGGTTAAACCTCCGCCTTGCAGGCAGAAGGTCCTAAGTTCGGATCCTAGACCCCACGTATAGACGCCAAGCGGAAGCGGGGGCGGCCTGCGCTTCTGGTCCTGGTAGGGTGGAGCCTGTGAATCCCAGGGCAGAAGGAGGTGGAGGCGTCCATGATGGTTTCCGAGTTCGTCCGTGGTTCTACACACACAGACACACATACACACGCGCGCGCGCACACATACATATGCACACACGCACAATTGAATAATAAAACAAAAAACACCTTAGTTGAAAGGGTAACTCCCTCAAGCTGATTGGACTAGACCAACAGTTCCTAAGCAGAAATCCAATAGCACAGTTGCTACAACCAACACTCGACATATGGGATCTTATGAAATTAATAGAGCTTCTGTTCAGATAAAGAGATTGTAACCTGAGCACAAAGGTAATCTTCACTAACCATATATCTGATAGAGCTCTATTATCCAGAGTGCACAAAGACAGTAAATTATAGTTTACTTTATTTGTCTGCTTCCATACATATTAGAATAAGAAATTATAATGAACTTCCATTAGGAATGTAGGCAATAATTGAAATTATATCTGGACAAATAATTATGTCTTAAAAGTATTTTTAACATGAAAGAATTATTCCCCACCTAATTTATAAGATGACACTTCTTGTGCTTTTATATTTTCCAGTGTTTGCTAAATTTAGCATTTAACAAAATAAATAAATTTCTGGGTAAAATATCAAGAACAACACTTTCACAACACAGTATTCCCTCTTATCCCAGAAGAATAAGATCCAAGACCCAAAGGATGCCTGAAACTTTGAAACATTTAAAATATATATGCATATATTTTCCTATAGATATATATCTATGATATTTAATTTATATCTTTACCATAATAACCAATTATGAACAATAATTATTAATAAAATGGGACAGCTATAATAATATAAAATTTAAGCCAATATGATCTCTCTGTTATCTCTGTTTTTGACTCTGATTCTCTGCCTTTTCTACATCAACTACCATGAGTTGGGTAAGGTATAACCTGTGGACTCAGTGGACAAAGGAATAATTCACATCCAAGGAGGGACAGAATGGGATACCATAAGATCATCCCACTAACCAAGCAACAATTTAAAATTAATAACTGGTAATATTTTGGGGTTATGACTGAACATGAATAGATAAATTGATGGAAACTAAAATTATGTAAAGGAAAGGATTGCAGAAATATGCTTTTCAAGAAATGATTACTATAACAGTTAACTTTTGAAATGAAAAAATCATTCAATTTTGTATAAAAAAGAAAATATGTAGTTTATCTTAAATCAAATAATTTCTTCCTATGCTAGAGAGATGGAGATTAATATCTACCTTGAAAATAGAAGGTCCTGAGTTTAGATCCCAGATCCCATGTAAAATGCCAGGTAAAAATGGTGACTGCACTTCAGGCCCTGAAAGGCCTCCAGAACAAAGCAAAGAGGAGATAGAACAATGCAGGGTGATTACTGGAATAACACTTGGGCCTTCAGTGATGGACATGGTGCAGTTTGATATACACAGAGAGACAGACAGACAGACAAACAAATAAAAGACACTCACAAAAAATTACTATTATTTTAAAAAATAATTTCTTCCTAAGTGTTATACAGTTAGTGTTCAGTCTAAGAAATTATATGACTTTGATAATACAGTATGCATAGGTCAGATCTTAATTTGGAAGTAAAATCACTATATTACTTTAGGCTGAAGGTTAGAAATAGGCTTTCTTAAATAACAAGTGAATCTGACTTTATTTTTTGTTTTATATTTTGCCTCATAAAACAGAAGTATACCATTCTAAAATATTTCAGTTTAGATAAGTTTGTAGATAAAATATGCTAAGTATAATGAAATTTGGATAATTCCCAATGTCTCAGAAAAACACTTTTAAGTTTACTGAAATGTGTTCAAATTACAGATCAATTTAAATCATTGAAGGCAAGTGTGTGAAGAATTCTAGTATTTCAAACTGAAACATCTTCTACTTCATGCATAAGCTCAGAAATTTGGATTGTTTATCATGAAAATATGTTTTATTTTTGACCATTATTTAAGCATTCATTCATGTTTGAAATTTTAAAAGAATTTAGAAACCAAAGAAATTAATTGCTAAATTTATTAGTGATGAAAACATTAAATGAAATAATACTTTGGCATCAACATTATGATCTGTGAAATAAATTTTGATGATATTTAAAAATACCAGAAAAAATAAAATAATCCACAGCAGAACAAATAGATCAGAAAGCACCACATAGTTGATATCTTTAACCATTTATTTATATACAATTTTAAAGATAATTTTATAAATAATTATTTAACCAATTATTTATTTTTTGGAAGACAGGTAAAAACAAAAGAGAAGCATTACTGAAAATATTTTTCATGGGGAAGGTAAAATTAATGAATTCAAAGATTAAACTAAGAAATAATAGTTTTTAAATAATAAATAAGCAAAATGTTTAAAATAGAGGTATTCTTTCTTTTTTTTGAAGGGAGAAAAGGGAGATTTATTTATCTTATGGCTCCAGAGAATAGATACAGTCCAGAAGGCAGAAAAGACATGGCATGAGGCAGAAGCTGGAGGCCTTAAGTCAGGTCCATCATGGAGGCTGAGAGCTGCAAACTGCAAGAGATGACTTCTCCCAGAAGTAGAGTGGAGCAAACCTTCCTTCAGCAAGGCTCCACCTCCTAAATGTGCTATACACATTTGCCAAAGAACTAATGATTCAAACACATGAGTCTGTGGTGGACAACTCACATTTCAAGCCATGACAATAAGTATATACACAAATGCAAAAAGTTTAAAGCTATGAATGTGACATACAAATCAATTCTAATTCAAGTATGGAATTTAGGAGACAAAGGCAAGAAAAAACCCCAGAATCATAGAATTGTACCAGTTCACACAAATGCAAAGGAGCAGCTTACTGAAAAGAGGCTGTGCAGAAAGTAGATGTTTTGTTTTCTTTAGAAATGTTTCCATACACTCAAAGTCTTTGGATATCAAATGTTCAATTTCATAGTCTTGGAGCACTGACTAGAATTTGCTTAATCTCCTCTCAACTGGGAATGGATAGACAGATAAGCCAGTCCCATTTAATGTGCAACAATCCTCTGATTAGAAAAATTCTACATTTAGATATATTGACTTTTTATATGTTTTATGTTAATAATTTATTGCTACAGCAAAATACCTGACCCAGGCAACTTAAGAGAGAAAGAGTTTAATTGGATCACAATTCCAGGTTATAGTCTATCCTAATAGGGAAATTACTGCCACAGGAGCTTAAAGAAACTAATTTCATAACTTAAAGCCAAGAATAGAAAGCAGTGGATGCATACTTCCTAGTCACTTTCTCCATTTTTAGTATAGTCTTGGAATACCTCCCCAAGAAATAATCCTACCCACAATAGCCTAAGTCTTCACACATCAATTAATACAAATGAGATAAACCCTTAAAGACATACTCAAAGACCAACCTTACTCTACAGAATCCTTCTCAGGTAGACCAAGAGGTTGCACACTAGAAATAAGGTTAACAATATTAACAATCACACTTGTTACAAATGATTCTGTTTATGCCTTGAGAACTATATATATAGAAATGTGATAGTCAACTCCCAATTAACCTCTCTGAACCATTATAAAAAGGAAAAATAATCAAAGGAATCATAAGAATGAACCACAAATTGGAGCCAAGGGCCATTAATTTAGTGTTTGTCTATGCCTCTGTGATATGTGAATTACAGGCATGTATCACTCCACCTATTCTTGCTATCTTTTTGTATTGTTCTTTTTTGGCATGCATAAAAATTACTCGTTACTTGGCGATTTAACACAGTAGTTTACAGGCCTTTAAAGCTTTTGTGCTTTCTATTATGCAAGAATGAAGAGTTTCCATTTTGATCCTTAAACCTTTTAAATTCTAACATTTATTCACCTTCATGGAAATTTGTACACCTGTCTACAAATGTGCCATGGGTAAAAGAATGTATGATTATAAATATAATGCAGATGTTCTCAATTATGTCAAGAAAAATAACTTATTTCTATATGTGGAAGAAAAAGATTTCCACAAACAATGAATGAATTTTAAAAACTATGAATATCACTCAAGAACTCTCAAATTTTTCAGTAGTATTATCTCCTATATTCCTATTAATTTCCATTCTTCGATGGCCCAGCAAACACAATACAAACTTCTCTGATTTTATCATGATAAATCGCATCTTCTTTTACTTAGTTGTGCATTGTTGACAATAATTACTATGTTCATCATCTTTTTAAAGTTTTAGTTTTGAATAAGATGAAATTGAGTTTTTGAGAAATAATAAAATGTCCTGGGCTGGGAACTGAGTGTTGTGGTGTATGAATGAAACTAAAAAGGCAGTAATTTTCCTGGAAGACCTTTATGTCTTTAATATTTTTTGTTTCCAACTCACACAGATCCTATCCAGTAAGGTGTACATAATATATTAGATTGGGAGTCACACGTTCTTTCCTTCACAATTTTATCACTTTGTTTTTTTTTTTTTTTTTTTGATAGATATGGTCTCATATAGCCAAGCTTGGACTTGACTTCACTATGTAACTGAAGGTACCTTCCTTCCTTTACCTCTCAAATGCTGGCAATACAGGTGGGTGCCACTACACTCATACTGTATGGTACTTAGATTAAACCCTAAGACTTTGTTCATGCAAGATAAGAACTGTACTGGTTGATATTTAACTTCAGTCCCCCTCTTGTTCAAATTATAACTCATATGAGCTCTCAGATCACACATTATACATTATATACCATATGTGCCTGTGTTACAAAATGGCTAAGAGTTAAAGAGACTGATGAACTATGTTCCAAGACATTCTGACAAATGATATAGATGCAACAAAAAGATACAAAGTTACCAAATGCAAGTCAAGAACACATGCCTATTTGAAACTGGCAGAATATCAGGTGTAGGAAAAACTGTACTTAAACCTAGAAAAAAGAGGCAGCAGTAATTTTCCCAGATGAGCTTTATAAGTAAAATCAGTTTTGTAAGTAAAATGAGGATAAGTCAACTTGCCTGCCATGTCCAAAACTTGAGATGTTCCTTCCTTCGATTCCAGAAAAAGATGGGTGTTAGATGTGAAGTGAAAAGTTCATCATACTGTTGTTTCTAAATATGACTTTGTACATTGATAACTAACATTATTTATTGTTACATAAATACAAACTATTTATCAGTTTTTATCTCCTGCTGTGCTGTCAGTTGGTAGTTATTAATTAGTATAAGCAATATGTAAAATAATTTTTGTTATCTGTATGCAAAATTTGGATAACTCTACTCATTGTGGCTTTATAAATTGTAATTCAAGACTAGAAAGAGCCCAAAATCTGCTGCTCTATACAACATAAGATAACTCAGAGTCAATGATTATTCTTCTCACTACCCAACTCAGGAGGCAAAACCATCCACTTATAAAGAGAAATCATGCCAAATCTTGCATAAAACAATTTAAAGTAGGTGTGTCAAAACTGTGGCCTCCATGTCACAAACATCCAATAAATGTGGGTATAAATGTGGCTCAGTGTACTTGTAGATCTCATGTCTTAACGTCAAAAGGTTGCACACCCCTACCTTAAAGTTTTTTGTCTTACTCAGCTGGAAAAGACAAATCCATACTGTGGCTTATAAGACTTTGATATTATCCAGTTAATATATCATCCAGACTTTCTCATTCATCTTCCAACTCTTTCTAAGTTTGTGTCAGGTACTAAATTTTTTCTTGAGGTTCTTCATTTTTCATGGGAACCTCTCATTTTTTTCTGAGTCTTTTTAGTGGCTAGTCTCTCTACCTAGAAGGCTTTCCCTAGAGTCATGTATACAAAACACACATTGTCCCTTTACTCCTCATATTTTCTCAATTGTATGTTCCTTCAGAATCAAAGCATAATGACTCAGATATTCTTAACTACTTTTCCTATTTTATTCTCCATACAGTATTTTCTGCCATTTCACTTGATATATGTTTGTTATTTCATTCTTATTATATATTTTGTTTCACTTAAAATCTCTATGCGTAAACACTGGACCATGGGCCAAGGATTTCTACCATGGACCCTTGGCTCAGTCTGCATGTGCTCCTTATTTCCCTATACAAAACTATCCACCCAGTGTCTAACTCATATTTCACTCTTGCAGATACCTGGAAAATTTCTGAACACACCTAGCTAGTTGTGAGGCCTCCATTTCTTTTTCTATCTTGGCTGCTGTCAGAAATATAGGAGAGAAGACTGTGTGGAAGTTATCCACTCAGTTATATATGTCTGCACTTACTTACAGAAAACAATGAAAATGCAGTGAAATTATGTACCAAAACAGACAAGGTGACTATAGGTGAATATAGGTCTCAAACTTTTTACTACCTATCTTTCTTTAGAATCTTTATGTTTAGTAAGTCAACTAAATATGCAATCTTTTTTTTTTTCTCTGTTCTGAGATTCACAGGCTCTGCTGACCAGGACTTTAAAGTAGTACTCTAAAGTGGTACTTAAGACTCACTCCAAGACAGTCACAAACTAAATAAATAAGTACACACTTCTTAGTCTGTAGCTTGGAACAAATTCATGTCCTCTCTTCCCATTCTATACAAATATGTCAGCATGTTGTTAAAAAATATGCGTGATAAAACTTACGGTGAATGAATTTAGCAGTGTGGAGAATTGGAAAGACTTGATAATTCACCCCTTTTGTTTTGAAGAGTTCAATCTTCTCTTAAAAGATGATTTAAAACTTTCTACCCTGGACCTGGAACCAGACTAGGGCCGACTCCCTGCTCCTCAGGTAAGGACCCCAGCCCATGCCCCAGGCCTCAGGACATCTGCATGCCCCACTAGTAGCCAGCTGCCTTTCTTGTCCTGGGGAAGGCCCCAAGGTCAAGCCCCAAGCCCCAAGTCATCTGTGTGACCCACTAGCCACTCTACCTTTCTTCCTTGGACTCAGACTCTGGCCAGGATCTGGATGAAGACAGAGTCTCTGCTTCTCAGAATTCAACAGAGTCCATAGAAAACCCAAGCAAAGGACTAGGGGATTAACACCATTCATCTGAGATCCTCTAAAATCATCCCATCATACAGAAGAGAATCTTCACATCCAGCTTTAAGATAAGTAAAACCTTTTTACCATCTTGTTCCTCTCAATCATTAGTCACCATATAGCCGCCCAAAAACCCATACAACTTCAGGGACTATACCATTCACCCTCATATATCACCAAGGAAGTAAACCTAAAAAGTGCACTACCATACTAATCTTCAATCCTTGTCTACTAAACCCAACTTAATTGATGTACTAACAGTCCAATAGTCTTATCTAGGAAATAAAACCAACAACAGACAAGCATACCCAACTCCAAGGCAAACATCAGCAACAATTGCTCAAGTGTAGTAATCCTTTCTAATTTAGTTACGCCAAAAAGAGACAGAAAGAAAAAGAAGGTTATAATAGATAAAACAAAAATGCCCAGGTGATAGCTCAAATCCATGAGAAACCAAAACCAAGACAACAAATCTCCTACCAAAAGAATTAACCCCATAATGATGAAATACAACCAGAACAAACTCACAGAAAATAGCCAAGAAAGCCATACCAAAAATAATGATTTTTCGAAGCCTGATCTTTACTATAATCAAAACAATGAAAGAGGAAATCCAAAAGGAGTTAAATAACAGCACCAACCACTTTGAACAGGAACAAAACAAGCACTTGGAGGAGATGAGAAAAGCAGTTGAAGAAAAAAAATAGGTATAGAGCAGTTAAAACAATCTCAGAGTTTAAACTTGAACTAAAAGACAAGCTATCCTCAATCCAGAACTCAATAGAGAGTCTTATCAACAAAACTAATGAAGTAGAAAATAAACTATCAGATCTTGAAGACAAAGTGGAAGAACTAACCAGTTCAATCAATGATGCTGTTAATGCCAAAATGATACTTGAGAGTTATGGAATACCTTGAAGAATCGTCACATGAATCCAAAAATACCATACCTGAGGAAATTTTTCAAATTATCATGAAGGAAAACTTTCCACATTTAAAGAAAGAGAGCCATACAAATACAAGAGGCATTCTGCACCCAAAAAAGATATGACCAAAATAGAAACCTACCACAGCAAATAATAGTCAAAACACTACACATATAAGACACAGTCAACATAAAAAAGTCATTTTTAAATGTAAACCTATTAAAATAACAAATCCAGAAGAGTATAAATAGATGTACTTCAAGTATTAATGAGGAAAACTGTAAACCCAAGCTGATATACTCAGCAAAACTATCAGTCATGATTGAGGGTGAAAGAAAAATTTTCCAACATAAAGACAACTTGAAGGCTAACATGACTACCAAACCAGGACTTCAAAAAAGGCTAGGAAAGATACTAAAGCTTGAAGAAAAGAACAAGCATATCCAGGAGGACAGAAGGGAAGTATAATACCACCACAAACTATAAGCTAAATAATATATTTATGAAAACTACTAAACACAAAAATGTCAGGAATTAAAAGTAATTTCTCTATTATAACACTAAATGTCCCCTTTGCCCCTCCTGCTGTCCAGGACAGGATGCTCACTCCTGGACCTCCTTCCCAGGTAAGTTCCACCAGCCCCCAGGTGCACCTGCTTGTCCCACCTCCCTCCAACACCCCGCCTGAGCTCCAAGGTAAACTGCCCGAGTAACTGCCCAAGAGTAGTAATACCAACTCAATCAATTCAGTCAAAAACACACAGAAACTGAAAGGTCTTAACAGACAAAACAGCAATGCCCAAGTCAAAACGCAGATCAATGGGAAACAAAACCCAAGAAGACAAATCTCCCACCAAAAGAATTAACCCCATAATGACAGATTCTAATCAGAACAAATTCATAGAAAATAGCCAATAAAGCCAGGTCCAAGATGACAACTTTCAAAGTATGATCATTGCCATAAAGAGGAAATCCGGGAGGAGTTAAATAACTTCATCAACCACTTTGAACAGGAACATGACAGACAGTTGGAGGAGTTGAGAAAAACAGTTCAAGAAACAAAAAGAAGCACAGATCAGTTAAAAGAGTCTCAGGTAGTGTTTAAAATTGAATTAAAAGACAAGTTATTTTCAACCCAGAACTCAACAGAGAGAATAATCAGCAGAACCAATGAAGCAGAAAATAGAATTTCAGATCTTGAAGACAAAGTGGGAGTATTAACCAGCTCAATGGAAGAGGTTGTTAAAGCCAAAATGATACTTGAGAGGAATATTCAAGAGTTATGGGACACCCTGAAGAAGGCTAACACGAGTATTCATGGAATACCAGAGCAAGAATCCCATAATACCACACCTGAGGAAATTTTTCAAATTATCATAAATGAAAACTTTCCTCATCTAAAGAATGAGAGGCCCATCCAAATACAAGAGGCATTCTATACCCCAAACAGATATGACCAAAATAGAAACTCGTCACAGCAAATAATAGTCAAAACACTCCATATTCAAGACAAAGAAAACGTGCTGAGAGCTTCAAGGGAAAAAAAAAAAACAAGTCACTTTTATAGGTTAACCTATTAAAATAACAAATGACTTCTCAATGGAAACAGTAAAAGCAAGAAGAGCTTGGAGAGATGTACTTCAAGTATTAAATGAGCAATAATGTCAACCCAGGCTGATATACCTGGCAAAACTCTCCATCATGATCCAGGGAGAAAGAAAAGTTTTCCAGCACAAATACAACTTGATGGCTTACATGTCTTCCAAACCAGGTCTTCAAAAAAGCTAGAAATGATTCTCAAGCTTGAAGGAAAAAACAAGCATATCCAGGAGGACATAAGGGAAGTATAATACCACCAAAATCTAAAAGCCAAATAATACACTTACAAAATACACATAATACACAGAAAAAATGTCCAGAATTAAAAATTATTTCTCCATTAGTCAATGGAATTGACTCACTGATCAAAAGACACAGATTACAAACTGGGATTAAAAAATCACAACCCATCAATCCTCTGTCTTCAGGAAACGCATGTCACCAAAAAAGATAGGCATATCCTAACAATAAAAGGCTGGTCCAAAATTCTGCAAGCTAAGGGAACCAAGAAACAGGGAGGGTAAGCCATTATGCTATGGGACAAAGTGGACTTCAAACCAAAAAAACATCATAAGAGACACAGATGGATACTACATTTTAGTGAAAAGCACAATTGACCAGGAAGACTTCATAATACTGAACATATATGCACCTTAATACAGGCAGCTCCAAATTCATTAAGCAAACCCTACAGCATCTAAAGTGAGAAACAACCTCTAAATGATAATTCTTGGGGATTTCAACACCATCCTCAACATGGGATAGATCAACAGGTCAAAAGATTAACAGAGACACTTTGGAACTTAATCAAACCCCTACCGAAATGGACCTTACAGATCTCTATCGAACTTTTCATCCACACACCAAAGAATACACATTTTTCTCAGCAGCACATGGAACTTTATCCAAAATAGATCACATATTGGGCCACAAAACAAATCTCCACATATACAGGAAAGTTGAAATTCTAGCCTGTACCCTATCATACCACCATGGTATAAAGCTTGACATCTGCAACACAACAAACAACAGAAAATACACTAGCTCCTGGAAACTAAACACTATGATGCTGAATGAGAATTGGATTCAGGAAGAAATTAAACAGGAAATTCAAGATTTCCTGGAAGAAAATGATAATGAAAACACAACTTATCAAAATCTCTGGGATACAATGAAAGCTGTCCTAAGAGGTAAGGCTCTTAATGCCTACATCAAAAAAATGGAAACATCACAAATAAAAACTTAACAATGCAGCTTAAAGCTTTAGAGACACTAGAACAATCCTATCCAAAAAGCAGTAGAAGAGAGGAGATTAGCAAAAGAAGGGGAGAAATATCTGAAATTGAGATTAGGAAAATGATACAGAGAATCAACCAGTCAAAAACCTGGTTCTTTGAAAAAATCAATAAGATTGATACACCCAAAGCTAAATTAACCACAAGAGAAAAAACCGCAAATTAACAAAATTAGAAATGAAAATTGAGTTATCACTACAGATACCCAAGAAATTCAGAATATTATAACGTCATATTTCAAAAACATATACTCCATGAAGTTTGACAACACAAAAAGAAATGGATGAATTCCTATGTAAGCGCAACTTACCTAAATTGAATCAGGAAATTATGAATTATTTGAATAGTCCTAACATATGAGGAAATTGATGAAGTAATCTCAAATCTCCCCACCAAAAATGCCCTGGACCAGATGGATTCAGCAAAGTGTTCTACCAGAAATTCAAAGAACAAATAACACCAATACTCTTTAAATTGTTCCATCAAATAGCAAAGGAAGGAAAACTACCATATTCTTTCTATGAAGCTAATATCGTCTTAATCACAAAACCTAATAAAAATACACTTAAACAGAACTATAGGCCAATCTCTTTGATGAACATAGATGTAAAGATTCTCAACAAAGTCTTAGCAAATTGGATTCAAAAACATATCAAAAAGATTATCCATGGGGATCAAGTAGGCTTTATCCCAGTCACACAAGGTTGGTTCAACATATGCAAATCAAAAATGTAATTCACCATATAAACCAGTCCAAAATCCAAGACCACATGATACTCTTGATAGATGCAGAAAAAGCTTTTGACAAGATCCAATAGTCTTTTATGATCAAAACCCTAAATGGAATATTATCAATATAATAAAAGTTGTATATGAGAAGCCAACATCAAGGATTTTACTCAAAGGGGAAAAACTTGAAGCATTCCTGCTTCTGTCAGGAACTATACAAGGCTGTCCACTATCACCACTTCCAGTCAATATTGTACTTGAAGTCTTAGCTGAAGCCATAAGACAAGAAAGGGACATAAAAGCGATTCAAATCCACAAGGAAGAAGTCAAGTTATCTCTATTTGCAGATAACATGATCATATACCTGAGTGATACCAAAAACTCCACCAGGAAGCTCCTGGAACTAATAGAGGAAGGACTTCAGCAGGGTGGCAGGATACAAAATAAACATGAAAAAATCAGTGGCCTTCCTATATGCACAGAATGAAAGAAGTGAAAAAGCCCTGAGAGAAACAATCCCATTTACTATAGCCCCTAAAAAAATGAAATACATTGGTATAAACCTAACCAAAGAAGCAAGAGACATTTACAACAAAAACTTTAAAGCCCTAAAAAAAGAAATTGCAGAAGACACCAGAAGGTGGAAAGACCTCCCACCCTCCCATTGGAAGAGTCAATATCATAAAAATGATTATCCTACCAAAGGCAATATACAGATTCAATGCTATACCAATTAAAATTGCAAAGCAATTCTTTAAAGAAATTGACCAAACAACCGAAAAATTCATATGGAGGCACAAAAGGCCCAGGAGAGCAAAAACAATACTAAGTAAGAAAAACGCAGCTGGAGGTATCACCATACAACCTTAGTCTATACTACAAATGCATAGTTATAAAAACAGCCTGGTATTGGCTCCAAAATAGACACACAAACCAATGGATAAGGGTGAAGACCCAGATATAAGTTCACACAATTTCAGCCATTTGATCATTGAAAAAGGGGGCCAAAAAATCCAATGGAAAAAAAGAGAGCATCTACAACAATGATGCTGGCAAAACTGATTGTCCACATGCAGAAGATTAAAACTCGACCCATATTTGTCACTACGTACAAGACTTAATTCCAAATGGATCAAGGACCTCAATATAAGGCCAGAGACCATAAAAACCTTAGTTGAAAGGGTAGGGAACTTACTGGAGCTGATTGGACTAGGCCAACAGTTCCTAAGCGGAAATCCAATAGCACAGATTGCTACCACCAATACTCAACAGATGAAATCTTATGAAATTAAAGAGATTCTGTTCAGATAAATTATAACTCGAGCACAAAGGCAACCCATAGAATGGGAGAAAATCTTCACTAATGACATATCAAATAGAGCTCTATTATCCAGAGGGCACAAAGAACTTAGAAAACTAAACACCAAGGGAAAAAATGGCCCATATTCCCTGAGATATCATCTCACCCCAGTCAGGATGGCAAAAATTCACAATACAAACAACAGCAAATGCTGGAGAGGATGTGGCAAGAAGGGAATTCTCCTAGATTTTGGTGGTAATGAAAGCTTATACAACTACTCTGACAAACCCTCTGGCAATTCTTTAAAAATTTAAAGATTGAAATGCCATATGACCTTTTTATTCCACTTTTGGGAATAATCCCCCATGCAGCAAAAATTCACCTTGATAGTACAAGCATGACCGTGTTCATAACAGCACTGTTTATGATAGCAAAGTTGTGGAATCAATCCAAATGGCCAACAGTTGACTGACTGGATAAGGAAAATATGGTTACATTTATACAATGGAATACTACTCAGCCATCAAAAATGATGAATTAATGAAATTTTCCAGGAAATGGATGGAATTAGAAAACATTATTTTGAGTGAAGTATCCCAGACACAGAAAATTAAGCACTATATGTACTCCCTAGTAGGTGGATCCTAGTACCAAACCCACTTAAAGACACACTCAAAGATGGATCTCTGTCATACTTACAGTAATTGCAAAGATTATAGACGGGAAGGAAGGGGAAGGCGGGCCCCACCAGCAATGGGGAGAGAAGGTATCATGCTACAGCAGAAAAAACAGGCTACCATCAAGGACTGCAAGTAAGTAATGAGATATCTGATTAAGTTCACAGACTTTCCTTCCAGGTGACTTGCAACTGTTGGGATGTGATCTTACCAGAAAGAGAGGGCATGCAGTCTGGCAGATAGAAGGTAACCATTTTGCAAATGGGAGCCTGAACCCTTCCACTCACTGGTCTCCTACTCTTATTCCATCTACCTTTGAATCTGCTCTTATAATAAGACTCTATTTTAACAGCCTTTTATCTCTGGCCAGGAGGTGACATCCAATACCCATCAGGATGGAGTTAAAGGCGGTACAGGAGCAGCAAAACTGAAAAAAAAATAATTAACAAACCACAATTCAGAACATCAGAGACTCTATATCAACCACCTGGAATCAGGCCAGCCTAATTTCTCCCCATCCTAAAGCTCAGGGAAATTTGCTAAAGAGGGGGCAGTAAGATTGTAAGAGCCTAAAGATGGGGAGGAGCTATGATATGCAAGATACTCTGTACAAGTTTGGGCCGAAGTAATCATAATAGGACTTTGTTTGCATGATCTGCTCAATGATCAACATATCATTGACCCCCGCAACGTCTAGCATGGATCATCAGGCACTAGGATCCTTAAGGCAAAGGATTAATAGCCACAATAGTGTTCCCATACTAAAGGGGAACACAAAAAAGAGCTCTGGGCAATGCTATTGAATCCTTATACATCATCAGAGAGTAGGACCCATAGGGAAGGTTGACATACACAATAAAAGATGCTCTAGGGATGGGGGAGGGTCAATGGGAGTAAGGGAGGAGGGGAAAAGAAAGGGGAAAGGGGGGAGGGAACAAGAGGATACAGGGAGGGGTGGAGGGAGGGAGGGGAATGGTGTACTTATCAAGCTTCTATGAGTGGAAAAAATAAATATTAAAAAAATCACTAAATGTCAATGGAATTAATTCACTAATCAAAAGACACAAGTTACAAATGTGGATTAGAAAGTAAGACCCATTCATCTGCTTTCTTTCAGGAAACACATGCCACACAAAAGATAGGCACATTTTAAAAGTAAAAGGCTAGTCAAAAATTCTTCAAGCTGGGGCTAGAGAGGTGGCTCAGAGGTTAAGCCTCTGCCTTGCAGGCGGAAAGTCCTCAGTTCGGATCCTCGAGCTCACGTGTAGACTCCTGTAGACTCCGGGCAGAAGGGGGGCCGCCTGCGTTTCTGGTCCTCATAGGGTGGAGCCTGTGAATCCCGGAGCAGAGTAAAGAAGCAGAAGGTGAAGGCGGTCCGTGGTGGTTCCCAAATTCATCTGTGGTCCTACACACACACACACACACACACACATGCGCGCGCGCGCACACACACACACTCAATTGAATAAAAATGAATAAAAATTTTTTTTAAAATTCTTCAAGCTAATGGAACCAGGAAATGAGCAAGGGTAGCAATTATGCTATCTGACAAAGTGCACTTCAAACTGAAGAAAATCATAAGAGATACAGAAGGATACTACATTTTAGTCACAGGAACAATTCACCAGAAAGACTTCACAATACTGGACATATACACATTTAATATGGGATCCTCCACATTCATTAGGAAAACACTACAACGTCTAAAACAAGAAATAAATCTCCAAATGATAATATTTGGAGATTTCAATACTGCAGTCTCTACATGGGCTAGATCAAGAGGCCAAAATCTCAAGAGAGGTACATTGGAACTAAACAAACCCTTGCTGAAATGGACCTTACAGATCTCTATGGAACTTTCCATCCAAGAACTAAGGAATACACATATTTCACAGCAACCCACGAAATGTTCTCCAAAATAAACCATGTATGGGCCACAAAACAAAATCTCCACATATACAAGAATGTTGAAATTATAGCCTGTACCCAGTAAGAGCACCATAGGCTAAAGCTAGACATCTATAACACAACAAACAACAGAAAACACACTCTTAGAAACTAAACATTGTGATGCTCAATGTAGAAATTTGATTCAGAAAGAAATCAAAAAAGAAATCAAGATTTCCTAGAAAATACAACATATCAAAATCTCTGGGATACAATGAAAGCTGTCCTAAGAAATAAGTTTATAGCTTTTAATGCCTATATCAAAAAAATAGAAACATCACAAGTAAATAACAATGCAGCTTAAAGCTTTAGAGACAAAACAACAATCCAATCACAAAAGCAGTAGAAGAGAGGAAATTAACAAAGTCAGGGAAGAAATAGCTGAAATCAAGATAAGGAAAATGATACAAAGAATCAACAATAAAAAAACTGGTTCTTTGAAAAAATCAATAAGATTGATACACCCCTAGCTAAATTAACCAAAATCAAGAGAGAGAAAACCCAAATTAACAAACTAAGAAATGAAAATGGAGTTACAACTACTGATACCCAAGAAATTCAGAGAATTATAAGGTGATATTTCAAAATCTTATACTCCTTGAAATTTGATAACACAAAAGAAATGGATGAATTCCTGAGTAAGCACAGCTTTGCTAAATTGAATCAGGAAGTTTTGAATTATTTAAATAGTCTTATAACAAATGAGGAAATTGATGAAGAAATCTCAAATATTCCCACCAAAAAGTATACTGGACCAGATGGATTCAGCACAGAATTCTACCAGATATTTAAAGAACAACTAACACCAATACTTCTTAAACTGTTACATTAAATTGCAAAGGAAGGTACACTTCCAAATTCTTTCTATGAAGCTAATACAGAAAAATCCCAAAGCCTAATAAAGATATACTTAGAAGAGAATACTATAGGCCAATCTCTTTGATGAACACAGATGCAAAGATTCTCAACAAAATCTTAGCAAATCGGTTTCAAAAACATATCAAAAAGACCATTCACTGTGATCAAATAGTCTTTACCCCAGGCACACAAGGTTGGTTCAATACATGCAAATCAATAAATGTAATCTATCATATAAAACAATCCAAAGTCAAAGACCACGTGATACTTTGATATATGCAGAAAAGGCTTTTAACAAGATCCAACATTCTTTTATGATCAAAACCCTAGAGACAGTTGGAACTTAAATCAACATAATAAAATCTATATACAACAAGCCAAGAGCAAGGATTTTATTCAAAGGGGAAAAACTTAAAGCATTCCTACTTCGGTCAGAAACTAGACAAGGCTATCCACCTTCACCACTTCTAGTCAATATTGTACTTGAAGTCTTAGCTAGAGCCATAAGACAAGAGAGGGAGATTAAAGGGATTCAAATTAGCAAGGAAGAAGTCAAGATATCTCTATTTGCAGATGACATGATCATATACTTGAGTGATTCTGAAAACTCCACCAAGAAACTGGACTTAGTACATAAATTCAGCAGAGTGACAGGTTACAAAATGAACATACAAAAATCAGTGTCCTTCCTATACAACCAGGGATGAAAAAAGTGAAAAAGTCCTAAGAGAAACAATATCATTTACTATAGCTCCTAAAAAAATGAAGTACCTTAGTATAAATCTAACCAAAGAAATGAGAGACCTTCATAATGAAAACTTTAAAACCCTAAAGAAAGAGGACACCAGAAGGTGAAAAGACCTCCCATGCTACTGGATCAGCAGAGAAAACATCATAAAAATGACCATCCTACCAAAAGCAATATTCAGATTCAATACTATACCAATCAAATCCCAAACCAATTCTGTAAAGAAATTGACCAAACCATCTCAAAATTCATATGGAAGCACAAACGGCCCAGGATAGAAAAAATAATCCTGAGTAACAAAAACACCGCTGAAGGTATCACCATACCAATCCTTAATCTATAATACAAATCCATAGTAATTAAAATAGCCTGGTACTGCCTCCAAAATAGAAAAAAGATCAATGGATAAGGGTTAAAGACCCAGATATAAGCCCACATAATTGCAGCCATTTGATCTTTGACAAAGAGACCCAAAAAATTCAATGTGAAAAGAACAGCATCTTCAACAAATGGTGATGGTCAAACTGTATGTCCATAAACAAAAGATTAAAACTGGACCCAACTTGTCACCATGTACAAAAATTAATTCCAAATGGATAAAGGACCTTGGTATTATTCCAGAGACTATAAAAATCCTAGTTGAAAGTGTAGGGAACATCCTTGAGCTGATTGGGTTAAGACAACATTCCTAAACAGAAATCCAATAGCACAGGCGGTAGAACCAACATTCAACAAATGGGATCTTGTGAAATTAAAGAGCTTTTGTTTAGATAAAGAGATTGTATATCAACCAAAAAGGCAACCCACAGAATGTGAGAAAATCTTCACTAAACACATATCTGCTAGGGCTTTATTATCCAAGGTACACAAAGAACTTAAGAAACTGACAACAAAGAGATAAATAGCCCAATTAAAACTTGGGCTTCGGAACTCCAAAGAACCATTTCCAAGGATGAAATTTAAGTATCTAACAAATTATCTTTAAAAATGTTCAACATCCTTAGCCATCAGGGAAATGCAAATCAAAACTTCCCTGATATATCATCTCACCCTGGTCAGAATGTTAAAAATCCACAATATAAACAACACCGAATGCTGGAGAGGATGTGGAGAGAAGGGAACTCTAATACATTGCTGGTGGGAATGCAGGCTTATACAACCACTCTGGAGATCAGTTTAGCGATTTCTAAAAAAGTTAAAGATTGAAATACCATATGACTCTGATATACCACTTCTGGGAATATCCCCCATAATGCAGCAATTCACTACAGTGACATAAGCACAACCATGTTCATTGCAGCACTATTTACAATAGCAAAATCATGGAATCAACCCAAATGCCAACAGTTGATGAATGGATAAGGAAAATGTGGTACATTTATACAATGGAATACTTCTCAGCCTTTAAAAAAAAGATAAATTAATGAAATTTGCAAGGAAATGGATGGAATTAGAAAAAAAAATATTGAGTGAAATATCCTAGACACAGAAATGTAGACACCATATGTGCTCCCTAATAGGTAGATCCTAGTTCCAAACCCACTTAATGACATATTCAAAGGTAAATCTCTGTAATACCTACTATAATCACAAAGATTATAAACAGGCAGGAAGGAGGAGGGCCCCCCAAAAAAGAGATAGGGGATCACGCTTCAGTAGTGAAAATAGGTCACCATCAAGTATTGCATGCAAGTAGTGAGACATTTGGTGAAACTCACTTTCACTTTCCTTTCTTCTCACTTGCAACTGCAGAGGTGTGATCTCACCAATCAGGAAGTGTATAGGGATTGGCAAATAGACAGCAAGCATCTGGCAAATGAGACACTGACCCCCCCCCCCAACACACACACAGTGCTGTGTCCTACTCCTATTCTTCCATCTACCTTTTAGTATCCTTTTATATTGAGATCTTCATTTGAACAGTTTTTTATCTTTGGTTAGGAGGTGTCCTTCCATACCAATCAGGATCCAGCCAAGTGCAGTGCAGGAAAAGCAACACTGAAAACAACAACAAACCTAATTCAGAACACCAGATACTCTATATTAATCATCGAAATCTCTCCCCATCTTAAAGCTCATAGAACCTTGTGGAATAGGGGGCAGCAAGATTGTAAGACCTTAAAGATGGGGAGGACCAACCACATGCAAGATACTCCACACAAGTTAGAGCTGCAGCAGCCAGAACTGGACTTTGCCAGACCTGCACAATGACTGACATATCAATGATCCCCCCCCCAATGTCTAGCATGGATCACAGGGGAGAAAGCTCTAGGCAGTAGGATCCTTAGCCATAGGAATTAACCGTTCCCACACTAACGGGGAGCCCAAGCAGGGGCTCTGGGCTATGCCACTAAGTCTTAACCCCTCACTAGGGTGGAGGACTCAGACAGAGGTTTGACATTCACACAAAAGAATGCCCCTGGGGATTTTGTCACTTAAAAAAAAAACACCAGGCAGAAGCGGGGCATATAATATTGTAAGAATTGGGACTATATTCTACTCCATATAAATATTCTACTTAATTTAAATATTCTATTTAATTTAAAGTGTAATTAGTTTTTATAATTTTCATCAGATTTTTGTTACATTTGTTGGAATTGAAACTTTTAGAAAATGGATATCTAGTTTTTATTAATCCCAAATTTTTTTCCAATGTATTGCTCATATTATTCGAAATAAAATTTACTCAAGTATGTCAATTAATTTAACTACTTGGCTGAATTTCCATATAGATTTTACCGTGTATGGGGAAGTTATGGAATTTATTAAAGCATTTTTAAATAAGGGTAATTCATTTTTTACTAAAATCATTTTCACTCTAAGGTCCTATTTTTGTTTGTGCTACTCTTAAATTATATAACACAGTTATTTTTAAAAAATACTTCATCTGTTAAAATGCTAGTGGAAATTATTGTTATTAAATGACTAGTTTGTAAATGACTTCTTATGCCAATATGCATATAATTTTTAAATATTTGTAATGTAAGGTGTCAAAAGACTAAAACTTTTAGAAACTTTTTACTTAGAAAAAAGTATGCATGATACACCCTATTATGGTATAATAATATTTTAAAATTTTAGTAATATTTTAAAAACAGACAACTCACGAGAGAGTTTTCTCTTACAATATTCTGCCTTTTGAGTCACTTAGACACTAGCCATCATTTTCCACCAAAGTAATTATTTGTAATAATTTCTGTATGTGAAAACTTATGTCAGTGACTTTCAAATACTTATGCTAACTTGTCCCATGAAAATGAAATAATCTTATGCTATTTCATCCATTCTGAATGGATACCTAGTAGCCACTTCAGATATCATGTCAACAAGTATTTCAATGTTTGCATTCAGTTAACCTATATTTTTGTTAACAATTGCCTCAAAGTATAGATATTAATACTGGAAATTCAGATACATCAAGGAGAAGCCATAAAGATATCTCTTAAGGAGAAAAATGTACATTTTTTTATTTTATAAAGAATGAACTCAGGTACAGAGATTGCAAAAGTCTAAATTTAATTAAATTTGAATTAAGGCTGTTGCAAAGTTTCAAACCCTATTTTTAAAGTGCAAACTGAGTTAAAATATCAACAATCTATAGTCTAATGTATGACTATAATTTCATTAAGAAGTGGGAGGGTTCCAACCAATCACAGAGTTGAACTCCATCTAATCTAAACTTACCAACACTAAAGATTATGTATACAGATACTAAAAGCTCCATCATGTCATGCCAAAAAAGGGAGGGGAAAGTATACCCAGCCTCAACCAATCAATCCATTTCCCTGAGTCACTTCCTTGGCATGTCTGTCACTTCCTTTATCTGTCTGCTCACACTCCTGGGTGGCTCTCTAAATCTCAGGTAAATTTTAATGAATAACTAATATATGAAGCCTTCTTTGCTGTAATTAGTCTTCCTGAATTTCATCAGTCTGATTTTTCTAATTTTAGCAGTAGTAATTACATTCAGACTTAAAACTACAGCTGTTGTCAGTATAAAACCTATTCCAGAAGCAACACTTAGATAAAAAGTCTCCCACTGTGACCTTTGTTATCTTTTCTCCCTGCAACCCTATTCTTGAAGGAATCTAATAGGGGAAATCAAAAATGTGATTTTTGTATGTGACAAAAATTTTTTTTAAAAGAATGAGATTAAGCACATCCCAGTGACCCCAAGACTCAGGGAACATCTCCAAAAGAGGCAGTAAGGTTGTAAGAGTCTGAAGTGGGACAGTGGTGGACCAAACATTACCTCCTGAACATGGCAGGGCTGTAATATGCATGATTTCATGGAATATATATATATATATATATATATATATATATATATATATATATACTTTCACAAAAATTGCATGGGAACTATTCTACCAAATTCTCATCATGAAAGAGGAAGAATCTCGAAACATTCTATTCATCCATGAGATTCTGATGAGGATTAATGACTATAGGGAAAGAAAGAAAGATGCTTTCCTCAGTGGTATACCCACTGATCTCTGATACTTACTGGTGTATGAATCAAGTTGGTCATATGTCATCAAAGACAAACTAGATGAAACATAGTGGGCCACAGAAGTGAAAAGACTTGAAAATAGAAACGAGTCTAGCAGAGATAAAGAAGGTTGTAAGGGGGACAGGAGGATGGATGAGATTGGACAATAAAGGGTGAAAATATGATAAATTCACTACATTCCTGTAAGCAACAATATTTTTTTTAAAAAAATTGAGGTTTGACCATAGTTCAGAACACCAAAGACCCTGCACTGATCGCCTGGAACCAGACCAGCAAAATCTCTCCCGATCATAAAGCTCAGGGAAACTTGAGGAAGTGGGGGCAGCAAGATTGTAAGAGCCTAAAGATGGAGAGGACCAACTATATGCAAGATGCTCCACACAAGTTAGGGCCGCAGTAGCCATAGTGGGACGTTGCATGACCTACACAATGACTTACATGTTGATGACCCCCCCCAGGGTTTAGCATGGATCACAGGCAGTAGGATCCTTAGATGCAAGGGATTAACAGTCATAATAGTGTTCCTATACTAAGGGGGAGCCAGGAGGTGTGGGGGTCTGGGCAATGCCACTGAGTCCTTACACCTCAATGGAGTAGAGGACTCTGAGGAAAGTTTGACCTTCATACAGGGGAATGGGAGAGGGGAAGGAGGAAGCACTGGGAGAGGGGGAGGGAGGGGTGAAAGGAAGGGGAAGGGGGTGTCATAGTTAAGCACAGGTGTCAACTTGGCTGTTAAAGGGTTTGAGCTCTGGGCACATTTGTGGAGAATTAGTAGTTGAGTTGAGCCCAGAGCAAACCTGAAGGAGATTGTCTAGCAGATGAGGAAGGCCCAGCCCATGGTGGTGGGATTAGGTCCTGAAGAGAGTCGACATCCTTCTGTTCACTTGGACAGACACGTTGGTCTGGCAAGTAAGGATTATCCTTCTCTCAGCTGCTATGTGGTGATGGTGTGGCCAGTTCCCTTGGCCCTGGTGTTGGTGTGTGCTCTCCTGTCACCAGGAATCATAAGAGAAAATAAACCCTTGTTCCCTTTAAGCCATTTGATGGTCATTTATCAGCAACCATGCAGGCTGACTGCAACAGCGGGGGAGGGTGAAAGGGGGACTAGGGAGGGATAGAGCGAGGGAGAGGACTAGGATACCTATTGAGCTTGTATGATTGGGGAAAATAGAGATGATAGATAGATAGATAGATAGATAGATAGATAGATAGATAGATAGATAGATAGATAGATGGACAGAATCAAGATTTAAAATTTAGAGAGCATTATGTAACACACACAGAAACTTAGACCAATTTGATCAGAGAAAACAAAGATGAATTCAATGAGAAGTAAAACAATTAATTTTTTCAAGTTAATGAAAAGGAAGAATGTGTTAAGAATTATCTTTATTTCTGAGTATATACTCATAATCTTGAAGTAGATCTTCAGGACTTTCTGTTCACAATCTTTGCTCTATGCAATGGTGATTCTACTACCAGACAACAAAGCTGAGTATTAGAAAGATATTAGGATTCAGAGTATTTTCTGAAATTCACATTTTTCCTAATGATTCTAAGGGGAAATGCGAATATTTTGTTACAATGAAGAAGGAGAACCTACGTAATGACAGCTTACTCATAGCAGAGACAATTGATGAACATATGCTCTTCTTTCTAGTTAGAGATCTCCCACTTAAATTAGTGAGAGAGTTGTGACTTTTGGACAAGTAACTCTTGTTTCTTTCTTTCTTTGATATTTCTCTTCTTTCTTTCCTCATATCATTCATTTTCTATATATAGAAGCAAAAGTAGGAAACAAGTTAAGAAAATAAAAGAAATGAACCATACAATTAGGATCGGGATGATAGAGTTGCGTGTAAAATATGTTTCAGGTGGAGGGCCACTATCAATGCTACCTCCAGTGCCAGTAAACAAGCAGTTGGGTGGGGCCCAACCTTCATAACAGTGGCAGTGATGTTTATTGTTACAGATACCTCTCTTATTGCAAAATGTGGGCAAACAAGCTTCTTCCCATGGTGACACATTTCCTTTGCATGCACATGAGACCTGGACCACACTCTGTGCCATCTTTCACATCACCAATATCGGGTATACTCATCCCAAAATGATAATCAGTACTCCAACAACCGTATCCATCCACATGAGTTGAAAGTATAGTAGTATGATCTTGCAAAAGGGGAATTTCAGTCACATTTTCACATTAGACTCTACCACACTGAACATCTATCAGCTCACATCTTATATATCTATCATCTTTCATACCACAGTGGCCAAAATGATCACCTTTGGTATTCAGTTGTCTATAGCAATGTATGTCTCCATTCTTGACTCCTTTTCCAAAGATTTTTCTGCACTGCTCATCTCAGTTATGACATCTTTTTTCATAACAGATGCCCTTGCCCAGGCAACTGACTCCATCTTCCACACACATATCTTCTGGACACTCACTAGAAGTTCCATTACAAACTCTGGCAGATCACATAGATTTTCTGATTCTCTACATATTGTGCCTGATGGAAGATACTGGCAATTTTGGCAACAAAGCCCAAAAGCACAAGTAGCTCCAGATACCAGAGTGCAGTTATCTAAACAACATGCATCTTTTGCACACAATTTTAATAAACCACAGTCACACTCTTCTTTATCTTCTTTTACACCATTCCCACAATATTTCTTTGTGATAATAAACCCTAAATCTGGGGAACTGCGTAAACAAGTCCTTGTCAAAGCAAAATTCACAAATGATTGATAACTACAGTTACTGAATTCTTCTGAGGGCTCTGAATTTTTATTCATTATGCATACTCTTTTCCTACAGAACCAAACACGAGTATCATCATCTTCCATCCCCAAAGTATGGCAAATCTCATGTGCCAAAAGTGTCAGAAGGGAACCCAATCCATCATCCATACCACACACTAATCCACAATTATTCTTTGAACTACAAACTCCAGATTGTTTTGTAAAAGCAAAAACATTTCTACAAAAGTTTTGTGTCACAATAATTTGAGCAGCACCATGGTGCACACTATAATTTAAGCTATTTTTCTTCCATATGCAAAAATGTACAACCATCTCCAATGCAGTAAATGCTGTGTAGGGGTTATGTACATTCCAGATTTCAATTGCAATCAGAACCAATTGAGTTATAAATGTCATCGACAAAACTGACAGTCATGATTATGTCCATCTCCAAAACTGATAAATTACCCTTTCATAAAATGAATCTGCCATGATCTACCACAATTGCCAGTTCAAGAAACCATCAGTGGAGCCACCATCCAGTATGAGAACTTTGCATCAGTATGTACTTATTTTCTTGAAATTTCAGTTGTTTTGCTATTTCTTCTTCTTTTGCTTCACATCTAATAAGTGAAGAATGTATCTCATTACTGTACATCTTATATATTAGATGTTCGAATTTGTGAGAAAGGTTTTTGGGCTTGATTTCATAAGCAGTGTCATGTATCTTCAGTATTCCTTGAAAGCTCCCTAAGCAAGTGCCAAGAGCAACCATGGATTGTGGGTCCCCTTCCACATACCATTGTAGTAGCAGTCATTCTGAATAAAAGGCTGGTCCTCAATAAGAGCATCCTGGTCTGTGTAGGTGAATACAATGAGGTCTCTGGACACTGAAAACTTCTTGACCTTCATATGGATAATGTGTCTCTGTCCCCCAAAATATAGGCTGCAGGAGATCTAACCTGCAGCCTTCAACAGTTTATTAGTGTCAGTGATTCTCAAAGGTATTACAACTTCTGGGGAGCTGTAGTATAAGGAATGCCCAGTCTGTGGCCATCCAGAAATGACCAGAGACAATTCCAGCCAGAAAGGTAACAGGGTGATCCTCACATGCTCCAGTGCCTCCACAATTGTCATTATGATGTTAAGAGTTATAGCCAAGGAGGGTAAGAAGGAGACTCTCCTTGTCTGTCTCCTCCTTTTGAGATCTTTGCAGGCAACACCGATGTTTAATGCTCTGGTTTCTGGTAGAGTCAATCCATGAGAGCGACCACTAAATGTAAAACAAAAAGGTCAGCAGTAAAGGATTTTGGCATGTCAGACCAGTTGGAGGAAAAACACAGAAAGGAATGAGTGTTTGGTTCAAGGCATAGCTTTACAGAATTTACTGAATCTATTCATAATAATGGCTAGGCATAATTGCACTCTGGTGAGCAAAAGCATGGCAACTCATACACAGTTGATATGGCAAAGCCTATGTTGTTGACAAGTAGACTCAGTATATATTATGTCCATACAATGCAATTTTAAAAATTATATAAAATAAGGCTGGAGAAGGTCCCACATAGATAAGTCAGGCAGAATGGCAGCGGCCTGTAGTTCCAGCCCTGGTGGGCAGAGCATGGGAAACCCCAGAGTGAAGCAAAAAAGGAGGTTGAAGCAATCCAGGATGAATCCCAAAGTCACCCTTGGTTCTCCACAGGGGTACACAGTTCACTTGACACACACACAATAAAAATAAATAAATAAATAAATAAATAAATAAATAAATAAATAAATAAATAAATAAAAAATAAACTTGTACTTTGCTTTGATGAAGGAATCTTGAATTGCACAAAATCACTAAAAGATATACCAGTAATTCTTCCTTTCTATTTTCAAATTATGTTCATGGTGATAGTCAGGAAAATAGGAAAATTTTTCTCATAGTCCTTTTGTTTTTCTTATGTTTCTGAATAAAAATCCCTATTCAGTGTTACTACTTGTACTATGTCCATGCAATCCTGTCAAACAATACTTCATATTATTAATTGTTATAATATAATATCATTATATCATATTATATTAATCCTGTGAAATTCTAATACTTCATAGCCATTACTATTTACTGTAATGAACCCCTCAGTACAAACATAGTACACAGGCATAGACACACACACACCACTAGTGAATTTACAGATTGGAATAGTGTAGATTAAGGTTGTCATTAAAAGTTATTTATATCTGATTCTACTCTTAATTAAAATAAAGTTTTTAAAACCTTGTCACACATTAGATTGAAAATGCATAGTAGGTAGGAGTGTAGCATTTTGAAAAGGGAATATACTTAAGGCAAAAAAAATGTCTTTAGAAATTAAAACAGAAAATTAGGCAAAAACGATGTTGTTGCTTTAGATCAAATACATCCATGCCCTTAGTACTTTTAGAATTATAGACTAATTCCTGAATTCAGTATTCAGAAATGTTTGTTTCATAAATAATTTTAGAGAAAGACAGGGAGATACAGTAGAAAGATAGGGCCTTTCAGTGTTTCATGAAGTATAGGGGAAGACCTCATGGGACACTACCACTCTCTGATGGACCATGGTATGGTTAATGCTGATTATGGAGAGGGGAGAAAATATTCTCTAGTAGTATATCCACAAATAAATCCCTCATGTGATATTATACATGCTATATATTACATAAATATATTTATTCAGCTGTGTATATAGTGTTTCTTTCTGATAGAGCTTAACTTTAGAATGACTTATCAAGAGAGAAGTTACTAGATCTGATGATCTTCATAGTTATAGCCCTAATCATGGAACTTTACAGCACCCACCTATATGTACAAACATTTTTAAGTTTGAGACTTCACATGACAAAGCAAAATAAAGTATGTCCTCTAATTGTCTCTCATTTTAGTTCTAGAATTAACTGCCTAGCAACAAGTTTTTCCGAGTTCTAGAGAACAGGTGGCTATATTTCTTTGCCAACTCCGTTTCTACTATTTCCACTAAATTCTATTTATAATACATTTCAGTATCAATACATCTTTTTTTCTTTGTGCCCTGTCAATATGCAGCAGCATCTCTTTCATGTAAACAAATTCCATTTGATTCCTCTGTTGTATGGCTTCCATCTCCATAGAGGGTATGTTATTTCTGTGGTTTGGTTTATATTGTTACTATGATCCCAATATATGTCCTTAAACTTAATTGCAGAAAAATTCCAGAAAATAACCTCAACGCCATTTGATATATTATCTTAATCAGGACTTTTGTAATTATCTGCATCTTTTTTTGTAAGCTGATGGAATAACAGATATTCCATACCATCATGAGTATATATGCTACACATTACGGAGAGGCCTTTGCCAAGTTTAAAAAAATGAGAAGAAAAAGCTGAATAAAAAATACAAATACAAGAATAAACTTCATAGATATTTGACGAGCTACCATACCAAATTTCTGACATAGAATAACTGCTTTGGTAAGACATGGAACAGTGTTTAATTATTCATTATTTTTGAGAGCTTACCTTTGCAGACTGTGAATAAGAAATCACAAATCGTATTAAAAGTAAAGAGTTTGATTTAAGTGTGGAATAGATTGGAAATTGAAGTACTAATGTTCAATTTAGAAAAAAAGTGTTTCGTCAATTCAAGTAAATATTGAAGTCTGTGTATCAAAAGAAAGGAGACTGAGTAGTTGAACATTTTTTGGAAAATATAATTCAAGTTCTTTGAACATGAACAGTGGTTAGGAAGCCTAGTAAGAGGAAATGGGTACAAATATGGGTGTTCATAATTTTTGCAATTCTACTGAAATGTCCATTCTGGGGACTATCTAGTTATTATTGAGCTTTTCCAAGATAAGGTGGCATTGATAAAATGCCAAAATCTTTCCATTTTCAGTTCATACAGTATTTATACAATGTCTTAACAGTGCCAACAAGCTTCTGATGTATGAAGTAATTTTCTTTCTCTTTGACTATTTGTCAGTAATTTTAACTTATTTGGCCAGTATAAAGAAGTATCGAGGTTATAACACCTATATTTATTGCTTACTAGACCTTTCTGTGGCCTTTTATTCATCTTTGTATGGGCTGTTTTTAATTTTGTATGTTTGTTTGTTTGTTTGGTTGGTTGTATTGGACAAGGACTCACTCTTTAGCACATCATAGTCAGGGACTCACTCTTTAGCACATCATAGTCAGGAAATCACATCTAGTTTTTCACCCTCTAGAATATAAGGATTGTAGATTTATGCCATTCTAATAATCCCTGAAGGTAAAATTCAATCTGACTTCAATTGTTTTATTTTGTTTGTGAGTTAGGAATACCATAAGAAATTAGTACGCAACTAAGTGAAAGAAAATTGCTATATAAATTTGGCTTATATAATTCATACTTTCTCTGAATATTCTGTGATAATATCTTTCAGACTTATTCCCCATTTTAATAGATATTTGTTTTATGGCATCATGGGACCAGTCTTCATCAACTGTTTTTATATATCATAAATCTCCTTCTTTTAAAGGAACATCTACTTATTTTAGAAAATAAAGTCTTAAAATCTGTCATAAGACTCATTTATGTCATTTATATAATGATAAAATATCCATTTATAAGGGGTATATATACAAAATTTTTAAACTTACATGAACCCAAATTTATGAGACAGACACCAATAGACCTGAACAGAGAAACTGCTCTCAATAAATGGTAATAAGAGACTTCAACAGCTAATTTTTAATGACAGTTAAAGCATGTAGATATGAACTCAACAAATTGAATAAAACTTAAGAAAAAAATACCCCCATACTAGTCATAAAGATTATGTTGCTAAAATAGTGAAATGCCAATTCTTCACCAAATAAATGCAGAACAATCTCCAGAATACATCATATTTTCCATAAAATGTCTCAAATAAATTTTAAAAGATTGAAATTTCATAAAGAATGTTTTCCAATCCAAACACAAAAAAGTAAGAGATCAGTAATTATAAAAAAGATGGAAAAATTACATCTATGAGAATGTGCATATAAATAATAAAGGGTATACTATACATAGTATACCCTTTATTTTACTTAGTCTCTTGTAGTGATGTACATCTAAGCTAATCCCTGCACCATGCATTCCAGGCAAATGCTCCACCACTAAACTCTTCTCAACAGACCCACACAACTGTTTCATTCAAGTTGTCTGGGAAGGGAGGCAGAAAGCCAAGCAGTTACAAGCCAAACAGCACTAAGGAACACTTGTTGGCACAAAGCTGCAAGAATACCACCACTCCCTTCAAGGAACATACACCTGATGATAGACACAAAAGGGCAGATGTAGAGACAAGGAAGGGTATTCCAGAGGATGCTTACACAAGCCCAGGAAATAAACATAAAAACCACCAAACATACAGACACACACACACACACACAGAGAGAGAGAGAGAGAGAGAGAGAGAGAGAGAGAGAGAGAGAGAGAGAGAGAGAGAGAAAGAGAGAGAGAGAGGGAGAGAAAGAGACAGAGATACAGGCACAGACAAAAAGATAGGAAATAAGACAAATACAGAGAGAGATAGAACAAGTGAGAGAGAGAAATTCTCTTTTCACCAAAGTGAACCATCTCTCAACTTGACAGTTCAGTGAGAACATCCAAAACAAGGAGTCTCTCCTTGCCGAGCCCTCAGGATGTGTGTAGACATGTTCTGTGATGAGGAGGAGAGAGGAAACGTTCAGTCCTGGTCCTACCGTATTCTAAGATGATGTGGAGATACACTCTCTTTGCTCTTCTGGACTCTACTGTTGTGCTTCCAGTGGAAGCAACCAAGGAAAATTGAAGTCCCTCTCTTTCTCCTCTCTGGTCTGTGAGTGGACACAAATGCTTCTGATGTTCCAGAGTTAGAGATTCCTGTGGTTGAAATTTGATACACAGGCCTTCTCCCAGGAGGAAAGAGCTGGAGGCACGTTCCCCTGATATGGAGCCAGTGTTGGCCAATGAAGGGATGACGGTCAGTATGCTCGAGCCAATCAGCAGTGAAAGCAGCCCTGTGGGCGGAGGTGGGGGGGCAGCCAGGGTATATGAACCCTGCCTGGGCCGCACCTGGGCTTCAGTGGTCCCGAGGCAGCCAAAGCTGGTGGTTGTAAGCATGAGGGTTCAAAAGCATTTGAAAGCCAGCTTCTGTGGCACTTCTGCAGTGGCACCACCTACAGTCAGTACCAGACCTTGCTGATTCCCAACTCTCACTGCCACTTCCCATCAGTAGACAGAAAAAAAAAGTGCAACTACTGTGTGTTCAAGGAGGGGATGGGGAGAGGACTGTTCTTATCCCACAGCCTTTCCACCACGGACATGTAGCCTGGAACCCTGGCCACAGTCCTAGACAGCAGAAAGGCGGGTGTGAATCTGCCTGCCTAGCAGATGAGGTTCTCTGAGCAGCTGGAGCATGGCAGGAGCCCTCTTTGCTCAAGAGGAAGAGATTCTTTTCAGGCTGCCTCCCAATACCAGGAGCCAGAGCTGTCCTCTGAGGACTCAGGCAAGGAGCAACAGCCTCTTGGCTGGTGGGCAAGAGAGGAAAGAAGGAGAGCACCCAGCCCCCAGGGTAGCTTCATCCTCCCCTGTGGAATGTCTGGCTGGGGTCAGTGGCCTTCAGGAGCCATCACCCCAAGTCATGCAGCAGGATAGCAGCTGGCAATGAAAGGAGTCAGGCACGTTCCCCGAAGCTGGCATCCTGCCCAGTGCCAGGCTCCAAGCTGGTCTACATAATCAGTCTTCAGTGAAGCAGCAAGCCCAGTGTTTTGAGACTGTCACTGGTCTCCTCCGAGGAAAGAGAAGGCATGCAAGGGGGTCGCATTCTCCTCTCCAGAGAAAGTCATCAGAAAGGAAGGTTTCCACTTCCCATCAGTAGACGGAAAAAAAAAAAGTGCAACTACTGTGTGTTCAAGGAGGGGATGGGGAGAGGAATGTTCTTATGCCCACAGCCTTTCCACCACGGACATGTAGTCTGGAACCCTGGCCACAGTCCTGGACAGCAGAAAGGCGCTTGGTTGCCTCCAAGTACGCACTGGAGCTAGCTGGGGAGAACTCAGCCAAGCCAAGAGAAGCCTGGGGTGGCCCTAAAAACCAAGCCAGATGCTCTCTTAGGAGCAGGCAGAACAAAAGGCCACAGTACCAGTGGATATGATCAGAGTGAACCACGAGATGCCAGAGTACTGTGACCTCAAGCCCTGCCACCTTTCACTCTTGGTCAGAGAGGGACCCATTCCCTTCCAGGTCCTTGATCGTGTAGGATGTCGGACACATGGGGCAGAAGACTGGTGGAAAATACCCTGCCACATGAGTGCCGGCGAGGAAAAGCGGGAAGGAGTCGAAGTTGAAGCCCTGGTAGTAGATGGCCCCATGGCCTGAGGAGTTCCCGGAAGGGGCAACTGTGGGCCCTGAAGCCGGCATCCTAAGCATGCAGGCCAGCAAGCCCCAAGCCCAACAGGTCCACATGATCCTCTTCTCCACTGCTTTGGCCTGCAAACAAGATGCCACCTGCCACTGGGCCATATGCCTGGAAGGCGGGATCCACGCCGTGAGAGCATCCCTGTGAGCCCCTCAAGAGTCAACTCCACCGACACCGACATGATGCACAGGTAGCTGCAGACCAAATGTTTCCAGCAGCAGCTCCAGCCACTCCAGAAACAGTTCCAGCTGTTCCAGCAGCTTCAGGCCAGTAAGCCAGACCACTCTGCTAGGTCCAACATCCAGTCGCTTTGGTGGTCTGCAGCAAACCTAACAACTAAAAAGGAGGCTTTGCTCATGGCCAAAGCTATCAAAGATTACAAGTCACAGAATATGACTTCAATGCAGAGACCTGCTTTGCCAGAGATGGGGCTGGATTGTCAACACTAGCAGACATCCCACCAGCATACTTCCTATTCTGTGTCCTAGTCAGCTTTCCCAAAGATGTCTGCACTGTGCTCCCTCAATTGCTTGAGTCCTACTTGAGGCAACCCAGAAGGGTTGTGGCTCCCACTGCAGATAGTGGCAACAGACACCTCTCTTAGACACAGGATTTAAGGATTCTCCTGGAAAAAGTAGATATTTTCTTGGAACCAGAATTCATTTCTGCCCCATATCTCACTGTTGTCATCTTCACAGAACATCTTTCCAGCTTCTGCCTTCCCTTGTTTTACTGCTGGGTGAAAGGGTTGAAAATCTTCCTCCTCAGTCTTTCCTACCATGCACAAAATCTCCATGACATTATGCCCTTTCCTTTCCCCTTCCTCCAGTACCCTAGTCCCATTCACCTGGTGATTTCCCTCCCCCATGCAAGCCCTGCCACTGTGAGCCTTTCCCCATTCCCGAATCTGCCCATCCTTTGGCCTGGAGATCGCCCAACTCCTTTTATCCTTCCTGAGTTTCTGAGTCTGCCCAGAGACCTGAATTCTACTGGACAGCACCACTATAGCCAATCTTCCCCAACTTAGCTGATTTGCTTATGTTTGCACTTCATAGTGCTCTCCTCTGTCCTTGAAATAAATCCTACCCTGTGGAAAGTGAAAGATTGCCAGGGCAGTTTTCATTCTAGGTGAATGATCCTGAGCAGAAAGGATGATCCTGAGAGGAAAGGTGGAGGGGGAAGGGGCCTAGCTCCTGCGTGGAACAGAAACCTATCCTTGACAATGGAGGCATCTACTTGCCAGTGCAGCCCCTTCAGAGTCTGTGGTGGGAAACTTGAGGACAAATGCCAACCTGATATGCACCCTCCATCAAATTCTGCTTAGAAACAGAAGAAGGGAGACACTAAAGAAAGGTGGAAAAGAAGAAAGGATCAAAGTTGGCAAGCATAAGTGGGAGGACAGAAGGGACAGCGGCTGGAGAGACAGGACATGAAGAGAAGGAATCTTAACCAGAGCACAAAGATTAAGGATGCTTGGAACAAAAAGAAAACCACTGCTGTTGTCAGAGAGTATGCTCCTGGAATTAAGGTCTTCCATTGTTTGCCTAGGGAGATATCAGCTGTGATGGGGGAGTATCCCTTTGCATGCTAGACTTGCCCAAGTCTATCTGAAGGCATGCAAGTGCTATTGAAGATCTTCATTCATAAATCCAGGAGTGGGGTGGGGTCAGGTAAATTCCATTCCTGATGAAGAGATGGGATCATTGGATTTATAAGGGCCAGGCTTTCCAGATCAAAGAAGTTCGGATTGCTCTCTTCTCTACATTTAGCTAGGTAAGGTGTGACTGTTATCTACACCAGAACTACTCAACTTCTTTGCTCCCTGTACTGAAGGCAGGGTTCCAACATGGCGAGTCCTACACCTGGTTCTGGACCATCACCTAAGATGGCCTGTTTCTTCCCATAGAAAACAGCTCCCAGATTTCAGTCCTCAACATCCAAGCAGCAAATGTCCAAAGAACCCCTGTTTGGGAGCACACAAGTTTCATTCCACTGGGTTGGTAATGGAGACAGAAAGTCAACCACTGCAGGCCTGCCAACATTAATAAACACTTCTTGGTACAGAGCTCTGGGGAAACCATCACACCCTTCATAGAACTGATAGAGAGACACAGGAAGACATTGCAGAGGATGCTAATGCAAAGGTAGGAAAGAAGTCTCAGAACCATCACACACACACACACACACACTCACACAGATTTGTGGCAGAGGTGGGTGGTGTCTTATGGAGCCAGCTACTGGTCAGAAAAATTGTCCTTATTTGTTTTCAGTGGAAGCAAGCCCAGTCTTTGGGGAAAGTCCTAGATTCTCATTTGTGTCCAATAAGCTGTCCAATAGTGTGTCATGCACTCTACTGGAGAGAGCCCTCAAATATTTTGGCAACCATATTCCAAAATGCACTGGACTGTACTAGGGGTTAAGAATCCAAGTCTAGATGGGTGCCTGCTGGGACCAAGGTTTCTATATATGCCCTCCTCTCCGTTCAGGCTGCTGCCTGCAACAGCATGCCAAGGTACCATTTCAGTCTCTTCAGTTAAGCACAAGTGAGATTTTCTCTTTGGCCCAGACAGAATTAACTCTGTAGCATCCTGGTGACAGACCACAGTGAATTGTAAGTTCCAATGTACTGTGACCCCTTAGGCTTTCTAGTTCCGTCAATATTAAAATGACTTACAAATAGTGAAGGAGAAAGACAAATTACTTTGTACATCAGAAACTTGTTATGATAGTTAAGTCACTGCATTTATCCTGTGTGAACTGAAAGTGGAAAGATTTTGTTTTTTTAATGCCATGCTTTACTCAAAACAGTCAATAGTAACTAAGGCATTCTGAGAATGTACATTTCAGTGGTATTGAGAAAATTGTGAGCACCTATATTTGCACCCATTTCCTGTCCCTAGACTTCCTTTATCATAGCTCACATTCAAAGAATTTGAGTTGGATTTTTCAAGAATGATGAGTTATGCAGTCTCCCCCCTTTTTTTGATACATGGACTTCAATCCTTAATTGAATCAATGAACCATAATCTTTTTTCTAAGCCAAACTTTGCAATTTCCATTTTCAAAATAATTCCTCAGTTACATAAAAGTATTTACTTTTATACCAATTGTCCTTTTTTACTATAGTCTGAAAGGTAAGCACTTCAAGAAAATTAATATTTAAACACTCACCCATATCCTTACACATAGTCATTCAATATCAAGATTTTTGTATGTTGATAGTTGATTATTTATAATGCTTATTCGAACCCTGTTATTATATTCATTTTCTCCTTTCTGGTTTTCCTTTTTAAAAAATGTGCTGAATGTCTCTCCTTAATATGTAGCACATATCATTTTGATAGTATGCAATGTCTATGTGTTACTCAGTGAGCTTACAAAGAAAAAAACATAACTATTTATGCCCTGATTAGGATAATATTTAAAATGGGTTTCAAGTTCTTTCTGGAATAAGAATATGTCAAATGTGCCATACATTGCTCAATTTTAAGAAACTAAATTTGGACCATAGTAACACATAAGTCAAAGCATAGAAATGACATGATTAAACTGTATGGAGAAATAAGATATACATTCAAGAAATCAACTTAAGTTTATTATTTGGAAGAGCAGCTATTGCCTATTGATCAGGGAATAAGGAAAAAGATTCATCGATTTTGAAATGGGTTGGAAAAAAGTTTGGTGGAAATGGTAGAAATAGATTCGGCAAAAATATATAGCCACTTGTTCTGTAGAACTCAAAGGAATTTGTTGCTAGGCAGTTAATTCTAGAACTAAAATGAGAGACAATGGAAAGTTATAATTTGGTTTTCTTTGCGAGGTCTCAAATAAAACATGTTTTCCATATAGCATTAATCATGCATGGTCCATCACCAAGGGGAATGTCCCTCATGAGGTCTTTCCTCTTCCATGATGAAATGTTGAAAGAGCCAATCTTGTGCAGATCTTATGCAAGTAAACATAGCTGCAGTGAGCTCATGGGTGTAGCAGCCTTGTCATTTCTAGAAATCACTGTTTAGTGGAACTTCTACCTTTCTTCTAGCTCTCACAATCTTTTCACTTCCTCTTTCCTGATTTGATTTCCCTGTATCTGGATGATGGATGTAATGCTGATGTTCTATTTAGGATCTCATAATCCACAGTCACTGATTCTCTGCATATTGGCCAGCTATGAACCGCTGATTTAAACAATTTCCATTATAGAGACTTCTTAGCCAAAGACTGATGGCTGTATTAATCTTGAGTATAAAAATAATTATTTAGAATGGAATTTGATTCCATGTCCATGTAGCAAAATAACAGTAGTTTTTCTCCTCTGAACCTTTAACCTCTACACGCACAGATTATTAGACAGGTTTATAGAATTGAGTGAGTTCCTTCTTGAACAGTAGCTCAAGTGATTGACATTCATAACATTATTGCAACAATGGTCATTTCTTGGCAGGCTAATTGAGTTAGGAATCTTTCAGTGTGCTAATATAATGGAGTCTATGGTCATAAGTTGATGGAAAACGTGGTTGAAGATGAAGTGTAAAAGTAAAGAAGAATGAGTTGTGAAGGTAAAGGAAACAATTTAAACTCACTACAGTCGGTCACAATCTCACCATGCACAAAAGAATATTGATGAAATTCTTGTCCAAGAGGAAATTGTTAATTGGCCACACAATATTTTATTTCTTCAGAATATTTAGGATGTTGGAATAAGAATAATGAAGAAAAGTAAGTAATGGCATTATGAAATTACTGCCAGTTTAGTAGGTAAGATATGATTGGATAATCCAAACAAATTTTACCAAAAAATCTAATTAATTGTGTAACAAGCCAAAATATATATACATCCATCAAAATTCTGAGAACCCAGAGTTTCTCTGCAGTGTTATACAGATTTTGTAACATGAAGAAAGAGAAAATGTTCTCTAAAAGAGTTTCAGTAGAGGAGTTGTTTCTGCTTTACAAGAAAGGAAGGTCCATCTGGTGATAGCAAAGAGGTTCTTTTAGGGAAAGAGAGAGAGAGAGCTTACAGAATTAAGATAAAAGGTAAAGTAAAAGGAGATAAGTCTTAATCATCAATATAAGAAGGTTTTGAATTTTATATTTCCTACTGTGGTATGTAGCTTTATGTTGGTATGTTTTAGTGCCCCTCGTAACAGATTTCACTCTAATTAAGAATGGTTAAATCATCATTTTGATACTGTCTTGTCTTTAACAATCTTTTTTTTCACTGATGCTTCTTTCTTTTTATTAAAAATTTAATTATACATTTTAAAATTTTTTTACCAGTTCCCTCCCTCCCCCCTCCTCCCCCTGAACCCCCTCCTCCCCCTCCTCTCCCTCCCCATCCCCCAGTGCCTCCCCCCCAATTCCCAGAGAGTCCTTTATTGTGTGCGCCTGACTCTCCACTGGGTCCTCCTCTCCGATGACATATAAGGACCCAGTGGCATTTCTCTTGTTCCCCTTAAGCATAGGATCACTACTATGGCTGTCAATCCCTTGCCTCCAGGGATCTCGGTGCCCTTAACAGATGCTAGACTTTATGAGGGCAACAGTGCACTGGACATTGCGCAGGGCATGCAAAGTCCCATTATGATTGCTTTGGCCCCAACTATTGTTGAGAATCTTGCAAATCATTGCTCCTCCCATCCTTTTGCTCTTACAATCTTACTGCCCCCTCTTCCGCAAACGTCCCTGAGCTCCAGGATGGGGAGAGCTTAGGCTGGCCTAGTTCTATGTGATTGATATAGAGTCTATGAAGTTCTGGATTGTGGTTTGTTGATTTTCTTTTGCAGTTTTGCTGCTCCTGCAATTCCCTTCACTTCATCCTGCTGGGCTCTGTATGTCACCCCCTGGCCAGAGACAAAAAGCTTTAAACTGGAGTCTTGTTATAATAGCACATTCAAGGGTAGATGTAATAAGAGTAGGAAACCTCAGTGAGGGAGGGGTCCATCACCCATTTGCAAAATGATTACCTTTTATCTGCTAGACTATATGCCCTCCCCTTCTGGTGAGATCAGGAAAGAACGTCTGTGAACTTAACCAGGTTTCTCATTACTTACTTGCAGACCTTGATGGAGGCCTAATTTCTCTGCTGTAACATGGTCCCCTCTCTCCTTGTTTCTGGTGTGGCCCTCCTACCCCATCTCTCTTGTTCATAATCCTTGCAATTACTGTGTTACATAGGTTTACTTTTGAGTGTCTCAATGTGGGCTGGGTGAGTTTGGTACTAGGAGCCACCTATTAGGGAGTACATATGGCGCTTAATTTTCTGGGTTTGGGATACTTCACTTAATATAATTGTTTCTAATGACATCCATTTCTCAAAAATTCCAGTAATTCATCATTTTGGATGGCTGAGTAGTACTCCATTGTATAGATGTACCACCTTTTCCTTATCCACTCGTCAACTGTTGGACATTTAGGTTGATTCCATGACTTTGCTATTGTAAACAGTGCTGCTATGAACATGGTTGAGCTTGTGCTATCGAGGCGAACCTCTGCTGCTTGGGGGGTTATTCCCAAAAGTGGGATAGCAGGGTCATATGGCATTTCAATCTTGAATTTCTTTAAGAATCTCCAGACGGGTTGCCAGAGTGGCTGTAAGAGCCTGCATTCCCACCAACAATGTAGGAGAGTTCCCCTCTCTCCACATCCTCTCCAGCATTTGTTGTTGTTTGTATTGTGGATTTTTGCCATCCTGACTCGGGTGAGACGATATCTCAGGGAAGTTTTGTTTTGCATTTCCCTGATGGCTAAGGAAGTGGAGCATTTTTTAAGATATTTGTTAGACATTTTAATTTCATCCCTGGTAAAGTTTCTTTGAAGTTCCAGGGCCCATTTTTTAATTGGGCCAGTGTTTTCCTTGGAGTTTAGTTTTCTAAGTTCTTTGTGCACTCTGGACAGTAGAGCTCTGTCAGATATGTGGTTAGTGAAGATTTTCTCCCATTCTGTGGGTTGCCTTTGAGCTCATGTTACAATCTCTTTATCTGAACAGAAGCTCTTTAATTTCACAAGGTCCCAACTGTTGAGAGTTGGTAGCAGTGACTGTGCCATTGGATGTCTGTTTAGGAAGTGTTGGCCTAGCCCAATCAGCTCGAGGGAGTTCCCTATCCTTTCAACTATGGTTTTTAAAGTCTCTGCCTTAAATCAAGGTCCTTGATCCATTTGGAATTAAGTCTTGTACATGGTGACAAGTACGGGTCCAGCTTTAATCTTCTGCATGTGGAGATCCAGTTTTGCCAGCACCATTTGTTGAAGATGCTGTTCTTTTTCCATTGGATTCTTTGGGCCCCTTTGTCAAAGACCAAATGGCTGTATTTTTGTGGGCTTATATCTGAGTCTTCAACCCTTATCCATTGATCTGTGTGTCTATTTTGGAGCCAGTAACAGGCAGTTTTTATAACTATGGATTTGTAGTATAAACTAAGGTTTGGTATGGTAATACCTCCAGCAGTGTTTTTGTTACTCAGGATTGTCTTTGCTATCCTGGGTCTTTTGTGCCTCCATATGAATTTTGAGATCATTTGGTCAACTTCTTTGAAGAATTGCTTTGGGATTTTGATTGGTATAGCATTGAATTTGTATATTGCCTTTGGTAGGATGGTCATTTTTACAATGTTGATTCTGCCAATCCAGGAACATGGGAGGTCTTTCCACCTTCTGGTGTCTTCTGCTATTTCTTTCTTTAGGGTTTTAAAGTTTTCATTGTAAAGGTCTTTTACCTCCTTGATTAGGTTTATACCAAGGTATTTCATTTTTTTAGGGGCTATAGTAAATGGGATTGTTTCTCTCAAGGCTTTTTCACTTCTTTCATTCTGGGCATATAGGAAGGCCTCTGATTTTTGCACATTTAGTTTGTATCCTGTCACCCTGCTGAACTTCTCAATTAGTTCCAGGAGCTTCCTGGTGGAGTTTTTGGGATCACTCAGGTATAAGATCATGTCATCTGCAAATAGGGATAGCTTGACTTCTTCCTTGCCGATTTGAATCCCTTTTATGTCCCTTTCTTGTCTTATGGCTTCAGCTAAGACTTCAAGTACAATATTGAATAGAAGTGGTGAGAGTAGACAACCTTGTCTAGTTCCTGATCAAAGTGGGAATGCTTCCAATTTTTTCCCATTGAGCATAATCCTTGCTGTGGGCTTGTTGTATACAGCTTTTATTATATTGATAAAGGTTCCTTTCATTCCTACAGTCTCTAGCGTTTTGATCATAAAAGGCTGTTGGATTTTGTCAAAGGCTTTTTCTGCATCTATCGAGAGTATCATGTGGTCTTGGACTTTGGACTGGTTTACATGATGAATTACATTTATTGATTTGCGTATGTTGAAACAACCTTGTGTGCCAGGGATGAAGCCTACTTGGTCCCCATGAATGATCTTTTTGATATGTTTTTGAATCCTATTTGCTAAGACTTTGTTGAGAATCTTTGCATATGTGTTCATCAAAGAGATCGGCCTATAGTTTTCTTTTTTAAGTGAATCTTTATTAGGTTTTGGGATTAAGACGATATTAGCTTCATAGAAGGAATTTGGTAGTGTTCCTTCCTTTGCTATTTGATGGAACAGTTTAAGGAGTATTGGTGTTATTAACTCCTTAAATGTTTGGTAGAATTCTGTGCTGAATCCATCTGGCCCAGGACAGTTTTTGGTGGGAAGATTCGAGATTACTTCTTCAATTTCCTTGTATGTTATAAGACTATTTAAATAATTCACAACCTCCTGATTCAATTTAGGTAGGTTGTGTTTACTTAGAAATTCATCCATCTCTTTTGTGTTGTCAAACTTCACAGAGAACAAGTGTTTGAAATATGATGTTATAATTCTCTGGATTTGTTGGGTATCAGTAGTGATAACTCCATGTTCATTTCTAATTTTGTTAATTTGGGTTTTCTCTCTCTTGCTTTAACTTAGCTAGGGGTGTATCAATCTTATTGATTTTTTCAAAGAACCAGCTTTTTGACTGGTTGATTTTTTCCATTGTTTTCTTAATCTCGATTTCAGATATTTCTCCCCTTATTTTGCTAATCTCCTCTCTTCTACTACTTTTGGGATCAGATTGCTTATGTTTCTCCAAAGCCTGAAGCTGCATCGTTAAATTATTTATTTTTGATGTTTCCATTTTTCTGATGTAGGCATTAAGAGCTATGAACTCACCTCTTAGAACAGCTTTCATTGTGTCCCAGAGATTTTGATAAGTTGTATTTTCATTTTCGTTCACTTTCAGAAAATCTTGAATTTCCTGTTTAATTTCTTCCTGAATCCAGTTCTCATTCAGCATCATATTGTTAAATTTCCAGGAGTTAGTGTATTTTCTCTTGTTTGTTGTGTTGTTGTGGATGTCCAGCTTTAGGCCGTGGTGGTCTGATAGGGCACAGGCTAGAATTTCGACTTTTTTGTATTTGTGTAGATTCATTTTGTGGCCCAATATGTGATCTATTTTGGAGAAAGTTCCGTGTGCTGCTGAGAAAAATGTGTATTCTTTGGTGCGTGGGTGAAAAGTTCGATAGAGATCTGTAAGGTCCATTTCAGTAAGGGTTTGGTTAAGTTCCAAAGTGTCTCTGTTAAGCTTTTGACCTGTTGATTTATCCCATGTTGAGAGGGCGGTGTTGAAATCCCCGAGAATTATCGTTTGGGGGTTGATTTCATGCTTTAAACGCTGTAGGGTTTTCTTATTGAATGTGGAGGGGCCCATATTGGGTGCATATATGTTCAGTATTGTGAAGTCTTCCTGGTGAATTGTACCTGTGACTAAAATGTAGTATCCATCTGTATCTCTTAAGATTTTCTTTGGTTTGAAGTCCACTTTGTCTGAAAGCATAATTGCTACCCCTGCCTGTTTCCTGGTTCCATTAGCTTGCAAGATTTTGGACCAGCCTTTCATTCTTAGGATGTGCCTATCTTTTGTGGTGAGATGAGTTTCCTCAAGGTAGCAGATTGTTGGATTGTGGTTTTTAATCCAAGTTTGTAATCTATGTCTCTTAATCGGTGAGTTAATGCCATTGACATTTAATGTTATAATGGAGAAATTATTTTTAATTCTGGACATATTTTATATTTAGTAGATTTTGTAAGCACGTTGTTTGATATTTATATTTTGGTGGTATTATACTTCCCTTCTGTCCTCCTGGATACGCTTGTTCTTTTCTTCAAGCTTGAGTATCATTTCTAGGATTTTTTGAAGGCCTGGTTTGATAGACATGTATCCCTTCAAGTTGTCTTTGTGCTGGAAAACTTTTCTTTCTCCCTCAATCATGACAGATAGTTTTGCTGGGTATATCAGTCTGGGTTGGCATTTTTGCTCATTTAATACTTGAAGTATGTCTCTCCAAGCTCTTCTTGCTTTTACTGTTTCCATTGAGTAGTCATTTGTTATTCTAATAGGTTTACCTTTAAAAGTGACTTGCTTTTTTTCTCTTGAAGCTCTCGGCACCCTTTCTTTGTCTTGAATGTGGAGTGTTTTGACTATTATTTGTCGTGGCGATTTTCTATTTTGGTCATATCTGTTTGGAGTGCGAAATGCCTCTTGTATTTTGATAGGCCTCTCATTCTTTAGTTGTGGGAAGTTTTCATTCATGATGAATTTGAAATATTTCCTCAGGTGTGGTATTTTTGGATTCTTTTTCTGGTATTCCATGAATGAGCATGTTAGGCTTCTTCAGGGTGCCCCATATTTCTTGAATGCTCCTCTCCAGTATCTTTTTGGCTTTAACAATCTCTTCCATTGAGCTGGTTAATTCTCCTACTTTGTCTTCAAGATCTGAGATTCTATTTTCTGCCTCATTTGTTCTGCTGATAAGACTCTCTGTGGATTTTTCGGTTGAAGATAACTTATCTCTTAGTTCAATTTTAAACTCTGCCTGAGACTGTTTTACCTGCTCTATACCTATTTTTGTTTCTTGAACTGTTTTTCTCAACTCCTCCAGGTTCCTGTTGTGTTCCTGTTCAAAATGGTTGATACGGTTGTTTAACTCTTCTCGGATTTCCTCTTTCATATTATTAATCATGGTAATGATCATACTTTGAAAGTCGTTATGTTGGGTCTGGATTTCATGGCTATTTTCTATGGATTTGTTCTGGTTGCAACCCATCGTTGTGGGATTGATTCTGTTGGTGGGAGATTGTTCTTCTTGGGTTTTGTTTCTCGTGGATCTGCACTTTGACTTGTACATTGTTGTTTTGTTTTTTAGGACCTTTCAGTTTCTGTGTTTTTTTCACTGAACCGATGTAGTTGGTATTGTTACACCTGCCAGTTGTTACTAGTGCTTGCCTTGAATTGGGTATGTTTGTGTATTGGTATTGTTATATCCTAGATGAGACTACTAGGATGTTAGTACATAAGTTAAGTAACCAGGGGATGAATATAAGTATGGTAGTGCACTTTTACGATCTAGTGTCTTGGTGAAATGTGAGGGTGGGTGGTGTACTCCCTGGAGTTGTATGTTTTTGGGGTGGCTGTATGAGGAAGCTGACCTACAACATTGATACTAGAAAGGATCAGTAAGATGAGAGAAAAGAAAGAAAAAAAAAGGGTTTACTTATCTTTGGGCTGGATGTGAAGAGTCTCACATGTGATACAATGGTTGTAGTGAAGTCCAGATGTATGGCTTGTGTTCTCTTTGTTCCTTAGAGTTTTGCTTGAGTTTCCTTTGGACTCTATTGAATTCTGAGTAGCAGTGTGTCTTCCGTGGACCACGTGCGTAGGTCCCCAGTGGGCCAGAGAGGCAGAGGGTCTGATGTTGATGGCAGAATTCTTCACCTGCAACCTGGGGGGGAGGGCGGAGGGGCGCGGGGCGGGAGGGCACGAGGGGCTGGTGTCCGGGGCAGGGCCCCGGAGGCTAAGCCAGCGGCCACGTGTGCGGGTGCTGCTGGCCAGGTGGCTTGGCTCCGGGTTGGGGGGCTGGGCTGGGAGGGGCTCTCTCTCACCTGGGCACTGGTCGGGGTTCGGCGTGGAGGGGGGGCTGGGGGCAAAGCTCACGGCCGTGCGCACGGGTGCTGCTGGCTGGGTGGCTCCGCTCAGGGTTGGGGGGTCTTTAACAATCTTATAAATTATGTGAAGGTGTTCACTAGAAAAATAAATGTAGAAAGAATAAATAAAATACTTAATGCAATTTTACTGACTTACAAAATATATCCATGCCTTAATCACGCTGGCTAAATCTGTGATCTAGATGGTTGTTGTCTACATCTGCATCATATGTTTATTGTCTCAATTGAGCAGCACAGTGTCTGCATATTATGTAATTTTTTATGAACAAAGAAGCAAGCTAGAATATCCAGTCAATCTCTGAGAGCAGCATATTTCTCAATATCATATTTCTTTTGTTGAGAGATTTGGTATATGTGTTTTTACAATGAATATATATCTACCTCTTTCTACTGTATCTCCTTGTCTTCTCTAACATTATTTATGAAACAAATATTCTGAAAACTGAATTCAGGAATTAGTCCTATAATTCTAAAAATACCAAGGGCATTGATATGTTTGTCTTAAAGCAACAACATCATTTTTGCCTAATTTCTGTTTTTCTTGGGGTTTACTTTTAATTTCTTTTTTTTAACTTTTTTAAAATTTTTTTTAATTTTTATTTTTTTAATTTTTTTATTATTAGTAGTATTTATTCAGCTGTGTGCATATGCGTGTGTATGTGCGTGCACGGTGTCTCTGTGTGTGTGTGTGTCTGTGTATGTGTAGAACCACGGACGAACTCGCGAACCACCATGGACACCTCCACCTCCTTCTGTCCCGGGATTCACAGGCTCTGCCCTACCAGGACCAGAAGCGCAGGCTGCCCCCGCTTCCGCCTGGCATCTATACATGGGATCTACGATCAGAACTCAGGACTTTTCGCCTGCAAGGCGGAGGCTTAACCCCTGAGCCACCTCTCCAGCCCCAATTTTTATTTTTTTAATTTATTCAATTGTGCGTCAGTGTGCTTGTGTGTGTGTCTCTGTGTGTGTGTGTGTGTGTGTGTGTGTGTGTGTGTAGAACCACCGACGAATTCGGGAACCACCATGGACCGCCTCCACCTCCTCCTTCTTTACTTTGCCCGGGGATTCACAGGCTCCGCCCTACCAGGACCAGAAGCGCAGGCCGCGCCCATTTCTGCCTGGCGTCTATATGTGGGATCTGGGATCCGAACTCAGGACCTTCCGCCTGCAAGGCGGAGGCTTAATCCCGGAGCTACCTCTCCAGCCCTTACTTTTAATTTCTAAAGACTTTTTTTTGCCTTAAGTATATTCCCTTTCCAAATGCTACATTCCCACTTACTTTGCTTTTTAATCTAATATGTCCCAAAAGTTGAAAACTTTATTTTAATTATAATATAAATAATGTTGAATGACAACCTTAATCCACATTATTCCAATCTGTAAATTCACTAGTGCTGTGTGTGTGTCTATGTCTATGTGTGCTATGTTTGAACTAAGGGACTCGTTACAGTAAATAATAATGGTTATGAAGTATTTTACATAATTTAAGATAAAAGATAATACAACAATATTATATTATAATAATGAATAATATAAAGTATTGTTTCACAGGATTGCATAGACATAGTACAAGTAGTGACACTGAATAGGGATTTTTATTCAGGAACATAAGAAAAACAAAAGGACTCTGGAAAAAAATTTCCTATTTTCCTGTTTAAGGTGACTAAACATAATTTGCAAATAGGAAGGAAGAATTACTGGCTTTTCTCTTAGTGATTTTGTGCAATTCAAGATTCCATCATCAAAGCAAAGTATAAGTTTATTATATATTTATTTATTTATTCATGTATTTATTTTTATTGTGTGTGTGTGTCAAGTGCGCTGTGTACCCCTGTGGAAAATCAAGGTTTCCCAGGCTCTGCCCACCATGGCTGGAACCACAGGCCGCCCACCATGGCTAGAACCACAGGCCGCTGCCATTTCTGCCTGGCTTTTCTATATGGGATCTTCTCCAGCCTTATTTTATATAATTTTTTAAATTATATAAAGGGAGATAAGTCTTAATCATCAATATAAGAAGGTCTTGAATTTTATATTTCCTATTGTGGTATGTAGCTTTATGTTGGTATGTTTTTGTACCCCTCATAACAGAGGCATCCATTACATTGCATGGACATAACATATACTGAGTCTATTTGTCAACAACACAGGCTTTGCCATTTTCAACTGTGTATGAGTTGCCATGCTTTTGCTCACCAGAGTGCAATTATGCCTAGCCATTATTATGAATAGATTCAGTAAATTCTGTAGAGCTATGCCTTGAATCAAACACTCATCCAATTTAACCCTTTCTGCTTTTTTTCCTCCAACTGGTCTGACATGCCAAAATCCTTTACTGCTGACCTTTTTGTTTTACATTTAGTGGTCGCTCTCATGGATTGACTCTACCAGAAACTAGAGCATTAAACATCGGTGTTGCCTGCAAAGATCTCAAAAGGAGGAGACAGACAAGCAGAGTCTCCTTCTTACCCTCCTTTGCTATAACTCTTAATATCATAAAGAGCATGTGAGGATCACCCTGTTACCTTTCTGGCTGGAATTGTCTCTGGTCATTTCTGGATGGCCACAGACTGGGCATTCCTTATGCTACAGCTCCCCAGAAGTTGTAATACCTTTGAGAATCACTGACACTAATAAACTTTTGAAGGCTGCACGTTAGATCTCCTAGCTTATATTTTGGGGGACAGAGACACATTATCCATATGAAGGTCAAGAAGTTTTCAGTGTCCAGAGTACCTCACTGTATTCACCTACATAGACCCAGGATGCTCTTACTGGAACCAGCCTTTTATACAGAATGACTGCTCTTGGAACTTTCTTAGGAAGCCTTTAAGTAGTACTGAATATAGATGAGACTGCTTATGAAATCAAGCCCAAAAATCTTTTTGACAAATTCAAACATCTAATATATAAGATATACAATAAAGAGATATATCATGCACCTATTAGATATGAAGCAAGGGAATAAGTACACACTGATGCAAAGTTTTCATACTGGATGGTGGCTCCCCCTATGGCTTCTTGAACTGGCAATTGTGGTAAAGAATTGCAGATTCCTTTCCTGACGGAGTGGTTTATCAGTTGTAAAGATGGACATAGTCATGATTATCAGTTTTGTTGATGACATTTATAACAAACCCTGTCTTGATGTGGTTCTGACTGCTGTTGAAATCTGGAATACAAAAGCTTCCTACATAAGCATTTAACATGTGATATGATGATGTAGTTTTGCAAATGGAAGAAAACTAATTTCAATAAATGTGTGCCCCGTGATGCTGCACATGTTATTGTGAAACAAGAGTTTTGTACATCAATTCCTACTATAACTATATCAGGCAGAACCAGTAACAAAATTGTAAATTCAAGAAAATACACTGAATCCTAGTAAATTTCTAGCTGTGAATCTTGTAATAGAGACACCATTGTTCAGAATAAAGATTGTGAACAGAAAATCCCCAAGACCTACTTCCAGGCCAAAAATATACAGCTACATATAAAGATAATTCTTATTACATCCCTCCTTTTCATTAATTTGAAAAAAGTAATTGTTTTGTTATAGAATTTATTTGGTTTTGCTGATCAAATCACAGTCCATTTAATGTATGTGTGAATTAATTTAGTCTTTTTCAATTCCATGCTTCATTCTTTTAAAATATTTATTCCTCCATACCTGAATACAGTGAATTTATGATATTTTTTATTCTAATCCAAAATCCCATCCCTCCTTCTTTTCCCCTTATAGCCCTTCATTTCCTCTTCCATACTTCCTCCTATTTTCATCTATTTTCACTTTTGAGGCCCACTGTGTTTCATCTTTTTCTGATAACATATGCCTGACATGATTCATGCTATATAAGTATCATAGATCTGTGGGTCAACCATTGAGTAAAGATTCTTCATTTTCTTCACTTTCAGAATTAGTACTCATCAGTGTCTCGGAGGTGTGAAGCCTCTTTAGATCTTTCCTCTTCCATGGTGAGAAGTTGATAGCACAATTCCTGTGCAGTTCTTGTGAAAATATCCATATTTGTCATAAACTCAAGTATATCACATCCTTGTAATATCCATGAGATAATTCTGGCCCACCACTGGCCAACTTCAGGCTTTTATAATCTTCTAATTTTTTAAAATTTATTATTATTATTATTATTATTTATTCAACTGTGCGCATGTGCGTGTGTATATGCGCGCGCGTGTGTGTGTCTATGTGTGTGTGTGTCTGTGTATGTGTAGAACCATGGACAAATTCACGAACCACCATGGACGCCTCCACCTCCTTCTGCCCCGGGATCCACAAGCTCCACCCTACCAGGATCAGAAGCGCAAGCTGCCTGGCATCTATACGTGGGATCTGGGATCCGAACTTAAGACCTTCCGCCTGCAAGGCGGAGGCTTAACCCCTGAGCCACCTCTCCAGCCCCAGGCTTATATAATCTTACTATCTCCTCTTCTGCAATATTCCCTGAGCTTTGCGGAGGGTATAGGCTTAACCTCATTCTTTTTGCACTTTGTTTTGTCACATAGAAAAATTATATTTTTTCTTTTTACTGTGCCCTATTAGATTCCTTCAAGAGAAGAGATGTATTGAGACCACATATGTAAGGAAATAGTGGTAGAGATGCTTATCTCAGTGTTGTCTCAGAAACGGCCTTTATGCTGACAACAGCTATAGTTTCAAGTATGAGTTTCTCTCTACAGCAGCCATTTTCCTAATCACCCTTCTCACAGTTATTCAATGAAAAACTCTCCATTGAACTCCCTTTTGGGAACATACATTTCATTCCACTGGGTTGGATAAAGGATAGAGAGGAGGTCAAGTAGTTGGAGGTCAGGTAGGAATAAGGAACGTTGTTTGGCATAGAGATGCATGAAAGTCACTATACTCTTTATTACACTCAAATATAAATAAACACACACTGAGACATACAGAATTAGACAAAGACATAACAGAGGATTCAATGACAAACCCAGGAACTAAAGATCAATACCCACTAAATACACACACACACACACACACACACACACACACACATACACACACACATGAAAGAGAGAGAGGTAATCAGTGAAATGTAGAGATGTGTAGGGTCATCAATACCATCTGCCTATCCACATTCCCACAAACAACTATAGGACAAGAATATTACAGGAGAATAGCAATCAAACAAATACAGAGTGAGTGATACATATCCATTGATGCTATTTGATAAGTGATGTATGTCCTATGAGATCTAGGCGTCTCGCTTGCTGATCATTATGGATATGTATAGAGTAAACATGCTCTGTGATAAAGAATAGAAAAGTAATGTCTTTGCCTTGGATGGACTGGACTCTTTCTTGATATCAGAGAAAGCCTGTATCCTCTCCAGGACTCCATTTGTGTGGTTGACAGGTAAGGGGAGTAGCTGACTTGAGTAAAGGTATGGCATGACCAGCCTCATTCAGCAGTAAGAACAGCCTCTTTGTTAATCAACAGGACTTAGGTTCATCTTTTCTTCCAGATTGTCATATGGGAGATTTTAAACTTATACAAAGAAAAATCACACTCATATCAAGTAATATGCCCCTCTGACTCTTATCTTTCGTACTAACTGGATAGCTTTTATGGCTTGTAGGGTATTTTCTTGAAACTAGGATCAGAATCTCCTTGTAAAATTTTAAATAATAGAAACAAATATTCTGTAGTTGGTTTTAGTGAAGGAAAGAGCCAGTTTACATTCAATTATAATATTTGAAAATCATTAAGGGTATATAATTATCTGTTTGAATACTTAGTTTATGAAGTTAAATAGTATGGCTAACCAGAAACATTTTCTAAATATTAGAAAAGTTTACTGTTTCAAACCATTTTTGAAGTGATTTGTAAGTCCAATATAGAAAATTATTTTTGTATCACCATAAATATCTGTATTAAATCTTGTTTATGAATAAAATTAAAATATCAGCCACATAATAAATAATATATGGCTTAGAATTTCTTTTAAGATTGGTTCAAGAGCACTAGCTACATTTTGAGCACATAGTAGGACTGTTCTTTTATGTTCTGAGGCAAAATTCTCCATTGAAAATGACTAAAAGGGGGGAGAGTTCATTAGTGGATGGCTGGGGATGGGAGGAGAAAGGACGAGGTAAATGGAAGGAGAGAGGATGAGCTTGTATGATTCAGAAAAAATAAAATGTGGGAGAAAAATTTATATATATATATATATATATATATATATATATTTCAAATGAGAAGCACCAAATGATAAAAAAGACTAAAATGTTTAATTTTATTAGTAACATGTAAGGAGAAAGTATTTTTTTTAAGTTTTGGATTAAAATCTTGAGTCAGTATCTGATGTGTTACAATAGAATTTGAGCTATGAGATAATATTCCCATTGAAGGAGGATACTTCTCTTGCATAAATTAACAGATAAATCTTGTAATGTATTAAGAGTAATATGTCCATAAGGGTCTTTAGCCTCTGTCCAAATAATAATAACCAGATTAAGAACCAATATGAGTGTGCAAAACACCCTGGAGATAGCTATTGTATATCAAATGGGTATATAGAGCTTTTCAAAGGAATCACATTCTAATTGGACATTTGGTCTGACTGTCTGTTAGTAACAACTCTATAATGTATTTCTTGTTTGGGGGCAATATTTAGTCACATACACTGGTCTTTGAGTCAAAAATAGAACCTAAATCCCATCTAAGCCAAGTAGATAACTGGCCGCCACCTGGTGGTCACAGAAGTCCTGGCACATACATTATTACCTTGAGCAAAATCAAGCAAGGGATTTACAGAAACTAAGATCAGCATATTTTGCAAGCAGCATAGTTCTGATATTCTGTTACCTAGCTGGAAGCCAATTTTTAATTCCTGGACTACTGCAAAACTAAAAATAACTGCTAAAGTTCACATGAATGGTCAGAAAACTCTGACTAGCACCAGCAATATTTAGAAAAGCAACCATGTTTAAAGTCTCATAATACCTGATCTCAAATTTTAATGAATATATATAATATATTAAACAGCATAATATTGACACAAGTCTGGAGACTTAGACCAATAGAATATAATTAATATAGGACATATGAATCAACCAGAAATAGCCCACAATCATCTACAGCTTGCTTGACTTGAGTGTCAAAAGCCATCTTATAAAATAGATGCTATTGAAGTGGAAACCCAAATATAGAACACTAAACCATGTCTTTCTTTCACATCATAAAAAACTTAACTCAAATGGATCAAAAACCCCGAGTATGACCTGAAACTTGAAAACATGGGAGGAATACACTTCAAGTTATTAGTACAAACAAAGATTTCTTAAATAGAACTCTAATAGCTCATTAAATAATGGGAGGAATTGATAAATGGAAGTATAATGATCTAAAATTCTTTTAAGTTGCAAAAGAATTGATTATAAATGTAAGAGACAACCTATGTAATGAATGTAATTGAACAAAATCCTTTCCAATTATCCATCCAACAAGAGATTAGTTTTCAGAATGTATAAAGCATGCACAAATTTCAAGCACCTGAAGAACGAATAATCCAATCAATTAATGGGGGTGTGAAATAAATAGTCCTTCTGAGAAAAACACAAATGGTCAACACATATATAAAACAAACGTTTAACATTTTAGAGAAAAGAAACTCTAAATAACATTGGAATTTCAATTCACTCTAGTCAAAATGGTTATTATTAGAATAAACAAAATACAAAACAGTAAGTATTATTGATGATTGTACAAAAGGAATTCTCATATACTGTTGGAAATGTAAATTGCTGTACTTAACAATGTATATGTATATGACTTCTATTGTTCTGTTTCTGGGAACAAATCCAAAGCAAATGAAATCAGCATACAAAATAGCTATATATCCTAAAGAGATGTAGGCAGTAAACCTCCTTTGAGGTAGGGCCTCTAAATTCTTCAGTCATGTGAAATAAAGCCCTGAATAAAGAAATTTGTATTTCTATTACATAGATATGATTGTAAACTCAGGATTAGCATTCCAGTTATCTAGCTTTGTTTTGTTTTCTCTTTGTTTTTATTTTTGTTGCTGTTACTTCGTTTTTGAGACAAGAACTAATTCTGTTGTTTAGGGTGGCCTACAAGTCTTGGGCTAAATAAAGCATTCCTCCTATCCTGATCCATACTCTCATCCAAATAATGTAGAAGATGTTCATCTGAAATTATCTCTTACTACCCACCTTAACCCCATTTGCTAAAATATAGGCTCTTCTTTAGGTTCTCTGTGACTAATTGAAGGAAAGCAAAATCCATTATAAAATTCCCCTGAGAAGAGAAAGAAAACCTATCTCTGGATGAGAAAGATGGCCTACCACTGGGATTTTACACCCTTGTCTCATTTTAAGTTATTTTTTTCCATAAAAACCTTTTAAGACCCTGATGCCCATGAAGGTTGAGATACGAAATATAAATTTTTCCTGTGTTTTCCTCCAGGCTTACCAAGAGTAAATCTATTTTCTTCCCCTAATTTATGTTTCTTGGTTTTTAAGTGAAGCTACAGGTAGTAAGATCTTTTATTACAAAAAGAAATATTGAGTTCATTATGTATTCCAGACACTGAACCTCTTCTAAGATCAGAAATGTCATTTATATGCAAATGAGCTAATTATAAAACATAAAGGAAGTTATTTTAAAATATATTCTTATCTGTTCAATTACTTTCATTGCTGAATACTAGGAGATACCAATACTATAATGTGGATAATATGCCTTTGGAACCATTCATTGGGAGAAATATGGAAAACTTTGGAACTTTGTGCTGGGAAAGCCTTTGTGTGTTGGAGACAGAGCCAAATGGCCTTTCTTGTGAGAATTGGAAGAGGACAATGATGTAAGAGACTCAGGAAACCCAGCTTGTGATGGTCCAGAGGGGAACAAAGACTGTTTGGAGCTGCACAAGTGGCAAATGGAGCCATGTATTGGTAAAGGTTTTAGGGAATTTTTGTCCTTGTCCTGAAAGCTTGTCTGAAGTTGAGAAACTCAAGTGCTTGGCAGAAGAAATTTCAAGTCAATGTAGTCTTGACAGTGTGACATGGCTACTTTTTAGCACTCTTCTTCAGAGTTATGAAAAAGAGCAATGAATCAGGCAGAAAGAAGCAAAACTGTGTGGTCAGATGAGGAAAAATACAAACCAAACTTAAAGACTTGAACCAGGAAGAAACAGACAGCAAAATTTAGGCTATTGCTAAGCAGAGTAGCTGCATTAATGAATCATTGCCTCTTCTCAATTTAGATAGTAAAAGAGGTTTTTTTCCCCTGGGGACAAATTCCTCAGGAAAGTCTCCAATCTATAAGAATATAAATCCTTTTGAAAGGAATGAGCTAAAGGATGCAATTCCAAAGCACATGTCTGTTTCTCCTCTAAGTGAAGGCCCAAGAGAAATTTTGCCTAAGATTGGCACAGAGAAGCTGAACCAGCTATCAGTCGACTGGGACAATCTCCAATCCCAAGCTTACAGCAGAACTTGACAAAGTCATCCACATGGTTTTGATTTTAGACGCATCAAAAGTGACAGAGGGAGGAGGTCATGGAGCCCTCCTCCAAAGTTTCAGAGAATCACGGAATCCAGGCAGCATGAGGCAGAAAGCCTGCAGTTTAGAGGCCCAAGAAGGGCAGTTTGTGCTGTGGAGTAAAAAACCATTGAGAAATAAAGATATTAGAGATTCCAATGTGAGACATATGCCAAATACAGTTATGTCTTGTGGAGGAGCCAGTCCAAGAGAGTGATATGTTCTACAGACAGCTATGCTGGAGGGGTGGAACCAAAGCTCTTTGGAACTGAAATGATTTCAACAAGAAGTTCATGTATTGGATATGGAGCTGCAGGATTTTTAATTAGTTGTGTTGGTTTTTGGTCTTGTCATGGACCGATCTTTCCTGGATATGCTCCCATTCCTCCCTTTTGGAATAGGAATATTTATTCTGTGCCACTATATGTTGGAAGTATGTAATTTGCCTTTTGATTTTACAGGAGTCTTTGGACTTTTGGACTGTATATGAAGACTTTTAATTATACTGAGTATGGTTTGCATAATGTGATGCCAATGAGCCTGTGGGGACCAGTGGTGGAATATTATTGTTTGAAATGTTTTCCCCTCAGTCTCATGTATTTGAGAATGTCATGGCCCCTTTAGTAGGTAGAGTCTTGCTGTAAGAAGGCAGTCAAGGCATAGACCTTGAGGTAGATTAGTCCACCCTACTTCTGGGAAAGGTCTGCTTTTGCAGCAAGCAATCAATAGCTCTCAGCCTCCTGGGTGGGTGTGACAGAGCCTGTCTCCAGCTTCTACTAACCAGCCATGCCTTTTCCTACTTCTTTCCCATGAAAGAACTTTTCTTCCAGAATTTCTTCCAAAGATTCTTGTTATTTCATTGGGTCCATATACCTAACCCTGGGTAATAATCTCACTATGTTAAAGACAGTTGATTTTCAACCTTAATTCCACTTCTAATCATGATTACTCTATGAGATCCAACCTGAAATATTCACAGGAGTTAGGTTTGCACATTCTGCCCAATAAATACAATATTGGTTTACTTAAACTTCTCTTCCTGTGAAACTTTTGCTTGAAATGGTGTTGCATAGAAGGATCCATGACAGAGACATTTCTAGAACAGAATTCCATGATAGGGAGTCATATTCTTTAAAAATTATTTCATTTTTTAGAAGTTAACTTATTTGGAGCAAATAACAGAGTTGGTGATTATGTTTATTTTAATATTCTATGACTCAAATATATGTTTTCTGCTTATGTAATTGGCTAGCAGATATACTAAGTACTCTGAGTCTCAATATCTTAATCAAGCAAAGTTAATTTATATAAAACTGTGTGTTTGAGAAATAACTAGTTGTAAATCCACAGGAAGGTCTCTAAGAAGTTCTTTTCTAAATGATTTCTTTCCATGTCCTTCATAACTTAATTTGTGGTAAATTTAAAAAGTTGCAATTTCCATTACTTTTTTTTAAAATCTAGGTAAGACACAAGAACCTTATATTGGGGCTGGAGAGGTGGCTCAGGGGTTAAGCCTCTGCCTTGCAGGCGGAGGGTCCTGAGTTCGGATCCCAGATCCCACGTATAGACGCCAGGCGGAAGCGGGGGCGACCTGCGCTTCTGATCCTGGTAGGGCGGAGCCTGTGAATCCCGGGGCAGAAGGAGGTGGAGGCGTCCATGGTGGTTCGCGAGTTCGTCCGTGGTTCTACACACACACAGACACACACACGCACGCACATACACATGCACATGCGCACAGTTGAATAAATAATAATAATAAAAAAAGAACCTTATATCTACCCACTTCGTTTAATTCATTTATCAAAAACAAAATGTTTCCTATTAGAGGCATGCCCCACCTGTCAGATATTTTTTTAAATGTGGCCACATGGCACATGTCCCATTTTTGACTAGTACTTTGCCCTCCCTTTAAAATATTGGTCCTAAACTTAACATATTTCTCTTATTCTCTTTTCATTTATTTATTTGAAAGACAGAGAGACAGAGAGAGAACATGAATGTCATGGACTAAGATGTCAGAGATCAACTTTTTGAAGTCAGATCTTTTCTCATTTCAACATGGGATCTTCCAAAAATCAAGCTCAGGTTATGAGCAGGAAACTTTCTGGCTGAGTTATGTTACTGGCCCCAAAGGTGACACTTTCATAAGGGAAATTAAGGTTTTGAGAGAAGCATTTACAGTCTTAATAAAATAACATCAATTGTTGCTCAGTTAAATGTGAAAATCCTATCAAGGATGAGTAATGTAAGTGAATATTCTCATAGAATATTTCAAACTATTCTTGTCCTCAAAAATATAGATCATTTCTCTAGAATTGAAATTTAATTAGATTCAACTCATATTATCTATTAACCCAGAGAGACTAGCCATACCTTTCTATACTTTTTAGAATCAGAATATATATAATGAAGATTTTTTTATCTTTTTTCTCCTACATTTTATTTTTTGCCTAATTATACAAGCTTAATAGGTATCCCCTTTTCCTCTCTCTCCCCCTTCCCCTGACCCATTGTCCCCCATTGTACGTTCCCCCCTTCTTTTCACCCCTCCCCCATGCCTCCTACTTCCTTCCTCCTATCCCTTGGAGCATAGGTTTATGTGAAAGCCAAACCTCCCTCCCAGTCCTCCACCCTAGAGAGGGTTCAAGACTCAGTGGCATAGCAAGGGGAGCCCTTAGCATGGAAACTCTATTATGACTGCTTAATCCATTGCCTATAAGGATCCTACTGCCTGGAGTCTTCTCCCCTGTGATCCATGCTAAACTTTAGGGGGTCATTGTGCAGGTCAGACAAAGTGAAATCCTGGCTGCTGCAGCCCTGACTTGTATGCAATATCTTCCATGTAGTTGGTCCTCCCCATCTTTAGGGTCTTGTCATCTTGCCACCCTCTCTTCCGCAAGATTCCCTGAGCTTTAGAATGGAGAGAGATTTGGCTGGTCTGGTTCCAGGTGAATAATGTAGGGTCTCTGGTGTTCTGAATTATGGTTACTTGTTGTTTTCAGTTTTGCTATTCCTGCACTGCCCTTGGCTGCATTCTGATTGGTATCAAAGGTCCTCTCTAACCAAAGATGAAAGACTGTCTAAATGAAGATCTTAGTATAAAAGAAGATGATTATGGCCTATTTGCAGTCCCTATATTCTCCCTGTTTGGTGAGATCAAACCTGTTCAGTTCCAAGTGACCAGAAAGGGCAATGAAATGAAGATTTTGAAGAGGAAAGAGTGAAGCCCTAAACAGCATTTCAAACAGCTATTCTGCAGTGACCTCTAGTGGTTGATGATTTTTTCTTTCTTTTTTCTTTTCTTTCTTTTTCCTTCTAATAATATTGAAATTATTTTAGAGTTCCATCTAAGGATATAGAGGATTCATGATATCTTCATACCTTAATTCCAGATCCCATGCCCTCTCCTTTGTCCATTATTCAACCCTTTTCCTCTGCCACTTTCCTTCCTATGTTCATGTCTTTTTTGTTTGTTTGTGTGATCCTCTGAATTTCACTTGGGTTGTTTTTTTATGCCATGTACTTGAGTACTTGCTGGAGTATGAATCATATATAAGTGATTCACCATAAAGTCTGGGTATATCATTGAGAGAAGATCTCCTCCTCCCACTACCCCCAACACTTATAGACCCTCATCAGTCTCTCAGGGAGGTGTGAGGCCTCTTGAGATTTTGAAAGCAACAGCTCTGTCATGTCCAGAAGATAATGTCTTACCTCACCCCTACCCTACGTCAGACTATTACAATTTTATAGCCTTATTTTCCTGGATCTTGCATGAGCCTTGGGATGGGGAGTGATTTAAAGGGCCTATTTAAGGCTTAGCAGTCCACATTCACTTATTATTACAGAAATCAAAGTTGGCAAAGTGAGATTTTTTATTATTTATTTATTTGTTTGTTTGTTTGTTTATTTACTGTGTGTATGCTTGTGAAGTGTGTGTGTGAGCATATGGACGCCCAAGGATGACTTTGAAAATCATCCTGTATTGCTCTTCCTTTTTATTACTTTGCTCTGGTGGTTCCCAGGTTCTATCATCCATGGCTGGAGGTGTAGGTTGTTGCCATATGTACCTGGCCTTTTTCGTGGCATCTGAACTCATGTCTTTTTGCTTGTGATAGATAAAATGGTTTTAATCCCTGAGCCATCTCCTCAGTCTATGCAGTTTTTTTTCCCTAAGTTCACAAGACATTTGATTACAGAAGGCAAAGTTCAGTGTGAAGAAGAATAGTCCATATTCTTTCCTTCCAAGAACTCCATGTACAAGGCAATCCATTATCCTGCCTTTTACTTTGATCAGGTGACAGGAAGTTTCAGGATTTCAGGGATAAGCCAGTGCTTCAAAACACACAGCTGGATGGAGGACTACTACTGAATCCTCTGTCTATAGCATACTCCCAGAGCCATAATGTCTGCAGATACGCCTACAGGTACTTTTTAGCAAAATTTCTATTTTTGTATGAATAAATGTCATTACATAAAAATATTTAGAATGACCCCATATTTTTGTGGGAACTAAAAGTAGCCAGAATATATTATACATGTATTTCTGGGATTGAATTCAGAAGACCTATTCATATTTTACGAGTCTGATCTATAAATCCAACTCTTGTTGCCACTTTCCTCATCTGTGAGCTAGACATTCTTTAATCTCCAGTTCCTTAAACCTTTCTAATGATAAAAGCAAGACAATCTCAACAGAACTCATTTAGAAATAATATTATCCATAACAAACTTCAGGAGAGGAAGATGTTTGATTTATCACAAATTAAGTTTTTATACATGTGAACATTCTTATTGGATACTTATTGCTTTGGACAGATACTGGATTCTAATATCTGGTTAAAATTATCAGAAAGACAGATGGATAATATAGAAGTTTTATATTTGAAAAGCATCATTAGCTTTTGTTATTTGAGTAGTCACTTAAGATCATTTGTTCTTTTTGCTACTTGATCAGTAAATTTGTTGTCTTTATGCAAAAGAATCTTCATAGAAAATTAATTTAAGTCTTGGCATTCTTTTATGGAGTTCTGAAGAAAGTTGCCTTCTTTTGAGCTATCCAATCTTTCTTCTGGGCAAGGGACATTTGAGATGATTCCTCTTCCTGCTCTTCCTCTTCCTCCTTCTTCTTCTCATTTTCCTCCTCCTCCTCTTTCAAATTCTCTTTTGAAATTCTCATAGCTCATAGCAGCATGAGCTTTCTTATACATTTCCTTCATCATATCTGGAGGTGCATTGCTTTTTTATGTACTGAGAGAATTGTTTCTTACAGCACCTTCATCTTCTTTCACTATGTAATGCATATAATCTGCCATGTTCTGATCTATATTATGTTTCTGATGCACTTCTGCATTGAACTCCTTGCTGTCAAAATCAAAACCAGGGTACTATTTGGTGCAATGAGAGATAGACAAGTTACCATCCACACTTCTTTTCAGGACCCCAAAACCTTTATTGCCATTGTGCTGACCAACGATGTTTCCTACATCTAGATATTCATCTAGTTACCTACGATTGACCCTCATGCCAAACCTATTGAGAAGCCTGTGAACCAGAAGAGGAACAGTATAATAGGTTGCTGTATAATTTGTGAGGTGAATTTTCACAATGTACTTTGGTAATTTGTGTGCATATGCTGCACAGACTATCATATCTCCTACATGGGCATAAGCGATCTGAAAAACAATATTGCTGTTAGCTACACTAACTACCAATCTATATTTTGGTGTTTTGTACATGTTTTTATATTGGATCACCAAATGTTTGTAAGCATAGTAGTCATGATTACCCTATTGTCATCCTCTGAGCTTCGCCTGGTATCTCCTAAAGTAGGCCTTATTCTTTGCAAGTTTAGCAAACCCCACTGTAGAGAATAGAGACCATTGGCTGCTGCTCCACACAGACCTGCAGACTTAACAGTGCTGTGGGGTGGGGAGAGGAGAGGAAAGGGGATGTAAGGGCTCCTGTACATATGCAGTATGTAGCAGCACTCATATACATTTACTGAAATGCTGGCTAGTCTTCATGTACAAAGATAAAACTCAATAAAATATCTTATTTTCAATTATTTTAATTGACTGATTTAAAATAATAAACTTACTGTGAAAAATATGAATGGTTTTTAAATAGCTAATTAATATTGAACATATTCCACTGCCATGCCATTATCATCTTGCTAGCAGAAGAAAACAAATGCCTGTAAATAAACTTCCTGTCATCTTAGTTATCTACTTTGTTTTTTTCCTTACTTAGTATACATTTGTTGAGAGCCTACCATGCCACAGCATTTATTAAAAAATTCTCATGGATTATTACTTGGTGACCCGGCATTATATAAAACAGTCTGGATATTTTAATCATAGTAAGAAATTTACTAAAGTTACTGAAACATAAGATTGTAAGAATCAAAGTTTTCCTTTTCTTTGGAAAGAATCTACATATGATTGTTCTGAATCATGTAACAAATGAAACAGTATTGTACTGAACTTGAAAAATTCTAGTAAGTAATAACTGACTTTCATGTGAACTCCTATGAACTTACTTTGGAAACCAAAGAAAAGCACAATTTCTTGAGCGATTGAGTTTTTGTGACATACTCAGCAATTAGATAATGTTAGTATCACTGATGAAAGGAATCCAGTAAACAGTATCTAGGAATTTTTATTGTTGAAAATAAAGATTTATTAACTTATGTGTTGTGATATAACCAGTAGAACAGATATAAGAAAGATTGACATTTGAGTTATATTTGCAGGATGGATTTATTGGCATACTTGAAATTAGGCCCTTCTAATGGATTCTCCTTCTTATTAAATATTTCAAAGAGAACATAAAATACAGTTTAAAATTTTATCATATAGCTATGTTTTACAGTAACTTATTTCAGCAATATTTTTGGTCTCAGAATAGATTTAAATAGTGTATTAACTCAATTTTCTTTTACTTTAGTAATAAAAAGTAAACATTTTAGATTTCATCACAGGGAGAAATAGCTTTTAGAACTCCACGATCCTGTGACCATTTAGTTTTGGTAGGTAAACACTACCCGAAGGAATGTGGCTTCTGATATTTTTGAAACCTGGCCATGCATAAGGATCATCTTGTTAACGTGAGAGAGAAAGAGATGCTTTAGTTTTTCATCAGCCAATTATATCTACACTTGGAAAAAATCTGCAGGTTGGCTTGGAAAGATGGCTCAAAGGGTAAAACATTTGCAAATCTGAATTCTGATTCCCAGAACCCACAGAGAAACTGGACACAAATGTATGTAATCTTAGTATTTATGTGAGAAGTGAAAAGTGAAGTTAGCAAAACCTCTAAAAGCTTCTGTGCCAGCTAGCATGGCTTAGTCAGTTACAGAGAGATCCTCTCTCAAATGAGGAGGAAAGATGAAGACTGACATTCAAACTTTGTTATTTGACCGCCAAAATGTTTGTGGCACATACCTGTACATACCTCTGTGTACCAAAAATGTGTAATCAGAACACACACATACATATGAATTTGTAAAGGAGATTCTATGCAGTGTTAAGAACTGCTGTTGTACTAGTATGAAAAAAAAAAACTCATGAGTACACTAAATGTAAAGACTTCCTGGAATTTAATCCTTAGATTCTACATTAAAGATGTAACAGTTTTAAAGTTTAAAGATGTGACATGTCGGAGTAATGAGGTGGGTCAGTGGGCGAAGGTGCCTGCATGCAAACTCTGACGACTTGAGTTCAATCCCTGGATATCACATAGTGAAAGGAGAGATGTGACTTCTGAGAGCTATCCTTTGATTTCTATATCACATGTGAACCATAGCATGTGCTTACCTAATTCCCTCCTCTTCTCAAATGAATAAATATTTTTAAAATTTTGCATGCTAGAAGAGTCAGTCCAATAGATGTGCAAAAAGAAGACAGAAACATAGAAACATAAGAAATAAGGAATATGGGCTGGAGAGGTGGCTCAAGGGTTAACCCTCTGCCTTGCAGGCGGAAGGTCCTGAGTTCGGATCCTAGACCCCACATATAGAAGCCAGGTGGTCCTGGTAGGGCGGCGCCTGTGAATCCCAGGGCAGAGTAAACAAGGAGGTGGAGGCAGTCCATGGTGGTTCCCGATTTCGTCCGTGGTTCTACACACACACACATACATATACACACATACATACACACACACACACACATGCATACACGCACAATTGAATAAATAATAAAAAATAATAATAAAAAATAAGGTATATAACTCTTGAAAAGTTTATAACATTTTGATAACTGAATTCAAGCTACTAAAATGTGAGTCAAAAATTATGACATTTAGTAAAAAAAATATAAATCACATTACGGATGCAGGTGGTAAATGGAACTGGAAAATATACTAAGTGAGGTATCCCAGACACAGAAAAACAAATGCTACATATTCTCCCTATGTGCAGATGCTAGCATTGAGCCTCCAGATTGGTATACATAATTAGAAACTTAAGTATGGTCATAATAGCCCTAAACTAGATAGGAACATAATCTAGTGGGGGGATGTTGGGGGATTTCCCAAAAGATAGGAGGTAAAAGAACACAGACTAAGAAAGTGGAAAGGAGAATTATGGGAATAAAGTTTGAGGGGGGAGGGAATAAGAGGATAGTGTATAGGAGAGGGTAGAGGACTATATTAGCACTAAAATTTTTAAAAAGTTCCAAATAAATGAAGTACATATATCAATGCAAAACTTAAATAAGAAATGTAATAAGTTGGACAAGACATTCAGCAAACAGAGAGATTGAGAAAATATTCAAATGGAAATCTTGTAAATGGAAAGCTTCAAAATTTAAATCAAATAAAGTTGGTATAAGCTTTATCATCAGCTGAGGAAACCAGGAGGCAGAACAATTATCATTGATTGAGACCAAAATGGAGGAGCTATTACATTCAAAGAAAATAATGAAAAAAAGACAACTATTGGCTTCAATTTTCAAGATCACTGGGGAAGGGTTGAGATGAAATGTTTGAATTTATGGTGGAAGAGAGGGAATAATGATGCATAATGAAGGCAGAGAAAACTTATGCAATGAAACTACAGCACAAGATTTCCCAAATCTAGGGAATGAAATTGACATCCAAGTATAGATGACATTTAGCACTCCAAATAGACATGTCTGAAAAAGAACATCTCTATATCATGTTACAGTAAAAATGTCAAAAGTACAGAAAAAATACTGAAATCTGCAAGTGAAGTGTTGAGTTATATATAAAAGCAAACCTCTCAGAATGAGTAGAGTGTTCAGTAGAAATCACAGAGGCCAGGAGGCCATACAGAGATGCATTTCAAACTGAGAAACTAAATATCTGTAATGGAGAAATGAAAACCATCCCTAATAAACACCAACAAAGGCAATTTTAGATTCCGTTGTAGTTTCTATTCTTGTGACTTTGATCAAATACCTTGACAAAAGCAAATTAAGAGAAAAAGGGTTTATTTGGCTCACAATTTTAGGTTATGTTCCGTCATGGTAGGGAATTCAACATGTTATATCCACAGCTAAGAGCTGAGAGTCTCCTAGCCCTTGTGAAATGTTCTTAGATTCTCACTTTCCAGGATTTTCACTGTTCCAGTGCAACCCAGGAATTTTTTTTGTTTATTTTTCCTGCAGTGGAGCTGCCATATTAAGCAATCAGAGCTGATTTCTAAGTATTAGTCCAAATACTTGAAATTTTCTCTGTCAAATAAACCAGCTCTAAAATCCAAATTTACTCAGGTTCTCAAAACATGGGCAAAATGGATAGAAATTCTTGGTCAAATACCACATCAATGGCTTTAATCTACTTCCTGGGAGAGTACTTGTTCCTTCACTGAAACTGCGTGAGCTGTGCCTCTGTACTTTGTGTTTCTATCAGCAGGTATTATACCCTTCAAGCTTCTCCTAGAATGGTCATTTAACATCTAACATCTGCTTAGAGCATTAATTGATTTTTCTTGCCCAAAGTTCAAAACTCTTCTACAGGAATGTAGATGTTATAGTAGCAGTGACCTCACTTCTCAATAATTTTTGTCTAAGTTTCTTTTTCAGTTGCTTTGATGACACTCTGACAGAAAAATTTAAGGGAAAAGTTCATTTGGCTCAAAATTAGGTTACTGGCCATCATAGGGAAGTCACAGAAGCAGGGGCTTGAGGGAACACATCATGCTATATCCATAGTCAAGACCAGAGACTGATGGATCCATACACTGTAGTATTCAGTTTGTTTTCTTTATTTTAAACAAGCCAGAATCCCTGTAGCAGTTACTCTTTCTGTTGCTGTGAGACACCACTCAGACTCAAGCAACTTAAGGAGAAAAAATGGAACTTCATTTGGTTTATTGTTCCAGAGAGAAACTACAATCCTTTATGGCAGTAAAGGCATGGTTCTTAGATCACATCTATCATGGAGACAGCGAGAACTAGCTGCAAACTTCAAGGACAGACTGCTAACAGAAGCAGAGCAGGGGTCATCAAATTCAGTGCCTATCCCCTGTAACATGCCTTCTTTCAGCAAGGTTCTACCTTCCTAAGATTTCATGACCTTTCTAAACATCAACAAAAGATTGAACCACATGGGCTTATGGAGGTTAATTCACATTCAAACCTTTGCAGTTACTCACGGGAATAGTTTTCCCCACAACTAACATTATTTGTATTATCTGGTTACACTAGGTTAGGGTTTTCCATGACAATTAACATAATGAATATAATCTCACAGAGTCATATTTAGAGGTTTTATCATAGGGCATTCTTTATTGTGTCAATATGACAACTGAGATTTACCCTCACAGTCTCTTAGTCAGAACTGTAAATATTACTTAAAGGAATACTGCACACAAAAGGAGGGCATAGTTATGTTTATATTTAAAGCTCTGGAAAGGAGTCATCTCTTTAGAAAGGACTGTAAATAAACGATAGTGATTTGATGTTTGCTTTTGGACACATTTCATAATCAACTTTAAGCACATGATCAGATTGTATCTGAGGAGGAGTAAGAGGAAGGGAGAGTAGAAGAGAAAGGAGGAACACATTTTATGAGAGCAATTCAACACTTCCTTCCTGCAAGTACTCTCTGAAAGACCCTGAAGAACATTTGAAATTTCTAAACATGGCTCTAAATAAACTCTTACAGCTTCTCTTCATGTTGCTGATAAATACATGACAAAACAAGGGGTTTCATTCTTTCTTACTATTCTAAGTTACACTCCATCAGCATATCAAGATAGTTCATACAAGTATCAGGAGCTGAGGGAATTGACCACACTGCATCTACAGAAAGGGCTGAGAGGGGGACATGATTTCTCTTTTGTCATAATGCCTCCACGTCAGTATGCTAAAGTACTGAACTAGTTCTCTCTATACTATCTACCTGTTCAGAGCGTATTCAAACCCACCAATATGTGTCCAAAACTTCAGTCTTCAAGGTGATACCTGCCAAGTCAATATCTTTATCTAACTGGTATACCAACCATTAGAACTTTTTAGAGGTTAAACTAACAGGCAAACTCTCTTTTTTTTTAAGAGAATGAGGAGTTTATTCTGTTATGATTGTCTGCTTACAGTTCTTAATCCAGTTAAGCAGAAAAGCATAAACCAAAGGATCATGAGAACTAGCCACACCATATCCATGTAACAACTGAGATAGGGACAATCCTTATTTGCCAGACCAGCATGTCTGGCCAAGTATACACAAGTATGCCAACCTCCTCAACCAGTTTTCTGAATTTTATTCACCTATCCAGGGCCTAGTCCCTCCCACCATGGGCTGAATCTGCGCCATCACCTAGACAATCTCTTACAGGCTTGCATGGACTTACTTCAACTACCATTTATCTGCACATGTGCCCTCAAACATCAAGTTGAAACCTGTGCCTAACTATAACACAAACTTATCATAAAGACAGATTTTGTAACAGTTCACAATAAACATTAACAAAATTAAAGAAACTAAAGCTATGTGGACAGTTTTCTCTAACCATAAAGAACTCAAATGAGCAATAAGTAAGATAGAGCACTGAACAAAAAAATAAGGAAAATAAAGCAAATAGAAACTGTTTCTTGGTAAAAATAAAAAGAATTAAAAGTATACATTTAACAACTTAGGAGAAATGTGCCAATTATTCTAAATCTGCAAATTGTCAATTCTGAGCAAATATGAACTATCTAAACAGCAATTTTACCATTAAAGAGTTTGAATTCATAATTTATGAAAAAGAACTGAATGAATTCAATGGTTTCACTGAAGAATTACATCAAGTATTTAAAGAACTAACACCAATTAAAATTAGCTTCTTCCTGAAAATAGTCTAAGAATAGTTATGAGAGTCAGCTCTCTCAGAAGAAGTAGAAACATGTCTCAATTCATGTTATTTTTTTTTCTGCTCATACAAACATAATAGGAACCCCTGTCCCCTCCCTCCCTCCACCCCTCCCTGGACCTCTCTGTTCCCTCCCTGCTTTATCCCTTCCTTTCCCCCCTCCCTCCCTTTCTCCCAGTGCCCCCTCCCCCATCTCTGAAGCATCCTTTAATCAAACTTTCCTCTGGGTCCTCCTCTCTGATGAGGTGTAAGGACTCAGTGGCATTTCCTAGAACTCTTTCTTGTGTTCCCCTTAAGTATACAAACATTATTGTGACTGTTAATCCCTTGTTTCTAAGGATACTAGTGCCTTTAGTGCATGCTAGACTTTGATATGTTGGTCATTCAGCAGATCATGCAGAGTCCTGTTATAATTGCTTCGACTCTAACTTGTGTGGAGTATCTTGCATATCATGACTCCTCCCATCCTTGTCCTCTTAGAATCTTATCGCCCCCTCTTTTGCAAACTTCCCTGAGCTTCAGGATGGGGATAGCTTAGGCAGGCCATATTCCAGGTGGTTGATATTATGGTTTGTTGATGATTTTTTTTTCAGTTTTGCTGTTCCTGCAATGCTCTTGGTTCCATCTTGATGGGTATTGGATGTCACCCCCTGGCCAAAGATAAAAACCTGTTAAATTAGAGTCTTGTTATAAGAGACTATTCAAAGGTAGATGGAATAGAAGTAGGAGACCGTGGTGAGAGAGGGGTCAATCACCCATTTGCAAAATGGTTACCTTCTATCTGGCAGCCTATATGCCCTCCCCTTGTAGTAAGATCATACCCCATCAGTTGGAAATGAACAGGAAGGAAAGTCTGTGAACTTAATCAGATGTCTCATTACTTACCTGCAGTCCTTGATGGTAACCTATCTTCTCTGCTGTAACTTGGTCCCCTCTGTTTCTGGTGGGGCCCTCCTTTCCCATCCCTCCTGTTTATAATCTTTAAAATTATTGTAGGTATTACAGAGATTTGTCTTTGAGTGTCTCTAAGTGAGTTTGGTACTAGGATCCACCTATTAGGGAGTACATATGGCGCTTAATTTTTCATGACTGGGATACTTCACTCAATATCATTGTTTCTAATCCATCCATTTCCCCGCAAATTCATTAAATTGTTTTTTGATGGCTGAGTAGTATTCCATTGTATAAATGTACCACATTTTCTTTATCCATTCGTCAACTGTTGGACACTTGGGCTGATTCCATGACTTTGCTATTGTAAACAGTGCTGCTATGAACATGGTCGTGCTTGTGCTAATGAGGTGAATTTTTGTTGTATTCCCCAAAGTGGTATAGCAGGGTCATATGGCATTTCAATCTTTAACTTCTCTAAGAATCGCCAGATGGCTCGCCAGAGTGCTTGTATGAGCCTGCACTCCCACCAGCAATGTAAGAGAGTTCCCCTCTCTCAACATTTGCATATGACATGATCCTATACCTGAGTGATCCCAAAAACTCCATCAGGAAGCTCCTGGAACTAATACAGAAGTTCACCAAGGTGGCAGGATACAAAATAAATGTGCAAAAATCAGTGGCTTTCCTATATGCCCAGAATGAAAGAAGCGAAAAAGCCCTGAAAGAAACAATCCCATTTACTATAGCCCGTAAAAAAATGAAATACCTTGGAATAAACCTAACCAAGGAAGTAAGAGACCTCTATAATGAAAACTTTAAAACCCTAAAGAAAGAAATTGCAGAAGACATCAGAAGGTGGAAAGACCTCCCACGTTCCTGGATTGGCAGAACCAACATTGTAAAAATGACCATCCTACCAAAGGCAATATACAAATTCAATGCTATACCAATTAAAATCCAAAGCAATTCTTTAAAGAAGTTGACCAAACAATCTTAAAATTCATATGGAGGCTCAAAAGACCCAGGATAGCAAAAACAATCCTGAGTCACAAAAACATGGCTGGAGGTATCACCATACCAAACCTTAGTCTATACTACAAATCCAGTAATTGTAAAAACAACTTGGTATTGGCTCCAAAATAGACACACAGATCAATGGATAAGGATTGAAGACCCAGATATAAGCCCACACAACTACAGCCATTTGATCTTTGACAAAGGGGCCCAAAAAATCCAATGGAAAAAGAACAGCATCTTCAACAAATGGTGCTGGCAAAACTGGATCTCCACATGCAGAAGATTAAAACTGGACCCATACTTGTCATCATGCACAAGAATTAACTCCAAATTGATCAAGGACCTCGATATAAGGCCAGAGACTATTAAAACCATAGTTGAAAGGGTAGGGAACTCCCTCAAGCTGATTGGGCTAGGCCAACAGTTCCTGAACAGACATCCAATAGCACAGTCACTACAACCAACAACACTCAACAGATGGGATCGTGTGAAATTAAAGAGCTTCTGTTTAGATAAAGAGATTGTAACTTGAGCACACAGGCAACCCACAGAATGGGAGAAAATCTTCACTAGCCACATATCTGATAGAGCTCTATTATCCAGAGTGCACAAAGAACTTAGAAAACTAAACACCAAGGAAACCAATGTCCCAATTGGAACTTAAAAGAAATTTACTAAGGACGAAATTAAAATGTTTAACAAATATCTTAAAAAATGTTCCACATCCTTGGCCATCAGGGAACTGCACATCAAAACCTCCCTGAGATATCATCCTACCCTTGTCAGGATGGCAAAAATTCACAAAACAGGCAAACTCTTAAGGAAGAGGGAAACTTAGGGAAACTTAGGGAAACTAAATTTTCTCCCACTTCTCTCTCTCTCTCTCTCTCTCTCTCTCTCTGTCTCATAACATCTTGGTTTCTAGCAATTAATGTTAACATAATTCAAGAATAATACACTAATAAAAGCACAAAGCTCATTGACTTCTTTGGCCAAAGACCTATTCTATGAGGAGTTACATAGAAAAAAAATCATGTAAATTGCATAGAGAAGAGAGTCTGTGCTCAGAAAATTCTTTGAAAATTCATTCCAATGGAGGCTTTGAGAGAGACCATGAAGAAAATGCAAAATTGATAACCATTTTGCAAATGGAAGACAGACACCCCCTCCCACCGTGGTCTCCTACTCTTATTCCATCTACCTTTGAATCTACTCTTACAATAAGACTCTATTTTATCTCTGGCCAGGGGGTGACATCCAATACCCATCAGGATGGAGCCAAGGGCATCAGTAAGCATCTGTGCACATAATATCAATAAAATATAAACTGTAGGACTGGAGAGATGGCTCAGGAATAAAGATTCTGCCTCAAAAACAGATGGTCTTGAATTCGCATCCCAGGTTCCACATAAACATGTCAGATGGAAATGGCAGCAGATTTTATTTCTGGCCTTGGTGGGTAGAGCCTGGAAAAAGGAGGTAGAAACAGCCCAGGATGATTCCTGAAGTCACCCTTGGGCCTCCACAGGGACACAATGCTCTCTGGCATGTGTGCGTGCATGCACACACACACACACAATAAATAAAATAATAAAATTATAAAATACAAACTTTAAAATATAATAGAAGAGTGTCAAATACATGAGATAAAGCAGAAATGAAAATTATTACTAGGATATATTTTTTACTTTACCTGTATAGCTTCACTGGTGTGACAAAGCAGAGTGGAAAAGGAAAATGTAGGGAAGCATATTGACATGACACAAGAATATCATATGCATGTGGCACATTAAGAAACTAAACGGGGAGGTCAGATGGCATAGGAAACTCACACCCACAGGTATGGCAGAGCCATGATGGAGTCTTTGAGCCTTATAGCTCTTTCTTCTAACCTTCCCAAAATGTTTCCCTGCCGTATGATACCGTCCAACACAGTGGACTGTTACTTTGTCATGGCTGTGATCAATCGCCAGGAGGAGGTTTATTTGTGCTTCCAGCTCCAGAGGGACAATCCATCAAGGCTGGGGAGGCCCGGCGGCAGGAGCACGAGGCAGGCTGGTCATGCCACATCTGCACTCCAGAAGCAGAGAGTGAACAGGAAATGGGGCATGTCTATAAACCCCCCAAGGCCGGTTCCCAGTGACCCGCTTCCTCCAGGAAGGGTCCACCTCCTAAAGGTCCACAACCTTCCCAAACAGGGGCCGCAGTGTTCTGCCACATGAGCCGGTGGGGACGACGCCCGTTCAAACCACCACCATAGATGGTCACTAATGACACTTGGCTGTTTAAATGATGTGAATTCATAAGTTCAGCCTCTCACCAAGAGTTCAGTGCTCACATAGAAGCAGACTATTGTCTTGTACAGTGCAGGAATGTAAACATGGTTTCCCCGTAGACTCCACAGGGAGGCTGGCAGTCTTCGAGACTCGGCACATTGCTCCATAAGCCTAGACTCCAGTATGGGCGTGGATGAAGGGAGCAGAGCCAGGACCCTCTGGGCTTCTTGCTGAGCATTTTCTGTGTTCCTTGCATGTGGACCCCAGGAGTTTTCTCCGCTGACCCAGAGGCAACGCCACAAACTGAGAATAAGGCATGGGCCGGCCAGCATGCTCAAGAGAGTCCACAGCTCCCAGAGCAACACAGCATCCAGGGCTTTGCCCAGTTCGGTCCAGCAGCACATCTCGGGCTGCAGAACCACCCACTCTGGCAAGTCTCAACTAATCGCTGCACAGCCTATTTTATACATAAAAGCGACTCATAGCCTCCTTTGACCCATGCAATGATTGGAACAACAGAGACCTCCGTTTCACAGATCCAAGAGGGGAGAAATCACCACGGAGGGCCAGCGAGGTGACCCAGCAATTAAGGGTGTCTGCACGTGAAACTTGGAAAACTGAGTGCAATGCCCGGAGGCCACATGGAGAAGGAGAGAAGCGACTTCTTAAAGTTGTTCTCCGACCTCCACACGTGCCTGAGCATGAACTCTCTGTCCAACCCCTTCAAATAAGTAAAATATAGGAAAGCATTCTTTAAAATAAATTACTATGTAAGATTTCAAAAAAAAGAATATCATATGCAATAGGGCTTATTTCTGATTGTAAAATCATTGCTTGAAGGTGGCAAGTTATTCATAAAGTTATTGAAAGAGGAATAGGGGGTGTACACATACACACATGCACAAGCACACACATACTGGATAAGGAAGAAAAGGAGGAAGGGATTTGTAAAGGAAGGAAGAACAGAAGAATAGGAGGGAGGCAAAGGGAAAGTGAGGGAAAGGAGTCTTGTTTTCTGCAATATGTGTGCTACAACTGATCAACAATGTTCATTTTCCAAGAGTTTTTCATTCTTTTAAAATATCAGCAGTTTGGTACATAGTGAGCTATGTCAAACGTATAAATACAACACATCCATCTATATAAGAGTGCACATCTGCCCTTGAGAAAGCACAGATTTGTGTGTGTGTAAATTATCTTGGCTTGATAAACCTCTATAAGAATGACTTCATACAGACACTAGATGTCAGCATCTGATAGTTTTTTTGCTAAAGCTTTTTTTTTTTTTTTAATCTTTTTTGCTTTTTGTTTTCTTTGTTTTGTTTGGTTTGGTTTGGTTTGTTTTTTGGGTTTTTTTTTTTTTTAGGACAGACTTTCTGTTCGCCATTTTCTCTGGGTGTAAAAATTGTGAACAAGGAAATGTGCATTGTTAAAGGTCATAATACATATGAGATTCATTAGATGTACCTGTTTTATGATAAATGAGTTTAATGTTATTTTAAGCAGAGCTATGAATAAAAATAACAGCTTGTATGTACATGTGCCTATATATTGTTATATTACATGTATGTGGGTATACACACAAATATATTGTTGATTTCCATGACATGAGACCGAAAAATGCTTTTATCTCCTAAAGCCTTCAGTAAGTATTCTCCTTTACCAGAGAGTTTTCATCTACTGCTTCTAAACAGAAAAATGACACCAGAATTTTCCTTTTTGTTTTTACTGTATTACAAAGTTGACCCTTTCTACTTTTCATGAGACTGGTTTTTGATATCTCCACACCTCTACAAATCTATTATTTCCTTGTTGCCTAGATGGGATATCTTAACCATCATGTACATAAGGTAGTTTTTGAGCAGATGAATTAATTCTCTCAATCAATTCACAATAGAAAACAGTTGTTGAAGAAAGTAATTCACTTAAGTTGAGGCATGGGTTATAGAGAAGTGATGGAAGATGTGTAGAATTAAATTTCTTTAGATCGTGGATATTTAAAGTCTTTAAGTAACAACTAAGAAAATGCAGTTCTCCTTTCTTCTAATGCCACTTTTAACCTCAATGCCCAATTTTGAGGAGAGGATGCGTTAAAAAGAGAAGGGTTGAATGAAGGAAAGAGAAATTCTGTTTCATTCCCAATTGCGACATAATGCAATCCAAAGAAATCCATTGAAGCTTTCTGTCTAGAGTTGAGAATGGATTAGCATACAGCCTATGTATGAGTATACAAATCACACAAGAAACTGGCCACTGTGGAAAGAAAGTTTTAAAAATTAATTAAGTGATGACTTGCTGTTGTGAGATGGCATTTATCTTTCAAGCCTTTGATGTGAAAACATATTTTCCATCCTAATTATAAATGCAGTCTCTTCTCTAAGAAATTGTAGTTGCTGAATGAGTTTTTAAAATCTATTCACTTAATAAAAATCTATTCATCCCAATATTTATCTCTGTGAGACACTTTGCCAGGTTCTATGGGGGACACAAAAATGTATTCAAAATACTTCCTGCTGTAAGCACTTAAAACAAATTGCATTTTATAGTCTCAATATTCCATAACTTATTAGCATTTGAAATCAATATAGCAGAAACTCTAAAAAAACCTCACTGGCAATACAGAAATATCAAATCTTACCAGCTGGATTTCTTTTAAAGAAAAAATAATTGAAATTTTTAGATGAAATGGTTTGCTCTCGGCTAGCAAATGAATTGGCATTACATAACTCTTTTCACCAGTGTGCTGCTTTTATTCTGTCCTAACTCCTTGTGGAATCCTGATTTAAGCAATTTTGTAGAACAGTAGGTATAGCAACAAATGTGAGCTAAGGAGTATGTTTCCACTCAATGTCATTTTTACTATGATTATGCCAGAGGATAGCTTCTGGACCCCACAAATTTAGTTGAAGAATCTTCATTTCATTTATCTTAGAAAATTATGTATTATTTATTTGTTCTTTGTACCTTTCAGAGAATCAAGGGCTCAGATGTGTTCATATGTACCTCAGTATTTACTCCTTGTTGATGAAGGGAATGTTGATGATCACATCCTTCACTCAAGCAGAGACAGATGGAATGAGAAAATTTCTCTGTAGAGACAGCTCTGAGGAATTACACAGGGAACATATTCAACAGACATTTCATTCTCAATCTGTCTTCATATCACAGTATGACTTTTTGAAAATGCCAGTTTTCTTTAATTGAGTGGTCTGTTGAAGTAGCTTACAATTTATCTTCATCGAAATAGCTCATAGTTCATCATAAGAAAACATGGTCTTCCATGGTGTTCTAGTTAGGTTTATAGGTGTCAACTTGACACTTAACAGCTGAGCTCTGGGTACTTTTTTGAAGAATTAGTAGTTAAGATAAGGTTTTGACCATACCTGCAGAAAAATTGCCTGATTGTATGGCAAAACCCAGCCCATAGTGGGTGGGACCATTCCCTGGGCAGGTGGACAAGATGGAGAGAACGCGTTCAGTAAATTGGCATTCTCGAGTTGAAGAGATGGCCTAGGGGTTAAGCTTCTGCCATGCAAGCAAAAAGTCCTGAGTTTGGATCCTCGATGCCACGTAAAATAGAACAGGCAAAAATGGCAGTGGCCTGTACTTCTGGCCCTGGAAGACAGAAATTGGGAAACTTCAGAGCAAATCCAGTGTGAGTCCCAAAGTCACAATTATGTCTCCACAGGCACACACAGTGCCCTCTGAATACCTAACTATGACCCTCCTCCACCCCTTGTTAACTTGACACAGAACATATACTTTTAAACCTTTAACCTTGTTCCACAGGTATTAAATTTATATATAAATACATTTAATTCTAAAGGTCCAAAATCTTTTAATTGTAAGGTCCTGTCAAATCAAGTTAAATGCTTCAGCACAGATAAACATTGAAGTGGAAGTATTATGACACAATAACAATATATCAAGTTAAAACTAAAAAGTATACTCAGTCAAATATGCATCCAATATAGTTCAATGTTTCTCTTCTGTCACTCATCACATAGTCATGGTGGCTCAAAGATCCTGGGCAATCCCAGTCCCTCTTCACAGCTCAAAGCTGCACACAGCGTTTCTCTGTACCATATTGAATTTCCACCCGCAGATACCCTCAGCACACATCCCATGTGTACAGCTCTCCTTCCCAAATGTCCCACATTGGCTCTGGGATCTCTAACATCTTCACTTCTCAATGGCAAACTAGGCTTCAACTCCACAGCACAAGTTCTTCCTGGGCCTCTCTGTACGCTTCCTGCCACACAATGCCTGTGTTCCTGCCATTCTCTAAAACATTGGAAGAAGGATCAACAATCTCTTCCCTCTTACATCTTTAATGACTCTAAAACAGTACCATACAGACCATGTTGCCAAGTTCTGCCAGAGGTTTGCTCCCTGGAATCACAGCTATATATCACTGATATTTCCAATAGCAACAGCTGCTCTGTTGTCTACTCTTTCTTCATCCAAAGTTTCAACTTCCAACACAGTTCTACTTTACCAAGCAAGCAGTCCATCATCTTTAAATTCAAGTTTCCCAAAGTACTTGTTCCCTTAATTGCAAACCGGACACAAACAACTCATAAGTCTCTCAGAATTTCTATTATCCAAATGGCCCATTAAACTCTGTAGAACAGTATCTGTAATCCACAGGCTCAAAATTTTCAATCATTTCAAGTGTTGTCCAGCAAAACCATTCAAAATCCACAAAAATCCACAAAGTCTGATTTATCAGCAACACTCCACTTCTGTGATACAAAATTCTGTTGCACTTGCTCTGCATTTTGCTGATAAACCTGACAAACTGCTTAAGGGAACAAGTGGCTTATTCTCTCTTATTATTGTCAGGTTACAGCTTTAATGCCTGACTTACAACCATGTATATGAACACACACACATATACACACAGACATCACATCATATCACATATACTCAGAAATTTTAAAATAAGTGATTTAATTATGAACAGCTCTTTTAAGAGGATTAATAAAATCTAAATGAAGTCACAAAAATATAGACCTAATTCTACAGAACAGAAATTTAGATGAGGAGAAAGACATATCAGATTATTCTATTGGCCTTTTGAAAACAGTTTAAAAAAAGACAAATTTAATAGTAAAAGAAAGAGTCCAGGCATGCTAATACCTTCATCTTAGTTTCTGTCCTCCAGAATGATAGAAAATAAATTTCTGTGACTTATTTTGTAGTACCGTATTGTGGCAACTAAAGAAGACATTTCTAGTGAGAACCTGTGAACGCCATCATATATGAAGGTACTCTTGATAAATGTAATTAAAATCTCAATGGAAGATTGTTACTAGAGTTGGCCCCAAGTCAATTCTTAAGTGTTCTTTGGAGAAGACAGACGACAAAGAAGAGAAGATGGTGGGGACCCCTTCTGGGAACAGAGGCTGGAGTGATGGATGTTCAAACTAAGGATGCTGAAAACTATCAGAAGGTAGGAGAAAAACATGAAATAAATTCTCCTTCAATCTGCATAAACAAGCAACACTGCTATCATATATAGATAATTTTGGCCTCTACAACTGTGAAGGAATAACTTTCTCTTGTTTCCAAAGAAAAAGCTGTGGATTTTCATTACATCAGGTTTAGTAATTTTATACAATGTTCGTATGGGACTAAAATTTTCACTTTCTGAGGTCCTGAATACTAGTTCTCTAACCCCATTTTTCTGGCTGAAGTAAAAGGAGGATTCTGCCTCATTTTTGAGTCAGCTAGCTTTTGGACAGATTCTATACTGTGTACTACCTTGGTTTAAGGCATCCAGATTCAAATTCCAGAACCAAGTTCTCTGGCTTTACAGATTGCTGACTAGCACCAAAGGCCTTAAGAATAATTCCGAAATAATTCCTCATCATGAATTTCTTTTATATTACACAAGTTAATGTTGGTTTTCCAAGGAACCCTTTTATCCATTCAAGGAAACGAATTTATCTATGACTTTCTAATACTAATATTACTAATATTAAGAAGAAAGAGGTAAATCTGTTGCAGTTTGCCTGCATGATTGCTAATAAATCACCATCAAATTACTTAAGGGAACAAGGGATTTATTTCTCTTATCATTACTGGTTACAGTTATTAGTCTAGTTTGATGGGAGAGCACACACCAACACCAGGACCAAGGGAACTAGACACACCATCTCTACATAACAGCTGAGAGAAGGATGATCCTTACTTGCCAAACCAACTTATCTTATCTGACCAAGTATACACAAGGATGCTAACTTTCTCAATTAGCTCTCAGTATTTTACTCCAGGGCTTAGCCCCACCACCATGGGCTGAACCTTCCCCAACAGCTAGACATTCTCCTGCAGGTTTGGTCTGGATTTAAGTCAACCACTAAATCTCTACAAATGTGCCCAGAGCTCAAACCCTCAACTGTCAAGTTGATACCTGTGCCTAACTATGACACTCCAACCCTTGTCAGTTGACACAGAAACATATCCTTTTTAGTCTGTAACTTTCACTTTGTCCCCACAGTGTTAAATTTATATTAAAAATATAAATACATTTCATAGACAAATTTAAAATGTTCTCATTAAAAGTTCAGTTCCAACATTTTAAAACAGTTCTAACAAGCAAATCACCTTGGAGAGGCATGTTCATAAGAGTAGGACCTGTGTATACATCAGATAAGGAATATTTGATCATCTCATTTGTGCTCCATTTCTCAGTGAAATTAAGTAAAATTACTATAAAAACTAGATTGTTAAAAATTACCTATACTGAAGCGTTTGAACCACAGCATGGAGTATTTGTATGTCATCTCTCTGCTCCTAGATACTACTTTTCCAATGTGGTACAGAATCTCTACCTCTTATTTCTGATCTGATAATGAGATCTGATGATTTGAATGGTCAGTGCTTTTGATTTTAATATTTCATCAGCTCATCACATAAGAGAATTGCTGAAGGTAAAAATCTAAGAAATCTTTTTTGACCTGCATAAGCCTATTTTTTTTTAATTCTGGGACACTTTGTAAAGAAGAAGAACTTTGGTGGGCATATGAAGAGAAAAAAAATTAAATCATATTGAATTCCTGACCTACACGTTTACAAGAATTGATAAAGTAGACTTTTTAAGCCAAAAAATCAGAGAAATTTGTTTTATAATACTAAGTGACCCAAACAGATGATAGGCAAATTCTGTACCTGTATGACAATACAAATAGAGTCTCTTGGGCTATCATAATATATAAAGGAACTGTTGCCACATATCTCTGAGGGATAAATATGGATTTGATCTGATTATTTAAAGACATCCCTCTTAATCCCTTATTCCTTTTCAATCTTTAGTCCTTGGGGATCAAATAGTAGTATTTACTAAAATTAAATTTCTGTGCTTAAGATTTTGTTTTGATATGAGATTGTTTGAAGATTCTAGCAGGGGAGCACAGCTACTAGTACACCCTTGACCAAAGACCAGTCCTCCTCTATTAGAGGAAGGTCATCCTCTTCGACTGAGCATGCAGCTTAAGGTGGGACGCACATGAAATAGTGAGGGAGGAAGGGGACACCCACCTAGCCAGCCAGATCAGCAGAATCAACCCTGGAGATCAATGGAGTGACAGATGTTGCAGCCATATCTACCTCACATGTTTGTTTTGATATGAAACATGACTCTATGGAAGGTTCGTGTCTTTCATGATATGTCTAAATGAAGCTTTAGAATAAAAAGAAAATAACAAAAAAGAAAAGTCAACTGCATTTTGAATATTGAAGACAATGTAATATGCAGATATCATATTAATCTTTTAAGACTCTTTGAGGAAGATGAAATAAATCAGAGAAACAAATGTTTTCCTGATATATGCAATAATCATTATTTCTTAACATGTGCAAAAATCACTCATTGAAGTATAAAATTTGCTCAATTCTAGCTCAATTAAAATAACATGCTTAATTTTTGAGAACAATAGAGTGTTTGTGCATAGTTTAGTTGCATCTTTAATTCCAGGTCTCATAAGACTGTAATCATGATGATCATACTGTGATTTGTTCTGGGGATTCAATCTGGATTGAATTTACTTTCAAGTTTTTTCAAATTCTTAGTACAATTCATTTCCTTGCAGCTGTATTACTGATGATGCTGGCTTATTACTGTTTGTTTTCTGGGAAGTAACTACAATTTTCTGTTACCTGCAGAAATAGCTATCCTGATGGGTTCATAAGGAGTACATAGAGCATTCATATTTTACAAGTGACATTTGTCTGAAGAAGCCAATGTTGTCAATATTATGGTCATTTTGTTGTAAAACAAGTCAACATCCTTAATTTAAAAAGCTAATTTTGTTTCTTTGTTGTGTGTGGTTGCTTCACAAAGACTTATCTAAGAATTCATACAAATTTTCAGTATCTGACATATGAACTAATTTTTTGAAAAATGCATTTATAACTTATGCATTTCAAAAGTTAATACATTCAACTATAAACTATCTTAAATGCTCATTAAAAATTACTTCAGGAAATTTGAGAAAACTAATAAGCATTGTGCATGTAGATTTCATAAATAATAATAAATGAGAAAGCTTCTTTCAAATGCTGTTTTCAATGCATCTCACAGGATCTGGAATGTCTTGTCTTCATTTTCATTCTGAGGTATGATTTTAATTTCCCTTTTGATTTTTTATTCAAAAATGGTTTTAAAGGTATACTGAGTAATTATCCCTGCCACCCTTCATCGATATATCCCAATCCTTCCCACCCTATATCTCTCTGCTTCTATGGGTCACCCAGGGTTCCCTCTGTATGGTCTCTATCAGTGGGCTTATAAGACTGTGCAGGCCAAGTAACCCATCCGTGGGCAGACACACTGACAGAGGCAATCCCCCTCACTTGTCTAGTCCTAGACCCTAGCATTCCTACTGCATTGAATTATTTCTCCTGAGATCCTTGCTAGTTTATGGGGGCTTGTTGGTGTGTCAGTCATTGTCCAGGTCACATTGCACTAAGTTCCTACTTCCAAGAGCCCTGTCTTGAGTAAAATGTCTTGGCCAGCAGTGGAAAGCCACATCTTTAGGCTCTTGTGATCTTAATTCCCCCTCTTCTGAAAAGTTCCCTAAATATTGGGATGGGGAGAAACTTAGTTCCCTCACTTCTGGATGAGCATTGCAGGTTTTTTTGGTATTCTGCATTCTGGTTGGCTGTCATCATCTATTTTGCTATGCTAGGCTGTGCTCTGTCTATGTGTTGAGATTCTCTCCTATCATAAGATAAAATGAGAAGTGTTTAGATCGAGGTTTATTCTTAGGTATTTGTGGTTAATGTTGGGACATCTAATTCTGCCCACTATCAGTTTATTCCCCTTCCACTTGTTAGACTGATTTACACTGCTAGGTGTATGAGGAGGGGTTAGGGTTAGTATGCAGGAGGTTGGTTACCTAGAGGTTCACTCCATTCTCTACTGTGTCATATTCCTGTTCTTTCCTTTTCTTTTCTTACATAGAAGCCTTTTTTAACAGTTTGCTCAGGTTCTTTTGTTTCAATCTTGTGGGATTTCCCCAACTTGTGTCCTTTACATTTGTGGGTTAAGAGTTTCTGCTTGATTCCATCAAACTAATGGTTTAATGATAAGGATCCACTAATAAAGGAGATTTTATGTCTGTATTTCTGCTTCTGGAATATTTCACTCAGTATGATTTCTTTCAGATCCATTCCTTTACTGGCAAATTTCATTAGTTCATCTTTCCTGTCAGCTGAATGGCATTACATTGTGTATACATACATGTATATTTTTTCGTTAGCCATTTGTCCATTGTTAGACATCTAGATTGTTTCCATTTCTTTGCAGATGTGAAAATGGCTGCTATGAACATAGTTGTACACGTGTCTTTGATGCAGGGTGCAATGTTCTTTAGGAATATTCCCAGGAATGGTATGTCTGGGTTGTATGGAGTTTTTATTTTTATTTTATTTTATTTTCTGTTATTTTATTACCTGTTTAGGGATCTCCAAATTGATCTCCAAAGGAATTGTATGAGTTTAAAGTCTCACCAGCAATTATAAGGGTCCCGTTCTCCCTATATCCATATCAACATTTGCTGTTTTTTGTTTTTGGGATCATCGCCATTATGATTGAAATGAGATATTTCAGGGAAATTTTAATTTGAATTTCCCTAATAGCTAGGGAGGTAGAACTTTTTTACTTAAATTTTTATTTTTCCTACTTATGTATGCTCAAAAGGTTGGTATCCTTACCACCTTCATTATCCTCCTCTCTTCCTCCATTCCTTTCTTCTTTCAACCTTAACTTCCCTTCCTCCCGTCCCTTTGTGGATCCATCCTGCTTCCTCCTACTCTCCTGTCTGTTGGCTTATATAGGTCCCTGAGTTCCCTGTGGATCTCTAATGGGGATTCAGACCTCTGTAGCAGACCAAGAGACCCTTCCTTTGGCAGAACACTGATATAGAAACACCCTTACCTCTGTCTGACCCCTCATACCAAAGGATCCTATTGCTGAAGCTATTACTCCTGAGATCCACGCTAGTCTACGGAGGCATGTTGGAATGTCAGTCATTGTATAGGTCTGATAAGGTCAAATCTCATTGTAGTGAGTTTCTGGTTGTGGCAACCATATCTTGAATGGAGTGTCTTGTCCAGAGGTGGACCACCCCATCTTTAGCCTCTTAAAGTCTTACCATCCCCTCCTTACAAAATTCCCTGAGCCTTCAGGGGAGAGATTTGGCTGACCTGGTTCCAGGTGAACATTGAATGTCTAGGTTTTCTGCATTCTGGTTGTTAGTTGTCTGTTTTGCTGTTCTTGCACTGCACAAGTCTGCATCCTTTCTGGGTGTTGAGATCCTCTTCTATACAACAACACGAAAAGTGTTAAAAAGAGGACTTTATATTAGATAAGGCTTGAAGGAGAGGGAAGATCAGGAACAGCTCAAAGAAGTGAGTGAGGTCAACCTCCAAGAAATCATCCAGCTATCTACTAACCATTAAATTTCCCCCTCATGACAGGGGAACACATGTCCAGCACTTCAAACTAATCCAAACATCAGTAAACAGAAAGGAAACTGACAGTGGACAATATCAGATATCGCTCTACTTATGGGCCTTTCTCTATTGAACTGTGTTCCTTTGTCTTGATTCTCTTAGGGTCTTCTTTCCTTTACCCTCTTAGTTGAAATGCTTTGAGATTATATTGTATAATAAAGAGATTTTTCCCTTGAGCATGTCATTATGAGGGCTTGGAACTAGGTTGCACTTATAAGGAAGCGCATGGAATGTCTGGTTTTCCATGCTTGGGATGTTTCACTCAGTATGACTTCTTCCAATTCCATCCATTTACCAGAAAATTTCCTTAATTTGGTTTTTGATAGTTGAGTAATATTCCATCGTGTATATGTGACACAGTTTCATTATCCATTTGTCAACTGTTGGGCGTCTAAGTTGATTTCATGACTTTGTTATGGTGAATAGTGCTGTAATGAACATTGGTATACTTGTGTCATTATAGTACAATGAAGCATTTTTGTGAATATTCTCAGCATTGGTATAGCTATGTCATATGGCATTTCAATCCAGAGTAGTTGTACAATTTTGTATTCCCAACAAGCAATGTATGAGGGTTCCTTTCTCCCTGAATTATTTTCAGCATTTGTTGTTATATGTCTTTTGGATTTTTGTCATTATGACCACTCTGAAATGATATCTCATGGCTTGCATGAGATATCTTTTGGTTTGCATTTCCTTGATGGCCAGGAAGATGGAATATTTTTCAAAGTATATGGTGGACATTTTGATTTTGTTCTGAGGAAAAATAATTTGCCTGTTTATCTTCTTGGTGTTTAATTTTTTGTCCACCATATTAATCCTCTATTGGAGGTTTGATTAAGGAAGATTTTCTCCCATTCTGTGAGTTGTCTTTTCACTTGGTTAACAATATCTTTAGTTGAACAAAAGCTCTTTAATAACATGAGATGTCTGTTTTGTAGTTAGTATCATGCTTTCTTTATTACTATGTATTTGTAGCATATAATAAAGTCTGGTTAAGTGGTACCTCCAGGAAATTTTTTATTACTCTGGGTTATTTTTGTTATCCTGGGCTTTTTGTGCATCCTATAAATTTTGAGATTGCTTTTTCAATTTCTGTGAAGAATTGCCTTGAAATTTTGATTGTTATTGCGTTAAATCTCTATATTGCTTTTGATAGGATGGTTATTTTTATGCTATTAATTCTGTGCTCCATGAGGCCTTTTCACCTTCTGGTGTCTTCTTTATAGTTTTCACTGTACAGGTCTCTTACTTCCTTGGTTAGATTAGTAACTGGACTTTTCATTTTTTTTTAATAGCTTTGGTAAATTGAAATTGTTTCTCTTAAGATTTTCTCTCTTTTTTCATCCTTAGTGTATAATAAAGCCGATGATGTTTGAGCATTAACTTTGTACCCTGCCACTCTTCTCAACTTACTATGTATTAGTTCCAAGAGTTTTCTATTGGAGTTTTTGGGGTCTCTCAGATATAAGATCATGTTATCTTCAAGAGATAGTTTGATTTCTTCTTTCTCCATTTTTATCCCTTTTATTTCCTTCTCTTGTCTTACAGCTCTAAGACTTCCAGTATGATATTGAGAGAAAAGAGTGACAATCTTGCCTCGTTCCTGATTGAAGTGCGAATGCATCAAGTTTTTTACCATTTAGAATTATTACTATATTTGCTGTATATTGCCTTTATTAACATTGATGCAACTTCCTTCACTCCATCTCTAGGGTTTTGATCATAAAAGGATGTTGAATTTCATCAAAAGGTTTTTCTCCATCTATCAAGAGAATAATATGGTTTTGGTCTTTGTATTTTTTATATAGTGGATTGATTTGCATATGTTGAACCAACCTTGTGTGCTTGGAATAAATCCTACTTGATTAAAGTGAATGATCTTTATTTTTGAATCTGGTTTGCTAAAATTTAGTTAAGAATCTTTGTATCTGTGTTCATCAATGATATTGGCCTATAGTTTTCTTTTTATTGTATTTTTATTTGTTTTAAGGATTGGTGAAATATTTGCTTTGTAGAAAGAATTTGGGAATGTTCCTTCCTTTGCTATTTTACAGAACAGTTTAAGTAATAATGGTGCCAGTTGCCCCAATATCTGATAGAATTCTGCACTGAATCCTGAGAATTCTTCACTGAATCCATCTGGTCCAAGGCTTTTTTTGGTGAGGAGATTGGTAATTATTTCTTTAATCTCATCACTTGCTATAAGACAGTTTAAATAATTTAGTTCATCCTAATTCAGTTTTGGTAAGATTGTGAATACTTAGAAATTCATCCATTTCCTTCTGCCAAATTTTGTGGGGTAAAAGCTTTTGAAGTATGGCATTATGATTCTTTGAATTTCTTTGGTGTCAGTTTTAATGACTCCATTTTCATCTTTAATTTTATTAATTTGTGTTTTCTCTCTTTTGGCTTTGGTTAATTTCACTAAAGATTTCTCAGTCTTGATTTTTTTCAAAAAATCAGTTATTTGGCTGATTCTTTGTATCATTTTCCTTGTCTCTAATTCCCTAATTTCACTAATTTCTGCTCCTCTACTGCTTTGGGGATTGGAAAGTTCCTGTCTCGCTACAGTTTTAAGTTGCGTTGTTAACTTATTTACTTGTGATGTTTGTTTTGTTTTTGTTTTTGTTTTTGTTTTTTTGATGTAGGCCTTGAGTGCTATAAACTTTCCTCTTAGGTCAGCCTTCATCGTGTCCCAAAGATTTAGATATGTTGTGTTTTTATCATCATTCAGTTCTAGAAATTTTTGAATTTCCCTTTTAATTTCTACCTGAACCAATTCCTCATTCAGTATCATGGTATTTAATTTCCAAGTATTTGTGTTTTTTCTGTAATTTGCTTTGTTGTGGATATCTAGCTTTATTCCCATAAAATACAGGATATAACTTCAACTTTCAGATACACACACACACACACACACGTATGTAGAGAGAGAAAGAGAGAGAGAGAGAGACTAGCTTTGTGGCCCAACATGTAGTCTACTTTGAAGAAAGTTCCATGGGCTACTGAAAAGAATGTGTATTAATTGGTGTTTGGATGGAAGGTCCAGTAGAGGTTGGTCAGGTCCATTTGTGCTATGGTTCAATTAAGCTCCAGTGTACCTCTGTTAAGTTTTTGCCTGTTGCTTTATCCAGTGGCAAGAGTGGGGTGTTGAAGTCCCCTACAATTATCACTTTTTGGGCTGATTTGGTTTTTTAAATGTTGTAGTGTTTACTTAATGAATGGGCATGAGCTTATATTAGCTGTGTATATGTTCAGTATTGTTTCTTTGACTAATATGTATCATCCTTCTGTGTCTCTTATGATTTCTTTTGTTTTGAAATCTGTTTTATCAGATATCAGATTTGTTACTCCTGCTTGTTTCCTTTTTCCATTAGCTTGAAGTACTTTTGACTAGCCTTTTGCTCTGACAATATGCCTGTTTTTCATGGTAAGATATGTTTCCTGGAGGCAGCAGACTGATGGATTGTGATTTTTAGTCCGTATTTGTAGCCTATGTCTTTTGATTGGAGAGTTAATTCCATTGATGTATAGGGTTATAATTAAGAGATGTTGATGATTCCTACCATTTTTTTGTATATTGTGATTTTTATATATGAATTTCCCTTCTGTCCTCTCATATAGGTTTGTCCTTTTCTTCAAGCTACAGTGTATTTTCTAGCATCTTTTGTAAACCTGGCTTGATAAGCCTTCAGCTCATCCTTATGATGGAAGACTTTTCTTTCACCTTCAACCATGCCTGATAGTTTTGATGGATATATCAGCTTGGGTTGGCATTTGTGTTCTTTCATGGCTTGTACATCTTTCCAAGCTCTTTTAGCTTTTACTGTTTCCCTTGAAAAGTCAGCTGTTATTTTAATAAGGTTACATTTAAATGTGATGTGGTTTTTCTCTCAATACTCTCATAACATTCTCTTTGTCATGTATCTGTAATGTTTTGACTATAATTTGCTGTGGTGAATTTCTATTTTGGTCATATCTGATTGGTTTGTGATATGTCTCTTGTACTTGGATGGGGATCTCTTTCTTTAGACATGGAAATTCACGTTAGTGAAAAATGTCTTCTGGTTTCTTCTGGGTTTCTTCTTCTAGTATACATGAATGCATAGGTTTGGCTTCTTAAAAGTGTCCAATAGCTCTTGGATTTTTCACTCCAGTAACTTTTTGGCTTTTTTATTATTGTTTATTATTTATTCAATTGTGTGTGTATGCATGTGTGTGCGTGTGTGTATATATGTGTGTGTGTGTGTGTGTGTGTGTGTGTGTGTGTGTGTGTAGAACCATGGGCAAATTTGGGAACCACCAAGGACCGTCTCCACCTCCTCGTTTACTCTGCCTCAGGATTCACAGACTCCACCCTACCAGGACCGGAAACTCAGGCCGCCCCTGCTTCCGCTCGGTCTCTATACGTGGGGTCTAGGATCCGAACTCAGGTACTTCCGCTTGCAAGGCAGAGACTTAATCCCTGAGCCACCTTTCCAGCCCCTTTTCGGCTTTTTTTAACCTCTTGGTTTGAACCTATTTGTTCTCCCATGTCGTTTCTAGTTCTGGTATTCTATTTTCTGCTTTGTTACCTTTTATGGCAAGACTCTGTTGAGTTCTGGATTATAGTTAGCTTGTTTTTAATTCAGTTTCATACCTGCATGAGATTTTTTTCGATTACGCTATGCCTAGTTTTGTTTTTTCAACTCCCTTTCTCATTTCATCCAAGTGCCTATTGTGCTCTTGTTCATATCAGGTTTTGAAAATCCTTGTCTTGGTTATTGACTTCTTAGCTAATTTCCAAGAGGGTATTCTGGTAAGGATCCATCATTATGGAATCAAAATATTTAGAGGAGAGTTGTTGCCATGATTTTTGTTGTTTCTCATGAATTCACAGTATAACTTGGTCATTTTGGGTTTGATCTATTGAATCTTTCTTGGTGTAACTTTTTAACTGTTATGTGCCAGATAGAATTACTGTACTTGGAGGGTTATTGCTATTGTTCACCTAAGTGTTAAAAGTGTCAGTCTAGGGTTCCTTGGTGTTATTTCATGGATAAGTTTTTATATTACCAAAAAAGGTGTGTGAGCCCTGCTCTGGTTCTGGGGTATGACAGAGTTTAGGTCTAGATTTGACTAAGAAGTTTAAGAAATAAGTGTGATATAGCAGCTACTAGTTCCTTAGAAGTGTATGAAGTGTGAGTATATGGTCTTTGGGTGTGTTGTATATCTGAAACAGTGGTGAATATCAATTGAGATCAAAAGGAAAATAAAAAGAGTTACTTATCTTAGGGTTGGATGTGAAGATACAATTCTGTTCAATGGAAAGATGTTTGGAATATTTAGTTGTAATTTCACTGGCCTTTGGCTTGTGGATACTGTGGACTTGGTTACATTCTTGAAAGGTTTACTAGTGGTTGATAGAGGGGGGATTAGTGGAGGCTGCCTACACGTGGACCTAAGGGATGTGGCCTCAGGGACCATGTAAGTAGTTTAGTGGTAAAGCATTTGCCTGGAATTCATGGTGTAGGGATTAGCTTAGATCCACATCACTACAAGAGATAAAGTAAAATAAAGGGTACATTATTCATATATACACTCTCATAGATGTAATTTTCCATCTTTCTCATAATTACTCATCCCTGACTTTATTGTATTTGGATTGGAAAGCATTCTTTATGAAATTTCAATCTTTAAAGTTTCTTTGAGGCATTTTATGGAAATATGATATACCCTGGAGGTTGTTCTGCATTTAGCTGGTGAAAAATTGGCATTTCACTATTTTACCAACATAGTCTTTATGCCTATATGGGACTATTTTTTCTTAAGTTTTATTCAATATGTGAACTTTATATTTACATTTTAAACTGTTATTAAAAATTGGCTATTGAAGTCTCTTATGACCATTTTATTGATAGCAGTTTTCCTTGTTTAGGTCTATTGATGTCTGTCTCATAAAATTGAGGTTCATGTAAATATAAAATTGTTGTGTATACACCTTATACATGGATATTTTCTCATTATCTAATTGGCTTTTTATGAAACTTATGACAGACTTGAAGACTTTATTATCTAAAAAATAGATGTTCTCTTAAAAGAAGGAAATTTATAATATGAAAACTGTTGGTGAAGCGTGGTCCTATGATGCCACAAAACTAAAACCTATAAAAAAATGGAATAAGTCTGAAATCTGTTATCCCAGAATATTTAGAGGGAGTATGACAGACATAAACCAAATTTACTAATAGCAATTTTATGGCAATTCTATAAGTTGTGTATTAATTTCTAATGGCATCCCTAACAAACAAAAAACAAGCAATTGAAGTCAGACTGAATTTTATCTTCAGGGATTAGTGTAGCAGAAGTCTACAATCTTTTTACTCCAGAGGCTGAAAAACTAGAAGATTGTAATTTCCTAACCATAATGCACAAAAAGTGAATCCTTGTGTAATACAACCAACCAAACAAACAAACATACAAAAATAAAAACAGTTCATTTAAAGATTGTGGGAATCGGTTCCCACTCACGCACTTATTCACTCACTCACACACACACACAGCTGCTGGCTGTGATGAAAGCAGGTTCCAGCCGTCCCCACCTCCGCCTCTACCCCCAGAGACTCGGCATGGAACGGGGAGATTGTCAGAAGCAGATCTCATTTTATTGGGGGGAGAAAAGGAACTTTTATAAACAAAGGCCACCAAGGCGCGAAACAGGCATCCAATTGTATCACAAGGTCAAGACATCCTACAGGTGCTAATGGTCAAGTTCAATGCCACTTAGCACAGGGGGCAGGTAGATACCTGAAAGCCAATTAGGGCTCTCTGTGAAGTGATCAGGGTCATGCCCAAGACCCTTGCCTTCAGCACCATCTTTAGTCCCATGTGCTCGGCCATGCCCTAGGGCAAATCCTGGGCGGGCCCAACAAAAGATGAATGAAGAGGCAACAAAAAAATCTGGTAAGCAATAAATACTGATGTTATAACCTCTGATACTTCTTTATACTGGCCAAATAAGTTAAAATTACTGGCAAATAGTCAAGAAGAAATAAACTTACTCCACACATCAGAAACTTGTTGGCACAGTTAAAATACTGTATAAACACTGTATGAACTGAAAATGGAAAGATTTTGGAATTTTATCAATGCCACCTTGCCTTGGAAAGGCTCAATAGTAACTAGATTGCCCCCAGAATGGGCATTTCAGTGGAATTGCAAAAATTATGAACACCCATACTTGTACCCATTTCCTATTACTAGGCTTCCTTAGCCACTTTTATCTTCAAAGAACTTGAATTACATAATCTAAGAATGTCCAGCTACTCAACATCCCTTCTTTTGGTAGACTTCAATCTTTACCTGAATTGATGACACACATTTGTCTTCTAAACAGAACTTTCCTTCAATTTCCAAATCTGTTAACTTTTAAATGTCATTTGTGATTTCTTATAGTCTTCAAGGCAAGCTCTCAAAAAATCATGAATAATTAAACACTCTTCCATCTCTTAGCAAAACATAGTCATTCCATGTCAGAAATTTGTATGGTAGCTAGTGAAATATCTCTGAAATGTATTCTTTTTTTTTTTTTTTCGGTGCTGGGGACCGAACCCAGGGCCTCGCGCTTACTAGGCAAGCGCTCTACCACTGAGCTAAATCCCCAACCCCTGAAATGTATTCTTATACTGGCATTTTATTCAACTTTTTCTTCTCATTTTTTTCAACTCAGCAAAGGCCTCTCTGTAATATGTAGCATATATACTCATGATGGTATGAATGTCTCTCTGTTATTCCATGAGCTTTCCAAAAAAAAGAAAAATATTCAGATAGCTACAAAAGTCCTGATTAAGATAGTATCTCAAATGAGATTGTGGTGTTTTTTTTTGGAATTTTGTATATTTCAAGTAGGCTATAAATAGTTCAAGTTTAAGAAAATAAATTAGGATCATAGTAACAATATAAACCAAAGCACAGAAATAACACAATTACAATGTAGGACATGGAAGCTATACAATAGAAGAATCAAAAGAAATTTGTTTATATGGAATATAAAGTAATAGAAAATAATATAAATGGAGATGTTGCTGCATATCAAGCAGGGCATAAGGAAAAATGATGAATTGATATTGAAATAGATTATAAAGAAAATTTAGAGAAAATGGCACAAACAGAATTGGCAAAGACCCACCTGTTCTGTAGAATTATGAAAAACTTATTGCTAGAAAGTTAATTCTAGAATAAAAATGAGAGACAATGAGAGAACATACTTCATTTTTCTTTGTCATGTGAGGTCTCAAACTGAAAAATGTTTGTTCATATAGGTGGGTGCTATGAAGTTCCATGAATAGGGCTATTACTATGAAGATCATTGGATCCTGTAACTCTTCTCTTGGTAAGACATTCTAAAGTTAAGTTCTATCAGAAAGAAACAAAATATACACAGCAGAATAAATATATTTATATAATATATAGCATGTATAATATCACTTGAGGAATTTACCTGTGGTTACACTACTACAGAAAGTAGCTCCCCCTCCCACAACCAGCATTAACCATCCCATGATGCATCAGAGAGTGGCAGTGTCCCATGAGTTCTTCCCCTTTGCTCAATGAAATATTGAAAGGCCAAATCTTGTGCAGGTCCCATGCAGGTAGACATACCTGAAGTGAATTAATGAGTACAGTAGTCCTTTTATTTCTAGAAGAAATTGTTTAGTGGGACTTCTCCACACCATTTAGCTATCCAAATTTATCACTTCTCTGAACTGGATTGGGGATGTGATGTAGATGTTCTGTTAGGAACTACTACTTCACATTCATTTATCCTCTGTATGTTGGCCAGCCATGATCCTCTGTACTAAACAACTTCTATTCCAAACACTTCTTGGTCAAAGGTTGATTTGTGTAATAATTTTGAGCAAAAAATAAGTGTTTAGGGGCTGGAGAGATGGCTCAGTGGTTCACAAACTGTCATACAACCAAAAGATTCTGAGTTTGGATCCCAGGTCCCATGTAAAAACACCATGCAGAAACCACTGTTTCAAGCACTCTGCACTTCTGGCCTTGGTAGGAAAAGCCTGAGAAATCCCAGAGTGAAACAAGGAGGTAAAAGCAATCCGGAATGAATCTTGAAGTCACCCTTCATCTTCCACAGGGACATACAATGACCACTGACACACACACACACACACACACACACACACACACACACTAGATAGATAGATAGATAGATAGATAGATAGATAGATAGATAAATTTTTAAAATTCTATCTTACAAAGTATTTAGAATGGGGAAAGTTACCATTCTAAATGGGGGAAAAAAAACTGTTTTTTTCTCCTCTAAGCATATGATCTCTCTAGCTACAAGTCATTAGTCCTGTCAAGAGGGGCTGGAGAGGTGGCTCAGGGGTTAATCCTCTGCCTGGCAGGCAGAAGGTCCTGAGTTCGGATCCTAGGCCCCACATATAGACACGGGGGGGGGGGGAGCAGACTGAGTTTCTGGTGGGGGGGAAGCGAGGGTGGCCTGAGTTTCTGGTCCTGGTAGGGCAGAGCCTGTAAATCCCAGGGCAGGGTAAACAAGGAGGAGGTGGAGGCAGTCCATGGTGGTTCCCGAATTTGCCCGTGGTTCTACACACACACACATACACACACGCATAATTGAAAAAAAAAAAAAAGATCAAGCATGAGTTCCTTGTTGAAAAGCAAGTCAAATGATTGATATTGATGTCACTATTGCAACAGTGGCATTTCTTAAAAGGCTAGTTGAAGGAGGCATCTTTCAGTATGCTAATAAAATGAAGGCTGTGGATATAGTTAATGAAAAATGTGGTAGAGAATGAATTGAGACTGAAAATGAAAAGACAAAGGAAAACGACCACCAGAGACCAGAATTCTGCCTCTCAACTGGACAGCACCACCTTTGCCACACTTCCACCAAGACTGATTTGCATAAGATTGCACCTCAGATTGCACTCTCTGCTGTGGAAAGGGAAACATTGCCAAGGCACTTTTCGATATGTGTAGATGATCGTGAGATGAGCAGATGAGCAGGGATGATACTAAGGAGAAGGGGAGTTGGAGGAGGCCTGGCTCCTGCGTTGGACAGAAACCCTTCCCTGACCATGGAGGAATCCACCTGCTAGAGCCAGCCACTTCCTAGCCTGTGGCGAATAAGTGGAGATCAGTTGCCAAGTGGACACACACCCCCATCAAGTCATGCTCAGAAAGCAGAAGATGGGAGAGGCAGCAGAAAGATGGAAAAGCAGGAGGAGGAGAAACTTGTAAGGACTTGTTAGGAGATAGGGATGGAGAGAGGGGAGGCAGGGGAGCCGGGAAAGAAGAAGGAACCTTAAGGCAGACAGAGATTGAGGATGCCTGGAAAGCAGAACACGGGAATTCAGGCTGCACTCTTTTCAGCACTTAGCTCCCTAGGGTGCTGTGATCCACAAGCGGCGGCTCCCCCAAACTCTCTGCACCCTGGGCTACAGGCAGTTGTCTCCTGCGACAAGCCTGAACCCTGGTTGGGCACCATTCCCTTAGATGGCCTGTTTCTCCACAGGGCAAATGGCTCCCACATGACACTCCACATTGCCCAAGCCACAGATGTCCAAGGGCCCCAGTGTGAGGGCACTTCCAAGTTTCATTCCCCTGGGTTGGGAAGGAAGGCAGGAAGCCAAGCAGTTGTCAGCCTGCTAGCACTGAAGAACACTTCCTGGCTCACGGGCTGCAGGCATACAAACACGGCCTTCAGGGAACCCCCGCCTGCCCCTGGAAACGCACGATCCCTCGTGAGAAACACAGACGGACATTCCACAGGATGCTACCAGAAGCCCAGGAAATAACGATCAAAATGCCCAAACATGCACACACACAAACACAAACAAGGGAGCAAAAAGAGAGAGGCAGATGCATACAAAGGGACAGAGAGGAAGACAGAGAGAGAGGGAGGGAGAGAGAGACACAGAGAGAGAGAGACAAACAGTGAAACAGAATGTCAACCAAGATATCCATACTCCAGAAGAAAGGGCCTCGGGTTCATCCAAAGCTCCAATCTGAATGGCCAGCCATGCCTAAGAGAAAAGGGAGTGTTCTCCACAGGTGTCATTTGTCAAGGGATATGTGGCTTTGGCATGCAGGAGTCTGTCTCCTTGCCAAACCCTCGGGATGTGTGTGGACGTGTTGTGCGATGAGAAGCAGAGAAGAAAGGCCGCCCTGGGCCGCCGGGATTCTAGGATGATGTGGAACACACTGGCTTCTCTCCGCCACGGTTATGCTTCCCATGGAGGCGTCCAAGGGGCCCTCTGTTGTCTCTTTCCTCTCCCGGGTCCCTGAGAGCAGGCACACAATGCTTCTGACATCCCAGAGCTTGAGTTAACTCTGCTTGATCTCTGGGGACCCAGCCCCCCCAATAGCCGACCCCAACGACCCTACCTTCCGAACTCCCAGAAGGCCAAAGCAGTGGTGTCTAGCAGTGTTGGCCAATGAAGGGAGGAAGTTCGGTGTGGCCCAGCCAATCAGCAGTGAGAGCAGCCCTGTGGTCGGGGCAGTGAGCCCCTGGGACTCCACCTGGACCCCATTGGTCTTGGGACAGCAAATGTGAGAGTGACCCGGTACACCTGAAAGGCAGCCTCTGAGTCTCCTGGCAGCGGGCAATACCTGTAGTGAGCAGCCATGCGGGTCAGGTGAGCCCACAAGCAGAACTTGCTAATAGCCCCGTCTCAATGCCTCTTCACAGCGGGGGACGGTGGGAGAGTGTAGGGACTTGGCATGTGCTTCCCATGAGGAAATCCTGGGGAGGATGCTCCTCAGCTCCCAGGCCTGTGGTCCCAAGGATGTGCAGGCAGAATGCACTTTCGTAAGTGCCAGCGAGGCAAAGCTCCAGGGAGTGGAAGCCCCGTCTGGAGATGTCCCAGAGACATGGGGAGTCCCGGGAGTGGCGATGGTGCGCCCTGAAGGACAGCACCAGCACAGCCAGAGCCACCGCTGCCACTCGCAGGAAAAGCGCTTCCAGCAACAGCTCCTACAGCTCTAGCAGCAGCTCCAGTGACTCCAGAAGCTGCTAGACTAGCTTCGGGCCAGCGAGTCCACACCAGCCTCTTCTGTCCCCCAAACCCATAAGGCCACCCTGCTGGGCCCTGGCAAATCCACGGCCAAGAAGGCAGCTCTAATCATGGCCAAAGCCCTCTGCGATTACAAGAGGATCAAGCACACAATGTGACCTCAGTGCAGAGGCCTGCTTGGCCAGGAAGCCCTAGGAACTGAAACCCTTCCTTGGAAGGCATATCGCCTGGCACGCCTCCACCCCTGCCTACCAGCAGGGGCCTTCCCAAACATCCCTGCAAACAGCTTTGCCCAAGCGCTGGCTTTCTGCTTCACCTAGCCCAGGCGGGCTTTCATTTCCACCTGTGACTTGTTGGGGACACCTTCCTTGGACACCCTGCGGGCTTGCAGGATGCTCCTGCAAAGAGCCCACCCACATAGTTCTTGGAAAAAGTTGGCACTTCCGCTCCACCCCCCACCCTCCCCAGCACCAAATAGCTCTGCCGCACTTAACTGCCACGCGGGGAGCATTCAAAATCCCCCTCCCCACGCTGCTTTCCTACCGCAAGCACCAAAAGCCCCTGCAATCTTCCCCGCCCTTACCCTTCCTTTCCCTGAACTCCAGTGCTCCCAGTCCCATTCCGTAGGGAATTGTCCTGCTCCACCCACCCCCAAACCCAGCTGCAGTGAACCAACCTCTTCCCCAGTTCCAAATTGACACTTCCTTTTTCCTGCAGCTCTCCCAACTTCTCTCAGCTTCACAAACAGCTTCACATTGTGGATACCAGATGCTCTTAATCACAGTTATACCCCACTACCTGGTATAGATTTCTGTAAAGGTTACTCTTAATTATTTCTGTGAGAAAACACCCAAAGTCAAGCAACTTAAAGGAGAAAGGGACATTTATTCAGCTTAAGATTCGAGAAGGGAGGTACAGTCTCTCAAAGCAGAGGAGGGACTGCTGCCTGGCCAAAGCTGGAGAAGGCTAAGTCACTGCAGACAGTTTGTAAGCTGAGAGCTGCTAACTGCTTGCTGGAAAGGCAGACTTCTCCTAGAGGTAAGGTGGGACTAATCCACCTCAAGACCCACCCCTTGTGACTACCTTACTCAAGCAAAGTGTGGGGGTCCCCGTGAATCGCAGCTCCATCCTGCAGGCCGGTCCGGCGAGTCCTCCACAAGGGGGATCAGGGAAAGGTGAGTAGGTCCCCCCTTCCCCTAGCCCTCACTTCCCGAGGACAATCAGACAGGAGAGGGAGTCTAGTCACTGCAGGAACTCATTTATTGCAAGTCCACAGCCACCTTATATAGAAAGGGGAATTCCAGGGTGGGAAAATGGGCAACCAATCATCTTAAAGTCAAGCCAGCACACAGGATGTATGTAGCAAAATTCCTTTAAAACATCCTGAGCTATTCCCTCCTGACTTCCTCCATCCTGAGCTGTTCAACACATCCTGAGCCACCCCCTCCTGACTTCCCCTGAGCTGGTCAAAACATCTTGAGCTGCCCTTCAGACTTCCTCCATCAAAACATCTTTGTTTAACCTTGCCAGATTATTGAGGTCACCTAGAGGGAGGTCCCCACAGCAAGGCTCCACCTCTCAAGGTGCCATGACCTTGTCAAACACATGAGACTGTGGGGGACACATTTCAAACCATGACTTGGGTCTCACTGCAGTCCTTGGTACCCTGCCTGTGCAAACACTTTCCCTGACCTGAGCGTGCCTGCTGCTTCAAGATTCTGTGTTTCAAGAGTGAGGAAGTGCCTGAGGGCAAAGGAAAGCAATGGGTTTGCTAGCATGCTTTGAAATTTCACTCCATGGTGCCAGGTGAACTTGGACACATTGTTGAGAGGCAGCTGGTCAGAAGCCACCAAACTTAGGGACCAAACCAGATGGTGCCTGTGCTCTCTTGTTCAATCTTCTTGATTTAGTTCTGAACCTCATGACAAGGTTTATATCTTCTTGCTCCTTCCAGGAACCAGGAACCTAATCAGCACAGACCCTGAGGGATATTCCCAGCTCTGGTGATTCTAGAAGGAGGTGCTCAGAACAAATAGTCACACTTAGGTAGTAGGACAGACCAGGGCATCACATTAAAGGCTATTTGGGCAGAGTGCAGCCTGGTGGGTGGGATCCCATCCCGGTGAATTGAAACGCTCAGGAGGTGTATTTATGTAAATACATACATTAAAAAAATGGGTAAATGCTCAGGGTGTTGATCCGTCTTTAAAATGGATAAACCAAAATTCAAAAGAAGGGTTTCACTGCCAGGTTGTGGAGTGGGTCACTCACTGACATGTACAAGACATTCCTCCCCCTGTGCTCAGACCACAGGCAGCTAACCAGCCCTAAAGTTTAAAAAAAATCGCCCACCTGTCTTTTCAAAACAGTGGGATTAACTTCATACATACGGGTGGGTGGGCCTCAGAGGTAATTTCTCTGTGATGGCAATGAACTCCTAGAGAAAAGTGGAGATATACTGTGCATAGGAACAAAGGCAAGATCATCGAGGGGGCAAAAACCTAATGATGTTTTAAGGGATTGATTGGAGCACACACATCTGAAAGTTAATCCTGCCTCTGACTTGGCCATACTTGCTATTAACTGAGATTGGCTGACAGACTCCTAGAAGAGATTATCCAGATCGATACATTTACAATACAAAGAAAAGCCTTGGAGTTTCCCAGTTGCTGACCATGTCCAAAGAATCATAGACGATAAGACCTAGAAGAGAGACTCTCTGAAGCTGTGCTAAAGAGCTCTCTCCCTTCCTGCCGCTAGGCTTCTTTGCTTCTTCCACCCTCCAGCTGCCCAACACTCCAAGTCTTCAAAGACTCCCCAGGAATCCTCCAGCCTTCAGTCGTCAGCCACTGGACCACTGGACTGAGCAGTGCTGGCTTTATCTTGTAAGCCAACTTAATCAGTCCCCTAGAGATATATTCATTCTGTGGCTCTAGAGAATGCTGACTATCACTGGGCAATTTCAAATGGTTGAGGCCCATGCACGAAAACCCATGCTCACAAGAATTCTTCTGAGGAACATAGGTTCTCCCTAAGTATTTGTTCAGTGCAGAAATGCTTGGAAACAGAAGTCAGATGTGAATTTGGATCTCCACAGGGGGATAACATGTTGGAAAAGGATGGGTTCAAACAGAAAGGAACCAAGATCAACAATAAAGTGTTTGCCATTAGATATGATGATTAGAGATCCTGCATGATTGCATTGAATGGTTGAGACCGAATGACTGTTGGACCTTGTGACACTGGAGTGGTGGCCTAGCAGGAGTTAGCTGTCCTCTTCTCCTGAGGAGATGTCCTCCTGCACCTGGAGAAAATTATGAATTCTCAAGTGGATTTCCACCTTAAAGATTGCAGTTCTGAGGAGCATAGAGAGAGGAAAGCAGCTGGGGAAGGTTGATTGTGGTGGGGGTGATTTGGGAGGGAATGGGGATGCATAGGGTTGGGGAGAAAGGTTTGAGCCAATCCAATTAGAGCCCAGGGGAAAAATGATACCATAAGTGACAGGTGACCACCAATGTAGCAGTGACTCAAGTATCAAAGAGACAACCAACAGCTTTCTTTGTGGATTGAAGATTCCCTTGTCAGAAGGTTGCCCATTGCTGTTACTGTAAACTAGAACAAGAATCTATGAGCAAAAGGAAGGAAGAAAACAAAAAAGGGAAGACAGGCAAGAAACCTTGAGGGAGGAAGACAGTACAGCAAACTGCCATGTAGGTAGCTGTTCTCAAACCCAAAGAGTAGGTGCTTACATGAGTGAAATGAAATGCACGTGTCAGTGGGGTGGCCTAAAGAGAGGTAACTTGAGGTACCACAGAGCCATGTGCACCAACAGGAGTTGACAGGCCAGAGTGAATCACAGGTTCTATAGAAACACACTGGAGGAAGGGTGGAAAGGTATCAGAGGGAATGGTGAAGGAAAGGGAGTGTGTAGAGGAGATGGGGCAGGATGGAAGCTGGGTTGAATACTCAGTGTCCTTGTGAAAGTAGAAAAATCAAAAGAAAGTTAAAATAAAATAAAATAAAATAAATCATCCACTACAGTAAAAAAAAAAAAAAAAAAAAAAAAAGATTCCAGTTCTCCTTCTCTACTTCATTGGTTCCTATGTTCAGTTTCTCAATAGAAGATCCCACTCTAAAGGGCAGGCTGCTCTGTGACTCAAGGCAGTGTTCTGGCCTCAGTGTAGGAAATGCAAAGTTGTTTTTTTTTTATTCATTCAATTGTGCGTGTGTGTGTGTGTGTGTGTGTGTGTGTGTGTGTGTGTGTAGAACCACGGACGAATTCGGGAACCACCATGGACCGCCTCCACCTCCTCCTTGTTTACTCTGCCCCAGGATTCACAGGCTCCGCCCTACCAGGACCAGAAAAGCAGGCCACCCCACTTCTGCCAGGCATCTATACGTGGGGCCTAGGATCCGAACTGAGGACCTTCTGCCTGCAAGGCAGAGGCTTAACCCCTGAGCCACCTCTCCAGCCCCAGAAATGCAAAGTTTGGTCTTCTTTCCTTTTTCTTTTTGTCTTCTTGTGTTTTTCTATTTCTGCTGTTTCTCTTTGACTCAGTGGAACCAGAAAGAATCACTGATGAAGACCAGCCTGACACAAAGCAAAGGGAAAGCAGAGAGAGCCAGCTGGTAAGCTCACAGGTACAGAGCAGGAGGGTATGAAATCTTCGTATCTGACTGGTGGTCCGGGCACTGGGTGAGTGGGCATGGCCAGAGGATGGGCTATAAGAGAGGTGAGACTTCAGAAAGGGCCTGTAGTTGACGAGGCTCTCTGAAGGGGAAGCATCTTTCTGTCCCCTGAGATTCCAGTCAGGAAATTTGCACTGCTCATCATGAACACATGGAGCATGCCAGAGGTCGCTGTATGGGAGAGTCTCAGCCTGATGTCTCTTTTGTTCCTGTGTTTGTTTGTTTGTTTGTTTTTCCTCAGGACCGGATGTTGACTGAAGTGCAAGCTCAATTCATAGTCTGTTTTTTGGCCTCTCCTCATTGGGATCATAGTTGGCAAATACTTCCATATATTTCTGTTGGATTTAGTTCAAAATTTCCTGAGTTCTTCCTAAATGTAGGGGACAGTTAACCTCCTTACTCCCTGGCTTGAACACTACTCAAATTATTTCCCTCCCCTTCTTTAAAGGTTATGGTTCCCAAGAAAACCTGCAATTCAGGAGTAAGCTATACAACGCTGTGTAGGGAAAACATTTTCCTAAATCCTCAAGAGAAATGCAGCATCCCAGTGGGATCCGCAAACCATACAGAGGCATGCAGAGACAAACCATCCCATTCAAAGCCCAAGGGGAAAAGAGATGGATGAATTTCTAAGTAAACACAACCTACCTAAATTGAATCAGGAAGTTGTGAATTACTTAAATAGCCCTATAACATATAAGGAAATTGAAGAAGTAATCTCAAATCTTCCCACCAAAAAATGTCCTGGACCAGATGGATTCAGCACAGAATTCTACCAGACATTTAAGGATTTAATAACACCAATATTCCTTAAACTGTTCCATCAAATAGCAAAGGAAGGAACACTACCAAATTCCTTCTATGAAGCTAATATTGTCTTAATCCCAAAACCTAATAAAGATTCACTTAAAAAAGAAAACTATAGGCTGATCTCTCTGATGCACATAGACGCAAAGATTCTCAACAAAGTCTTAGCAAATCAGATTCAAAAACATATCAAAAAGATCATTCACAGGGACCAAGTAGGCTTCATCCCCGGCACACAAGGTTGGTTCAACATACGCAAATCAATAAATGTAATTCATCATGTAAACCAGTCCAAAGTCCAAGACCACATGATACTCTCCATAGACGCAGAAAAAGCCTTTGACAAGATCCAACAGCCTTTTATGATCAAAATGCTAGAGACAGTAGAATGGAAGGAACCTTTATCAATATAATAAAAGCTGTATACAACAAGCCCACAGCAAGGATTATGCTCAATGGGGAACAATTGGAAGCATTCCCACTTCAATCAGGAACTAGACAAGGCTGTCCACTCTCACCACTTCTATTCAATATTGTACTTGAAGTCTTAGCTGAAGCCATAAGACAAGAAAGGGACATAAAAGGGATTCAAATCGGCAAGGAAGAAGTCAAGCTATCCCTATTTGCAGATGACATGATCTTATACCTGAGTGATCCCAAAAACTCCACCAGGAAGCTCCTGGAACTAATTGAGAAGTTCAGCAGGGTGGCAGGATACAAAATAAATGTGCAAAAATCAGAGGCCTTCCTATATGCCCAAATGAAAGAAGTGAAAAAGCCTTGAGAGAAACAATCCCATTTACTGTAGCCCCTAAAAAAATGAAATACCTTGGTATAAACTTAACCAGGGAGGTAAAAGACCTTTACAATGAAAACTTTAAAACCCTGAAGAAATTGCAGAAGACACCAGAAGGTGGAAAGACCTCCCATGTTTCTGGATTGGCAGAATCAACATTGTAAAAATGACCATCGTACCAAAGGCAATATACAAATTCAATGCTATACCAATTAAAATCCCAAAGCAATTCTTTAAAGAAGTTGACCAAACAATCTCCAAATTCATATGGAGGCACAAAAGACCCAGGATAGCAAAGACAATCCTGAGTAACAAAAACACTGCTGGAGGTATTACCATACCAAACTTTAGTCTATACTACAAATCCATAGTTGTAAAAACAGCCTGGTACTGGCTCCAAAATAGACACACAGATCAATGGATAAGGATTGAAGACCCAGATATAAGCCCATAAAGTTACAGCCATTTGGTCTTTGACAAAGGGGCCCAAAGAATCCAATGGAAAAAGAACAGCATCTTCAACAAATGGTGCTGGCAAAACTGGATCTCCACATGCAGAAGATTAAAGCTGGACCTGTACTTGTCACCATGTACAAGACTTAATTCCAAATGGATCAAGGACCTTGATATCAGGCCAGAGACTATAAAAATCATAGTTGAAAGGATAGGGAACTCCCTCGAGCTGATTGGGCTAGGCCAACATTTCCTAAACAGACATCCAATGGCAAAGTCACTGCTACCAACTCTCAACAGTTGGGACCTTGTGAAATTAAAGAGCTTCTGTTCAGATAAAGAGATTGTCACACGAGCTCAAAGGCAACCCACAGAATGGGAGAAAATCTTCACTAACCACATATCTGATAGAGCTCTACGGTCCAGAGTGCACAAAGAACCTAGAAAATTAAACACCAAGGAAACCAATGCCCCAATTAAAAAATGGGCCCTGGAACGTAAAAGAAATTTTACCAGAGATGAAATTAAAATGTCTAACAAATATCTTAAAAAATGCTCCACTTCTTTAGCCATAAGGGAAATGCAAATCAAAACCTCCCTGAGATATCATCTCACCCCGGTCAAGATGGCAAAAATCCACAATACAAACAACAACAAGTGCTGGAGAGGATGTGGAGAGAGGGGAACTCTGCTACATTGCTGGTGGGAATGCAGGCTCATACAGCTACTCTGGTGAGCTGTCCGGAGATTCTTAAAGAAATTAAAGATTGAAATGCCATATGTCCCTGCTATCCCTCTTTTGGGAATAACCCCCCATGCAGCAGAGGTTCACCTCGATAGCACAAGCACGACCATGTTCATAGCAGCACAGTTTACAATAGCAAAGACATGGAATCAACCTAAATGTCCAACAGTTGACGAGTGGATAAGGAAACAGTGGTACATCTATACAATGGAGTACTACTCAGCCATCAAAAATGATGAATTACTGGAATTTGCTGGGAAATGGATGTCATTAGAAACAATTATATTAAGTGAAGTATCCCAAACCCAGAAAGTTAAGCGCCGTGTGTACTCCCTAATAGGTGGCTCCTAGTACCAAACTTACCCAGCCCACATTGAGACATTCAAAGGTAAACCTATGTAATACAGTAATTGCAAGGATTGTGAACAGGAGGGATGGGGTTGGAGGGCCACACCAGACACAAGGAGAGAGGGGACCATGTTACAGCAGAGAAAATCAGCCTCCAAGGAATGCAAGTAAGTAATGTGACACCTGGTTAAGTTCACAGACCTTCGTTCCTGATTATGTACAACTGAGGGGGTATGATCTCACCAGAAGGGGAGGGCATATAGTCTGGCAGATGAAAAGAGATCATTTTGCAAATAGCTGACTGATCCCTCCCTCACCGAGGTTTCCTGCTTTTATTACATCTACCCTTGAATGTGCTATTATAAGAAGACTCCAGTTTAACAGTTTTTTGTCTCTGACCAGGGGGTGACACACAGTGCCCATCAGGATGGAGTGAAGGGCATTGCAGGAGCAGCAAAACTGCAAAAGAAAATCAACAAACCACAATCCAGAATTTCAGAGACTCTATATCAACCACATAGAACTAAGCCAGCCTAATCTCCCCCCATCCTGAAGCTCAGGGACATTTGCGGAAGAGGGGGTGGTAAGATTGTAAGAGCAAAAGGATGGGAGGAGCAATGATCTGAAGATTCTCCACACTAGTTAGGGCTGAAGCAATCATAATAAGACTTTGCATGCCCTGCGCAATGTCCAACACACTATTGACTTCACAAAGTCTAGCATCACTAAAGAGCCAGCCATGGCTGCAGCTACACCAGTTCTGTGCTCAAGAGCCATTGTAAGAGAGATAAGGGGGTTTTTATGTTTTAAATTTTAGGTCCTCTTTTTAATTTTTCATAGCATAAAGTTTAGGGAGCATTTTCCAGAATGTTCTCAGCGGTTGTAATTACCCACCACACCAGGTTGCCTCTTGTTGGGCGGTTGCAGGAGTTCTGTGTTCCGACTAGATGGGTACGTGTGCATGCGTGTGAGCATGTGTGAATGTGCATGTAGCATTCATGCCTTAACTTCAGTGTTTGCCTGGGTCTGCACCGTCACCCACATTGTGTCGTCTGTCTCCATCTGAACTTCATCCTGGAGAAAGCAAAGTTGCAGACCCCATGGGTTAAGAATGAATTCCTCTGGAAGGATGTCTGGTCATGTGGACCCCCGAGTTGTCTTCATGGACTTGATTGGGAACTTAGCCTGGAAAGAAAAAAGTGGACCGTCAGATGGAACGGTACCAACGGGAAGAGGAGCACCAAGTGCTAGCACGCCTTCTGGCCCTGCGCAACCACGCCACAGTTTGTCTACAGTCTGACTAGGTTGAAGTTACAGTGATGGCAGCGGTCTTGACATTCTTCGTCAGAGTCTAGAGAGATGTAAGACTTCCCATTAATGTCTTCTTTCCTTTATGTTGATTAGTCTTTGATACATGTGCTGAATCAGAAACCTAAATAAAGATAATTTTTTAAAATGTAAAAAAAAAAAAACAAAGTCTAGCATCAGCCAAGGCACCAAGATCCTTGGAGGCAAGGGATTGACAGCCACAGTAGTGTTCCTATGCTTAAAGGGAACACGAGAAAGGGTTCAGGGAAATGCCACTGGATCCTTGTACGTCATTGGAGAGGAGGACCAAGAGGAGAGTTAGGCATACACAGTAAAGGACTCTCTGGGAATTGGGGGGGAGGCACTGGGAGACGGGGAGGGAAGGAAGGGGAGCAGGGGGTTTAGGGGGAGGAGGAGGGGGGAGGGAACTGGTCTACCTATTAAGTTTGTATGAGCGGAAATAATAATAAAAAATGTTAAAAAATAAAAAAAAACAAAGCCCAAGGGGGTCCACAAGTCCTGACAGTGTGGATCCCACCACCACAGGGATCTTCCAAAGTGCCCCCTGATGTCTGCACACAACTCTCCTCGCCCAATCCAACTGCTGAGCCTGCTAAGGTCCCTTTGTGTCTTGTCTTTCTGCAGATCCGTCCCCTCCAGCTCATCTTGCTGCAGACCTGTCAAGTGACTCTGGTTCTGTGGCCACAGAGCCAGCTCCCAGACAGAAAGTGAGGCTGAGCTGGACACACCTTGGTGCTGCGCAACTTGGTCAACGCCTCCTACATAAACTCAGCCCTGCAGTGCTTGACGCACATGCCACCTCTGGCCTAGTCCATGCCACTGTCCTGGGAGCACGAGTAGAGCTGTGGCCACCAGGGCCTCTGCATAATGAGCATGATGGGGCTCACAGTGACCAAGAGTCTCCTGCACTCTGGACAGGTTCTCCAGCCTGCAGACCAGCTGCTCTCAGCCTTCCACAGGGGCAAGCAGGAAGATGTGTGAGTTTCTCCTGTTCTACCTGAACACCATGCAAATATCCTGGCTGCAGGATGGAGGACTGCAGCCCAGTGTGGGAGATTTTCGGGGGCTCCTGGCAATCTCAGGTCAAGTGTCTCAAACTGCCAAGGCACTTTGGACACCTGGGAGCAAGGAAAACACAGGTTTGAAATCAAGAAGTGAAATCAAGAAGTCTTGACATGAGTATATGGTGTCCCAAAGCCCACTGAAAATCCACCTGTTCTACTCCTTCCACTTCCTTTGGGAAATTTAGGGAGTGGGCTGCATTTCTTTGAAACTTCATCAATAGTTTCATTTTATTTTCACCCAGAATTAGTGTATATCTCTCCCCACAAGTTATGTTGATACAAACGAAAGATTTTTGCCTTTGCTCCACCTGAAAGGAAAATCCTCCCACAATGACTGGAACACACTGTTAGCTTTCTGAAATCTACATTGAGGAAAAAGGTGTATGGGGACAAACTTGAAAGCAAGTGTGTTCCTCCGCCCTGTTCAGAGGTTCTCTGGGAGCTGGATGAGGAGACACCACACAAATCACCAGGCTGCTCTCAGGGAGATACAGCCAGGAGGAAGGACTGCAATTTATTCTCTGTCCAGGGTCGCCTAACTACCCACTGATCTTACGAGTTTGGTAATCCCTGGTGTTACACCCTTGAAAGAGCAGGTAGTTTCTCCCTGTTTCTGGCTCTAGCGTGCAGACTGATTTCTTGCCTTGAGAAGAGGAATGTTTCCAGAGAAACCTTCCCTCAGCTTATGAGTGAATTGTCCCACTGTCTCACCTGTGGAATTAAACCAATCACTTTTGAGGGTGTCTTGTGTGAAGCAAGACAGCTTACTGTGGTTCCCTTTGTGAATAGGAGAAAACATCCACTACACTATGTGACTGATGGAGTGACTGGATGTCCTTCCTATGTACATGTGCAAGACATGCCTCTGTGGACATGAGAATCTTTCCCCGTAATCATGTTAATACAAATGAAAGTCTTTCAGTGGTGAAGGTGTGCTTGTGTGTGTGTGTGCTTGTGAGTGTAAGGTAGTATCAGCCTCTGCACTCCTTAGCCTGATGTAACCTTTGACCTATTTTCACAGCCTCCTCCACTGTCTATTTTGATGCAGCATTTGGCTGCCTAATCAAAACCACCTTGAGTACAGCTTGAACCCTAGGCAGGAGAGTCCCATGATTCATCTGTTCTTCAATGTTCCTATCAAATACTAGTGCTTTAAAAGTCATTTACTGCTTTTGACTACAACCCAGGGAATCACAATCATCATGAAGAAATATCCATTCATGATTTTCTATCAGTGAATCCTCAGGTAGCAAACATCTTAATGACACTAGATGAAGCTGTAAACTAGATCTGTTTGTAATGAAACATGAAAAACAATGAGTCCTTATTTTCTCTGCTTTTTAACCATTCTCTTCCCACTTAGTGTCCACACCTACAATGCAAGGTCACATTCAATGTCACTATCTCTACAAGCAAGCATCTCACACACATCACAGGGGGCTGACCTCAGTGATGTCACTCAGAAGTTCATCTATGCTGCAAGATAACCTGGTTCCCCTAGTTACTAGTTTATATGGATCTGCCATTTCAAAATATGTCTTTCTGAGAAATGAGTTCATTGTCTTCTAGAGTTAAGAGAAAGACTGCTGAGAATTAGAGAAGGGATTTAGCTTTCTCCCATGCTGGGGGAGAGACTGGAATGCTCTTCATGATGTCACAGAGTCATTGATTTCTCTGCAGTAGCTCCCAGGGGAGCCAACAGTGCTTGCTCCCTCCACTTTCTAGAACTTCATTTTATGCGGAGGCAAAGGACTACTGATTTCTTCATGTGGACATGTCACACTCTTGGATTTTAAGGCAACATATAATAGCTTCTCACCAACATGAGAAAGATGAGTACAGTGCCTGATTCCAGAAAAATAAACTCCAGACACCTCCAATGTCTCAGGTTCTCCTGAGTGTTGAGAAAGATTTCTCACAGATGGTTTTGCACTGGAGTCAGGTAGGAGCTACAGGGCTTAACCCTCCCTAGGAAAGGCTGGATAGAATTCCTCTGCCCCACCTGTACCTGGGGACCATTTTTGTTACTGTTTGTGTCGTCAGCCCTAACCCCAGCAAAAACCACTCTCTTGAAAGCACCTGTGACTTTTCTGACCTCTGCCTAGGCCCCACATGGGATACTGGAGAACTTCTTTGCCCAGTCAAATGCAGGCTGTCTAGAAGGCATGGAGCTGCAGCAGGCTGATATTTCTTCCTTAACTCTGCCAATTTTTACATGAATGGAACTAAGTCATAGGAGTTTACTCTATGCATAGTATTGTAGGGCACTGCTGTTCTGATGATCAGGAACCCAGGTAATTTTGTAAGCCTCATCCTTCAAGGATCTATTCTTTAGTGATGGACCTCTGCTCTGCACATGTATGATGGTGATGCAGTACATTTGTTTTTCTGAAACCTTGAAAGGTCACTGTACCTACACACACAGCTCTCTCTTCCTGTCACTGACCACGTCTCAACTTTAAGAAAGGATTCCTGAGTATGACAGGCTGTGTGATGAAGGTTTCTGATCTTTGGTCCATTGCTGCCCTGGTTTCAGTGTGGATTCCACATTGTCTAGACACTGAGTTCAATCCCCTTCCTGCACCCAATAGTAGAGGCTTGATTGAACACATCCACTTAATCTGAATCTCCAGAGTGTTTTCCTCTGTTTTCAAATGATTTACTGATGCCTCGATGAGGTCAAACCTTATCACACAACACAGGAATAATATTGAGTACTTCAGTCGATCTAATGCCTTTCTACTACCCCTTATTCTTCCTATCCTGCTTTTTTAGTAGGATCTTATGTAGGCCGTCCTTGAACTCACTGTGTGTAGGAGGAAAGAGCTGAAATCTTGATGTTCTAGGCATCTGGAATACAGATATCTTGGACAGAGTTCACAAAGAGGAGACTTTGTGAGGGAAGCCAGTAGGGGGTTGAGAAAGATCTGTGCAATGAGGAGAAAATTCAAAGGAAATTTGTAATGCCAGGTTGTGATGTTGGTCACTCACTGACTTGTACAAGACATTCCTCAACCTGTGCTCAGACCACAGGCAGCCCCCCAGCAATATTTTTTTTTAAAAGACCTACCCATCTTTTTGAAACAGAAGGATTAACTGCATAGATATGGGTGGCTGGGTATCACAGGTAATTTCTCAGTGGTGTACATAAACTCTCAGATAAAAGTGGAAATATACAGCACATTGGAACAAATGTGCAAGAGCAAGAAGGCACAAAAATGTAAGAATGATTTCAGGGATTTATTAGAGCACATCAGAAAGTAAATTCTTTGTGTCAACTTGACCACACCTGCTATTCAATACTAAGATTTGTCAGACTCCTTGAAGAGATTATCCAGATCAATACATTCATAATACAAAGAACAGCCTTGGATCTGATTGGAATCTCCCAGTAGCTGACCATATCAAAGGAACCATAGAACATGAGATGTGGAAAAGAGACTCCCTGAAGTTTTGTTAGAGAACTCTCTTCTCTCCTGCTCCCAGGTTTCTTTGTTTTTCTACTCTCCAGCCTTTCACCCCTCCAAGTCTTCAAAGTGACTAAAGACTCTCCAGAAATCTTCCAGCTTTTAGTCGTAAGACACTGGACTACTGGAATGAGCAGCTCCTGGCAGCTATTGTTGGATTACCTGGGCTTTATCTTGTAAAACCAACTCAATGAAACCCCTTTAAATGTATTCATTCTGTTGATTCTGTGGCTCTATAGAACCCTGAGTAAAACTGGATAATTTCAAAACGTTGAGTTGAATCCCTTGCACTACAAATGCATGCTCACAAGAATTTTGCTGAGGAATCTGTTTTCCCTAAGTATTTGTTCATTGTAGAAAAGTTTGTTCATTGCAGAAGTCACATGTAAATTTGGATCTCCACAGGGGGATAATGACTTGGAAGTGGATGGGTTCAAATGGACAGGAATCAATATCAACAATGAAGGATTTATCATCAGATATGATGGTTAGACCTTGCATGATTGGATTGAATGGTTGAGACTCAATGACTGGTGCACCTTCTTATACTGGTGTGGCCTTCAGAAGTCAGATGTCCTCCTCTACCTGGGAGATTTCCTTCAACACCTAGAGATAATTATCAATTTTCAGTTTAAAGATTCTACTTCTGAGGAGCATGGATTGAGGAAAATGGGTGGGAAAATAAAGCCTTGAGTTGATCCATTTAGAACCCAGCATCAAAATTATACTAGAAATATCAGGAATGTGGCACTTATGATCAAATGTTGGTCAGAGAGATATTAAGACCCCCCCCAAAATTACAGGTTTTTGCTATTGCTCTTGGTTGCTCTACCCAACTGTTGGTAAGACCCTATTAGTGAAGAGGCAATACAAATGGATCAGAGAAAATGGGCAAAATATATCAACTGTTACTGTTCTGTGTACTTTCTCCTTGCTGGATATCTTACACAGTATCAAGGAATATTATATAAGTTACTCGGGGAGAGAAGTAATCACAAGCCACATCAAGTGCATGAAATCTATAAGTTGCAATATAAGTCACCATGGCAATAGGTAACCACCAGTATAATAGTGACATGAGTATCAAGGAGACAACCAACAGCTTTCCTATTGGATTCTAGACCTGCTTGTCAGAGGGTACCCATCCCTGTTACTATAAACTAGAACAAGAACCTATGAAGAAAGGAAGAAAAACAATAGAGAAGATAGGCAATAAACCTACAGGGAGCAAGACAGTACATCAAACTGATCTGTAGATAGCTGTTATGATACCCAAAAAATGAGTGTTCAGAGTGGAAACTTTTGGGTCTAAATCTGGATGTGTAAATGGAAATGGACATGTCAGTAGGATGGCCTGAAGGTAGGTAACTTGATGTACCACAGAGGCCTGAGCGCCCCCACAGGAATAGACAGGCCAGAGTGAACTCTGGGCTGGAAAGGTCAAAGCGAATGGTGAAGAAAGGGAGAGTATAGAGGAGAAGGAGAGGGATGGAAGCTGGGTTGAATATTCAATGTGCTTGGGAAAGCAGAAACATTTAAAAAAGAGTTTGATCATAAAAGAATTTTGAATCTTGTCAAAAGCTTTTTCTGCATCTATGGAGAGAATCATGTGGTCTTGGCATTGAATTGTTGTATATGATAGATTACATTTATTGATTTGCATATGTCGAACCAAACTTGGGTGCTTGGGATAAAGCCTACTTGATCACAGTGAATGATCTTTTTCATATGTTTTTGAATCCGATATACTGAGATTTTGTTGAGAATCTTTGCATCTATGCTAATCAAAGAGATTGGCCTATAGTTTTCTTTTTTAAGTGTATCTTTAGGTTTTTGGATTAGTATGATATTAGCTTCATAGAAAGAATTTGGCAGTGTTCTTTCCTTTGCTACTTTTGGAATAGTTTTAGGAGTAGCAGTGTTAGTTTTTCTTTATATGTCTAGTAGAATTCTGTGCTGCATCCATCTGGTCAAAGACTTTTTTGTATAAATATTTGAGATTATTTCATCAATTTCCTCATTTGTTATGGGACTATTTAAATAATTCAAAACTTTCTGATTCAATTTAGGTAAGTTGTGCTTACTCAGGAATTCACCCATTTCTTTTGTGTTATCAAATTTCATGGAATATAAGTTTTTGAAATATGGCCTTATAAGGAGGACCCAGAGGGTAGTTGACATGCATACTAAAGGATACTCCAAGAATGGGGGAGAGGGAGTACTGGGAGGGAGAAGGGGAAAGGAAGGTGAAAAGGAGGGAGGGAGCAAGAGGATCCAGGGAGGGGTGGAGGGAGGGGAATGGGGTACCTATCAAGTTTGTATGAATGGAAAAAATAAAAAAATAAAATAAAAAATAAAACAAGCAGAAAAAAAAGAAATATAAACTTATAATTCTTTAAATTTCTTGGGCATCAGTTTTGATAATTCCATTTTCATTTATAATTTTGTTAATTTGTGTTTTCTCTCTAATTTAGCTAGGGGTATATCAATCTTATTGATTTTTTCAAAGAATGAGCTTTTCATGTGGTCGATTATTTGTATCATTTTCCTTATCTCGATTTTGGATATTTCTCCCCTGATTTTGCTAATCTCTCTTCTACCACTTTTGGGAATGGATCTTTCTTGCATCTCTAAAGTTTTAGGCTGCATTGCTAAGTTATTTACTTGTGATATTTCCATTTCTTGATATAGGCAGCAAGAGCTATAAGCTTACTTCTTAGTATGGCTTTTATCATGTCCCAGAGATTTTGATATGCTATATTTTCATTATCATTCATGTCTAGGAAACCTTGAATTTCCTTTTTGATTTCTTTCTGAACCCATTTCTCATTCAGCATCTTAATGTTTAATTTCCAAGTGTTAGTGTATTTTCTGCTATTTGTTGTGTTGTGGATGTCAAGCTTTAGCCCATGGTGGCGTGATAGGGTACAGGCTATAATTTCAACTTTTCTGTATATTTGGAGATACATTTTGTGGCCCAATATGTGGGCAATTTTGGAGAAAGTTTCTTGGGCTGCTGAGAAGAATGTCTATTCCTTGGTGCTTGGATAGAAGGTTTGATAAAGATCAATTAGGCCCATTTCAGTAAGGGTTTGGTTTAGTTTCAAGTATCTCTGTTGAGTTTTTGGCCTGTTGATCTATCCTATGTTGAGAGTATTGAAGTGTCCAAGTATTATTGTTTTGTGACTGATTTCTTGTTTTAGACGCTGTAGTGTTTGCTTAATGAATGTGGAGGAGCCCATATTAGGTGCATATATGTTTAGTATTGTGAAGTCTTCCTAGTGAATTGTTCCTGTGACTAAATGTACTATCCTTCTATATCACTTATGATTTTCTTTGGCTTGAAGTCCATTTTGTCAGATACCATAATTGTTACCCCTGTTGTTTCCTGGTTCCATTAGCTTGAAGAATTTTTGACCAACCTTTTCCTTTTAGAATGTGCCTATCTTTTGTGGTGAGATGTGTTTCTTGAAGGCAGCAGATGGATGGGTTTTGATATCTAAGCCATGTTTGTAACCAGTGTCTTTTGATTGGAAAGGTAATTCCATTGACATTTAGGGTTATAATGGAGAAATTACTTTTTTATTTATTCAATTGTGCATGTGTGTGTGTGTGTGTGTGTGTGTGTGTGTGTGTAGAACCATGGGCAAATTCGGAAACCACCATGGGCCTCCACCTCCTCCTTGTTTTTTTTTTTTTACTCTGCCCAGGGATTCACAGGCTCCACCCTACCAGGACCAGAAATGCAGGCTGCCCCTCTTCCCACCCAGTGTCTATATCCCTTGAGCTACCTCTCCAGCCTGAGAAATTACTTTTGATTCCTGACCTTTTTTTGTGTTTAGTGGCTTTAATAAGTAAATTATTTAACTTGTAATTTGTGGTGGTATTAAGCGTCCATTCTGTCCTCCTGGCTATGCTTGTTCCTTTCTTCAAGCTTGAGTATCTCTTCTCACATTTTTGAAGGCATGGTTTGGTGGTCATGTAAGCATTCATGTTGTCTTTATGGTGAAAAACTTTTCTTTCATCCTTGATCATGACTGGTAGTTTTGATGGGTATAGCACATATTTTCCTGAAGTGTATATCTTTGAATTTTCCTGGTAAAGTGGGTAGAACTGATTCTAGACAGGATTCCTGTTATTAGGATTTACACTGCATTCCATTAGGTTCTGATCGGCAGCCAGGACTGAGGAAGAGTTCAAAGTCAGCTTTGCAAACCTTGAGTCAGAACTCAACCTGAGTTACATTAGACCTTACCTCAACAAAAACAACAAAACAGATTAGCTGGGTGTGCTGGTTTAGCCTTGTCATCCTGTTGCCAGAGAGTCTAAGGCAGAAGGCTGACAAAGACAGAGTCTGAAAATAAAATAAGCTAAAAATCATTACTTCACATGTATTGTTCAACATTACAATTGTTTCAGTGTATCCTGGGAGTGAAACATTCATGTATGTTAACCTTCAAAATCAAAAGTTGCCAATGTGCAGAGGATAACTGATTTGAAAGCACTCAACTTCTATGCAGGACACTGGACTCGTGCCATTCCAAGTCTCAGGGTGCCCTGAAGAAATCACTCCCATCCTGAGGTTCAGGGCACCCTGAAAAAGGGGGGGCAGAGAAATGTAAGATCCTGAGGATGGGGGTGGATGCTGTCAGCCAGTATTTTCTGGTCAGGACAAGAATGCTGCACCCAAGAACTCAACTGCACTGATGTCCACTTTCACTAGTCTTGCACAATATCTGGCCAACTAACATTTCACCATGGATGATGGAAGACCATAGGAAATTCTACACTTCCCTGAGAGACTATTTAAAGCTAATGCAAGAAAAAAAAGGGAAGTTACTTCATGATAAGTCATCCATGTCCAAGCAAGAACTCAGGCACCCCAGATGAAAGCTGCGGGTGGGCCATACACACACACACACACACACACACACACACACACACACACAGAGAGAGAGAGAGAGAGAGAAAGAGAGAGAGAGAGAGAGAGAGAGAGAGAGAGAGAGAGAGAGAGAGAAAGCTGGAAGAACAGAACGGGAAGCTTTCTAGAAAGGATCAAGTATGAATGGGACATGGGAATGGTTATTAAAGCATGAAAGCACATGAATTCATTGTATTTATATATGAAAATACATAATAAAATCTGAGAAAAAAATTAAAAAGCAATAAAAGGCTGAAACAGTTTTCAGTAACCATACTACAAAATGCTTCAAGATATTTCAACTATTTACAGGTTATGGAGACAACTAACTCTTTTTGATAGTAAATCATATAGAAAGTTATTTTAAAACAATTATTTGGTACATGTATTATTTTCCTAATTGCATAAAGTTGAGAGCTAATAAATGATGTGGAGCACTTGCAGCACTTTTCAGAGTTGATTGGTGTTTTAATTTTATGGTGATCAATGGGGAGAATGACACTGATTTAAATTCAGTACAAAATGCCACAAAAATGATTACATCCATTTCAGAAATTGGACAGTCTGATTGAATTTCTAAGCCAAAAGTGATTTCCTTCTTCTATGAAACTTCAGATGGCAGCTGAGAAAGCAATTTTGTTTTTTCCATTTTTATTTTTTTTCTACTTTACAAACCTTTTGAGTATTCATCCCAGCTTCCCTCACTCTCTTCTTCCTCCCATCCTCTCCCTTCCCTTCATAGTTTCCTCTCACTTCCCCTCTTCTTCAAGATTCCCTGAGCCCCAGGGTGGGACAAATCTGGTTGGCCAGATTCTGGGTGAGTGTCCCAGAGTCACTGGCACTCTATATTCTGGTGTGTGGCTGTTGCCTAGTTCACTAAACATCCATTGCATTAGACTGTGTCTTCTTGAAGTGTTGAAATCTTTCTTTATCTGAAGATAAAATGTGAGGTGTTTAGATGGCAGTCTGCTCTCGGGTGTTTGTGATTAGTATTGATATATTTAATCCCATCTATTGTTTGTTTTCTCCTGAGCTACTCTTGTTTGACAAGTTTGCATAGTTGGGTGTGTACTCCCTCTCATGGAGGGTGATGTAGGAGCTAGTAAGCAGGTGGTTAGTTACCTGGAGGCTGTGTCCTCTCTCTACTGTGTCCTATTTTTGTTCTTTTATATCCCTTAAGAATTTCTTACCTAAACAGGTATGGTTTTAACAGTTTACCCACTTTCTTTTGTTTCTATTCCTTTGGTATCATGGTCTACCACCACCCTGGCTTGAGTTCCTTTGCATTTGTGGGTGTTGTAAGAGTTTCCATTTGATTACATCAAACTGAAGGATTAATCCCAGAATCTACTTATAAGGAAGAACTTATGGCATCAGTCTTTCTGCATCTGGGATACTTCACTAAATATGATTTTTTCCATTTTCTGGAATTTTTCATTAGTTCATCTTTCCTGAGAGCTGAATAGTGTTCCACTATATATATATCACATTTTCATAAACCATCCATTAAGTGTAGGACATCTAGGTTGGTTCGATTTCTTTGCAATTGTGAAAAGGTCTGCTGTGAATATAGTTGTACATGTGTCTCTGATGCAGGATGCAGTGATCTTTTGGAATATTCCCAGGAGTGGTAAGGCTGGATTGTATGGAATTTTAATTTTTTAAACTTTTATAGGTGCCTCCAGGTTGATCTTTAAAGAGGTTATATGAGTTTTCAAAGCCACCAGCAATGTATGAAGGTCCTCTTATCTCCACATCCATGGCAGCATTGCTATTGTTTGTGTTTTGGATCATAGTCATTCTGACTGGAGTGACATGATATCTCAAGGTGGTTTTATATGCATGTCCCTAATGACTAGGGAGGTAGAACACCTTTAAAGATGTTTCTTTGACATTTGATTTTCAGGTTGTGAAAATTCTTTTCAGTTTTATAGCCTGTTTATTGTGGGGTTTTTACTTCCTTGATTATTTTTTAAAATTCTTTGTGTACTCTGAATATTATTCTTCTGTCAGATGTATGGTTAGTGAAGATGTTCTCTCATTCTGTAGGTTGCCTTTCTGCTCAATTAGCAGTCTCTTTTGCTGAAAAAAGCTTTCTAATTTCATACAGTACCAACTTGTTTAGCGTTAGACTTATTCTCTGTGCCTTCGGGGTCCTATTGAGGAAATGGTTGAGGCAAATCAATTTGAGGGTATTCCTGACTTTGTTAGGCATTTTATACTCTCTAGTCTGACATTGACATCTTTGATCCATAAAGGGAGATTGGTTTTCATGCAAGGAGAGGAATAAGGTCCAGTTTCATTCTTCTGTATGTAGATATCCAATTTTGCCAGCACCATTTGTTGACGATACTGTTCTTTTTCCAATGGTTGTTTTGGAAACTATATCAAAAATCAGTGAGTGTGCTGACCTTTGTGTCTCTAATTCTAATCTGTTGGCCTACATCTCTTTTTGGATCCAGCACCACACTTTTTTTGCTGTCTTTATAGAATAGTTTAAAGTCTTGTATGGTAATACTTCCTGCAGAATTTTTATTACTCATTATTGTTTTTGCTCTCCTGGATATTTTTTTACTTTTATGTGAAATTTGAAACTAATTTATCAATTTCTGTGAAGACTTGATTGGAATTTTGATTAGTTTTGCACTCATTCTACATATTGGTTTAGGAATAATGATCATTTTAATAATGTTAGTTCTGCTGATGCTGCAGCATGGGAGGTCTTTCCATCTTCTGGTGCCTTCTATAATCTCTTCATTTAGAGTTTTAAAGTGTTCATTGTATAGATTTTTTCCCATAATTATTCAGGTTCATTCCAAGGTATTTCATGATTTTAATAGCAATGGTAAATGGCATTGCTTCTCTCAGGTCTTTCTTGTTTTGTTAGCCATTGGTTTATACAAAGGTCCCTGATCTTTGAACATTAATTTTGTAACCTGTGGCTCTACTGAAATTATTTGTTCAGGAGTTTCCTGACAGAATCGTAGGGATAACTTGATTCCATCTTTTCCATGTTGTATCCTTTTTGTCCCCTTCTCTTACCTTATGGCTCTAGCTAAGATTTCAAGCACAATGTTGAATAGAGAATGGACAGCCTTGTCTCGTTCTCAATCTGCATGTGAATACTTCTCAGTTTTTCACTTTTTCTACTTAAAACTTTTCATTTAAATTTTCTCCCTGGTTGTAGAAGCTCAATGAGACATGACAGATTTCTTGCCCCTCCCTTTCTTTCCCCCTACCCCCTTTTCTTCCTTTCCTTGTTCCCTCTCCTCCCTTCATCAATCCATCCCACATCCTCGCATCCTCCTGTCTTTCTGCTTTATCATTCTTAGAGTTCCCTCTAGATCATCTGTTGTTGTGGGAGTTTAGATGTCTGTCTCAGACCAAGTGGCTCTTCTTTGGGCAGACCACTGATAGAGTCACTCCCATGTTAGACACAAAGTTTCCCATTGCTTGAATTATTCCTCCTGAGATCTTCAGTAGTCTATGTAAGCATGTTGATTTGTCAGACATTGTGCAGGGCTACTAAAGACAAGTCTCACTGTAGTACATTCCTGGATGCAGGAGTCTTGCCTTGAGTGGAATGTCATGTCCCGTGGTGAACCTTCCCACCTCTGGGCTCTTACAATCTAACTGGCCCCTCTTCTGCACATTTCTCTGAGCCTTAGGATGGGAAGAGATTTGGTTGGCCTGATTCTCTGGGAACATTGCAGGGTTGCATTCTGGTTGGCTGTTGTTCTCTATTTCACTATTTGTCCATTGAGCTTGGGTGTGTCCTGTCTGGGTATTGAGATCCTCTAAAGATCTAAAGATAAACTTTTTTTTAAAAAAAAAGTTCTTCATTTAAGAAAAGGCTTAAAGGAGAGGGAAGAAGAGGATTTAGGACATAGTAGAGATTGGGGTTGGCTCTCAGGTACCCAACCATTTGCTTACTAACTCTACTTAACACTACCCCTTCCATGACAAGGAACATATGTGCAGAATAGTAAACTAGTCTAAATAACAGTGCAGGGGTGGGCAGGATCAGATGTCTCAATATTTATGGGTTTTTCTTAACAGTGCCCTTATTTATCTATTTAGCTATGTTCTTTTGTCTCTTCTCATGGAGTCTCCTTTTCCCTGCCCTGACAAGTTATAATCCTTTGCAGTCATAATGGATATATTAGAGTTTTCCTTTTGAGTATGTCATTAGGAGGACATAATATTAGGTTCCATTTATAAGGAAGAACCTGCGACATGTGTCTTTCTGTGTCTGGGATACTTAGCTCATTATAACTTCTTCTACCTCCATCCATTACCAGCAAATTTCATTAATTAATTTTTGAAAGCCACATAGTATTCTATTGCATATATGTGCCACATTATCATTACCCATTTGTCAACTGTTGGTCATTTAGGTTGATTCCATGACTTTGCTATTGTGAATAATGCTGCAATGAATATGTATGAACACATGTCTCTATAGTAAAATGAAGCATTTTTGGGGGAATATTTGCAGTAGTGGTATAGCATGGTCATACAGCATTTCAATTTTTAACTTTTATAGACACTTACATACTGATCTCCAGAGTGTTTGTAAAAGTACTCATCCACACCATGAATATACGAATACTCCCTTCTCCCAGAGTCCTTTCCAACATTTATTGTTGTGCTTTTGATTTTAGCAATTCTGACTGGCTTGAGATGATGTTTCAGGGTGGTTTAGATTTGCATTTCCCTAGTGGCTAGGAGATGGAAGATTTTTTAAGGTACAAGTTGAATACTTTAATTTCATCCTAAGAAAAGTTTCTTTTAGGTCCCAAAATTCTTTTTCTAATTGGATGGTTTCTCTCCTTGTTGTTTAACTTTTTGTGTTCTTTGTGCACTATGGTTATCAGTCTTCTCTCAGATGTGGGTTCAGTAAAGATTTTTTCCCATTCTGTGGGTTGGTTTTTGCTCAGTTGATAATATCTTTAGCTGAACAAAAGCTCTTTCATTTCTTGAGATCCCACTTGTTAGTTCTATTTCCTGAGATATTGGGGTCCTGCTTTTAAATTACTGGTCTAGTATAATCATCAGTTTGAGGGAATTCCCAAATCTCTCTTCTTTGGTTTTAATAGTCTCTGGGATAACATTAAGGTCCTTGATGCATTTGGAGTTGATTTTTGTACATGGTGACAAGCAGAGCCTCAATTTCAATCTTCAGCATGTAGATATTCACTTTTGCTAGCATATTTGTTAAAGATGCTATCCTTTACCTAATTTTTTTCTGAACACCTGTGTCAAAAATCAGATGACTGTAGGTGCATGAGCCTATGTCTGAGTCTTCAACCCTTATCCATTAATCTATGTGTCTGTGTTAGAGCTAGTACCATGCTGTCTTTATTACTTTGGATTTGTAGTATACATTAAGGTCTTCTATGGTGATACCTCCAGCAGAGTTTTATTAATTGGGATTATTTTTGCTAGCGTGGGCTTTTTGTGCTTCTATATGTTATGCTCATATCATTTTTCTGATGGTAACTCTACCGATCCATGAGCATGGGAGATCTTTTTATTTTCTGATGTCTTCTGAAATCTCTTCATTTAGGGTTTTAAAGTTTCATTGTGTAGGTCCCTCACATCCTTGATTCTTTTTCTCATGGTATTTCATTTTATGGCTATGGAAAATGGAATGGTTTCTCTTAGGGTTTCTTCACGTTTCCATCCTTGGAATACAAGAAAGCCTATGGTTATTGAACATTAATTTGGTAACTTGCCACTCTGCTGAACTTATGTATTAGTTCAGGAGGTTTTTGGAGTTTTGGGGTCTCTTTGGTAGAGAATCTTGTCATCTGCAAATAGAGATATCTTGACTTCTCTTTTCCTATTTGAATCCCTTTTATCCTGATCCATCATCCTATGGCTCTAGCTATGACTTCCAATACAACATAGACAAAAAGTGGTGAGAGAGGAAAGCTTTGCCTAATTCCTGAATGAAATGGGAGTGCTTCAAATTTTTCATCATTTAGGATGATCCACATTATATGCTAGTTGTATGTGGCCTTTATCATGTTGATATAAGTTCCTTCCATTCCTATTGTCTCCAGGACTTTTGTCATAAAGGAATATTAGAACTTTTTCTAAATCTATGTACAGAATCATGTGGTTTTGGTCCTTGCATTTATTTGCATGATAGATTATATTTATTGATTTGCATATATTGAATCAAACTTGTGAGCATGGAAAAATACAGGTTCTGGTTTTAGTTTATAGTATCAGGGATGGGTAACATTGTGACAAGTGGGTCTTGAATCCAAACAGAAAGCTGTTGGAAGTCTCCTTGATACACACATCACTATTACATTGGTGATCACCTGCCACCTCTGGTATCATTTTGCCCCTGGGCTCTAAGTGGATTGGCTCAAGTCTTTCTACCACCCCAAAACACCTCCAATCTCTCCATTGCTTTCCTCTTTCTATGCTCCTCAGAACTGCAATCTTTAAGGAGGAAACATCCACTTGAGAATTCATAATTTTCTCCAGGTGCTGGAGGACATCTCCTCAGGAGAAGAGGACAGCTAACTCCTGCTAGGCCACCACACCATTGTCACAAGGTCCAACAGTCATTCGGTCTCAACCATTCAATCATGCAGGATCTCTAATCATCATATCCAATAACAAACACTTCATTGTTGATCTTGGTTCCTTTCTGTTTGAACCCATCCTCTTCCAACACATTATCCCCCTGTGGAGATCTAAATTCACATCTGATTTCTGTTTCCAAGCATTTCTGCACTGAACAAATACTTAGGGAGAACCTATGTTCCTCAAAAAATTCTTGTGAGCATGGGTTTTCGTGCATGGACCTCAACCATTTGAAATTGCCCAGTGATAGTCAGGGTTCTCTAGAGCCACAGAATGAATATATCTCTAGAGGACTGATTGAGTTGGCTTACAAGATAAAGCCCAGGTAGAACAGAAATGGCTGCCAGGACTGCTCAGTCCAGTGGTCCAGTGGCTGATGACTGAAGGCTGGAGGATTCTGGGGAGTCTTTGAAGACTTGGAGTGTTGGGCAGCTGGAGGGTGGAAGAAACAAAGAAGCCTGGCAGCAGGAGGAAGAGAGCTCTCTAGCACAGCTTCAGAGAGTCTCTCTTCTAGGTCTTATCGTCTATGATTCTTTGGACATGGTCAGCAACTGGGAAACTCCAAGGCTTTTCTTTGTATTGTAAATGTATTGATCTGGATAATCTCTTCAAGGAGTCTGACAGCCAATCTCAGTTAATAGCAGGTGTGGCCAAGTCAGAGGCAGGATTAACTTTCAGATGTGTGTGCTCTAATCAATCCCTTAAAACATCATTAGGTTTTTGCCTTTGTTCCTATGCACAGTATATCTCTACTTTTCCCTAGGAGTTCATTTCCATCACAGAGAAATTACCTCTGAGGCCCACCCACCCATATGTATGAAGTGAATCCCATTGGTTTGAAAAGACAGGTAGGTCATTTTATTAAAAAAAATTTCAGGCTGATTGGCTGCCTGTGGTGTGAGCACAGGGGAGGGAGGGAATGTCTTGTACATGTCAGTAAGTGACCCACTCCACAACTTGGCAGTGAAAACTTTCCTTTGAATTTGGGTTACACACCTGAGCATTTACCTCTTTTCTTTTGTGTATATATTTACATAGATACACCTGCCAAAATGCTATTCAATTCACCGAATGGAATCGCCCCCCACCAGGTTGCATTGTGCCGAAATACCCATCGGTGTCATGCCCTGGTCAGTCTTACCCAAGTGTGATTATTTGTTTGCATTGGGCACCTACATGAAGGATTCTAGAATTACCAGAGCTGGGACTTCCCTTAAGGGACTGTGCTGATTAGGTTACCAGAAGGGGCAAGACCATTGTCTTAGGTGGGTAGATCCAAGCCTTGCCATGAAGTTCAGACCTGAATCAAGAAGATTGAATAAGAGAGCACAGGCATCATCTGGATCTGTCTCTGAGTTTGGTGGCTTCTGACCAGCTTCCAAGGTTCCCCACCACCATGAACTGAACCATTACAGCATGATCTACCAAACCCAGCCCTTCTCCCTTCCCCTCAGGCAGGTTACTTGCCCTTGAGACATCGAATCTAAAGCAGCAGGTTTGCTTAGGTCAGGGAAAGCACTTGCCCCAGCAGGGTACCGAGACAGACTGCAGTGAGCTCCCAATGAGGATGAAGAGATGAGAAATGAATGGCTAGTTCTAAGTCGTGGTACTTATGGAGAACTTTATTGGCAGATATAGTCAAACATAGAGAGTGCTGCCTTCCCACGAGGAACACACTATGTTCATTACCTAGTCATCATTTTGGGGAAACACTTCACTCTCCCCCCACCCACCAATTTGGTGGTTTGCATGACAAGCCAGACACGCCGAAAGGCTATGTCTATTGGACTCACGTGTGAGGCAGTAGGGAAAATGAGTTTAGACTCAGACAAGGGTGGGGACCCCTGAGGATTCAGGAATGACTGTGTGGAGATTCAAGGGTCCCTGAAACTTGGTGCACTGGCACATCAGCTTCTGTCCCAAGAAATGTCTCTGCAGACCATTACCTCAACTCTCACAGGTGTTCCTTCCCCGTCAAAAGACAGCACATTTCCTTCTCATTCTCTACACCTGTTCTCAGAGTCTACAGCTCCTGGATGTGCCAAGGATACCAGACTGTGTCCAGAGGTTCAGAATGCAGCACACAAGCTTCATGAGAGTGTCTGGGTGGGAACCTGCCATGTCCCAGTAACGCTGGAGGCTGGAAGCCCACAAGGAAATCTCCTTGGAACAGTGGATGTCTCTATAAGATCAAAATCGACCCAAATCAGCCTTGAACCTCAGGAAACTAGAATTAAGCCCTGACAGCCAATGTTGTCCTCATTCACCAGTCCAAAAGCAGAGAAGCTTTGGGGAAGGAGAATCCCAACAAGGAAAATAATCTATGGGACCCTACTTCCAGCCTCACCTCCGATGGGCTCCCCTTGAACGTGGGGCAGCCTCCTAGTCAGGAAGGAAGGGCCAGAGCTATGAAGTAGAATAGCAGAATGGGAAGAGGCCTGTGCTTGTGCTCTAAACTCAGCTTGTTTCAAACATTGAGCACATACTCTGTCAGACCCACATGCAAGAACAAGAGTTCTTGAGAATTCTAGGAATACCTTTTGTTGGAAGAGATGTCTCTACAGCTTATTCTCCAACATTTTGTATGGTATGTTTTAATACTTAAAAAAGACCCTTCGCTGCATTCTGAACCTCTGGACATGGTCTGGTCAGCTACATGTCCTGAAAGGTCAGTGTTCATTGAATCATTGCCCAGTGATGTTCTCACTCCTCAGGTGTCTCCACCTTTGCCCGGGTCCTTATGCCATCTTTCAATGACTTTCAGACCCCAGGGTTATGATGCTGTGAATATTTACCAATGTCTTCCTCAGCATGAGGAGAACATTTTTAAGATCTCAGCTATGGCTCTGACTCCAGGAATAATCAAGGTTAGAATCTTTAAAATCCCAGAGCAACTTGAAGACATTGACAACATTTTGTTGTGATAACTTATGGAAATATAACCTTAAGAATGAGTTCGAACTCTTTTTTCTCATTTGATTTATATATTTCTAAACCAGACCCATATTAGTTAATAATAAGTGTTTATTAGGAACTTGTTGAATCATTTCCTCCATAAAGTTGGTTTTCTAATATGGATTTACATTGTAGATAATAGTAGCTTCAAATACTTATCATGGTTTTTTGAGATGCTCTTAGTTGGAACTAATTATTTTCAATTTCCTTGTGTTTTTGAATCACCGTGTAGTTTGCTGTGTAATTTAAACAGGATTTGAACTTGTGTTTATGTGCCTTATACTTTTGAGTAGCTAAACCAAGACCAGTGTTTTGAATAATATTTTAGTATTTACTTATTTTTTCATAATCTCTTACTTGAAAATTGTGAATTTTCAAGTTAATACCTCACATTCTCTAGTGATTTACACATGTGTCAAATAGAAATCTTCCTCTAGTGCAAACCTGGAAAGTTGTTGGTGTGGGGAGAGGGAATATTATCTCACATCATGAATATGTAATGCTTTGTGTTCATCATGTGAATAATGTAGCACTCTGTTTGGATAGTTATTATTATTATTATTTATTCAATTGTGCGTGTGTGTGTGTGTGTGTGTGTGTGTGTGTGTGTGTGTAAAACCACAGGCGAATTTGGGAACCACCATGGACCGCCTCTATCTCCTCTTTGTTTACTCTGCCCCGGGATTCACAGGTTCCACCCTACCAGGACCAGAAATGCAGGCCACCTCTGCTTCTGCCCGGCATCTATATGTGGGATCTAGGATCCAAACTCAGGACCTTCCACCTGCAAGGCAGAGGCTTAACCCCTGAGCCACCTCACCAGCCCCCTGTTTGAATAGTTTTATAAATACCTTTTTCTTCAAATATTATGACTCATGATATTCTGACTGATTCTTAAACATTTCTTTCTTACCAGGAGCTCACTGAAGTTCAGTTGGTAAGTTACTGTAGAAACTTTCTGTGTGCCCAGCAAATGTGATTTATTAGATTCTGTGATTCAGGGTAAAGAAGCTGCCTGTGTTTTAGCATGGGAAAAGGCTGGGTTTTGTAGCTCATAGTTTGAGGGTTCAGTCCGTGGTGATGGAGGATCTTGGCCAAAGTGTCCAGGGGCAGCCGGTCAGAAGTCACCAAGCTCAGAGACAGAATCAGATAATGCCTGTGTTGTCTTGTTGAATCTTCTTGATTTAGTTCTGAACCTCATGGCAAGGCTTGGATCTGACCACCTAAGAGGATTGTCTTTCCTCTTCCAATAACCTAAAATGGATAGTCCCTGAGGAGAATTCCCAGGTCTGCTGATTCTAGAGCCCTTCATGTAGCTACCCAGTGCAAATTATCACACTTGGGTAAGAATTGTCGTGGGATCATATTTTACAATATGCATTTTAGCACAATGCAGTAGGGTGGGCAGGATGACATTTGGTGGATTTAATCACACCAGAGGAGGTATAAAAAAATCCAGCTTTTTGCTCTATTTCAAGTCAGTTTTTAAAATGGATAAAATATTTTGCAATGGCGTGTGTCTAACAGACCCCCAAAATATTGCAAATACTATCACTTGGCCTATTTAATGTAGTGTACCCTAGGTGTATAAAAAGGATTAATATCCTTGGCATCAAGAGGGCAATGACTTGTACAAAGAGTAGAACACAACACATCCATTGGTAGAACTTTGTCAAACTTAAAATCAATTTAATTATACACTCACAGGCCATTTAGTGTTGAAGATAGATAACAGATAACTTGCACCAAGGAGCTTTCAACTAAGCCAGGCATTATGCTGCTGAGCCACAGATATTCAGTTGTTTTCACTAACACAGTCATTTGGATGAGAGACACTGTCCCTGAAATGATCCACTCACACAATAGGTAATGCACATGTCCACTCAAACTCTTGTCACCCACTGCAAAGTCCTTATGTGCATCTTAGATAAGTTCATTTTCAAATATGATTCATATTTGCAGGATTCAAATAGTCAAAGTCTGTTGCTGGGCTCCTCTGTATATGAGCTGTGGCTCCAGGCTAGGGTCTGGGCTGGCATTGTGCTGCTCATTTTGCCTGGCTCTGGCCAATGCATGCTGGGACTGGTAGGATACAGGACATCCTGAGTAGCCTTTATGCTAGGATTTCTGCTACTCTCTTTTGGGCTTGAGAACTAACTCTTTGGTAACTTAGGGGGATTCTGGTAGGATAGACGGGGATCTGGGAAGGTCTCTTGTCTGTTTCCTAGGAGTTGAGTTTGGGGACAAAGTCATTTTCATTTTGTACAGAATACAGGCAGGCAGTCACCAGACTGGTGACACTTCTGGATATTGTAGAAGCTGCCTTGGGATCATGTTGAGAGGGACCATGTGCACTTGCACCCATGGTAATATCAGGGGTCTTAATCACAGAGTCTCAGTGCTGGCTTGTGGTCTCTACTGAGAGCAATGTTCTGACGTTTGACTTGCCTACTAGATGTGAGGAATAAAGAGTCAAATCTTTTGAAGGCTGGCATGACAGAGCATGTCAGCCTCACATTTGCTTTCTTAATAGGTGGTTGACCTGTTTCTACATGATCCAGGGCAAGGCTCTTATTATTGAGTAGGATCTGACCCATTTTGATGCTGTTAGAAAGAAATACTCAAGATGACACATTACTTTCTTTGCATCATCAAAGGGAAAAAAAATCTGCTACACAACATGTGGAGTGTATAGCATGTACTAAATAACACATAGAACATGCCATGTGCACTAAATAGCATACAAAGCATTTAATATGGATGTAATTGAACATACATTCACAGAGACATGCTGTGATGAAAGTGTTGAATTATGATATCATAAATTAATGGTTCAAAATGTGCAAAGAGTTGTAACAAAATACTAATGAGACCTAGGCAGGCTACAGGATTTAGGGAGTCATACTCCAAAAGACTCAATATGATTGTATGTGCCAGTGTGAGCATGTTCATCTGTGTGAAACTTATATATACATAGCAAAAATTTGTTATAACATATAATTCAGAGACATATCATACATACACGAAAGATAGATTATAAATAGATCATAAATAATTAGGAAGATGATGGATAGATGGATATCAGCTACATAGAGACAGAAAATGGATAGAGCTAAGACCTCAACAGTTCACTAGTAACCAGTAATCTATTAGTTACATATCCAATATACAATATTATTGTATATTGTATATTAAGGTCAGAAGCCATTTTAAATGTGATTTCCTAGAAGTTAAGAAAATAGTATTCTCTAAAAATTATGCTCTTTTGGTATAAAGTATAGGACTGATAATTTTGATGGAAAGGACCAGTATTTTTGCTTTTCTGCATATGATTATGTAATATGTCAAGACATTATATGTAGCAACTTCTCTATCCTAGAAGTACTATATGAAGGACAGGTAACATCATGCTTTAAGTTCAGAATGCTAGTACACGCATCACAGGATAACACACAGGAACTGCCACAGGAAGATTAGTATGAGCCCATACTGTGCTCCATGAGATTGTGCCTCCAAAATAAAACAAACAAAAATAACTATTTTAATCAAAGGAAGACTTGGGGATGAGGGAAGAAACTAAACATAATCCATAGCACTGAAAGTGGGATTTGAAGACATCTGGGGTGCTGAAGTGACTTGAAATGAGCAATCAAGATCAGCCTGGTATAAATAACAGAAGCCACAAGGAAGAAACTCACAGACACAGTATCAGAAGTCTGAGCTTCTCTCTTGATGTTGAGCTGGTCTGGCCTGTGGAGTCTCCTACATACAAGAGCCTTCTTTGCTGCTCCTCTTGCCTGAAGAACCAATCAGAGGATACATGAGGGTTCTGTGTCAGTGGACAGAAGAAATCTTGCTGCAGTCCCTGTCAGTGCTGGCTGGGACAGAGGTCCTGAAGATCTTGAACTTGTGCATCTATAGCCTTCCCTTGGGTCAGACCCTCTCCTGGAACCAAGGAACTATTTTTCATGTCCCTCCAAGTCCATCCCTGTTACTCCTGTAGAGTTCTGTCTGTCATTGTCAAATCCCTACCTGTGCAGGGATTAGTATCTGGGCAGGAGACTCAGCAGTGTCCTTTCTCTATACCCTTGGTGGTAACACCTTCATAATGAATTCTCTCTAGATACCAGGGCACTGCCAGAAGATGGCTGTGCCATGGTCAGAGATGGAAGCCATGGGTTCCTCAGCCTCCTGTGTATGAAAGCTGCATCACTCACCTTGGGCTCCTCTCGTTGTCCCTCTCAGCCTGGGATTAGGGCTCAGGGTTTGAGAGAGTCTGAGTCTTGTCAGGGTCCCGGTTCCCCTTGTCTTTTTTAGGTCTAATGGTTGCAGAGTCATGATTCTATGCCAGGACTTGATGGGACACCTCTTGCTATTTGCAGTGTGGCTAAAAGCCCCACAGTCTCTTTACTTCAACTATTCAAGGAAAGAAAAGACTTGGTAAGTCACAAAAAGATCCTGGGATCTGTCCATGGTCAATGGGCCAGATTCTCTCACCTTATTTCCAAGAATAAACAAGCATATTTAAGTCCTCTGAAATAATGTGATGGTTTTATAGTCCCCAATGTCTGATTTCTGCAGCAAAAATTGACAGTACATGAAGGACCGCTAGAGACAAGAACCCATTTCATAAACAGGAACCAAATAAGCTTTAGTCACTGTGTGAATCCTCCTGGTGGCCTGCTGGTCCCAGCCAGACATCTGAGACCGGAGAAAGCTCTTAAAGAGACAGATGTCTCTGATAAACCTAGCCTGATTTCCTCCTGCAGCCCTCTCATTCATGGGGACTATTGATCATCCATTTACCCTGGGTTCTCCTCTTCTGGAAGGGGTACCTTGGGCTCTTGTGATCCTCTGTGCTTCTTAGGCATATTGTGAGTGTTCATGTGTGTGTTGGGCTGAGTTTATATGTCAGGAATTGTCTGTGACCTCTTTTTCTGGGAGTAGGGAAAGTCTTCCTCAGCTGTGAATTGTCTGAAGGAGGAAAGGAAAATATATGCTTGAATTATAGAAGTGAAATTGTATGCTTAACATGAGTACATGGTCTCTTAAGTCCATTAAAAATTACCAGAATTCACAGGTAATGTTCTCCTACCCTTAAATTCAAGTAATGGTGTGTAGTTCCTCCAACTTAAATACTCTTCCAGTATTTTCATCCACAGTATGGTATCTCTTTCTTCAGAATGTATTTTGGTGAAAAATGAAAGAATGCTGGTCTTATCACCAAAGGTTCCTCCTCACACATTGACTACAGAACACTGTTTGATTACTGAGCCCAACACTAAGGAAAAAGTTGTTTAAGGACAAGCCTGAAACCAGCTGAGTTCCTTGACTGTGTCGGCAGGTTCTCTGGGAACTCAATGAAGAGACATCGCACAGGTCACCAGGTGCTCTCAGAACGCTGATAAAAGAGGGAGGAGGGAAACCCTGGACTTTTATTGTTGGCCCAGGGTCACGTGGGATCCTGAGTCATCTAATTGGATTGATGGGTGGGTTTCCTGATGTTCATAGTTCTCTCCTGTTAATGCTCTTGTGCAAGCAGGAGGTTTCCTTCCTGCATGGAGAATTAATGTGAGTCACAATCAAATCCACGATTGGCAGCATTTACAACATTCTTAGGACCTTTAACCACATGACACTACAAAAACATGTGATCAGTTTTCCAGACTGAATTCTTCTCTGATCAAACAGCTGGTCCTTCATTGCATCCTTCATTGTAATTAAATCCAAACTGTTCCCTCAGATCCTATCCATTTATATATGCTAATATCCACAATGATATAATTCCCTGAGGACTCTTAGCTATGCACAATGATTTATATTGACTGACTGCACACTTGAAGGGTTCTAGAATCATCTGGTAGACAAACCCTGGGCCCTCCCCTCAGGGATTATCTAAATAGAAATGGTATCTCTAGGCAGTTATAATACATGGGCTGAGATTCAGAACCCAATCAAAGAAGGAAGGAAGAGCAAACAAGCATCACATAGTTCTGACCTTGTTTAGATGTATTTTCATTCAGGCTCCAGGAATTTCCTGTAACCAAGATTGAACCCTCAGGCCATGATCTAGGACAAAAAAATGTAATTTCTATTAGGTTGCTTCTGGCAGGCGTTTTACCCTAGAAACACAAAACTAAGCTACCATGTGACCCTGAAATGAATGAGCACAAGAGATATGGTCCTCTACCTATGTCTCATTGGAAGCACCTTTGTGGCTCACAGGTTCACATAATAAGGTGGTATGATGGGTCACAGCCTGCCATCCCATCATTAAGGAGGATAAAGGTCTAAGATTTCCTTGAGTCCACGGTGAGATTGGGATGTTCTATGAGTTCCTACAGGGACTAATTTACAGTGAGAGGGAGCCCTAGTATGAGAAAACAGAAGGCACCACACACACAACACACACACACACAGAGAGAGAGAGAGAGAGAGAGAGAGAGAGAGAGACAGAGACAGAGACAGAGAGAGACAGAGACAGAGAGACAGAGAGAGAGACAGAGAGAGATTCTCCCGGAATGTTGATTACAGTTTAAAGAACTTTATTTTTATTGCAGTCAATTTTAAACAGTTACTTTATGTTCATTGGCTGCCAAATGTATTTGTAGGGAAGAAAAATGCAGCTTTAAGTCATTTAAATGGATGAATTGGCAGGGGCAAATGACAAACAACAGATTAAATGCAAACACCAAGCTCAAATCACATACAGATGTTCTCATCTGTACATTGTCCAGAAGGAACCTGGAGCAGGATCAATATAGACAGTTTGACAAAGAATCCAGGGCTCTGCCTGTAGTTGGCAATTCTGATAGTTCCTCCCCTGGCCTTCTGACAACAGATATTTTTACACTCATACAGGAATAGATAGATGAGGTGAGGGCTTTCTGCCTGTTGTGTGGCAGAATGGAAGCAGAGAAGAAAGGCCAGAATTATAGGAGTTACAGGCAGTTCCACTCTGTCAATTCACATCAGTGACCCATCAAAGCACAGGTGGGGTTAATGCCCTGCTTTAGATTAGTATATACTCTATGGCAGGTCACTGGCTTACAGGAATGTCCATCTAGAGTGCAATCAGGACACTGCTGCTCACTGAGTCTGCAGTGAAGGGATCAGGTCACCGTCCGTGCCATCCCCACAGCAGTGTCCCGATCTGTATATGTTTAGAGGTCAGGACTAATACCTGCATCCATCTCAGGCCTCTTTCCTGGAGTCCTGTTATTGCTCTTGTCTACATAGCACTCACCAGAGGGTCTCCACTGCTTTGTGCGCTGCCCCAGCATCTCCCCATCTTCACGTCCATATTCTCAGGGTTCCCAGCCTCTTCTAAATGTGGATCCCAGGTGGCTGAAGATGCAGTCCTTCCATGCTCACTGCTTCCTTCAGTTTTCCCTTTTGCCTTTTCTCATCACAACCCTCACCTTGCATCAGTTCCGAAGGATCTTCCAGGTGTGAAACCACTCCTGCCTATCCAGTCTCCATCAGTTCCATGGTATTCCTGAGTTCTTCAAAAGTTTAGCTCATTGTTTCTGCATCATTGGCTAACTATTCCTGCCACCAGGCCAAGCCACAAGTAGTTACCCTGAGCAGATGGCGAGGGATGGAAACTTTGGGTCTCCTCCATTTCAGACAGTGCTTAGAATACGGAAAAGGAAACGCTGGAAGGAGAAAACTACATAAGATGTAACGTTCTTTTGCCCACTGCGATGAGTGCTGAGGTTCTGCTTCAAGGACACTGTCAACCAGGTGATTTCTGTAAGGTCAAAATGTTGACTCTGAGCTGTGCATTGTGGGTTTGGACAGAAATCAGAGGATCCTAGTTAACTGGACCGGAGTCATGAAGACTCTCAGGCTTGATGCATTTGGAGCTAAGAAGAGACCTTGTCAGGTTCAACTTTGTAAAGAGACACTGCTGGTTTCATGCCCTGAACAGCCAGAGGCCATGGCCTCTGGAGCTACCCTTTCTGCTCTCAGAAGGCTACTTCCTTGGAACACTGGATCTGGAGTAAACAAAAATATATATTTTAGATACCGATTTTGAGGGAGTCCACACAGTTCTCCTGCTTTTTCATCCCAATGGAAGAAGCTTTACCTGAGGTCTGAATTTCATCCCATGGGTGGCTGTCCACTGTTGGGTCCCTGGAGGGATCCTGTCCAGGACTCCTGAAGGCTTGTGAAGGAGCCAGATGTTTGCCTTGAAAATAACCTACAGAGCACAGGAAAGACTCAGAAGGTGGTGATGGCTCCACCTAGTGAACAAAGTATGCATTCACCTCCGTGCTCCGCAGGTTGGGGTTGCTCTTGAAGATTTTCCTCATTTTTTTTTTAAATAAACTTTTTCTTTGAAGGTTTTGCTGCTGAACAATCTTGTGTTTCTATCCCTTGATGGAGAGACAGATATGTCTGAATGATCCAGTAACACAGAGAGGAGAAAGGATAGAAATATGAACTAAATACACATATTTTCTTTTGCTGCTACACTTGGCCACCCTCAAGAAACTGATAGTAACACACCATTACTGAAGGACCAGCGCATGCTTTATCATTGGATGGGATGCGAACACTGCCCAATGGTTTGGAACCTTTCTCTTTGGTGGGTAGATAGGGTAGAACCAGGAAGAACTATGCAAGATTCTGAGGGAAACAAGCAATCAAGAGTCTCATTAATTCATGAAACCTGCAAGGTACAGTAAGAATCAGTCTGGAAGAGGTGACCATCAGTGCAATAGAACCATGAAAGTCAATGGGAACAATCAAACCGTTTATTATTGGATTTCAGAAACACTTTATAATTGTGGCCATAATAATGGTATCATAAACACATACACACACACACACACACACACACACACACACACACATACACTCATACATGCAATAAATAAAATATTTTTTAAAAAGAATGCTCAGGGAATTTTATATTTTTGTGAATATTAGCAAATACCATGGAACAGAGCATCACAGAATTTGGTGGACAAAATTAAAACATAAGATGTTCCAAAAAACTCAGCTGTTGGATCACAGAGGTATTCAATCTTGAAAAAGGAAAAAGTGTTTTGCAATGTCATCTCTGTAGTCCCTAAAGAAAGCTGTAAATACCAACACTTCATGTATTTGGCTTCACTGCTTAAGTGTATCATAAAGGACAACATCCTTAGCAGGAAATCCAAAAAAATGAAAGAATTTCAAGAAATGACTTGTGAAAAAGTGAAAGTAGAGCACATGTCAATTGAGAGAACTTTATTAAACTGTAAACAATTTTTAAAATATATCATCACAGGTCCCTAAAGCTGAGGATGAACAAGAGAGAGCTTGCTCAATGGACGTTTCCAGGAACACTCCTCAAGCCAGAGTTACTCCTGAGCCAAGCACTGGGCAGGGATGCAGAGCCACAGGTGTTCAGGAGTTCCACTGACACAGTCACTTGGGAAAGAGATACTGGTCAGTGCAGTTATCCACTGAAACAGATCACATACATGTCAATTGCAATCCTTGGTTCCTAACGCTAAGCCCTCCTATGGAACTTATTTAAGCTCCACTTCAAGTACCATTTGCATCTCCAGGATTGAAATCCTCAAAATGCATTTTGCATAGTCAGTGAATAAGCACATCTTCAGAGTTGGGAACATGTGAGGGAGGCTTCTGGGCCCACACACTTTGCCTCTCCCCCCCAATGCAGTCCAACAGTGCTCTGAAACTCTCCTGCGTCTTGAGGATCAGTCTTCCATTCCATGTGGAGCTCACTCCCCAGCACTCTCCTCTTCAGAGGAGACCTGAAGATTCCTTCAGGTTTTCCAAGAAGGAATGAATGGGGCACAGCAGGGGATGGTTGCTTCTCTTCATGAAGACTCTACCAGGAATCTTGAAGTCCACTAGCCTTTGTGAAAGGTTGTCCGGGAATATGACCTGACAATGGGTGATGGCATTGGCTGAAGGTCTAGAGAGAAACCATATTAGCTTCTCTGGATGTGGGCTGTGGCCCAAGGCTGAGGGCCTGGGCTGGCATTATGCTAGTTGCTTTGTCTTGCTCTTAGGTGCCAAGCATGTTGGGCGAAAACTGCATAACATGAGTAGCCTTCAACTCAGGTCTTCCTGTGCTCTCCTTGGGGGCTTGAGGAGAAATAATTCTTGATTTCTTTGGAGGTTCTGAGGAGGTTGAACAGGTACCTGGGAAGGTTTCTTGCCTGCTACCCAGCAGGTGATTTTGGGAGAGAAGCCATTTGTATGTCCCACAGTATGTCCTGCTGTCTGTTCCCCTCGAGACACTGAGCTGTTGACACTTCACCCAATTTGGACATTTTGGAAGCTTCTTTAAGAATACTGGAGAGGAAACATGTGTACTTTGACCGCTAGACTTCTTAAGGGGTGGCTTTATGCCACAGTGTCTCAAACATGGCTGGTATTTCCTACTGAGAGTAATGTTCTGAACTTTGACTCTTCTGGTAGATGTTATGAACTGGGGGTCAGGGCTTTGTATGACTGGCATGAGAGTGCACATGGGATTAATATCAGATTTTTTGACAGATGGCTGAGCTGTTTGAGCTTGGTTGAGAGCAGATTCCTTGTTTGTCTGAGTGGGCATTGGCCTCTTTGGATGTTATTTCAAAGTAAAATGCACAAGGACACATTAGTTACTTTACAGATTCAAATGACAAATGAAGTCTACTAATTGTAACATGAATTATGCAAAATGCATTAAATGACTTAAATCATGTCACATACAATATATTCACTATGGAGCATTTAATGTGGCTATAATTCAAAGCATATTCACTATCATATTACCATAAAAGTGGTCAGTATTTTATGTAATAAATTAATAATCGTGTGCAAGTTGCTGGGGCACAATGATATGAAGTTCCAGGCAGTCTGCGACATCAAGTGTGTGTGTGCATGTGTATGTATGCGGGAGAATGTTGTGTGCAAACTTATATAAGCATACAAGAAGAGAGAGTGGTCGGAAAAGATGATATAGACCATGAAGTGAAGACATATTATAAATACATTGTAGGTAGGTACAAGATAGATGGATATAAAGATGGAAAAATTGGTTACCATTTTTAGAGACAAAAAATGGATAGACCTAGGGCCTCAACAGCACACTGGTAACCAGAAATCAGCCAGGTACAAATTGTATATGTATTACAACATATGGAGATTGTGACTATGATCCTATTGCATATTAAGATCAGAAAAAAGCATTGCTAAAATAATTCTTGGGAGCCAAGAAAATCATATTCTCTTAAACTTTATGTATCTGGAATCAGTTAGAGAGCTAATCAATCTTGATGGAAGAAACATTTTTTCAGCATTAAAAGGACAGTGCTTCTACATATGATGGTCTAGGAGTGAAACGTATCAGATATAGTCACATATAGAGAGTAACTCTATGAAGACAGTTGCTTCAAGCTCAGTGTGCTGTATCATGCATAGCAGGGCAGCCCACTCAAGGAAACTCAGTCACATCATATATTGAGCCCATACTATGGTCTATAAAATTCTGTCCCTAAAATAAAACACAGAGAAGTAACCATATAAAGTCAAAGGAAGATGGGAGATGAGTGAAGAAGCCAAAGCAAACCCAGGCAGCAAGACAAGGAATTGAATACATGTGACATGCAGGAATGAATGACAGTACACTGTTGTGGAACTCTATCTTGAGGCTGAGCTGGTCCAGCCCTTGGAGTCTCCTGCACACAAGAGTCTTCCTCTGCTGCTCCTCTTGCCTGAAAACAAAGGGGCAGAAAACTACATGAGGGTCTTGTGTCAGTGAGCAGAGGAATTCTTGCTGCAGCCCCTGTGAGTGCTGGCTGGGACAGAAGTTCTGAAGCTCTTGACCTTGTGCAGCTACAGCCTGGCCTTGGATTAGACCCTCCTCTGGGAGCAAGCACCTCTTATTCATTTCCCTCTGGATCCTTCTTGTTAGTCCAATGTTGTTCTGTCTGCCATTGCCATATTTCTCCAAGTGCCCTTGGTCTGTTCCTTAGTAACTGGGCTGGAGACTCAGCAGTGCCCCGGGGATATCAGCCCTTGAGGAATTCTCTCTAGGTCCTAGGACACTGCCAGGAAATGGCTGTGCCGCAGTCAGAGATGGAAGCCACGGGTTCCTCAGCCTCCTGTGTGTGAAAGCGGCCCCACTCCCCTTGGTCTCTGCACCTTCTCCCTCTTGGCCTGGACCAGGTTCCCAGAATCTTCTGAGGGGTCCCTGTTCTCCTTGTCTTTCTTTGTGCCCAGTGGCTGGGAAGTCAGGATTCTATGCTAGCAATTGATGGGAAATGTCTTGCTTCTTGCAGTGTGGCCAGAAGCCCCACACTCTCTGCACTTCAACTATTCAAGGAAGAAAAGACTTAGTAAGTCTTCAAAATAAGAAGGCATGAGAATTAGATGATCAGACCATAATTTACTGAGAAAACAAACACACTCAGATCTTCATTAGCAGTGTGATAAATATAAGTTCTCTGAAACACGACTGTCTAAGAATCAACACACTAAGGAGAATTCACGAAGAATTTATTTTCAAGTTTTTTCACACTCCAAGTACAATTCATATCTTTTCAGCTGTATTACTGATGATGTTGGCTTATTACATCTGTTTTCTAGGAAGTAACTACAATTTTTCTGTTAACTGAAGAAGTAGCTAATGCTGATGGGTTGAGAAGGAATACACAGAGCATTCATATTCTACAAGTGACAATTGTCGGAAGGAGTCTATGGTATCAATTTTATGGTCACTTTGTTGTTAAACAAATCAAAATCCTTAATTAAAAAACTATTTTCTTTCTTGGTTAAATGTGGTTGCTTCCCAAAGACTTATCTTAGAAGTCATACGAATTTTCAGTAGCTGGTATATGAACTAATTTTTTGAAAAACGTATTTGTAAAATTTTTACATTTCAAAAGTTAATGTATTCAAGTATAAGTTATAATAAATGCTCATTAAAATTACTTCATGAAATTTGAGGAAACTAATAAACATTGTGCATGTAGATTTCATAAATAATACTGAATGAGAAAGCTGAATGTGACCTCAGTGCAGGGGCTTGCTAGGCTAGGAAAGTCCCTGGAGCTTCAAAACTTCCTTGGAAGCTTCTCACCAGGCACACTTCCACTCCAGCTTCTCAATGTGGGACTTCCTGAAGATGCCTGCAACCAGCTTCCCCCAAGCACCAGAGCACCAGATTCTTGCTTGACTTAGCCCAGGAGGGCTCTTGCCCCCACCTGTGACCTGGTGGGGACACCTTCGTTAGACACCCCGTGGACTTGGAGGACTCTCCTTGAAAGAAGCCCACCTAGGTAGTTCTTGGAATTAGATGGCACTTCTGCCCCACTCACCACCACTGTCACCCTCACTGAACATCTTTCCTGCTGCTGCCTTTCCTGCATTTTACTGCCATGCATGGAGGGTTAAAAAATCCCCCTCCCCATGCATTTTCCTACTTCATGCATAAAATGCCCCTGAAATGCTCCCTACCTGATCTTTCTTTTCCTCTAACTCCAGTGCCCTAGTACCCATTTACCTGGTGATTTGCCAGCCCCACCCACCCTGAAACCTAGCTGCTGTAAACCAACCTCGTCCCCTCCTTTCCCCTCCTTTGGCCTGGAGGTCTCCCAGCTCCCTTTATCTTTCCTGAATTGCTGAGCTCCTCTTCCCCGACATCTGAATTCTACCTTGTAATTGAACAGCACCACCCCTGCCATTTTTCCCCAACCTGACTGATTTGCATAGGTTTGTACCTCATGTTGCTTTCCTCTGTCCTTGAGGTCAATTCCTACCCTACGGGAAAAGAAAGATTGCCAGGGCAGTTTTCCTTCTGGGTGGATGATCCTGAGCTGAGCAGAAAGGAAAGCATGATCCTAAGGGAACTGGAGGGGGCCTGGCCCCTGTGTTGCACAGAAACCCATCCCTGACACTGCTAGTGTCAGCCCCTTCATAGCCTGTGACAAGAAACTGGAGATCAAGTTGCCAGGTGGGCACGCACTCCCCATCAAGTCCTACTTAGAAAACAGAAGATGGGAGACAAGGAGGGGAGATGCAAAAGAAGGAAGTAGGGAAGGCTGTAAGAACTTCCTAGGGAGGGGGTATGGGGGAAAGAAGGATGGGGGAAAGGAGAGATGGGGGGAGGGAAGGGTGGGGAACCAGGACATGAGGAGAAGGAAGCTTAAACCTGACAGGAAAGATTAAGGGTGCCTGGAACACAGAACACAGAACTTTGGAGTGCACTCTTTTCAGCACTTAGCTCGCCAGGGTACTGTGATCCACAAGCAGTGGCTCTCCAAACTCGCTGCACCCTGGGTTAGAGGCAGTGGTTATAGCCATAAGCCTGAACCCTGGTCTGGGACAATTCTCTGAGATGGCCTGTTTCTCCACACAGCAAAATGACTTCCACATGACACTCCACATCATCCAAGCAACAAATGTCCAAGAGACCCTTGTGTGAGGGCACATCAAGTTTCATTCCACTGGGTTTGGAAGAAAGGCAGGAAGCCAAGCAGTTGCAAGCCAGCCAGCACTGAAGAAGACTTCTTAGTCCACAGGCTACAAGAATACCACCATATCATTCAGGGAACCCACACCTGTCTATAGACACACATGGATACTTGTGAGAAACATGTAAGCACATTCCAGAATATGCTAACAGAAGCCCAGGAATAAAGATCAAAAAACACATGCACACACGCATAGGAAGAGAGAGACAGACACAAATGAAGAGATGGAGAGGAAGAGCAAGAGAGAGAGAGAGAGAGAAAGAAAGAAATACTATTTCACCAAAGAAACCCATACCCCAGAAGAAAGAACCCCGAGTTCATCCAAAGAGGCAACCCAAATCACCAGCCAGACCAAAGAGAGAAGGGAGAGTTCTCCACAGGTATAATTTGTCAAGTGAAATGTGGCTTTGGGGATCAGGGAGTCTCTCCTTGCTGAGCCATCTGGATGTGTATGGAAATATTCTATGATAAGGAGAGAGGAAAGGATGCTCTGGGCCAGCTGAATTCTATGATGATGTGAAATACACCCTGTGCTTCCAATGGACCCAGCCACGGATCCCTCTTGTCTCTCTTTTTTCTGCCTGGTATGTGGGAGTGGGCATACAATGCTTTTGATGTCCTGGAGCCTGAGTTTCCTGTGGTTCAAATCTAGGGACCCAGTCCCTGCTGTGCCCCCCACTCCAGAAGGCAAGAGCTGGAGGCTAGTATCATGGATATGCAGCCAGTGCTGGTCAGTGAAGGAAGGAAGAATGGTATGCCCCAGCTAATCAGCAGTGAAAGCAGCCCTGTCAGTGGGGCAGAATGGTTATATGAGTCCTGTTGGGGTGCTCCTAGTACAGTGATTGTGAGCATTAGGATTCCCACCTGGAACACCTGAAAGGAACTACTCAGGGTTCTCTGAAGGAACAAAATCTATAGAATGAAATATACATAAATAAATTCATTAAAATAACTCATAATAAAAAGTAGTGTCTGCCCTTTTCTGTCAGGGATAGGTAGTCCAGGGAGGACCCACTGCTCCTCTGGTGAGGTCATAGACTATGCCCAGGCACCAGGTCACTCACTCATCCCAGATCCTCCCACCAGTCAGCAGGAGCAGAAGCCAGTCTGCTTTGGTCCTGGGGAAGACCCCTAGGCCATGCCTCAGGTTCCAGGTGATTTGCGGGACAACAAGATGCTTGACCCATTCCACCCAGGACACAGACCAGGGAGGAACCACTCTGCTCCTTAGATTCCAAAGAAAACCCAAGCAAAACTCTAGGGAATAAACACCATACATCTGAAGTCCTCTAAAATCATCCTATCACATGGGAGAGATTCTTCACATCCAGGTCAAAAATAAGTAAACCCTTTTTACCATCTTGTTCCTTTCAATTGTTAGTCACTGTAGTTTAACTTTTCCATGTACCCACTCTAAAATGTATACAACTTCAGGTACTATACCACTCATTCACCCTCACATATCACCAAAGTACTAAACCAAAAAAGTGTACTACCATATTAATCTTCACTCCCTGTACTAAATGTGATTTAATTGATGTACTAACAGTCTAATAGCCTCACCTAGGAAATAACAGCATTATCAGACAAGTATACCCACCTCCATGGCAAACACTAGTAATAACTGCTTAAGAGTAGTAATACCAACTAATTCAGTTCAGTGTAAAAGACACAAAAACCTGAAAGAAGATCTTAAAGTGCAAATCCATGAGAAACAAAAACCAAGACAACAAATCTACTGAAAGAATTAATCCCATAATGATAGATTCCAACCAGAACAAACTCATAGAAAATAGACAAGAAATCCATACCCAAGATAATGATTTTCAAAGCCTGATCTTTACCATGATCAACATAATCCAGGAGGAGTTAAATAACCGCATCAACCACTTTGAACAGGAACACAACAGGCACTTGGAGGAGATGAGAAAAACAGTTGAAGAAGCAAAAATGGACATAGAGCAGTTAAAACAATCTCAAGTAGAGTTTAAAATTGAGCTAAAAGACAAGTTATCTTCAACCTAGAACTCAACAGAAAGTCTTAGCAGAACTAACAAAACAGAAAATAGAATATCAGATCATGAGACAAAGTGGAAGAACTAATCAGCTCAATGGAAGAGGTTGTTAAAGACAAAAAGATACTTGAGAGAATATTCAAGAGTTATGGGACACCTTGAAGAAGCCTAATATGCACATTCATGCAATACCAGAACAAGAACACCAAATTACCACACCTGAGGAAATTTTTCAAATTATCAAAAAGGAGACCTTTCCTCATCTAAAGAAAGGTAGGACCATCCAAATACAAGAGGCATTCCACACCCTAAACAGATATGACCAAAACAGAAACTCGTCATGGCAACTAATAGTCAAAACACTCCACATACAAGACAAAGAAAAAGTTCTGAGAGCTTCAAGGAAAAAAAACAAGTCACTTTAAAGGTAAAAGTATTAAAATGACTTCTCAATGGAACAGTAAAAGCAAGAAGAGTTTGGAGAGACACACTTCAAGTACTGAATGAGCAAAAATGTCAACCCAGGCTGATATACCCGGCAAAACTATCTGTCATGATCGAGGGAGAAAGAAAAGTTTTCCAGCACAAAAACAACTTGAAGGCTTACATGTCTACCAACCCAGGCCTTAAAAAAATGCTAGAAATGATACTCAAGCTTGAAGGAAAAAACAAGCATATCCAGGAGGACAGAAGGGAAGTATAATACCACCAAAATCTAAAAGCCAAATAACACACTCACAAAAGCCACTAAACATAAAAAATGTGCAGCATTAAAAATAATTTCTTCATTATAACATTAAATGTCAATGGAATTAACTCACTAATCAAGAAACACAGATTACAGGGGCTGGAGAGGTGGCTCAGCGGTTAAGCCTCTGCCTTGCAGGAGGAAGGTCCTGAGTTCGCATCCTAGACCCCACGTATAGGCGCCGGGCGTCCATGATTCTATACACACACACATACATGTACACACGCACACACCATACATGCACAATTGAATAAAAAAAAAAAGACTTCTTAAAAAGAAACACAGATTACAAACATCAGTTGGCTGCCTTCAGGAAACTCATCTCACCACAAAAGATAGGCACATCCTGAAAATAAAAAGTTGGTCCTAAATTCTGCAAGATAATTGAACCAGGAAACAGGCAGGCATAGCCATTATGCTATTGGACAAAGTGGACTTCAAACCAAAAATAATCATAGAGACACAGATGAATACTACATTTTAGTCACAGGTACAATTCGCAGGAAGACTTCACAATACTGAACATATATGCACCTAATAGGGGCCCCTCCACATTCATTAAGAAAACCCTATAGCATCTAAAGTGAGAAATCAACTCCCAAATGATAATTCTTGGGGATTTCAACACCGCCCTCTCAACATGGGATAGATCAACAGGGCAGAAACTTAACAGAGAGACATTGGAACTTAATCAAACTCTTACTGAAATGGACCTTACATATATCTATTGAACTTTTCATTCATGCACCAAAGCATACACATTTTTCTCAGCACATGGAACTTTCTCCAAAATAGATTACATATTGGGCCATAAAAATGAATCTCCACATATACAGGAAAGTTGAAATTCTAGCCTGTACAATATCAGACCACCATGGTCTAAACCTTGACATCCCCAACACAAGAAACAACAGAAAATACACTAAGTACTGGAAAGTAAACACTATGATGCTGAATGAGAATTGGATTACCTAGATTGAATCAGGAAGTTGTGAATTATTTAAATACTTCTATAACATATGAGGAAATCGATGAAGTAATCTCGAATCTTCCCACCAAAACGTCCTGGACCAGATGGATTCAGCACAGAGTTTTACCAGACATTTAAGGAGAAACTTACACCAATACTCCTTAAACTGTTCCATCCAATTGCAAAGGAAGGAACACTGCCAAATTCTTCCTATGAAGCCACTATTAATCCCTAAATCTAATTAAAGATACACTTAAAAAAGAAAACTATATGCCAATCTCTTTGATGAACACAGATGCAAAGATTCTCAACAAAGTTTTAGCAAATTGGATTAAAAAATACATCAAAAAGATCATTCACAGGGATCAAGTAGACTTTATTCCAGGGACACAAGGTTGGTTCAACATACGCAAATCAATAAATGTAATTCACCATATAAACCAGTACAAATTTCAAGACCACATGATACTCTTGATAGATGCAGAAAAAGCTTTTGACAAGATCCAACAGCCTTTTGTGATCAAAACTCTAGAGACAGTTGGAATGGAAGGAACCTTTATCAACATAATAAACGCTGTACACAACAAGCCAACAGCAAGGATTATACTCAATGGGGAAAAACTTGGAGCATTCCCACTTCAATCAGGCTGTCCACTCTCACCACTTCCAGTCAATATTGTACTTGAAGTCCTAGCTGAAGCCATAAGACAAGAAAGGGACATAAAAGGGATTCAAATCAGGAAGGAAGAAGTAAGTTATCTCTGTTTGCAGATGATATGATCATATACCTGAGTGATCCTAAATCCTCCACCAGGAAATTCCTGGAATTAATACAGAAGTTCAGTAGGGTGGCAGGATACAAAATAAACGTACAAAAATCAGTGGCCTTATTATATGCCCAGAATGAAAGAAGTGAAAAAGCCCTGAGAGAAACAATCCCATTTACTATAGCCCCTAAAAAAATGAAATACCTAGGTATAAACCTAACCAAGGAAATAAGAGATTTTTATAATGAAAACTTTAAAACCCTAAAGAATGAAATTGAAGAAGACCACCAGAATGTGGAAAGACCTCCCTTGTTCCTGGATTGGCAGAATCAATATCATAAAAATGACCTAAGGCAGTATACAGATTCACTGCTATACCAATTAAAATCCCAAAGTAATTCTTTAAAGAGTTGACCAAACAATCTCAAAATTCATATGGCAGAAAAGACCCAGAATAGCAAAAACAGTCCTCAGTTACAAAAATACTGCAGGAGATATCACTATACATAATCTTAATCTATATTATAAATCCATAGAAATAAAAACAGCTTGTACTAGCTCCAAAATAGACACACAGATCAATGTATAAGGGTTGATATAAGCCCACAGATATAAGCCCACACAATTACAGCCATTTGATTTTTGACCAAGAGGCCCAAAAAATCCAATGGAAAAAGAATAGCATCTTCCACAAATGGTGCTGGCAAAACTGGATGTCCACATGCAGAAGATTAAAACTGGACTCGTACTTGTCACCATGTACAAGAATTAATTCCAAATGGATCAAGACCTCAATATAAGAAGAGACCATAAAAACCTTAGGTAAAAGGGTAGGAAACTCCCTTGAGCTGATTGGACTAGGCCAACAGTTCCTAAATGGAGATCCAATAGCACAGTCACTACAACCAACACTCAGCAGATGGGATCTTGTGAAATTAAAGAGCTTCTGTTCAGATAAAGAGATTATAACTGGAGCACAAAGTCAACCCACAGAATAGGAGGAAATCTTCACTAATCACATATTTGATAGAGCTCTATCTTCCAGAGTATACAAATAACTTAGAAAACTAAACACCAAGGAAACAAATGGCCCAATTTAAAAATGGGACTTGGAACTTAAAAGAATCTTTACCAGGGACGAAATTGAAATGTCTAACAAATATCTTAAAAAATGCTACGCATCCTTAGCCATCAGGGAGATGCAAATTAAAACTTCCCTGAGATATCGTCTCAGCATGGTTAGGATGGCAAAAATCCACAATACAAACAACAACAAATGTTGGAGAGGATGTGGAGAGAGGGGAACTCTCCTACATTGCTGATTGGAATGAAGGCTTATACAACCACTCTGGCGAGCCCTCTGGCAATTCTTAAAAAAGTTAAAGATTGAAATGCCATTTGACGCTGCTATTCCACTTTTGGAAATAATCCACCATACATCAAAAATTCACCTCGATAGCACAAGCACGACCATGTTCATAGTAGCACTGTTTACAATAACAAAGTCATGGAATCAACCCAAATGCCCAACAATTGACAGATGGATAAAGAAAATGTGATACATTTGTACAATGGAATACTACTCAGCCATCAAAAATGATGAATTCATGAAATTTACCAGGAAATGGATGGAATTAGAAAATATTATATTTTGTGAAGTATCCTAGACACAGAAAATTAAACACCACATGTACTCACTAATAGGTAGACCCTAGTACCAAACCCACTTAGCGACACACTGAAAGATAAATCTGTGTAATACCTACATTAATTGCAAAGATTATCAACAGGAGGGAAGGAGAAGGAGGGACCCACCAGAAACAAGGAGAGAAAGGAGCATGCTACAGAAGAGAAAATAGGCCACCATCAAGTACTACAAGTAAGTAATGAGATATGTGGTTAAGCTCACAGACTTTCCTTCCTGGTCACTTGTAACTGATGGGGTTTGGTCTCACCAGACAGGGAGGGCAAAGAGTCTGACAGATAAAAGGTAACCATCCTGTAAATGGGAGACTGACAGCTCCCGCTGTGGTCTGCTATTCTTATTCCATCTACCTTTGAATCTACTCTTATAGTAAGACTCTATTTTAACAGCCATTTATCTCTGGCTAGGAGGTGACATCCAATACCCATCAGGATGGAGCCAAGGGCAGTGCAGGAACAGCAAAACTGGAAAAAAAAACAACAAACCATAATTCAGAACATCAGAGACCCTACATTAATCACCTGGAACCAGACCAGCCTAATCTCTCCCCATCCCAGAGCTCAGAGAAATTTTCAGAAGAGGGGGCAGTAAGATTGTAAGAGCCTAAAGATGGGGAGGAGCAACGATATGCAAGATACTTCACACAAGTTAGGGCCGAAGTAATTATAATAGGACTTTGCATGATCTGCACAATGACCGACATATCATTGGCCCCTCAAAGGCTAGCATGAATCACTGGCACTAGGATCTTTAGAGGCAAGGGATTAACAGTCACAATAGTATTTCTATACTAAAGGGGAACACGCGAAAGGGCTCTAGGAAATGCTACTGTGTCTTTACACCTCATCAGAAGAGGAGGACCCAGAGGAAAGTTTGACATGCAGACTAAAGGATGTTCCAGGTATGGGGGGGGAAATGGGGCACTGGGAGAAAAGGAAGGAGGGGGAAAAGGAATGGGAAAAGGGGGGAGAGAGCAAAGGGATCCAGGGAAGGGTGGAGGGAGGGAGGAGAATGGGGTCCCTATCAAGTTTGTATGAATGGAAAAAATAAATATAAAAAAAATTCGTGTCTTGTGGGTGACCACCAGTGTAATAGTGACATGAGTTTCAAAGAGACAACCAACAGCTTTCTGTTTGAATTCAAACCTGCTTGTCAGAATGGAACACATTACTATTACTGTTAACTACAACGAGAACCTACCAAATGGAAGGAAATGGATTGTTGCAGTCAACCTGCTTGGTTTGCAAATATTTTATGTAATGTAAATATAATGGAAGAAAGGATAATCATGTCCTCAAAGTGACAGAGTAGACATATCTACCATGTGACTTAAATCAGAGGGCAACTTAAAATGTATTTATTTTTGGAAACCTCTATTTAATAATTTAAGGTTGTGGGTGGACATTAGTAGCCAAAACCACAGAAGTTAACCTGCATATATAGGATGCTAGTTCATTAAGTACATGTAATGCAAAATTATTTGATGAAAACCACTCCATTACTTACTAACTTCCTTCTAACTTAACAGGTTAAAAAAAAACAACAATCAAACTTTCAATGTATTTTTATAAAGCACATATGAATTTCAGCCAATTATAGCACCAGTTATCTGAGCAACTTAATATCACCAAGTCTTTAGATCATGTCAGTGTGAGACAATGGATATTTCACATTGTGTTCAAATAAGAAAATGCCAATGTACCAGTCAAGTTATGTGTATATCCCTTCCTTTTTCTGGATAAAGATGTTTGACACTTCCTTCATTCTGTGTTTAAGCCAGGTGACAAACAACCCTGAAGCAACATTATAAGAATCATCCCAACTTCTCCTTCCATTGAACAGAACGGAATCTTCATATTCAACTCTAAAATAAGTAACTTTTTTCACTTTCCTTCTCAGTTGACAGTCACTTCTGCTTCAGACCTTTGTACAGCACTCCCTAAAACTCCACACACCCACTGCTTAGGGCTTTAACTATTAACATAAATCTGGAAGGAACTTAGAGTTGCCATAGTACCCTAAGCTCTAACCCCTAGCTACTCTAAACCCATCCTATGTCATAGCATAAAGTTGATCTAATACTTAACACAAACCACACTCAACAGGAAAATCTAGACTTAAAAATCTGTCACTTCCAGAACAAGATTAGGGCCATCATACTTTTTTTTGGTAGTGTATCACCTTATCCACAAAATAGCAGCAAGGAAACCTAGACTAAGACCTTAAACACTTAGGTAAACAGTAGCAATAACAATTAAAGTGCAGCAATTCTGTCTGACTCACAACAGTCATAAACACTCACCCAAAAGTTTCTAGACATCAAAAACAAAATGACTAAGTCACATTGGTAAATCCACAAAAAAACAACAAAAACCACAACAATTCGCCCACAAAAATATTGACCCCCCAATGGATCCCTACAAGAATAACCCCTGGGATATTGGTAAAAGGATTCAAGATCTATTTACAGGCTCTCTATTTTCATTCTATTTGTGTCTTGTGGGTGACCACCAGTGTAATAGTGACATGAGTTTCAAAGAGACAACCAACAGCTTTCTGATTGAATTCAAACCTGCTTGTCAGAATGGAACATATTACTATTACTATTAACTACAACAAGAACCTACCAAATGGAAGGAAATGGATTGTTGCAGTCAGCCTGCATAGTTTCTGACAAATGACCATCAAATGGCTTAAGGGAACAAGGAGTTTATTTACTTACAACAGTCTGGTTTATTAACATAAACCTGGAAGGAACTTAGAGTTGCCATAGTACCCTAAGCTCTAACTCCTGGCTACTCTAAACCCATCTTATGTCATAGCATAAAGTTGATCTAATACTTAACACAAACCACACATCAACAGGAAAATCTAGACTTAAAAATCTGTCACATCCAGAACAAGATTAGGGCCAACACCAACACCAGGGTCAAGGGAACTGACCACACCATCTCTACATAATGACTCAGAGAAGAACAATCCTTACTTGCCAGACCAGCATGTCTGGCCAAGTGTACACAAGGAGGCCAGCTCTCTCAACCAGCTCACTGTGATTTATTCCAGAGCCTAATCCCACCCATAGGCTGGGCCTTCCTTATGAGCTAGACAACTCCTGCAGGTTTGCTCTAGGCCTATGTCAACCACGAATTCTCTACAAATGTGCCCAGAACTCAAACCCTAAACTGTCAGGTTGACACCTGTGTCTAACTATGACATAGATTAATAGGAAAAAAAGCCAAGTTGTGCTGTAAATATTTGAAGAACACTTATTACTCAGCCTAGAAATCTTCTACAAGAAAGGTGGAGAATCTCAACTCCTAGGTAGGATGAGGCCTAAGCAAGTAGAAGAGCAGCAAAATAGACACCAATGGCCAGCCATAATGCAGATCAGTGACCCACCAATGTTCTCCAAGAAACAGGACATTCTAAGCTCTCCCCATCCTAAGGCTTAGTGAATGTCACAGAAAAGGAATCAATAAGTTTGTGAGAGCCTAGATATGGGAAGGTGCACTGTTGGACAAGACATTCTATTTCAGGCAAAGACACTATATTGAGGAACTCACAGCATTGAGACATGTCCATATCAGACCTGAAGAATGACTGAAATACCAATATGCTTCCACAGTCTATGGGAAACTGAAGAAAAATAATAACACACAGAGGAAACCTTAGGGACTAGTGTTGGATGAGTGAAGGGAAATGCTCCTATCAGTGGGGGTGTCCTGAGGATGGGGAACTTGGTATACCACAAAGGCCTGAAATCCATAAGAATAGAAAATCCAAATGGAACCCTGGGGTTCATAGATATAGTCAGGTAGGAGAGTGAGAGGGAGTGGAATGGATTGATGAGGGGAAATGAGGGGAATTGGAGGGAGGGATAGAGGGAAACAGGGATTAATACTCAATATGCTTGTAAAACTAAAAAATAAATAAAATAAAAAAGAATTAAATAACTAGTCGAGGACTTTCAAAGTATGATCTTTGCCATGATGAAAACCATAATTCAGAACATCAGAGACCCTATGTTAATCACAGGAACCAGGCCAACTTAATTTCTACCCATCCCAAAGCTCAGGAAAATTTGTGGAAGAGGGGGTGGTAAAATTGTAAGAGCCTAAAGATAGGGAGGAGCAACAATATACAAGATACTCCACACATGTTAGGGTTGAAGTAATCATAATAGGTCTTTACATGACCTGCAAAGACTAATATATCATTGACCCCCCCCAAAGTCTAGCATGGATCACAGGTTCTAAGCTCCTTAGTGGCAAGGGATTAACAGCCACAGTAGTGTTCCTATAATAAGGGGAACACAAAAAAAGAGCTCTAGGCAATGCTACATGAGTCCTTACACCTCATCACAGATGAGGACCCAGAGGGAAGTTTTGACATGCACACTAAAGGATGCTCCAGGAATGTGGGGGGGGGGGAACTGTGAGAAAGGGAGGGAGGGGTTAACGGAAGGGGAAAAGAGAGTAGGGAGCAAGTGGATTCAGGGACGAATGGAGGAAGGGGAATGGGGAACCTATCAAGTTTGTATAAGTGAAAAAATAAACTAAAAATAAATAAATAAAAAAATAAAAAACAATGAAAGAGGAAATCAGAGGGTTAAGTAACCACATTAGCCTAGATGAAATGAAAAAGGCAGAAATAAGAAACCAAACTAGACATAGAGCAGTTGAAAAAACTCATACACAGATTAAGCTTGAAATTCAAAATGAACTAGCTCTAATCCAAAATTCATCAGAAAGTCTTATCAACAGAACCAACAAACCAGAAAGTAGAATGTCAGAACTAGAAGACAAGATGGAAGAACAAATTGATTTGATGAAAGAGGTTGAAAAGGAAAAAAAATTGGAGAAGCACTTTCAAGAGCTTTGGAACTCCATGAAGAAAAGAAAATTGCACATTCATGGAATACCAGAAGAAGATACCCATCCAGAATAGATTTCTTACACTATCATTAATGAAAATTTTCCACATCTAAGTAAAGATATTCCCATCCAAGTAAAAGAGCATATCATACATCATTCAAATATTAGCAAAATAGAAATTTGTCATGACAAATGATAGTGAAAATAAAAAGACAATGTGCTGAGAACATCAAGAGAAAAAAGAAGTCCCATTTGAAAGTAAGCCTATTAAAATAACAGCTGATTTTTCAATGGAAACAGTAAAAGACAGAAGAGCTTGGAAAGATATACTTCAAATAATGAATGAGTACAAATGCCAACACAAATACATATACCCATCAAAACTATTAGTCGTGATTGAGAGAAAGAAAAATCTCCCACAATAAGGACAAACTGAAGGATTACAAACTAAACCTGGCCTACAAAAGCTGCTAGAAAAGATGTTCAAGCTGGAAGAAAAGGACAAACATATCTGAAATGATAAAAAGGAAAAATAATACCAACCCAACTTTTCGACAAAGCAATACACCCATAAAAACTACAAAACACAGAAAATGACAGAAACCAGCAAACATTTCTCAATTATAACCCCAAATATTAATGTAATTCACTCTCCAATCAAAAGATATAGACTGCAACATGGATCAAATATTACAATGCAGCAATCTGATTCCTTCAGGAAAACATCTCACTATGAAAGATAGGCACATTCTCAGAGCAAAAGGCTGGTCAAAAGTACAGCAAGGTAATGGAAAAAGGAAATGAACAGGAGTAGCAATTCTGATATCTGACAAAATAGACTTCAATCCAAAAGAAATCATAAAAGGCACAGACATATACTACATATTAATCAAGTGAACAAATTCATCAGGAATAGTTCACAATGCTGAACATATACACACCTAATATAGGCTCATTCATTAAAAACATTACAACATTTAAAATGACAAATCAACCCAAACACAATAATAATGGGGACTTTAACATTCCACTTTCACTATAGGGTAGGTGAATAAGCCAAAAACTGACCATCATTCCATAACCCAAATGGAGCTAACTGACCTCTACCAAACCTTTTTCCCCAGCAATAAGGAATGCACATTCTTTTCAGCAGCCCAAAGAGCTGTCTCCAAAGTAGACCACATACTAGGACACAAAGCAAACATCCACATATGCAGGAATGTTTAAATATCCTGTACCTTATCTGACCACCATGGAATAAAGTTAGACATGCACAACAAAGCAGATGTCAGAAAATACATAAATTCTTGGAGATTAAACACCATGATACCCAACCAGGAATGAGTTCATGCAGAAGTCAAAAGGGAAATTCAAAAATTCCTAAGAAATAAATGACAATGAAAATGCAACAAATAAAAATCTTTGGGGTATAATAATGGCAATCTTAATAAGAAAGTTTATAGAACTCAATGCCTATGTCAAAAAATGGAAATATCACAAGTAAACAACAGTGCAACCTAAAGCTTTATTTAGACAAGAATAATCCAGTCTCAAAAGCAGCAGACGAGCCGAAATTAATAAAATCAGGGGAGAAATATCCAAAATTGAGATAAGGAAAAGGATACCAAAAAATTAACCAAACAATGAACTTGTTCTTTGACAAAAATCAATAAGATCGACAAACTCTTAGGCACAAGACAGAAAACCAAAATAAATAAAAATAGAGATGAAAATTGAGTTATTACAATTAACACCACAGAAATTCAGAGAATCATAGGGTCATACTTCAAAAATTTATACTCTGTAAAGTTTGACAATCAGAAAGAAATGGATGAATTTCTTAATATGCAAAACTTACTAAAATTGAATCAGGATGAACTGAATTATTTAAACAGTCTTATAACAAGGGATGAAATTAAAGAAGTAATTACAATTCTCCACAACAATAAAGTCCGGGATCAGATGGATTCAGTGTACATTTCCACCAAACATTTGAACAACAATTAAAACCAGTACTTCTCAACCTATTCCATAAAATAGCAAAGGAAGGAACACTCTCAAAAACAAATAAAAATGCAATAAAAAGGAAACTATGGCTAATCTGATTAATGACCACAGATGCAAAAATCCTCAACAAAATTTTAGCAAACCAAATTCAAAAACATATAAAAAATCATTCACTATGATCAAGTAGAATTTTTCCCATCCACACAAGTTTGGTTCAGTAGACACAAATCAATAAGTGTGATCTATCATATAAACAAATTCAAGGTACGAGATCACATCATTCTCTCAAAAGATAAAGAAAAAACTCTTGACCAGATCAACATTCCTTTATAATCAAAGTCCTAGAGACTTTAATTAATTATAATGGAGGGAACATATATCAATATAATAAAGGTTACATACAAGAACATTTTAAATGGTGAAATACTTGAGGGATCTTCAATCAAGGATGTATCCTATATCACCACTTTTATTCAATATTGTATGGGAAATTTTAGCTCAAGCTGTTAGACAAGAGAAGGAAATAAAAGGTATACAAATAGGAAAAGAAGAAGAAGTCAAGTTGTTCCTATTTGCACATGATCTCAAAATTTCCACCAGGAACCTCCTGTAACTAACACATAAGTTCAGCACAGTAGCAAAGTATAAAATAAATGTTCAAAAATCAGTGGCTTTCTTATACACCAAGGATGACAACAGTGAGAAAGTCCTAAGAGAAAAAATTCCATTTACCATAGCCCCTAAAAAAATGAACTCCCATAGTATAAATCTAACTAAGGAAGTAAGAGACCTGTGCAAAGAAAACTTTAAAGTCCCAAAGAAAGATATTCAGAAGACAAAGTGGAAAGAACTCCCACACTCCTGGATTGGTAGAATTAACATCATAAAATTGGCCATTCTACTAAGAGCAATATACAGATTCAATACTATACCAATAAAAATTCCAAGATATTTCTTCACAGAAATTGACAAAACAGTGTCAAAATTCATATGGAAGCATGAAAGATCCAGTATAGCTAAAATAATCCTGAGTCATAAAAATTATGCTGGAGGAATCATCATGCCAGACCTTAATCTATACTACAAATTCATTATAATAAAGAAAGTATGGCAATGGCTCTGAAATAGACACATAGATCAATGGGTAAGGGCCAAAGACCCATAAATAAGCCCCTACATACACAGTTATCTGCTTTTTTACATAGGGGCCCAGAAAACTAATGGCAAAAGAAATATATACAGGCTCCCCAATATGAAGATTTTCTCCCATTCTGCAGTTTTCTTTTTATTCAATAGACAATAACTTTGGCTGAACAAAGCTCATTAATTTTATGCGATCCCATTTGTTGCAAGTTGATTCTATTTCCTGAGTTGTTGGGCGACCTGTTTCAAAAGTGTTTTCCTAGATAGATGATAACCACCCTGCAAATGGGAGATAGACACCCTCATCGTGGTCTACTACTTTTTTTCCATCTATCTTTGAATCTACTCTTATAGTAAGACTCTATTTTAACAGCCTTTTATATCTGGCTAGGAGATGTCATCCAATACCCATCAGGATGGAGCCAAGAGCAGTGCAGGAACAGCAAAACTAGAAAAAAAACAAAAACCATAATTCAGAACATCAGAGACCCTACATTAATCACCTGGAACCAGACCAGCCTAATCTCTCCCCATCCCAAAACTCAGGGAAATTTTCAGAAGAAGGGGCAGTAAGATTGTAAGAGCCTAAAGATGGGGAGGAGCAATGATATGCAAGATACTTCACACAAGTTAGGGCCAAAGTAATCATAATAAGACTTTGCATGATCTGCTTAATGACCGACATATCATTGACCCCCCAAAATCCAGCATGAATCACAGGCACTAGGATCCTTAGAGGCAAGGGATTAACAACCACAATAGGGAACACGCGAAAGGGCTCTAGGCAATGATACTAAGTCCTTACACCTCATTAGAGTGGAGGACCAGAGGGAAGTTTGACATGCACACTAAAGGATGCTCCAGGGATGGGGAGAGGAGCACTGCGAGAAAGGGAGAAAGGGGGAGAAAGGAAGGGGAAAAGGGGGGAGGGAGCAAGGGGATCCAGTGAGGAGTGGAGGGAAGGAGGGGACCAGGATACCTATTAAGTTTGTATGAGTGGAAAAAAAAGAAAGAAATTGTTTGCCTAGGCAAAGCAGTTTGAGAGAATTTCCTACTCTAATTTCTAGACCTAATGTTAAGGTCTTTGATCCATTTGGAGTTGATTTTCCTGATGGTGACAAGTAGGTAGAGTTTCCATCTTTTGCTTGTGGATATCCAGTTTTGCCAGCACCATTTACTGAAGATACTTTTCTTTTGCCTGTGCGTGCGTGTGTGTGTGTGTGTGTGTGTGTGTGTCTGTGTCTGTGTGTCTCTATCCCATCTTGGATAGGAGAGGATCTAAACATCCAGATAAGATGCAGTCTTGTGCAGTACAAGAATAGCAAAATGTAAACTTCCAAAATACAGAACACAGGCAACCCTACAATGTTCAAAGGGAACCAGGACACCCAAATCTCTCCATATCTGGAGGCTAGGGGAGATTTGTGGAAGAGGGGGTGGTAAGACTGGGAGAGCCTAAAGATGGAGAGTTCTGTTGCTGGACAGGTCACTCCATTCAAGTTAAGGTGGCAACAGCCAGAAACTCACAGCAATGGGACTTGAACTCATCAGACTTGCACAGTAGTGAACATGTCAACATACCCCCATAGTCTGGAATGGATCTCAGGAAAAATAGTTTCAGACAGTAGGATCCTCAGGGATAAGGGTCAGACAGAGGTAGGGGAATACCCATGTCAGTGGGCCAACCAAAGAAAGGCCTCTCTGTCTACCTAAGAGGCCTGAACATTTTTCCTTAGAATCAAAGGACAAGAGATAGGAAGGAGTAGACTGGGCTCTTGTAGGGACAGGATGGTAAGCAGGAGTGAAGAAAGGAATGAAGGGAGGTGGTAATGGAGGCAAGGAGTATGTACATAAAAATATAATTTTAATAAATTTATTAAAAATAGTGGAAACCTGTACTTCTTATTCTGGAAAGCAGACTCTGGGAAACTGTAGAATAAAGGAACAAAGGAAGATGATTCCAGAAGTCACTTTTGGGTCTCCACAGGCATGCACAGTACCTTTTGACATATAGAGACACACAGACACTGACACAGATACAGACACACAAACACACATACATATACACATACACACAGACACACACAGGCACACATGCACACACATGTACACAAAAAATAAAATAATAAGCACTTTAAATCTTATAATTTTGAAATAATTGATTTAAAATATAGTTCTCTGTGATTTTTCTATCAATGGTCTTTGGCATGAACCACAATACATTAACACATTAAAATGCATAGTCAATTATATTAATATGTTTATTTATTAAAAAGTGCACTTTTTAAAAAATGCACATTTTTACTTTTATTCATTAGGTGACTTTAAATATGGCTTTCCTTTCATAGGAGATGTCTGAAAATTTTATCTTCTCTTTTTGAAGCTTTGACACTTTACTTTTTTATATATTTTTTCAACATACTCAACAATAAAGTGAGCACACAACAAGGACAATCCCAAAGCAAGAATTATAATAAATAATAATAAGAAAACTGATGAAGACTGCATATTGCTTAGTGGTGGGCCACTATCAACACTACCTCCTTTACCTCTACTTAGGCAATAGGGTGGGGCCCATCCATCTTTGCAATGACAGTGATGTTTATTGTTGCAGATTCCTTTCATATTGCATGTTTCAGGAAAACAGGTGTCTTCCCATGATTAAATAAGGACACACTTCTCATGGAGGCACATGTGTCTAGGACCACACTCTGTGCCATCTTTTACTTTACCAAAATCAGGTGTGGTCATTTCAAAATGGTAATCAGTACCCCAACAAGTAACACCATTGAGGTGGGTCCAATGTACAGTTGTATGTTCTGTCATGAAGGGAACTTCTTTTACATTGTCACACTGAAAACACCTACATAGAACATCTGAGAATTCACAGGTAACCTAGCTATCGTTTACTTTACCACAGTTACCAAAACGGTCACCTTTGGTGTTGACTTCCAAGTAGCAACTGAGATGTGCATTCTTGGCTCTTTCACCAAAGATTTTCGCGCATTGTGCATCACGATTAGTGCAACTTTTTCTGTAGCAGATGCCCTTGTCCATACAAGGGTGCCCATTCTCAACATATGCATCTTCCGGGCACTCACCAGAAGTTCCATTGCACCATTCTGGAAGATCACACTCATTGGCTTGTTCTCTACACATTGTGCCTGGTAGCATAAATAGGCAATCTTTGCAACAAAGTCCAGAAGCACATTCAGCCTTACAAAAAAGGATGCAGTTCATCAAACAGCATGGATCTTTAGTGCACAATTTGACTGATCCACAATCACATTCTTCCTCTTCTTCAACTATTCCATTTCCACAAAGCTTTGTTGTGCTGAGGAATTCTTCATTTGGTGAATCATACAAACATGTTTTTATCTTTGTAGTTTCCGAAAATGAGGCATAACTGCAATTGCTGAATGCTGCTGAGGGCTCTGCTTCTACACTCATTATGCACATTTTTCCCCACATTCACAGTATTCATAATCATCATCCATCTCTAAGGTATGACCAAGTTCATGTGACAAATATGATACAAATAAAGGTAGCTTGTTGTCCATAATATACTCCAGTCCACAATTTTACTTATATTGCATAATCCTGAATAATATGTTAAGACAGGAACTCTATCACAAAAGCCTTGTCTTATGATAATATGTGCAGCATCATGAGTCACCCGATAATTGAAACTGAGTGTTTTCCAATCACAAAAAAGTATCATCATCAAATGTGTGCTATTTGATGGAAAAGGGTTCTTTTCATTCCAAATTTCAAGTGCTGTAAGAACCACACTTAGACCTATAGAGTTATAGACTGTATCTACTGTGTTGATAACTGTCATTATTTCCATATGTACAACTGAGATATTACTTCCTTGATAAAGAAATCCGTCCATGATCTACCACAATAGCTAGTTCAATAATCCAATGGTGGAGCCATCAGCCCTTATAGGAACTTTGCATTTGAGTGGAATTATTGTGAAACTTCAGATGTTGTGCAAGTTCTCCTTTTGTTAACCTATTTTTTGTGGATGCAGATTGTAGCTCCTCATTGTCCATCTTATACACCAGATGTTCAAATGTAGTAGAAAACAATTTTGGCTTGATCTCATAAAAAATTCTATGTATCTTCAGGATTCCTTGAAAGCCATCCACACAAGTGCTTAGAGCAACTACGGATTCTGGGTCCCCTGCCACATAGCCATGGTAATAGCAATCATTCTGTACAAAAGGCTGGTCCTCAAGAAGAACATCTTGCTTAGTGTATGTGAACACAGAGCAGTCTCTATAGACCAAAAATTTCTTGGTCTTCATGTAGACAATGTGTCTCTGACCCCCAAAGCTCAGACTATAGGCAATCCAGGCTGTAGCTCTTATCCCTTTATGAGCGCCAGTGATTCTTAAGGGTATTATAACTTCTGGGGATCTGTGGTATTGGGATAGCTTCTTTACATATTGTTATTTTTGGACTATCCAGTCATTCATGTAAGCCATTCTAGGAAATACCCTTTTATAATATACATACATATAAAATTATAATATATTAATTATATTAATTATATTATATTATATCCGAACTAGGTATTTTTGCTGTGAGACAAAGATTTTAACTGCTGATATACCTTTCCAGCCCTCCAAATTTCAATTTCTTTATGCTCAAATGCATCTTTATTAATCAAATTATTACATCTGAGAAGTTCTTTAGTAAAATATTGATTTTGATATAGTTAGTGAGTGCATCCACAGGCTTTATAATATCTATATAGACATACTATTATTGAAGCAATGAGGTTAAGATATAGTAGCTTATTTGGGAACATATTTTTTAAAAGAAAGTATAATCTACTAGTATAGACTTCAGACATAACAGTGAATCACAATATTACTCAGTAGATAATAGAAAAATTGCACTTGTCATACTTAGTACTTACACTTCCAGGCAAACACACATTTTCATTAGTTGTTCTTTTAACTTGATTCTTAATTCTTATTCCTTTTGAAATTTTAAGACTCAGCCTTCTCCATAGGAATCTTTTCTTTTGTAATGGCCAAGAGTTAAGGGTGAGACTGTGCTTACTGGTAAAGAGGCGTTAACATTATGTTGGATTTTGAGTTTAAACACTTAACTGATTTATTTTCCTTTTGAACAACCAAACTGTCAGGAGTTAGTGTGAATAAGCACATTGTCTGCTTGATCAATGATATCTGTCAAACTTTTCATGTCTTGCCAGAATATGCTGGAATTAAATCAGACTAGTAGCACATAGGCTACTACATAGGCTGAATCAGGGTCTCTAGTTGTCCCCTTGCATCTTAAAGTGCAGCTAAGCTGTAAGCAATAGTACCAACATTCTGCTCTGAAGCTCTAGCAGAGACATGTTGCAGCATTATCAATTTCATCCTTAGGGCTTCCACAGGAAACTGGAGCAACCCATTTTTGGCAGTTGGGTAAAATGTCATACTGTGTGCTACTTTGAATACCTCACAACAGTTCAGAGGTTTGCTTCAGCCATCACGACTGCCACTTCTTCATATTTACACTTTAATAAGTGCCTTCTTGGGAGACTCTGCTTCAGCCATGGCTAGTCCAGACATCTGCAGACTATATGGGGTTCTGGAAGCTTCAGATAACCACAGATGGCTTTAGATAACCCCATTATGACCAGGCACAACAGCTGCTTTGGAGGTTACCAGCCACCTTGCACCTGAATCAGATGATAAAAGATCATCTCCACTACGCATGACAATAGGCTCATTGGCCCTGTGGTACTGGCACAACTAAACAGAAAGTTTTCAGTTAGGAGACTGCATATATGAGACTGACTACATTAACCCCCTGAATCACTTTTACTGGGTCAGTCTGGGATACTTTCCTCCTGTGTACTGCCCCATTTTTTGTAGCACAGGCTCGGGTAAAACTTGGTCCAGGTGGTTTTATTTCTGATTGGTGATTTTTATCTCACTTAAAATGGTCAGAACTGGTTCCAAAAAAGGCAGAATAACATGGAGCCAATGATAGTTTCAAGAACACCTAGCAGCTAGAGAGAAGCTGAAATGTGTCTGAAACCAGAGCAGAGTACGATATAACAGGCAAAATTTACATTTTATACACATGTTCCTTGCTTCCCTCATTTCCCCTCCCTTCCTCTCTGCCTTTCCTCCTGCTCATATCCCATCCCACCCTCCTTCCTATCCCTACGTGGTCCAGTCTACTCCCTCTTATTCACTTATCCTTTGTTTCTATGGATCTTGGGATTCCCTCTGCATCATCTGTTCTCATAGGGGTTCAGGCCTCTGTGGCAGACCAGGAAGCCCTTCTTGCTGATATGGGTACTCCCCTACCTTTGTCTGACCTCTTGCCCTTGAGGATCCTACTGCCTGAAAGTATTTCTTCTGAGATCTGTGCCAGTCCATGGGGGCATGTTGACATGTCCACCACTGCGCAGGTCTGATAAGATGAAGTCCATTACCATGAGTTCCTGGCTAGGCTGCCCTATCTTGAGTGGAGTGATCTGTTCAGCAACATATCTCCCCATCTTTAAGCTCTTATAGTCTTGCCATCCTTTTCCACAAAGTTCCCCATGTCTCACAGATAAGGAGGGATTTTTTTTTCTTGGCCTGGTTCCCTTTGAACATTTTAGGGTTGCCAGTGTTTTTGTATCCAGGTTGTTTGTTGTTCAATTTTTCCATTCTTATGCTGCACAAGGTGACATCCTATCTGAATGATGAGATCATTTCCTTTCCAACAATACATAAACTGTTAAAGAGAGGCCTTATATAAGAGAAGACTTGAAAGAGAGGAAGAATTGGGAGTAGGCATAATACTGGGTGGGGTCAACCTCCAGGACATCATTCAGCTGTCTATTAATTACTAATTCCTCCACAACAGGGAACACAGGTCTGGTGCTGCAAATCAATCCAAACAGCAGTGATCAGTATGGATACTGACCTTGGATTGGATCAGATATCTTGCTAATTATTTCTCTGTTGAACTTGGTTCCTTTGTCTTCATTTTCTTTGGGTCTTCTCTATCCCACCTTCCTATTTTGAAGCCTTTGTGGTTGTAAAGGCTAATAAAAAGATTTTCTCTTAAGTATATCATTATGAGGGCTTGTAATTCCACAATTTCTATCATCTAAACTGAGCAAATCATTTCAGCCTGTCAGCAACACTCACAGAAATATTTTACTGTTACTTATAGAATCTTACTTTCATGATAATCAGTAATGATCTCTTCTCTGCTCACATTTCTTTTTGGAGAGCTCCTTAGTCATACTTGATGTTGTAGAAACTTTAGACTCACCTTTCAATTTTGGCATCAATTTGAGACCATAAGTTGTACTCTGTCATTGACCTTAGACATTTTGATTCATATATTTTAAAAACACAATTTTTATACCCAGTTAGGACATCCAATTTATAGAGACCTCTAGGAAACATTTTGGCATATTTTCATACATTTTAAGTTCCCAATATTTTACCTATCATCATTTTTGCCAGGTTAAAACTATCCATTCATTTAAATCTCCCTTCTTTATCCCATTACTCAGGGAACCTTGCAGAATAGGGAACAGTAAGAGTGTAAGAGCCTGAGATAGGAGAGAACTAATCCTAGAGAGATGCCTCTGTTTACACCCAGGCTGCCACACCCAAGAATTCAATATAGGGACAGGGATGCCTACTTCTCCTAGTCCTCAACAAAAACTGACTTATCAAAATTGCCACAGTGGAGGGAGGGGGTCTCTTTCATGAGATACATCTGGAGTGACCGTTTGGAGATTGGTACAAGTAAAGAGAGGAAAAGATTATTAATTTAATGGTTAGCCCACTGGTGGGTCATTTCATGACTCAACAGATACTCAGGCATTCTGGGTTGGATCCAATAGATCCTACTAGTTGAGGAATGGGAGGGAGATTGAGCGGGAAGAATAGGAGGGAGGTGGTATGGGAGGGAGCAAGAGAAGAGAAAAAATAAGTTCATTATACTTATTTATGAATGTTTTAAAGAATTAAAGAAATAAAAAACCTCATCAGTTTAACCACTGTTGACAGACATTGTGAACTAAAACATAATGCACTTCCTGCAATACAAAGTAAAACATTGTTCCAAAAATAAATCACTATCTATTTAAGGGTACATGTAACAGAGGGAGATACAGAAAACAGGAATTAGATATTTGCATTCTTCACTCTAATTGATGAAGTTAGGAACATTTACATTGAGCTGTCCTATCTGTTAATAAGGCAATTTTTTAAAAAAATAATTATTCATTATTTATTCAATTGTGCATGTATGCATGTGTGGTGTGTGTGTGTGTGTGTGTGTGTGTGTGTGTGTGTGTGTGTGTGTGTAAAACCACGGATGAATTTGGGAACCACCATGGACTGCCTCCACCTCCTCCTTGTCTACTCTGTCCCGGGATTCACAGGCTCTGCCTTACCAGGACCAGAAACACAGGTCGCCCCTGCTTCTGCCCGGCGTGGGTCTAAGATCCAAACTCAAGACCTTCTGCCTGCAAGGCAGAAGCTTAACCCCTGAGCCACCTCTCCAGCTCCAATAAGGCAAATTTTATTGTTCACTTTTTTGGTTTCCTAATTGTCTAAAATTCATCTTCAATAAAAAGAACTTATTCTAAGAAAACATACTGTTTTCATTATTATGAGTTGCTGCTGACCTTGAGGTAGGATAGTTTAGGTTGTAAAATCAAGAATTCTTCATTTAATTTTTACTTAATAGAGAATCAAATATTTCAAGTAGTCTTGTATGGAGATGGCAAGGAGTTGTTTCAGACTGAAAAACTTCCTTATGGTTACAATGAGAAGAATGCCTTGCTGGCTCAAGTAAAGAGACAAGTGATATTGCTGAGTAATAATTGTCAGCTTGATGCCAAGGAGTGGTCTTCTTGGTACACCTGAGTTAAATTTTCTAGGTTACAATTCGTTCCTGAGGGGTTGACTTGATTTTGCTATTAAAGTGGGGAGACTTAAGATAAAAATAGACAGTATCCTATTCTTGGCTTAAATGAAAGGGGAACACATTCTGAGTGAAAGGAGAAACCAAGCTGAGCACCTGCATTTAATCTCTCTACTTGCCTATGGTGAGTATAGCGTGATCAGTTCTTCATGCTTATGCTCCCTTGACTTCCCTGTCATGATTGACTTGACCTGAATTATGAGCTAAAATAAATCCTTTCATCCTTAAGTTACTTTGTCATAGTATTTTATCGTAGCAACAGAAGAAAAAGAAGACAGCAAGTTTAATCAACAGGAGCTTCCCTATGGAGAATGCCCCTAAAATTCCACCAAAGAAAGTACTTATCACCAGCAGAAAGCATTCAAAATAATATTGATAATTTGTGAGTAGAATGATGATTTGTAGATTTGTTCTCTATGCCTCTCTTAATAATATATTTGATAATTATTATGGAGTGTCACTTTTGGTTGAGATTTTATTAATGATGTAACACAGTAGACACAGTTTTAATAATGTATATCTATCATAAAAAGGAATAAGAAGTTTAATTTGAAAAAGAATATTTGAATCAGACTGCGTTTGTACTCGTTACTTTACCTTGTACATTGGAGACCATTCTTTTGAGAGAATATAATGTTAAATACATTTATGTGTTGTAATGGTGCACTGATTTGAAAGAGATTTCCATACTACCTTTTTCATAAATGCTGTTTTGTTCTCTCCACAGTTTTGACAAACTCATTGGTGACTGATCCTTAATTATAGCTATTTTCTGACTCATTTAATGTCTCAGCTTCTTATTTTCAAACCCTGAATAGAAATAAAAACTTAGAAGATACAAATCAAATACAAGAAGTATAATGGAACATAATAAATGTCATCAAGCCTTTAAAGATTCAGCACTTGGCAAAAAATCATGGTGTGTGTGTGTGTGTGTGTGTGTGTGTGTGTGTGTGTGTGTGTGTGTTTGTGTGCGTGCACATACTTGTATAAGTTGGTGTTTCTTCTCTTTAGTTATAGACTGGTGTGTGACTTACCAAGAGATGACTTATTTGATCCTAATGGTCTTTTTTGTTTGTGTCTCTTCTCATAGATCTTTTGTAACACTCGTCTCTATGGACAAACTATTTTTGATTGAAACCTGGTAAGGCAAAGACAGTTAAAAACATCCTCTCAGTTCTTTTTATTAAGGTTCTAGAATTGCTGCCTAGCAACATATGCATCTCAGTTTTACACAAGTGTCTGTGCTTTTGTTCCATTTGTTTTTGCATGTTTGCTATGTATATGTGTGTGTGTGTGTGAGAGAGAGAGAAATATTAGAGCACACCAGAAATACATCCAGTTCTAGATGCATTTTATGTACATTAGGCATTTGTAGTATTTCACTTATTTCCTTGTTTTCCACTTAGCAGCTCCAGGGTAGGAATCTGTGACCCCTCATATACTGGTTATGCATCCTATAACTAAGTTATTGACAGAGGCCAGATATCTTTCCTTTAAAGGTTACTAAATAACATAGTAAAACTTCATATATGCATGTAAGCATGCTTCACTTATAACAAAGCAAAGGAAAAGGAGAACACAGAAGTTAGAGAAGAGGGAAACTTAGTGCCCATATAAACAGATGCTCTGGAGGATGGGAGGGAGAAAGCAGAAAATACCGAGAGGAGGAGGGAAAGAAAAAGGGTGAGAGGGAGTGGGGGAGAGTGGGATGGGGGCAAGAGTACAATGGGGGACAACAGAGGGAAGAAAGGGGGAGGAAGGAGAAGTTGGGTACCTTTTTATTTCCTCCCACATTTTATTTCTTTTCCTAATCATACTATCAATAGGTACCCCGGTCTTCTCCTTCCCTCCTCCCCTCTCCAATCACCCCTTGGACTCTCCCCCCATTCCTTTTCCTTTCAATACCTTCCATTCTTCCCTTGTCCCAGTGCTTCCCCTTCCTCTTCCCGTCCCATTTCCTGGAGCATCCTTTTTTTTTTTAAATTTATAGTGTATTCTTTTCCACTCATACAAACTTGATAGGTACTCCATTCCCCTCTCTCCCTCCACCCCTCTCTGGATCCCTTGCTCCCTCCCCCCTTTAAACTTTCCTTTCCCCCCTACCTCTCTTTCTTCCAGTGCCTCCTCCCCCCTCCCAATTCCTGGAGCATCATGTCAAACTTCCCTCTGGGTCCTCCTTTATGATGAAGTGTAGCATTGCCTGGAGCTCTTTCTTGTGTTCCCCTTTAATATAGGAACACTATTGTAGCTGTTAATCCCTTGCCTCTAAGGATCTTAGAGCCTGTGATCCATGCTAGACTTTGGGGGGTCAATGATACATCAGTCATTGTGCAGGTCATGCAAAGTCCTATTATGATTACTTTGGCCCTAACTTGTACAGAGTATCTTGCATATCATTGCTCCTCCCCATCTTGAGGCTCCTACAATCTTACTGTTCCCTCTTCTGCAAATTTCCCTGAGCTTTAGGATGATGGGGAGAGATTAGCCTGGCCTGTTTCCTGGTGATTAATGTAGGGTCTCTGATGTTCTGAATTATGGTTTGTTGAGTTTTTTTCTTTATTTTTCTTCCAGTTTTGCTGTTCCTGCACTGCCCTTGGCTCCATCCTGATGAGTATTGGATGTCACCTCCTGGCTAAAGATAAAAGGCTGTTAAAATAGAGTCTTATTTTAAGAGTAGATTCAAAGGTAGAGGAATAAGAGTAGGAGATCATGGTGAAGAGGGGTGGTCAGTGTCCCATTTGCTGGATGGTTACCTTCTATCTGTCAGACACTATGCCCTCCCTGTCTGGTGAGATCAAACCCCATCAGTTGCAAGTGACCAGGGAGGAAAGTCTACGAGCTTAACCAAATGACTCATTACTTACTAGCAGTACTTGATGGTAGCTTATTATCTCTGCTGTAGCATGATCTCCTCTCTCGTTTCTGGAAGTGCCCTCTTTCCACTTTCCTCCTGTTTATAATATTTGCAATTTCTGTAGGTATGACAGAGATTTATCTTTGCGTGTGTCACTAAGTGGGTTTTGGTACTAGGATCCACCTATTAGGGAGTACATATGGCGCTTAATTTTCTGTGTCTGGGATACTTCACTCAATATAATTTTTTTCTAATTCCATTCATTTCCCAGCAAATTTCATTATTTCATCATTTTCGGTGGCTGAGTAGTATTCCATTGTATTAATGTACCACATTTTTCTTATCTACTTGTCAACTGTTGGGCATTTGGGTTGATTCCATGACTTTGCTATTGTAAATAGTGCTGCTATGAACATGGCCGTGCTTGTGCTATTGAGGTGAATTTTTTGCTATATGGGGGATTATTCCCAAAAGTGGTCACGTGGCATTTCAATCTTGAACTTTTTTTAGAAATCATCATGCTGATCAACAGAGTGGTTATATCAGCCTGTATTCCCACAAGTGATGTATGAGAATTTGAGAAGGGGGGTACCTTTTAAATGCATTGATCATGGTTTCTGGGGAACCAACTTAACTACTGAGAATTTAACTGTGAGACTATGGACCAAAAATCAAAAGTACTATCAAAATGAAATTAAATGTATCTTTACTGATGTACAGAGAAGATTTGAAAATCAGGTAGACAAATTCAATATGTCAACTGGAAAAAGTTCCCAAGAGGTAAGTCAGAATTGTTATTTTTAAGTTAAAAAAAAAGAGACAATGAATAGCAAATCCTATTCATGATGTGGCTAAACATTAGTTGCTGGTCAAAGATTGAATAAATCTGGTGATTGGAAATATTTAAGTCAGGGCAATCAATATCTATAAGTCCACTGAAATATCCATGCCAGGTAAAGAGCTAGTCACACCAGCATCTTTCCAAGCCAGCAGGGTATTGGTGAGGGGTCAAAAGTGTTTCATCTTCAGGTTTAACATTGTGTCTGTAAAACAACTTATTGGTACAGCAAGTCTCCAAGACATTAAATGTGATTTCTACTTTCTTATTGACCATTCTGCCTTCATTTTGGCTCTTACTTTACTGGTATTTGGTCAATGGCAGTGGCTTTACATTACCCTTCCATCATAGTGAACTCCATTAGGTCTGTACTATTTTCTTCTCATTTTTATCACAATTCATTCTCAAAGGAATAAATTATTATTTTTTTAAATTTATTTCATATTTGATTGCCATAAAAAGGTAATACACAGTGAGTGGATTAAACAAAATAAACATGGTTATCTGAAAATTTCGAAGGTTCAGATTTTCTCTGAAGGTGCCAAAGAATTATTTTCAGACCACTTGCCTTTTAAAGTTTCTTATTCTTTTTTTTTTCAAATTTTTTATTATTTATTCAATTGTGCGTGTATGCATGTGTGCATGTGTGTGTATGTATGTGTGTGTGTAGAACCAGGGACGAATTCAGGAACTACCATGGACCGCCTCCACCTCATCCTTGTTTACTCTGCCCCGGGATTACCAGGCTCTGCCCTACCAGGAACAGAAACAGGCTGCCCCCGCTTCCACCCAGCGTCTATACGTGAGGTCTAGGATCCGAACTCAGGACCTTCTGCCTGCAAGGCAGAGGCTTAACCCCTGAGCCACCTCTCCAGCCCCCTAAAGTTTCTTATTCTATTACTATGTAATTCTAGTCTTTACCTGATGTTTTCCTGGTGATCAAAGTCTATATTATTTTCAGATATATCTACCAATGTTATACACTATGAACATTAAATGTCCTAAGATTCCAGTAATATCATTGTGTAATGATGAAATTCCAACCTGTTGAGATAAATACAATTTTGAAAATATATTTTCCATATATTTAGAACAAATAAATATCTGAAACAAACAGAAATAGACCAAAAGAAAGAATACAATACAAAGAATAGTAATATAATAATGGTAAGGGACTCCCATAACCAAGTTTCAATAACAAATGTAAGACCCATCTATGTTATCAAAAATAGTTTTATGTACATTATTTCTAAGTAAATATAGAGCATTCACCAAGATAGATCACATTTTCCATAAAAAAGAAGTTTTAACAAGCTTACAAAAGTTCAAATCACATAAAATAACTTCCAACTCAAATGGAAGGAAACAAAAAATTAATAAGAGGAGAGAATTTGAAAAATCAGAAGTATATGTAAGTTAATCAGTATCGTTCTTTGTACAGTGTCAACGCTGGACCTCACACTTGCTAAGCAAATGCTCCCATAGAAAAATGCTTCCCAGGACTAAGTAATATACTTAAGAGAAGAATGTAAAGATAAACTACAAGCAACATTTCAGAATAGATATTAAATCAGAACATCTCAAAACTTTGCAGCACTTGCTATGTCAATATATTCATGATTACTACATCAGGGAACTCATAGTTGGAAAAATTGTTATAAGTGTATTGTTTATCTTTTGCATGTGATAAGATTAAGCAACATATAATTCACACTTTTTACATGTATTGAAAATAACTGATCAGAGTCTATTGGAGAGGGTACTAAGAAGACAGAATAAATCTCTGCACAGAATTATTATATGCTGACATCTAGTGGTTCTGCAATTTCTCTGCTATGGAACATTACTGTGTACTTGCAAGTGTAATGCTCATACACACTTTTATGCTGTACTGTGCTCTTTATGTCAGACTTTTGATATTTAGAAAAAACAAAAAGGTGGAGAAATGAACATTTTTTGATCAGATAAAACTTCATTTTAGTCCTCTTCCTAATTCTTTTTCCTTTGCCATCATATATTAATAATGTCTCCATAAGTAGCATTTCTATCAACTGTTAAGATTTTTGAAATCTGAAGTAAGTTTCACGTACAATAAATTCTTCTGAATCTGTAATTTTGTTATTTTTTGAAGGATTTTTCATTTTTTATTATTTATTCAATTGTGCATGTGTGTATGTGTGTGAGTGTGTGTGCGTTCATGTGTGTGTGTGTGTGTGTGTGTGTGTGTGTGTGTGTGTGCGTGCAGAATCATGGACGAATTCGGGAACCACCATGGACCTGCCTCCACCTCCTCCTTGTTTACTCTGCCCCGGGATTCCCAGGCTCCGCCCCACCAGGACCAGAAACGCAGGCCGCCCTCACTTCTGCCTGGCGTCTATACGTGGGGTCTAGGATCCGAACTCAGGACCCTCCACCTGCAAGGCAGAGGCTTAATCCTTGAGCCACTTTTCCAGTACCTAATGTTGTTATTTTTAATTTCTCATTATTGATATGCTTTACTATATTAACTGATGTCATACATGTTAAAGTAAGAACAAATGATTCTTATTCATTCTCTGCTTTGTGTATTAGGATTTTTTCCATGATATTATATAGCTAGTACTTAGAGATAAATTTAACTATATACGAATGTATGCAACTATAAGCAGCCTTCCTTGAATTATCTAGGTTATATTTTGCAAGTCAATACAATAAATTCTCTTTGTATAGTTAGCTGGTCTATCAGTTCTGTTCTTCTAGAGAACCTGACTAATAAAGCATCTGTAACTAACAGACAGGTCTGATTATAAAATTTACATTCTCCATTAGGTGAGTAGGAAGCATCTAGAAATGCCACTTCTTTTCCCACTAGAAAATGCGGGTCACCAAAGAATTGTCTTTGTGTGATACTGTATCAATTTGTGCAAGCAGTATTGAGATGTTGTTTAAGCTATTCCATTTAAGCCTCCATTTCAGTGATGATTTTAATTCAATTTCAGGAAATGTGCAAGTGACTCAATCTTATTCCTACATTTTTGGTTTTATTATTTTTTATTTAGACTAATACAAACTTAACAGGTACACTGGTCCCTTCCCTCCCTCCACCCCTTCACACCCCCCTCAATCCCCTGCTCCCCTCTCCCCTCCCCTTTCCCTCTTCATCCCTCATGCCTCCCTCCCATCCCAGAGTATCCTTTAATGTGCATGCCAAACTCTACTCTGGATCCTCCTCTCCGATGAGGTCCAAGGACCCAGCCACATTTCCCAGAACCCTTTCCTGTGTTCCCCTTAAGCATAGGAACACTACTGTGGCTGTCAATCCCTAGCCTCCAAGAATCTCAGTGCCTTTAGTCCATGCTAGACTTTGTGGGGTCAATAATGTGTTGCACATTGTGCAGAGCATGCAAAGTCCTATTATGATTGCTTCGCCCCTAAGTCATACGGAGTATCTTGCATATCATTACTCCTCCCATCCTTGTGCTCTTACAATCTTACCGCCCCCTCTTCCGCAAATTTCCCTGGGCTTCAGGATGGGGAGAGATTAGGCTGGCCTAGTTGCAGGTGGTTGATATAGAGTCTCTGATGTTCTGAATTATGGTTTATTGATTTTTTTTTCAGTTTTGCTGCTCCTGCAATGCCCTTGGCTCCATCTTGATGGGTATTGGATGTCACCACCTGGCCAGAGATAAAAATCTGTTAAATTAGAGTCTTGTTATAAGAGTATATTCAAAGGTAGATGGAATAAAAGCAGGAGACCTAAGTGAGGAAGGGGTCAATTACCCATTTGCAACATGGTTACTTTCTATCTGACAGACTATATGCCCTTCCCTTCTGGTGAGATCATGTCCCATCGGTTGCAAGTGACCAGAAGGGAAAGTTTGTGAACTTAACCAAATGTCTCATTACTTACTTGCAGTCCTTGATGGTGGCCTATTTTCTCAGCTGTAACATGGTCCCCTCTCTCCTTGTTTCTGGCAGTGCTCTCCTTTCCCATCCCTCCTGTTTATAATCTTTGCAATTACTGTAGGTATTACACAGATTTATCTTTAAGTGTCCCTAAGTGGATTTGGTACTAGGATCCAACTATTAAGGAGTACATACAGCACTTAATTTTCTGTGTCTGGGATACTTCACTCAATAGAACTGTTTCTAATACCATCCATTTCCTGGCAAATTGCATCAATTCATCATTTTCAATGGCTGAGTAATATTCCATTGTATTAATGTACCACACTTTCCTCATCCACTCGTCAATTGTTGGACATTTGGGTTGATTCCATGACTTTGTTATTGTAAACAGTGCTGCTATGAACATGGTCGTGCTTGTGCTATCAAGGTGAATTTTTGCTGTATGGGGGATTATTCCCAAAAGTGGAATAACAGGGTCATATGGCATTTCAATCTTTAATTTCTTTAATAATTGGCAGATGGCTCGGCAGAGTGGTTGTATGAGCCTGCATTCCCACCAGCAATATAGGAGAGTTCCCCTCTCTCCACATCCTGTCCAGGCACTTGTTGTTGTTTGTTTTGTGGATTTTTGCCATCCTGACTGGGGTGAGATGATATATTAGGGAAGTTTTGATTTGCATTTCCATGATGGCTAAGGATGTGGGGCATTTTTAAAGATATTTGTTAGACTTTTAATTTCGTCCCTTGGTAAAGTTTCTTTTAAGTTCCAAGGCCCATTTTTTAATTGGCCCATTGTTGTCCTTGGTGTTTAGTTTTCTAAGTTCTTTGTGCACTCTGGACAGTAGAGCTCTATCAGATATGTGGTTAGTGAAGATTTTCTCCCATTCTGTGGGTTGCCTTTGTGTTCAAGTTACAATCTCTTTATCTGAACAGAAGCTCTTTAATTTCATAAGATCCCATCAGTTGAGTGCTGGTTGTAGTGACTGTGCTATTGGATGTCCATTTAGGAACTGTTGACCTAGCCCAATCAGCTCAAGGGAGATCACTACCCTTTCAACTAAGGTTTTTTATAGTCTCTGGCCTTATATCGAGGTCCTTGATTGATTTGGAGTTAATTCTTGTACATGGTGACAGTACAGGTCCAGTTTTAATCTTCTGCATGTGGATATCCAATTTTGCCAGCACCATTTGTTGAAGATGCTGTTTCATTGGATTTTTTGGGGCCCTTTGTCAAAGATCAAATGGCTGTAGTTGTTTGGGCTTATATCTGGGTCTTCAACCTTTATCCATTGATCTGTGTGTCTATTTTAGAGCCAATACCAGGCTGTTTTTACAACTATGGATTTGTAGTATAGACTAAGGTTTGGTATGGTAATACCTCCAGCAGTGTTTTTGTTACTCAGGATTGTTTTTGCTATCCTGGGTCTTTTGTGCCTTCATATGTTTTGAGATTGTTTGGTCAACTTTAAAGAATTGCTTTGGGTTTTTAATTGGTATAGCATTGAATCTGTATACTGCCTTTGGTAGGATGGTTATTTTTATGATATTGATTCTGCCAATCCAGGAACATGGGAGGTCTTTCCACCTTCTGGTGGTCTTCTTCAATTTCTTTCTTTAGGGTTTTAAAGTTTTCATTATAAAAATCTCTTACTTCCTTGGTTAGGTTTATACCAAGGTATTTCATTTTTTTAGCAGCTACAGTAAATGGCATTGTTTCTCTCAGGGCTTTCTCACTTCTTTCATTCTGGGCATATAGGAAGGCCACTGATTTTTGCACATTTATTTTGTATCCTGCCACCCTGCTGAACTTCTCAATTAGTTCAAGGAGCTTCCTGGTGGAGTTTTTGGGATCCCTCATGTGTAAGATCATGTCATCTGCAAATAGAGATAGCTTGACTTCTTCCTTGCCGATTTGAATCCCTTTTATGTCCCTTTCTTGTCTTATGGCTTCGGCTAAGACTTCAAGTACAATATTGAATAGAAGTGGTGAGAGTGGACAGCCTTGTCTAGTTCCTGATCGAAGTGGGAATGCTTCCAATTGTTCCCCATTGAGCATAATCCTTGCTATGGGCTTGTTGTATACAGCTTTTATTATATTGATAAAGGTTCCTTCCATTCCAACTGTCTCTAGGGTTTTGATCATAAAGGGCTGTTGGATCTTGTCAATAGCTTTTTCTGCATCTACCTAGAGTATTACGTGGTCTTGGACTTTGGACTGCTTTATATAGTGAATTACATTTATTGATTTGCATATGTTGAACCAACCTTGTGTGACTGGGATAAAGCCTACTTGATCTTTTGATATGTTTTTGAATCTGATTGGCTAAGACTTTGTTGAGAATCTTTGCATCTGTGTTCATCTGAGAGATTGGCCTATTGTTTTCTCTTTTAATTGTATCTTTATTAGGTTTTGGGATTAAGACGATATTAGCTTCATAGAAGGGATTTGGTAGTGTTCCTTCCTTTGCTATTTGATGGAACAGTTTATGACTTCAAGTAAAAGCGTTATTAGCTCCTTAAATGTCTGGTAGGACTCTGTGCTGAACTCTGTGCTGGTCCAGGACATTTTTTGGTAGGAAGATTTGAGATTACTTCATCGATTTCCTCATATGTTATAGGAGTATTTAAATAATTCACAACTTCCTGATTCAATTTAGGTACGTCGTGTTTACTTAGGAATTCATCCATCTCTTTTGTGTTGCCAAATTTCACCAAGTATAAGTTTTTGAAATATGACATTATAATTCTCTGGATTTCTTGGATATCAGTAGTGATAACTCCATTTTCATTTCTAATTTTGTTAATTTGGGCTTTCTCTCTCTTTCTTTTGGTTAATTTAGCTAGGAGTGTATCAATCTTATTGATTTTCTCAAAAAAAAAGCTTTTTGACTGGTTGATTTTCTGTATTGTTTTACTAATCTCAATTTTAGATATTTCTTCCCTTATTTTGCTAATCTCCTCACTTCTACTGCTTTTGGGATCCGATTGCTCTAGTGTCTGTAAAGCTTTAAGCTGCATTTTTATTTATTTTTGATGTTTCCATTTTTTTTGATGTAGGCATTAAGTGCTATGAACTTACCTCTTAGGACAGCTTTCATTGTGTCCCAGAGATTTTGCTAAGTTGTATTTTCATTATTGTTCGCTTTCAGGAAATCTTGAATTTCCTTTTCAATTTCTTCCTGAATCCAATTCTCCTTCAACATCATAGTGTTAAGTTTCCAGGAGTTAGTGTATTTTTTGTTGTTTGTTGTGTTGTGGATGTCAAGCTTTAGGCTGTGATGGTCTGATAGGGTACAAGCTGGAATTTCAACTTTCCTGTATATATGGAGATTCATTTTGTGGCCCAATATGTGATCTATTTTGGAGAAAGTTCCGTGTGCTGCTGAGAAAAATGTGTATTCTTTGGTGCGTGGATGAAAAGTTCAATAGAGATCTGTAAGGTCCTTTTCTTTAAGTGTTTGATTAAGTTCCAAAGTGTCTCTGCCAAGCTTTTGACCTGTTGACCTATCCCATGTTGAGAGGGTGGTGTTGAAATCCCCAAGAATTATCATTTGGGCATTGATTTCTCAAATTAGACACTGTAGGGTTTTCTTAAAGAATGTGGAGGGGCCCATATTAGGTGCATATATATTCAGTATTGTGAAGTCTTCCTGGTGAATTGTGCCTGTGACTAAAATGTAGTATTGATCTGTGTCTCATGATTTTTTTTTGGTTTGAAGTCCACTTTGTCCGACAGCATAATGACCCCTGCCTGTTTCCATGTTCCATTAGCTTGCAGAATTTTGGACCAACTTTTTATTTTTAGAATGTACCTATCCTTTATGGTGAGATGAGTTTCCTAAAGGCAGCAGATTGATGGGTTGTGCTTTTTAAACCAAGTTTGTAATCTATGTCTCTTGATTGGTGAGTTTATACCATTGAGATTTAATGTTATAATGGAGAAATTATTTTTAATGCTGCACATTTTTTATGTTTAGTTATTTTTGTAAGTGTATTTTTTGACATTTATGTTTTGGTGGTATTATACTTCCCTTCTGTCCTCCTGGATATGCTTGTACTTTTTTTCAAGCTTGAGTATCATTTCTAGCATTTTTTGAAGGCCTGGGTTGGTAGACATGTAAGCCTTCAAATTGTCTTTGTGCTGGAAAACTTTTCTTTCTCCCTCGATCATGACAGATAGTTTTGCAGGGTACATCAGTTTGGGTTGACATTTTTATTCATTTAATACTCGAAAAATATCTCTCCAAGCTCTTCTTGCTTTTACTGTTTGCATTGAGAAGTCATTTGTTATTTTAATAGGTTTACCTTTAAAAGTGACTTTTTTTTTTCTCTTGAAGCTCTCACACCTTTTCTTTGTCTTGAATGTGGAGTGTTTTGACTATTATTTGTTATGGCGAGTTTTTATTTTGGTCATATCTGTTTGGGGTGCAGAATGCCTCTTGTATTTGGATGGGCCTATCTTTCTTTAGATAAGGGAAGTTTTCATTTATGATGATTTGAAAAATTTTCTCAGGTATGGTATTTTGGGATTTTGCTCTGGTATTTCATGAGTGCTCATGTTAGGCTTCTTCATGGTGTCCCATAACTCTTGAATATACCTCTCAAGTATCGTTTTGCCTTTAACAACCTCTTCCATTGATCTGGTTAATTCTCCCACTTTGTCTTCAAGATCTGAAATTCTATTTTCTGCTTAGTTAGTTCTGCTGATAAGAATTTCTGTTGAGTTTTGGGTTGAAGATAACTTGTCTTTTTGTTCGATTTTAAACTCTGCCTGAGACTGTTTTAACTGCTCTGTTTTTGTTTCTTGAACTGTTTTTTTCAATTCCTCCACGTGTCTGTTGTGTTCCTGTTCAAAGTGTTTGATATGGTTGTTTAACTCCTCCTGGATTTCCTCTTTTACAGTATTATACATGGTAATGATCATGCTTTGAGAGTCGTTATCTTGAGCCTGGCTTTCTTGGCTATTATCTGTGAATTTGTTCTGGTTGGAACCCATCATTATGGGGTAATTCTTTCGGTGGGAAATTTGTCTTCTTGGGTTTTGTTTCTCATGGATCTGCACTTTGAGTTGGGTATCATTTTTTTCTCTTAAGACTTTACAGTTTCTGTGTGTTTTTGAATGCACTGATTTAGTTGGTATTACTACTCTTGGGCAGTTACTACTAGTGTTTGCCTTGGAGTTGTGTACGTTTGTCTGTTGTTATTGTTATTAACTAGATGATGCTATTAGACTGTTAGTACATCAATTAAGTCAGTTTTAGTAGGTAGGGTGAATATTAGTATTGTAGTGCACTTTTAATGATTTAGTGTCTTGGTGATATGTGAGGGTGAGTGGTATAATCCCTGGGTGGCTGTGTGGAAAATTTAATCTGCAGTGTTCAATACTAGAAAGGAGCAGTATGGTAAAAAAAGAGGTTTACTTATCTTTGGGCTGGATGTGAAGAATCTCTCCCATGTGATATGGTGATTTTAGAGGACTTCAGGTATATGGCCTTTGACCCTTAGAGCTTTGCTTGAGTTTCCTTTGGACTCTACTGAATTCTGAGTAGCAACGTGTCCTCAGTGGACCATGAGCGAGCATCCCCGGTGGGCCGGAGGAGCAGAGGGGCTGATGGTGGTGGCAGAACTCTTCACCTGGGACCTGGGACTTGGCTTAGTGGTCCACCCAAGCTCCAGGGATGGAGGAATGTGAGCAAGTCCTGTCCCAGTAAGGCATGCAGGCTGGCGGGAGGAACAAAGGGGCTGGGTCCCAGGGCGTGGCCTAGGCACACCAGAGGAAGCCTGGGTGTTGCCAGGCTGGCTGGTGGGAAGAACTGGGACAAAGGGTGAGCTGGGGGCTGGGGAAACTCACCTGGGATGGAGGACCCATAGCGAGTCCTGTGTGGTCAGGCGAGCAGGTGGGTGGGAGTATTTTGGGTTTTTCCCCAAGATGTTTTTTTTTGTTGTTGATAGTTTACCCTTCTATGACTGATAAAATGAGGCCCAGGACTCCCATCCCATAGTCTTTTTTTATTATTTATTTAATTGTGCATGTGTGTGTGTACAACCACGGGCGAATTCGGGAACTACCATGGAGCACCTCCACCTCCTCCTTGTTTACTCTGCCCCAGGATTCTTTATAGGCTCTGCCCTTCCAGGACCAAAAAACGCAGGCTGTTGATGGCATTACCCTTTAACTGCAAATGTCTAACTTCCAATTAACAATCATTCAAATGTTACAAACCCTTGCAGGTTTGGGGGATTTATCTGCAGATTTTTTTTTTTTATTCAATTGTGCATGTGTGAGTGTGTGTGTGTGTGTATTTGCTCAGTAAGAATAAATGGTGTGTGTGTGTGTGTGTGTGTGTGTGTGTGTGTGTGTGTGTAGAACCACAGACGAATTCGGGAAACACCATGGACCACCTCCACCTCCTCCTTGTTTACTCTGCCCGGGGATTCACAGAGTTCGGATCCTAGGCCCCTCTTATAGACGCCGGGTGGAAGCTGGGGGTTGGGGGGACAGTCTATCTGCAGATTTTTAAAAGTTAACCAACAGCTCCCTCTAGAGAGCAGGAGATTTGCATGTTTACAAGGGCTTCATATGTAATTCAGTGTATTTTCAAAACAATTAATTTTTATATAAAAAATCATAAATAAATCCCCTAACCTGGATAATCTTAGGAAGTCTCTGGGAACTTTAACATGATCTGTGGCTAGCATTCTCATTTGAATAGAAAAAAAAATCATACTGTAATAATGGAAATCTAGCATGTAGGACAGAAAGTATGAAAGGTCATTATGAATAGTGGCCAAGAAAGGAGTCACAGAGTGATTTAAATTTAACATGGCTCCAGTTTTAAGATAAATGCATTTACTTTTTTCCCACTTTGCTTTGTTGATGAATTTTTCTCTTTAAAAATTTCATACACGTATATTAAGTATTCCGTTTACCCTCTTTTCTTTATATTCCTTCTATCATCATCCACTCCCTTTGAGTCTTCCTCACATATTCATGTCTTTTTCTTTAGTTTTCAAATTTATCAGGTTCAGCTAGGGCCCACTATGTGATTTTGAGTTTAGGATCTTTCCTGGGAGTGTAATAGGCTCCTCTATAGGGACATTACTAGATATCTTTGATACTCTTCCAAAGATTTTGGCTGACTGTTGTTTCTCTTCAGCTCACAGTTGATCATTAGCTAAATGTACTATACCACTATTGGCTTAGTGTCAATGACTATCTCTGCTGAAGGTGCATGATTGTTAGGAAGATGCTGGTTTGCAATCCTTTACTATTTTCTTGCCTTTGTATTCCTTGTGCTCCTTCCTCTGAAGAAATCCTTGAGTTTTTAAGAGTAATGTATATCCCATGCAGACTCTACGTCTCTTTTCAAAGTCTTATGAGAGGGCATGGACTCTATGCAGGTATAGTGGTTTCCCAAAGAAACTTTTTGAGCTTCTCTGAATGAAGTTGTTGATTATTTGCTCAGTAAGAATAAACTCTGAAGAAGTCCTAGAGGAGTTTTACTACAGGACAGACAGTGGCAATTGGTGGTCGCTGTTGGTGTCATTCCATCTAAGAGCACCAAAATCTTTATTTGTACCACTTCATTGTAAAAATCTTTATTTGTACCACTTCATTGTAAATCTGCTTTAAACACTTAACAAGTTGATGAAGTAGACTATTAAATAACTAAATAAACAATTTCATGCTATTTTTCCATTTTTTAAAATTCATGATATAAATTATTAGTTGACTTCATGTAAATTGAGCTATTTTGTGTTTTACTCTGATTTATGCCCTTAATAGTGTTTAAAATAACAATCAAGGATATTGGTAGAGGAAGAAAAGTTTACTGTAGAAGATTTTTGACTCATCTCAATGGGATTCTGACCTGTTCTATTTTTTACTACCTGAGGCCTTGCAATACACCATTTGAACTTTCATCCTTAGTCACCATAATTGCAGAAGTTAATAATTTCTAACAAATTCATATAGCTTCTTCTTGGGAATATTGGATGATATGGATTATTTTTATACCAAATATGGTTCACTGAGATTTTCATAATAATTTTGGAATTGTAACAGCCAGCAGCTAAATTTTTACAACATTTTATTTCATTTCTCATTTTGCATTTCCTATTTTCTTAACTCAAAGTACTTCAATTGGTCATGACTATTTGCCTGGTGAGGTAAATCAACTTTTTTTTTCTGAAGGCTCATGAACATTAGAAATTTTGTTTGTCAAAGTAGTTTTCCTTTTGATTTATTTCTATAAGTCATGATAATATTATGAGACACTTTAGCATAAGACTTACTGTTGCAGTTCGCATCAAACAGCTTAAAGGAGCAAGGGATTTATTCTCTCTTACAATTCCTGGTTACAGTTCTCAGTCCAGCTTGATGGGAGAGCTCACACCAACACCAGGGCAAGGGAACTGGCCACACCATCTACACATCAGCTGAGAGAGGGACAATCCTTACTTGCCAGACCAGCATGTCTGGCCAAGTACACAGAAGGATGACACCTTCCTCAACCAGCTCTCAGTATTCTATTCACCTGTTCAGGGCCCACCATAGGCTGGGTCTTTCCCATCAGCTAGACAATATCCTGCAGGTTTGCTCTAGGCCTAACCCAACCACTAATTCTCCACAAATGTGCCCAGAGCTCAAACTCTCAACCATCAAGTTGACACCTGTGCCTAACTATGACATTCACTTTACAGATTCATTATTATCTTTGTCATATAGGAACTTTAGTTCTGTGATAGAATAAAATTATTTCAATTAGTACTGACTTAATTACTTATGTATCAACTGCTTGAAGAATTAATTCTCTGTGTTCACGTGACAACCTTAAATTTCACTTGAATGCATTCATTTTGTTTCTTAAAGAAATACATTTCCTCTTGTGATTGTAAAAGCATAGACTGGCGTAATCTGAAATTTTGAAGTTAGGATGCACCTTTTCCCTAGAACCTTATAACACCTTCTTTGTTCTCACATCAGCACTCTCTTATTCTAACTCTCCATCTCTGTGTCTCTATCTCTATTTCTCTTCTCTATCCTTCCTCTCTTTTATACTTCACTGACTTCACTGAAGTGGTTCTGCTGCTTCTTCAGCCGTTAGGCAGATGCCTAACACCCTCCATAACTTATTCACTCTTAGGACTGCTTGGTGTGTAAAACCACCAGAGCCACTTCAGAGTCAAAGCACCCAATGGGCTGCTCATTCTATGTCACAGTGCCGTCACTGTGACTGAGATCGATCAGGTTCAGGGAACCAACCGTTGCTGGATTGCTGAGGTACTGGACACTGGTCCACCCACCATCACCACTGTGATAAATCCAGACACAGGACACTCATCTCTGCAGTGACCTCTCCATCTCCTTACTGCACTTACAACTTGGGGTGATGACTGCTGAGTCGCTACCATTGTACCACTCTCTGTTGTCTCTGAGGCTAGGAGAAAAAGAATGCTATGAAAAAGAGGCCAGTAAAAACTCCAATAGTGAGTTTTAAGCCAGACAGAAGTAGAAAAGTTAGACCTTGTTTCCAAGAACAAAAAAGTTCAAATTAATGTTTTTAACTTTCAGTATTTCATATTCAAGTTCTGGAGTTCTGTGGATGTTTTTGTCTCCTTCAGCTGTAGGGACACTGTTCGGTTAGGATGTAAATTTGCGATGGAATTGAATTCAATGTTCAGTTAAAAAAAACTAGATATACACAAAATCTTAACACAATGTGAAGACAGACTGAAAATGAAATGTTGGTTGAATATGTTTATTGTATAGTTCCTTAGGGCTGTCTACACATCAAAATGCTTGCATTTCTTTGGTTCACCATGCCTGAGTGAGTGACAGGTTTGCTGGGTGTTCCAGTTACTAGCCAATGTTAGAAAATGTCCAAGTGCTCATAGGACGTATCTGAGCTTTTGCCATACCTTTAATTTATTAAGTAAAGCAGAATACTTGCTTCTTGTGGGTGAAAATAGTAACATAGTATCAGATTATTCCAAGTTCTAGAGTGGACCATTTCTTCTACAAACTTTTTTTTCTTAAAATAATTCAGCAGGCAAAGATTATGAACAAGAGGGAAGGGGAAGGAGGGCCCCACCAGAAACAAGGAGAGAGGGGATCATGCTACAGCAGAGATAATAGGCCACCATCAAGTACTGCAAGTAAGTAATGAGACACCTGATTAAGCTCACAGATGTTCCTTCCTGGTCAATTGCAACTGATGAGGTATGATCTTACCAGAAAGAGAGGACATAGAGTCTGACAGATAGAAGGTAACCATTTTGCAAATGGGAGACTGTACCCCCCCAACGGTCTCCTACTCTTATTCCCCCTACCTTTGAATCTACTGTTATAATAAGACTCTATTTTAACAGCGTTTTATCTCTGGCCAGGGGGTGACATCCAATACCCATCAGGATGGAGCCAAGGGTATTGCAGGAGCAGCAAAACTGAAAAAAATATCAACAAACCATAATTCAGAACATCAGAGACTTTATGTCAACCACTTGGAATCAGGCCTGCCTAATCTCTCCCCATTCTGAAGCTCAGGGAAATTTGTGGAAGAGGAGGCAGGTAAGATTGTAATGGGAAGGAGCTGTGATATGCAAGATACTCCACACAAATTAGGGCCGAAGCAATTATAATAGGACTCTGCATGATCTGTGCAATGACCAACATATCATTGACCCCCTCAAAGTCTAGCATGGACTAAAGGCACTAGGATCCTTAGAAGCAAGGAAATAACAGCCACAATAGTGTTCCTATACTTAAGGGGAACACAAGAAAGAGTTCTAGGAAATGCCACTGAGTCCTTATACCTCATCAGAGAGGAGGACCCAGAGGAAAGTTTGACATACACATTAAAGGATGCTCTAGGGATGGGGGGGGGCACTGGGAAAAAGGGAGGGAGGGAGGAAAAGAAGGGGGAAAGGGAGAGGGAGCAGGGAGGTCCAGGGAGGGGTGGAGAGAGGGAGGGGACCGGGGTACCTATTAAGTTTGTATGAGCGGAAAAAAATACATTATTTTTTAAAAAAGAAAAATGCATGATTTTGGGATAATTTTTAAAATTGTACTGGAAAAAATAATTCAACAGGCAAGATCTAATTTCTCTCTATACTGGAGGCATCAGTGGTTTTTTTTCCCCCAAATGATTTAATGTTTGGTGACTAATTGTGTTATAAATTATCAAATAGTGACTTAAAATTTGTTGTAATTTATTCAAATGATTCATTACAAGCTTTTATTTCCCTACAAAAGACTGTATTAATATCTGGAATAGAAATAATATTTTCACATCAAAGATACCAAAGAATAATTTAGTCAATGTGTAGTTCACAATAGCAAATCATATATTAACTAATCTCTGGGATCCTTCATGTTTGCAGAGGCCAGTTCTACCTGTGTATCCTGAACATATATAGATTATACACTATTCCATTGTCAACTGTACTCACTAGACTTTTTTAGGGCTTGTTAAATTGTATATGTTGTATTTCGAATAAAGACAGAATCTTTTACCTCATCCATTATTTTCTTGCTTTTTTTCCATTCCAACATTACATGTTGGGAAAGGTGATATTACAGGAAAGCAAACTTCAGTCTCCTGGTTGCTGTATAAAGACACTAAATACTAAAGTCTAAGGAAGTTTAATTGTATCTATTCTTTATAGGGTATATCTCAATTGGCCTGGTTTGTTTAGGAAGTGATTTACCTGAAATATACTAACTATAATTATAGTTTTACTGACTTTTACCTTCCAAATACATAGATAAGATACTGATGAGGAAAACATCTATAGTGGAATGGAGGTACATGAAAATATTCATACAAAAATGAAGTCGAGTAAAATGGGAAAGAAAAACCAAATCATTCCATAATTCCATTATTTCCATGAAATTTCAAATGAAATACTCTCTATCAAGAAGAAAGGGAATACTTGTTGAGAGTGTTAGGAGGTAAATATATGTTTTAAACAGTTTTCTCTTATAAATTTCTATAAATTTATATGATTATATATACACAAACTAGATTATATATGTACATATGTATGTATGCAAAGACTAACATTTTTGTGCATAAGTATATATATATATATATGTGAGTGTGTGTGTATATGATATGAATAAAAATTTGTGTAAGTGTGGGCATACATGTGACATGGTCCATGTGGTGGTAGAAAACAACCTTCAGGTACTGTTCTTATCCTTTCCTCCTAGTACAAGAAAAGTTCTTAGCACTCAACTGAGATGCATCCTATTGCAATGGCAAAAAACCACAATGGGATAGACTGCAGAGTTTTGGTAACTCTGGAATTCTCAGCCTTAATCAGGTCATCAAAATCTCTCCCCATACCAAGGCTCAGGGAACCTTATAGAAGAGGGGAATCGTAAGATTGTAAAGATGGGGAGGTGTAGTGCTGGCCAGAACCCCCTAGTCATGACAGGGTTGTTGCATCCAGGAGCTCACTGAATGAGATCTGCTATTACAAGTACTACACAATGGTTGACATGTCAACATTATTCCATGAAACAGTGAGGATATCAGGAGAAACAACTACACTCAAGAAGAATATCTGGAGCAGGTTTTGGGCAAGAGAAGTGAGCCTGTGGGTTTATTCATTGAAGGGCTACTTAAACTATTACAGAGGCTTGGTCCTTTACTGGCACAGGCAACCCCAAAAGAACCCAGTGGTCCACACATGTATAAAGACATGAGAGCAGGAGGGACAGGGATAGATGTATGGAGAGAGGGGAGGGGAAAGAGTGGGGGAAGACTGTGGACATGAACTAGTTTTGTTTGTACATGAATAATTTTTAATAAAAATATTTAATTCACAATGGTTTCCTGCCATGTCCTTATCCAAACCATCCTGGTGGACAAGGTCCTAGCATGGCGAATATTGTTTCAAGGAAACAATTTCTGGATAAAGAACATGGCATTATTTTGTATAAATAAGAAAAATAAGGAAAATATGGGAATTGTCAGGCTTTGGTGTTTCTGCCCAGTTCAGGTATAAAGCCTGCTCACTGGGGAATGTCATAAGTAACACCCATGGGCAAGTGCTAGGAATTTCTTCCTAGGTAATTTAAGTTTTGCTTCTGGCAAGAGGAATTCTTCTGGGAATTGGGTGTACCTCCTACTTGTTCTTAGGTTTATGGGGACTAGCTTCCTACTTCCTGATCTTATATTAGGAGGAAAGGAGAACAGTACCTGAAGTTGTCCTCTACCACCACATGGCCCATGTCACATGTATGCCCACACTTACATTTAACTTTAAATCAAATAGCAACTAGAGATTTTATGTCTAGACACACACAGTAAGTAGATTTGTTAACCAGAATGTATACACTGATTTTAAAGAAATTAGAGAGCAACTTCAAGAGTCTTAAAACATAGGTGGGTAAAATTCCCATCTATGAACTACTCAGAAATTCTATAAGTATGAGACTATGCCATTTGTTCACTAGAACTTTAAAAGGATGTTTGATCCCTCTTGGATTGTAATTTATGCTATGATAAGAGGAATTGTTCTTTTAATAATTACATTGCTTAAGTGTTTCCTTCAGCACAACTCTCAGCAGTGCTCCACTAACAAGACCATGCTACAGGCGCTTATGGCCTTTGAACATCCAAGCCATGACCCCCCCAGAGACATGGTTCAAGCTTGGATTGCAGAGATTCATGAGGCCTTCGAGGTCCTTCGAGGGCCAGTAGTCAATAACAGGTAAGATCCTGTGAGGCAGGATGACCTAAGACAGGCACCAGTCCATTATGTTGGACCCCCTCTGAAGCGGGGTCAACAAGGTCAGAGCAAAGAACTTTGGCTCTCGCTGACTGTCAAAAAGGATGGATACATAGGAGTAATGGACCAGGCAGGCCTGCATTGTCTGTATAGACTGCATGCAATTTCCCAAGCTAGAATCTGCTGCCATGCCTGGTGTTGATGCCAATCCGCCTGACTTAGAGGACCAACCCAGACAGGACAACAGCAAAAGGTCACGCTAGGACTTATGGGATGTTGGGCACACATATAGTTAATTGTAATGAAAAACATGTTCCTTATTGATTTTAAATCAAAAGGAGCTCTACCCTCCTCTGTGTATTTTAAAAATGCAGTTCTCTGCTAAAACAATGAAAACTATGTGCACTCAGCCCCATAGCTTTTTGGTGGAGCATTATAGATTAGCTAGATTTGGAAATACTGGGAGAATGTTTCTGTTAAGTGCCTTTATCCTCAAGCAATGGGTTAGGTTCTTAAAAAAAATGTCCACCCTGAAAGTGATTTTTGTTGACTAAGAGAATACGTGTCTGTTTGTGGGTGCAACATTCTTACCCCAAAATTTTCTGTATAAAAGCTGTCACAAAATTTCAATAAAGTGGGTCCAGATTCACTCACCCTAGAGAGTTGTGTGTTTCTGTTCTCCATTTGCCAAATTCTTGCCTCACCTGGTCCAGGGGAACCCTGGTTTCAAGGCCGGAACTCTGGCCTGTGGCATCTGGTGCCCGAACAATTTGCTTAGTATGGAGAGAAAGAGTCTTCTTTCTTTAGACTCAGGTATGGCCCATGCTTCTTACCCGTCTTCTTAACTTGGCTCTACTTTGTTCAAGGGGTCTTCTGAACCCTGACAGGATCCTATCCTTGCCTGAAAAACTTAAAGAGAAAAAAAAAGAGAGGAAAGGAAAAACTAACCTAGTCCAGTGTCCCAAGTTTGGGCACCAGATGCCGCAGGCCAGAGCATTTATTTTCACTTTCGAGAAGCAAACTGACTCTGGCAGAAATCTAGTCCTATAAGGTATTTAATTTTATATTCAAAATTCTTTGAATAAGATACTGTTGTGTTCTATTAGAATCTTACACTCAAGTGTCTTTCTACTGTTCTTAAACCATACTTAAACATATGTCATTCTGAGTAGCAAGACCTGGGTAGACTTATAGGCCAATACTTCAAGACTGTATCAGAATACAAAAAATTTGGTTTATAGAATTTTGCATGGTATTATTGGTTTAATTTCACTTTTTCTCCAGAGATATAATGTTCAATAAAACTTGATGAATACATTTTCAAAATTTCAATGGTTCTGATATTTGCCTATGAAAAGAGCTTATACTGCCAGAAACTTTCCATCTGTTAATTCAAACTAAGACCCTATTCTTTATTTGTTCATTAAAAAGATTGAGATTTTCTTTGATACTATATCATTGAAATATTGTCCCTGAACTCCCAGTTTATTTAAACATGACAAAATAAAAAAACACAGATAATCAAAAGTTTTATAATCTATGATCAAGAGAAATTGGCCTTACTTGGAAAAAAATACTTTGTTTCCGTGTGTGTGTATTTGCATAGGGAACTGTAATGTGCCTGTGGTGCTCCAAAGGTGATTTTGGGAGTCATTCAGGTTGTTTGTACCTCCTTTTGCTTTACACTGGTATTTCCCAGACTCTGTCTTCCAAAGCTGGAAGACATTTCAGCCCAGCATTTTTATGCTGGAATCTAGAATCTGAGTCATCTCTTCAGACTAAAATACATATTTTTATTTTGATTAGAATGTACAAAACACAGAAGATCTACAAGAAATCTGTAGAACCAAACTGTGGTTATTTGTTTGTGTGGCAGGTACTTTAGCAACTTTCATGTCTGTCTATTTTGGATTTGAGTCTCATTCTTGTGTGGGACACAAGAACTTCTTACTTAGATTTGCTCACAATGAAGAATTCAAGAAAAATTCATGTCATCATCACTACCAATAATATCTGTGCCACCCTTGACCAATTAATTATTTCAGGGCTTAAAATGTGCAGGTAACAATATTTTCTTTTGTTAATTGGCTTCCAGTAAGCATATATATGTCATGCTGGCACATTTCAAGAAGCTCTTCGTTTATCATTATTTCAATTTTTACTCTAAACATTTTAGACTTCTTCTGCTTGCCATTGTTCATATCTTTATTTGTTATTTCATCTAAATTTACTATTCACACTTAAACTTAGTTAATTTTTGTCTTCTTAGAGTCACTTAAAAAGTAATATTTGGAAGATTCTGTGTTGCAGATACTTAAATTTTTCATTTTCTGATCTCCTGAAACAGATGTATTCTTACACATTTCCTGGCAATATAAGAGCAGATTAAAAAGAACTGTGTAGTGCTTTTGGAAAATAAAGACTTATTAATTATGTAGTTATTTCTGAGTCATGATTTCCACAAGTATAAATTAACAGCCAGACTGAAGTCTGTGGAAGATTCATGTTGATGTGTTCAAATTTGTGATTTTACTTCATGAACTACTGAACAATTTCAGAAGTACTAATGTTACCATTGTTTAAAAAAAGATAATAAAAACCATACTGAAGCATTGTAGCAAAAATTAACATTAATCACAAATTATAACAAAGCAGGGTCAATAGCTGCTGAGGAAATGAGAGAACTTAAAGCAAGCAGAGAAATTTCATCTAAGACCAAGGTCAAAGCTGTGGTCTAAGTGACACTTGAATCTTAGGTATGATAGCTTAACAGGAATAAATGAAAATTCTGTGGACTTTGTGGGCTTGCAATTCATGACAATAGCAATATGCCCTGTCATAGAGAGTCAGACAGTGCATGATTAACTGTTCCTAATATGTCATGGTGATCTAATTTATACATGTATTTTAATATGCTTGGTAAGGAACAGGATCACCAAATGGAAGTGATTCATGGAAGTTTCAGAATATATGAATTAACTTATGGTTATTAGATTTAGTAAATAAAACACAGGGCATTCAAGTAAATTTGGTTTCAGATATATTGTATATTGAATGATTTTTAGTGCTAGTAAATGTGAAATACCACACATATTTACATATAAAATTTCATAACTTATTTGAAACTTAACGTTATCTCTGTATCCTTTATTTTGCATAGATCATCATAAAAGAAAAAAAAGAGATCAGATCTAGGGTTCATCTCAGAATATCAAGTTTCTTGGTCAAAGCTTGTAATGGAGGTTGGGGAGATGATTCTTTGGATAAGTGTTTGTCAGACAAGCATGAAGATATGAAATCAGATCTCCAGTTATCCATAAAAAATTAGGCACATCCTAGCACTGGAAAGGCAGAGACAGGAGGATCCTTGGAGCTAAATGGCCAATCTGTTGACCAATTAGTGAGCTCCATGTTCAATGAGAGACCTTGACTCAAAATAAATGGTGGAGAAGGAATTGGAAGAAGACACCTGATGCAGAGTTTTGGCCTCTACGTGTGCATGCAAAGGTCCACCTGCACACACCTGGTCACACAAACAGTGAACACATACATACAAATATATCTGTGATGGTTTTCTATTGTTGAAATAACAAGTTATATCACAATTATAAAATTAAGAGATCTGAATGTTAGATGTCTAATTTGGTTTTCACTGGGTGAAATCAAAATGATACCCAGTTTCAGTTTCTTCTGGAGATAGAAGGAATCTGTTTTGTTTCATTTAATTTTTCAACATTTGGAAACCACCAATATTTCTTGATTTTTTTTAGCTTCTAACATCTTTTTTTATTTTAAATTTTTATTTCATTCTTAAACTTAATAGGTACCCTGGTCTCCCCCCACTCTCCACCCCTCCCTGGATCCCCTTACTCCTTCCCCCCTTTTCCCCTTCCTTTACTGCCCTCCCTCCCTTTTTCCCAATGCCTCCCTTATCCCTGGAGCATCCTTTAGTGTGCATGTCAAACTTCCTAGGTCCTCCTTTCTGATGAGGTATAAGGACTCAGTAGCATTGCCTAGAGCTCTTACTTGTATTCCCCTTTAGTATAGAAACACTATTGTGGCTATTAATCCCTTGCCTCTAAGGATCCTAGTGCTTGTGATCCATGATAGGCTTTGGAGGGTCAATGATATGTTGATCATTGCACAGGTCATGAAAAGTCCTATTATGATTACTTCGGCACTAACTTGTGTCTTGCATATCGTTGCTCCTCCCCCTCTTTAGGCTCTTACAATCTTACTGACCCCTCTTCTGCATATTTCTCTGAGCTTTGGGATGGGGAGAGATTAGGCTGGTCTGGTTCCAGGTGATTAATATAGGGTCTCTGATGTTCTGAATTATGGTTTTTTAGTTTTTTTTTTTCCAGTTTTGCTGTTCCTGTGCCACCCTTGGCTCCATCCTGATGGGTATTGGATGTCACCTCCTAGCCAGAGATAAAAGGTTGTTAAAATAGAGTCTTACTATAAGAATATATTCAAAGGTAGATGGAATAAGAGTAGGAGACCGTGGTGGTGGTGGGGGGAGGTCAGTCTCCCATTTGCAGGATGGTTACCTTCTATTTGCCAGACTCTATGCCCTCCTTGTCTGGAGAGATCAAACCCCATCAGTTGCAAGTGACAAGGAAGGAAAGTCTGTGAGCTTAACCAGATGTCTCATTACTTACTTGCAGTACTTGATGGTGGCCCATTTTCTCTGCTGTAACATGATCCCCTCTCTCCTTGTTTCTGGTGGGGCCCTCCTTCCCCTTCCCTCCTGTTTATAATCTTTGCAATTACTGTAGGTATTACAAAGATTTATCTTTGAGTGTGTCACTAAGTGAGTTTGGTACTAGGATCCACAGCAGAGAATACAGGCCCCACCTCCTCCTTGTTTTATTCTGCCTGGGATTCACAGGCTCCGCCCTACCAGGACCAGAAACACAGGCGCTCCCGCTTCTACCAGGTGTCTATATGTGGGGTCTAAGATCCGAAATCAGGACCTTCTGCCTGCAAGGCAGAGGCTTAACCCCTGAGCCACCTCTCCAGCCCACATGTTCTGTTTAAAATATATGCCCTTTGGTGATTTATATTACAGACTACGAACTTGCATGAACTATTTGGGTTGTCGGCTTACAACATGGATTTTAAACATTCTTAGAAATAAAATGCCAGATTATAGTTGTATTTTTATTATACTATACTATATAAAGACCATAGAAATACAGAAGCTTCACGCAATCAAATTTCTGTTTATGTTTAAAAATATTATTTTAGGTGATAAGTTTTGAATTAGATTGAATGTTAGTGTAAAGGAAAAGCAAGCCAGAGCTACCTTGATCAGTTTAATTTATAATAATTTCATTATTATATAAATATAAATCAGTATAGTCTTTTTATGCTTTCCCATTCATTAATACAGCAATGCTATAGGTTTTATGTCTGAAAATCAAAATTATCAAAGATACAAGATATAGTTCTTAACCACAAGGTGTCACTATTTGGCTTTAGTGAAGTCAGTGAAACTACTTTGGGAGTCTTACATCTCATGGAATTAGGAACTGAAACCCGTTTTAGTAAACCTCCAAAGAGTAACTCATTTTTCCTCTTGTCTTTCTACATATGTATAATTTCCAACTTATTTGCCAGTGCTTAGTTAAATGAGAACAAGGGTTTCAAGAAGTACTTATTGTAAAAATTCAATTTAGTTGCTCAGGTTTTCTTCATACAATTCTTCCTATTTCTACTTAATAAATATACGAATGAATAGTATCTCTAGGATTATACATCTTACCAATAAAATATACTTGAACTGCTCATATCCAGGATATTAAATAATTAAAAGTTAAGAAGACAGAGAGAACAAATACAGTTGATATCCTTAATATTGCAACACATCAATTAGCTTCAGAAACAGTTTTAGTTTCATAATTTCTTACTGTAATAAATACTTCACCAAAACAACTTAGTAAAACTGGGGAATTTTATTTGAGCAGACAGTTTCAGTTAATCGTCCTTTATGGCACTGAGAGTCACACCAGAATCATAATGAATTCACAGTAAGAACCAAAGGCCAGAACAAGTACTGCATATTTGGTTGCTTGACAGATTGTCAGCTTGCCAATTTGCTTTACCAGCTTTTGCCTTGTTTATGCACCTCTATAGGGGATGGTAAGTCTTCTCACTTCAATTAAAATGATCAAGACAATCTCCTACTAGTGTGTTCAGATGCCTGCCTTAACAAACCCACCCCGCCCATCTTGAGACACTCATAGGTAAATCTATGTATTACCTATAGTAATTGCAAGGATTATGAACAGGAGGAATGGGGTTGGAGGGCCACACCAGAAACAAGGAGAGAAGTGACCATGTTACAGTAGAGAAAATAGGCCTCCATCAAGGACTGCAAGAAAATAATGTGACACCTAGTTAAGTTCACAGACATTCGTTCCTGATCATATACAACTAAGGGGGTATGAACTCCCAGAAGGGGAGGGCATATAGTCTGGCTGATTAAAAAGTAACCAATTTGCAAATGGGTGATTGACCCCTCCCATTGCCAAATGCCATATGACCCTGCGATTCCACTTTTGGGTATAAGTATTACATCTACCCTTGAATGTGCTCTTATAATAAGACTCCAGTTTAACAGCTTTCTGTCTCTGGCCAAGGGGTGACATACAGTGCCCATCACGATGGAGTGAAGGGCATTGCAAGAGCAACAAAACTGCAAAAGAAAATCACGAACCACTATCCAGAACTTCAGAGACTCTATATCAACCACCTAGAACTAGGCCAGACTAATCTCTCCCCATCCTGAAGCTCAGGGACATTTGGGGAAGAGGGGGCAGTAAGAGTGTAAGAGCAAAAGGATGGGAGGAGCAATGATTTGTAAGATACTCCACACAAGTTAGGGCCGAAGCAATCATAATTGGATATTGCATGCCCAGCGCAATGTCCAACACACTATTGACCTCACAAAGTCTAGTATCTGCTAAAGGCACCAAGATCCTTGGAGGCAAGGGATTGACAGCCACAGTAGTGTTCCTATGCTTAAGGGGAACACAGGAAAGGGTTCAGGGAAATGCCACTGGGTCCTTGTATGTCATCGGAGAGGAGGGCCCAGAGGAGAGTCAGGCATGCACAAGAAAGGACTCTGGGAATTGGGGCAGGAGGCACGGGGGGAATGCGGAGGGAGGGGTGAGGGGAGGGGGAGCAGGGGGTTGGGGGGGAGGGAGGGAACTGGTGTACCTATTAAGTTTGTATGAGCTGAAATAATAATAAAAAATGTATTAATTAAAAAAAATAATTTCTCATAATTGTGCCCAGAGACCTCCTTCCCAAGTATATTGTTGATAACTAGCACAATCATCACAAAAATGTTGTGGTCGCTATATTTGACACCAGAAATTTAAGTGATTAGAGGTAGATTCAGCTGGCATTTTCTCTTCCTATGATTTTCAATTCAAATCTGATGCTGTGTTATCGCTGCTTTCCTGTGGTCTTGTCAGGGAACAGATCACAAAACTTGTTATATGGAAAGTTCACAGGTTTGGATTCAATTGACTTGTCCACAGACCTATAGAATTTTCTCACAGTCAGATTTCATTTTATGTTTAAAAACAGTATTTACTAAATCACTGACTACTGAACTTCTTATTTGAATCTGTAAGTATTTCTGCTAGATAGATGTCTGCTCTTGGTTACTCTCATAGTAACATTTGTTGGGCCTCTTTACCAGGCCTGAGGCCTGCTGGAACTTCCTGAGCCTGGCTAGAGTTTCAGGACCTGACTTTAGGTTTCGAATCTCATCTCTTTCGATTACCTGGGATGATGTCACACCTATTCAGTCACCTTCTGGTCACTTATTCATTTCCTATTGGTTACCCCATAATCACACCACCCCACGGGTCACCCGGCTGGTCCGGTTGTCCCTAACCTCACTACCTGCAGTGGCCCCAGAGTCCTGCAAACATTACCATTTGAGAAGTAGAAATCTATCCTCAGTTGTGGGAAGTTACTGTTACATTTCCCATTGTTGGCAAAATTTTGTATTATTTCTGTATGTACAAATTTTACAAAAACAAGGGAAGCAAAATTAATTGTCCATAGATTATGAATGGTGTAACTCTGGATGAGAATATAAGTAAATAGTATATGTGACTGAAATTTCTATTCTCTAAGGGTATTGGAATTCAGGATTTTAATCTGAACAGACATTTTTCTACTCACAATATACCTGATTGTCACTTCTGTTAAAGGTAGAAAACTCACAATGTCTGAGGAGGGGAAAGCTATACTTTTAGCTTAAATATATACTCTATATTTAATTATTAAATGTGATAATTCTTTTATAGAAATGGATAATTTCAAAGGATTGTTCAAGTAATGATATTTTAAATACAAACAAGATTTTTATCTTTGTGTTTGTGACCTTTTACAGTGCATTTTAAAAATTATTTTTTCCTATAACAAATTATCTCCTTATAACAGATCTATTACGATATATCACATTTGATTCAATTCTTGTTTCAAGTTTTAGGGATAACAATTCCTGAAGTCATTGTACTTTACAAAGTAGCTATTTCATGTAGGCTTAATTGTTGAATAAATGAATGGACATCATAGTTTTCTGATAATATTTTTAAGTGAACATTTATAGGACAATTTTAAGTTCAGAACGCTATTTAGTATAAGGTACAGAGATTTCCACATTTCACTTGTTCCCCATGAATGATCACCGCTTTTACTATTGGCCCCCAACTAGAGTGGCATGTACCACAATTGGAAAATCTAAATTATTACCATGGAGTCCATGTGCTATATATTCTATAGGTTTCTTCAATTATATAAGAACATATATTCACATACAGAATAGTTAAACTGCTCTGAAATCCTCCATGCCCAATCTATTTTTCTTTTCTTCCCTCCTAGCTGCTAAAACCACTCTTAGCTTAACCATTTTAAGGTTTTTGTTGCTGTATAGAAAGTCATACTTTATAGCCTTTTCAGTTGCTCTATTTCACTTCATAATGCATATTTAAGTTTATTACCTCTTTTGTAGTTTGATAACTCATTTATTTTTAGTACTATGTAATATTTCATTATCTGTGTAAGTGCTATTTATCACTATAGAAGGGAATCTGGGTGCAGGCTTTTGTGTAGATGTGTTTTCAATATAACATATCATATAACATTCATATAATGTAATATGCAGTGAAAGTCCTGGATTGTACACCAGGATACCTTCAGTTTTATCTTCCATTTGCAATCACAGCAATAGTTAATGAGTATCTATGTTCCTCTGATCCCTGTCATCAATTTAATTGCTTTGGATTTTGGTCTTTTAGTAGTAATGAGATAATTTGTTTCTGTTTTGTCATGCTTTTACATTTTTTGCCCTTTAATTTTTTTTGAAGTGCTGACAATTGAACCCAGGGACTTGGACATTTGAGTTCAATGTTTTTTCAATAAACTACATCCCCAGAAATGATAGCTTGTCTCTGAGCTTCCACCAAAGACTATTATTGAAGGTTTTCATTTTCTGCTCTTTATTGAACTGGAAAAGAGGGCAGAAAAATTTAATTTCTTTTAGTGATTGTTTAACTTTGGGGAATATTTAAAAAATATAGAGGGTTTAGTTTTCACATATGTAACTTTCCACGAAAACCATTTGGTCATGTTTTCTCCACTTAAAGATCAGCTCATGCTGAACATATTTGTCTCAAAATTAATAATAACAAAACAGCCTAATAAGTTTTCATACCTGTATCATATGTATTTTCCTGAAAACAAATATGAGGATTTTAATTTAAGAGCTGCATTGTTACCTGAGCTAGAGGTTTAATTCAGGGTTAGAGTACTTGTCTAGCATGTGGAAAGGATGGGCTTGGTTAGATCTCAGGACTGCAAATATTTTTTTCCATCAAAGCAATCTGTACTGGAAATATATATAGAAGAATTATTTCAGCATTTCAGATGTATTTGTTTATATAAGCTATTGCTGCTTGCATGCATATTGCCAATAAATTCGCTATCAAAGACCTTAGGGAAACTTTTATTATGGCTTACATTGTAAGCCATATATTTTAGTCCAGCCTACAGGAGAGTTCATACCAACACCAGAAATTGAGGGAATTGGCCACACTATATTCACAGAGTAGATGAGGGATGAATAAAACTCAGTTGCTAAACTGAAAGTCTTCCCCAGTATTCTGAAGAATGCTAATTTATTGAAACACCTTCCCCCCAACTTATCTTCCTGCTCAGGGAATGGTCCATCTAACACGGGCTGGGTTTTCCCACATAATTAAATAATCTCCTATACACTTGCTTAGGGATTGCCTTGCCTATTAATTCCTTATATACATATACCCATAGTTCCACCTTCAATTCGCAAGTTGACACCAGTATCAAACTAGTTTATAAGCCATATGCTGTCCTCTTTTCCTCCTGAAAAAGAAATCTTTACTCTTTATTCTGTCATAGTACTTTGAAATTTAAATTTGTAGATTAGTTTTTTCTCTTTTGAAATGTAAATGGGTAGTTTCTGTAGTGGTCTGTGGCTATTCAATAACTCTTTACCCTTCATGATTCATCTTTTAGCTTGTTTCAGAACTTTTTCCTTAGAAAACATCAACAATGAATTAACATGAAAATATTTTCTCTGGAGTTCTATATTTGAATATTGTGCAGCTATGCTTATTTAAAGTATTTTTTTCTTCTAAGAATAAAAGGGTACTTGATCTACATTAGTGACTCTTATGTGTTGTTTTATGAGAACACTCAAAGTCAAACAACTCAAGAGAAAAAGGGAGATCTCCTCTCAGAGGGGGAGATACAGTCTTTCATGGCAGAGATGGCATGGCTGGCTGGCAGAAGCTTGAGGAGGCCTAAGTCACTGAAGACATCTGGAGGCTGAGAGCTGCCAAATTCCTGCTGCAAAAAGCAGACTTCTGTTGTAGAAAGGGTGGGACTAATCCATCTCAAGGCCCACCGCTTGTGACTGGTTTCCTCCATTAAGGCTCCACCTCTCAATGGTGCCATGATCTTCCCAAACACATGAGATTGTAGGAAACGCATTTAAAACCATGACAATATGTATGTCTATAATATTGTCCATTATTCACAATAGCCCGAGGGTAAAATAAAAAAGATCTCTTCTCTCTCTCTTTTTCTCTTTTTTTCCTCCCCTCACATCCAAATGTAAATATTACTAGGCTTTGAAAATGAAGACATTAAGAACTATTGACATATACAGCAACATAGATGAAGAACACAACACCAAGTGAATGAAATAAGCCAAAACAGAATGATAAATGCTGCATAATTTCATGTGGAACCTTATAAAGGGAAATTGATAGCAGTAGAGTGAGTGCATACAATGGTCAACAGTCATTGGAGTTGGGAGGAATGGAGAGATGTTGGACAAAGAACACAAGTTGAGCCAGTTCTGGAGATCTAACGTGAAGTGCAAAGATCACACACAGTTAGTGATGATGTGTTGCACATTAGAAATTTGCTAAGGGACATCTTAAATAACCTCACTACAAAAACAAACCCTATGTGAAGGAAGAAGTGAATATAATATGTTTTATGCTATGTACTATTTTTATTAAGTAAACCTCAATAAAGCCAAAATAAATGAAAATCTAACATTACTTAGAGTTGAGATGTTGTCAGTGAATTCTCACAGGAAGTAAGAAAAGGTTTTAACCAATTTTGAAGTGCATGTGTCTACAGGGCATCAACTTAAAGCCAACTTTATGTGGATAGACAAGCCAGAGAAAAGTAACAGAAAACATCTTAAATCAACAGTCTTACTTTCAACTTCTAACTCATTTAGCCAAGGCACAGAAGTCATAAAAACATTTGGTTCTAAGATATTGTGCAACTTATTAAAAGAGTAAACATATTCTTTGAGTCAGGAAAATAGAATGGAAAGATTGGGTGACTGTTGCATTTTGCTGCATAGTTGCTGATAAATCACCATAAATCATGACTTAAGGGAACAAGGGGTTTATTTTCTCTGATGATTACTGGTTACAGTTTTCAGTCTCGGTTGATGGGAGAGCATGCACCAACACCAGGGCCAAGGAAACTGGTCACCCCATCTCTATACAACAGCTGAGAGAGGAACAATCCTCACTTGCCAGACCAGCTTGTCTGGCCAAGTGTACAAAAGGATGCCAACTCTCAACCAGCTGTCTGTATTTTATTCCAGGGCCTAATCCCACTTATGAGTGATAGATATGATTTCAATATATAATGTGTTCCCCTAAGGTCATGACTTAACAGATTTTTCTCCAGATGGTGACACTGTTTGAAATATTCTGCAATCTTTGGAGGAGTGATAACGGGGAAGTAGGTAATTCTGGGTAGATCATTTTGGATATATTATACTTGATTGCTTTATGTCTCATTTCTTGGTTATTCCATGATGAAAAGAACAATTCTCCTCTATCACATTCTTCTAACACTATGATTTTTTGCTCAAGTTACCAAGCAACTATCTACTCAGTTCTCTGAAACTATAAGTCGAAACAAGTTGTTCTTAGGTATTTTGGCCACAGTAATGAAACATAATTCAAACAGTTAGATAATCTCCTGCAGGTTTGCTCTGGGTCTAGCTAAACACTAATTCTTTTCTCCCATTTTTATTTTTTTTCTACTTTTAGAAACATATTGAGTATTCATCCCAATTTCCCTCCCTCCCCTGCCTCCCATCCTCTCCCTTCCCTTCATCATTCCCTCCCACTGCCTCCTCCCCCTCTGCTTGTTTGCTTCTATGGACCCCAGGGTTCACTTGACTTGTCTACTCCTGTTGGGGCTCAAGCCTCAGTGACATATCAAGTTACATCTTTTGGCCACCCCACTGAAATGTACATTTTCCTTCACTCATCCAGCTTTAGAACCAAACATTTCCATTGTAAGTTCCCATTCTGTGAGCTTAACAACAGCTACCTACAAAGCAGTTTGATGTACTGTCTGCCTAGATATAGGTTTATTGGCTATCTTCCCTATTGATCTATTTCCTTCCCTTTTTATGGTTTTTTTTTTCTACTTTTCAATAACATGGTTGTGTAGCATTCTGATAAGTGGGTCTTGAGTGCAATCAAAAAACTGTTGGTGGTCTCCTCAATATTTGTGCTACTATTACATACACTGGTGACCACCTGCTGCCATGGTGATTATACCGCAACATACAGATCTCATGTCATTGATGGGACTGGTGAATATTTCCCCCCCCCAGCAGCTTCTTCAGTATTCCTTGGTACTGTGTAAGCTACCCATCTTTTTAATTGTTATTGCTGATATTTATTGAATGGCTCTCATACATTTAAAAACCATTTTTCAAGAATGATAATTTAATAAATTCACATTTTCAGAGTAGAAAACATAAAATTAACTGCAACAAAATTGTTGCTATAAGCTTAGAAGTCGTGTGCTAAAACCATATTCTGTGGTTTTTTCTTGGAAGATCTGTAGCTATTTTCAAATGGTATTCTGAAAGACCCTTGTTAAGTGAAATATATTCCAAAAACAGCATCCTAAAGAATAGGTAAAAGAGCGTAGATATATTCTCAGGTAGATTTATTATCAAAATGTTAGCTGAGCCTCCTTTTAAAAGAATCTGAGATATTAATAATGAGACCATGGTTATGGAAAAATAGTTTATAAAGTGATCATTTAGTTAAAAGGTAAGTATCAGCATCCCTTCTGTTCTATTTTTTTGTTATATTTCATGATCCTTGAAGGGAAATGGCTGGATTCTCACCTGGTGCTAAGCACTCTGCAGTTATCTATTCTCCTCTGACCACCATCTATTTAAAGGGAAGCTTCTGGCCTGCAAATGATACAAATCTTAAGTTTAATGCTAGTATCTGCACATAAGATGGAACATGTGGTAAGCCTTTCTGGTTCTGAGTTATCTCACTCAGTATAATTGTTTTCCTGTTCCATCCATTCATTTGTTAATAATTATGATTTCATCTTTTTAGATAGTTGAATAATAACCCATTCCCTGTCCTATCTATTTATTTGTTAATATCATGACTATCCTTTTAGATAGTTGAATAATATTTCGTTCTGTGTATATACCACATCTTTATTATCTATTCTTTAAGCAGAGGATAGATGTAAATATGACTAAAGGGTCATTAAGAGAACCATGGTCATACAAGATTCTGAGAATCAATGAAAATCGACAATTTCAGCCCTCAACACGGTATATATTCTACCCTCCCAAACTGAGAGACCTCTTTGGAAGAGAGTGCAAAAAAGAATATAAGAGCCACAAGATAGGGAAAGGAATGTGAGATCCCATCCTCCAAAAATGACAATTGATGGCAATCATATCCCATAACAGGGTGGAAGCTAACACATCTACTGATCGGCTATGAACTGATAAACCTTTGGGATCCTACAAAGTTCTGATGACCAATGGGCTAGCTACAGGTTTGAAAGAGTGGACAAATATGTAGTGTGCATGTGGAGTAGCTAACTGAGATCCAGGAAAAACTCTCAACTCCAGAATCACACAGGGGGCCATGACTGAATCCAGTGTACACAAAACAAGGGTAAAGGAATTGAACATGGGAGGAAGGCTAGAATGAGCAAGGTGAGGTGTGGTTGGGAAGGAGGAGACAGCAGAGGGGAGAGTAAATAGAAGAATTTCTATAGAGGAATGATAACACCAAAGATTAAAGTTAATCAGTAAGTGAATGTTAAAAGTGTGGATATGAAGCCAAAAGTCTATAAAATGAGGAAATAATCAAATATAGTAAGGAATAACTGTAATCCTTGCAGTTATGGTATAGAGACAGAATGATCAGGTGCTCACTGCCATCTTTAGCCTTATTAATAAACTTGAAGCCAACTCAGGATACCTTCAATCCTGTCTTAGAAAAACTAAAACAAACAAATAAACAGAACAAAGGACAACAATAAACACAAAACAGTAACAAACAACAAAAATAAAATATAATAAAGTCCAGTGCTATAAGGTCTTATTTTTGAACCTAAACACACAAAAAAAAAATGAAAGACACTATAGTAAAAGAGAGTAATAATTTTTTCAAAAGAAGATTCAGAATCACAGAGCTTTGGAAGAAATGTCAACAAAAAAATGACTGTGGAGAGCTAATGAAGCTTGGTGTGATGTTTGCACCATCAGTTGTTTTAAAAATCTACAGTCAGTAAATATAGGTTTTCAACAAAAGTAGAATCATTTGTACAATTTATAGTACTGAGAACATCCAGACGACTGTGCTAAAGCCCACAGGGTGCATAGAATACAAGCCTGAGGTCACCAAAGAAGAGCTCTGGTTGTCAGGCTTCAAAGAATGATCTTGAATCTGTAATTTTATAGACTCTTCTGGGTTAGCAGATGGTAGATTTACAAACAGATATTTCTCAAACACTTAAAAGGTGTTGTGATAGTTAATCCTAGGTGTCAACCTGACCACATTTGGCATTAACTAAGATCAGCTGTCAGACTACCTGAAGAGATTATCCAGATCAATACATTTGTAATACAAAGGCCAATCTTAGATCTGATTGGAACTTCCCAGCAATGGACCAGATAAAAGGGACCATAGAAAAGAAGACTTTAAAGAGAGATTCTCTGAAACTATACTAGAAAACTCTCTTCAGCTCTGGACTGAGCAACTCTGAACCTCCAGGGTGTTTGTAGTGACTTAGCCTGGCTTCAGCTTCAGCTACTAGCCATGTTGCCTCTGCCGTGAAAGACTGTATTTCCCTTCTGGAAATGTAAGCTAAATAAATCTCCCTTTCTTCCTTAAGTTGCTTGACTTACACAGTAAGTCTTTCACAATAATAGCTAAGAGTAGTTATTACAGGTGTTATTGGAATAAATCTAATCTGAGAATCTTTCAGGTCAATAATAGGTCAAGTTGAATGTATTGAATGGAAGATGACAGTGACAGTGTTATTAAATTAGAATTAGAAAATAAAATAAAATCATTATGTATAATTTAATAGAAATATCATCATTTACTTGAAACTTTGTATTGCTTCCCAAGAGTTCTGCCTTTCTAATTTTTTTTATAATGAACCCATTACAAAAACTGAAGAACATTTTTTTTTTTTTGCAGTCAGAGAGAGAAAATGTGCCTGGATTAGTCAAGCAAAAATTTAGCAAATTATATTTTTCAGGGGTGAAAATAGTCAGGCTTCACAGTGAGCATCTGTAAGAATCTCTCAGAAGATAGAGGATTTGGGAGGGTTAAATACATAGCTCATTAGGGAAAGAATTATTCCTAGAGTTTTCTTGTCATGTCTTCAGGTGTGTCCTTTTTCTTCCTAAATATTGGCAATAGTTTAGTTTTCTTTAGCATGCAAAGTAAGATCTCATCCTCAATGCAACGGATGCTTTGCATTTGCAGTAGAGCATATTATCAGCAAAGCCAGGTTCTGACTGGCTCTGGCAGACTGTTATTGACACGTCCCAAGTGATGCTCAGGAAGCAGATGGTTGTAGAAGCCTCCGTTCCTCATTTCCTGTTAATTACTCTATCTCATTATCACACAAAACTGTGGCTTTGATTATTTTTCTTATCTTTGGAAGTCCTGTTCCATTTCCTTAGTTGTCTTTCATTGATGCAAAATACATCTACTCCTGCTTCCTAAAATTGTGTTTAATGTTTCCCAAATGGTCACTAAATTCTGAAAGTTTTATAGACACATGAGCATTTCCCAATATCTGACACTTACATAGCAGTGTCTTCTACCCTTTCTATGCAATCTCTCCACTCCCTTCCAGAGAAAGTCCTTGAAAGATTGTCATGAAAGGCTTAGTCATCAATGATTCTTATTGCCATTCCCTACTTAGGCCGTTCCAAATTTTCCTTCCAATTTACTCTTCATTGGGCAAATATTTACTTTCATATGACCAAAATCCAAGTTTTTTGTTTCTACTTTCAGTCTTAATGTTTAATGAACATTAAGATTATGCTGTTCTTTTTTTGGTTCAGTTTCCCTTTCTTCAAACTTTTCTTTAACCTTTGTTTATTTAAGAGGAAATAAATCTTTGTTTATTTACAAGGAAATATTTACAAGGGAATTTTTCTTTTACTAAGTCTTGGAGGTCTTCCTAATCCTTTTCATGAAATCACTTCTTTGCTTATTTTTGTAAAAAAAAAAAGTCTTCCTGATGTCTCAGAACACACACACACGCACACACACACACACACACACACACACACACTCACAAATACATGCACAACAAATTTTAATCTATTTCTGTTATTTCAAGATAGTTTCATTAAAACCTATCTATCCTAAAGCCAATTAAATTCCAGATATTTGCTAGCAATCCTGGTCACTAAATTTTTCTTTTTATATATTACAGTTTAATCTTTGCTTAATGTGTGCAATTTTAAAGCAATTGTGTAAAAGTAGCTTTTGATACTCCTTTGTGGTTCTACCCAGAAAAATAAGTTGTAACTCAGATATTTTCCATGTTGGGAAATGTCACAATTATCTTTCAAATTTCATAGGACAAATCTAGTAATCTATGATAATTCACATACTTATTACTCATCATTCTTTTCCATAGTAGTTTACTATTATTTATATTATAATCTTTTCTAAAGTTTTCTCTTGTTTTTATTCTTTCCTCAATGCTGTCTCTTAATTTGTAATATGAATTAAAACTATGCTATTAATTTCATTATTGTGAATTTAATTACAGCCACATATGCCATCAGACTCAGAGTTGCTAAATTCACTTTTTTTTAAAAAAAAAATTAAAAGATCATTTTTTTATAATTAGAACAACTAAATAAAATGATTTTCATTTGTGTGTATTTGCTGTTTTTTTTAGTATATTTTTTATTAAAAATTTAATTATACATTTAAAAATTTTTTACCAGTTCCCTCCCTCCCCCCTCCTCCCCCTCCCCTTCCCCCAGTGCCTCCCCTCCAATTCCCAGAGAGTCCTTTATTGTGTACGCCTAACTCTCCTCTGGGTCCTCCTCTCCGATGACATATAAGGACCCAGTGGCATTTCCATAAGCCCTTTCTCTTGTTCCCCTTAAGCATAAGATCAGCAAACTGCAAAAGAAAATCAACAAACCACAATCCAGAACTTCAGAGACTCTATATCAATCACATAGAACTAGGACAGCCTAATCTCTCCCCATCCTGGAGCTCAGGGACATTTGCGGAAGAGGGGGCGGTAAGATTGTAAGAGCAAAAGGATGGGAGGAGCAACGATTTGCAAGATTCTCAACAATAGTTGGGGCCAAAGCAATCATAATGGGACTTTGCATGCCCTGCGCAATGTCCAGCGCACTGTTGCCCTCATAAAGTCTAGCATCTGTTAAGGGCACCGAGACCCCTGGAGGCAAGGGATTGACAGCCATAGTAGTGATCTTAAATTCACTTTTTATAACACATCCATCCATGCAGACAGGCAGGAGGGTGGGAGGGAGTGGGTTGAATTGATGAAAGGAAGGGAAGAGGATGGGAGGGAGGAGGATGAGGGAAGCAGGGATAAGTACTCAATATGCCTATAAAACTAGAAAATAAAATAATTTAAAAAATCATAATACAGATCATATCCTTTCCTTTCCTTTAATTTATCTCAGATACATTTATTGTTTATTATTTTTATTCAATTGTGCATGTATGCGTGTGTGTGCACCGTGTGTGTAGAACCACGGACAAATTCAGGAACCACCATAGACCGCCTCCACCTCCTCCTTGTTTACTCTGCCCTGGGATTCACAGGCTCCGCCCTACCAGGACCAGAAACTCAAGCTGTCCCTGCTTCCGCCCGGCGGCTATACGTGGGGTCTAGGATCCGAACTCAGGTCCTTCCGCCTGCAAAGCAGAGGCTTAACCCCTGAGCCACCTCTCCAGCCCCTATCTCGGATACATTTAAAAGTAAACAAGTTTGCCATTTGAACTAGTCATGAGTACTTCTTAATACTTGTGTATAATTTTTTACTTCCAGTTATATTTGCTTCTACTGTAAATAAACACAAATAGTTAAACTGATAATGTTGTTGCATAATCTATCATCATTAATAGTGTTTCCTCTAGTTAGAATATGCTTCTGTTATTTTCTCATATATCATTATAAATTTTATCTCGGCTCTCAGTTTATTGCTCTGGATTCTGCCATATCTCTTTCTTTGCTCTGGTCCTTTTCATTAAAAGACCTTGCTTCACTTCTAGTCCTATTTTTTTTCAATAAACTCCACATCATTGAATTTCAACCCTTGTTTAGGTCCATAATATATTAAAATAGTTCTTTGACAAAAATGATAAAAGTAAATAAATGATTAAATTAAGACTCAGACCCATTCCTTAAAAAAGAATCCATAGGTAAGTTAGAAAGCATAAATATGAATTCTTTAAGTAGTTTTATCAAATTATTTAAGACTGACCAGAAAAACTATCAGATGTGAGAGTCTATGATCAATATACCTTAGATATGGTAGAGGTTGACAACCAAAATATTTTCTTTGAATAAAATTCTTTCATATTTTTTCTACCCCATTCATAGTCAGAGAAAATTCTTAGAAATCTAAAAGTCTTAGAGCTCTCACACCTCTTTTTTTAAGCATCTGTGCAAGTGTGTGTGCATTATGTGTGTATCAGAGGTTACTATGTGTACTTGTGGAGGCCCAAAAGTGACTTTTGGCAATCAACTTGGATTGTGCTATCTCCTCTTTGCTTTGCTCTGGAATTTCCTTGGCCCTGTCTTCTAGGTCTGAAAATACAGGACAGGGCCCTTTCCAACTGTTGTTTTTTACATAGAACTGGGATCTGAACTCAGGACCTTCTGCTTGCTAGGGAGAGGTTTAACCCTTGAGCCATTTCTCCAGCCCCACCTCTCTATTTTATATCCTTATTTCATTTGCTAAAACATCCACTAAAACCCAAGATGTTAGTATACAATGTTACTGATAATTCATATTTAAACATGCAGTTTTTAGATAGAAAATAAATTAGGGATCTACTTTAATGACTTAATTATGAAGAGTCTTGTTATGTTGTTAGTCATTCCAAATCATACTATTTACAAGTCATCTCAAGTTCCACATATTCCTGTTTATTATTTATTAATTTATTAATCTATTTATTTATTTATATTAAGGATTGGCCTTTTATACAAAGAAAATGAATGGTTGTCCCTGCTCCCCTCCTTCTCCCACTCTTCTCCCACCTTAACGTTCTTCACCAATTGATCTCTTTCCCTGCTACCCACCTTTTTGCTTGTGTAAATCACAGGGCTCTTTTCAGGTTGTCTGCACTAGTAGGGGACCAGGTCCCTGTGGCTGTATAATTGCCCTTCTATGGGTAAATCTACAAGTAGAGACATTTCCCTTGACCTTTCTAATATTTGCCCCTATGATTCACACTGCGTGAAGCTATTTCTCCTGAAATCCTTACTGGTTCATGGAGTAATGTTGATATATCAGTTAATGTGTAGTTCTAGAAGGGTTAGTTTTCATTCAGTGAGCTCCTGAAATGCATCTGCCCTGCTCAGACTGGAGTGACCTGGCTGGCAATGTACCTCCCCATTTTCAGGCTCTTACAATCTTACTGCCCCCTCTTCCACAAGATTTCCTGAGCCTTAGGATATGGAGGAGATTTGGATATATTCCCACCTTTTTTTTAAAGAACTTATCAGACTGTCATACAATTATCTTTTAATGTAACCATCAATGTGTTCATTTAACATGTTTGGAAGCATACAAATGCTATAATAAACAGCTATCTATCTAGCATTATCAGATTCTATGTTTGCCAAAATTACTTGCTAAAACAGAGGAGAGTTTAGTATGATGAAACATAGTTTTCAAGATTTAAATAATGACTCAGGAAAATTACAAATGACCATATACCAAAATTTTACTCATAATTAATGAATATTCAATCAGTTTAAAAAACTATTAAAGAAAAAAAAGCAAGAATCTTTAAAGACAAAAGAATGTAAGGGCTGTAGAAATGGCTCAGGGGTTAATACTCTTGTCTCACAAGCAGAAGATCCTGAGTTTGGATCCCAGGGAAATACCAGAGCAAAGCAAGAAAAAGGTAGAAGCAATACAGGATGATTTCTGAAGTCACCCTTGGTCCTCCACAGGGACACACAGTGCCCTCTGATACACACACACACACACACACACACACACACACACACACACACATATAAATAAAAAATTTTAAAAAGAAGACGTTGGTTCCTGACCAAATACAACTAAGGGGGGTATGATCTCACCAGAAGGGGAGGGCATATAGTCTGGCAGATAAAAAGTAACCATTTTGCAAATGGGTGATTGACCCCTCCCTCACTGAGGTTTCCAACTTTTATTACATCTACCCTTGAATGTGCTCTTATAATAAGACTCCAGTTTAACAGCTTTTTGTCTCTGGCCAGGGGGCGACATACAGTGCCCAGCAGGATGGAGTGAAGGGCATTGCAGGAGCAACAAAACTGCAAAAGAAAATCAACAAACCACAATCCAGAACTTCAGAGACTCTATATCAACCACCTAGAACTAGGCCAGACTAATCTCTCCCCATCCTGAAGCTCAGGGAAATTTGCTGAAAAGGGGGCGGTAAGAGTGTAAGAGCAAAAAGATGGGAGGAGCAATGATTTGCAAGATACTCCACACAAGTTAGGGCTGAAGCAATCATAATTGGACTTTCCATGCCCTGTGCAATGTCCAACACACTATTGACCTCACAAAGTCTAGCATCTGCTAAAGGCACCAAGATCCTTGGAGGCAAGGGATTGGTAGCCACAGTAGTGTTCCTATGCTTAAGGGGAACACGGGAAAGGGTTCAGAGAAATGCCACTGGGTCTTTGTACGTCATCGGAGAGGAGGGCCCAGAAGAGAGTCAGGGATGCACATTAAAGGAGTCTCTGGGAATTGGGGCGGGAGGCACTGGGGGATGGGGAGGAAGGGGTGAGGGGAGAGGTGAGGGGAGGGAGAGCAGGGGTTTCGGGGAGAGGAGGAGGGAGGGAGGGAACCGGTCTACCTATTAAGATTGTATGAGCAGAAATAATAATAATAATAATAATAATAATAATAATAAAAGAATGGTGAAATGATTAATTGATGGACAAAAATATATAAGTGTCCTATATGGTAATTAAATGGAAGCTTTCCAATTACTTTTCCTCCTAAACAGAACACTAGAAACTTTAATTTCAGAAGAACTGAACACTATTTCAAAAGTTTATAAAAAAGACACACATATATTCCCCCTATTACATAATTTATAAACATTATGTAAGATAGACTGAGTTAGACTTTCAAACCAACTCTCCAAATAAGGGGATAACTTACAATTATTTACAGTATATTCAAGTTTCATATAACTTCTAGAAATAGATATAATAAAAGCATAAATCCACATCTTATAATGTAATACTCTTTACTACCATCTTAGAATTATTTGTACACAGTTTGAAGATGGCAAACTAAGATTGAGAAAAAAATATATTCAGTACATACACTCAAGAAAGTGAAATAGGAAATTTCAATTAACATTCCTTTACCTCCCAAGTCCATTTCTTTGTATTTTACCTTGATGGTTTCTAAATATTTTCAGTTTATAGTTTGATAATATCATATATGTATATACCATATTCTGTTCATATTATCTCCATTACCCTCCTTCATCCCCTCTCACTTTTTCTGTGCTAATTCTACCAAGAATTTCCCCTACATGTATGTCATTTTAACTAGTGACCCACTGAGTTTAATTTCCTTGCCATGAGCATGGTGAGGGTTTTCTTCTATTTTTTTTTCTTAATCTTTTGCTTTTCTCTTCTCATAAGCCTTTGGAAGAATGAAGGTTGAAATATTCTCATGTATAAGTGGAATTTTATCCCATGTATGATAGCCTTATGAGTCAAGAATACCTAATTAGTCATTTCATTATGTATATAAGCTACTGGCTATATTTCAGCTCATGAACTAATTACAAAGCCTGCATTATCTTATTTAGTATTCACAATGTTGCTGTATAAGTACTGAAAGTATCTTTTACCCAAAAACACTTAGGACCAGAAATGTTACAAATTCTGGATTTCTCTAGGTTTTGAATATTTGTATACACAACCAGTGATCATGTTTAATCACAGAATTCATTTATGCTTCATACATATCTTCTATGCATTGCTTGATGTCATTTTTAAAATTTTGCATGAAACTAAATTTGTATATAATAAAGCAATAGAAAGCATAGATCTCACTCTCTTGCTAACCATGTGGACAATGTGAAATTGTTGATTCCACTATTAATACTGACTTTAAATTTCTATGCTATTAAGTCTGCAGGACGTTGTCTGTTTGATGGAGAGGACCTAGCCCATGGTGGATAGGACTAGTCTCTGAGCAAGTGAATAAGATAGAGGTAGCTAGTTAAGGAAGTTGGTATTCTTTGTTATGCTTGGCCAGACTTGCTGGTCTGGCAAGTGAGAACTGTCACTCTCTAAGCAGTCCTGTGAATATATGGATATAGTATGACCAGTTCCCTCAACCCATGGTTTTAGTGTGCACTCTCCTGCCAAGACTGGCTAAAAGCTGTAGCTGGATTATTATAAGAGAAAATAAAACCCTTGTTCCCTTAAAAAAGTATATGCTATTAATGATCAACAAAAATGAAATCTGCATACTATAATGAAATTTATTACTTTCTATGTTAATGAAAAAAGTAAATTAGAAAATAAAAAACAGAACCAGACTAGAGAAAGATTTCATAATCTGTTGAAAGGTGAAGTTAATAATTGGTAGAAGCATTTTTCTAATCATTTTTGCAATTTGCTAACATTCATTATTTATTTTTACTAAGCCATTTCTTCAGTCCTTGTCCTTTTGCATGTGCGTTAGTCATTGGTTCTATAGGAATCTTTTGATATTATGAAGATATTGTTAATACAGAAATTCACACAAATCTCAACCACGACATATAATATTTACTTCTTACATGCAAAAGTATGATTTCTTTTATATAGTACCTATATAGCTGTGTTTTGAAGACTGTGGACATTATAAGTAATTACAAGGGGCTGTAGATATGGTTCGGGGTTAAGATTGCCTCAAAAGCAGAAGGTCCTGATTTCAAATCCTAGGTCCCATGTAAAAATGTCAGGTAGAAATGTGCCTTACATTTCTGGCCCTTCTAGGCAAAGGAAAAATGTGGTAGAAGCAATCAGGGATGATTTGAGAAGTCATCCTTGGTCCTCCATAGGAACACACAATACCTTCTGATACACACACACACACACACACACACACACACACACACACATAATAAATAAAATAAAATTTAAAAATAAGTAATAATTGGTTTTTCAACTTAAAATACTTTATATTAGATGTGTTGAAGAAAGCAAAGTATGAAAGAAAAAATTGTGAGCTGGTAATATTTTGAAATGAAGAATCATTTTTGTCAAGGTTAGTTTCAAGGAAACTATATATTGGTTATATAGTTTTAAAATTATTGAGTGTCTCTTACCTTAAGTTCATAGAGTATCAAAAAATTCAAACTGAATTCAATAAAATGTTTTGGATTCTGACAGCTTTAAAAGCTGACTGTAAAATTGAACATTGCTGCTTGTGCTTATAATCATACCAACTTGGGAGGTTGAAGCAGGCCATTGTGGGATACAGAGTGAAACATGATCTCAAAATAAACAAAAGCATAAGGAAATATGGCTGTCAAAATAATTAATTGAGAAGAATAGTCTACTGATAATAAAGTTAAAATAGTACAGATTCCCAAAGCAATTCGTTAAAGAGGTTGACCAAACAATCTCCAAATTCATATGGAGACACAAAAGACCCAGGATAGCAAAGACAATCCTGAGTAACAAAAACACAGCTGGAGGTATTACCATACTGAACCTTAGTCTATATTACAAATCCATAGTTATAAAAACAGCCTGGTACTGGCTCCAAAATAGACACACAGATCAATGGATAAGGATTGAAGACCCAGATATAAGCCCACACAATTACAGCCATTTGGTCTTTGACAAAGTGGCCCAAAGAATCCAATGGAAAAAGAACAGCAATCTTCAACAAATGGTGCTGGCAAAACTGGATCTCCACATGCAGAAGATTAAAGCTGGACCCATACTTGTCACCATGTATACAAGACTTAATTCCAAATGGATCAAGGACCTTGATATCAGGCCAGAGACTATAAAAACCATAGTTGAAAGGATAAGGAACTCCCTCGAGCTGATTGGGCTAGGCCAACATTTCCTAAACAAACATCCAATGGCACAGTCACTGCTACCAACTCTCAACAGTTGGGATCTTGTGAAATTAAAGAGCTTCTGTTCAGATAAAGAGATTGTAGCACAAGCTCAAAGGCAACCCACAGAATGGGAGAAAATCTTCACTAACCACATATCTGATAGAGCTCTACTGTTCAGAGTGCACAAAGAACTTAGAAAACTAAACACCAAGGAAACCAATGGCCCAATTAAAAAATGGGCCCTGGAACCTAAAAGAAATTTTACCAGGGATGAAATTAAAATGTCTAATAAATATCTTAAAAAATGCTCCACTTCTTTAGCCATCAGGGAAATGCAAATCAAAACTTCCCTGAGATATCATCTCACCCCGGTCAGGATGGCAAAAATCCACAATACAAACAACAACAAATGCTGGAGAGGATGTGGAGAGAGGGGAACTCTCCTACATTGTTGGTGGGAATGCAAGCTCATACAGCCACTCTGGGGAGCCGTCTGGAGATTCTTAAAGAAATTAAAGATTGAAATGCCATATGACCCTGTTATTTCACTTTTGGGAATAACCCCCCATACAGCAGAGGTTCACCTCGATAGCACAAGCACGACCATGTTCATAGCAATAGCAAAGACATGGAATCAACCCAAATATCCAACAGTTGATGGGTGGATAAGGAAACTGTGGTACATCTATACAATTGAGTACTACTCAGCCATCAAAAATGATGAATTACTGGAATTTACTGAGAAATGGATGTCATTAGAAACAATTATATTAAGTGAAGTATCCCAGACCCAGAAAATTAAGTGCCGTATGTACTCCCTAATAGGTGGCTCCTAATACCAAACCCACCCAGCCCATCTTGAGACACTCATAGGTAAATCTATGTATTACTTACAGTAATTGCAAGGACTATGAACAGGAGGGATGGGGTTGGAGGGCCACACCAGAAACAAGGAGAGAAGTGACCATGTTACAGTAGAGAAAATAGGCCTCCATCAAGGACTGCAAGAAAGTAACGTGACACCTAGTTAAGTTCACAATTCCTTCCTGATCATTTACAACTAAGGGGGTATGAACTCACCAGAAGGGGAGGGCATATGGTCCGGCAGATTAAAAAGTAACCATTTTGCAAATGGGTGATTGACCCTCCCATTGCCAAATGCCATATGACCCTGCGATTCCACTTTTGGGTATAAGTATTACATCTACTCTTGAATGTGCTCTTATAATAAGACTCCAGTTTAACAGCTTTCTGTCTCTGGCCAGGGGGTGACATACAGTGCCCATCACGATGGAGTGAAGGGCATTGCAGGAGCAAAAAAACTGCAAAAGAAAATCAACAAACCACAATCCAGAACTTCAGAGACTCTATATCAACCACCTAGAACTAGGCCAGACTAATCTCTCCCCATCCTGAAGCTCAGGGACATTTGGGGAAGAGGGGGCAGTAAGAGTGTAAGAGCAAAAGGATGGGAGGAGCAATGATTTGCAAGATACTCCACACAAGTTAGGGCCGAAGCAATTATAATCGGACATTGCATGCTCGGCGCAATGTCCAACACACTATTGACCTCACAAAGTCTAGCATCTGCTAAAGGCACCAAGATCCTTGCAGGCAAGGGATTGACAGCCACAGTAGTGTTCCTATGCTTAAGGGGAACACAGGAAAGGATTCAGGGAAATGCCAATTGCGTCCTTGTATGCCATCGGAGAGGAGGTCCAGAAGAGAGTCAGGCATGCACAAGAAAGGACTCTGGGAATTGGGGCGGGAGGCACCGGAGGATGGGCGGGAGGGGTGAAGGAAGCAGGGGGTTCGGGGGGAGGGGAGGGAGGGAGGGAACTGGTGTACCTATTAAGTTTGTATGAGCTGAAATAATAATAAAAATGTATTAAAAATAGTACAGATTCTTTATTTGGAGATATAGATTTATTGTGGTTGTGAAATTTTTGAATTCATATGCAAATATAAATGAGCTATTTAGTTTTTTGAAGGAATAGGGTTGTCGTTTTAGAATTAATAATTCTATGAACTACTTCCCAGTGGGTTTGTGTGTAAAATCAATAATAGTCTTATGATAGAACTTTGCACAGCATGACTTGTCACTAGTATTTAATATTTGAGCTATAAATTCATTTATTTTGTCCATATAAAATCATGCCAAACCTTCCTGCAACTCCTTTATCATTGACTGTATTATTCCTCAGCCAGTCTACCACAATAGAGTTTTATTTATTACCTGCTCTGCCCATAAGATTTACCTGTCTTCCCTCAGACAAAACCATGATCTCAAGGAAAATGTGCTTTCATAATAAGGATTAAAGCACTTATCTTAAATTCAATGGGTTGAACATCAGAAAGTAGGGGCAATGGAACACACATGAAAGAAGGTCCAAGTTCATTGCTTAAGCTCTTGAAAATTATTAGGCACAGAGAGAATTTTTCACAGATGGCCCAGTGGATCATTAAAATTTCTTCTAAAACCACTTGTAGAAATTCATAAATATAGCATAAACCTAGAAATAGTTTCCAAGACAGGTATACAGGATGGCAACAGCTTGAGAGATCAGGAACAGCTCCAAAATCACCCCCAGAATCCATCAGTGCAGGTGAATAGCACATGACTTGAAGAAAAGAATTCCATGGTTTAAAAGTCTGTTTTGTTTTTCCTTTGGAATAAAAAAAAAGATATAAAGAAAAAAGTAAAATAAATCAGGAGACACTGGTAAATTTCAAAGTTCCTATAATATACAAAAAAGAATTGCAGAGATAGTTAAAACAAAGGATAAGGAAACTATGAGCCATTGTAGGCATCTGTGACCCAGAGGAAATTCGAGCAGAAATCTGATTTTGGTGATCCTTTCTACTGCTGCACATAAACAAATATATGCTTGAGGAAAATTACAAATCTTCCATAATACTATTCTGAAAACGTTAAAACAGAGAATAAAATGAGTCATAAATAATGTGAACCTAGAGGAAAATTGTAATCATCACGATCTTACCTGAGAGAACACTGAAGATTACAAGCAATTTCACTGGAAAAAGAAAAACAAAGATAATTAGTTCCATTATTCACATATCTAATCAAAAATACTACATTACTAATACAAAGCTAGTAGGGACAGACTTGGCAGGACAGCATATTTTAATATGAGCAAGATGATCAGTTCCATTCCCATCACCCAAAATAGAAAAGACAGTATGGCAATATAAGGAACAAGATAGTACATTTACCTGTATATTATCATATACATTCCTGAGTGCAGTGCAATACATGTAGAAGTCATATATAAATAAAATTTAGAAGTAGGCCAAATCACTTAGGAAAAGAGAATGAAACAATTATCTTATTTTTGAGGGTTGCATCTTTTAAAAACAATTTTTTTCTTTGAATGAATCTCTAATTGCAACAAATCCAATAAAAGAAGGCCTTACTTTTTCAGGGTTGGAGTGTGAGGTCACAAAACTAACATTCCTATTACAGCATAAAAAGAAATAAAAGTTCATGGAGTATAGGGTGGGGCAAGATAACTTGGAATAGACAGAAGCAAAAGGTTTATTAATAAAAATAAATCCAAATGCTAAAAAGAAAGAAAAGGAAGTTGTGAGTGTACAATTCATTCTTCATATCAGAATATATTCAATATGTATGTAATGTAAATTTAACATAGTTTATACATTTATAATGCTTATTTCAAGTAAGAAATTATTTTGATTATGCTATAAAACAAATAAATACAAAATAAGACAATGAATTGACGAGTAAAATTAAATACTTTCATTTTCAAAACAAAAGTAACAAGCATTCATAATGTCAAAATAATGATAACAATAAATTTACTCTGGGGAAAGAGCATGTGTTGATAAGATAAACATGTTAGAAACAATGGCTAAATTGTATAATTCATTCTAGAAAATAAGATCAACCAAAAATGAACCAGATGCTATTTTGAGAGTTTCAGTTTCATTTTCAATTAATATCATAATTAAATTAATTATTTATTATCAATTAATTATTAATCATTTCACTTTATGAATTAATAGGCATTTGAAAGAATCAGTTTTCCTTGCTAGCATAAAGAATTAAAGTCACATTACAAGAAAATTTGTACTAGTTTTTAGCAACTGTAAGTTTTGCAGTACAAAGTATACATTCCAGAAGGTCTTCTCGTTGTTTTTGTGAGTTTTACAAAAATTATGACGGCACCTGAGATGTAGGCCCCTCTACTCTCCACTTTAAAGTCTTGTCTTCAGTTGTTTTTAATTTCAGTTTTTGGGTGGTGTTCACAGCAAGAACAATTTTTAATTTTCTACATCTTTATTTCACAATTCATGTCCATACTTGTCATCAATTCTGAGCTTTGGTCCTTTTGAAAAGGTTTGCCTTTGCTTAAAGCTACACTGTTGGGCAAGAGTCTCATGATCAATCATTTCAATCCTCATCTGGGTCATGGGCTTAGATCCTCATTCTGTGTGTGTGTGTGTGTGTGTGTGTGTGTGTGCAGGTGTATGCGTGTGGTTGTATGTAGAATATACTGTATGTTCCTGTGGACACACAAATGATAATAAAATAAAATATTAAAAATTTTCTTTTCTGGGAAAGTTAATAAGTGATACAATAGTCAATATGCCAATTGATCAAGAGGAAATACTTAGGAAAAAGTGATATTTAAATATATTAGATAACAATTGTTCTCATTGTAACTGATTCAAAATAATGATGGGGCAGAATGTGTTGTGTCAGAAGGGAGTGTTTGCTCTGTGTTGAGCACTGCAGGAAAAGCTTTCTCTAGAAGGTGGTGAGAACAGGGAGGCTGGGAGAAAAGAGAAAAGTAACTTGTGCAATTACCAGTGTTTAAACTTGGAGATAGAGGACAGGTAGAGGTGAGGCTAAAAGTTTAAGCAGAATGCATTATCACCAATGTGGCAATGAAATGTCACATCTTATTTTGATCATGAAGAATCAGACATCTGATTACTGGGGACAAGATCATTTTTACATTTGGAAAAATGAATTGTTTCCAATGTTTAGCACAAATTTCATGGGAGCAAAACTAGATGAAGGAAGATGAATTCACAGGCTGTTTTAGTAATTTAGGAAAAGATTGATCAATACTGGAACTTAAGACAAAAAATGGACCACTTTGGAAGATTTTAGGTGATATTGTCTGTAAAATTATGAAATATGAAAAATATGGGTTAAAAAATAGAAGCATATTGCAGTTCTTTCTTCTTCAGGAGAACATTGAACCAATAAAAAGGGGTGGGGACAAAAGATGTGGAAGAATAGATTTGAAAGACATTGAAAAATGACACTGGAACAGCAATTCTCTCTGTACCATTCAAAAAACTGAGTTCCACTATCAGGAATACAATAAAATAATCAATTTATTTGAAGCAAAAAGTTGTATTGAGGAATTCTAATTTTTATGTGCTAAGTAACTACTTAAATATAACAAAAACTATTTGGGTACTTATTTTTCCCAACTTAAATTGATATTCTTTAAACTTGCTATCTAAATGAACTGATCAATTCAAAGAAGCTAAAATTTATTCCACATAAAAAATTACCCACCTCTTTTAGTGAATTCAGAGCTGTAAGACATTCCACTATCAGCAGCCTACATTAGAAATGAATTCTGCTTAATTCTGCTTTAGGAACATGCATCATCTGGCCCCCTTGTGCTATTTCTTTTTCATGTTTCTATTTATTAATGCTGACATTTCTGTCTTTACATTTTCAAAATTGTAAGCTCCCAAATGGTTTAAGTACTCATAGTGCAGTCAGTAATTTTTAAAAATGAGTTTAGAGGGCAATAATAATCTTAATCTTCCATTCATTCAGCATCTATTACATGAACAATGAGACACTATTATTTGAACCATGAACTGAATGAATGTAAGTATCATCACACATGTTAGCTGAGAGACACTTCTGTATAGATTTGACTAGAATCAATAGACCTATAGGACAAATGCATACTAAGTATTCTTAGCCAATACCATAATGTTAAAAAAATAAAAGCAAAATACATTAACATGAAGAGTAGATGAGAATTTCTACTATTCCATTTCATATACCATTCAAACTTGTTTAACTTTCAAAGCTTTATTATAAAGCATATGGTTGCTTTTTAATTATAAAAAACTAATGATAGGTTTTGCTTCACTTCAATGAGTGATTTGCAAATATGTTTTCTCAACACGTGTCCTGTTTCTTCACTGTCTTTATGATACCTCTACTGGAATTTTAATATATTACATTTTATTTTTTATGATGAATTATGATTATTATCCTTTCTTCATTGTATCAAAAAGAAAACATACCAATTTTGGCAGTCTGTCTTCATGTTGCTAGTGAATACACTGACCCAACAATTTAGGAGTAAGGATTTGTATACCATCAGGAGCTGAGAATACTTATCACATCACATCCATATTAGTTTCTGAGAAAGGGGCAAATTCTCATTTTCCAGTCTGTAAATCTGCCAAATGAAGTCGAAGTACTGAATAAGCTGTTTCCATCTTATCTACCTGTCAAGGGAATAGTTCCACCTACCCACGGGCTGTGTCTTCTCACATTAATTATACAATATCCCACAGGCTTGCTTAAGATGTGCCTTAACTGCTATTTTTATTTTCACAGATAAGCCCATTTCCTCAGTCTTCAATTGTCAAGTTCACAGCTGTATCTGACAGGGACACTCATTTAAAATTATATTAAACTTCTTTTTAAAATAATAATCCTGTACTAGGCATGCTTTGCAGATAGTGAGGTTAGGAATAATTGTTCCTGATGTCTTTGGAATGGTGATATTTTCCATTATTGAACCACAGCCTCAGATACTGAAAATACCTACTCTCTTTACTTTTCCATGATAACAATTCTGACATATGTTCTGGCTTTCTAATTTGAATACATTCTTTTATATATCTTTATGTCTTAACAGACATATACTGATTTTATCTTCATATTGAATAGAGGGAAATGTGTCCAGATGTGTTTTCTAACATAAAATTTGCCATTTAATTTTGGATTTTATATAATATGCTGAACAACTACTCCACCTACTATGAAGCCATTTTCCCAGACTTCTTGTATTCACCTCTTTGAACATACTTATCTGGCTCCTAGGTATATTATTGGGTTTGCCATTGCAATTATATTGATTTTTGTTTTCCCAATAGGACTATGTTGCATTTATTTCAACAGAATTTCACTAAATAAATTTGACAAATAAATTTCAATTTTGGGGTTTCCATCCCATGAATGAGTTGTATCTTCATAATGTGGTCACTCTTTAATTTTTGTGTGATTTTATTATTTTCTTTAAATAATAAGCATAAACTATACTGTAGAAAAATACATGAGTAGACAAAGTGTTTTAAGATCCTGGAAATTTTACACTGTTTTTGAAGTAAGAGAGAGTGATTGTTCTACTTAAAGGTAGTAAAATCAAAACAAATTATGCATTTTTCAAAGTAAGTACTTTAAATACATTGCATATAGAAAATAATGCATACTAAATAACTCTGTCATACATGTATAACTTTTTCCCTGAGAGATCTTTTTAAAAGTTATTTTATTTTTCTAGTTTTATAAGCATATTGAGTACTTATCCCCACTTCCTCCATCCCCCCTTCTATTCATCACCCTTCTTCTCCCTTTTTCAATCCCTCCTACTCCCTCCCACTCTCCCACCCCTCTCCCTTCATGGACCCCAGGGTTCCTTCTGACCATCTACTTTTTTTAAATTATTTTACTTTTACAAGCATATTGAGTACTTACACCAGCTTCCCTCCATTGTCTCTCCCTCTCATCCCTCCACCAATCCCATCCTCTTGCCTGTCTGCTTCTATGGATCCCAGGGTTGCCCCTGGTCCACCTATTCCTGTGAAGATTCAGGTCTCTGTGGCACACGAGGTTGTCTCTCCTCAGGTCACCCTAATGATAGGGCTTCAGTCCACAAGGTTTCCAGTGTATGTTCTTATCTCTCTTGAGTTCCTCTCTAGTCTATGGGAGCATTTTGGTATGTAAGTCATTATGCAATTCTGATAAGCACAAGTCTCACTGTAGTGAATTCCTAGATGCAGCATTTCTGCCTTGAGTGGAATGTCTTGTTCAAAAGTGAAACTTCCAGTCTTTAGGTTCTTATATTCTCATCATCCCCTCTGCTGTGATGTTCTCAAAGCCTTAGGAGGGGAGAATGGGTTGGTCTAATTTTGGGTGATCCTTGCTGAGTTGCTGGGACTTTGCATTATGGCCAACCACTGCTGTCCACTTCACTGCACCTCTACTGCCCTAGACTGAATCCTGTCAGAATGTTGAAATTCTTTACCTCTCTTGTAGAAGAAGATTTCTAGGCTGACTGCTAAGTGCTTTTCAAATCCATGAGTATAATGTAGCTATTTACAGAGCAGTTTAGGTGTACTGCCCTCCTATATATAGATTTATTGGTTGTTTTTTCCTATTTATCTATAAACTTCCCTTTAAATTACTTTTTTAAATTAATATATATTTAATTTTTTTATTCTTTTGGAAAATTTTTAATTTTTTTCTCTCACATTTTATTTTTTTCCCAACCATATAAGTTCAAAAGGTACCTCCATCGTCTCACTCCCTCCATTCTTCCCCAGTCCCCTCTTGCACTCTTCCCCCCTTTCCCTTTCCTTTCATCCCCTTCTTCCCTCCCCTTCTCCAAGTGCCTCCCCCTTCCTCTTTCCCATCCCCTGGAGCACTCTTTCTTGTGAATGGCAAACCTCCCTCTAAGTCCTCCGCCCTAGTGAGGGGTAAGGACTCAGTGGCATAGCTGGGAGCCCTTTCTTGGGCTCCCCATTAGTATGGGAACTCTATTGTGACTGTTAATCCCTTGTCTCTAAGGATCCTACAGTCTGTGATCCATGCTTGACTTTGGGGGATCATGGTCAGCCTTTGTGCAGGCAATGCAAAGTCCGATTATGGCTATTGCAGCCCTAACTTGTGTGGAATATCTTGCATATCGTTGGTGCTCCCCATCTTTAGGGTCTTACAATCTTGCCACCTCCTCTTCTGCAAGGTTCCCTGAGCTTTAGGATGGAGAGAGATTTGGCTGGTTTGAGAGATCTTGCTATTCTCTTTTGGATCATTTCTGACTGGGTCCCTACCTGGACAATTAAGAGTTGGGAGAGACACAATATATCTGTTGTCTTGCATTGGAATAAGATAGCTTCAATACATCACTGATAGATCTAGTAATTTATTTTACTTCTTCATGTAGTAACTAGCAATAATTTCTTAACCATTTGTTTTTTAATATTTTTATAATCATATATTAATATATACAATAATGTACTTCACTATGGCATTTTATAGATATAAATAATGTGTTTCAATCGTAGTCATCCTCCAACCTGTTACTCTGTCTTGTTCAATTCCAAATTCTATCTTATTTTAAAATATTTTATTATTTATTTATTTATTTATTTATTTATTTATTTATTTATTTATTTGTGTGTGTGTGTGTGTGTGTGTGTGTGTGTGTGTGTGTGTGTGTATTAGAGGGCACTGTGTATCCCTGTGGAGGACCAAGAGTGAGTTCAGGAATCATCCTGAATTGCTTCTATCTCCTTTTTGCTTCACTTTGTGATTTCCTAGGTTCTACCCACCAGAGTTGGAAGTGCAGATGGTCACCATTTCTGCCTGGTGTAGGACCTTAGGACCTTCTCCTTGCAAGACAGAGTCTTAACCCCTGAGCCATCTCTCCAGCCTATTTCTAATTCTATTAAACCTTTTTGCTTTAATACAACTTTAATTTTTTATGACTCAATTTCATTAGGGCTATTTAGCAGAGCATGGGTATCTTATCAGTGGCTTCACCACTAGATAAAAAATATCTTTACCTCTCCCATCAACTGCTAACGTCACATAAAAATCTCAAGAAAGGGTATGGCTCTGTGAAGCCCTCCCTGTTCCATGATAGGATGTGCACTCTTGTGATGATTTGTGTAACTAAGTTCTGCTATGAGTTCACATGTAGACATCGTACTAAGATCCTGTTGCTGAAGACACCACATATTTGATCAAAGAATATGGTAGAACCACACTGGAAATTGACCTGGAATCCTCTCCTTTAGGAGCTAGCTTTCATAATATGAGAAGATATTATGTAGGTTTCTGTGAGAGAAACTTTATACTTGAATTTAAGGTCCATTCCATAGGAGGAAGCTCATGCCTGACACTGTTAATGACACTAAAACTCTATGGATGAGGACGTCAGAGGCTCTAGGAAATTAGGCCATAGGAGGTCATAGGGAGGACTTACTATTATTGTTTCATTAAATTAATAAGGTATCAGAATGCTTTCTAAGTACTTACCTTTAAATCCATTAGTTAGAGCACCTCTCAGTTTTCATCTCTGAAGCCTCTTTGTTGTATGTAATAGGAGCCAATGCAGAGGGAAGGAAGATTGGGAAAATTAGAGGGGAAAGCCAGTATGTATTGCATACATGTGTGAAATTGTCAGAGTAAAATGCATGAATAAAGAGAGGCAGAAATAGAAAAGAGGGTAACACATGACTGTGCTCACATATTTTTAGTCAGCGATTATGAAGATCAAATTCCAAGAGTCTGATTTTTTCAGTTAGCAAAAGGATTCTACTTGCTGATATTTGTTGAATATTGTAGCAGTTTGCCTGCATAGTTACTGATAAATGACCAACAAACAGCTTAAGGGAACAAGGGGTTTATTTCCTTATGATTGTCCTTTTACAGTTCTCAGTCCAGCTTGACAGGAGCGCATGCACCAACACCAGAGCTGAGGGACTATACCATCACTACATAACAGCTGAGAGATGGACAATACTTACTTGCTAGACCAGCATGTCTGGCCAAATATATAGAAGGATGCCAACTCCTTCAACCATCCCTCTGTCCTTTATTCCAAGGCCTAATCCTACTTACCATAATATACATAATATATATTATGTAAACATTGATATCCTTTATTGAGATATATGGTTGTGTTTCACTAATCTTAGTTCTGCATGCATGTATTATTGATGAATTTGTGGCATTTTTTTCATTTAGACACTTGTTAATTAATTTTTAGGGCTGGCAAAATATTACAGACCATTTCACCCATCCATCATGACCAGATATTGTAAAATTGTCAGATTTGTTAAGATAAAATTCAATATGGTGTGAATAAAACATGATGATTCACCGTACAATTGCTTACCGTTTTATTGTTGATTCAAATTTGTGTCCTATTCACATTGGAAAGCATGATACAAATTTTTCTACATATGATTGCTATATTAGAAAAGCTTTAAATTGGAGTATTTATAATTTCATGTATTGCATTATAAATTTAATTATTCTTGCTTTCAATTTGTGCTTAAATATTCTTTTATGAGGTATTCTCTTATTAGCTTCTATTTATGGTTATATTTAAGACAATTCTTTGTATATATATGTGATTTCAAAGTTTTGTATTTAGTGTCTTCCAATTATTTATGTATAATCATATATATATAAACTTGACAACAAATTCATATTTATGGTAGCAAATAAATGTAAAGTTTTATTTTTGTTAGAATACCATTTATTTATTTAGTAAAATATTACCAAGTTACTGTCAGGGTTCTCTTTGCTTTTCCCAGACAGGAATCTTTAGGAAGCAAAGAAGTTTTTTTCACACTGCAGAGTCTCAGCTCTCTCCATTCCCCTCCAAAAAATAAATAGAATTTCATATTGGGAGGCTCAGAATTCCAAGCACATTGGTTTGGAGGGTTTTTGCTTTAGACTTTAAGCACAAGTAGCCCAGCTTTTGGTGGCTTTGGTAATGTTCAATCTACAGCAGCGTAGGAGACAACATCAGATAGCAATAAGGAGCAGCAAGGAGCAGCTCCTACTGTTAACACTCTTGCACAGGTCTCCATTGCTGGGATCCTTTTCCTAAAACGACAGTGTTACCATTGACTTAGAATGTCAGAGTTATCAGTCCTTGACACCTGACACTCTTGGTCCCACAGTATTTTGGAATTGTTTTGGCAACTAGGCCCTGCAAGTTTTCTTCATTAGCTCTGCATTAATTCCTGCTATCTCTGACTTCTGTAATCTCTCATTGCCTTTGTTGCCTTTTCTTTGTTCTCTAATTCTCCTAAAGTTCCATTCGTTTCTTAACATTATTGCTGCTAAAGCAGCTGTTGCTCCCACCAATGCTCCTCTATCACCACTGCCTCTGTTTTCATTGTTGTACAGCATCTGTCACAGTTCTCTTCTCCTTGCTTCATGTTGCCTTTTGAGTTTACTATGCTAAGTCAGATGAAAAAAAGATCACTTGAGAGAATCCTTCTTTTCTTTTTTTATTACATTCAATTTTATAATACTAGGACTATGTTTCCTAGATACCATATGATCCAAGTATGTCATTTCTGAATATGTATTCCAAAGAATAAAAGTCATCTTACAGTAGCAGTACTGACATTGTTAACAATAGTCAAATTATAGACTTATTTTAGGCATCCATCAATGAATGGGTCAATGTACAATGAAAACATGATGCATGTGTACCATGTTTTGTTAGTCAAAAAGCACAATACTGGGGCTGGACAGATGACTCAGAGTTTAAGTCTTTGCTTTATAAACAAAAGAACTTAAATTTGGATTCCGGATCCATGTAGAAAAATGTCAGTGGGATCACTAGGCAGAAATGATGGTGGTCTGCACTTCTGAACATGGAGACTGGAGCCCGGGAAATGCCAAAGTGGAACAACAAGAAAGTACAGCAATCCAGCATTATTCCCAAAGTCACCCTTGGGCTTCCACAGGTTCCACATACCCTTTTTCACACCCACAAGCACCTACACAAATCCACACATAACGGGACTTATACACAAGCAAAAAGAAAAAAAAAAGAAACAAGAAACTACAACCAAAAAACATAATACTAAGTTATTTCGATGAAGGTGGATGGAACTGGAAATCATCATTTGAGATGAAATAAGGTAGCCTCAGAAAGGTGATATGGCATGCTTTTCCTCAAATGTGGGGGGTAAAAAAAAGGATATGAAAATATAAAAGGGACTATTAGAGCTGTGGATGGAAAAAGATGTAGCATGAAGGGGGATATAGGAGCATATCAGAGAAGGAAAATATGATTAAATTACATTATGTGCATGTGCTAATGTTAAGACCTAAACCAACAGCTATTACTTAATCTACAATGATGGATTCTTTACAGTAAATATAATGCTCTTGCTTCTGAAAAGTTGTTCTAGAAAAGGATCTACTTTTAGAAGATATAGGTGAACATTGCAGTTTTAATTTATTTTTTACTCTTAAAGATATCATTTGCTTATTCTTTGTTTTAACCCCAAGTTAAAAGTATGTGGTAATCACTTCTTTTCAATGAATTTTACAAGATAAATAAAATGAAATAGAGTGGGTTTTGTTGAGAGAATACAGAAAATTGACATTTACTCTTTTCACCTGTAACATACCAATTTCCAGGAGACAAATCACTTTTTGTAAACAAACAGAAAACCTGCATCTATGTGTTTTTTTTACATAATGTATCAACTAAAGGGAAATCATGCAGCATTAAAGGAGTACATATAGACAAAGTTTAAGAATATGCATGTGGAAATTCTAATTTACTTATTTATGTGTATAATTTATTAATTTATGATTACTAGATTTTCTCAAGACTTTAATGTGAAAAATACCTGGCTTTTGAAAGAAAAAGTATGACAGACTACTTTAAAATATAGATTTTGTCAAGTGTTAGTTCTAAATATTCACTGAACTTGAGTAAACAGCATGAATTGACATACAAGTGTAAAAATGGGTAGATTTTCAATTCCAAGAATTTTTTTTTCTTTTTCTTAGTAATCTATTTATTTGAGAGAGAAAGAATGAGGGGAACGGTAGAGAGAGAAAAAAACACACAGAGAAAGAATACAAACAGAGCATATATGCCACATATAAAGCACAATATGGAGGTCACATATGAAGGCCAAAGGACAACTTGGCTGATGTTGCTTTTTTGCTTCTACCATGTGAGCTTTGGAGATTGGACTCAGGTCCTTATACTTGCATACAGATATCTTTACTCACTGAACTCTTTCTGTAGCTCTTGTCTTCTTTTTTTTTTTTTTTTTTTTTTTTTGAAATTGGTAGATATTTCAAATTCTCAAGGACCCAGCAGCCCCACCTACTGTGGCCCTGAGATTGTACACTGCAGGTCTAGGATATCCCCAAATGTGACAGCAGTGGGTTGTTGACTATCCCAGGTTCTGAAATTCTATTCTCTGAAGATGCCTAAGCCAACTTATTTTCACTACATATCAAGAAACTACTCTCCTTGTACAACGATCTTTCAGAATATATAATTACAATTTAAATGACTACAGTATTCTAAGCAGAAGAAAACCTGTCCCCTCATTTTAAACACAATGCACAAATTTGAAAAGCAAGTGTTCGCTTGCAGGAGCCTGGGCCCCAGAGCTGCAGCCCAGTCTGATGAACAGTCTAAGAAAATATAACCCGCACAGCTGGCCGGCCAACTAGCTGAGCTGATGCCTTTTGGGTTTTATTTTTATTTTTTTAGCATTTTTTTATTATTATTATTTCCGTTCATACAAACTTAACAGGTATACTGGTCCCCTCCCTCCTTCCACCTCCCCCTAACCCCCTACTTCCCCCTCCCCTCCCTGGTCCCTCTTTATCCCCCAGTGGCTCTCCCCCCCAATCCCCAGAGCACTCCTCTCTGATAAGGTGCAAGGACCCAAGGGCATTTCCCAGAACCCTTTCCTGTGTTCCCCTTAAGCTTAGGAACATTACTGTGACTGTCAGTCCTTGGCCTCCAAGGATCCTAGTGCCTTTAGTCCATGCTAGACTTTGTGGGGTCAATAATGTGTTGGACATAGCACAGGTCATATAAAGTCCTATTATGATTGCTTAGGCCCTAACTTGTGTGGAGTATCTTGCATATCATTACTCCCCCCATCCTTGTGCTCTTACAATCTTACCGCCCCCTCTTCAACAAAATTCCCTGAGCTTCAGGATGGTGCAGGACTCTGGGGCCACTGCAGGTAGTGTGTCTAGGGATGACCGGACCAGCCGGGCGACCCGTGGGGCTGAGCGGGTGATGAGTGTCACGGCCCAACAAACACAATGGAGCCGGGAGGTCTGTCAAAGCAGGAACTCAACTTTATTAAACAGGGGGGTGAATTATATAGAGTGTACAGCGGAGGGGGGGGGAGGTGAGGGGTGGTGTGATTATGGGGTAACCAATAGAAAGTGAATAAGTGACCAGAAGGTGATTGAATAGGTGTGACATCATTCCAGGTAAACGAAAGAGATGAGATTCGAAACCTAAAGTCAGGTCCTGAAACTCTAGCCAGGCTCAGGAAGTTCCAGCAGGCCTCAGGCCTGGTAAAGAGGACAATCAGGATGGGGAGAGATTAGGCTGGCCCAGTTCCAGGTGGTTGATATAGAGTCTCTGATGTTCTGAATTATGGTTTGTTGATTTTTTTTTTTTTTTCGGTTTTGCTGCTCCTGCAATACCCTTGGCTTCATCCTGATGGGTATTGGATGTCACCCCCTGGCCAAAGATAAAAACCTGTTAAATTAGAGTCTTGTTATAAGAATATATTCAAAGGTAGGTGGAATAAAAGTAGGAGACCTCAGTGAGAGAGGGGTAAACCACTCATTTGCAAAATGGTTACTTTCTATCTGGCAGCCTATTTGCCCTCCCCTTCTGGTGAGATCAGGCCCCATTGGTTGCAAGTGACCAGGAAGGAAAGTCTGTGAACTTGACCAGATGTCTCATTACTTACTTATAGTCCTTGATGGTGGTCTATTTTCTCTGCTGTAACATGGTCCCCTCTTCTCCTTGTTTCTGGTGGGGCCCTCTTTCCCCATCCCTCCTGTTTATAATCTTTACAATTACTGTAGGTATGACAGAGATTTGTCTTTGAGTGTCTCTAAGTGAATTTGGTACTAGGATCTACCTATCAAGGAGTACATACGGTGCTTAATTGTCTGTGTCTGGGATACTTCACTCAATATAATTGTTTCCAATTCCATACATTTCCCAGCAAATTGCATTCATTCATCATTTATGATGGCTGAGTTGTATTCCATTGTACAAATGTACTACATTTTCCTTATCCCCTCATCAATTGTTGGACATTTGAGTTCATTCTATGATTTTGCTACTGTAAAGAGTGCTTCTATGAACATGGTCGTGCTTGTGCTATCGAGATGAATTTCTGCTGCATGGGAGGTTATTCCCAAAAGTGGAATAGCAGGGTCATATGGCATTTCAATCTTTAATTTCTTTAAGAATCGCCATATGGCTCGCCAGAGTGTTGTATGAGTCTGCACTCCCACCAGCAATGTAGGAGAGTTCCCCTCTCTCCACATCCTCTCCAGCACTTGGTGTTGTTTGTGTTGTGGATTTTTGCCATCCTGATAGGGGTGAGATGATATCTCAGGGAAGTTTTGATTTACATTTCCCTGATGACTAAGGATGTGGAGCATTTCTTAAGATATTTGTTAAACAATTTAATTTCGTCCTTGGTAAAGTTCCTTTAAGTTCCAAGGCCCATTTTTTAATTGGCTCATTTGTTTCCTTGGTGTTTAGTTTTCTAGTTTTTTGTACACTCTGCATAATAGAGCTCTGTCAGATATGTGGTTAGTGAAGATTTTCTCCCATTCTGTGGGTTGCCTTTGTGTATGAGTTACAATCTCTTTATCTGAACAGAAGCTCTTTAATTTCACAAGATCCCATCTGTTGAGTGTTGGTTGTAGTGACTGTGCTATTGGATGTCCGTTTAGGAACTGTTGGCCTAGCCCAATCAGCTCGAGGGAGTTCCCTACCCTTTCAACTATGGTTTTTTTAAATATTTTTTATTATTTATTATTTATAAAATTGTGTGTGTGAGGTGTGTATGTGTATGTGTGTGTATGTGTGGGCATGTGTGTAGAACCACGGGCGAATTCGGGAACCACCATGGAAGCTTCCACGTCCTCCTTCCCAGGGATTCACAGGCGCCGCCCTACCAGGACCAGAAACACAGACTGCCCCCGCTTCCGACCCGCATGTACGTGGGGTCTAGGATCCAAACTCAGGACCTTCCACCTGCAAAGAAGAGGCTTAACCCCTGAGCCACCTCTTCCGCCCCTCAACTATGATTTTTATAGTCTCTGGCTTTATATTGAGGTCCTTGATCCATTTGGAATTAAGTCTTGTACATGGTGACAAGTACGGGTCCAGCTTTAATCTTCTGCATGTGGACATCCAGTTTTGCCAGCACCATTTGTTGAAGATGCTGTTCTTTTTCCATTGGATTTTTTGGGCCCCTTTGTCAAAGACCAAATGGCTGTAGTTGTGTGGGCTTATATCTGGGTCTTCAACCCTTATTCATTGATCTGTGTGTCTATTTTGGAGCCAGTACCAGGCAGTTTTTACAACTATGGATTTGTAGTTTAGGCTAAGGTTTGGTATGGTGATACCTCCAGCAGTGTTTTAGTTACTCAGAATTATTTATGCTATCCTGGGTCTTTTGTGCCTCCATATGAATTTTGAGATTGTTTGGTCAACTGCTTTAAAGAATTGCTTTGGAATTTTAATTGGTAGAGCATTGAATCTGTGTATTGCCTTTGGTAGGATGGTCATTTTTATGATGTTGGTTTTTCCAATCCAGGAACATGGGAGGTCTTTCCACCTTCTGGTGTCTTCTGCAATTTCTTTCTTTAGGGTTTTAAAGTTTTCATTGTAAAGGTCTCTTACTTCCTTGGTTAGGTTTATACCAAGGTATTTAATTTTTTTAGGAGCAATAGTAAATGGCATTGTTTCTCTCAGGGCTTTTTCACTTCTTTTATTCTGGGAATATAGGAAGGCCTCTGATTTTTGCACATTTATTTTGTATCCTGCCACCCTGCTGAACTTCTGTATTAGTTCCAGGAGCTTCCTGGTGGAGTTTTTGGGATCACTCAGGTATAAGATCATGTCATCTGCAAATAGAAATAACTTCACGTCTTCCTTGCCGATTTGAATCCCTTTTATGTCCCTTTCTTGTCTTATGGCTTCAGCTAAGACTTCAAATAAAATATTGAATAGAAGTAGTGAGAGTGGACAGCCTTGCCTAGTTCCTGATCGAAGTGGGAGTGCTTCAAGTTTTTCCCCATTGAGATAATCCTTGCTGTTGGCTTGTTATATACAGCTTTTATTATATTGATAAAGGTTCCTTCCATTCCAACATTCTCTAGGGTTTTGATCATAAAGACTGTTGGATCTTGTCAAAAGATTTTTCTGCATCTATTGAGAGTATCATGTGGTCTTGAACCTTGGACTGCTTTATATGGTAAATTACATTTATTGATTTGCATATGTTGAACCAACCTTGTGTGCCTGGGATAAAGCTTACTTGATCCCCTGAATGGTCTTTTTGACATGTTTTTGTATCCGATTTTCTAAGACTTTATTGAGAATCTTTGCATCTGTGTTCATCAGAGAGATTGGCTTACAGTTTTCTTTTTTAAGTATATCTTTATTAGGTTTTAGAATTAAGATGATATTAGCTTCGGGGGCTGGAGAGGTGGCTCAGGGGTTAAGCCTCTGCGTTGCAGGCGGAACGTCCTGAGTTCAGATCCTAGACTCCACATATAGACGCCAGGGAGAAGCGGGGGTGGCCTGCGCTTCCAGTCCTGGTAGGGCAGAGCCTGTGACCCCCGGGCAGAGTAAACAACGAGGAGGTGGAGGCATTCATGGTGGTTCCCGAATTCGTCCATGGGTCTACACACACACACATACATACACACATGCGCGCACACACATACATGCAAAATTGAATAAATAAATAATAATAAAATTTAAAAAAAGATGATATTAGCTTCATAGAAGGAATTTGGTAGTTTTCCTTCCTTTGCTATTTGATGGAACAGTTTTAGGATTATTGGTGTCATTAACTCCTTAAATGTCTGGTAGAACTCTGTGCTGAATCCATCTGGTCCAGGACATTATTTGGTGGGAAGACTCGAGATTACTGCCTCAATTTCCTTATATGTTATAGAACTATTTAAACAGTTTTCAACTTCCTAATTTAATTTAGGTAAGTTGTGTTTACTTAGGAATTCATCCATCTCTTTTGTGTTGCCAAATTTCACTGAATATAAGTTTTTGAAATATGATGTTATAATTATCTGGATTTCTTGAGTATCAGTAGTGATACCTCCATTTTGATTTCTAATTTTGTTAATTTGGGCTTTCTCTCTATTGCTATGGTTAATTTAGCTAGGGGTGTATCAATCTTATAATCTTATTGATATTTTCAAAAAACCAGCTTTTTGACTGGTTGATTTTCTCTATCATTTTCCTAATCTCAATTTCAGATATTTCTCCCCTTATTTTGCTAATCTCCTCCCTTCTATTGCTTTTGGGATCAGATTGCTCTAGTTTCTCTAAAGCTTTAAGCTGCATTGTTAAGTTATTTATTTGTGATACTTCCATTTTTTTGATGTAGGCATTAAGTGCTATGAACTTTCCTCTTAGGACATCTTTCATTGTGTCCCAGAGATTTTGGTAAGTTGTATTTTCATTATCATTCACTTTCAGGAAATCTTGAATTTCCTTTTAATTTCTTCTTGAATCCAATTCTCATTCAGCATCATAGTGTTAAGTTTCCAGCAGTTATTGTATTTTCTGTTGCTTGTTGTGTTGTGGATGTCAAGCTTTAGAGCGTGGTGGTCTGATAAGGTACAGGCTAGAATTGCAACTTTCCTGTGTATGTGTAGATTCGTTTTGTGGCCCAATATGTGATCTATTTTGGAGAAAGTTCCATGTGCTGTTAAGAAAAATGTGTATTCTTTGGTGCATGGGTGAAAAGTTCAATAGAGATCCATAAGGTCCATTTCAGTAAGGGTTTGATTAAGTTCCAAAGTGTCTCTATTAAGTTTTTGACCTGTTGATCTATCCCATGTTGAGAGGGTGGTGTTGAAATCCCCAAGAATTATTGTTTTGGGATTGATTTCTCATTTTAGACATTGTAGGGTTTGCTTAATGAATGTGGGGGGGCCTGTATTGGGTGCATATATGTTCAGTATTGTGAAGTCTTCCTGGTGAATTGTACCTGTGACTAAAATGTAGTATCCATCTGTGTCTTTTATGAATTTTTTTTGGTTTGAAGTCCACTTTGTCCGATAGCATAATGGCTACCCCTGCCTGTTTCCAGGTTCCATTAGCTTGCAGAATTTTTGACCAGCCTTTTATTTTTAGGATGTGCCTATCTTTTGTGGTGAGATGGGTTTCCTGCATGCAGCAGATTTGTAGATTGTGATTTTTAATCCAAGTTTGTAATCTGTGTCTTTTGATCGGTGAGTTAATTCCATTAGCATTTAATGTTATAAAGGAGAAACTATTTTTAATTCTGGACATTTATTATGTTTAGTGGCTTAATTGTATTGTTTCACTTTTAGGTTTTCATGGTATTATACTTCCCTTCTGTTCTCCTGGATATGCCTGTTTTTTTTTCTTCAAGCTTGAGTATGATTTCTAGCACTTTTTGAAGGCCTGGTTTGGTGGACATATATCCCTTCAAGTTGTCTTTGTGCTGGAAAACTTCTCCTTCTCCCTCAATAATGACGGATAGTTTTCCAGGGTATATCAGCCTGGGTTGACATTTTTGCTCATTCAAAACTTGAAGTATGTCTCTCCAAGCTCTTCTTGCTTTTACTGTTTCCATTGAGAAGTCATTTGTTATTTTAATAGGTTTACCTTTAAAAGTGACTTTTTTTTTTTTCCTTTGAAGCTCTCAGCACCATTTCTTTATCTTGAATGTGGAGTGTTTTAACTATTATTTGCCATGGCGAGTTTCTATTTTGGTCATATCTGTTTGAGGTACGGAATGCCTCTTTTTTTTATTATTTATTGTTTATTCAATTGTGCATGTACGCATGTGTGTGCGTGTGTATGTATGTGTGTGTGTGTGTGCATGTACGCATGTGTGTGCGTGTGTATGTATGTGTGTGTGTGTGTATGTGTAGAACCACGGATGAATTCAGGAACCACTCATGGATGCCTCCACCTCCTTGTTTACTCTGCCCCGAGATTCACAGGCTCCGCCCTACCAGGACAGGAAACACAGGCCGCCCCTGCGTCCACCTGGGGTCTGTATGTGGGCCTAGGATCAGAACTCAGGATCTTCCACCTGCAAGGCAGAGGCTTAACCCCTTGAGCCACCTCTCCATCTCCGGAATGCCTCTTGTATGTGGATGGGCCTCTCTTTTTTTAGATGAGGAAAGTTTTCTTTGATGATAGTTTGAAAAATTTCCTCAGGTGTGGTATTTTGGGATTCTTGTTCTGGTATTCCATGAATACTCATGTTAGGCGTCTTCAGGGTTTCCTGATTTCAAGAATTTTTTTGAATGTAGTATTTCATGATTCATATTTTAAATGCAGTAAGGTCATCAAGCTATATTAATGCAAAAGTGTATAGAAACCTTATAAAATTGAAAAGAAAATGAAGGTTTAAATTGATAAAAAAAATGAAACATAGTATATGAATAATACTTTGCTTTCAAGTTCAAGAAAGCAGAAGGATTTGAGTTCAGATCTTGGGTCCCACATAAAATTGCCAGGTAGAAATGGTAATGGCCTGTACTTTTGGCCCTTGTGGGAAAAATCTGGGAAATATCAAAATAAAATATAATGGAGATAAGAACAATCCAGGATTATTCCTGAGTTCATCTTTGGTCAGAGTGCACTCTGATACACACCCACACATACCCATACCATACACACACACACACACACACACACACACACACACACACACACACACAAAGAAAAGAAGGAATCATTTTGGCTCACAATTTGAAGGTATAGTCCATCACATTAGGGCAGGCATGATGGCAGACATATGAGGTGGCTGGTCATATTGCTCAATCCAGTCACACTTTCGATCGACTACATGCTTCCCATATGTAGAGTAGGTCTTCCCCCTCATTTAAACCAATCTAGAAGTTCCTACCACCAATATATACCTAGAAGTTTGTATCCAGTGTAATTGTAGATCTGGTCAAATTGACAATGATAAAAAGTTACTATTGGGAGGAGAGGTGACACAAACTTAAGAAATTTTCCAAATTTTCCAAATTTTTTCTGGTTACTCTATGGTAGTTATTCAAGTCTATCTGAGTGAAATGTACTTTCAAACTGTGAGTCAAAATTAATCTTTCATTAGTTCTTTTTTTCTGGTGTTTTGTCACAATAAGAAAAGTACTTACATGCCTTCTCCTTACACCCATTCTTGACTGGTCTGTTAGGAGAACTAAAATTGGGCTTCAGAATGAATGTCCTGGTTTCAACAGTGAAAAGAATAAAGGCTTCCTTCTTTTTGTAAAAAGAAAAATACTTTTTACTTATTTCCAGTAACAAATATGTGAATCAGAGTGTATTCTCAGTCAAAGACAGGAATATTGTAAGTTTTAAGCCTGCCTGACCTATGTCTCACAAATGTGTATATGTAAATATATTGTGTATGTATATCATGTAATGTCTCATAAAACCAAAAATAAAAGAGAAAGAAAGAAAAAAGGATAAAGAAGAAGGCATTCTTACTTTAATGAGAATAAATGTAAAAAAATGTTATGCAGGAAATTCCTGAAATAAAAGGAAAAGTGGGTTTTAACTTTAGCAGTCAGGTGATCATAGGCTACTATAGAGTGACTCATTTAACATACAATATTTCATGAAACAATTCTATAGCATAAATCATATATTTATAAAAGATTCTGGAAAAGAATAGTGCATAATGGCAAAGCAGAATCTTGTATATATCAATGACCAAATCAAAGAAATTGAATACTTTTAAAAAATCTTTCTCCTACATTTTATTTCTTTCCTAGTCATACAAGCTCAATAGATACTCCTGTCCTTTCTCTCTCCTTTCCCATCCCCAGTCGTGTTCCATTGCACTCTCCCCTCTTCCCCATTCCTTTCACCCCATCTCTCAGTCTCTCTCTCCCAGTACCTACCTTTTTACCTTCCCATCCCCTGGAGCATCTTTTTGTGTGAAGGCCAAACCTCCCTCTGAGTTCTCCACTTTAGTGAGAATTCAGGACTCAATGGCATAGCCTGGAGGCCCTTCTTGGGCTCTCTGTTAGCATGGGAACTGTATAATGACTGTTAAATCCCTTGTCTCTAAGGATCCTATTGCCTGGAGTCTTCTCCCCTGTAATCCACTAGACTATGGGGGGTCTTTGACATGTCAGCCATTGTACAGGTCAGGCAAAGTCCAATTCTGGCTGCTGCAGCTCTAATTTATATGTAGTATCTTGCACATCATTGGTCCTCTTTATCTTTAGGCTCTTACAATTTTGCTACCCCCACTTCTGCAAAGTTCTCTGAGCTTTAGGATGTGGAGAGACTTGGCTGGTCTGGTTCAAGATAAATAATGTAAGGTCTTTGGTGTTCTGAATTATGGTTTGTTGTTGTTTTCAGTTTTGATTTTCCTGTACTGCCCTTGGCTGCATCTGGATTAGATTGGAATGGAAGGTAATTTCCTAAACAAAGATAAAAGACTATTTAAACAAAGATTTTTTAAATTTATTCAATTGTGCATGTGTGCATGTGTGTGTATGTATATGTATGTATTTGTGTAGAACCATGGGTGAATTCGGGAACCACCATGGGCCGCCTCCACCTCTTCCTTGTTTACTCTTGCCCCGGGATTCACAGGCTCTGCCCTACCAGGACCAGAAATGCCTATACGTGGGGTCTAGGATCCGAACTCAGGACCTTCTGCCTGCAAGGCAGAGAATTAACCTCTGAGCCACCCCTCCAGCCTGTATTTAAACAAAGATCTTAATGTGGGAGGAGACTCAAAGGTAGATGGAAAAATAGGAGTAGGACATAACAAGTAAAAATAACAAATGATGTTTCACTGGAAACAGTAAAAGCCAGAAGAGCTTGGATTTCAAGTATTTCAAGTATTTAATGAGCACAAATGTCAACTCAGACTGATATACCCAGCAAAATTCTCAGTCATGGTTAAGGGTGAAAGAGAAATTTTCCCCCATAAAGACAAGTTAAAGACTTACATGAACACTAAACCAGGCCTTTAAAAAATGCTAGAAAAGATATTCAAGCCTGAAGAAAAGAACAAGCATATCCAGGAAGACAGAAGGGAAGTTTAACACCACCAAAACCTTACAAGCCAAATGATACAATTATGAAAGCCACTAAACACAAACAATGTTGAAATCAAAAGTAATTTCTCCATTATAACACTAAATGTCATGGAATTAACTCACCAATCAAAAGACCAAGTTATAAATGGATTAGAAATCAAAATCCATCCATCTGCTGCCCTGAGAAAACACATCTCACCACAAAAGACAAGCACATTCTAAAAGTAAAAGGCTGGTCAAAAATTCTTCAAGCTGATGAAACCAGGAAACAAGCAAGGATAGCAATTATGCTATCTGACAAAGTGGACTTCAAACCAAAGAAAATCATAAGAGATAAAGAAAGATACTACATTTGAGTCACAGGAACAATTCACCAGGAAGACTTCACAATACTGAGCATATACACACCTAGTATGGGCTCCTCCACATTTATTAAGCAAACACTACAATATCTAAAGCAAGAAATCAATCCCAAAATGATAATATTTGAGGATTTCAATAACCTCATTCTCAACATGGGATAGATCAACAGGCCAAAAAGCTCAACAGAGACACATTGGAACCAAAGCAAACCCTTACTGAAATGGACCTAACAGATCTCTATTAACCTTCCAAGAACCAAGGAATGCACAGCCCCAGGAATTAGGTTCTTCTTCTAAAGCACCAACTCACATTCATTGCAATAAGCATGCATTTAAGTATGCCTTAATAAGCACTATTTCCATGTACATAAAAATCTTTTGTCAATCTTTAATGCCCACAGAACTTTCTCCAAAATATGGCCCCACATATTGGGCCACAGAATGAATCTCCACATATACAGGAAAGTTGAAATTATAGCCTGTGCCTTATCAGACCACCATGGTCTAAAGCTTGACATCAACTACACAACAAATAGCAGAAAATACACTAACTCTTGGAAATTAAACACCGATGCCAAATGAGAAATGGATTCAGAAAGAAATCAAAAATGAAATTCAAGATTTCCTAGAAGCAAACAGTAATGAAAATACAATATATCAAAATCTCTGGGACACAATGAAAGTTGTAGTAAAGATAATTTTATAGCTCTTAATGCTGATATCAAAAATATGGAAATGTCACTTGAATAATTTAGCAATGCAACCTCAAGCTTAGAGACACAAGAGCAATACAATCCCAAAACAGTAGAAGAGAGGAGATTAGCAAAATCAGGGGTGAAATATCCAAAAGTGAAATAAGGAAAAGGTTACAAGGAATCAACCAGATGAAATGCATGCTTTTAATATATTGAAACCATCCACAGCCCCAGGAATTAGGTTCTTCTTCTAAAGCACCAACTCACATTCATTGCAATAAGCATGCATTTAAGTATGCCTTAATAAGCACTATTTCCATGTACATAAAAATCTTTTGTCAATCTTTAATTCGCCTAGATATGAAACTAGCCTTCATTTTGAAAGATGATCATTTGTGAAAGTATGCTTCTCCTTAGCTTCCAAACATTTTCATTTAAGCATGTATATTGTATGCAGTTGTAAAAGTCTACTTTTTTAGTTTTTAGACAATTATGAGTATTTAAGCTTTTCAAGATTCCATAATCTACAATAATAATCATTACAAATATTGTTGACTTGCTTTATTTTAGGGTTGAGTAGGACTTGGTACTGTAGCATGCAAAAATCCACATAGCTCATGTTCAGATTTGATACCAATTTCTTATTTAAGAGATCCCTTATTCAATCATTAATATTTTAATGGTTACTCATAATGTAAGACCTCATTTATAAACTTGACCTTTAATCAGAGCTATGTCTCTAGTCTCTGGTGTTGCCAGTCTGAGTGACTCATATTGTCCTCATATAAATAATCATAGAGGAAAGAGCAAGATGCATGGTTGTTATTACAAGTCATCACTCATGTGCCTGGAATCATTGAGGATGATAGAGGTCATGAAGGATAGAATGAGAAATGGATTCCAAAAACCAATTTTATAAAAAGTTCTATAAAAAGATCTATCTGTCCAAGACATAAAATAATAATAAACAAACAAGAGCTTCTTTAAAATATGGCATTGGGATTAGATCTTACAAAACATAAATTGATTTTTAAAGGTACAATGATTAGCTTAGGTACTGCAGTAGAACCTCTTAATCCTATGTTCAGTTATATTTAAAAGTTATACATTATTATCACTACATGCAATATGAACTTCAACATTCTGATTAAACTCCCAAGTTGTTCTCCATTTAAAACATTTTTCAACCTCTGCTAGCCAAAAAACTTTCTATAGTGTTTAAAATAAATTTGGGTACCAGTATAACAAAGAGAAAAACATTTTTTCTTTGGAAATCCTTGAGGTATTCTTTCACAAAGTATTGATATGAATATATGGGTCACATATTACTAATCAAGAATTTCTTTTTTAAAACTTTTATTTATTCATTTTGTATACACAGGTGTGTGTGTGTGTGTGTGTGTGTGTGTGTGTGTGTGTATCAGAGGGCATTATATGTGTTTGTGGAGGACCAAGGGTGACTTCAGGAATCATCCTTGATTTCTTTTGCCACCTTTTTGCTGCGGATCTTAGGACATTCTTAACCCCTGAGCCATCTCTCCAGCTCCAGGAATTTCTTTTTTAAAATATTTTATTTATTTATTTATTCATTCAGTGTGTGTGTGTGTGTGTGTGTGTGTGTGTGTGTGTGTGTGCATCAGAGGCAAAAATGGTTCTCTGTCGAGGGCCAAGGTTGACTTTGGGCATCATCTTGGATTACTCCAACCTGCTTCTGCCTTGGAAGAAATTTCCTTGGCGCTGGGATTTCCAAGCTCCACTCACAAAGGCTAGAAGTGCAGGCCTTTGCCGCATTTCTGCCTGGCTTTTTTTAGGTGGACCTGGTATCAGAACTCAGAACCTTCTGCTTGAAAAGCAGAGTCTTAACCCCAGAGTTATCTCTCTAACCCAGGAATTTCTTATACAAAACAATCCTTGGGTATCTGCATAAAAAGGAATGCTTATTAATGAGTAACCTGGAAATCATCAGTACATTAAATTTCTAACCTAGAGAATATGCTTTATATTAGCTATTCATAAGCAATGTGTTTATCTTCCACCTATTGTGTTTTAGCCCACTGGAGTTACATAGAAAGCATACAATGACATGGAAAAAATTCTCATAGTGCAAGAAGAATAAGAAATAATGTTCTGGTAGAAGTAAAGTATCTGAATTTTTTAGATCTCATGTAGATTTATAGTTTTAGTCTTCTGATTAAATTTATGTAATTTTTCTTTACTTAAAAACTAAATCACTTGATTTCATTAATATGAGACATTGTTAAATATATAAAAACTGTATGGAAAGATTGATATTGAGGTAAAAATTTATAGTTCTTTTTCATATTTATAGATCTCAAATCATTCAATTCAAATAAATTGGGATAAAACATTCCAAAACTGACTGAAACTAGAGCACTTACAAGGCTCTAGATTATACATCCACATATATAATTTTTAAGTTTAGGTATGTCTTATTTTGTTACACTTTGCTTTATTGTGCTTCCAAATATTCATGTTTTTTCAAGCTTAATGGTCCTTACAATCTTGATTTGAATAGGGACATTGTCATAACTTTTCCACCAACTTGTGGTTACTTCATAGCTGTGCCACATTTATTCGTAATTCTTGCAATCTTTCAATATGTGATGACCAATTGTCTTTGATGTTAGTACTATAATTGTGTTAGGTTGCCACACAATGTGCCCTTGATAGCTTGTAAGCCAATGAATGTGTATGTTCTCAACATTCAACTGAAATATTGCTCCCATATTTCTTCTTTACTCAGGATTCCTGCACAATATTGAAATTTAAATCATATATAAAAATAATAACTCTTAATGGTCTAAGAAAACAAGTGCAAGGAAGAATAAAACTCCCCACTTTCAGTAAAAACTAGAAACTTTTAAACTTAGTGAGGTAAATATGTTGAAAGCCCCAACAGACCAAAAAGTAGGTCTCATGCATTGAGTTTTCAAGTTGTAAATGCAAAGTAAATCATCTCAAAGATATTTAAACTTCTGCTCTATACAAAAGCAATGAGAAATAGAAAGGTTTCAGTAGCTTAGAGAGACAATTAAAGCAGCCACATTACCTTAAGGCAAAACATGATCCACAACAAAGTTCTAATGGTTTTTGCTTCTGGGAAGGCCCCCAATGGCAACGAAGTAGATGAAAATATTGCAGTTAGCAGACAACTGTTCATCAGATTTAGGCAAAGAAATAATTTCCACAACAGGCAGTATCAAAGTAGGATTGTACATGTTGATATAGAAACTGGAGCATGTTATTGAAAACATTTAGTTTCACCACTGGATTTAGGGGCATATTCCTATAATCCAAGCATTAGGAAGGCTGAGGCAGGATAACCACAAATTTGAGGAGGGCCTTGATTATGGCGTTATCTCTTCTGAAACAATAGCAACAACATCAACAAAAAGAAAAATCCAAACCAAACAAAATAAAAATATGTAACTAACATTGATTATGAAAGTGTCTAAGGGGCCTGGTAGGTAGAGTTTGATAAGGAAGCAAGAGACAGTTACTAGAATGTATCATATTCAATGTATTGCATTGCCAAAAAATTGAATTTTAAATGTTCTATAAAAAGGGGTATTCAAGTGAAGTAAAACAATCCTTGATTGTATTAGAAGAATATAATTCTTTCCTAACTGGAGAAGAAAGCTACTTTTTGTTTTTAAATTTTTAACTAATAGGTTGATTCTTGTCAAGAAGTGATGACCTGTTAAGACAAGGATCATTTGCTAGTCTCAAATCTAAGGAACTATAAAAGTTATATTCATCCTACACTGCTTATACTCTGTAAATGGATCATAGCACCTGATATTATGATTTCCCTAATATTTGAGCACCTTGATGTTTTGGTTCCAATACCATATTCTGTTGTTGCTATGACTCTGTAGTGTACTTTGAAGCCAGGGATTGGGACCTCTCTAGCATGGCTATTTTTGCTATTTCAGCAGGTGTTTGGGATTACTTTGGGTCTTTAGTTTCCACACAAATTTTAAAGTTTTTTTTCTAGTTTCTTTGAAGAATGACATTGAGATTTTGATGGGAATTGCATTGAAAACTCTAGATCACTTTTGGTAATGTATTCATTTTCAAAGCATTATTTTCGACAAGCCATCTTCTGGCATCTTGGCATCTTCTGAATTTCTTTATTTAATGTTTTATGGATTTCATTATAGAGGTTCTTCAATTCAATGGTTAAAGGATAAAGGTGTTTGCCACACATGGATCTGGCGATCTAAACTATGGTCATTTTGCTTGTCCATTTACCTTTATGCTCTGAACTATGTCACTTGCACTGATATTAGTTTTAAAAGACTATATTCATCTTACATAGGAAAATTTTTTATTATATTTATTTATTTTTTCCGAGTCATACAAGCTTAATAGGTACCCCAGTACCCTCCCTCTCTCCACCCTCCCCAGTCGCCCTTGCACCCTCCCCTCTTTTCCCCTTCTTTTCACCTCCCTCCCTCCCTTTCTCCCAGTGTTTCCCCTTTCCCCCTCCCAATCCCTGAAGCATCCTTTAATGTGAATGTCAAACTTCCCTCTGCATCCTCTACTCTGCTAAGGTGTAAGGACTCAGTGGCATTGCCCAGAGCCCTTTCTTGGGCTCCCCTTTAGTATGGGAACACTATTATGACTGTTAGTCCCTTGACTCTAAGGATCCTAGTGCCTGTGATCCATGCTAGATTTGGCGGGGGGGGGGGGGGGGGTCATTGACATTTCAGTCACCATGCAGATCATGCAAAGTCCGATTATGGCTACTGTGGCCTTAACTTGTGTGGAGTATCATGCGTATCATTGCTCCTCCCCATCTTTAGGCTCCTACAATCTTACTGACCCCTCTTCTGCAAATTTCCCTGAACTTTAGGATGGGGAGAGATTTGGCATGTTTGGTTCCAGGTGATTAATTACATAGGAAAATTTTATCAAAACAAGACTTTACAGAAAAAATATTCTGTTAGGTTGGATAGCTCTTTCAGTTTAAACTGTGCATCTTAGTGAATTGCCTTTTTGAAGTCTCAAATCACCCTACTCAGAGAACAAACAACAGAAAAAAATAGTAACAATTATAGCACAAAACAAGTCAGATATTCAGATAAAGACAACTGAAAATAGCAATTCACCCTTAAAACTATAGAAAATAACAGAGCTAGGATGCTTAAAGAGTAAAGATAAAGTGTTAATAATTGAATAATAAGAAAAGAGCATGAAAATGAAAACTAAAAGTGAAGGAGGTTGATAAGGAAGAAATGAAAATTGCATGTGATCAAAATATGAGAACTCATAGTTGAAAAAATAAAAAAAATTCAGAAAGCAATCAGAATAAAGATCACTGATGCTGTCTTTACTTTATAAGTCTCTAGGCTTCTTGTTTTTCCAAACTTTTCTTGGTGCCTGGACAAGAGCATGAGTCATTTTCTTTCTGAGGTCAAAATAAGTCAGAACAAGAAAAGTCATTTTGAGACTGGTCCTTCTTTGCCTTTCCTGAGGGGTCAGAATAGCTGCTATAACCAGCTGGGCTGAGTTCTCTTCAGTGTTCTTTGTGTAGAAAGCTGAAATATGGTAAGTTTTGTAACTGCCCTCAAATTGTTCCTATCAGCTGAGCCCATAGAAACTTCCTTGTTGAATGCCCCCTTGTACCTGATATACTCTGCCAGTACATATGTGAGTATGGGAAATGTCCCAAACAGTGCTTGCATTGGAACAAAATATCTCTGGGGCACTGACATTGTAGAAACAGTCAGACAAAAGCAATCTGCACTGTGCTGAAAATGAAGCGCCAGCACAGAGCAATCCTAGTTGCCATGGACACAGTGGTCTCCACTGAGTTCTCAGTTCATATTCACAGAAAGCTCATCTTGTTCCTCTTCTCACAAGTCAGGCTTCCTGAAACACTTTCTGCTCTCCTCTGCAGTTTAGTCTATACTTCTCACCATACAGACCTACTTCTCTTGGCCTGGGTCTTTCACAACCAATTCTCTGGTCTTACATTCATTTTTAGTATGGTCAATCATGTTGTCAGTGAAGAGGGAAAACTTGGGGACTTTGAGTTATAAAAATGAAGGGTATATTGCTGCCTGATCAACAGGCCTAACTGTAAGACCCCTCGAGATTATTCTCTGCTATGTGAGCAGAGAGTTTCTAATGTCTGCTTACTGTGAAGATCACAGATCTCCTGTCTTAATATTTCTATAGAATGCTATGTTGCATATCTTTGGAACTCGTTGAAATTTTTCACTTTTGTTTAAATTCCCATTGAGGTGGATTCTTTCTCTGCTACTTAAATCTCAGCTCCTTTGTTCTTTTTACAGATCTAAATTTCACTGTTTTGGATTTTGCCTGGTATCTGACTACTGTGTACTTTTGCACACTTGTATCATCCTGTGCTGCGCAATTCTCTCTATAATCATGAACTTGATGCTTTCTTTTAGAATTATCAAGTGAAACAAAGTGCTGCATGCCTCTTATCTGTCATTTTCAATTTCGTATTTTTAATAAATATTTATATTTGAAGTAAGATTGAGCCTTATGTCGAAGCCATCATTTATCAATCATGTTTGCTATTTCTGAACTTTCTACTGATTGTCCTTGTGGTTCTGGCAGCCTGAAGCAAAAGGTAGAATATTTTGGCTTATTATATGCAGATGGAAATTAATGAGACAGATGCTAAATCATAAAAAGACTAATTAAAAGCATTTGCTTTAGATGTCAAATTCTCTTTGCTTCAAAATTTAACAAGTAGCAAAATGGATAAAACTTAATTAATAGGATTATTCAAAAACAAAACAAAAATACTAATCAATAGGAGGGTCTGAGAATAGAAGTATGACCATAAAATACACTTTATTCTCAAAAAGCACAACAGAAAGAACACACTGTTGTACCTTATTTCAAAAGGAACTATATGATAGTTGCATAAGGTCTGCAGTAGGGCAAAGAAGGAGAAGATTATCAAAAAGCTGAAGAAGATACCTAGAAACTGCATGTGAGATACAAGATTTATTGAAGCTTTCCAGGGAGCTAGTGTGGGAGAGAAAAGAGGTGCTGTCTTCTCCATGGTACTCCTTCCCCAAAACCGAGCAGTGTTTCATGTAACTACAGTGTGGCTATAGTGGACTTCAGCATTTGTCCTGTCATGGAGGGATGTGATTGGGTAACAGCTTAGTCTACAGAAGCAGCAATTTCATTAGTCAGCTTGGTTTGTCTTTGTATGAACATATCTCCAAGGAATAGCTAACAGTTCTATTGCTTGTGAGATAAGCAAACATAGTGTCCATTGTACTTGTGACATTTCCTGAACAATCTAGTTTGAGTCTTTGGTTTGACTTGAGCTTTGAATGGAAACAGTGGTACTAGGAACATTGCAGTTGATAGTGACATCCTTTGAATAAAGCATAGAAATATCTTGCGTTTGAGTCAAGGTTATCATAAAGTTAATCATTGTAGCATATAGGTATGGAATTTTTTTTTCTCCAGAAATTAAGATTAACTTAAACAATATTAAATACGCAAAACAAAAGAGTTTATTTTAAAAAGGTGATTGAGAAAGTAAAGCAGCTCTGACTGCAGATACATAAGCACCACACAGTATAGTAATACTAAAATACTTTTACATATTTTATAAAGGAAGATGAAGGAAATATAAAAATTACAAACCATACTGTAAACCTATTTACATAGAGGCACTTTCAGCCTGCTTTGCTCCGTTGTCATGACCCATGCACATAATTGAGATCTGTGAGCTTCTTTTGTCCTTTTGGTGTCTGGGTTTTTCCATGTTACTACTCTATTTTTGGACTAAGACATACTCACTGCTGATACAGGTAACACAGACATATATATATATATATATATATATATATATATATATGGATATAATGTCAAACACTAGAGGGATCAAGCTTGGATCAGAACTGGTAATTAGGAGGCAGAGTTGCTAAAGTAGAAAGGATAGCTCTTAGAGACAATCATTGTAGATTATTTTACATATTTTACGTAGATTATTTGTCTACATCAAATTCATTTATATTTTTGTTGAAATACCTTTTCCAGCTACATTTTGTGTGTAATAAACACGATGAAGTAATAAGTTTTGAAAACAATGTAGAATGATTAAATCAAGTCAATTGTCCTACTCAACAACACCTCTTCTGTTTTGCGTATTTAATATTGTTTAAGTTAATCTAAATTTCTGGAGAAAAAAAATTTCCATACCTACATGCTACAATGATTAACTTTATGATCACCTTGACTCAAACGCAAGATGTTTCTATGCTTTATTCAAAGGATGTCACTATCAACTGCAATGTTCCTAGTACCACTGTTTCCATTCAAAGCTCAAGTCAAACCAAAGACTCAAACTAGATTTGACATTTTTGTGATGAGAATATTTAAGATTTAGTTAGTAAAATTAGGGTATGCAGTAGTCGGTTATTAACAATAATTATCATATCAAACAAAAGAAATAAAATCATAGTCTTTCTATCTAACAGGATAATTCTGGCTTTACAAATAGAGTTATGAAGTACTCCCTCCTACTTGATCATTGCAAAGTTTCTTCGGAGTCCTGTTTATTCTATAAATGTTGGATAAAATTTCAGCATGGATGCAAACAGGGCTTGGGCTTTTTTTTTTTTTTTTACTGAATTTTTCATTACTGATTCAATCTTTTGCTAGAGTATTGAGAATTTCTGTCTTTATGATTCCATCTTGGTGGATGGCAAGTGTCTAGGATATTATACATTTCTTCTATATCATGTAAGCTTTGACAATTGTTCATGGTAGTCTCATTGACTTTATTTCTGTGTTGATAGTTGTAATACATGCTTTTCATTTGTATTTACTTACTTGTGCCCTTTTATTTTTTCTCATATATATTTCTTAAAGTCTTGTTGAATCAGAGATAGTCCACATTTCTTTTATCTACATATATCCTATTAAATTATAAACTTGTGAATTAATTAACCTTTGATAGACTTAGAGCATTCCTGATCATTTATTTCCTAAAAGTTCCATTTTTAAACACAGATTCATTGTGAACTATGAATTCATCATGTAAGCCTCTGGGAGACACTTCAAAGCCAAACTAATATTATGGTGCAATGTTTGGTGAATCAGACATTGCATGTTGATATAGATGTTATTTGCCATGGAAAAAATGTGAACAGGAAGAGCAAATTCAAATATGGGGTAAGTACTGTCCCTTGTGTGATAGATGTTTTCAGTGAAATCACCAGGTAGCTAAAAGTTTTCCATGGAGAATGATGTTTTGTTGGTTGTTCAATACTGAACTTGTTAGTAGCAAATATTTAGAAGTGATCATAACCAACTGTACCTAATTTAGCAAAAGTCTGTGTTGCAGTTGATGAGCAATTTCCATCATTTGAATGACTGCTTAGTTCATGAGTCTACTGGACAAGGTTGCTAGGGAAAAATGGAATAGGTTATCTTATTCAGTTTGTTAATAAGACCCTCGTCTATTGTTTATATTCACAATCTATACTCAGAGATCTTCTCATGTATTTCTTCTAAAGACATTCTGTTCATATGTTTTGTAATCTTGTTTCTTTCATGTATTTTGATATCTATCAAAATTATTAGTCAATTTTCATATTAGTTCCTAAATTTTCCTAGGTATTTTTTTTAATTTTTTTTATTTCAGCTCATACAAACTTAATAGGTACACCAGTTCCCACCCTCTCTCCTCCTTCCCCCAAACCCCCTGCTCCCCCTCCCTTCACCCCTTCCTCCCCATCCCCCAGTGCCTCCCACCCCAATTCCCAGAGAGTCCTTTCTTGTGCATGCCTGACTCTCCTCTGCGCCCTCCTCTCCGATAACATGCAAGGACCCATTGGCATTTCCCTGAACCCTTTCCCGTGTTCCCCTTAAGCACAGGAACACTACTGTGGCTGCCAATCCCTTGCCTCCAAGGATCTTGGTGCCTTTAGCAGATGCTAGACTTTGTGAGGTCAATAGTGTGTTGGGCATTGCGCAGGGCATGCAAAGTCCAATTATGATTGTTTCCCGCCCTAACTTGTGTGGAGTATCTTGCAAATCATTGCTCCTCCCATCCTTTTGCTCTTACACTCTTACTGCCCCCTCTTCCCCAAATGTCCCTGAGCTTCAGGATGGGGAGAGATTAGTCTGGCCTAGTTCTAGGTGGTTGATATAGAGTCTCTGAAGTTCTGGATTGTGGTTTGTTGATTTTCTTTTGTAGTTTTGCTGCTCTTGCAATGCCCTTCACTCCATTCTGCTGGGCACAGTATGTCGCCCCCTGGCCAGAGACAGAAAGCTGTTAAACTGGAGTCTTATTATAAGAGCACATTCAAGGGTAGATGTAATAAAAGTAGGAAACCTCAGTGAGGGAGGGGTCAATCACCCATTTGCAAAATGGTTACTTTTTATCTGCCAATCTATATGCCCTCCCCTTCTATTGAGATCATACCCCCTTAGTTGTAAATGATCAGGAACGAACGTCTGTGAACTTAACCAGGTGTCACATTACTTACTTGCAGTCCTTGATGGAGGCCTATTTTCTCTACTTTAACATGGTCACTTCTCCCCTTGTTTCAGGTGTGGCCCTCCAAACCCATCCCTCCTGTTCATAATCCTTGCAATTACTGTAGATAATACATAGATTTACCTATGAGTGTCTCAAGGTGGGCCGGGTGGGTTTGGTACTAGGAACCACCTATTAGGGAGTACATACGGCGCTTAACTTTCTGGGTTTGGGATACTTCACTTAATATAATTGTTTCTAATGACATCCATTTCCCAGCAAATTCCAGTAATTCATCATTTTTGATGGCTGAGTAGTACTCCATTGTATAGATGTACCACCGTTTCCTTATCCATTCGTCAACTGTCGGACATTTAGGTTGATTCCATGACTTTGCTATTGTAAACAGTGCTGCTGTGAACATGGTCGTGCTTGTGCTATCGAGGTGAACCTCTGCTGCATGGGGGGTTATTCCCAAAAGTGGAATAGCAGGGTCATATGGCATTTCAATCTTTACTTTCTTTAAGAATCTCCAGACAGCTCGCCAGAGTGGCTGTATGAACCTGCATTCCCACCAGCAATGTAGGAGAGTTCCCCTCTCTTCACATCCTCTCCAGCATTTGTCGTTGTTTGTATTGTGGATTTTTGCCATCCTGACCGGGGTGAGATGATATCTCAGGAAAGTTTTGATTTGCATTTCCCTAATGGCTAAGGAAGTGGTATTTTTTTATTACATGAAAAATGAAAGAATACTTGAATTCTCAAATGTTTGGTTGTGAGATAGAATGCTTCAGTCTTCCACTTTCGGATCATGACAGTCATTGCACGTAGAACCATTTATAAACCATATTTCTATCTTTGTCAGACTGTCATCTGACAAAATCCATACAGTTTTCTACATGGATTGAGTTTGAAAAGATACATAGCAGGAATAGAATTGCTGGGATTTTAATTACTTGTTCATATTTGTGAACAAGTAATTTGTGCTTTCATAACTTACTCGATTTCAGTTTTATTTATACCACGTTCAATTGATCATAGACTGTTTCTGAACATGTCCAAATTAATTTCATATTTGATCAAATAATCCTAAATACAGGCTACAGAGCACAGTCTAATATTATGATCCACAAGAATCATTTAGTCTCCATCTTTACACCATGGTATGCATGCTGGAACCTATTTTCAACTGAAAAATGGCAATCTGTGAAGGACAATGCTATATTAAATTATAGGTACATACAATAAATTTCTTTAGATGCTAAGTGCTGTGATTTCATGCCTGCAATCCCAGTACCTGGGAGGAAGATACAAGGGGATTACTATGAGTTCAGCACCAGGCTGTGACACATAGTAAGTTTTAGTGCTACAGAATGAGACCTTATCTCAACAGTACCAACTTCCACAGAGCATATTACATTTGATTTTTATAGCATTTCAATAATATAAGGTACTTATGATACAAACAACTGAGCAGCTTTCAGAGAATTTTAGTGCTGATGTGGAACTTTATCACATCAACTTTATCAACTAGCAGGAATTCTAATCATCAGTAAATAACTCCACACAAACTTATTTTGCTTCTAAAATTGAAGCAGCCCAATAGGCATCATATCTTTTTTATGTATACTCATGTTTTTTGAACTTTGAAATATGTGTGAATATTTTCTAGATCAGACAATTCCTATTGTTTTCACTGAAAGAATCTTTGCACATCTTTGAAGATTCCAAGGGGTTCTTCTTGCCATTATGTGCTGCACATACATCATATCAATGTAATAAAGTTATTATTTCTTCCTCTAATAATCCTGATATTAAAAAGGGAATAGAACAGGTTTATGGTCCTGTAAAATGAAGAAATGTTGAATTGTACTAATGAAATTTAGGTTATTAGTGAGACAGGAGTAGGATAAAGAACAACAACAAGTTAGCAAAGAAGGCTGTATCTCTCCCAACCAAATTCATTAAATCAGTCCATTGGTAGAGGGCAGAGACAACCCAGAATGTCTGAGGTTGAACTATGATTAATTATAAAAGTAAATTACACGGTTCTGTGTATATATTCAGAATGTTATGAGTCATATGATGTTTGAGGTTGTATGGAGAATTACATGTAACAACATATATGAGAAAGACTGCACTAAAAATGAGTCTAAAAACCCACACTATGCAAATGACACAAAGTGTACTTCATGTGCTATTAAACAACCCTAATTCTTTGTACAGTGGGGCCATTTCTGCTTGAATTGTGATTAAATCAAAGGTTTAGAGATAGATTATTCTTAATTGTGTGTAAGCAGGCTAGATGATAATGATAAGAGGAGATGGGAAAGTGGAAATCCAGAGAGGTCAATACTTCAAGCAGGAAGTGAGAAAAGACAGCAAGAAATATTGTCCTTGTAGAGACCACAGGAAACCAGTCTTACCAAAAACTCTTGATTTTTTTTTAATCTCAAAGAAGTGCAACATAAAAATAATTGTTTTGTTCATTAAATTTATGGAGATGTTTTATTAACAATGTAAAACTAGCACAGGTTTCTAGAACTCAATTTTTCATCCTTCAAATAGCAAGTAATTTTCTTTCTTTTTCTTCTTTCTTCCTCTTCTCTTCTCTTCTCTTCTTCCTTCCTTCCTTCCTTCCTTCCTTTTTCTTTCTTTCTTTCTTTCTTTTTCTTTCTTTCTTCTTTCTTCTTTCTTTCTTTCTTTCTTTCTTTTTTCTTTCTTTCTTTCTTTCTTTCTTTCTTTCTTTCTTTCTTTCTTTCTTTCTTTCTTTCTTTCTTTCTTTCTTTCTCTCTGCCTCCTCCCTCACCCTCCCTCTCCCATCCCCCATCCCTCCCTCCCCCTTCCCCTCCTTCCCAAGATGCCCAAGAGAAGAGATCTCCATATTAGTGATGGACGTTTTTCTTTGAGAAAGAGTTTAAAAACCTAGGGAATCTCAGGATCCTATGATAAACTAACAGTTCCAATCTAAGATCTACAGTTATCCTTGGTAAATTAAAACAGGTAAGAAAGGGTCTCACAGAAACACGGGCTTTCAAGAAGGCTTCTACTGATACCTCTCTGCTTGAGAGACTTCTAGTTTCCTTATTAGTTTATTCCCTACTGCTATAATGGGTCAGTAGTAAATGTTGTCTTTTTAAAAATAACTCTGCTTTTGAATTTCCAGTGTTCAGAGGATGGCCTATCTTGTATCTCAAGTAACAGTATAGAAATTTTCCACATTTGGGTTGGTGTCACATTATTCTCTGTTGTTTTGTCTTATTATTCTCTGTTATTGTTTTAATATTCTGCATAGACTCACCCTATAACAGCTCACCTCCAACCGTTGGCACTGTTTTTGGATGGTTATGAAAGCTTCAGAAGGTAAGGCCTAATTGTAGGACGTGAGTCATTGGGGGCAGGCCTTTGAGGGAGCAGAACTTTGGTTTCTATTGTCTGCTTTTGGTCTGGTTGCTCTGTGAGATGTGTCACAGCTTCTACTATCATGAAGTCCAGAGTTCTACACATTTTCATCATACTCTTTTAAAATTATGAATTTGAAGAGTTTACATGTATATATATCTGTGTCATGTACATGTACATATATATCTATTCATGGTAATAATTTATATACCACAAAAAGGTTACATTCCATTGAGCTTTGAAGTAAACGCTTTAAAAAGTTCAAAAATAAAGTAAATATTTATTAAGAAGAGCAAATGTAGAGCCAATGAAATGTGTACAGACGTTAAAGAAGTAAGACACATTGCTGATCAGAAAACTTTATAGAGTGGGAAAGACATGGTTCTTAATGAGGAAACATCCTCTAAAAAATGAGTCATTGAACATCAAAAGACTGGAGGTGAATTATTGTAAGTGTATTGTTTCATTTTTAGGTTTTGGTAGTATTATACTTCCCTTCTGTTCTCCTGGATATGCCTGTTTTTTTCTTGCAAGCTTGAGTATCATTTCTAGCATTTTTTGAAGGCCTAGTTTGGTGGACATGTATCCCTTCAAGTTGTTTTTGTGCTGGAAAATTTTTCTTTCTCCCTGATCATTTGCAACTGATGAGGTATGATCTCACCAGAAGAGGAGGGCATACAGGCTGCCAGATAGAAAGTAACCATTTTGCAATTGGGTGATTGACTCCTCTCTCACTGCAGTCTCCTACTTTTATTCCATCTGCCTTTGAATATACTCTTATAACAAGACTCTAATTTAACAGGTTTTTATCTCTGGCCAGGGGGTGACATCCAAAACCTATTAGGATGAAGCCAAGGGCATTGCAGGAGCAGCAAAACCAAAAAAAAAAAAAAAAAAATCAACAAACCATAATTCAGAATATCAGAGACTCTATGTTAACTACCTGGAACTGGGCCAGCCTGAAACTCAGGGAAATTTGCAGAAGAGGGGGCCATAAGATTGTAAGAGCACAAGGATGGGAGGAGTAATGATATGCAAGATACTCCACACGAGTTAGGGCTGAAGCAATCATAATAGGACTTTGCTTGATCTGCGCTATGTCCAACACATTATTGTCCCCACAAAGTCTAGCATGGACTAAAGGCACTAGGATCCTTGGAGGCTAAGGACTGACAATCACAGTAGTGTTCTTAAGCTTAAGAGGAACACAGGAAAGGGTTCTGGGAAATGCCCCTGGGTCCTTGCACCTCATCGTAGAGGAGGACCCAGAGGAGAGTTTGGCATGCACATTAAAGGATGCTCAGGGATTGGGGGGGAACAAGTATTGAAGGGTTGATGATCAGGTTATCAGTTGGAGAATGTGAGACTAAATAATGACCTGCACATGAAATGAAAATACGAAAGAATTTCATGATTCTATGTAGTAAATAGCATCATGAAAATACTTTTTTTATTCAATTGTGCGTGTGTGTGCGTGCGCGTGTGTGTGTAAGGGGCCAGAGAGGTGGCTCAGGGGTTAAACCTCTGCCTTGCAGGTGGAAGGTCCTGAGTTTGGATCCTAGACCCCACGTATAGACGCCGGGCGGAAGTCGGGGGCAGCCTGCGTTTCTGGTCCTGGTAGGACTGTGAGCCTGTGAATCCTGGTGGAAGTAAACAAGGAGGAGGTGGAGGCGGTCCATGGTGGTTCCCGAATTCGCCCGTGGTTCTACACATACACACACACACACACACACACACACACACACACACACACGCACAATTGAATAAATATATATATAAAAGAGGACCAAAGAAGTAACAAGTTGTTTCTGTTGCAGATTTTGGAAAATGGAGAACAGTCAAGATTCTAAAGGAATAATCAATATGTGAAGAAGAAGTTTGCTGGTTTCTTTGGTTCTTATGCAAGGAAAACATGGGTAAAATGAAGGCACTCCTCTTTCCCTAGGATATCTCTTGTTCTTTGCCAGCTCTCTTAGAGTCTTTACTAATCTTCCAGAGGAAACAGTGATGACAGAATGACAAAGATGTAAGATTAGTCAGGCAAAGTAGTGAATAACCTTTTATCTTTCACTTGACATTTGCAACACATTTTTCCATAACATGTGGGTTGAAGTTGATAGACCAAAGTTGTTAAATGAGTGAAAAATAGGGAAACTGCATTTCATATAAGATTTTGAGTTGTTTTAATACTTGTAAATTTCTGCAGCTATAATCATCTTTTGTACATCTATCTTTTCAGTATTTTTGAAATCCTTAAAGACTTTTGCATTAAACTGAACATTTCCTCTTGATGTGTTCAATAAGCTGATGACATCTGTAGTGTCGACTTCATCTTACAGAAGAAGGCATAAAGGACATGTGAAACCACTTTTCATTTACATAGTTAAGTGCATCATCTTCTTCCTTTGTCTCCCTAAAAACAGAATGTAATTTATCTTAACTCAGAAGTAGGGAATATTTTACAATTTTTGTAATTAGACAGTTTGTGATATGCAAGATAATAAACTCATCAAGTTCAATAAATCTCATGTTCTACCACTTTTAAATGGACAAATAAATAAACATGCCCATAAAGTTTGCAGAGAACTCAAACATTATTTCATGTTTTACATTTTTTGTGTTCCATTTTATACCTGTCATCTCTAGAACCAGACAGAAACTCCATCAATTCAACATCTCTTCAATTAAAATTTTCAACACAATTTTGATTAATCTAACCGTCCTGCTGTCAATGTTGCTGGCAAAATAAATCACAGCCTACTTAAAGGCAATCTTAACTGGGAGAAACACGATTAGGGTAAGATAATTTTATACTTTAGTGTAAAGGATGATATTTTAAACATATATTCATCCTGAACATCATGGTATCAATGATCAAAGCTTTATTGTTCATATTGCTTCTTAGTTTTAGAATTTTTTTGTATTTTCTCAATACAAAGGAATCTTAGCTGGCAAACAGAATTGAGTTTGTATGGATTACCATTATTAAGTTATTCACTTTATCTTTTAGCTAATGGAAAATTAAATATTTTGTGATTTTGCTATTTTGAAGAGGTATCAGGAGAGTTTTTTTAGGTTGAAAAATCACTCTCATAGTCAAAATGAGAAAACTAACTTCATTGCTCAAGTAATTGATACAGTAGAGGTTGAGGAGACATTCATGTCACAGAGTATGGAGGGGCCATTTAAGAAATCAAACTCACAGGTAGAAGCATTCAAAACAGTCAAAGTCACACTTAGAGTAAAGTGATAAAATGCTGTTTAGCTCTCCATGATCTTCCAGAAATAGAATTGGTAATTGTTATGACTATGAGTTATTATTGTGATGGAAAAGATTTTTATTAAATAATAATAAAGGAGGCTCAAGTGTGACTTTGGGAATCATCCTGTATTACGTTTGCCTTTTACTTCACTCTGGGATTTCCCAGACTCTGTCTTGCAGAATCATAAGTGGTTGCTTGTCACCATTTTACCTGGTGTTTTTACATGTAATCTGGATCCAGGAAGTCAGGTCCTTCTGCTTTCAGGTAGAGTCAAACCCTGAGCCATCATGATTCCATGGCCCCATGATCTGGGATCAGAACTCAGTTCCTTAAATTGAAGAAAAGGAGTATAATTAGTCAAGATTAAGGGCATAGATCTTCTTGAAGATCTGAATGTATAACAAAGACGTGTGTGTGTGTGTGTGTGTGTGTGTGTGTGTGTGTGTGTGTGTGTTTGTATGTGTATATTTGAATGAATATAAATCCTGATGTTTCTTATAATACTATACTGGCACCAGAGTTGGCAAGAAGGTAAACTGCAAATACCTCTTGCACATGGTACAATTTTGCAAAGAAACTTGATAATGATGGATCACACTCTTCAGTGCATAAGTTCAAGCAGTCAGTGTTTTCTCTAGATAAATATACATGATGATGGTATTTGCATTTTAAATTTAGAGACTAAATAGAATGAATTCTTTTCTCTGAAGGATGTATGTAAAACTGGCATATACAGTGAGATAAGAGGATTACAAAATTATGTATGTCTTGAGATATGTAATTAAAGGAAAGATAAAGTCTTCCTTTGTATAAACATTTATGTAAAGAAACTATATACCTAAAGTACTAAAGCATCAAATATATATTAAATGTATAAAATATTAAAAATCTTACATGCTTTGACTTGAGCCTCTGTTCTTGATTTTATGATCCTATTGGCTAAGTTATTTATGTACTCTTTTCCTCTAGCTTACAAACAAGTGAAATGCAGGTATTGTTACTAAAAGTCAATACCAAATACTTCACAGGATTTTTCTGTGTGATAATCACAGTGTTTTTAGAACAGTGGGGTTCAGTGTTTCTTGACATTCAAATGCCAGAATCACAAATGGAAGAAACTTCATTTTATTTTGTTGAAAAAATAAAGCATCATCTGTTTAATTGGCAGTATTTGGCTCATGGCAGTGAGAGAACCAGGGAAGAGAAAAGTCCAACAGCTGACAATAAGGAATCAAACTGCCCCATTTCCCCAACAATTTTACTTACAGGTAAATAAACATCTGAAAAAGTGCTAACGGTCAGAATTTCTTAACACCAAAAAAAAAAAAAATCTAATGCACAAAGATACAATGTTTGCAATGTCTTGGAACCACTTTTTACACTCAGCCACTAATTTTTGAAAAACACCAAATTTTATGTCTAGATTCAGTAGCTGTGCTCTTTACTAACAGAGAAGATATTTAAACACAATGACTATAAAGTTCAATATGCTATTCAGAAAATGATACTGTGTTGGCTCTTCAGACCCAAAAGGAGATCACAGAGATTGACTGAAAGTCAATGCAAATAAGACACTTCAGGTTTGCCAGGTGCTAAAGGTCAAGCCACAGTCCAGATTCAAAACACAGGGAAGAAACTTTACTGGAGTCCTAATGTTCCCATCCACAATCTGAGGGTAAAGGACATGGACAGTTTTTCTTTATTTCTCATTACCTTTGTAATCAAATGAAATAGTGTGAAAACTTTTAAATCTACTCATGAATGTTTTCTTGCTATTGATAATTTAATATTAATAATATGATTTCGGTTTTATTGTTTGCTTGTTTTGAGACAAGTTCAGTGTAGCCCAAACTGGTCTCCAATTCACAATGTTGTTCCAAGTTAACCTTGAACATGAGCTGAAGATTTTCCTCTCTCAATTTGTCAAGTGTTAGGATTATGATCATGTCCTGCAGTGCATTACATAACAGCGGGTTTTTTATCAGTGATTTTTCTTCAGCATTAATCCTTAATCCAAACACCCTCTTCTTCCCCTTGAAACCTTTTTTCTCCCCCACCAGATTCCCTCATATCTATAAGTCCTTTTGTATGTGCCCACTGAGTTTCATCTGGGTTACCTTTTGGTAAAATATATCTGAGTATTTGCTGGAGCATAAATTAGATAATACAGGGTATACCGTTGAGGAAAGCATCTTCCATTTCTTTCTCATCAGCATTAGTCTTTATTTGTCTCTTAGGAAATGCGCAAACTCTTGAGATTTGTCCTCTTCCCATAGTGAAACCTCGATACTGAAACCTGGAATACAGAGTTATTAACTGGTGTAGTATATACTATACGTATAAATATATATAGTTCATTTCATGTATTTAAAAACTGCAAGAAGATAAAAATTAAAACCAGAAGAGAATTAGCTATCAGAATATGAATGAATTTGCAATAAAGCAAATGTTAGAAATTTCATCGTTTTAGATTTTTGAGATGCTTTCAAAAGAGGAAACTTTGTTTTAGTTAAATGAAGCCTTTAAGATTGAGAATCATCAGCAAACCACTGATGATAAATCATTTAATATATACTTCTCTGCAAGATCTGTTTCTCTGGATGAACTCTGACTGAATTATAGAAGGCTTTGTACTTCACATACTGTGAGTAAATTGGAAAAACATATCTAGGCACTGTGCTATTACTTTTGCTTGGTCTCTGAGGGCTCATACTGTCAAAGAAATCATCAAAAGGACTGATCTCCAGTAACACAAAAATCTTAAAAGTCTTACCAATTTATAAAACTTTTTTTTCATTTTTCTATATTAATGTGAGAATCGATGAACAAGGTAGGTATCATACTTGTTTTATTGCCCAGGCAAGCTAAGGAATTTCAGCTGTCTTTGTTCTAGTTAAGGGACTAGCTGAATTCTTAGTCTGCCAATAAACTTGGCAACAACAAGAGTGACAGGTTCCCTTTTCTATATCCATCTCTTCCTTGGCAGAAAGTTAATAATTGACTTTATTTAGTGCTTTCCAATTTGCAACTAAGTGACATTTTGTCAAAGAAATCTATAACTATTTTCCTCATACTATAAACAAAGCATCATTTGTTCAAGTGGTTTCTTTGAAATAGTCTCACTGTATTATATTTAATCCAGTGGTGCCTTCTGCCTGCCTGTCAGTGGTTCACTACTCTCATTACTGTCAGCAGCAAGGAGCCTGTCTTTCTATAGCTAATGAGGACACTGCTGGAACTGTTGGAATTGGAATTCTATGAGCAGCCCTTACTGTATGCCACTGGAGATGGGGAGGGATCTTGAGCAATCAGTACTGTCCTGTTTTGACACTTTTTGCTAGGACTGTATGCCCAAAGGTTTTATTCTAGGCCTCTCCCATCACTGAGCCTTCCTCTTATCACCAAAGAATACACATATACATGCTCGTGTGTATGTGTGTGTTGGGGTGTGCACATATGTTCTTGTCTATGTGAAGAGCAGAGGTCAATACTGGAAGTCATTAATCAATCACCTTCTTTGTTGAAACAAGATCTCTAATTGAATTTGGAACTCATCATCTGACACACCAACTGACTAGCAAGCTGCAGAGTTCTGTCTCCATACTCTCTCTATTCCCTCCCAAGAATTGGATATATATCTGGGTGCTGGGGATTTGAATTCAGTCCCCATGTTTCTACACGAAGCACATTACTAAATGAGCCATCTCCTCAGACAATAGGATAGACATTTTGAGGTTCTGTATCACTCTAGTGTCCTTAATAAAAATGAGGAAAAAAGAAAGATAAAACAGATGGTTATTCAAATGCTGGAGAGGATGTGGCAAGAAGGGAACTCTCCTACTTTGCTGGTGGGAATGTAGGCTTATACAACCACTCTGGCGAGCCAGACTGAAATGTCATATGATCCTGCTATTCCACTTTTGGAAATAATACCACACACAGTGAAAATTCACTTTGATAGCAAAAGCATGACCATATTCATAGGAGCACTGTTTACAATAGCAAAGCATGAGCATGTTCGTAGCAGAACTGTTTACAATAGCAATCTAAATGCTCAACAGTTAAGTGGATAAGGAAAATGTGGTATATTATATAATGGAATAGTACTCAGCCATAAAAAATAATGAATTATTGAGATTTGCCAGGAAATGGATGGAATTAGAAAAAATTATACTGAGTGAAGTACCCAGATACAGAAAATAAAGCGCTGTACATACTCCCTAATAGGCAGATCCTAGTACCAAACCCACTTAGCAACACACTCAAAAAAAATCTCTGTAATACCTACAGTAATTGCAAAGATTATAAACAGGAGGGAAGGGGAAAGAAGGCCCCACCAGAAACAAGAAGAGAGGGGATAATTCTACAGCAGAGAAAATAGGCCACCATCAAGTACTCCAAGTAAATAATGAGACATCTGGTTAAGCTCACAGACTTTCCTTCCTGGTCACTTGCAAATGATCTCAACAGAAAGGGAGGGCTTAGAATCTGGCAGATAGAAGGTAACCATCCTGCAAATGGGAGACTGACCCCCCTCACCGCAGTCTCCTACTCTTATTCTACCTACCTTTGAATCTACTCTTATAATAAGACTCTATTTTAACAGCCTTTTATCTCTGGCTAGGAGATGACATCCAATTCCAATCAGGATGGAGCCAAGGGCAGTGCAGGAATAGCAAAACTGGAAGAAGAAGAAAAAAGAATAACAAACCATAATTCAGAACATCAGAGACCCTACATTAATCACTTGGAACAAGTCCAGCCTAATCTCTCCCCATTCCAAAGCTCAGGGAAATTTGTGGAAAAGGGGGCGGTAAGAATGTAAGAGCCTAAAGATGGGGAGGAGTAACAATATGCAAGATAATCCACACACATTAGGGCCGAAGTAATCATAATAGGACTTTGCATGACCTGCACAATGACCAACATGTCATTAACTCTCCAAAATCTAGCACGGATCACAGGATCTAAGAGCCATAGAGGCAAGGGATTAATAGCCACAATAGTATTCCTATACTAAAGGGGAACACAAGAAAGAGCTCTAGGCAATGCTACTGAGTTCTTACGCCTCATCAGAGATGAGGATCCAGAGCAACTTTGACATGCATACTAAAGGATGCTCTAGGGATGGGGGGGAAGGGGCACTGGGAGAAAGGGAGTGAGGGGAAAAGGAAGGGGAAAAGGGAGGAGGGAGCAAGGAGATCCAGGGAGGGGTGGAGGGAGAGAGGGGAATGGGGTACCTATCAAATTTGTATGAGTGGAAAAAATAAATTAAAAAAAAGAAAAAAAAGATGGTTATTGGAAGTAAATCACATCTATTACTTTGTTATTAGAAAACTTATAATGATGAATTATAGAAATCATATTAAATGCTACATAAAAATAAATGTTTGCATAAATTTAGGCTGGAACTTGGCTTATGATTTGCTTGGCAACAGAGATTGCTACTTCCTATTTTAAACACAGGGTTTATGCCTTAAAGGTCTATCATATTTCAATCTCTGCAACCAAGAGATAGAGATGCTAATTAGCTTCAAAAGTCTTTAGATTTGTGAGCCTTCCATTTTCTGAAATAAATTGATTGAGATTTTTTGAGAAATAAAACGTATGACTGGGTGATGCATGAACCCAGGAACAAAGCAATAAACTGAAAATGACTGTAGGAAACAAATGAATGAGTCCAGGGCCACAGCTGTGAAATAGCTTTGTTGTTTGGAGAAAGCTGAAGAATGATTTTTCTGTATGACATGGCTTTTATTTGAATGACCTCTGTATTAGTCAGGAGTCTCTAGAAAAACAGAACAGATAGAATGTGTGCGTGTGTGTTTATGTGTGTGTGTGTGTGTGTGTGTGTGTGTGTCTGTATATATATATCTTAATATCTATCTATCTATCTATCTATCTATCTATCTCTATATATATATGTTAAATTACCTTAGTAATTCAATAGTATCTGCCTGTAGTTGTTTAGTTCTTAGGTTAAAAATCTCAGAAAACTGGAAGCTCCCAGGAAAGTCTTGAACTTTAATCATGATGGAGACCTGAAGAAGCGGGGCTCTGATGGCAGTGACAACAGTGGTAAAGCCAAAAGGGCTGAGTTTGGACATCAGCCAAGAACATCAGCAGCAAGTGGCAGCAGCAGCAGCAGCGTCAAAGAAGGTTGGAACACACCAGTAGTGGACGCAATACCACTAATTTACACAGGCCAAGAGAATAACAAGTCCCTTCCCCTTGTACTTCCTTGTATCTGATCCATCACTGGAAAATAACACAATGGGCTAGGTCCTCCATATCAATTAAACAATTATCTGCAGCCTTTTTCAAGGGTTTGTCCTAATTATCAATTCTTCACAGCTGTACTCCAAACAGCCTGCAACTGTCAAGTTGATATCTGAATCTATCACAACTTCTATCTCTATTCCTATACAGCTGAATTCATATTATCCAAGTACAGAAACCTGAAAAATACAGAAGTCACAGTGTGTAACATATGGGAAGATCTGTGATCCTTTCCCTGAATAAGCATTGCATCCTAAGTGACTTTTTAACAAGGGGAAAATCTCTACAGGTAAAAAAAAAAGGAGATAGAGAGTAAGAAAATTATACTTGGTATAATCATCTAGATGTAGTGCTTCATTGTGAGAGCAATAGTCAACCACATTCTTGTGGAAGCACATTTTAATTCAAAGGTACAAAGCGTGAAATGTATAATGTGTTTGTTCAAAAGAGTTTTTTGTGTCTTCTTGAGAGCATGGGAAAAAAAACCTATTTCAAGGGATGTTTATGCGAATAAATGAACATTTGGGAGGGTGTGCTCTTGCCTGACCTGCCTTTTGTGGATGTCTGAAGTATTTATTACATTAACTCTTGATAACAAGATCCCTGATAAAGACGTTGTGGAAATAGTATTGTAATTTTAAGAAGTGGGCCAGTCCATAGCTAGAAAATCACAAATTATCTTTTTAAGTTGCAGTGTGGCCATTTGATTAATTTTGGGCTTTGTGTATCACACTTTTGTTTCCCTGGGTTCCATGAAAACTCCTTTTGGATCTGACTTGGTGCAACAAGATCCCGAAGGGAATCTGTTTTTTATGACTTTCAATTTTCCTTCCCCCACATTTAGGAATATGTTTTAGAAAGATGCAAGACTGATGAAAGACCAAGGAATATGCTGATCTTAGGAAACTGGCTGTCATAGTTGGTACAGGTGTCAATTTGACTGTTGAGGGTTTGAGCTCTGGGAACATTTGTGGAGAAAGTAGCTGAGTTAAGCCTAGAGTGAACCTGAAAGAGATTGTCTAGCTGATGGAGAAGGCCCAGTCCATAGTGGGTGGAACTAGTCCCTAGCCAGGTGAATAAGATGGAAGGAGCTGTTTGAGAAAGTTGGCAGCCTTGTGTATACTTGGACACACACATGTTGATTTGACAAATGAGGATTGTCCCTCTCTCAGCCATTATATGGATATGGTGGATGGGATTAGGCCCTGGAATAAATCACGGAGAGCTGGTTGTACAGTTTCTTCTGTACACTTGGCCAGACATGCTAGTCTGGCAAGTAAGGATCGTCCCTTTCTCAGCCATGATGTAGAGATGATGTGGCCAGTTCCCTCGGCCCTGATGTTGGTGCATGCTCTCCCATCAAATTGGACCACACATTATAACTGGACTATCAGTAAGAAAATAAACCCCTTGTTCCCTTTTAAAAAAGAGTTTTTTGTGTCTTAATGCTGTCTCACTGAGTTTTCTGATTTATCCTCTTCAAGATTTGTCTTGACCAATAGTCAACTTAATTAAATTTTGAATCAACCAAGAGACAAGTCTCTGGGTTGGTGTGAAAGGTAAGAGAATTACCAGAAATTATTATATGAGGGGTAAAAACCATCTCTCAGATTAGGTGGATGTACCAGATATAAGGAAGTCCAAGAAATAAGCACTTCTGCCATACTGCCTTTGCTTTTTGCTTGTGAGGACATGTATTTAGATCTTGCTCCCATCCTTTCTTGCCATCAGACTCCAGATTTTTTAGGTCCCTTAGCAGAAAAACAGCTGGTCAGATAGTTCAGTGGATAGAGATGTTTTCTGCCAAATCTTACAACCTGAGCTTGATCCCCAGAACCCACACTGTGAAAGGAGTTAACTGAGCTCCACAAGCTGTCCTCTAATCTCCATACATATGCTGTGACATATTCTCTCTCTCTTTCTTCCTCTCTCACTCACTAAACAAATAAATGTAAAGGAAGAAATTACTAGCTACTGATGTTAACTAAAGAGCAGAGACTCTCCAGTAATTTTCTAAGTCTTCAATGCCACATTTGTACTGCTGAGGTATCTGGCTTCATACACTGAGAGGTTTTTAGCCTATCTAATATGAAGATGATGATGGTTATATAATCCAGCACAAATCATGAAAGTAAACCTAATAAATTCATCCACCAGCAACATTTTCCTCTAAAGCACCCTGACTAATGCAGCATTTGATCAACACTTGATTGTTTTGTTCCATCTTGTACATTACATTAGCATCAATCAATAGTGATAAAAATCAGTAATAACATATTACCAAATGTGTCCTCTGTTCAGAAAAGATAATATATGATGTGAACGCTAAAAAGTGGCTTTGAAAAGTCCATGAAATTAACATAGCAAAGCAATCTTATTTTACATACATATATGTTTCTAAGAGCATAAACAGTAGAAGCATATTTAAAATCAGTCACGTGTAGTTACCTAATTTTGGAACTGGGGAAAAGTACTCATGTATTTCATATAGAAGTATAGTATAACATTTTTCTTTTGGGCACAGTATAATGTCCTTTTAAATTTACCCTAGTCTGACCTAAGGAAGGATTTAGACTGTTCTTGTGGTACAGCAATGTGAGACATTTCCTCTTCTAGAGTAACTCATTGAGTCTCCAGGAGTTCTTGAAAACAAAAGCTTCAGAAGCCACTCCCTAAAGTAGAGAAAAACAGTAAACAACTTCTGGAGCACAGGGAAATCTCTTGGCCTACAAGTAATCTACAGAAGACTAAGCAGCCAAGTCCTCAGGAGGAAACACTGACAAGCCAAACTGACGATAAGTCCTATAGAGAGCTCCAGGTTCATAATTTTCAGGAGTTTAATCCAGGGGGAAGCAGCTACTTTTCAGTAGCCATCACTCTTTATATTATTATTATTATTATTATTATTATTATTATTATTATTATTATTTCCACTCATATAAACTTAACAGTTACACTGGTCCCCTCCCTCCCTCCACCTCCCCTCTCCCCTCTTCCTCTCCCTCCCCATCCCCCAGTGCCCCCCCCCAATCCACGGAGCATCCTTTACTGTGCATATCAAACTTTCCTCTGGACCCTTCTCTCCGATGAGGTGCAAGAACCCATTTCCCAGAACCCTTTCCTGTGTTCCCCTTAAGCTTAGGAAACTACTGTGGCTATCAGTCCCTAGCCTCCAAGGATCCTAGTGCCTTTAGTCCATGCTAGACTTTGTGGGATCAATAATGTGTTGGACATTGGTGGACTATTATAATTTCTTTGGCCCTAAATTGTGTGGAATATCTTGCATATCATTACTCTTCCCATCATTGTGCTCTTACAATCTTACCACACCCTCTTCCGCAAATTTCCCTGAGCTTCAGGATGGGGAGAGATTAGGCAGGCCCAGTTCCAGGTGGTTGATACAGAGTCTCTGAACTGAAAGGGTATGACAGCTCATACTGAGCTGATTGGGCTAGGCCAGCAGTTCCTAAACGGACATCGAATAGCACAGTCACTACAACTAACACTCAACAGATGGGATCTTGTGAAATTAAAGAGCTTCTGTTCAGATAAAGAGAATGTAACTCCAACACAAAGGCAATCCACAGAATGGGAGAAAATCTTCACTAACCACATATCTGATAGAGCTCTATTATCCAGAGTGCACAAAGAACTTAGAAAACTAAACACCAAGGAAACTAATGGGCCAATTAAAAAATGGGCCTTGGAACTTAAAAGAAACTTTACCAAGGATGAAATTAAAATGTCTAACAAATATCTTAAAAAATTCTCCACATCCTTAGCCATCATGGAAATGCAAATCAAAACTTCCTTGAGATATCATCTCACCCCGGTCAGGATGGCAAAAATCCACAATACAAACAACACCAAGTGCTGAGAGGATGTGGAGAGAGGAGAACTCTCCTACATTGCTGGCAGGAGTGCAAGTTTATACAACTACTCTGGCAAGCCATCTGGTGATTCTTAAAGAAGTTAAAAATTGAAATGCCATATGACCCTGCTATTCCACTTTTGGGAATAACCCCCCATATAGCAAAAATTCATCTCGATAGCATGAGCACGACCATGTTCATAGCAGCACTGTTTACAATAGCAAAGTCATGGAATCAGCCCAAATGTCCAACAGTTGATGAGTGGATAAGGAAAATGTGGTACATTTATACAATGGAATACTACTCAGCCATTTAAAATGATGAATTAATGCAATTTGCCAGGAAATGGATGGTATTAGAAACAATTATATTGAGTGAAGTAGCCATCACTCTTATAAGTAACCCTTACCCACACTCTTGCAAGTACCTCAGACAAATGCATTAGTTCCCAAGCTGGACTTTCATATAACCATTACTTTGGTTTGTCATTGGATCCGTGTCTGGGGCAAATAGTTATAATTGTGTGGTATCATCCTAGATTAGTTTCACATAACATGGGAAGCTAATTAAACTTATGAATTTAGCAATAATATTTATGATAGCAAAGTCATGGAACTCAAATGCCCAACAGTTGACAAGTGGATAAGGAAAATGTGGTACATTTATACCATGGAATACTACTCAGCCATCAAAAGAGATGAATTAATGAAATTTGTCGGGAAATGGATGGAATTAGAAAAAATTATATTGAGTGAAGTATCCCAGACACAGAATATTGTGTCATATGTATTTCCTAATCTCTGTAATACCTACAGTAATTGCAAAGATTATAAACAAGAGGGAAGGGGAAGGAGGCCCCCACCCAGAAATAAGGCGACAGAGGATCATGCTACAGCAGAGAAAATAGGTCACCATCAAGTACTGCAAGTAAGTAGAGAGACATCTGGTTAAGCCCACTCACATTCTTTCCTGGTCACTTTCAACTGAAAGGGTTCAATCTCACCAGTCAGGGAGGGCATAGAGTCTGGCAGATAGATGGTAATCACCCTGTAAATGGGAAACTAACCCCCCCTCACCATGGTCTCCCACTCTTATTCCATCTACCTTTGAATATACTCTTATAGTAAGACTCCATTATAATAGCCTTTTATCTCTGGCTAGGAAGTAACATCCAATACCAATCAAGATGGAGACAAAAGTGGTGCAGGAACAGAAAAACTGGAAGAAGAAGAAAAAAAAACAAACCATAATTCAGAACATCAGAGTCCCTACATCAATCACCTGGAACCCGACCAGCCAAATCTCCCCCCATCCTAAAGCTCAGAGAAATTTGCAGAAGAGGGGGTGGTAAGATTGTAAAAGCCTAAAGATGGGGAGGAGTAACAATACACAAGATACTCCACAAAGTTAAGGCTGAAATAACCATAATAGGACTTTGCATGACCTGTGCAATGAATAGCATAACAATGATCCCCCAAAGTCTAGCATGGATCACAGGCACTAGGATTCTTAGAGGCAAGGGATTAACAGTCACAATAGTGTTTCCATATTAAAAGGGAGCACAAGAAAGTGCTCTAGGCAATGCTACTGAGTCCTTATACCTCACTAGAGTGGAGGACACAGAGAGAAGTCTGACATTCACACTAAAGGATGCTCCAGGGATTGAGGGGGCAGAGAGGGTCACCAGGCGAAAAGGGGGGTGAAAGGTAGGGGAAAAGGGGGGAGGGTGCAAGAGGGTCCCGGGAGGGGTGGAAGGAGGGGACCAGGATATTAAGTTTGTGTGAGTGGGAAAATTAAAAATTAAAAAAAACAAAAAAACTTTATGAATTTACTCATGGGGGGGATACATGCCTAAAATTTGATACAATCTGATTGTTTATAAAATATGCCATTCTCGTTTCTCATTTCTTCAGTTTTTAGCACATGTAACATCCACAAAAATAGTTATTCCTACTGGCAACCAAAATAAGTGATGAGACATTCTGTACTCTTAAAACCTTAGAGGAGGCACAGAAAATAAGCACATTTGCAGTCACCTAAGAAAACATCTGAAATTACCCAAGTTCCAGTTAATAAAAAATACAATAAGTTGTGTCAAGCTTCGGGGTCACACTCCTACAGTCATTGTCGAGAAAATGAAATATCTCACTAAACTGATGAGGAGAAAAGACTCCTTTCAATGGAACATGTCTTCTTTTTAAGATTTAATTTCTTTTGTTTTCATTGTAATAGATGGTATGACTCATTCTGCTTTAATTTGCTACCGTGGATATTTTCAAGCAATATAGATACATTTTCCATTCCTATACTCCAGTCTTTCAGAGAATTTCTGGAGATGTTCTAGAACATATAAAATGGTTTTATTCTACCTTCTTTAATTTCTTATTTTTCCTGTTGACCTATACACAGCAGTGATCCAGTAACTAGGAAAATGAAAACCAATTTTCAGAAAATGAGCTAATTAAATGTAGATAAGTGGCACTCATCATTTCAAAATGAAGATCTCTCTTTCTTATCTATCTACTTTTAGTCCTTTGACCTACTTAGATACATTAGTATATCTTTGCATGAAAAATTGCTGTGTGTACTACATCACTAAATTACCACTTTTAAAAGCATCAGCAAGTTGCAGTTACTCTTCTCCATTGCTGTGGGACAACGTTCATGCAATTAGGTTAAGGGAGAAAGAGATTAATTTGGCTTATGGTTCTAGGGTTCTAGAAGGGATGTAGTCATTTATGGCAGGAAGGGCATGGTGGACAGTAGAAACTGGAGGCAACTCAGGTCATGTCCATCGTTTTGGAGGCACAGAAAAGGCGTTGCAGCGGCAGCATAGCAGCAACCAGCAGAGCTGCTAGTGGTTGCAGTGGCTCAGCCGGGGATATTCACTGATCATGACAGGGGTGAGGATGACCGCGCCAGTAAGAGATAGAGAGACAGACACCGGAGACAACCTGCAGGGGAAAGATGGTGTCCACTTTATTGTGCAGGAACATAGACTTATATAGGGGAAGCTGGCCAATCCAGCTGCTGGCACATATGTACACAGGGGACCCTTGGGGGACCGACCAGACCACAAGTTCTGGCTGCCATTCTAAGTCACCTAAGGGCAAGAGGATTGTAGAGACACTGAGAGTCTGGCTGGGAGCGAACCAAGTCACCAGTAAGTGTGCTTAACTGGCTTGTGAAGAGAGTGGCTTTGCTCACTCTGCAGCCTGGCCACTGCATTCACCTAGGCCTGGACCCCATGTTTGCCTACAAAAAGGGACAAATTCTGGGAGCAGACTATTAGCAGAAGCAGGATGGGGTCTACCCATTCTCTATCCCCTGTGCCATGGCTTTCTCCACATTCTAAAGATGCTACAACCTTCCCAAACATTAACACCAGCTAATGCAAAAACATGAGGCTGTGAGAAACAACTCATATTCAAGTCATGACACCAATAGTTTAAATTTACTTAGAAAAGTTCAGAAAGAAGAAAAGTCAATGAGCATTTTGGAATATGAAAGAAATTCATATTTTAAAATGGCATACCTTGAAGTGTTTTACTTCTTATCTCAGTTTAACTTAGGAGACAGAGTTGAATTTGAAGAAGAGCCATAACAGTAATACTTTCAAGATTAGCTTCTCAAGTCTGCAGTATCAGCCATGTTTTAGCTGAGACACGTTGCCCTATATCCACTTAACAGTTTTCAGATTTTATCTCGCAGTTTGAATAAGGTCTGTGTTATGGACTGACTAACTATATAGGGCCCCTTAACTTTGAATGAGGAAATCCTAATTTCAAATGTGTCTTTCTCATAACACTGGTGTCCTTACACGAGAACTCTTTCAACATGTACTAAGAAAATTTATATGAAGACATATTGAGGAGGAGACTATTTACAAGGTTTAAACAGGTAACGATAGAAAAAATCCACCCTGCCAACAGCTTGAATGCTAACTTCCAACTTTCAGAGCTCTTTTTTTAAAAGTTTTTTATATTTTTATTATTATTTCCTCTCATACAAATGTAATAGGTAGACCAGTTCCCTCCCCCTCCTCCTCCTCCCGAACCCCCTGCTCCTCCTCTCTTCCTCCCCATCTCCTAGTGACTCCCCCCCAATTCCCAGAGAGTTATTTATTGTGTATGCCTAACTCTCCTCTTGGTCCTCCTCTCCGATGACGTACAAGGACCCAGTGGCATTTCCCTGAAGCCTTTCTCGTGTTCCCCTTAAGCATAGGAACACTAATGTGACTGTCAATCCCTTGCCTCCAAGGATCTTGGTGCCTTTAGTCGATGCTAGACTTTGTGAGGTCAATAGTGTGTTGGACTTTCTCAGGGCATGCAAAGTCCTATTATGATTGCTTCAGCCCTAACTAGTGTGGAGAATCTTCAAATCATTGCTCCTCCCATCCTTTTGCTCTTACAATCTTACTGCCCCCTCTTCGGCAAATGTCCCTGAGCTTCAGGATGGGGAGACATTAGGCTGGCTTAGTTCTATGTGGTTGATATAGAGTCTCTGAAGTTCTGGATTGTGTTTTGTTGATTTTCTCTTGAAGTTTTGCTGCTCCTGCAATGCCCTTCACTCCATCCTGCTAGGCACTGTATGTCACCCCCTTTAAGTGTCTCAGTGTGGGCTGGGTGAGTTTGGTACTAGGAGCTACCTATTAGGGAGAACATACAGAGCTTAACTTTCTGGGTCTGGGATACTTCACTTAATATAATTGTTTCTAATGACATCCATTTCCCGGCAAATTCCAGTAATTCATCATTTTTGATGGCTGAGTAGTACTCCATTGTATAGATCTACCACCGTTTCCTTATCCATTCATCAACTGTCGGACATTTAGATGGATTCCATGACTTTGCTATTGTAAACAGTGCTGCTGTGAACATTGTCGTGCTTGTGCTATCGAGGCGAACCTCTGCTGCATGGGGGGTTATTCCCAAAAGTGGAATAGCAGGGTCATATGGCATTTCAATCTTTAATTTCTTTAAGAATCTCCAGACAGCTTGCCAGAATGGCTGTATGAGCCTGCATTACCACCAGCAATGTAGCAGAGTTCCCCTCTCTCCACATCCTCTCCAGCACTTGTTGTTGTTTGTATTGTGGATTTTTGCCATCCTGACCGGGGTGAGATGATATCTCAGGGAAGTTTTGATTCGCATTTCCCTGATGGCTAAAGAAGTGGAGCATTTTTTAAGATATTTGTTAGACATTTTCATTTCATCTCTGGTAAAATTTCTTTTAAGTTCCAAGGCCCATTTTTTAATTGGCCCATTGGTTTCCTTGGTGTTTAATTTTCTAAGTTCTTTGTGCACTCTGGACAGTAGAGCTCTATCAGATATGTGGTTAGTGAAGATTTTCTCCCATTCTGTGGGTTGCCTTTGAGCTCGTGTTACAATCTCTTTATCTGAACAGAAGCTCTTTAATTTCACAAGATCCCAATCGTTGAGAGTTGGTACCAGTGACTGTGCCATTGGATGTCTGTTTAGGAAATGTTGGCCTAGCCCAATCAGCTCAAGGGAGTTCCCTATCCTTTCAACTATGATTTTTATAGTCTCTGGCCTGATATCAAGGTCCTTGATCCATTTGGAATTAAGTCTTGTACATGGTGACAAGTACGGGTCCAGGTTTAATCTTCTGCATGTGGAGATCCAGTTTTGCCAGCACCATTTGTTGAAGATGCTGTTCTTTTTCCATTGGATTCTTTGGGCCCCTTTGTCAAAGATCAAATGGCTATATTATTGTGGGCTTATATCTGGGTCTTCAAGCCTGATCCATTGATCTGTGTGTCTATTTTGGAGCCAGTACCAGGCTGTCTTTATAACTATGTATTTGTAGTAGAGACTAAGGTTTGGTATGGTAATACCTCCAGCAGTGTTTTTGTTACTCAGGATTGTCTTTACTATCCTGGGTCTTTTGTGCCTCCATATGAATTTTGAGATTATTTGGTCAACTTCTTTGAAGAATTGCTTTGGGATTTTAATTGGTATAGCATTGAATTTGTATATTGCCTTTGGTAGGATGGTCATTTTTACAATGTTGATTCTGCCAATCCAGGAATTCTGCCAATCTGATGTCTTCTGCAATTTCTTTCTTTAGGGTTTTAAAGTTTTCATTGTAAAGGTCTTTTACCTCTTTGGTTAGGTTTATACCAAGGTATTTCATTTTTTTAGGGGTTATAGTAAATGGCATGGTTTCTCTCAAGGCTTTTTCACTTCTTTCATTCTAGGCATATAGGAAGGCCTCTGATTTTTGCATATTTATTTTGTATCCTGCCACCCTGCTGAACTTCTCAATTAGTTCCAGGAGCTTCCTGGTGGAGTTTTTGGGATCACTCATGTGTAAGATCATGTCATCTGCAAATAGAGATAGCTTGACTTCTTCCTTGCCGATTTGAATCCCTTTTATGTCCCTTTCTTGTCTTATGGCTTCGGCTAAGACTTCAAGTACAATATTGAATAGAAGTGGTGAGAGTGGACAGCCTTGTCTAGTTCCTGATCGAAGTGGGAATGCTTCCAATTGTTCCCCATTGAGCATAATCCTTGCTATGGGCTTGTTGTATATAGCTTTTATTATATTGATAAAGGTTCCTTCCATTCCCACTGTCTCTAGCGTTTTGATCATAAAAGGCTGTTGGATCTTGTCAAAATCTTTTTCTGCGTCTATGGAGAGTATCATGTGGTTTTGGTCTTTGGACTGGTTTACATGATGAATTACATTTATTGATTTCCGTATGTTGAACCAGCCTTGTGTGCCGGGGATGAAGCCTACTTGGTCCCTGTGAATGATCTTTTTGATATGTTTTTGAATCCAATTTGATAAGACTTTGTTGAGAATCTTTGCGTCTGTGTTCATCAGAGAGATCGGCCTATAGTTTTCTTTTTAAGTGAATCTTTATTAGGTTTTGGAATTAAGACGATATTAGCTTCATAGAAGGAAATTGGTATTGTTCCTTCCTTTGCTATTTGATGGAACAGTTTAAGGAGTATTGGTGTTATTAACTCCTTAAACGTCTGGTAGAATTCTGTGCTGAACCCATCTGGTCCAGGACATTTTTTGGTGGGAAGATTCGAGATTACTTCTTCAATTCCTTATATGTTATAGGGCTATTTAAGTAATTCACAACTTCCTGATTCAATTTAGGTAGGTTGTGTTTACTTAGAAATTCATCCATCTCTTTTGTGTTGTCAAACTTCACAGAGTATAAGTTTTTGAAATATGATGTTATAATTCTCTGGATTTCTTGGGTATTAGTAGTGATAACTCCATGTTCATTTCTAATTTTGTTAATTTGGGTTTTCTGTCTCTTGCTTTTGGTTAATTAACTAGGGGTGTATCGATCTTATTGATTTTTTCAAAGAACCAGCTTTTTGACTGGTTGATTTTTTCTATCGTTTTCTTAGTCTCGATTTCAGATATTTCTCCCCTTATTTTGCTAATCTCCTCTCTTCTACTACTTTTGGGATCAGATTGCTCAAGTTTCTCTAAAGCCTTAAGCTGCATTGTTAAGTTATTTATTTTTGATATTTCCATTTTTTTTGATGTAGGCATTAAGAGCTATGAACTTACCTCTTAGGATAGCTTTCATTGTGTCCCAGAGATTTTGGTAAGTTGTATTTCCATTATCGTTCACTTTCAGGAAATCTTGAATTTCCTTTTTAATTTCTTCCTGAATCCAGTGCTCATTCAGCATGATATTGTTAAGTTTCCAGGAGTTAGTGTATTTTCTCATGTTTGTTGTGTTGTGGATGTCCAGCTTTAGGCCGTGGTGGTCTGATAGGGCACAAGTTAGAATTTCAACTTTTTTGTATATGTGTGGATTCATTTTGTGGCCCAATATGTGATCTATTTTGGAAAAAGTTCCGTGTGCTGCTGAGAAAAATATGTATTCTTTCGTGTGTGGGTGAAAAGTTCGATAGAGATCTGTAAGGTCCATTTCTTTCAGGGTTTGATTAAGTTCCAAAGTGTCTCTGTTAAGCTTTTGACCTGTTGATCTATCCCTTGTTGAGAGGGCGGTGTTGAAGTCCCCAAGATTTATCGTTTGGGGGTTGATTTCTTGCTCTAGGTGCTGTAGAGTTTTCTTAATGAATGTGGAGGGGCCCGTATTGGGTGCATATATGTTCAGGATTGTGAAGTCTTCCTGGTGAATTGTACCTGTGACTAAAATGTAGTATCCATCTGTGTCTCTTATGATTTTCTTTGGTTTGAATTCCACTTTGTCTGAAAGCATAATTGCTACCCCTGCCTGTTTCCTGGTTCCATTACCTTGCAAGATTTTGGACCAGCCTTTCATTCTTAGGATGTGCCTATCTTTTGTGGTGAGATGAGTTTCCTGAAGGCAGCAGATTGTTGGATTGTGGTTTTTAATCCAAATTTGTAATCTGTGTCTCTTAATTGGCGAGTTAATTCCATTAACATTTAATGTTATAATGGAGAAATGATTTTTAATTCTGGACATTTTTTATGTTTAGTAGATTTTGTAAGCATGTTGTTTGATATTTTTGTTTTGTTGGTATTATACTTCCCTTCTGTCCTCCTGGATACGCTTGTTCTTTTCTTCAAGCTCGAGTATCAGTTCTAGGATTTTTTGAAGGCCTGGTTTGGTAGACATGTATCCCTTCAAGTTGTCTTTCTGCTGGAAAACTTTTCTTTCTCCCTCAATCATGACAGATAGTTTTGCCGGGTATATCAGTCTGGGTTGGAATTTTTGCTCATTTAATACTTGAAGTATGTCTCTCCAAGCTCTTCTTGCTTTTACTGTTTCCATTGAGTAGTCATTTGTTATTCTAATAGGTTTACCTTTAAAAGTGACTTGCTTTTTTTCTCTTGAAGCTCTCAGCACCTTTTCTTTGTCTTGAATGTGGAGTGTTTTGACTATTATTTGCCGTGGTGATTTTCTAGTTTGGTTATATCTGTTTGGAGTGCGAAATGTCTCTTGTATTTGGATAGGCCTCTCATTCTTTAGTTGCGGGAAGTTTTCATTTATTATGAATTGAAATATTTCTTCCGGTGTGGTATTTTGGGAATCTTGTCCTGGTATTCCATGAATGCGCATGTTAGGCTTCTTCAGGGTGTCCCATATCTCTTGAATGTTCCTCTCCAGTATCTCTTTGGCTTTAACAATCTCTTCCATTGAGCTGGTTAATTCTCCCACTTTGTCTTCAAGAGCTGAAATTCTATTTTCTGCCTCATTTGTTCTGCTGATAAGACTCTCTGTTGAGTTTTGGGTTGAAGATAACTTGTCTTTTTGTTCGATTTTAAACTCTGCCTGAGACTGTTTTAATTGCTCTATACCTATTTTTGTTTCTTGAACTGTTTTTCTCAACTCCTCCAAGTGCCTGTTGTGTTCCTGTTCAAAGTAGTTGATACGGTTGTTTAACTCTTCTTAGATTTCCTCTTTCATAGTATTAATCATGGTAATGATCATACTCTGAAAGTCGTTATGTTGGGTCTGGCTTTCATGGCTATTTTCTGTGGATTTGTTCTGGTAGGAATCCCTCATTATGGGATTGATTCTTTTGGCAGGAGATGGTCTTCTCGGGTTTTGTTTCTCGTGGATCTGCACTTTGACTTATACATTGTTGTTTTGTTTTTTAGGACCTTTCAGTTTCTGTGTGTTTTTCACTGAATCGAAGTAGTTGGTATTGTTACACTTGCCAGTTATTACTAGTGCTTGCCTTGGATTGGGTATGTTTGTGTATTGTTATTGTTATATCCTAGATGAGGCTACTAGGCTGTTAGTACGTCAGTTAAGTCAGGTTATGTTACCAGGGGGTGAATATTAGTTTGGCAGTGCACTTTTACCATTTAGTATCTTGGTGAAATGTGGGGGTGAGTGATGTACTCCCTGGAGTTGTATGTTGTGAGGTGGCTGTATGAGAAAATTGATCTACAGCATTGATACTTTAAAGGATCAGTAAGGTGAAAAAAAAGTTTACTTATCTTTGGGCTGGATGAAAAGAATCTCGCCCATGTGATATAATGATATTGTAGTGGAGTCCAGATGTATGGCCTGTGTTCCCTTTGTTCCTTAGAATTTTGCTTGAGTTTCCTTTGGGCTCTATTGAATTCTGAGTAGCAGTGTGTCTTCCGTGGACCACGTGCGTAGGTCCCCGGTGGGCCAGAGAGGCAGAGGGTCTGATGTTGATGGCAGAATTCTTGACCTGCGACCTGGGGGAGACGGGGGGGGGGGGGGGGGGGTGCGAGGGGCAGCACGGTGCCCCGGGGGCTAAGCCTGCAGCCATGCAGCCTAGTGCTGCTGGCCCGGCAGCTCCAGGGTGGGGGGCGGGGCTGGGCTGGGCTCCTTGCTCACTGGCTCAATGGCAGAATTCTTCACCTGGGACCTAGGGGGGTGGCGAGGCGCTCGGGGTGGGAGGATGCGAGGGGCTAGGGTCCAGGGCAGGGCCCAGGCTAAGCCTGAGTCGGCCTGGGTGCTCGCCGCCGGGATGTGGGGCTCCGGGGTGGTTGGGCAGGGCTGAGCTCTCTCTCTCTCACTCACCTTGGGCAGCTGGCGAGGGCGGGGCCAGGCTGCGCGGAGGGGGCTGGGGTTGTCCCGGCCGGGGCGCAGGCCAAGCCCCAGTCGGCCTGGGTGCTGGCCGCCGGGACGTGTGGGGCTCCCCAACTTTCAGAGCTCTTGACAGAACATGTGTTTATAGGCTAATGTCCCATCCTGTGAAAATATTTGCTGCAGCCAAAACTGACTTTCACCCTATGATGTAATACCAGTAAAGATTTTACTATAGATGATACTTTCTTTAATGTTATAGAACTGCTGGATCAATTATTAGTTAAATTTCAAGACTGTAACACAGAAAGTTATGACAGTAAGCTATTTTAAAAGATTAGCATAATTAATGACTACAAAATGCTAGTCATTGTTATCTAAGTTAGTTAGAATTAAAATCACTGTATTTCATCTCTGAAGCAAACAGAAAACAACCATCTTTCTAAAAAGGGTGACATTAGCATGATTAAGTTTTAGATTATATTTATGCTATTGCTGAAAATCTGAGAAAATATGAACACAGGTACACATAATAAAAGTAAAGTCAAATTTCTATTTTCCATCTCCATGTAGTGTTATATTTAATTATTCCAGGTTATTTTTAGAGCAAATTTATTTACACTTTGAATATGCAAATTACAGCTTGCTATGTTAATGTAAATCTACTTTTTAGTTCTTTTTTCTTTCATTATTCTACATGAGCAGGAAAAAGGTTATATATGATTTTAAATATATCACCAATAAAAGAATATAAATTCCTTATAAATTAATAAATAAATATTTATTTACTTGCTTTTAAACTATGTCTCTTCCTGGGCTGCAGAAAACTCAGTAATTCAAGCATTTCTTGAATAAGCATGAAGATTGAATTTCTGATCCTCAGAACCCAAATAAATGCTGGATAGAATTGAGGCTCATCAGTAATTCTAAGACTTAAAAGATACAAATAAGAAATCTCTCAAGCAAGCTGCCTAGCTATGATATCTATATTAGTAAGCTCCAGGTTCAAAAAAGGACCTGCTTCAATGAATAAGGTTCAAAGCAGTGAAGGAAGGAACCAGATGTCAATCTTGGGCCTCCACATGCATTGTGCCTACTTGTATATATGCTCTAATATACACATACATGTCCCTACACATGTGAACGTGCATATATGAATGCACCCCTGTCACACACATGAAGAAGAAAAGAATGCTGTTTTTCTAAAGGGCATTTAAGAAGTTTAACATGCAATTTAAAATGCATAGATATAAATATACATGTATATATTCACAATAATATGCATGCCTATGTAGTTCATGTAATAATAATTCATTTAACTTTTTCTCTTTGGTGCAAATTTAGGCTGTTGTAAGTTCAAGATTATATAAAATATAAATATGTATTTTTATGTATTTTATTTATTTATATTATATATAAAATTATATAAAATATTTTATATAATTATTCTCTCACCAGTTTACATTGACAGTATCAATGATTTAACTATTTTTCTATCCTAATAAGAAGAGTTATGTATTTGGTATAAGTATATGTTTTAAGTTCCCACTTACCTTAGTTGTAAAATGAAAATAATTATATCTACAATGTGGTGACAATTACATTATACTCTGAGTTAATGATAAAATATGTGTAGTGTTGTATAACAATTAAATTGTATATGCAACTTTAGTATAAACGCTATTAGTAATAATGGCTTTATCACTACTTAACTACTGTGCTAATCTTTATACATGTATAACATAATACCATATTAAGAGGAAATCAGAATTCAAAGTCTTCAGAGTTTGATCCTTTGAGACCAGAATGGTGATTTTGAAGCAAAGATAGAAAATAGCTTTGGGGATGAAAAAATGCACCAGGAGTTGTGAAATGAAAAGCAGCAGAGCTGCACTGTTGTTTATAGATTGACAGTATGTGACAAGCACATTTAAGACATTAGGACAGAGAAGTCAGAAAGGTCAAAGAAAAATTGACGTCTTCCAGCTGTCTACTTATATTAACCGCAGTCTGCAGAATTGAAGAAATGGTTATTAATGAATAAAATAATCACACCAGTATATGCCTCCACTTTCAGAAAAGTGTTGGATTAGCAAATGAATAAATCCAGTGAACTATAATGATTCATTTTTAAATGACAGTCATTTGAGTACTATGCTTAGAATTCTGTTTTCATGCATCATTTACTTACGTGTCTTTTCACAGCACAGTGTAAATTGCCTTCAATACTTTTTAAGACAGCAAATCCTTTAATTAAATAATTCATCGTAGAAGTAGTCACAAAGCACAGTCATTTAAAGAATATTATTTTAATAAAATTCAATTTATTATTCTTACTTTCCCATAAATTCCATAGGCCACCAGTGGAAACAAGCTCAAGGCAGGCACTTGATTTAATGATCTAGTAAACTTCTAAAGGCAAAGTACAAAGTTTTCTCTCTTGGGATCTCCATGAATGTCAGTGGATGTTCGAGACCTGTTTAATGAGGAGGGAAAGGAAGAAGGAAGGAAGTCAGGAAGGCAGTCAGGGACAGAGAGAGAGAAGTAAGTTAAGAACAAAAGAAGAAAAAACAAGGGGTATGAAAGAGAGAGCGCTCAGTCTAAAAAGGTCCTTCCTACTCTGCTGTTCTTATTTTTATTTTTGGTCAGATAAGTCCTATAGCATTACAAAAATTTCACCTATACATTGTCATTTAGCACTCAATGTTTCAATATTAAATTATCAAGGGCAGGTCTGCATCATTCCTAAACCATAAAGCAGGGATTATCTAAATACCATAAATTTTTAGGCTGGAGAAAGATCTTAATTCATATGTTCTTTCAAGATAGTTCCAAGCATAATTTCAGCCTTGCTGACATTCAGGTCAGTAGTACAAAGTGTGAAAAATAATTGCTTATATTTTTTCCTCTACCACCTTGAATTTTCATTTATCCTTTATTTTGTTGCTGTAGTTACCCTGCATGTTGCTGATAAAATCATGACAAAAGAGCTTACAGGAACAAAGGGTTTAATTTTGGCTTATGATAGTTAGGTTCCAGTTGCTTATACAGCTTGACAGGAGAGCCTACTGCAATGCCAAGGGCTAAGGGAGCTGGTCACACCATAACCACATAACAGCTGAGAGAGGGATAATTCTTAATTACCATATCAGCATGTCTGGCTAAGTATACAGAAGGATGCCAACTTTCTCAACCAGTTCCTTTCTTATTTACCTGCCCAGGAACTAGTTCCATCCACCATGGGCTGGGCCTTTCTCATCAACTGGACAATAACTTCAGGTTCTCTCTGGGCTCAACTACTAATTCTCTGTAAATGCAGCTTGAGTTTGAACCCTCAACTATGAAGTTGACACCTGCATTTAACATATATCTATAACAACTGGTACTTTCTTATCTTTCTAATTAAGGGAAAAGCTTTTATTTTAATAATGGGTTATCCTCATCTATCCTTCTTTCAAACCCCTAATTTAGCAAGATTTAGGCAAAGAAACATTTCTCTAATAATTTTTGAACCTATAAATGACTCATCAGAAATTTTCTTTCCATGATTTATGAAGGCTTTATTTTTCATGACATACCACAATAGAAAAGCATTTGCTTGAGAATCCTAAGAGATTCTTCACTGTACTAATCCCCACCTGTCTTCAATTTTGTTTGTGCCTATAGGTTATCATTTCATCTCAAAGGAACTTTTCTGTCACCTTAAAAACAAAGCATAGAGACAGTTATTTCTTTAAAATGTTGTTTTCTTTTACTGACCTTCTTAAAAAGCTAGTCCCCCCCCCCTTCATCTCTTTGATCTATAATTTAGGTCACTGTCAATTCAGGCAATTTCACTTTCCCCATTTATGAATAGTTCTGGAGATTCAAAATGATTCTGCAAGTAAAGTAGGCACTGTTAGTTCTTGTCTGCAACGAATCAGGTTGTAAAGTTCAAGTCATTCCAAAGTTTCCCACTAGAATCCAAAAGAGTATTCGAAATCTATAGGAAGAAAAAAAATTATGGGAGACATAAAAGTAGCCATTTTATGCACACCGTGATTATGGGTCGTCTCTCTAATTTTCTTTTACAGAGAGATGAACTGTCCTTTGGTTATTAGTTTCTATCTCACCTGAGAGCTTTAAGGGACTTCTGTACATTCTGTTGTTCTTGCCTTGATCTTGACCATTGAAGATCAAATATGCTAGACATTGCTGTAAGAACAGAGTGGTCATTCATCCAGTTAGCCACTCCCTGTGTGGGTGAACCATTCCTCACACATATTAGCTGCTTCCTGGCACAATGACCTAGGCTACCTGAATAACCAAACCTTGCTAATCCAGATTAGCTATGAAATTAAAAGTCTTCTCTATTTGGTACTTACAAGCACATAAATCTATTCCTAGTTTGAAGAAAGTGTGAGTAGTTTGATGAGCATCCCAAGTGGAAGTGCCAAGCCCTAATGTAACAATGATACAAATCTTGAATTTTCAATGAAAGGAAGAACTTGGGCAAAATATTTGGAGTATACTTTCAGAGATCTAAAGTAATAATTTAGTATGAACGTTCTAATTCATAACAGAACAATTTTTACTTACTAACATTTCATAGTAATGACTCCTAATAAGAACAATATCTATAATAAATGAAATAGTATTTATAAGCAAATTCTACAAAACATAAATAAATAAATTTTATCTTCGATGTTACTTACAACTTAATATCTAAGATATTTAGAAGAAGGAATGAGTATACAAGATGAAACTCTACTACAGTGTGGGTTGGTATCACAATGAGCGTTGGTGCAAATGGAACTGCAGATTTAGATTGTAAATTTTAACTACCTTACAGTTATTTATGTTTTTGCTTTTTGTTTTTTGTTACAGAGAGACAGAGAGTGTGTGTGTGTGGTATGATAATATCATAATAACAAATGTTCAGGGATTCCTGAGGCTACACAGAACTCTAAAGGACTTGAAAGGAGTACATTATAGCCAAAGCCTGGCATTTCCTTTTCCTGATCTAAATACAATGTTGTTTCTATAATGCTGGTGAACATATCCACTACCAGACAAAACAGATACTATTATCTCAAAATAATAAATCTTAAAATTTTGCTCCAGTGAAAGAAATATATCCTTCTTATCCTTCTGTTTCCCCCTCCATTTTATTTTTATCTATATATGTATGTGCATGTATAAATAGTTCACTTAAGTGTGTGTGCTTGTGAGGGTCAAAGGGTGACTTTGGGAACTATCTTGGAATTCTCAACCTCCTTATTGCTTTACACTGTGGTTTCTCAAGCTCTTGTTTTCAGGGCCAGAAATGCAGCCATTTCTGCTGGGCATTTTTACAGTGTGATTTGGGGATCTGATTTGGGGCCCTTTCGCTTGTGAAACAAAGGCCATCTCCTCTTCTCTTCCTTTCATTGTGATTTTCTGCTTTCTTCTTCCTTCTTCACTTCCTCCCCTCCCCTTTTCCCTTTCCCTGTTTTCTTTATTATTTTCTTTTCTACTTTCTTTCCTCCTTCCCTCTGTTCTCTATTCATTTGTTCATTCCTTCTATTTCATTGCTTTCTCTAACTTTTAATTTCTCTTCCTTTCCCCCCTATTTTCAGCTTATTTCAGAATTCTCATGAGCTGACGTAGGGCATTTTCTAATTAGTGATTTTTTTTTTATACTCTTCAAATAAGCTGAATTAATTGAGGGTAATTAACTCTGAAATTCAAAAAATTTCTATTTTTGTGATTGCTTATCTTGAACAATATGTTTATTTATTCATTATTCTTTTAGCCTAAATACAAAAAGTAGTCTAAAATATTTTGTGTGTGTGTATTGTATAATTAACCCCTTATCCTAATTTAACAAAGACTTTTCTATTTTTCTTAAATAGCATAATTCTTAGTAATTATTCATGCCTGCCACTTTTGTAATATAATATAAATGAAATATATTTATCCAATAAAATATCTTTGTAGCACACATAAATCTAATATCATTTAGTTTATCATTTTATTATTCATTTTGTTATTCAGAAGTCTCCCACTGTATAATTTAACATTAACTTTCTTCATAACAACAGACATGGGTATTGGGTCTTTGAATTTCTAAATTAATTCTACATAATCTTATAAAAGTTAAGTCTATCATTTTCCATTTAGGACATTTAAATCTAATGGATTTACACAGAAACTGAAAAATCTAATGAGTGAGTTTTAATTACATGATAAATGTTGACCAGTTATTTCGAAAGTGTCAAAGAGCCAACAATCCAACTCTTGTAACAAAGAAATTGATATTTAAACATCTAGTTGAGACTAGGAACTATCATGCATGAAATCAGTAAGAAATTAACAAACTATAATGAAAAAACGATGTATATATAGAAAGTTTCTTACCCTGTGAAGTCAATTTCTACTTGATTTTTAGTGTTTATACTTTTAATATGTGAGTACTGAAAAAATTTGGTAGGATTTAAATCATAATACATTTTTAAATGTTTCTAAAATACAATTTGAGTGATAGAATTTTTAATCTTAATTATACCATAATATGCATTATGAGGACTTGTATTAATATCCTTAATAATTATTACCCAGATAAACAAGTTTAATATACAGTGTATTAATCCTCATCTCAGCTATCTTCCTCAGGTATAGCACAATTGTTCTTGCTATATTTTTCAATAAACTTCTTCGTCATGGAAGATGGACACACTTTTGCAGCCTAGGTTCTACATCTACCAGTCCCCTCATTGAAGCTTAACTTTATCATTATCCAAATGTGTTGTTCCAGTACATTAACAATACTTGATTGACATCCACCAAAAGCATCCTGAAATTTCAGTTTTCCTGAAAAATTTCTCCCATATCTGATGGACTATATTGTGATACACTTGGACATGCCAAAAACTAGGGTTGACTCTGGTAGTTTCTTAGTCTTTACTGTCTTTACTCATTTCTCTTTCTTTCCCCCCTTTCTCTTTCTTTTGCACATTTTCCCATTGCTGCACTGTCAGACTACTTCCTGATTATTATGGTTTTGTAGTTGTTCTTTCTGTTGCTATGAGACAACACTCATCCAAACAGCATAAGGAAGGAAACAAACATTTATTTGGCTTATGATTTGAAAGGGGAGAGCATGGCTCTAGTCACTGCAGACATCATGGAGGCTGGAGAGCTAGCTGAAAACTGCTAGTAAGAAACAGGGCCTACCTAATCCACCTCAAGACCCTGTGTCGTGGCCTTCCGACGGCAAGGCTCCACCTTCTAAAGTTGCTACAACCTTCCCAAACACCATCATTAACTAAGAGTTCAAACATATGAACCTGTGGAGGGCAAATCATATTCAAAGAACGACATATGGCTTCTCCACAAGACAAGTGCAACTGTCCAGTTGATCTTCCAAATTCAAACTTCTTCCTAAAGATCAATCTGTATTCCAAAACTTGTTATTTTTTCCCTAAAATATACACCTGGCCATAATGATTATGCTGCATTACTTTATGCATTCTTATGATCCTTTAAGAAAAAGGCTTAAATTTTTATTGTAGCTTCAAACATATCATGATTTGATTCTCTTCCTCTGACCCTGTTATATCTCATTTCTTTCCATTAACTCTAAGTTTTGGTTTTGTTTGGAAGTAACAGATTCCATTGCTTTGTGTCACCTTTAATTTTTTTTCAAGATCATGAAATAAGTACATCAAAATAACAGGGTATGCTTTTTAAATTCCTATTTTAGGATTTTATATTGTATCCTACTAAATACAATAAAGCTTGCTTGCTCTTGCATTTGTTGGTGTACTACTCATTATAGCATAAGCATTGATTCAGTGGCAGTACCAATGATGCATGGAGGGCCCCTTCCGCTGACAAGTTCTGACCAGCCATGATTACTCAAACAGTAGTTAGACTACCTTAGTTTCTGTTTTCATTTTGCCATGGTGCTAGGTGCAATCTTGGGCAGGTCTTGTGCATGTAAACACAGTTGTAGTGTGTTATTGGTTGTAGTGGTCCTATGTCTGGCAAGTACCGATTGGTTAATGTTCCTCCCCTAATCTGTTTTTGATATTCATTCTGTCCCCTCCTCAGTGTTGTTTCCTGACCTTTGGGATGGAGAATCCAGGGCTCAGGGTGCTAAGGAGCTTCAATGTCTTGTATATAGTGAATACTTTATACAAGTGAATACTCACTGTCTTCCTTTTGATTAGTGTGTTTCTCTATATTAATCACCTTCCATTTCTTCTTGGATGCAGCCTGAGAAATTTAAGGTAAGCGTTTTAAAATTTTGGAATAGGCCAAGAATCGTCAATTATTCTTTATTTTAGTTTGAATCTGCTGAGAGAGGGGGGGAAGAGAGAGAAAGGGAGAGAGAGAGGAGAGAGAATGTGAAATCAGAGGGTCATTATGGGAAGTTGACTTTTTCCTACCATGTGGGTTCCTATGAGTTAAGTCTGGTCATCAAGTTTGTTCATAGGCACCTTTACCAGTTGAGTCATTTTGATGGCATAAATTCTTAAAAATTTATTTTATCTTTCAATTTCTTTGTTATAGTTTTTGGGACAAGATATAATTTCAGACTAAGCATTATCTAAGGCTCTCATTATTAAATTTTGAAGTAAAAGAAAAAACAACTCAAGAATTATTTCTCAGAACATCATTATAAGAACATCATTATAAGAATATTTGGTTGGGAATTTTCAGGCATTGAAAAGTAAAAAGTTCAATTTAATTTTTGTGAATTTTCTAACATCAAAACTTATTTTTCATAGCTTATTATTAAAGTAATAACCTCCTATGTTAAAAGAGAAACAGATTGGGGAAAACACTAAAATATTGCATAACCATTACTGTAGCAAATCCCATATAAACATTTACTGATTGATTTTCATAAACAACTCACAAAACACTGTCGTTTAAGGCAATTTTTTAAAAAAAATTGCATTCCCTGATTGAAAAAAAGTGTCTAAGAAATAAAGTTGTTAATAGCATATATAGAGAAACATTTTATAGATGAATAAAATTTAAATGCTATTTAATATAAAAAGCAATCATTGTCTAAAATGATTTAAGTTTAATGTGATTTTTCCAAATTCACCTCTGAAGCTATCATCTTTAAAATAATTTCTATATTATCCTATTATGAAATGTAAAGTTCTAAGAAATTATTATTTCCCTCATTTGTGTCATTTTTTCCACAGGTTGTAGTAATATCTAATGAAAAGAAATTGATGATGGTCATTTGATTTAATTTAATACTTAGAATTTATTACACTCATGTTTTTGAGATCAAACTAGTATAAAAAGGAAAATCAATGGAGCCCAAATTGTTTTGAAGTAACATGACAAATAATATTTAATGATTAATACTTTTTTTTAAATTTTTTAAACTTATTTATTTATTCAATTGTGTGTGGGTGTGTGTAGAACCACGGATCGCCTCCATCTCCCCCTTGTTTACTCTGACCCGGGATTCACGGGCTCTGCCCTACCAGGACCGGAAATAGCAGGCCGCCCCGCTTCCACCCAGCGTCTATATGTGGGGTCTAGAATCCGAACTCAGGACCTTCTGCCTGCAAGGCAGAGGCTTAACACCTGAGCCACCTCTCCAGCCCCAACAATGACTAATTCTAAGAGTCATTGAAATACAAAATTATTGAACAGACTAAAGATGAAAGAAAATTTCGGCCTATTTCCATAGAGTAAGTTTTGGTAATTTGTGAACTAGTATTTTGAAATATCTTAAAAAAAAATCTTAATGACTACAACGTATGGCATGTGAATTTTAAAAATTCTTTAGCTGATGTGCCTGACATGTTTCATTCTGTTGCTATTACAAAGAAAAGAAGCTATAACTCTGAAATACTTATTTTAGCTCATGTCACTTTATCCAGTTATTTTTAGGTTTGTGGTTTGGCAGAACATTTTGGCAAGGGTAGATAGTAAACTGTTCACATTATGGTGGCCAGTAAGCAGAAGAAAGAGGCAATTTTTTGAAACAAAGTCTCTCTTTTGATGCCCTTTCCATTAAATTATGAATCTATGAATGGAGTGTCCATGCATTAATCAGAGTCTAAATATGCAATCTCCTTCTAAGTTCCCACCTGTGCATACTGATGGAAGATGTATTGAATTATAACTTTTAAGTTTTTATATTTTATGTGACAGTTTTATATTTTAATATAATGTTATTATTATAATATTAACATCCTTGTTTTAATTTATATCTTCATATGTATTGAGATATTCTAATTGGATTTGAATGTCAACATTAGAAAATATATTTGTTTGATTACTATTCTCAAATCCCAGCAACACAGCACTACTTAAGTGTGTATAGATCTATAAAGAACTAATTGAAACACTGGACATAGAATTTATATTTAACATTTTTGATTTTTAATTGTTGACTTAAAATGCAAACAATTTCAAGGCCTTAGATGTAAATTTAAAAATGAAATATCCGGGTGTTTACAGATAATTAATAGGTATTTTTCTATAAACCGTGTGTGTATAAACAGTATCTGGCTACTCTTTAAAACCGTATGAAGGAAAAAGTCTGATAAAAATGGCTACATATTTCTAAAAAAGAAAAAATTAGCTTTAAAGTATGTCAGAGATTATTAAGGATTACGCTTGTACTCTGAGGATAATATTTGGAGCACCTATCACACATAAAGAAAGAAAATATCCAGATTGAATGTTATGGATTCTGGGAAAATAGTTCAGAATTTTAAGGGCTTGTCATGCAAGCATGGGTACCAGAGTTCAGATACCCTGCAGTTACATAAATATTGAGTGGGCATGGGGCCCTGCTGAATTTCCAGAACTTGGGAGGGAGGCAGGAACAGGGACTACCTGGAGCATGTTAGACATCTAGACTAGTCAAATTAATGAGTTCTGTGTTCAGTGATAAAGAGGTAATGAGTCTCAATTTATGACCTCTACACACATGTGCACTTATTTGCACATAAGCATGCACACAAACTACACATATATACATGGAAAAAATTTTGAGACAAAAATCAAGGACCAAGTAGAAAAATGGAAAACAGCAAACAATTCAAAACAGAAGCATATGTATTTATCCATTTGCGAAGCACAGATATGGAATCATAACTCAGAATCTAACAAGATTATTTTACAGATTAGGATTTCAAAATGATTTTAATACTTAGTATTAAACTAAAGAGAGAGTATGAATTTATAGATGAATAATTGTCTTGGTGATAGTAATAAGACATAAGAATTGCAGTTTGGGAGACATAACACACAAACACAAAACCCGAGAGGTCCTTTAGCCTGACTATATGAAGAATATGTGCCTTAGTGTTTTTTCCTGTTATGATAAAATACCCTGACAAAAGCAATTCGTCGGAGAAAAACATTTGCCCTGACTTACATTTCAATAGTGCAGTCCATCATGGTGGAGAAGTCGAGGTAGGAGGTAGAAGCATCCACACTCGAGAAGCAGAGAAAGTTGCATGAATGCTTGCGCTTAGCTCACTTTCACCAATTTATACAATTCAGTATCTCTTCCCATGTAATGTTCCCACTGACAGTGAAGACTGGTCTATTAATCTCAGTTAATATAATCAAGATAATTTCACACAGATTCTCAGAAGCAAACTTTAATCTAAATAATCTCTCACAGGTGTGCCAGGAACTTGTCTTCTATTTGATTCTACATTTTGTCAAGTTGAGATTCATCCCAATATGTGTTTTTAATCCAGGCATTGTTCTGCCTCTCTTCTCTACTGTATTTCAGTTAGGTTTGGCAAAATGTCTCCAAACTGTAAATCAAGCTTTTTTTTTTTCATTAGGAAACTAGGATCATAAAAGGGAAAGTTAGAAGTGAGAAAGGCTGCAGGCAGGTCATTTCTCTACTTTAGTCAGAATTACGGAATCATACTGCTTCATATACTCCCCAAATTAATATAATAACATAGTACAGGAATAGCAAAACTGAAAGTTAATTCAACTTGAAACTTCAAATGAATCTAACTGTATTTCAAATAAAAAGAATTAACATGCTGAAGGAGAGAAATGAAGTTGCTTACTTTAATTTGCATCTCAAACAAATGAAATCTGCTGTAGTTCTTTTACCCCTGAGCTATATTTTAAATGTAACTGAAGGTTAACACTTGCTTTAAGAGTTGTTTTACAGTAGTATACTAGTATTTTAAGGAGACTCTAGAAACTAGCACCATACAGGAAATACAGTGCTAAGAGTAAAAATGCCCCTCCAAGAAGTCATTGCTTCTGGTACCAAGAGAAAGACCTTTCTTAAGCTCTGGTAACATCGTCAAGAGATACAGCTACATGCGTATTTTTTAGTCTCTTCTATATGTTATAAAATCACAAAACAAGACAGTGAAAATTTTTTCTCCAAATTCTCCTCAAACTAATTCACTGAATTGAATTTATCTATTAAGATAGGTGAATATCTTGATCTAGAACTAGCCAGGGCTTTTGATATAATAGCATGAATTTATTTCCAACATTTTGCTAACATTGGAATGTCAAAGTGGGAAAATAATAGAAATTCTGAAGCCCAATTTCTAACACTCTTCTGCCTTGCAATTTCCTATGTTAAATGATAAAAAACTAGATATCCAATTTCCCCAATTCTCTTGCAATGATGGGAATCATTTTCATTTTTGTCTGGGCAATTGGACAAAAAGGAAAGTATTAACTTTCCTGCTAGGGATCTATTGTAGCTGGTATCATTGATGATTAGACTTGCAGCTTCCATCTTGTTATTCATTCAAGGTGATTAAAATCTATTGGCTACTTTACTTTACTTGGATTTTTGGCTAAATAGAAATAATGTCTCTTAAATGCATACCTTGTAACATGCCTCTAAGGTTATACAAACGGTTTCATGATTTAAAAATCATCAATTTTATTGATGTTAAGATCTAATATGCAGGATCTGGAGAGATAGCTCAAAGTGAAAGTATTTGCTGGGCTAAGGAAAGAACCAGAATTCTAATTCCACAATCTCATGTAAAATGCTTGGTGGGTGGTAATTGGCCTGCAATTCCAATCTCAAAAAGATCTGAAATTAGGCTGAGAAGATATTTCTTCTTTTGTATTTATCATAACCTATTCTCAGTGGTCAGTATGCAGATCAAACAAGACACCCATCAACATACAGAGACTACAGAGGGATACTACTTTCTGATAAAAGCAAAAAAGCAAATGATAAGCATAGATCTATCTGAAGGAAAAATGAAGTGAAGCAAGACAGACACACAAATACACACATTATATAATTTTTCTCACATGTATAAATTAAATAGATTAACTCCTGAAGGTAGGTAGTAGGACAGTGCTTTCCAGATGGTGGGGAAGTTAAGTGGAGAGAGAGAGAGAGAGAGAGAATGAGAGAGACTGATTAATAGGTGCCATCTTAGAGTTAATTAGAACAAATAAGCTCTGGTGTTTACTACACAGATTAGTGATCACAATTAATCATTTTACATATTTTGAAAATACATAGCAGGGAGGTTTTTAATGTCCTTATTAAAGCATTGGGAAATAATTGAGATGTTTAACAAATATTATAATCTGATCATTAAGCAAGTATACACAATTAAGTTCTCCAAACATATCCACAATTATTAGTCAGTTATACAATTTATAGAGAACTATGTAGGGATTCAAAGACTAAGTGTTCTACATTCCTATTTTTTATTCAAGAAAGATTTTCTTTCACATAATATATAAATGGGTTTCTTATTTAGTAAAAATAAGAAACAATAGATTTATAGGCCAATGAATGAAGCATTTAGTTGAATAGTTTTCAAAGCAATTACTAAAACATCTTTAAGTGGTAAGTAAACATGGAAATGATACTCAAAGGTGGTAATTATAATAAATGCTGTTGCTTTAGCAAGTAGAATGATATGTCACTCCATCTGAAAAATCATCTTTTGGTAACAGGGCATATGTAGATTTCTGGTTAAAACAAATAAGTATATACATATATATATTTAAGTAATGTAGCAAGAAAGTGTGATAAATAATACAGTACATTTTGAGAAAATGCAACAGTCCTATTGAAGTTAATTTATGGAAAAATAAAATAATCGAAATTCTTTGAAAGATTTTTAAGGAGGAGAAGAAATTGTAAGCTTTTGTCTGATCAATTTTTGCCTTTTGCTTAATTTCCTTGCAGTGAAGTGAAGTAGACCCTCTGGTTTTCTGAGATTATTTTTTTGTTTTGTTTTGTTTTGCTGTGTGTGTGGTATGTTTGTGTGTATTTTGTATTCCTGTTCTGTTTCATTTTGAATTCTATTCCTTCGATTTAAGAGTAAGAATCCTTCAGAGGATTTTAAATATTGCTTAGCTAAACTAAGGAAAAATTGAATTCATGCACTTTATAAAAATTGCCCTCATGACAATAATATAATATATTCATTATGGAAAACAATATGCAGGTTCCTCAAAAAAATGTATCAAGTATGATACAGTTATATTACTCTTGGGTATATGCCTGAAAGAAATGAAGTCAGCATATGAAACAGAGACTTGAACCATGTTCATTTTTATTGAAGCACTTTTCTCAGTAGACAAGTTATGGAATCATTGTAGGCATCCATCAACAAAAGTGTGATACAAAGGCAAAAATGCATAAGCAGGACAGCATTTAGCCATAAAGAAGAATGGAATCCTGGCATTTATACAATACCTACCAAATGAAAATAAGCACATTTAAAACCTAAATTCTATATTTATTTTCAAATACCTTGACTTTTAAAAATTCTGCATCTGAAAAAGTTATGGAATAGCACAAAACTATCATTATTCTTTATGGTTGCTCCTTAAAGCTCTTCTCCATGTTAACTTATAAAGGGAAATCATAAAGCACCGTTTCGTGAAGCCAGTGTAGAAATTATACAAAATTGAAACATTAAAAACTTGCTTACAGGATTTGAGTGTATTTAATAAACAGAAATTTTGATCAATGCTAACATTTTCATTTTGATAAATGTTAACATTTACAAAAGGCACTTTAAGTTACTTTTGTCACTTTCAGCAAATCTTGTCTTACACACCATGAAAAGAGACATGATGAATCTCACCTTGTGATTCTCATAGTCATATACTTACATAGTTAAGTTGACTGCCCTTTCTTCTGATTAATGCTTTTGTTCTTTAAAAATCATAATTCATTGCACAAATTAAACCATGCTATCTCAGGAGTCAGTAAATAACTTTAAAGGTAATTGTGCATATCTTTTCTTTAAAAGCTGGAAAATGATTAAATGATTTCACATTTAAAAGATGACTTCAGTTTGCCATTCTCCTCAAATCTGAGTCCACTGGCTGACTGAAGTCTTGGGACTCAATATATTTCCTCTTGTAAATTTTTTGATGGTCATGACCATCTTTCACTTTTAATAGACTCTGCTACTAATATAAATGACTTTAAAGTTAACTTTTAAAATTTATTTATTGACATATTTATGAAATATGTTACCAAGCATACAAGACAACATTTTAGGTATCCAGGTAACTGAGAAAACACATTCCTTCATAAATAGCTCACATTTTAAAAAAATCATGTCATTATTTAATATGTTGAAGGGGCTTTTATATTCCAAATAAAAATACAGGGAGATAAGTAGGATCTGGAGGACTTTTGAAGAGAAGGTTGTGGCATTTAACTTGAATATGCAAGCAATGGCTTTGCTGACAAGACTGTATGTGAGAGGAAAAAGGAAATGATGAAAGAATATGTTTAAGCACCTCCCTATTGTGCACCTAATAACCTTATAGGAAAATAATATAAATATGAATGAGTAAATTCTCAAATACCCAAATGTAAAATCAATTATTAGTGATTATAATATGTATATCATTTAAATTAATAGAAGTACAAGATACAATATCTATAATAAAGACACATATTTTCCATGATTTGGGGTAAGGGTATCTCAATTTTAATAGATGATGAGGAAAAGGAGACTGAGAAGGAGTAGTCAGGGCAGTAGTTTGAAAACCATCTGTGAGGCATCCTGGAAACTGCAATATATCCAAGGTGAGTGATGGAAGTTTTGGGAAGGAAGGAGCCATCTCCTAGGAAAATCAGGGATGAACCTCTATATGATAAAATGGACATAATTAATCACATAACAGCACCTGATAAAAAATAAAACTTTATTATCTACTTTTCCTTCTCTTAAGTTATTTTTCCAGCTTCATATCTAGCTATAACTTAGTTGTTTCATATCACCTTATCCTAAAACAATACAATGATATAGTGCAGTATTGAGATATTTTCAAATACTGTTTGATGAGCCTTAAAGCCACTCTACTAATTATCTATAGCCAAAACTTTTCCACGTATCACTCTGTCATCCAAGGTATTCTCTGAAGTTTTCTTCAAGAGAATATATGGAAGAAAAGAAGTGAATCTTCCTTTATAGTCTAAAATAATCTCTTGAAAGCTTCCAATGACAGTTTAAGAGTGAAAAGAGTCTTTGAAATTACTTTTAGAGCCAAGTGGACTAGCAGATTTTATTTTAAACTATAAACTACAGAACAGGGAATACTTCACTCTGACAATGGAAGCTATTTCTGCTTTAAATAATATAAATTCAATGAGTTTACTGGATGAAAAATAGAACTTGTTGGTCTGAATTCTCATGAGATCTCAAATGTTGATTTCTTGAGTAGTATTTCCATCTCCATTACCTAATCTAGAAACTCCCTCACAGACATGCTAGAGGGTTATTTCCATGATGATTCTAAATCCCATCAAGTTGACAATCAAGATTAATTTTCACAGTCAGCATTACTTCTAGCATGTGAATGATAGGTTATATTATATAATGTTACTCTGCCAAAATCACTAGGTAGTAGAAACTATTTAGCTTTCTTATAATCTTGTGGGAACAATAGCTTATTGTGGGGCTGAAACATTATGATACTGGTTTCCGAATGGGTTATTAACAGTGTTTCTGCTGGATGTTTTATATATAAAACATCCTATGTACATTAGGGTAATGTTATAGTCTAATTTTTCCTGTTAACTCAATAGTCTATAAGATTATAAGGTCATATCAGAAAGGGTTTTTTAATCTGTCTTTGCTGAGAAAGGCAGAATTCATACGCTCCCTCTCTGATATGTTGATTTAAAAGGATCATGGTTCTAAGAACTTCGTTTCCTTCCTTAGTGGCCACCACTGAATGTGACTAAGAGACTTACAGAGAAGAGGGAAGATTTAACAGGGTGATAGGAAGAGGGAAGAAGGTGGGAATGAGAGTGGTCAGTATAGGCATATATGAGAAATTTTCAAACAGAAAATTTAATAAAAACACATCAAGAATAAGAATATAGAAAAGAGACAAAGCATACAATTCATCAGATGTGTAGAGAAGCTTATGCAGAGAGAAATATTGCAAAGAAAAAATCCTCAGCTTCGTCCTCAGAATTGGGGAGTAGACTAACACCTTGTGTACACAAGATCCTTAACAAGATCCCTTTGAAAACCTTTGAAATATGCTTAAGTGTGTATTTTTCCTAGCTATACTGAAATCATACTGTACCCAGTTTCACCACATTCTGTATTTTATGGACTGAAGGCTATAGAATTCATTAGAATAGAACACTCCAATCATGCAGAAAAATTCCAGGATCACATGTTCCCTTCCTTCTCCAAGAGTTTCCTTGTTCTTGTCTGAATTTCCATTCCTTCTTCAAGAAATGTTTTATGGGTACTCTTTAAGATACCCTATTTCTTTTTCACAGGTGTGTTAGCTGCATTGACAGTACCAATCCAAATTCTTCACAAACAATTGATTTAATTCCATTTCCTATTTGTGGTTTTGGCCTTGAAAATTCATTTGAAAATTGTAGCAGCTTGAGACACTTGGTGAACTTGTCCAAATCCATATTTCCCCATCTTAACTCTCCAAATCCTAAATTTTTTGAGCTTCTTGAAATAAGCTGGTTATGAAAGTTCAATGTTATCTGCACTGTGGACTGGGCTTAATACTCAACATTTTTATCCTCTAACTTCTCCAGATTAATTAGAATCTTCATGGAGGCCCTTTCAATTTCATACTTTATTTTAAATTAGTGATTTTAGCATTATTCTGATTTTCTACAACACAACAATTACTACTAAGCTTGACTGGATTCCATGCTTTTATGAATATTTCTGAAATCGCTTGAAGGTAACAATAACCTGAGCAATTTTAACAGCAGGGCATTCATTTCTACTGTGATTCCATTCTAGCTTACTATTGGTTAAAGTTTAATGAATGCATGACCACAGAGTACCTGGACTGTCAATATTGCACCTGTTGTCAGTGATATGCTCTTCTCTGTTAGCTAACTGAGGTCAGTAAATCAGTCAGTTCCACAATATTGAAAGTCCTCTGTAGTACCACTCCAAGAAACAACTATAACATATTGGGATTAAGGAATCAGAATCTAAAAGAGATCTATCTGTAGAACAGTCATGTGAAAAGCTCTTGGAAATATCCTGTAAAAAGAAAAAGTAGAATTAAAAATGTGAGAAGAGAGAGTTGACTTTCAATGTATTTATAACAGAAGACTTGAAGGGAATACTTTAACATTAGAATAACTCTAGGATGCTGAGAAAAGGTAGTGACACTATGTTTTGTTAACTTGCCTATATTTGGTATGGGCTTCCTAATAGAAGCAAAGGGGCAAAACCTCAGGCATTAGTTTTTCCACTGAATGTCATTGTCATGGAGAATGTCAGCCTTCAGCAGCTAATTTTCTCTTATCCAGGAGAAGAAGTGCATCAGGACTGAAGGATTGGACTAAATTCCTTACAGAAAGGAACTTGTAATGACTCTGTGAGGTAGGAGAGATCAGTTTTATATTTTATTGGTAAGGAATATAAATAACTTAAATATCTTGTCAAAATAGGGGTGAAGAAGAAGTGTGGGAGCTGGGAATTTATCCGAGGCTGCTGTCTGATTCCACATATTTCTTGGTACTACACACCACTTTCCCCCTTCACTTAGCTTTTTAAATTACAATACATTGTTAACATTAACTGAAATGTAAATATTCTGTGCTTCTATGTACCAGAAGGTAAAATGCTTAATAAATGACTTATTTTAATATTTCCTATTTGTAAGATATTAAATGTTTTAATATATATTTGACCCTAAAACACACCACATCACTATCTAAGTGATAGAAGTTTTTAATGGATTTCCAGATGGCGAGGATTGGGTGAAGGGGGCAAGTGGATTTTAAAGTTCAATGTTGGTAGGTGGGCTGATGAGGTAGGATCTAGGTGGAGTCCTTTCCTCTTATGAGGTGATTCCCCAGTTGTCTGCCCAGTCCAGAAAGTGTGGCCAGTCTCTGACTTTGACACTGATGCCTAGGAGGACTTTTGCATGTGCTAAGTGGTTGTGATAATCCTGGATTTCAATTTGACACACCTGACATTAATTAAGAGCAGCTGAGACCACTTGAAGAGATTACCTAGAAAGCTCAGCCCTATATCTGATCAGAACCTCTCTATATCTCATTGGAACCTCCCAGTAGTGGACCAGATAAAAAGAATCTCAGAGGGAAAAGAGAGATTTTCCACTCTAGCAGCTCTAAGCCTCTTGGATGGGTGTGATATAGCCTGTCTCCAGTTTCTGCCAGCCAGCCAGCCATGCCACTTCCACTGTGAAAGACTGTATATCCCTTCTGGAACTTTAAGGTGAATAAATTTCCTTATCTCCCTTAAGTTATGTAACTTTGGATGTTCTCTCACAGCAATAGTTAAGAGTAATCATTACAGTGGTCACTAAGGGGGAGTGACTACCAGACAGAAGATGTGGCACTACCAATTCAGGGAAGCCCTAGCCCGGCTTCCAGCTATGAACAAGCTTGGGCATATACAGACACGCCCCGGACATGTTCCAACAGAGGACCATGCAGGCAGAGGGATGAACAACCAATGGGAAGCAGCCATCTAACCTGCACCTGCAATGGGCACCTAGTAAACAGTTAAATGACTGGTGGCTGTTCCCCTAGAGGAGGGATGGCAACACCTGATTGGACCCTGACCCTATATAAGCCTAAATGCCCATAATGACTCTGAATCAGCTGCAGCTCATCTCTGCTTGCTTCTCACCTGATTCCCGGGGTCTGGTGGTGACCCCATCGCCAGCTTACCCATTCACCTCCAGGCCCTCTCTTCACTCCCCTCCATCTTCTTCTTCCCTCCCCCCCCCCCCCCCCCCCCCGGCTTGCCCAGTGGGGATACGGCAACATCTGGTGCTCCAATGTGGGGCTGCTGTCCGTGTAGACTGGACACCCACTCGGGTAAAGTTCGGTGAGCGGCCCTCTGGTTTTGTGTTATTGTGCTTACTGTGCCTGAAGGTGAGCAGGTGGCCCCCTCCTCTTCCCCTTTCCTTGTTTGTCCTTAAGAACACAGTGCTCACTTGATTTGCTGATGATCAAGGAGCCCCTCTTAAAGTTAGGAAAACAGTCGCTGGCTTGATTTGCTGATAATCAAGGAGCCCCAATCGCTCATTTGATTTCCCCATGATCAAAGAGCCCTTCTAAAACAAGGCTTTTCTCTGGTGAGTTCGTGTGAGAAATTGATCCCCTCAGAACTTGGAGCCCAGGCTCATTACATTGATTGGCCTGACACAGAGGCATCATATACACATATGGCCTGGGAAGTAAAGAGCTCTAGAGACCCCCCCACCAGGCATGGGACATTTGGGTCCAATACATTCCTTGTCTCATCTCTGCCTTTTTGGTCTCATCTCTGTTCTTTAGAAAAATGGGCAACCTCCCCTCACACTGCAAGGAGCCCCAGATACATATCTTAAAATCTCTCCTAGAGACTAGAGACCTGGAGATTAAATCTGCTGATCTAGAGAAAGTTTGGAATGAGGCTACAGTTTTAGCACCTTGGATCCCCCCAGATAATATGTGGGAACCAGACTATGATTAAGAATGTTTTCCTTGCTAGATGTTTTTCATAATTAAGCTAAGTTGCCAGGCTTAACTAATGTCAGGTCTTGTTTTAAATAAGGTTTTCCTAAATGTTACTTCACCTTTGATAGAGCTTTCAATGGTAATTTTAGGATAGTTGCTGGTAAATTGTACAATTGCCAGTAAAATGTTGTTCATGTATTCTGTATTTATATGTGTGTCTTGTGTCTGTGGCCATTTCAAATTTTTTTCATTTCTGTTGTGCGCTGATATAAAAATTTTGACATGCTGTTTTTAAATACATGTATGCATATTTAAAAATAAGAACAAATAATTTTGGTAACATCTAAGGCCTTAACTAGTTAAGTTTTTATATCGATCACAATTGTTTTTCTGATAGATTGTAAGTTTTCTTTTATGAAAAATTTTCTCACTTGGTTTTGATCTTTAATGGGACTACAAATGAAAATGCCATTGTGTTCTTCAAGGTTTTCCTGTGTTCCCAAAATAACAAAGCCACTATGATATTGCTTGATCAAATTTGCTCATTCCTCTAACTTCTTTTATAGAATTTTATCCCATCAAATCTAACAAGCAGGAAAATATAATTGTCATGTAAAAAGTTCATTGGAATTTTTTTCCTTCTCCTGGTAGGTATGACTCTCTGTCTTGGGGACAAATCTGCTTCCTAATTATATGCTCCCATGTGTATTCCTGCTAAGGTGGAACAGGAATTCAAGCCTGAAATTTAGTCAGACCCCCATTCCTTTGAAACAAAGAAGGATAAATGCCAAACCCAGCATAGTCCGTTATCAGGAAATTCTAAGTGCATTTGGGTCAACTCAGGTTCATTTTTTATTTTTTCCTTGCAAGATTTTGACCGAAGTTACTTAAGGAGTTTCTCTGAAGATCCATCTGCCTAAGAGGATAGATAAACTACTAACAGGCATGCCCAAGCTGACAAACCTGAAATTCCCTTCCCAGCAGGGAAAAAAAAAATGCTTTAAATGTGTCCTGAGCACTGCTCTTCCTGACCCCTAAGAGGGAAATTCAAATAATTACTGGTGCCTCCCTTGGCAAACAATTATGGGACAAGATACCTGCTTTCTTTTCACCCGTAAATTTGGTAACTTGGTTAACTTTTGGAGTTGCCCTTTTAGTGCTAATTGTCCTATTTGGATGCAAATGGAAAGCAGTAAGGACTGAGCCTTTACAACACAAGCCTGTTTTACACAGGTCCTGAGGGCATCCTTTCAATCTCTGGACACTCCAAAGGCCAACAAAGGCCCATTGGAAGCCTGGCTATCCCCCATTGAAGCTATGCCTTACTAATTTACAATTGTTAGGTTTTGATTTATGTCTCCCCAGTTTTGGATCATTTCTCAGCCTGCCCCGCCTACAGCCTCTCCACATGATCTGCCCACAGCCTCTCTGCCTGCCCCTGCAATGAAGAAAACCTGCCTTTCTCTGCCACCTTGAGTTCCCCTTTGGGACCATGATTCCTTCCCTGTGATGGTCTCATGACTGGTTAGTCAATGATAGGTAAGGCTCCACATGAGGGTGGTGACCAACCGAAGCCAGGCACAGTCAGCTATATTCCACACAGCTGAAGAGGCTCAGGGTCACCCCAGCCATCATGGCCCCCACTGAAACAATTTATAAATAAATAAAAGGGTGAAAAGTGGCACTACTGATTCAGGGAGGCCTTAGCCAGGCTCCCAGCTATGAACAAGCCTGGGCATGTACAGACATGCCCTAGACATGTTCCAACAGAGGACCATGCAGGCAGAGGGATGAACAACCAATGGGAAGCAGCCATCTAACCTGCACCTGCAATGGGCACCTAGTAAACAGTTAAATGACTGGTAGCTGTTCCTCTAGAGGAGGGATGGCAACACCTGATTGAAACCTGACCCTATATAAGCCCAAAAGCCCTTAATGACTCCAAATCAGCTGCAGCTCATCTCTGCTTGCTTCTCACCTGATTCCCGGGATCTGGTGGTGACCCCATCTCTGGCTTGCCCATTTGCCTCGAGGCCCTCTCCCCCCACCCCCACCCCTGGCTGGCTCAGTAGGGATATGGCAACAAGAAGCCCTGCCCTGAGTTTGGAGGAACTGGATTTCTAATACTATTAACTTTTTATATTGATATAATGTGAGCAGTTAGTAGAAACATCATTAAGATGTGGATATGAGCCATTAAGGTATGGAAAAAATGTCATTAGAGACTTTGAGAGTTAACGTTGATTGGAAAGATACAAGACCACCAATTTATAGGGACTTGAAATAATAGAAGATTCAGGATATGGACAGAAATGATAGAAATATCATTAGAGACATTGAAATAAAAGAAGAGAGAGTAATTGTTTTTAATTCTATGTATATTTAAATAAATTGTTTGTAATTTGTATTCTCATCTTCAGAAAGTGAAATATTTTAGGAACTGTACTTCATATATTCTACAGTTAAGTGGTTTAATATTAAGAATTTATTTCTGTAGCTATACCACTTAGTGATAAAAAATCAAAATCAAAGAACTCAGATACTATTTTAAGAGTAATTATAGGGCTGGAGAGGTGGCTCAGGGGTTAAGCCTCTGCCTTGCAGGTGGAAGGTCCTGAGTTCGAATCCCAGATCCCATGTATAGACACCAGGCGGAAGCGGTGACGGCCTGCATTTCTGGTCCTGGTGGGGCGGAGCCTGTGAATCCCGGGGCAGAAGGAGGTGGAGGCACCCATGGTGGTTCCCGAGTTCGTTTGTGGTTCTACACACACACAGACACACACACGCACGCACATACATACGTACACATGCACAATTGAATAAATAATTATAAAAAAATTAAAAAAAGAGTAATTATATATCTGTAGGTAAATAAACAACCAGTGTCATTGGAAAATATGCTTCAAAATGATTCATCATTACAACTAGTACTAGCTATGATCTAAAATTATCATTTCTGATTTATTTACAGCTAGTACAAAATTAGTTTTGAACCTGCTAAAAGTGGGTGAAAATGTAAAGTTAAATATGCCCATAAATATGTACTTTTGATATAAAATAAAGGAGGTCACTTGTCATGCACATTTCCACCACCATAAATTTGTTCAAATGGCATTGTGTTTTCAAAAGTGAGAAAAACATATGTTCAATAGAACTTCTGAGGTGTCCTATCATATATAATATCTTAACATTATGTCTAATGATATTAGTTTGTGAGCAGACTCCTTAGGTACTGAATAATTTGTTAATTTCATATTCATTTTGTCTTGTGGGAGAAACTGGAAAATACCATTCTATATTTGTCTTGTGGGAGAAACTGGAAAATACTGAAAGACCAATGTGAAGAGGCAAACAGAGTATAGGAGGTTTGCCAATTTGGGAAATAAGAAGGAAAAGTAAACATAAATTCTTTGGTAAGGTGGGAAATAAAGAGTAAAGCACAGATACAAGACCATGCTCTAAAAAAGCTTAAGAGCACTTTGTCCAAAAGAGAAGGTAAAAGATAGGCACTGGGCACTATTGACATGAGGTGAGTAGTTTTTCCCTTTTTGTTTTATATCAGATATGGATTTTTATATCAGAAAGAATCTCCTGGGAGCCACAACAGAAAAGAGATGTTAGAAGCTGTATATGGGTGGTAATACAAATTCAAACACTAGGTGAATTAACAGGGCTGAATAAATTGTAGAAGAATAACTGTGCATGTTGAGAGCCCAGATTATGTTGATCCTTATCAAAATAAAGTACAAAGGTTTCAATATGATTTGTGTGCAGATTTATAGGCAGGATCATGCAATAAAAACAGTTTTATATTTCCAGGACTCATTGTTTAATATTCTCCCCCATTTCTTGATGCTCCAAATAGTAAACAGAAGTTTGGTAAGGTTAACAGACTTGGCAACTTAAAGCTTATAGAAGCTGAAATTAGCCACCAAGAAAACTGAGTATTCAGGCAACAAAGCAGCAAATAATAATGATAATATTACTAATCAGAAAATTAAAATGCCAGTCAACATTTTTATCAGTTCTAGCAATAGTGAAAATAAGAGTCTAAACTAAAGAATGGTCTGGCTCTGACTACAGGCATCAGCACATATTGTGGTTCATAATCTTTCCTGAGAGAACCCCAAATAAATACCATTCTATAGAATTACAGAAGAGAAAGTAGAGTGAGAGAGAGGAACAGAGAAGAAAAATATGCCTTCGAGTTTGTCTCATGCTTTTTTATTTGCAGAAGGATTTTATAGAAAGGGAAATCTATACAGAAGATGGAGATACCTGGACAGGAACTTGTATGTATAGAAGAATTTGGTAAATCTGAAACAGGAGTGCTGAACTGCAACTTTCTTCAGATAGCGCAATGGATCTTCTGGGTGCCAAACTGGTGTAAGAAGAGCAGCCTCAACTAAGGGTCTATCAGACAAAAGGCCAAAGCTTTTGTAACTGTCTATTGTTAGGTACTGAAGAAAAATAACACATAGCAGTTTGACCAGAATCTAGACTTCCTAGGAGTCAGCTATAAAAAAGGTCAAAGGACAGTCTTTATGTTAGAAGTTTTACCCAAAGGTGAAAAGTTACTACAAAAAGTTATTCTAAAATGACGTTTGAGAGAGATGATTACAGTGTAGATCAAAAATCACCTGGGACTGGAGAGATGACTCAGGAGTTAAAGCCTGTGCCTTGCAAGCAGAAGAAGCTGAGTTTGGATTCCAGATCCCACACAAAACAAACAAATCAAAAATATGCTGTGCAGAAATGGTAGGGGCTTGCACTTCTAGCCCTAAAAGGAGGAGTCTGAGTGTAATGGTTACTCTTAACTATTGCTGTGAGAGAGCATTCAAAGCCAAGCAACTTAAGAGAGAAAGGGAGATTTATTCAGCCTATGGTTCCAGAGGGAAGATACAGTTTCCCATGGTGGAAGCGGCATGGCTGGCCAAAGCTACATCACTGTAGACGTCTTGGAGGGTGAGAGCTACAAGACTGCTTACTGCAAAGGCAGACTTCTCCTGAAGGTAGACTTGGTCTAATCCACCTCAAAACCCATACTTTGTGACTGTCTTCCTTCAGCAAGCCTCCACCTCTTAAGGTGCCATGACCTTGCCAAACACATGAGACTGTGGGGGCACATTTCAAGCCATGACACTGGGAGATTCCAAGGTGACTCCCCGTGATATCCTTGGGGCCTTCACAGGCACGTGCTCATGCACGCATGCACACACATACACACATACAAAAAAAATGAGAACATTTTTAAGTTCACCTTATGGATCAAGAGCCAGTAGTTTGAGTTGGGCACATAAACTAAAATTGAAAGCAAGTATGGATATGATTCTGCTGTGGGTAATTTTATTGAAAACTCCCTGCACTAGCATGTGTGGCAACACTGAACTGAATGGAGAAGTTGTCCAGCTTGAAATTATCATACATAGAAGAAACAAACAAATGAAAGGAAAGATGATTCTCAGCAGAAAGAGTAGAAAAGGGACTTAGAGGATTAACTATTGAAAATGTTAGTTGAAAAGACTAGCTGACTCCCAAATTTTATTCTCTGACATCCACACACGTGTCTTGAGCATTCACATGTGTGGGTGCATGTGCATACACCACACACACAGACACACACACACACACATGCATACACACACAATGTTTTTAGAAACTAACAGTTACTTACACTGAATAAAGTAAAACATAACTAGAAAAATATTTTTGATACCTTACCTCCAACTAATTTACTGAAGGAAAAGAGCAGACAAAACACACATAACAGCAACATGAAATAAACTTTTATTCTAAAATTTCAATAATTTTAGTCTTCTTTTCACCCTGATTTATTTATTTGCTTCATTAACCAGTGGTAATTTATTTCTTTATTACAATGTGGCAGTCCCACACTGGTGGCAATTGGTGCATTTCCTTTGTGTTTGTATATCTAGTTGTGATGAACCACTGATAGTATTTTCTTCTAAGTGCAACATTACTTAGTACATTTTTAAAAATTTTTTATTATTTAAATTGTGCGTGTATATGTGTATGTATGTATGTGTGTATGTATGTGTGTGTATGTATGTGTGTGTAGAACCATGGAGGAATTCGGGAACCACCTTGGACGCCTCCACCTCTTCCTTGTTTACTCTGCTCTGGGATTCATAGGCTCCGCCCTACCAGGACTAGAAACACAGGCTGCCCCTGCTTCCGCCTGGCGTCTATATATGGGGTCTAGGATCCGAACTCAGGACCTTCTGCCTGCAAGGCAGAGGCTTAACCCCTGAGCCACCTCTCCAGCCCCTACTTAGTACACTTTTAATGTCACACTGATATTTAAATTTTGAGCAATGTACAGATTTTGTTTTTAATGTAATATCAATATTTCCTCATTTTCTCTGAATTCCTTATAAATAAATTCATCTCCAAAAAAAAAAAGACAAGCATTTTCCATTGTCCTTGTCATCTGTAATTAATTCATGATAGCAATACCAGAGGCATCTTCTGGATGATTTGTTCATAGATATTTGACAAAAGAGGCTGCTGAGAATGAGAACATTAACCCCTGGCCACAGGGTACCCCGGGTACCCCTGAAACCCTTCATCTTACCTGAAGTGGCTTCTTGGGGCACACACTTTGGTTTCTGGGTCAACACTGTGATGATGGGCATTCCCTACATACTTCTAACATACTTCTCATTGAGCTGCAATAAAAATTGGACCTTCCTTTTTTCTGCTTGAAGTCTTTCATGCTGAAATAATCTTCTTTTATATCTCCCAGTAAGTTTGACTCTCTTCTCATCTCCCCTGAGAGCAGGTTTAAATAACCACATCAAACTAAATAATAAGCATGGAATAAAATAAAGTCTATTACTGGATAAAGTTTTTTCTCTCTCTCCTATCTTTCTCCTCTCTCTCTCTCTTTCTCTCTCTCTCTCTGTCTCTCATCTTTGAAGTACTATTGTTTGAACTCAGTGTCTCATGCATGTCAATCACCTGCTCTACTATTAATCTAAGCCTTAGTTCTCATTGCTCCATTTTCATATTTCATTTGAAATTTGAATTATTTATTTCTAACAGCTCACAAAAAACTGAGAATATTGATAGTACTTGTTTATGGTTTTTATCAACACGTGTAAATTTACCTCTTTTAACCTTCTATAACTTTAGAACTTATTTTGATGAAAGTCACATTCTTAAACTTTTAAAAAACAATTTTAAACTGAGCATTTTTAATTTCACGTGGGATTCATCACCCTCTCAATGGCCAATGAATATTTTTATTGTACAGATTTGTAAATGTTTTAACAGGAGAAACTAAGAAATTCATTTCAGGCTAATAGTCAACTGACAACCTGTTTATTTGATAGTTTTTGCATCTTGATTATTCTCAGAATATCATTGTTAAGCTTGAATTTGTCGAAGGAAAGAAATGAATTAGCTGGAGGCAGGAGAGGCACAATGGAATAAATCTTTATCCCAGCCTTAAGGTTTCACCTGCATGCTCCTGAAGTAGGTCCATAGCTGACAAATTGAATTTCGGATTGTTTTAACTTCAGTGAATACATTCAATTCTCTGCCTCACTAGAGAGGAAATGTATCAAAGTGTTATTTATTTATAAGCCTTCTCAAACAAAAGTGGTGTTATTGGGCCACTTTCTCAATTATATTTGCTTTTTGCTATATTTGAAGTGTGAGAAGAATTTGTACCAATGCAGAAAGTAGTTCTAACTTAACCCTACTTTATTAACAAAAACAAGGAATGTTGAGGATCAAGAAGTTTGATATGAAGCCAAGTGTAACTAGAATGTTTCTATGAAATGAATCCTTGGCTTCACTTAACTCTAGCATTAAGAGACCTTACTCAACTTTCAGGAAGCAATTCATGATTTGGCCTTCCTTCTTTTTTCTTTTTTGTTTCTCCTGAATATTTCCAACTATAAAGTCATTGAATTTATATTTCTAAAGCTAGAATCTTATTTCATCTTTTAGAACTGGAAAATTGAATTTGAAATTCTGAATATTCTTTAAGATTTCTTTTATTCTTTGTTAGAAATTCATTACAAAGTATAGAGAGTAAAATGATGGCTGTTTACAACAAAAGAGGAAAATGGTGATACCCTGAGATTGAATTTTTTAATATGTTTATTTATTTATTTTTCCCCAATCATACAAGCTCAACAGGTACCCTGGTCCTCTCCTTCCCTCCACCCTTCCCCAGTCCCCCTTGCACCCTCCCACCTTTTCCCCTTCCTTTCACCCACCTTTCTCCATTTCTCCCTGTTTCCCCCCCTTTCCTCCTCCCATTCCTTGGAGCATCCTTTTGTGTGAATGCCATACTTCTCTCTGAGTCCTCCACTCTAGTGAGGTGTAAGGACTCAGTTACATAGCCTAAAGCCCTTTCTTGGGCTCCCCTTTAGTATGGGAGCACTATTATAACTGTTAATCCCTTGCCTCTAAGGATCCTACTGCCTGGGATCCATGCTAGACTTTGGGCGGTTCATTGACATGTCAGTCATTATGCAGGTCATGCAAAGTCCTCTTATGGCTACTGGGGCCCTAACTTGTGTGGAGCATCTTGCATATCATTGGCCCTCCCCATATTTAAGCTCTTACAATGTTGCTGCCCCCTCTTCTGCAAGTTTCCCTGAGTTTTAGGATGGGGGAAGATTTGGCTGGTCTGGTTCTAGGTGACTAATATAGGATCTTCGGTGTTCTGAATTATGGTTTGTTGTTTTCAGTTTTGCTGTTCCTACACTGCCCTTGGCTCCATCCTGACTGGTATTGGAGGTCACCTCCTAACCACAGATAAATGGTTGTTGAAATTAACATCTTACTATAAGAGGAGATTCAAAGGTAAATGCAATAAGATTAAGAGATGCAGTGGGGGGGGTCAGTGTCCCATTTGCAGGAAGGTTACCATCTATCTGCCAGTCCTTTTACCCTCCCTGATTAGTGAGATCAAACCTCCTCAGTCACAAGTGCCCAGGAAAGTAAGTTGAGAGTGAGCTTCACTAGATGTCTCTCTACTTACTTGCAATACTTGATGGTGCCTATTTTATCTAATGAAGCATGATCCCCTCTCTCTTATTTCTAAGGGGGCCCTCCTTCCCCTTCCTTTGCAATTAATTAACCTTTGTAATTACTGTAAGCATTACAGAGATTTATCTTTGAATATGTCATTAAGTGAATTTAATACTAGAATCCACTTATTAGGGAGTATATACAGTATCTAATTTTCTGTGTCTGGGATACGTCACTTAATATATTTTTTTTTCTAATTCCATCCATTTCCTGGCAAATTTCATTAATTCATCTTTTCTGATGGCTGAGTAGTATTCCATTGTGTAAATGTACTACATTTTCCTTATCCACTTGTCAACTTTTGGGCATTTGGGTTGATTCCATGACTTTGCTGTTGTAAATAGTGCTGCTATGAACATGGACGTGCTTGTGCCATTGTAGTGAATTTTTGGTTTATGGGGGATTATTCCCAGAAGTGGTATAGTAGGGTCACATGGCACTTCAGTCTTTAATTTTTTTAAAAATCACCAGACTGATCATCAGAGTGGCTGTATAAGCCTGCATTCCCACCAGCAATGTAGGACAGTTCCCTTCTCTCCATATCCTCTCCAGCATTTGGTGTTGTTGGTATTGTGGATTTTTGCCATCCTGACCGGGGTGAGATAATATCTCAGGGAAGTTTTGGTTCAAATTTCCCTGATGGCTGAGGATGTGGAGCATTTTTTAAGATATTTGTTAGACACTTCAATTTCCTCCCTGGAAAAGTTTCTTTTGAGTTCCCAGGCCCATTTTTTAATTGGGCCATTTATCTCCTTGGTGTTTAGTTTTCTAAGTTCTTATCACCACCCCCAAGGGTCTGCGTGGGCCCCCAAGACACTGTTACACTATTACATCTGGTGCCCCAACATGCATGTCAGCCTTTTTCTCTTTGTGGCACCAGTGTCGAGTACTGTGCCCCCTTAGGCAGTTTTTTGGTAAGCTGGCCTCTTTTTGTTTAATGTCTTTACTTTTGCAAGAGGTGAGTGTGAAGGTCCCTTTCCCTTTCTCTGTATTTGTCTGTCCACCAATAGAGAGGTACATTCCTTGTCTCATCTGTTCCTCTTTAGTCTTGTCTCTGTTCTTTAAAATGGACAACCTCTCCTCACACTGTAATGAGCCCACAATTTGAGAGCCTAATACCAACTTTCCACTGCTTGCCTCACCTCAGAGGAGTGCACAGAAGCTGCAGGACAGGAGGCTCCAGAGCATGGTGCCCATCTTTCCCACATGGTGCTCATGCCTTTACCCACCACAGTGGCACGAGGACGCGGAGGCTTGAAGCCCAGGTGGCCACCCACCCTCATGCTTCCCGGCCCACAGATAGCGAGAAGAAAAGGCTCCTTCTCCCCAATATGGGTGTCATCCTTACCATGGACTGATACCTCCTGCATCTTGTCCAATGGAGGGACCCCGTCACACTGCTATGGAAGAGACCTACTCCCTTATTAGCCCTGGGTCAAGGATATGCTTGTGTCTTCCCTCAGGATTCCACTTCGCCAATATGGTGTCAGCTCGAGATATAAGACCAGCAACAGAGATTGTGAAGCCTTCCCAGGAACCAGATTCATAAAATGAGTAAATCTGTGGGCACTTCACTGATTTTTTTTCATTTCTGTTGCATGCTGATTTTTTTTTGGCATGCCATTTTTAAACACATGTATGCATACTTAAAAATAAGACCAAATAATTTTTGGTAACATCTAAGGCCTTAGCTACTTATGTTCTATATCGATCACAATTGTTTTTCTATTAGATTGTAAGTTTTCTTTCTTTGTTTTCTCACTTGATTTTAATTTTTAATGGATTGTAAATTACATTATCATAGAAGGAACTGTTCTTTTATCAATTATATTGCTTAAGTGTTTCCTTCAACACATCTTTCAGTAGCACTCCATCAATAAGACCATGCTACAGGTACTTATGATCCTTGAATATCCAAGCCACGTTGCCTCTAGGGACATGGTTTGAGCTTGGATTGCAGAGATTTGTGAAGACTTAGTCTAGTTTACTATCCACATCCTGACATGCCTTCCAGAGGTGAGGTCCTTCGACGGCCAGTAGCCAATGACAGGTAAGATCCTGTGAGACAGGACGATCTAAGGCAGGCATGTTCTGTAATGCTGGATGCCCTCTGAAGCAGGGTCAACAAGGTCAGAGCAAAGAACTTTGGCTCCTGCTGGCTGTCAAAAATAAAAAGGATGGATATGTAGGAGGAATGGACAATGATTGTCCACAAAGGCTCCCATCCTCCATACAGAGAGGCTCCTTGGACTCCTCCCTCCTACTAACCATAAAAATCTTGCAAGACTACAAATCTCACAAGAGTACACCTTCTCCAGAGCAAAGACAGTTGGTGCTGTTAAATCACCTGGCTGAGAGGACCAATCTGGACAGGACAATTCAGCAAAGGCTCACGCTGGGACTTATGGGATGTTGGGTGGGGTATAAACAGCCTGAATTTTACAATAAACGAGACTGCATATGAACCTGAGAGCCTGCTTTGCCACTCGCCTGACTCCCAGAGTCTGTGCTGTTGATTCCACGCCAGCTTATCCCCACCCTCAAGGGTCTGGGTAGGCCCCCAAGACACTGTTACACTGTTAGAGTTAGTGAAGATTTTATCCCATTCTGTGGATTGCTTTTTTGCTGGGTTTACAATCTCTTTATCTGAAAAGAAACTCTTTAATTTCATAAGATCTCATTTACTGAATGTTGGTTCTAGTGGCTGTGCTATTGCATTTCTGTTTAGGAAATGTTGGCCTAACCCAATCAGCTCAAGGAAGTTCTCTACCTTTTCAACTACGATTTTTATATTCTCTGGCCTAATATTGAGGTCCTCGATCTATTTGGAAATAATTTTTGTGCATGGTGACAAGTACTGATCCATTTTTAATTTTCTGTATGTGGACATCCAGTTTTGCCAGTACCATTGTTGAAGATGCTGTTTTTTTTCCATTGGATTTTTTGGGCCCCTTTGTCAAAGATCAATGGCTATAATTGTGTGAGCTTATATCTGGGTCTTCAACCCTTATCCATTGATCTACATGTCTATTTTGGAGCCAGTACCAGGCTGTTTTTATTACTATTTGTAGTATACATTAAGGTTTGGTATGGTGACACATCCACCAGCGTTTTTGATATCCTGCATCTTTTTTGTTTCCATATGAATTGTGAGATTGTTTGGTCAATTTCTTTAAAGAATTGCTTTGGGATTTTGATTGGCATAGCATTGAATCTGTATATGGCTTTTGGTAGAATGGTCATTTTTATGATGTTGATTCTGCCGATCCAGGAGTGTGGGAGGTCTTTCCACCTTCTGGTGTCTTCTGTTATTTCTTTCTTTAGGGTTTTAAAGTTTTCATTATAAAGATCTCTCACTTCCTTGGTTAGGTTTATACCAAGGTATTCCATTTTTTTAGGGGCTATGGTAAATGGAATTGTTTCTCTTAGGGCTTTTTCACTTCTTTCATCCTTAGTGTATAGGAAGGCCATTGATTTTTACATGTTTATTTTGTAACCCTTCACCCTTCTGAACTTCTGTATTAATTACAGGAGTTTCCTGGTGTAGTTTTTAGGATCATTCAGGTATATGATCATGTCATCTGTAAATAGAGGTATATTGACTTCTTGTTTGCCAATTTGAACCCTTTTATCTCCCTCTCTTGTCTTACGGCTCCAGCTAAGACTTCAAGTACAATATTGAATAGCAGTTATGAGAGTGGACAGCCTTGTCTAGTTCCTGATCAAAGTGAGAATGCTTCAAGTTTTTTCCATTGAGTATAATCCTTGCTATTGGTGTGTCATATACATGTTGTATCATGTGGTCTTGGACTTAGGTTTGGTTTATATGATGGATTACATTTATTGATTTGCATATGTTGAACCAACCTGTGTGCCTCCGATAAAGCCTACTTGATCACAGTGAATGATCTTTTTGATATTTCTTGATCCAATTTAGTAAGATTTTGTTGAGACTCTCTGCATCTGTGTTCATCAAAGAGATTAGCTATAATTTTCTTATTTAACTGAATATTTATTAGGTTTTGTGATTAGTATGATATTAGATTCATAGAAAGAATTTGAAAGTGTTCTTTCCTTTGCAATTTGATGGAACAGTTTAAGGAGTATTGTGTTAATTGTTCCTTAAATGTCTGGTAGAATTCTGTGCTGAATCCATCTGGTCCAGGACATTTTTTGGTGGGAAGATTTGAGATTACTTGATTGATTTCTTCATATTTTATAGGAATATTTAAATAATTCAAAACTTCCTGATTCAATTTAGGTAAGTTGTGTTCACTCAGGATTTCATCCATTTCTTTTGTATTATCAAATTTCATGGAGTATAAGTTTTTGAATATGACCTTATAATTCTCTGAATTTATTGGGTATTAGTTGTGATAACTCCATTTCATTTCTAATTTTGTTAAATTTGAAAATTTGTTAATTTTGAAAAACATTATTTTTTCAAAAGACCAGCTTTTTGACTGGTTGATTGTACCATTTTCCTTAACTAAATTTCAGATATTTTTCCTCTGATTTTGTTAATCTCCTCTCTTCTACTGCTTTTGGATTGCTCTTGTATTTCTAAAGTTTTAAGCTGCATTGTTAAGTCATTTATTTGTGACATTTCTATTTTTATGTAGGCATTAAGAACTATAAACTTACCTCTTAGGATAGTTTGCATTGTGTCCCAGAGATTTTGATATGTTGAATTTTCATTATCGTTTTCATTCTTAGAAAGTCTTGAATTCCCTTTATGATTTCTTCCTGAACCCAATTCTCATTCAGCATCATAGTGTTAGTTTCCAAGAGTTAGTGTATTTTCTGCTGTTTGTAGTGTTGCAGTTGTCCAGCTTTACACCATGGTAGTCTGATAGGGTATAGGCTAAAATTTCAACTTTCCTTTATATGTGGAGATTCATTTTGTGGCCCAATATATGGTCTATTTTGGGGGAAAGTTCTGTGGGCTGCTGAGAAAAATGTGTATTCTTTGGTGCATAGGTGGAAAGTTTGATAGAGATCTGTAAGGTCCATTTTAGTAAGGGTTTGATTAAGTTCTGATGTGTCTCTGTTAATTTTTTGACCTGTTTTTCTATCCCATGTTGAGAGGGCAGTATTGACATCCCCAAGTATTAGTGTTTCTTGGTTCCATTAGCTTACAGAATTTTTTAAATTTTTTTTATTATTTATTATTTATTCAAGTGTGTGTGTGTGTGTGTGTGTGTGTGTGTAGAACCACAGTGAATTTGGGAACCACCTTGGGTCCCGGCATCTATACGTGGGGTCTAGGATCCAAACTCAGGACCTTCCACCTACAAGGCAGAGGCTTAACCCCTGAGTCACCTCTCCAGCCCCGGCTTACAGAATTTTTGACCAGCCTTTTACTTTTAGACTGTCCCTAGTTTTTGTGGTGAGATGTGTTTCCTGAAGGCAGCAAATCGATGGGTTGTGATTTCTAATTCATGTTTATAATCTGTGTCTTTTGATTAGTGAGTTAATTCCATTGACATTTCATGCTATAATGGAGAAATTACTTTTAATTCCTGACACTTTTTGTGCTTAGTGGCTTTCATAAGTGTATTATTTGGCTTATAGGTTTTGGTAGTATTATATTTCCCTTCTTCCTCCTGGATATGCTTTTCTTTTCTTCAAGCTTGAGTATCTTTTCTAGCATTTTTTGAAGGCCTTGTTTGGTAGTCATGTAAACCTTCAAGTTGTCTTTATGTTGGAAAATTTTCTTTCATCCTCAATCATGAGGGATACTTTTGCTGGGTCTACCAGCCTTGGGTTGACATTTTTGCTCCTTCAATACTTAAAGTACATCTCTCTAAGCTCTTCTTACTTTTACTGTTTCAATTGAAAAATCATTTGTTATTTTAATAGGTTTACCTTTAGAAGTGACTTGTTTTTTCCCCTTGAAGCTCTCAGCACATTTTCTTTGTTTTGTGGAGTGTTTTGACTTTTTTTTTTTTTTTTTTTGCTGTGGTGAGTTTCTAATTTGATCATATCTGTTTGGGGTGTGTAATGCCTCTTTTATTTGGATGGGTCTCTCTTTCTTTAAATGAGAAAAATTTTCCTTTATGATAATTTGAAAAATTTCCTCAGGTATGGTATTTTGGGATTCTTGTTTTAGTATTCCATGAATGAGCATGTTAGGGCTCTTCAAGGTGTCCCATAACTCTTGAATATTCCTCTGAAGCATCTTTTTGTTTTTATCAACTTCTTCCATTGAACTGGTAGGTTCTTCCACTTTGTCTTCAAGATCTGAAATTCTATTTTCTGCTTCATTAGTTCTGTTGATAAAAGTCTCTGTTGAGTTCTGGATTGAAGATAACTTGTCTTTTAGTTCAATTTAGTTCAATTTAAACTCTGCTTGAGATTGTTTTAGGTGTTCTATACTTATTTGTGTTTCTTCAACTGTTTTTCTTTTCTCCTTCAAGTGCCTGTTATGTTCCTTTTCAAAATGGTTGATGCAATTATTTAACTCCTCCCAGATTTCCTCTTTCATAGTATCATGATAGTGTCCTAGATCATGGTAAAGATCAGGGTTTGAAAAATCATTCTCTTGGGTATGGCTTTCTTGGCTATTTTCTGTGAGTTTGTTCTGGTTAGAATCTATCATTATGTGTTTAATTTTTTTGGTAGATTTCTTATCTTGTTTTTTTTTCTCATGGAATTGCACTGTGACCTGAGCATTTTTGTTTTATCTCTTAAGACCTTCTTTTTTTTCTGTGAGTTTTTGACTGAACTGAATTTGATGGCATTACTACTCTTGAGCAGTTATTATTAGTTTTTGCCTTATAGTTGAGTATGCTTTTCTGGTATTGGTGTTATTTCCTAGAAGAGGCTATTAGGCTGTTTGTACAGCAATTAAGTTAGGTTTAGTAGAGAGGGAGTGGAGATTAGTATGGTGGTGTACTTTTTTGGTTTAATTGGTGTTATGTGAGTGTGAATGGTATAGTCCCAGAAGCTGAATGCCTTTTGGGATGTCTATATGAAAATGTTAAATTACAATGACTTATAATTGAGAGGAACAAGATGGTAAAAAGGGGTTTACTTATCTTTGAGCTGGATGTGAAGATTCTCTCTCATGTGATGGAATGATTTTAGAAGAATTCAGATGTATGGTGTTTGTCCCTGAGAGCTTTGCTTGGCTTTTCTCTGGACTCTGTTGAATTTCTCTACTCTGTTGAATAGCAGGGAGTCTGCCCTGAGCAGTAGGGAATCTACCCTGATCTGGGTCTGGGGAACAAAGGCAGAGTGTCTAGCATGGCACTCAGATCATCTGAGACCTGGGGCGTAGCCTAGGGGCCTTCCCCAGCTCCAGAACAGACTGGCTGCCCCTCTAGCTACTGGTGAGGTACACAGGTGACCTGGAACCTGGGGCATGGTCTATGGGTCTTACTTGAGCAGCAGGGTGTCTGCCCTGGTTCATTCCGGGGCACAAGGGGAGAGTGAATATTTTTAAACAAGTATTTAAGCCTCTTATCATTTCTTTGTATATACTAGCCTATCTCTTCAATTGCAATTATCCTCTACATCATTATACCTAATATAATGCCAACAATATGCTAATGAGATGAGATACAGTGCCCTGTGATGGAGAACTTAAATACATTGATACAACTTTAACAGAATTAAACTTTTATGTTGATGTGGACTATTTGGCTCTAAACAAGACATCCAAATCACTCCTAATCCCAAAGCTTATGGTGCTTTCTAGAAGAAGAGAAATATAAGAATGTAAGAGTCTGGGAGTGGGACAATATGCTGCTGGACAGTATCCTCTGGAATGTCTGGGCTTCTGAACACAAAAACTTAATGTAGCAATGTCTACTTCTCAAGATCTCACAATTTTTGCCTATCTAAAGTTCACCATTCTATAGGTCAGGGTTGTCTAGAGAAGTGGAATCAATAGACTCGATGTATATATAAAGAAATTCATTGAATTGCCTCACAGAATAAAATCAGTGTATTTCAATAGTGGCTGCCTGGAGCTGCTCAGTTCTTTAACTAAGTATCTCAGAGACCAAAGGCTCCCTGCAAAGTTTCAAAACTCAATCATGCTGGAGGACTGAAGAAGCTGGGCTCTGATGTCAGGGATGAAAAACATCAAGACCCAAGAGATTGTGCTCTGCTCTCAGCTAAGAATAGTGGCAGCAGAAAAGACAACAACACATCAGTAATGGACTCAACACAGCAAATCCACACAGGGCAAGAGAGGGCAAGTCCCTCTCCCTTTCATTTCCTTTTATTGGGTCCAGTACTGGAAAGCACCACCCACTATAATTGGATCTTCATCAATTAAACAATCACCTGTTGGCTTGTTCAAGAGCTTGCCCTATCAATTCTTCAGAGCTGTGTGGCAACAGCCTGCAAACATCAAGTTGACTACTGAATCTAGATATTACAACCATATGATGGGGGAAGATCTCAAGAGACCTTACACTTTCTTGAGAAACTATTGAAAATTAATGCCAAACAGGATATATACTCAATGATATACCCATCATTAAGTCATCCATGCCTTAGTAAGTATGAAGGCACTTGCCATTACAGTTATTCTAGTACCACATTTGCAAAAAGTCATGCAAGTAGGAGAAGTTTGGCTGGAAAGGAGAAAATATGCAGTGGGAAATAGATGCAAGGTGGGATCAGGCAATGAAGGGTGAAAATGTATGAAGCTCTCAAAGAATAAAAAATTGAAAGAATAAAATTGTTAGTCACATTATGTCCTTAAATAAATATAAAAATGATCACACAACTCAAGCCCATTTTCCATAGTGTAAGCTATACTAAATCGGTAGCATCAATCCTGCATATGTTTCTCTTATTACCTTTTCAATACCAATAGGTATATACTGAGTGTCACACTATTTTTGAGTGTCACACTATTTTGCCATCTTTTTTGAACAAATTTAAGAAGAAAAGGACCCTCCCCTCCACACATTTAATTATTGTTATGCAATTATGTAGAATTTATTTTTATGTAGTCATTTTACAGCATTTTTGATCATAAGCGTCATATCAGGTTTAACACACACTTAATTATTGTTATGCAATTATGTAGAATTTATTTTTATGTAGTCATTTTACAGCATTTTTGATCATAAACATCATATCAGGTTTAACACACACTTTGCCTATTAAAATAGTGTACCTTTGGGGCTGGAGAGATTACTCAGGTGTTAAGACTCTGCCTTGTAAGTGGAAGGTCCTGAGTTTGAATTCTAGGTCCCAAGTAAAAACGCCAGACAGAAATGGTGATGTCTTGAACTTCTGGCCCTGTTAGGCAGAGCTCAGAAATCCCAGAGACAAGCAAAAAGGAGATAGAAGTAATCCATGATGCTTCCAAAGTCATTCTTGGCTCTCCACAGGGACACACACACATATATATATACACACACACAATAATAAAATAATAAATAGAAAAAAATAAATAAAATAATAAAAAGAAAATGAACCTCTGAAGGCAGAAAAAAAGATCAGTACCACTGTTGTTGATTAGGTTCATTCACTCAATTTTAATCTAGCATTTGGAATTTCTGGAGTTAGTATTTTATCATAAATTTGTTCTGGGGCTGGAGAGGTGGCTCAGGGGTTAAGCCTCCGCTTTGCAGGCGGAAGGTCCTGAGTTCGGATCCCAGATCCCACGTATAGACACCAGGCGGAAGCGGGGATGGCCTGCGCTTCTGGTCCTGGTAGGGCGGAGCCTGTGAATCCCGGGGCAGAAGGAGATGGAGGCGTCCATGGTGGTTCGCGAATTCATCCGTGGTTCTACACATACACAGACACACACACACAGACATACACACACGCGCACACATACACACGCACATGCGCATAGTTGAATAAATAATCATAAAAAAATAATTAAAAAAAATTTGTTCTGTCTTTTGTCTTTGTATTAATGAAGCCATTTTCTGCTATTAGACTGTAAATTATATTAAAACTGGTTTTTTATCATCATGAAATTTATGTAGAAATATGCTTTTTCTCTGAACAAGAAAGAATATTATGATTCTAATGTTAACTTGGTTACTTATGGCGACTTAGATAATTCATTTTACTTTCAGAATCTCATCTTCATATCAGTACTATTGATATTAATTTCTAAATTTATATTAAGAACTGTATGTCTTCCAAAAAACATACTAACACTACATCCTGTAATTATAAGCTAGAAATATGTTTATTTATAATAAATAAATATTGCTTTAAAATACTTTTTACCATTATTTTGTTGTCCAGAAGCTGAATGTCATGTGATCATAATTCTTCTGTTGAGGAGATAAAATGCAATCGTTTACTTGGTTTCAGAACAGACTGAAAAGAAAGAGAGGCAGATCTGAGGTATCCTGAACTGCCTTCTTTACAAGTCTTAGAAAAGCTGAAGAGTTTTGCCTTTATGTAAAAATATGTTCAAGGTAATTTTGGGAAATGGTATAACAAGCTTAAATCTTATTGCATTCAGAATTGTGCACTGAAAACACTGAAGGAGTTGTAACAATTCATAAATTTTTAATGATATGTATTTCTTTCAAAATGGGCAATATATCTAAATACATTGTATCAATTTAATTGAGAATATTTAATGCATAAATATTATATTTATGCATATATATGTATGTATGTATATATGTACATACACATATTTGTTTCTCCTTTGGTAAAGGCATAATATATCTGTCCACTGGATGTTTAACTCATTTATTCATAGATTTAAATCTTTTTCTAGAAAACGTGAAAATCATGTTTTACAGTTGATCCTCCACTCACTTTGCATATTTTCATGTGCCTTTTGACTATTATTTCCAAATTTTTTTGTAATAGAGTATGTGTCCTTGCTTAATGGTGCTATTCTTCTCTATGATGACTTTTGCAATTTATGTCAAAATAGAAAGCCTTTCTATTATTTTTGGTTAAAAAGTAATTTTTCCAAAGTTCATGTTGTATTTTTATTAATAAATAGTTCCTTTAAACTGTAAACATCTAGGGCTACACCTTCAAGAAATTCTGAAATATAAATTCATTCTTCAAGTAGTTAATTACTATAACAGTATTTATTATTAATGTTTATTTCAAAGGATAACTATTATATATTCTTCTTATGTTTGTACCTTTTTGAGGTGTTCTATTATGATATATTAATCTGCTTCTTTATCAGTGTAGCTGATATTTTGCTATTTCAATTATTGTTTATAATTTAATAAATCTATTAGACTACTATAATTTTGTGTACATTTATAAGTTATGCTACAGACAATCACCATATTTTAAGTATGCATACACTGGAAAACTGATATAGGTCAGAAGACAACTTTTGGGAAATCCCTTCCTTCATCTTTCAAGCTTCTGGAAATTGAACTCAGGTTGCCAGATTTTGAACAGTCATCTTAAATGTTGAACTATTTCACTGGTTCCTGATCTTGCTTCTTAGAATCACTTTTTAATCATGACATGATTAGGAGTATAAAATTTGAGTATAAGATTTTAGCTCTCAGATAACTACTTATATAATTTGTTACTACTGATTAATTTTAGTTGTTGCAGATTTTATTATGAATGAAATTATGTCATACGTGATTTTGTAGATTTGACTTATTTTAGCTTAGCATGATGTGGTGATACACCATTAGAATGCTTACATTTATTTTTTTCAATAGTATTCCATTGTATAGTATTTATCATATTTTTATCCGTTCACTTCTGATAGATTTTGTTGTTTTGGTTTCTCAATATGATAAGCCTAGCTTTTCTGTATGTTTATACAGCTGTTGATGTAAGCTATGATATCTTATTATAAATATATGTGTGGATATTAATGAATTGAAAACTTTTACATTACTGTAACAATTATGAAAGTTCTCAGTTGCTCCATAAAAATCACACTTGGCATTTTTCAGCCTGTTAAAATTTGGCTGACTTGGGGCTGGAGAGGTGGCTCAGGGATTAAGCCTCTGCCTTACAGGCAGAAGGTCCTGAGTTCAGATCCTAGACCCCATGTATAGACGCCCGGTGGAAGCGGGGGCGGCCTGCGTTTCTGGTCCTGGTGGGGCGGAGCCTGTGAATCCTGGGGCAGAGTAAACAAGGTGGAGGCGGTCCACGGTGGTTTCCCAAATTCACCCGTGGTTCTACACACACACACACACACACACACACACATACACACTAAATACACACACGTACACGTGCACACATGCACACTTGAATAAATAAAAAATTAAAAAAAATTTGGCTAACTTTATGGATATCTAGTAAGTTCCCATCCACTAACTTTATGATTCATTAGTCACTGAAGATAGTGAACAACTTTTCCCATGTATATTAGTCATATTTATATCTTTGTGGAGTGTGGAATGTTTTACACTGCTAAATGTTTTCATCTTGCTTTTGAAGTTGAAGAATTATTTATATAATATGTTCACAAATCCTTTTCTGAAGGCAGTATCCAAATGTTCTCTTCTCAATTTCAGTTCACCATAAAATACCAATATATATATATATTTAGAAGATATTTATTGAACACAGAAATCTGGAGTCTCTTGCTTAATGTGTGGCTTCTAGAATTAAACATATTAGAGTTTCATCCCACAGATAACATTCTTGCCTAAAAGTAGAAAGATCAGGAATAACAATGAAAGTGTTTCCATCTCACTGTCTTTATAGAAAAAGTGGAATTTCCATTCTAGTCAAATCAAAACCCAATATCTGTCATGTAATCAGCAAGTATTTTCCCCTTTAGTGTTTAGAAACATTTTCATTTTATAGCTCTTTCTCCATTTTAAAACTTCTCTCTGAAGTGAAAAATAACTATTCTAAAGACACTAGTGAAATAAAGTATTTTGTATCTGTATGTAATATAACTGCTGTGCATATGAAATCATACATGTATCATTTCTCCTAATACAGAAGAATAAGCTAGCAATTTCAAAATATCCTTTTCTTATAAACATTAATAGTGAAGACTTAAAGTCTCTTCAAGTTTGGTTCAAATTCATAAAACTTAAAATAACTAAAAGCTGTAAAATGTATTTATATATCATTTATCCATATATTTATATAGTTCTAAAATGAATATTCAATGGATATATGAATGCATAAGCTAGAAAGACCTAAATTTCTCTTTGCTATATGCTATGTAGTTTTATTGACAGAATAACAAAGACATCCAAAAGATTCTCTAACTTGAATAAGTCATTTTAAATATTGATAATAAGCACATTTCCACCTTCATTCAGTTTCAAATTTCTAAAAACATACATAATTTCAGAAATCAATGGCATTTGCTTGTATCTGTCTCATGTTTCAAGAATAGCTGCAATTAGTACTTCTCTGGTAGTTCAAATACCTGTCAATAGCTGGCTGATAAAAAATTTATCTTGATTTCCATTTTTATTTTGACATTTATTTACAGAACACATAAAAAGAATGTTCATAATGAAGCAAGTCAGTCTGTGTCTGCATTTTCTCTTTTAGCTGATATTTAATTGAGTCTAACAAAGCTAGCATTCCAACAATATCACTGACATTGACAAACTATATGTAGGAGGCAGTCCTGGATGAGGAGAGGTCAAGTAAACAGACCACTGGAACCTTAAATTGCTTCTTCCTGAAGAAATGCTTAATATCAAGTAAGTCTCCTGATCTGATATTCACTGTGTTTTATGTCTTAAAATTAGAGAGTTATTAGGTCAGCACTCTGAAAACTTGATTAAAAACACATTACCATGTCCAATGTGAATGATTTGATTTATATAATATGGACAGAAAATACCTCAGTAACTTAGCTGAAACAGGAATTTTATATTTACATATAGGCAAGAGTTTTATGTATTTCTTATAAGAAGCAAAGAAGCATGATAATTATGGAGTTCTATAAGAAAGTTAATGTAGAAGTATGGTATAGATGTTAGCAATGGTTAGCTATGGAAGCTAAGTGTCTGAACTGTAGGAGTCTGAAACTTTTCTACTGATTTCTTGATCTCAGATGAAAGATATGTGTTTTTAATTTCTGATGTTGATTTTTTTCCCTTTTTTGGTTTTAACTGTTTATTCTTTTTTCCCCCAATCATACAAACTTAATAGGTACCCCAGTCCCCTCCCTTCCTCCCCCCTCCTCCCCTTTCCTCCTCCCTTTAACTCCCCTCCCTCCCTTTCTCCCAGTGCCCACCTCTTCCATACCAATCCCTGGAGCATCCTTCAGTGTGAATGTCAATCTTCCCTCCAAGTCCTCTACTCTAGTGAGGTGTAAGGACTCAGTAGCATTGCCTAGAGCCTTTTCTTTAGTTCCCTTTAATATGGGAACACTATTGTGACTGTTAATTCCTTGCCTCTAAGGATCCTAGTGTCTGTGATCCATGCTAGACTTTGGGGGGGGGTCATTGATATGTCAGTCATTGTACAGGTCATGCAAAGTCCTATTATGGTTATTGTGGCCCTAACTTGTGTGGAGGATCTTGCATATCATTGCACATCCCCATCTTTAGGCTCTTACAATCTTACCACCTCCTCTTCCGCAAATTTCCTTCAGCTTTAGGATGGGGAAAGATTTGGCTGGTCTGGATCCAGGTGATTAATGTAGAGTCTCTGATGCTCTGAATTATGGTTTGTTGTTGTTTTCACTTTTGCCATTCCTGCACCGCCCTTGGCTCCATCTTGATTGGTATTGGATGTCACCTCCTAGCCAAAGATAAAAGCCTGTTAAAATGGAGTCTTATAAGAGTAGATTCAAAGATAGATGGAATAAGTGTAGGAAACCATGGTGAGGGAGGTCAGTGTCCCATTTTCAGGATGATTAAGATCTATCTGCCAGACTCTATGTTGTCCCTGACTGGTGAGATCAAACCCGCTCAGTTGCAAGTGACCAGGAAACAAAGTGAGTGGGCTTAACCAGATGTCTCACTACTTGCAGTACTTGATGGTGACCTATTTTCTCTGTTGCAGCATGATCCCCTCTCTCCTTATTTCTGGGGGGGGCTCTTTCCCCGTGCCTCCTGTTTATAATCTTTGTGATTACTGTAGGTATTACAGAGATTTATCTTTGAATATGTCACTAAGTGGGTTTGGTACTAGGATCCACCTATTAGGGAGTACATACGATGCTTAATTTTCTGTGTCTGGGATACTTCACTCAATATAATTTTTTCTAATTCCATCCATTTCCTGGCAAATTTCATTAATTCATCTTTTGATGGCTGAGTAGTATTCCATGGTATTAATGTACCCCATTTTCCTTATCCACTCATCAACTGTTGGGCATTTGTGTTGATTCCATGACTTTGCTATTGTAAATAGTGCTGCTATGAACATGGACGTGCTTGTGCCATTGAGGTGAATTTTTGGTTTATGGGGGATTATTCCCAGAAGTGGTATAGTAGGGTCATATGATACTTCGGTCTTTAACTTTTTTAAAAATCACCAGACTGATCATCAGAGTGGTTGTATGAGCCTGCATTCCCACCAGCAATGTAGAAGAGTTCCTCTCTAGCATTTGGTAGTGTTTTTGTTGTGGATTTTTGCCATCCTGACCGGGGTGAGATGATATCTCAGGGAGATTTTGATTTGCATTTCCCTGATGGCTAAGGATTATTTTTTCCTTTTAAGATAGCATCTTACCATGTAGGCCATACTGTAGGCTGATCTTAAAGTTCTGTATTTCTTGCCTTAGTCTCTCTAGTACTAGAATTAGAGGCATGCAGCATTATTCTCAGGTCAAAAACTTCATTGTTCTACAGCTTTGGTTTCCAATCAGAATTATGGGATATAGTAGCACAAAAAAAAAAAATTCTGAGTTTTTAAGTTCAGTCAGCTATATGCCAAGAAACCCAGTCTTCTCTCATAACATAGAGCTCGTTCTTCAAAGTGGTTGCTCAACTGCTCCCTAAACTCATCTTCTACTTGTTGCAAAAATGGTATGGTGTTCATACAAATCATTCTGTCTAGTGAACTGAGAAATAAATGTGATTATGCTATATGTTTTAATCAAAAATGATTTTTAATTTTATGTGCAATAATAATGGGAAAGTAAATATAAACTTTTTGAATAGATGAACTTGCCCTATCTTTTCCTTCCTTCCTTCCTTCCTTCCTTCCTTCCTTCCTTCCTTCCTTCCTTCCTTCCTTCCTTCCTTCCTTCCTTCCTCTTTCCTTTGTTTTTACCAGCTGGAAACAAAAGGTTATAATGTCCCAGGAAATGGAAAGTTGAAAAGAGGGGAAAAAAGCTGACCTTCTGAATTATTGTGTGGAGGAGAGTCCTTATACCTTTATATAGACCATCACTTCAGATGGAAAATAATTGTCTTTTTTCCATGATATTTCTTTGTTTTGGTTTTCTCTACAATATTTATATTTCCTTGATTTTATCACTATAGCAAGAAATCTTTGTAAACTGTAAATCTCAACTTCTTTAATAGCTTTTATTTAATTTAGCAAATAGATTTGGCAAATAGTTCCCTCTATGCAGATCTTCTTTATTTACAGCATTAATTAAAAAATATCCTCTCCTTCTTTTATTGATCATTTCACCTGTGCTTGGTGTGCATCATATTCTTTGCTATGTCCACTGGTAACCAAGACACAGTGGACAGTGATAAAGGTAGCTGAACAGCTCACTGATTATTCTTGTCAGTTTTCCCTCGAGGTGACCATTTTTCCTCTCAGTTTAATTACTTCCCTGATTCTTATAGTAAGATGTATTCTTAATGGAGTACCAGTTGTTGAAGCAAACTTACAGTATCTCTAGGGAAGTGTCAGTGAGGAGTACAAAACTCAACATTCATCAACATATATACTCAAGAAATTCTTCTCATGTTACTAAATATAGAGACATTGAGTGGACAAGCATTTCAGATGCTTAAAAATGTACTAGCTTTTGGTGCATGTTAAGAAACTTCTTCAAGGACACTTTATAAGTCATTAAAAGCAGACTGACAGCCATTTTTGTGTTAAAATGGCTCCGTTCAGTTAGTTCTCTGTGTAATTCCTACCAGCTTAATGACATGCAGTTAAGTTATCTACTTTCTTATTGTTAGGATCACACAGATGCTCCTTTCAGAAGGAAAGCACAGCTGTCCATTATCTGTTCCATTGAATTACATCAAGATAGAAATTGGGGAAAAGCACTTATGAAAATCAAAAGATTTTTTAAAAATTCTGAAGTATAAAAAGTTTCAATTTATTGGACTCAAAACAATAATACCCGTAGAATTATTGTGAGTGTCTTACAAGATGAGGAATAATGACATAAAATACTAAGACTGCATGTCTTGTAAGACACTCATAATAATTCTATATTATTGTCTTGTTCTACTAGTGGTATTTATATTAGCCTATTTTGTGTCCATGAAACATCATAATTTTGTCTCAAATCCCACAAAAGAATCTCAGTCTAGTCTCTTCTGCATGTATATTATCTTTTATAGATATCTAGAGAATCTGTTGAACTAATACCATTCTCTCTCAAATTTCTACATTTAGAATTTTGTGAAATGGTACTAACATTATTGACTTCTGGAGTCAAGTATTAACTTGGTGAAGTTAGTTGTGTGAAGCCTAGCAGGAGCACAATAGTCATAATGACAGAAATTCCTATCATGTCATTCGTGGTCCTTTTACCCAACACAAATGCCTGTCCTAAACATTCTTTTATGTGTGTGAATGCCACTGATGGGTTAAGTTACTCTAGTATGCCTGCTATTGATATCTAGGTTCCCTGCCATGGAACATATTTCAGTAATATTTTGCTTTCTGCTGAGAGCTAACATATTTTCTTTCTTGGATAATAAGAGCAAAGCACTTAACTTCTATGCTGGCTGCCAAAAATCTTAGAGCCAGCTTTTATACTTATTTAAAATAATGGTGGTGACCTTTATCATGGGTATATGTTCTTTCATGTACTCTCAAAAGAGAGTTTACATTCTTACTCTCATTTCTTATACTATCTATCTGAAAATTCCATGTACACATACCTGAAAAGAGAAAAGATATATAGATTTCATTGTGAAATATGTCGATTTGCAGCTCTTTGTAGGAATCATGTAATTATGCAAAATCATATGAAATTAGATACATAGCTTGATTATATTTATGGTTGATTTCTCTTACTTGCTGTGAATGTACCATTATTATTCCATTAAAGAAATATTCGAATGTTTATGCCTCACCCAGACCTATCTTTGTGTCAGGGAAGGGAAGAAAACAACACAGTTCTGGGTTTAACATGAATTTACAAGTTGTAAAATAATTTGCATATAGTCTATTTAGTAATTTTAAAAATTGTTAGAAAAACTAACAGAGTATTGAATGCTTGAAAAAATTTAAAAGAAAGCTTTTTTGCTTTCTTTTGTGATTTCTTTTACCTCTATTTAATTTTCGTCTCATGAATGTTAATGATTTGCACACAGTTTCAGTGAGTACAAATCTTTGTTAATATTCAATGACAACTGGAAAAGGTGGGATTGTATTTATTAAAACACTTTATGGGTACTATCTGTCCTGGTTATCTGTAGGGTCAGTATTTCCTATGTGTCCTGTTATTTGAAATATTCATGGAAGTTAAGAGAATATACCAAAGATAGATAATTTGTACTCCAGAGTAATAAAATGCTATAGTTTGAAAACAGGATAGATATGATTGCATCTTAATGAACATAAATTGAATTAATCCAGAAATAAAAGTATAGTATGTTGTAGTATATTATAGTTACAACATAACCCAAATAAGTAGACTGTGCAAAGAGGTATACATGACATCTTAATAATATATAATGATCATACTTATAAGAATACATTCAGTGGGGCTGGAGAGGTGGCTCAGGGGTTAAGCCTCTGCCTTGCAGGTGGAAAGTCCTGAGTTCAGATCCTAGACCCCACGTATAGATGCCTGGCAGAAGCGGGGGCGGCCTGCGTTTCTGTTCTGGTAGAGCGGAGTCTGTGAATCGTGGGGCAGAGTAAACAAGGAGGAGGTGGAGGCGGTCCATGGTGGTTCCTGAATTCTCCCGTGGTTCTACACACACACACACACATATACACACACACACATACACACACAATTGAATAAAAAAAAAGAGAATGCATTTAATGTACTTAAGAATCACAAAGGATTTTTGGGATTTAGCAAAAGTGAAATTGGACTGACTGAAAAGTAGCAACAGAAGAGCTTTTTGGAAGTTTCAAAAGTCTTTCTGCTTTAAAATGGTTAATTAGAGTTACAAATATTTTAGTAAGTTAGAGTATTTTTCCACGGAAGATTTTCCAACATGCTTTTTTGTTGTTGCTGGTACTTTTACAATATTAATCCCTTAAGCAGCCACAATAGTGTTACTATACTAAAAGGGAACACAAAAAAAGTGCTCTAGGCAATGGCATTGAGTCCTTACACCTTGTCAGAGAGGAGGACCCAGAGGGAAGTTTAACATGCACACTAAAGAATGTTCCAGAATGGGGGAGGGGGTGGAGAGGGCACTGGGAGAAAGGGAGAGAGAGGGGAAAGGAAGGGGAAAAGGGGGGAGGGAGCAAGAGGGTCCAGGAAGCGGTGGAGGGAGGGAGGGGAATGGGGTATTTATCAACTTTGTGTGAGTGGAAGAAATAAAAAAAATAGAAAAAATATTAATCCCTTAAAAATCCATTTGACCATACAAGCAAAAAGATGTGAACATAAGAGAAAGAGTGGCTGGAAAGGAGAAAATATGAAGTGGAACAGGAGTGGAAATGAGGATGGAACTGAGTAGTAAAGGGAGAAAATGTATGAATTGATTGTATTTATGTATGAAAGTGTTGCATTAGTAAGGGTTCTCTGGAAGAATAGAATCCCCAGAATGTAATATACATATACATATATGAGACCAGTCTACCACTGGACTGTACCACCTACCATGGGATGGGTTTTCCACATCAATTAAGCAAGTTCCTGAAGATTTGTTCGGGAACCTGTACCAACTACTGATATTCCACAACTATGCCCTAAACAGTCTGCAACAGTCAAGTTAACACTCGAATGTAAGCATAAGTGTCAAAGAAAAAAAATAATTTAAAAAACATAGCCAGCATAGTTACTATGTAAAAGAGAAGGGAAATGACTTGTACCAACTCCTCTTGGAGGATATTAGGAAAATTCTCCACCAGAACCTCATTTGGAGTTCCACAGTCTGTTCCTTTTGCTGCTTCAGCATTCCTCTTAAATGCTAAACATCTGCTTAGAGTTCCACTGCTTCCAGAATGCTGAGAAAGGTGCTTACACTAAGTTTGTAGACTAGCAAAGCATATTTTACACTTTTTCAATTAAACTAGGAAGCCATGGAGTTTCCCCTATCAACACTGCAGTAAGCATTGTAGTGAATATTGAACTGGGGACAAGGGAACCATCACTTTCTTAGGGAAAGTCAGAATATAGAAAATCTTTTGTGTGCAATATGGTGGAAAGAACATAGAACCTCAGAGATAGCTGACCTCACTTTCAGGACGTGCTCTATAACAATATCGTGCTTATCCATCAAAAGAGATGCACTGAGAGGAATATTAGATGTAAAAATGTAAAAAAAAAATCTTTAAAATGCAAATCACTCTATATACAAACTGTGGTCTTCAGAGACTCCACATTACATCCTTCATGTAAGGATGTCTTAGAATATTCACATCATCTAAAACAGTTTCCTTCTCAGATTTCCCTTGATAAACCTTCAAATAAAGCTTCCCAAAAACTTTAAACCCTTTCATCAACCAACACTTTACTCTCTACTTCTCAAAGTCTCCCTTGCATTTTCTTCTGACACTAATGTATTCCAGATACTATCATGGCCCAAAGCATGCTCACTTAGCCAGAACATTGTAGATACTGACCTTAATTCAGCTTCAAAATTTCACAGTAGTTATAATCACTCTCTTTTATGTGTGCAAGAATTCTTTAAAATGTAATAACATTTAGTTCTCTCAACACTCACAGTCTTCTTATGCTTAAATAAATGGTTGCAAATAGGTTTCCTTTCTTAATAACAGTTCAAGTTTGGTAAGACAGATGGTCTCATTAGCCCGAGACACTGGCAAACATCTATCTTTTCCCTAACTAATTGTCAGCTCACCATTTTAAAGCAATATTGTAACAGAGACCAGCAAAGACATTCAACTAGGAAGCTTCCTGCATATTGATAAACACTCTCAATATTTGAATCCTAAAGATTGGACTTACTGATTATAGTTGGTCAATAGTAGGTCAATAAAATTGGTATTAACTCTGTTCCATTTATGAATTTTTACTTATTTATTAATTTTAATTTAGATTATATTGAATATGTACAAGTCTGAAAGTATTACTGAGAAAGATGGACAAAACATTGGAGGGAGCCTAGGATGTCCTCTATCATCCAAGCCAACTTTATTGTAGCATATATGAGTATTTATAGGAAAACAATCAAGGAGCAGGGCCAAATTCAGGAAAACATCAAAAAGGAGGACCAAATTCTTTACAGGATTATGTAAAACATATACATTCCAGTTAACAAAGAAAAGGCAGGAATGACATCTACTTGTTGCAGCCAGACATGATGCCTCCAGGTAGAGGCATGGCACCTTGTTGCTAGAAAGGAATGGATGATGTATGCCTCTGTTGGACCCTGAGACCCTTGCCCTAAAATTCACAAAGCGGGCTGGTTCAGGCCCACAGTATAGCCCTTGCTTGTAGTCATTCAGGCATCCATTGTTTATAGCCATCCAAGCATCCATTGTTAGTCATTGCTTAAAACTATGTACAGCCTTGAGCTTTTTACAGGTACTTCCCCACCCCTTAAGACCTCCGGCCCTTCAGTTCTGGAAAAGCAAGTTTGCCCAAAGGGAATTCCATCAATGAAGGTCACCCAGAATGAACAGCCTGCGGTTAAGCAGGTGGACTGGAACGATCACCAAGAGCCAACTCCACCCGAGCTCTTGCCGACCAATGACTGTAAAGGTCATAGAAAATTCCTCAGCTAAGCAACCCCCCCCACCCCAAGACCCCTTAAAAACCCCTTGCCCGAGCTGCTCGGGGCCGCTTCAGTCTTTCCTGTGTGAAAGGTTGCTGGAGCCGCCCGGCGCGTCGTTAAATAAAACCTCATGCTATTGCAGCGAGAAGGGTCTTGGTCTTTCTCTCGGTGGCCTCCTTCCTGACTGAAAGACGGGGGTCTTTCACCTCAAAACAGAGTTACTTAGTCCATGCATTAGCATATCTCAAATATGTAGGAAGGAACTTTCTGAGGAGGTAACAGCTCAGCCACTCCTGAGAAAAAAAAGGATCCAAGAACAGACAGGAGGTAAACTCAACTTCCAAGGGAAGGAGTTAGGCCTGCCATTGTCTTGCAGATAAGAGGCAAACTCAATTTCCAAGGGAAGGAGCCCTTAATAACAGCCCATTTCAGATGCTAATGTATCATTCTGGAGAGAGCAGGCTTGGATTTGACAACACCCACAGTTTTGTATGTATTTTATCATTTGATTCTACACAGATTTCACTTCATAGTCTGCATATCCTGGAAAAATTTCTTCATTAGATAATCCGCAGGAGCATGAGAAAGATAGTAGAATATGGAAATTATACGCTTCAGATAAGATAAAGTTCAGATAGAACCTAGAATGTGAGAAGTTATTGTAAATTCAAAATGATAACACTAATTAGAGCTACATCTTAATATGCTAATAATTGGACAGATAATATTAATGAGAGGCAAACGAGCATTTTCACTTAGAAAACTGAAATTTCATTATGTATGTAGAATTTCCAGGTAGATAATTATGTCTATGTTTAGCTATGCCTTTTTAAATATTATACACACAATGACTTGAAATTAGCAGAAAGTTGCTGATTTATCCAACTAAATAATTATAACTAAATGAATCCTTCCTTTTTGCATCTGAAATTGCTTTAAAAATTTAAATGGTGCCTACCCCTCATGGATTCAATGCCTGGCATCCATGTGTTCCTCAGGGTGCCTTTGTCCCTCATGGTCCTCCACAGCTGGAGTCCATGAGTTCCATTCTTCCTCTTCTTTAATAAACTCTGACTTAATCCTCAAGAAAATCAAATGAAGGAACTGCATTAATTGGAGAATATCTTATTTATTGAGTAGCATACATATTAAGAAAGCACATACAAAACACATCGGTTTAGTATTTATATTGATAGAATATCTAGTCATGAAAAAGATTGCTTTGGTTAAAGTATTTGTTGCAATTTTTTGTTTTGTTTTATTGACACAAGTTCTCAGAGTCCAGTACAGCCTTGAAATCACTATGTAGTCAAGCCTGGGCTTGAGTCCTTTGTCTTCCATCCTTCAACTTCCATCCTTAAAAGACTTAAGCAGCATCCCTACCATAGACAGATATTTGACCATTTCTATCTCTTAATATGATTGGTTCAATTTTTCAAATGAAACTATATCTCACATCATATGTATATATATACAGGTATATGCAATTTTGTAATTCTAATCTTTATAAAATGTATATTAATACATACATATAAGAAAAGAGAAATGATCTTTTCAAGTGGTTTATACTGGAAAACAATCCCCTTTACACACTTGAAAGTATGAAGATGTTGCAGGGAAATGGTCTTTACCATCCCAATATTATTGGGTTCTTGTGTTCTGGAGTTGAAGACTGAAACCAGAACACATGTAGAGGATTAAGGTAGAGTTTATTAGAGAAGAGAAAGGTTGGAACTAATGACTCCAGACGTGGAGTGCCGCGAGGGGCTAGGGTGCCTCCTTGAGAAGCAGGCAAGAAACAGAACTCATGGCACTAGAGTTCCATGAGAGGTTAGGACACAGGATAATTCATAAGAAACAGGCAGTTGGAAATGGACTCATGGCACTAGATGGCCATGAGGGGCTAGATGGCCAAAGATGGCTGCCAGGGGCAGGTATATTTATACACCTAGAAAAGCCCCGGAAACTGGCTTATTCCTATTGGTTAATACCCATTGGGGCCCAACCCAGTTGTTCTTGGGCCCAGGTGGACTAAAGAGCTCATCTCCATAATCCTTTCATAGGGAAGATGGCCATCTTATCTCTGTGAGAAGTCAGTTCCTCAGCAGCAGCATTCCCTCAGGGTGATTCCAGCAGTAGAGGATGAATTTCAGGAATTCTAAAGACCTTCAAAGACCTTGAGAGCCCATCCCAGCATGGCTGCTCTAATCCTGCCTCAAAGACAATATCCAATTTCAGATGCAGCATTGTTGATATTTATGTTCATGCCTTTCTTCAAAGTTCCTGATAATGACTGGGTACAAAGCATGAACAGTAATTCTAATTATTCTAGCTTTAAACACTGTACTATATGCCTATAGCTGCATGGCAGATACAGTAGCAGATTATATGCAGTTGGAGTGAGCCAATGTTCAACCGATAAAGTCAAGCTGAAGGAAGGTGGAGAGAAGTTAAGTAAGGACTTCATTCCATCATCTCCTCTCAGAGTACAAATGCTGCTATCTTGACAGTAACTGTCTTTGGCCCTTCCCTACTAAGTTTCTGGGTGCTTTCAATTCCTTGTATTTTTACACAGCATTAGACATAGTTTCCAGTTAGTATTTTGTTACTGGTTTCATAAGAGACATAAATCAAAAACATGAAGACTTAAGAAGGATAGTTTTAATACAACAAATGTGAAAATGTATTCTCAAGAGGCAGGAGAATCTTTGCATCTTCATAAGAGTTGCTCAGTGCCCAGAATTCGTAGAGATAGAGGATTTTACTGGTTTGAGGTAAATATTTGCTAGTCCTAGGGACAAATTTGTTGAGTTTTTTGTTAACTCAGAGACCATTTCCAGCAAATAACAAAGAAAGAACAGTTTGATCAAATGTTGAACTCTCAGAACCAAAATAACAATGGGAAGAAGACACATTACTGAAATCACAACTGTAATGAGCTGCTAATAAGGACTTTTGGGTCCTGATGTTCCTTGGATGAGTGTAGCAATAGGATGTTCTATTCTTTCTACACAAATATAATGTTAAATATCAAGTTGAATTTATGTCTCTTTTTCCTGTCTTATCTCAGCAGGACAACTGATAAATTCAGTTTTCTTGTTTAGAAGCTCCATGGATGTCATTAAAATTTATTTACACATAATTTAATTGTCCATACATTTTTAAAATTTTTTCTTTATTACTTATTCAATTGCGCGTTTACATGTGTGCACGTGTGTGTACGTATGTGTGTGTGTGTAGAACCACGGACGAGCTTGGGAACCACCATGGACCACCTCCACCTCCTTCTTGTTTACTCTGCCCAGTATTCACAAGCTCTGCCTTACCAGGACCAGAAATGCAGGCCACCCCCACTTTGGACCAGCGTCTATACGTGGGGTCTAGGATCTGAACTCAAGATCTTCCTCCTGCAAGGCAGATGCTTAACTCCTGAGCCACCTCTCCAGCCCCAACTGTGCATATATTATTTCGTGGAATTTATATGTATTTCTTCATATTCCCATTGGGAATTTTGCTAAGCTTTTGTCTTTTCAAATTACAGATGACCTAATGACCGACATGTCTATAACCAGGACTTACTTCAAGGCTAATTTCCTTCAACATAATTACTAGGCAAAGAGTATGAACAAATTAAAGATAATTAACTAACAATACCAAATTGCTCTTCCAATGTGTAGTATTGAAAAAGAAGATGCATGAAGGGTTGGTGAGATGGCTCCAACATTAAAGCACTTCTTGTACAAGCAAAGGGATGACTTTATCTTTTCAGATCTCATGTGAAATGCCTTGATGCCACTTATCTATAATTCCAGTTCTGGGAGACAGAGTCTAGGAATCCCCAGAGCAACTAATCTAGCCAGCCTAGCCCTATTTATGAGTTCTGTGTTTAAGTAGAGATCTAACCTCAAAAGAAATTGAGTTGGAAGAGTAATTAAAGAAGATTCCTAATATCAGCCTTAGGCTTCCACATGATCAACTTCAGCAATCACATTTTTCAGTGTTTTATTTTTGGCCTTGATTTTCACTATGACTCTTGCTACACCACAGTCTGAATGCTGCACCGCCTTGAGTTTTCTCCACTAGATAAACTAGTCAATCATCATAAATTCAGTTTCACAAAGTCTTAGAGTATTAGAAAATTGTAAACAAGTTCTTTGCTTGGATTTGCCACAGTGGCCTTTACTTCAGTTCTCAGGAGAGTTCTTATTTGCATCTGGAGTACTGTTTTGTCCATATTTCTGTCAGAATCATGATCTTAGCTTCAATCAAAATTTCCCACTTAGTTCTGTTTACATTTTTCCAGACATTTTCTAGGCCCTGCTTCCAAAGTTTTCTTGTTCCCATAAACCATTTCAAATACTTCTGAACCACATGATCATGAGTAATCACAGCAATAACTCTATTTATGGGTGCAAATTTTCTGTTATTCAGTTCTCCATTGCTGTGTAAAAACACCCCAGTGAATCAACTTAAAAAGAGGTGAGATAATTTTGCTCACCGTTTCATAGGTTTCTAACTGGGGTCACTTGCCCATGTTGACTTGGTCTTTTAGTAATAGAGGGTATCATGAAATAATTGTGTGACAAAGTAGGTTGCTTAATATCTGATGGCCAGGAAACCAAGAGTCAGAAGGCTGAGAGATTATAAGAGAGTTATAGGCTTTAGGGTATGTTCCCAATCTAGATTATTTCCATTAAGTCCCAGAGCCTAATGACACCATCACCCAGTAGTGCCTCCACTTAATATATGAGCCTTTGGGAGATATTTATGTACTATACTTTAACAGCACAATTCTGTATTTGTGGAAATCATGAATGATTGATATTCTGGCCTGATTTTTTGAAAGCCTCATTTGCTGAGCATATCCACTTAATTTTCTGTACATCAGACCAAATAATTGCTTTTCTCTCCTTTTTTTCCAGATGAAAATAATAAAAGACCAACTTCTTATAACACAACACATGTAGGTGGTTATGATGACTAAAAAAGAAATGTTCAGTTAAGCAGTTGGAACTATGCAAATTGGGTTTTGAAAGACATTTCCAAGTACTAGCATTAGGTAGAACTATATCTCAAAGTTGTGCCCAGAGAAAGTGATGTGCTGCACTCAGATTAAACTCCAAGTTCATGAAATAATTCAGGTTTTCTTTGTTTATTCACTAAATCAACACTGAAAATATAGTAATACTGTATGGTCTTAGGTCTCCAAGAAGCTGCTAAACAAACAAATCAATTTTGCTGAATATCTGTTGGCCAGGCATCTCTTCTATCTTATGGAAATCATAATGAACTGTGAAATGAGGAAGGAAAAATAAGGTTTTCTTTATTTTAACTTACCTAGTATTGGGAGGAGCACTCAGCTGTGATATGCTTTCTATCAACTTGATCTTGTCATGAATTATTGTGCCACTGATCAAAGAATTTAAAGTTTGAAGATAGTTTTCTTGTTTTTAAAACATACATGTATTTGGGGATTGTGGTAAATGAATGAGATATTTTTGGCAATGCCTACCAAAGAGTACAGTTGACCCTTGATGTTTATTAATTATCACTTAATACATTTTCTAATAACCTCTTTTGTTTTATTTTTAGCCCTGTTTTTCTCTCTCTCCATCTGTGTGTATCAGAGGGCACTGTATCCCTGTGGAGGTCCATGAGTGATTTCAGAAATCATCCTGGATTGCTCTACCTTTTCTTTGCTTTGCCTTGTAGCTTCCTAGACTCTATCTTCAAGGGACAGAAGTGAAAGTCGACATCATTTCTGCCTAGTGTTTTACATAAGATCCAGGATCCAAAATCAGGTCCTTTTTTTGTGAGACAGAGGCTCAATTCCTGAGCCATCTCTTTAGTCATTCTAATAGAATCTTTTATTATTCTTTTTTTTTCACAACTTTAATTAGGGCACTTCTGATTTTTTTCTTACAAAGGGCAAAACTATTGAAACACCTAAACATTTTTGAAGAATGCTATTTTTCTATGGAGGCCATTGCCACAGCTTTTGGTCATTCACAAGAAGTAGATGTAAGAGCCTATTTCTGAGGACACAACAAACTTCGGATATGCCACTCAGATAATTCAATGCTGGAATTGATCTGGAAGTTTACTCCAAACTGAGTAGTGTGTACTTAGCGTAGAATATTTGTAGAAGCCACAAATATTGAAAGGTGCCATTAATGAAAGGGAATTGGGAAGGAATTAAGGAAGAAAAGATAGAACAATGAAAGTAGTTTGAAAGATGACAGAAGAATAAGTAACAGGCTATAAGAGCTTAAGGTGACTAGGTCATGAAGGGATAGGGTAGATGGGAGGAATTTTTAGTTAACCTTAAAGATATATGATAAAACTATCTGGAAATATACTATTTTGTGAGCTTATTAAAATATAATTTAAAAAGTTTGAACAGAGGTACCTTATACAATAGTACACAGAAAGGAGCTGAAAATGAGCATTGGAAATTGCCTTGAGTTCCAACTTCCCAAAGGTAGTTAAATAAAACTCCATTTCGAGGCATGTGGTACCCTCACATAATCTGTTATCCAGTGAGGCCCAAGAGGCCCCCCAAACAGTGTAGGCTTTTGCTATTGTTCATGGTTGTCCATTAGAAATTCATTGTAAGACCCCTGTTGCTAAAGACACCATACATATTGACCACAGGACATGAAGAAATCAACCTATAACTAATCTGGAAATTTCCATGCTACTATCTAATTTAATAGAACCAGAAAGTTCTAGGCGCATTTTTGGGAAACAAAAGTTATTAATATTATTTTCCAGCTGTGAGTTCTGTGAGCTACAGTAACAACCAGCATGATAAAATATGCTCATCAGTACTATAATTGCAAGAATATTATGGGGACAATAAATTGCTTACTGATTGGATTTAAAACCCTCCACAGAGAAGAGCACTCATGCATGGTACTGTAAATCTGGTCAAGAACTCCTAGATGAGGAATTCATAGAACTTACAGGTAAAGCTATTACTATTGTTTTGTTAAATGAACATTGTATCAAACTACCTTCTAAACACTTACCTTCATGTCTATAGATTAGTAAAATTCTTAACTTTCATTGGAGAAGTGTCTTTTTGCAGTGGATAGTGGTTAATCACACTGTTCAAAGAGCAGAAAATAAATGACTGTGAGTTGACTCGCCTTAAATGGGACATCTTTATCAACTCAATCATTTAGACTCAGGGAATATCATGAAAGGGTTTGAAGAGAATGTAAGAGTCCGAGTGGAGAGGAGTACTGCAAAACTGTACAACACATGCACATTGACTCATAAACCCTCTGAAGTTATATTTCTTTTCAAAAGGTCTATATAAGATTTCACCTGTCAATATTTCATCATGGAAGCTCTATACTTCACTGAGGTAATATTGGTTGTTAATGTTGGTTGGAGGAAAAAAAGAGACACTTTCTTCAATGGTGCAGCCACCATTCATTCCAGCAGGTACTTATAGTTTACCTGTATTAAATGCAGTGAATCAACAAACATACTGAAAGGTCATAAAAGTAGAAGGAGGATTTGTTGGAAACAATGTTTTCATTGTAGGAGTAGGAGTAGGAGTAGGAGGCTGCATGAGAGATGGATATGTGCGAAAATAGCTAAAATTCATTTTATGCATCTATGAGATAGTTGAACAACAAAAAATTTTAAAAAAATATTTTCATACATTTATTCTAGTTCTTAAAATCCAGAAAAACTACTTTTTTTTTACAGTGTACAAAGGTAAATAGAGACTCATATCTGGTCAAAGTCTAGAGCAAATGACTATTAAGTATTTGCCATTAAAAGTGGCATTGACACTTCACTCCTTTTAAGGACTAGAGAACATTATAGAAAAGGGGCACTATTTAAGGAGCTGGAGATAGAGAGAATTACTACCCCAAAAGTTATTGAAATAGGAGGGGGACTAACTTGGAAGAAGAAATAGAAGTAGAGGAGAAGTAAGAAAGAATAATGGGGGAGCAAATATCTTCTCAATGAGTTTAATTGATATGTAGAGTTTTCAAAAAAACTAAATAAAAATATTTGAAAAGCAAATACCGATTATCACTTCATAGCTACCATCTGTTACCAAAGTGACTCCTGGGGTTTCCTTGGAGTACACATACCCTTGGAATATCCATTTTGTAAACCTTTCCTTCTTATAATTTATCTCTTTTTCGTAAGTATGGAGTTGAATAATTCTCAATGCAATATGCCCTTATAAAGTTAATAATTGGATTATTACTAGTAAGTTTCTAAAATTTGTCTTTTTAATCTCTTTAAACTATTTTGCAAAGTTATTTTCTATGAGGAATAGCTACCTGATGTGCTAAAACCACTAAATATGACACGTTATTAACAGGATGGTGACAAAGAAATTAAACCCATTTTAAATTTTATTCTTCAATTCTTCAATTAATTTCATATCAAAAACAGATTTTCAGGTATGTTCCCAGCCTATTATTCAGAAAAAGTCTTTTGCATTTCTCCGTCAGCGGGTGACATAATCTCTTGTTAAATACTGCTAGTGTTGGAAAGCTCTAAAAGATTACCTACTCTGTTGTTTAAAAAGTTTTTACATCTGCCTAGGGAAAAAATCTAAATATTTTAATACCTATTGCTTCAAAAAATTATCATGTGGCCTTTGCTGTGATCTCTGCAGCAAATAAAGCAGGTCTGTTCCCCATTACTCTTGTCCATTTTTAATGTACTGCTGAAGGTGAATTTGTTACAGGAACACATGTAAGTTTAATGAAACCTGAGGCAGGAACTTGGCCGGAAGTGACTCAATCCTGTAAGATGAAAAGTTACCAATATTTTCACAATATTTCACCTCACTTCTTTCTACAGATCATTTTTATTATTTTCTATTTTCAACTTGGAATTCTATCCTTCTTCTAGTGGGAAAGTAAATGAATAAATAAATTAGTTTATTCATATATAAAAGGTAAAAAGGTGCCATAGTCTCAGAATCTTTTTGACTCTTTTTAAATGGCAAAACAAAATGCACGAAAGGGAAGGAGGGAAATGGAGGGAGGGGGGAGGGAGGAGGGAGAAGGAGGGCGGGAGGGGGGAGGAGAGAGAGAGGCGGAGAAGAAATTCCGCTTTTTGTCTTTGCAGAAAAACTAAACTCTGTAACACCATGCATTCTTTTTTGCAGCGCTTTTAATTGTCTATTTGTATTCTTCAATTCGCACGTGCAACTCTTCAGGCTTCCGTCTCCATACCTTTGCATAATCTTCACTTACCCTATGTTTATAATCATTTGTGTGTCTGAGTTTGGGTTATATTCATGTATATTCATGGATGTGTGTGAGTTTGCATACCCATGCACATTTATTTGATTGAGAACAATATAACTATATATCTGTTCACAGCTATAAGTACTACCTAACAGTGTAGCCCTGGACACAACTCTATCTTTTAGAGTTTCTGTGTGGAATGATCTTTAAGAGCTTGTCCTACTTTCCTTTTAAGAATAACATGATATATGATTGGTTGTGGTAAATGAATATGCCTGATTTTGATAAGGAAAATCTTAAGCAAAATTAATCTTTTGAGTTCATTATTAATGGCCCCAAATTGTACTCAAGAGGAGTTAAACATTCTATAAGGTTCTATCATGACTTTTTCTTTTGCTTTTGCTTTATGTACTGCTGCTACCCCACATCAAAATAATTGGTCCAATGTTCAAAATGAACCCATTAAAGAATATTTTCTGCATGTGAAACTAATGGAGATTTTTTTGCAAATATTAGAGAAACACAAAAGTGGAGGGACACAGAAAACTAGCAAGCACATTTAATAAAATAAAATATATTGGAAATAAAGAAGTTGTGATGAAAAACTAATTCCAGGCATGTTTGATGAATTAAATTATTAGAGAAAGGAAGAATGGAGTTACAAAGTATATCACAATAGACCTAGCAAAGAAGAATAAATACTCACTCAATGACAAAGATACCATCATTACTTGAAGACACATAGGACATAAAAGGGAAAGGACAGAGTAGTAAAAGAAAGGAGGAACTTATGCTTGTGAGGAAAGATAAAGCATTTCATTGAGTAACAGCAATCTGAAAAACAGTAATGAAAAACAAACAGAATTCTTTGACATCAGAAGGTATAACAGGCTGGAAGGTGTCAGGGGTTAAGCCTCGCTTCAGGCGGAAGGTCTGAGTTCAATCCCAGATCCCACGTACGCCAGGCGAAGCGGGGCGGCCTGCGTTTCTGGCCTGGTAGGCGGAGCTGTGAACCCGGGCGGAGGAAGTGGAGGCGTCCATGGTGGTTCCCGATTTCGTCCGTGGTTCTACCACACACAGACACAGCGCGCACCTACATCGCACACACGCACACTGAATAAATAAAAAAAAAAAAAAAAAAGAGGTATAACAGACTGAATTGTATTTCCAGAAAATTCACATTTTGAAACTGTAAGCTCCAACATGCCAGTATTTAGAGATAGAGAACATCTAGAGATATAATTGAGGTCAAATGAGACTTGGGCCAAATCCCAGAGGATTGATGACCTCATAAGAAGAAGAAAACCTGAATCTTTCTACCTGGGCACAGAAGAAAGGTTATATAAGGACACGATGGGAAGGTAAACATCAGCATATCAGCAGAGAGCACTCTCCAAAAATCCATAGGCATGCTGACCTGAGACTGCTGCTGCTCAGATTTCAGGAAAATTAGTTTAAATATTCAAATCATGGCAGCCATAGTAAACAGATAGTTTATGCTAAGCATCATTCCAAATGTTTTTAAATTTGTTTTTATTTTTATTAAATGAAATATATTTATTTTCAGAATAATATTAATAAGAAGACAGGTTTTAAGAGCAACTGAGAAAATTAAGTAGTACCAGTGAAAATACAGTTATTGATCTGCAGTGCACTTAGTTCAGAGATTAAGCTCCAGTCTTTTGTTCAGATGATTTTCTATTTGAGCACAGATTAATTCCTGAAATTGTAAAGTGTAGATATGTTCAAGTGAGGCATTTTCATCAAAACAATTTGGTATATGTAGCTTAAAATAATATTTCAAAGGAATTGTATCTTAACCCAGCAATTGCCACTTCTGAGATTGGGGAATACTAAGTAATAAGGCTTACAATGCTAAAGAAGACACATTAATCATAAATATAATATTAAGGGCTTATAAAATTAATATAACATATCATGATACTCTGAATATTAAGAAACCAATGTTCAAGATGTGTCTATAATTTTAAATTAGTCTCATTTCAGATTACACTTATGAAAACACTCATATTTCACCATTTTCTTTTCTTTAATTTCTCTTTTTTTTTTAATACATCTTTATTTATTTTTTCATAGCAATAAAACTGGCCCATGGGGGCTGAGAGGAGGCTCAGACATTAAGCCTCCACCTTGCAGGCGGAAGGTACTGAGTTGGGATTCTAGAGTCCCCGTATAGACGCTGGGTGGAAGTGGGGGCAGCCTATGTTTCTGGTCCTGGTATGGCAAAGCCTGTGGATCCTGGGGAAGAGTAAACAAGGAGGAGGTGGAGGCATCCATGGTGGTTCCCAAATTCGGTCCGTGGTTCTACATACACACACATGCACATACACATACACACACACACATGCACACACACGCATACACGCCCAATTGAATAAATAATAAATAATAAAAAAATTTTTAAAAAACTTAAAAATTAAAAAAAAAAACTGACCCCTTTCCCCACCTGCCTGGGACGTGAGCAGTCCAGCCAGGACACACGACGACCCAAGTCAGCTCCCCTTGCTCATCCCCAACCCCAGGCAGCCCACTAGTCCTAGTTCCTCCCACCAGCCAGCTGGAGCAGGACCTGCTCCAGGCCAAATAATTCAGTTCAGTTCAGTTGAATTCAGTCTCAAGAGTTAAAACAAAATGCCCAAGTCAAAGTGCAAATGCATGAGAAATAAAACCCAAGAAAACAAATCTCCCACTGAAGGAATTAACCCCATAATGATAGACTCCAACCAGAACAAATTCACAGAAAATAGCCAAGAAAGCCTGACCCAGGATAACAACTTTCAAAACATGATCATTACCATGTTCAATACTATGAAAGAGGAAGTCCGGGAGGAATTACATAACCGCATCAATCACTTTGAAGAAGAATACAACAAACACCTAGAAGAGTTGAGAAAACAGTACAAGAAACAAAAACAGGCATAGAGCAGTTAAAACAGACTCAAGCAGAGTTTAAAACTGAACTAAAAGACAAGTTATCTTCAACCCAGAACTCAACAGAGAGTCTTATCAGCAGAACTAATGAAGCAGAAAATAGACTCTCAGACCTTGAAGACAAGTGGGAGTATTAACCAGCTCAATGGAAAAAGTTGTTAAAGCCAAAAAGATACTCAAGAGAAATATTCAAGAGTTATGGGACACCCTGAAGAAGCCTAACATACATATTCATGGAATTCCAGAGCAAGAATCCCAAAATACCATACCTGAGGAAATTTTTCAAACTATCATCAAGGAAAACTTTCCTCATCTAAAAAAAGAGAAGCCCATCCATATACAAGAGGCATTCCGGACCACAAACAGATATGACCAAAATAGAAATTTGCCACATTCGAGATAAAGAAATGGTCCTGAGAGCTTCAAGGGGAAAAAAAAAAAAAAAACAAGCCACTTTTAAAGGTAAACCTATTAAAATAACAAATGACTTCTCAATGGAAACAGTAAAAGCAAGAAGAGCTTGGAGAGACATACTTCAAGTATTGAATGAGCAAAAAAGTCAACCCAGGCTGATATACTCTGCAAAACTATCTGTCATTATTGAGGGAGAAAGAAAACTTTTCCACCAAAGACAACTTGAAGGGATACATGTCCACCAAACTAGGCCTTCAAAAAATGCTAGAAATGATACTCAAGCTGGAAGAAAAAAACAAGCATATCCAGAAGGACAGAAGAGAAGTATAATACCACCAAAACCTAAAAGCGAAACAATACACTTACAAAAGCCACTAAACATAATAAATGTCTGGAATTAAAAATAATTTCTCCATTATAACATTAAATGTTAAGGAATTAATCACTAATCAAGAGACACAGATTACAAACTTGGATTAAAAAATCACAACCCATCAATCTGCTGCCTGAAGGAAACCCATCTCACCACAAAAGATAGCACATCCTAAAATAAAAGCTGGTCAAAAATTCTGCAAGCTAATGTAACCAGAAACAGGCAGGGGTAACCATTATGCTATCAGACAAAGTGGACTTCAAACCAAAAAAAATCATGAGACACAGATGGATACTACATTTTAGTCACAGGTACAATTCACCAGGAAGACTTCACAATACTGAACATATATGCACCCAATACGGGCCCCCCCACATTCATTAAGCAAACAACGTCTAAAGGGAGAAATCAACCCCAAAACAATAATTCTTGGGGATCTCAACATCTCCCTCTTAGCAGGGATAAATCAACAGGTCAAAAACTTAAACAAAACAATTTGG